>OZ010795.1:137631459-139018959 GCA_963932465.1 Maratus speciosus | reverse complement strand
CTATTTTTGCTCTCCTTCGTCAATTTAAAAATTTGTTTCGTCCAAAAATATAATAGAATTATTTTACAAAAGAGTTTTCCATTATTTTTCCTTATCTAGAAATTCCATATCATTATTGGTTTAAAAATTCTCAAGATCTTTCATCATTCTTTTCGTTTCTATGTTATTTGAGTGTTGCGTTTTTTTCCCGTTATTTATTTGCTGTTACTGATTTATGTTCAATATAATTGGATTTAGAATTTACTATTTTTCCATTTATATAAATTACATTTTTTAAAGATTTAATGCAGTGTGCTGCATAAAATATAGTTTTTCGTCATTCGTTCTTTCATCCCCTTAAATAAGTGTATTCTGCTATATTTTTATGCATTTTGATCTGAGTATCTAGAAAAAAATCTATAAAAAATTCCTTAAAGAGAAAAAAAATCAAGTTTATTGAGTTACCGGAAATGAAAATGTAATTGATGATTCGGATGAGTTGTGATTTATGAAAACATTGATAAGGTGGACTACGTCCATATGTAATTTTTTTTAAATTTTAATAATGTCGTTTATGAAATTACTTGCTTATTTATTAAAGAGAATGCATATACCAGACATCAATTTTTACAAAATTTCAAATATATACAGATCAAAATTTGGAAACGATTCTTTTCTAATCCCTACTTTTGATAGTTTACATTTCACTAATATTTCATTTTAGTGAACTTTGTGTCATATTTAAAATAAACTTGCAGTATACGCTAGTCCAGAAAGTTTTTTTTTTTTTTTATATACAAGTTAATATTTCAAAAAGTTATTACACATGGTAATACTTCAATCTTGTAATTTTGATACAACACCAACTTTGATTTTCTTCTGAAAATTCTGTTTCATCTCATTACTCAGAAAAAAATAATCTAGTTAATCATGATCATGATACATAATAAAATCAATATTTTTTTCTATTTTACGTCAGTTGCCTGCTAATCGCCGGATTAATGGATGGAAAATGTGAGACATTGTACAACAAAAATCCGAGCAGTAGATGTGCAACAGAACTATGAAAATGCGAGAAACTTGCAGAAAAATGTCGATCATATCCAATCCCTTCTGGGAAAACATCCTCGTTTTAAATTCGGTCCTGACGGAAATATTCAAAAACATAATGCATATGAAGTCTGATTCAATTTCATGCATAAATGTGCATACTTTCCGATGCTACAATAATAAATATGACACAAAAATATCTGTTACAGATCCTCTTCTGGGGTAATATTTCGAAATTTAAGTGGGTCATACTGACCTTAGTCAAATACATATATATGAAATATGGTTCAACAGCATGCATAATTTTATACACATTTCGATGATACAAAGAGGTCATAAACACATACGGAAATACAGACACACACACGCACGACATATGTTTTTTGAAATCTCTTACCCCTAAAACGTGTAAATTCTTCGAAAATCGGAAGTAAAAAAAACATTTCGATTACAATTCTTCTTTAGAAAGATAAATTGGGCCCACCGGGGCTCGTTAAGGCATCACACCGCTAATAGCTTGAGAGTGTAGGTTGGCTGTTGGTTCAAATCCCGCTGGCTCCGATGTTTGTGGATCGTCCTTGCATATTGACTATGACTTATAAGCGGACACCTGATGTCAAGTACACAAGTCAGATGTATGTATTCAATAAATAAATATATAAAGATAAAATTAAAAATAGATTGTCTTTTATGTGGAGATTAATTTATCTTAAACACGGAACGGTACATATGTACGTTATATATACATTTTAGAATAATCACAACAATAGTAAAATTTTAAATATATTTTTAAAATAAATTTAGTGGCTCAATTGAAATTCACAGGAATATTAGAACTAAGACACTGTCGATAGCATAGTCAAAATGATTGGTAGCTTAATTGTGAAAAACATTTACACAAAAATTATGTTAAAAAATAAGTTATTTTCTTTAAATTTGCGCAGTTAAAAAGATAAAGGTAATTTTTGTTGAAAATACACATTTGGTTGTAAAATTGAAGGACCTTATTTAAGATTTGCGTTTTTATTAAGAAAAACTAGATTAGAATGATGTTTCAGCAAACTTATTTTAATGATTTTAGCATTAGGAGATTGTATACATGTATATACATATATATATATATATATATTACATTATTAGATCTAATTCCGCTATTCCCGTATCGTATTCTAAATTACTACTTTATATTCACTAAATCCTTATTCTTAAATAACATCTATCGTTAATTCTGTTAAATTATGTTTAATTTAATGTCTCACTTGTCTACATTACTCAAATATTACGCTTTTATTATTCATAAAATAAATGTTCCATTTCCGCTTTTTCTCTTTTAGAATGCTCTTTTAGCTTCCATTTTATTTTTCCGCGCGTATTCCGGAGTTATCCTTTTTACCTTCAAATTTATCCACTCGCTCTGTCAGCATTATTTCCATGACGTGGCATTCTTAATTATTAATTGGTTTAGAGTGCGACCTACGTCATATTTGTATTCCTACACTTGATGCACAAAAAGCCGATGCTCGCTGTGTTTCAGGAGATTCTAGTCGTATTTCCATTTTTCATACCACCCCCTGGTCACCATCAACGTTTTCGATTATCTACAACTTTGTTCATCCCTAAATTACTACTATGAAGAGATGGCTAATATTCTTGGTAGAAACTGCGCCGCCGAATGATGTTTCAATAAAATGGTGAACTGTCTTTACGTTTTGTCTCAATTATTTCTGGGGAAACATTCATGGAAAAAATGTATTCCATGGACTTCACTTGTACTGATAATCATCATATAACATCAATGTCGTGGTCTTTAACACGGCAGAATTTCAATCTCATATGTATATATCTTAACGTCTCTAACGTCTGCTAGTTAGTTCTGCTATTTTGTTAGAAGATATTTCTATTATCCCAAGGAATTTTTGGTTAACTTGTATAAAGCAAATTAATGATCAACTTTATCCAGCCAAATGTCCCCGAATAGAAAAAGTGCGAACAACAGCTTAGCAATCGGAAAAAAGTTCTTAATTATTGAAATTAAAGTTTCTTTTTTTGTAACATTAGATTAGCAAACACTATATACATATACACTACAGACGCACTTAATAGTGTTAAATTACAAAAACAAATTGAAATTATGAATCTCCAGTAAAGTGAAATTATGCCTAATGAATTGATTAATATTTATAGTCATGTTATAAAAGGGATTTGAATATCATTCGAAATGTAAATTTAAATTATATGATGATCTTTTTAAAGGAATTCAGAATTAACGAAAAGTTAAATTTCGATAAAAAGTTAAATTTTAATTATTATTTTATTTTATTATTTGCTTAATTAAGATAGAGGTTTAACAAGTCCATAGGTGTTTTTCACGAATGGAAGTGACATATTTTTCTTTTCGAATATTTCTCTATTAAAATTTTAATAGTAAAAAAAATATGAATATCAAAGAAACAATAAGGAAGATTTGATACATGTTGGTTGCTTACACAAACACTTTGTCATAAATCGTTTTGACACAGCTGCATCTAATTATGCCATATCCTAAAAATCCTGATGAACTGAATAATAGCTTTTACTATGTTAAATTTTATCAACGTCCTAATGTTACTTTGACTATATTTAATGACATAGATATAAATTTAATGCTTAAACACTGTGTCGTCAGAATAGTAGGAACGTCTTGATACACAATACAGCCGTAATATTGTGACAACCTGTGTTGATATATTGTGCGTAAAAATTGTGTATATAGTGCGCCTCAAAAGTATATGGATAGACTTTTTTTGAGATAACATTTTAAATAGGAAGCAGTAATCACAAAAAAAAAATAATAATAAGCATGTGGTATCATAGCTTACGTTTGTTACAGCAAAGAAATAAAGTATAAGTTTTTTCAAAATTTGTGTGAAAAAATAATAAAACCAAGTCGTCCTAGAAATATATGGACTTTTCAAATATTTTGCATTTAAATTCAAATTTTGGATCCATTTCTTTTAAATACCTTAAAAGCTCTATCAGGCATGCTTCGAATTAGAGTTTGGAGAATGCGTTGCTTTAAAGAGAACCAACTCTGCTCTAATTGTTGCTGTAATTCCTAAAGAGCAGAAAACTGACAACCATGTGCATACACATCTCGTGCAAGTACTCCTGAAAGGTCTTTAATCGGATTTAGGTCTGGGGATTTAGGATGATGGCTGGCCAGTCTATAACAGTTACTTTCTTCTACGTAAACTAAGCTATTGTTGAGTAGTAGAACGTTCGTTGAAACAGAACATGCCCCACTCAATGAGAGAAACCCTTTTTTTTGTCGACTGAAAGACTCGCTAGGTTCACGTCGCAGGTCATGCCAATAGTTATCACCAGCCATCAAAGCCATCCAGATTGTCTTTTCTTTTTCGTCATTGAAGAAGACACTTAACCTTTCATTTGTCCATTGCATTTGCTTTTTAGCCCAAAAAACGCGTGCCTTTATATGGTGTACTTTCAACATAGGTGTCCGAAACATTCTGCGATATTTATTATTTTTGCTTACCTGTATGCAACGGCGAATAGCAGATCTCGAAATAAGAAACGCTAATAAAAGCAATTCTATTCAATGTCCGCATATTTTTGGGACAGCTTATTTTGAGGATTTTGAATAATCTAAATAAGCTAATTTAGAATCTAATAATTTTTAATAATCCCTTGATCTAAGCATAATATTCCGGTATGGTAATAAAATTATGTTATGTTTCCATGTGCTAACTATTTTTTCGTGATTATTGTTGATTAGCTGTTATTTCGAAAAATCGTCTGTCCATATACTTTTGAGACGCACTGTATCATACGGATTTGTTTCATGATAATGTGAGTTTATAATTACTCCCACTGGTTGTGTTTCAGCCCGTTTGCTGCTGCATACATTGCGTGTCCGTTGCCTAGCAACTATTTTGTTCATTGCCATTTTTTTCACTTTAAGCGAAGTTTTTTTTAGCTTAGCTGCCATTTTGCAAGACTAAGGACTATGTTGTACCAAATATAAAATAAAGAGTTTTAGAGTTACTTTAACTGGTCTTTGATTGACAATAAAATCTATACGCGCAATCATTCAAATTTCTTGTTTTCCCTGCTTTTCGTTTTTCTTTAGTAAACGGACAGATTGTTAAATTCATTGGTACATTTGTCAAGAGGTAGATTTTTGTTACTTGGTTGAATCAGAAGTTCCGGGAGTATTGAAATGTTAATAATTAGAAAACTATGTACAGTAGAAAAGTGTGGTTTTCACATATATTCTCAGAAAAGTTTCTCAGATTTTTGTTTATAATGAAATTAAATTTAAATTCTAAATAATTAAAATTTTTAGCAACAGGTGACGCTTTTGTACAACATTCAAATTACCTATACCATGCGTTATCTAAGCATCTGAATTCATTGCGCAACATCTTTCCTAAGATATGTTTCCGTTCTTATTGTACAATGCGTAGAGTTAAAACTGGAAAAGGACCGTGATAGTTACCAATCTGAAGGCTATGGTAAAAAGATTTGAGGAAACGGGCTCATTTGAAGATCGTCAAAGAAGTGGGAGACCACAAAAGTATGTTGCAGTCGCAAACGATTTAGAACATGATGCCGATACTCAATCGATGTAGCATGTGGAAAATGTAGTGCACGTGCAATTTCACAGACTAACTGGAATCTCTGATGGAAGTGTATGGCGATCTCTAAGGATTATCCTTAAGATATATCCGTATAAAATTCAGTATGTGCACTAACTAAAGTCAACTGATTTTGTAACAAGCCAGGAATTTGCTAATTGGTCTTTTCAGCACGAATGGCCTCCTAACGATCTTGCCCCATGTGTCTTTTGGTTATGGGGCTACTTGAAGTCCCATGTGCACAGAGATCGACCTATGTCACTGGCCCAGTTGAAAGATGCTGTACAGCATCACGTTTCAGAGATACCCCTAAAATGCTCTTCAATGCTTATAATTATTAAAAGCCTATAATGTTTTATCGTCATCATGGTTATTGATCACTCTTAGAGCATTTTATAGAAAAGTTTGTGCTATTTCAGTAAAACATAACATGGCAAACTTTATTCTGTCGGAAAATTCTGTCATACCTATCTTAAGAAAGTAGTCGGTGATAACATTTCACATTTATTTTGCTTTGAATTTTTACAGATGGCTACTTTGTTTTGCGTCTGGCCAAGCTTTCCTCGAAAACAGTAAATTATTACAGCTTTTTAATAATACTTAATTGAATTAAAATTATTTTCGGTTTGGCAAATGTAGTCATACTTAGCTCATTTGGTTCGTATGACTTTTTACTATCGATTTACATAAAAAAATTTCAATTCCACGATGACGGGGATTTCAATGTAACCAGCTCACACACTAGAAATTCCCTAGAATTAAGTATATTTGTCAATAAGATAGTTTCTTATACATTTTTATAAGAATTTTAAGTTTTTTTCTACAATTTTTATACAAACAGGTATGTTTCAGCTTAAACATTCACTACCTTGGACATATTGGAATAAACTATGATGAATCTAGGCTATTTGAACGAACGCGTGGTCATCAATTATCATTTTGGGTCATTTTCTAATAAGTCAAAAACAGCATATGCTTATTGCAATGAGTCAGAAAAAGCATCAAGCTGATTCAAAAATTAAATGGATAATTAACAATTAGCCTAACTCTCCATAGGTTCTTTGCAATAAGCCCGAAAATATATAAGACTTATTGAGAAAAAAAAAAAAAAGAGAATTTTCCAGTTAATCGAAAGCTGCTTAGTCTCTTTGCAACAAGCCTGAAAAATATCAGGCCTATTGAAAAAAGGAAGATGATTCTTCAATTAGCCGGCCTCTTCGCAAACAGCATAGGCTCTTTTTAAAGAGCCGGATTTCATAATTAGCCTACAACATATACAATAGTAGAAATATTTTGATAAATAGACGCGTCAACTAATTTATATTCTTATAATTCTTATGATAATATGCCGATTGAATTGCTATGATACTTTGAAAAATGTATTTTACCTGGAAAATTAAGTAAATACTGATAGAAATTTTACCATCAGTTAAGGAAACTTTTGTATCAGTTTAACAGTTCAGAGGCAAATTTTGTAAAATTGGGATTAAAACAATTTACTCCGACATTGCGGCTCATGTTCTCTTTTTTATTTCGAGCTTAAACATATGATATATAGATATATCGAAAAAAAATATATAGATTTATCGATGATGTTTTACTTAATAAAATAAATTTACACAATTACCTTAATACAGTTTATCAAAGTTTTTTGGAATTACATTTGGTTTATTAAGAAAGTAGTCGTGTTATTTTATTTATTTATTTTGAAGTTAATATGAATGATAATTTTGTGATAGATGTTTACGATTTCAGAGGAATTTCTCATTTCAATACTCAGAATATCTTGAATTGCTATACAGTATAATCTTTTGAATTGTGATAGTACATTATTTTTACTAAATAATTTTTATTCCAAATTGCAAAATATACAGATATTTTATTAAAACTTTCATTTTATAATTTTGTGTGAAGAAACGAATTAATTTATTTTTAAATTAGTTCGTTCGCAAAATCTGGTGATTTTCTATCATTTCAAAAGTTTAGCAACACAGGTTCAAAAAAACAAGTGTTTTATTCTATTACAAATAGGCAGCTAAATGGATTTTATTACATATATGCTTTAATTAAAAAAAGTAAACATATTTAAACATATGTTCAAATAAGCATCTAATTTATCTCACTAAAATTACATATTCATCAACTTATTCTATTTGTTCCTTTATATAATTAAAATGAATAGATTAAATGGCAGTGATCCTATGTGAAATTAGTATTTAACGGTTATCACATGTTACTCAAGATTAGGGATGCACAATCTGTGGCCCGCGGGCCAAAAGTGGCCCGCGATGGGTTAACGTGTGCCCCGCAAATTCTTCAATTTCTAACTGGAAAAAAATTGCAATTTTTGTCCATTGGTCGCAAGAAAAAATCATGAATTTCGTCAATTTGCAGCGGGAAAAATTGAAAATTCAGTCAGTTAAGAATCGCGAATTTCGTTCATCGGAAGTGGCAAAAATAGCGAATTTTGCCGATGAGGCTCGGAAAATCGCGAATTTGATTGATCGGACACAAAAAAATCTCGAATTTTGCCGATGAGGCGCCGACAAATCGCAGATTTCATCGATCAAGCATGGAAAAATCGCAAAATTTCTCGATGAGGTGCAAAAAAAATTGGAAGTTTCTCCGATCGGGCACGGAAAAACCGCGCGAATTTCGTTGGTCGGGCACGAAAAAATAGCGAATGTTGTCGATCAGAAGCGGAAAATTTCTGATCAGGCAGGAGAAAATTGTTAAGTTTGTTGATGATGCCAAAGACTAGGTATTTCTAAACAACTCATTAATCTTGTCGTTTCCTTCCTTTCGGGTAGGCGAGCTCAGGTGGACTGGATGGCACCATTTTTGTTGTACTCCTTTAGTAAGGGTTGCCCGCAGGGATCGTGTCTGGGTCCTTTTCTTTGGTTGGTTCTGTTGGAGACTCTGTTGGGGACCTTTGATGTACAGGACTGTGAACTGGTGGCATACGCGGATGACGTGATATTACTTATCTGGGTACAGTCGAGACAGCAACTTGAACAAAAAGGTCAGAAAGCTTTAAAATTTATTCAGAATTGGTCAGAACAAATTGGTTGGAACAAAATAGAAATTTCACATGAAAAATCCTCATCATTAACTTTTGGCAAACCCAAACACCTTAAGCGGGTCCCCATATTTAAACTTCAAGCTAAATCAATAAAATCAGAAACAACACTAAAATACCTGGGGGTAATATTAGATAAACAATTATCATTTCTCCCACATGTGGCACAAAAGAGAGTAGAAATCGGAAAAATAACTCAAAATCTTTATAAATTTTCATCAATCTCAGGTCGACTCCCTCCGGAATTTTTTTAAGATTTGGTACTCGGCGATCTTACAAAGGAAACTGGCCTACGCGTGTGCTGTTTGGTTTCCGCGTATGGCGCAATATCACGGTCGTCGACATTTGCTCTCGGCACAAAGGAAAGCTTTATTGCTGATAACGAGAGCATATCGCAATACGTCAACAAACACCCTGCAGGTCCTCACAGGTCTCCCCCCACTGGATTTGCAGTTGGAGGCGGAGGCGGAGTATTCGGGGACGATTCGTCTCGGCAAGTCAACAGAAAAGGCTTTTGCTCCACTATACTATCCAAAATGCTCAAAATATAGAACATCACCACTAACAAGTGAAATACAAATTTGTGAAATAAACGACTATGTAGGCAAAATTACAATATACACGGACGGTTCCAAATTGCCCGAAGGCACAGCCTCGGCATTTTGTGTGTACGAAAAAAACCAGCAAATCTATACTTGGAGAGCGAAACTGTCCCAGGATAACTCCGTCTTCCAGTCAGAACTCTTCGCGATCTCTTCAGCATTAGAGTGGATAGAGTCGGACAAACATTCTCAATACTTAATCATAATGGATAGCCTATCAAGTTTAAAAGCATTAAACAGTTTTGACAATAATAACTATTTAATACTAAAAATTCTTCAACAATTACAAACAACAGTAAAAGACATATACTTCAATTGGACAAAAGGACATTCAGGTGTTGAGGGCAATGAGGCAGCTGACCAACTGGCAAAATCGGCAGTAACGGATGAAACACTAATACATACATTTTTACCATATCCAGCTTCTTCACTAAAATCACAGACAAAGCAGAATCTGTTAAAAAATTTGCAAAAACGCTGGACGGATTCAGACACAGGCCGATATACGAAGTAATTCTTGCAATTGGTTGACCACAAGTATTTCGTAAACAACAGATACTTACACATATTTTTAACAAATCACGGCCCCTTTCAGGAACACTTATACAAAATTAACAAAAGGGACTCCCCGCTATGCATTTGTGGCTTGCCGTCAACATCGTTACACTATGTATTATACTGTACATTAACATCGCATTATCATCTCAAAAAACATACACGTATGAATTTAGCAAGTTGGTGGCGGGATGTAAAAGAGAAACCACAACAACAAGATCATACAATGCATGAGGTTTATAGAAACAAACGAGTACATCTTTTCAAATCCAGAGTCATTCTCGTCCGATTCCATCATTAGGGTGTATCATGGAGGGAGAAACGGGTTATTAGCGGGTGCCAGAAACTTCTATCACATTTGAATTTTTATCTTGTGCATCTCTCCAAACTCTTGTATGCGTAAATTGTAAATAGTAGGTGTGTTGTAATGTGTTTGTAATTGTGATGTTCAATATTGTGTGTTTAATGTACTGTGAAATCCATGTAAATACATGAAAAATGTAAATAATTATGCAATCACATTCAAATGATCCACATGTAATCACTACACATACACACAGTCATGTAAATAGTAGGTGTTTGATATTGTGTTGTAATTTGTTTCTAATTGTCATGTTAAATATTGTGTGTTAAATGTACTGTGACGTATATATATCCAAGAAAATATTAAACAATTATGCAATCACATTAGGTGAAATGATCCTCATGTAATCACTACATACAGTTATATATTTCGATGTGAAATCTTCGGTTCGCCCAGAAAAATTGGGTAACCAATTGTGATTGTAATTGTAAATCGAGTAACCGAAATAAATCTCAGCAGCTTGATCAGGGACCCGACGCTCCCTCTCAGACTCTGGTTGAGAGTCGGGAGGAGTGGATGTGGTCTACCCCTCGGGATTACACTAACACTCTAAAGCGAAAGCTGAGTTCCCGAGGTGGTCATCGCTGTCATCGCTGATGATGCGCGGATAATTTGCAAATTTTGTTGATGATACGCGGAAAAATTGCAACTTTTGTTGATCGGCTACAGAAAAATCGTGAGTTTCGTGAGAAAAAAACAATTTCGTCAATTTGCCGTGGGAAAAAATTGCAAATTTCGTGAGCCCGCTGAGAATCACGAATTTCATTGACTGCGGAAAAATCTCAAATTTCGATGATCGGCTGCGGAAAATCGCGTATTTTGTCTGGCTATCGCGAATTTTGTCAATTTCCTGCAGGAAAAATTATTTCGACAGGGTCAGTTAAGAATCGCCAATTTCGTGGATCGGGCACAGAAAAATCACTAATTTCGTTGATCGGGCTCGGAAAAATCACTAATTTTGTTGATGAGACGCGGAAATGTAGCGAATTTCGTTGGTCGGGACGGAAAAAATAGCAAACTTTGACGATCAGGCACGGAAGAGTAGCAAATTTCTATCATTAGGCACGGATGAATCCCGAATTTTCTCGCTGATACGCGAAAAAATTGAAAATTTCGTTGGGGGGGGGGGGGGCTGCGGAAAATCGCGAATTTCGTCAGTTTTCCGCGGAAAAAATTGCAAATTTCGTCAAAGTCAGTTAAGAATCGCGAATTTCATTGATCGATCGCGGAAAAATCGCAAATTTCGTCGATTAGGCATGGAAAAATCTCGAGTGTTGTTAATCGGGCTCCGAAAAAGCACGATTTTCGTCGGTCGGGACGAAAAAATCGTTAATGTTGTCGATCAAGCGCGGAAAAATCAAAAATTTCATTGATCAGGAACGGCAAAATCGAGAATTTTCTAGCAGATGCGCTTAAAAATTAAAAAATTCGTTGGTAGGCTACGGAAAAATGGCGAGTTTCGTCAATTTATTGTGAGAAAAAATCGCGACTTTCATCAATTTGCTGCAGGAGAAATGACAAATCTCGTCAGTTAAGAATCGCGAATTTCGCGTTGATCTGACGCGGAAAATTCGCAAATTTCGTCGATTAGGCACGAAAAAAATCTCGAGTTTTGTCATGGGCTCCAAAAAATCGTGAATTTCGTCGATCAGGTACGGAAAGATGATCGGAAAAATCATGAATTTTGTCGATTAGGCGCAAAAAAATCGAGAATTTTTTCGACCGGCTTCAGAAAATTTGTTAATTTTGTCGATCAGGCGTGGAAAATTCGAAACTTTCGTTGTTCGGCCGTGGAAAAATCACGAATTTCGTTGATCAGGCACGAAAAAAATCGCAAATTTCGTTGATCGGCTCCTCCTACCCCCTTCGTTCATAAAATTCACATTTTTTTTTTGTCACTAGCCACTTTCATGCCTATGTTTGTGCTTTAGCATTTTTAATAGAACAAAATTCACTCCCCCAAAATAATATTGTCAAAGATTATAATCAGACCTCCTAAATAATTCTTGCTATATCTCTATGTTATATTTACAATTGTAAACTGTTAATCTACCCTTGCCAACTGAATTCGATATGTTGACTGGTTGGGGGAACCTAGAGGGGTAAAACTCCCACCCTCTCCTCTGAAATCATATTTTTTATCCGATTATAGGCCACAGATCACCGCCCTGAAATAGATTCTCTCCGTGTTACAGATGTGGCCCTCGACAACCCAGAAATTTTTGTAAGTCACCCTTCTCTTAAAAAGGTTGTGCACCCCTACTCTAGATAGTGGGAAAAAAGAAGTGTTAAACTGAAGCCGATAGCAGAATATTCACTGGAGAGATCTTTCGGATTGGGTAGGATACTCATGCATTACGTTCTAGGAAAAGATAAATTAATCTTGTATTGTTATCTATAACCTTCATATTATGTGTAGAAACCAATTTTCTGTAATGCTCCCGCAGAAGTAAATTGTGCAGAAAGTTTTTCAGATATATTTAATATATTTTGCATGTATTTCAAAGTCAAGGTTGACATATTGTGAAGATCTGATGTTATAAATGGGAAGATCTATTTGGATTTTTCTGGCCGTTTTAAGTTACCAATTTCAGTTCATCTTTTTCATGATTCATGTTCATGATTCAATATTTTTTTCAAATATTTTTATTTCAAATGTATACACATTAAGTCTTAGAAGGTATATATATATACTAGGAGGCTCTGACCCCTGCAAGCTACGCTCGCCAACCCCCGTTCAGACACTGTAGAATCTAAAAGCACGCTAATCTGATCGGTTTTAAAAAGATTAGAGATGATTGAATTATACTGAAAAAACCTGTAGCGATCTCCCTGTAAACGGGGTTCCATTCAATTCCCTTTGATTGCAAAAATTTGAGGTAGACTCAGTTGCTGTTAAGACATCCAGTGGTTGTTTTCGTGTTTGGTTAAAGAAGATCAGTTAAACATTTGAAAAGAAGCTAAAATAAAATGAATTAAGTAAACAGAGTCTTTATCTCTCAGTATTTTTTAACAGCGTTATAAAACGATTGGCATAATACAATTACTAAAATTTGCTGCTTTAACCCCTTGAAGGGTGGTGGTTCATTTTTGGACCACTTAATTTTAATTCTTAAATGCCACATTAGCATCAGAATATTGGGATGAAAATTTCCCTTTTATTAAGTAAGTGAACAAAAGCATTTTTGTATTTCGAAATTTGTTTGTAAATTCTGGTGCATTCACTGATTTCAAGATTTTACGAATAGAAGTGCCTTGTCCGTGAAAGGGTTAAACGTATATTAATGTATTTATCATTTTAAAGTTTCCTTTCCCTTTTAATATTCACGTGTAAATACAATTTTCAGGACATAATTTTCAATATTTTCCTGCCTTTAACTCGTACTCATTTAATAGTAATTTTAAAGCATTTTTTCTGTTTTTAATAGTCACGTGAAAATAAATTTTTAATTGTTAGGAAATATTATTCTTTGCGCTGTTTTTAAAATTGAGAACAATCTCTATAATAATAGCCTAAGTCATGTGACTATCATCAACAGCTCCAGGTGGATCCCTTCGCTTTTTATATTTCAGGCGGCCATTTTGGTACTTTAATGTTAGCCAGCCACAGGTGTGATAAATCGCCGAATATTATTCTATTCCCATTATTTCGTTTATATTATAATAGTCCAAGTCATGTAACTGCCATAAACAACGGACTGATTCCTTCGCTTTTCTTAAGAAAAGTTTCCATTTTGATTAAAGAATCAAAATTATTTTTTCGAATAAAACTACATAAAAGGGTACTTCTTAGTTATCCCGTCAACCAAATTACTGTCGCCAAATTGTGAGATTAAATGCCATTAATTAATTAATTGTAAGATTAAATGCCAATAATAGCCAATAAAACCATTAACTCGACGTTTTATTTGTATTTTTAATAATGTTTTACAAATTTTTTTGTTCTTTCGTTATTTAAAATAAAAATTATGTCAATGTGTATAATTTGGCGAGTGGTTTGGCGATTTATATAATTTGGCGAAATTGGTCGACGGGATAACTAAGAAGTACCCATAAAAGTTGCCATGATCACGAAGAATTCCATGTATGAGTTTGAGTTGGAACCTTTTATGTTAGCCGGGTGAAAATCTCGCCAATAGCTTTTTTTAACTCGCCAGTTAGCATTTTTTTTATTTTTCGAGTGGTAAATTAAAAAGGTGCTACTTGGTTATCACATCTACCAAAAATCTGTTGCCAAACTACAAGATTAAATGCCAATAATGGTTGATCGTAAATGTCACATTCACTTGACTTTAACGAACTTACACATGTTCACGCCATCAAGTGATTTTTATTTCGACGTTTTATTTGTATTTTTATTAATGTTATACTAATTTATTTGTTCTTTTGTTATTTAAAAAAAAAATGTCAATTTGTACAATTTGGCTATTTATATAATTTGAGGAAATTTGCTGACGGAAGAAGTAATGACATTAAAATGTTGCTTTGAATTGGAAATTAAATCTCATGATATGTTGCATTGTCATTTGGCGTAATTTTTTTTTTTTTTTTTTTTTTTTTTTTTTACGACAATTTGGCGAAAACCTCGTTTTCAAATACCTGTTACATATGCATTTTAAAATTATTTTCTGTTATTTTTAAAATGAAATAACAATAAATAAAAAAATTTAATTAATAACTATAGAACGAAACAATTTATAACATTTTTTTTGCAAATGAAAAGAAAATAAATTGAAATAAACATTTATTAATAAATAAGCAACAATAGCCTGGTTACCATGTCAGGCAAAATAACGCAATTTTAGCGCCAATTAGGTACCCCGTTGCGTATTTGACATTTGTGTCTAATATTTTTCTTTTCGTTTCGTTTAAAAAAAAGAATGAAGTAAAAGCCATTTATTTTAAAGATTCCAATTTTAAATGAATGTTTTGTATTAAATAAAATGATTAATGAAATATAAATTGAATTCTGAATAAAAGTAACATGATGCATTTCTTAGCATACATTTAAGGGAGGCCAAACTCGTCGTCCAATTAATTTAAAATAACCTTTTCTAAAATATGAAAAAAAAATATCTGTTATGATTAAAATTTGAGTTGTCATCATTAGAAAAAAAGTATTTAAGATTAGAAAAAAATTAATATTTCGAAAACTATTTCTAATTTTAAAATTCTAATACCAGTTTCGAGATCTGTGGATCAATACGGATTTTTGGTGTTAATTTCATCGCAAAGTATTCCATATTTTAGGAGAAATTGCCGAGAAACGTAATCAGTTGTTTAATCAGTCGTTTCATTGAATCGTTACATAAATTCGTTTCAGTTCGATTCATTAGGATTTTATACATATAGGGTAGATATATACACATTCTAAGACACATTCTAAGATATATATATATATCTATCTATTTAGAATTGTTGCTAAGGGAAACGCAGTATTGTAACGCAATATTTTATGAATAATGTATATATAAGTATATTTAGGATTGAATCATAGGGTAAGAATCTTCACACATTTTTACATCATTTACCGATAAAACAATTTGGGTGTGATAAATCATTCTGTTAATGACAAGTATAAAGTCAATTAATCTTTTTTTATATTTTCATATTTTACATTACGCAAAAAAAAAAAAAAAAAAAAAAAAAAAAGTATATATGCATTTCTTTATTTGAAAAAAAAAATTGCTTTTGTACATTCAGTTATATTTTTTAATTTAGGAAAAATAATAATTTTCTATTTTTTTCTTTAGAGTAGTGAAACGAAACTTTATACTTGTCCATAAATGGGATTAGATGTCAATTAGATGAATTCTTTGTAATATTTATGCTATTAATTTTATATGTTAGTGTTAAATTATTTAATGTATTCATGTTTTTAATGGTACTTGTAATAAAATTCCATTTATAAAATATATATTTTTTTATAGATGCATTAGTTGAATGTGACAATATAAATATTTAAAAAAGAGAGAAAAATTACTTTCCATTCATGTTTTTAACGGTACTTGTTAATAAAAATCTATTTACAAAATTTATTTTTTTAAGATACATTAGTTGAATGTGACAGTGTTAAAAAAAAAAAAAAAAAAAAAAAAAAAAAGAGAGAAAAATTAATTTCGTCATAACAAGATAATTATATTCAGTAATATGCATAATAATATTGATTGCAGTTTTGAATTGCAAATTTCTAAAGCAAAATAGTTTGCTGTAATTACTTTTTAAGAAATTATCATATTTATATAATGTTAATGGCAATATAAAAACAAATTGTTGGGGGCCACCGTAGTACTAACCCATCATGGATATGCATAATATAAAGTATGAAAATAAAACATGTGTAAACTATTTATATAATGCACTGCTATTCCGAAATAAAATTTAAACGTATATTTAAATATTTTTAATACATAGTAATGCTCGATTACTGAATTGCGGGTAATACTTGATTAACACATTGACAAATTTTGACAAATTATATAAATCGCCTAACTACTCTCAAAACTATACAAATTGGCATAATTTTTATTTTAAATAATGGACGAATAAATAAATTAGCAAAAGATTAATAAAAATGCAAATAAAACGTCGAATTAAAATTCACTTGATGACGTAACATACACGTGCAACGTGTTTAATGTCAAGTGGATGTGACATTTACGATATGCTATTATAGGCATTTAACCTTATAGTTTAGCGACAGTTTTTTGGTCGACAGGATAATCAAGTACTACCAAATTGCGTAAACTAAACATCCTTACAACACTAAAAATGATGATCATATTAGCTAAGAGTTTATTGTGTCGGATTAAGCGTCTCATTTCCAATTAAAATATATCTTTAAATTGGAATTTGAATGACTACAAGGTCATGGAAAATCGAAGAGTGTGGAAAATATAATTACAAATATCTGGGAAACTAATTATACGATTGACTTCATTCTTTATGCAAAATGCATGTTTTTTTATTGTCTTTTATATTCATTCCTTAAAATAAGCAATTTCGAAAAAAATTATCTATCTTTTATCAGAACGAATATTTCGAGACTCGGAAAAAAATAGTTCCAGGTAATCGACGTTACTGTTAATTAGTAGGCTTCTTCTCACTATTACATACTAAGTACGCACCAAATTTTAAGTCTGTATCTCATTGAGCGCTTACAGAAACAAAGACAGACTGACGGCATTTTTTTTTTCTAAAAATATGTTATTCGCAATTTCCAGTGTCTAAAACGTGTAAATCCATCAAAACATTTTTTAAAATCAATTACAAGACTTAACCTATACTGCGTATGATGTAATACATTTGTAACGTATTTTGTATATTGTTTTTTAATAATAATTAGAAAAAATGCTTTTCGGCATGTTTGACTACTTTTGTAGTGCCTTTTTATTGAAAAAAACTTATCTAATAATTTGTAAATTTCAACATTTTAATCTTAAACATTCATCGCATTTAATGTCTACATTATGAGTATCTATAAAAAATAGTGTATCAAGTGTTCATTTTACTGAAAAATACCCACACTTACTTTAAAAAAAATCGTAATATTCAACTACTGGTACTGATTAATAATATTTTTTTTTCATATGTATTTTTAAGAAAAATGATAGTCTTCGAAACTACTTATCAATACATCCTGCTTATTAGAAATAAAATTTAAATGTAAAAGTTTTATTAATAAAAGTTTTAATTACATTACATATTACATGACACATATTTATAGAACATTAAAATTATCATGACACTTTCCGAAGTATTAAGGTTTATTTCAACAAGTGCTTCATTATTATTTTATCGATGTGAAAATTTAATTTAAATCAGTGTATACACTATAGGCATTTTTTTTTTTTGTATTCAGTAGATTCAGTCATACATGTACAAAAGAAATAAAAAACAAACAACAACATCAAAAAAAAAAAACACGAATTTACTATTTATAGATACAACTTTTACATACACAATATAGTACTTTGTAATGTACTCAAAACGCAAATAATATTTTTTCTTGCAATATTTCAAAGTAAATACTGATTAGGTAGAATTTAGAAAACCAATAAAATTCTCATGCATTATTTATTGCTAGAATCTTGAAATCTAGAATTGCTAGAATCTAGAAATATAATATGTGTTAAATTAAAAAAATAATTTATATTGTTATCGAAAACATTACTGAATTTTAATGCCAGAATATCGAGCAGGCAGTCTTTAGATTCTCTTTTCCCTACAATGCAGAATACATTGCGAAATAGTATAATTTACTTATGTAAAAAACATAGCAAATTGTGGATATGTAGGAAATCGAGTTCTTTTCTGTAATGTGATTGACATCTGGAATTTCCATTATTTCATTTTTTTTCAAGGTTTATGGATTGCCTATATCTGGAAAATGTACAAACTAAGGATACGTCATTTTCTTACGACTATGATAAAGCTAGTTATAAAGAATAAATTAAACTAAATTTAAAGTTGTTATATTCAAAATTAATATGAGTATAATTACTAGCAAGAAACTTTTATCATTATTTTGCAGAATATGAACAGATAGAAGAAAATATTTTATAGAAAATTTGGAATCATATAGTTTTTGAAAATATTTTTTTTTGTTCAAAATCTTCTGAATTACACATATTATATATGATATTCTTGTTTTTAAGAACTGAAAATTTCCAAAATATCATGTTCTGAAATAGAGTTCCTATTATCATATTTTTCTGAGTATAAAATCTAGTAAAGTAAATCTGTAAAACTAGAACAACATTTCCAAATATCTCATTGGTGTATTTCATTTAATTGATATTGTACTTCATATTTTCAGTTTTTAGAAATTGGTAAAATATATATATTATGCAATGTTTTCGATCGATAAATTAAGTAACGGAAAAATATATGAGATCCTTTATTGGTCTTTTTTCAAGTGTAATTCAACGGAATATTGAATAACGATTGAATACATTTTAGTTATATTTATTTGTGAAAAATATTTACAAGAAGATTTAAATGATTTTTTAAAAAAAAGTACTGTTCTGGTAATCTCGCAATTATTGTAAAAACAATGCAACATGTACTGCGATACTGATTTTTTTTTGTTGTTGTTGTTGAAAAAATTTCATGTTGTATCTTATAATAAGAAAGAAACTAAATCTGTTTAAATGGTTGAGAAAATAAAAAATTAGGAAATATAGCTTCGATTGTTACGCAGTGCTTTCAAAAGGTTTTAAAATAAATTATATTGTGTTAAAAGTAAAGTATACCTTTAACAATAGACGTTTAAAAAAATCTAATATATATGTCTATTTAATCTACTTTAAAAATACAGGCGAAACATGTGTTCTCAATTTACCATATGCGAAGAGTTTTAATTTTTAAAACTGTAAATTGAAAATTTTAACGCTCAAAATATTTTTCTTTAAGCTAAAAACTGTGTTAATTAAAAACAATTATAAATTATATTGAAGATAATTAATATTCAAAGTATGTTTCTATTTTACTTGGGTAAAAAGGAGTATATTTGCTAATTATATGATTTTTGCATAAGCGAAAAGCAAAACACGTGGTGCTTTTCTTCACAGAAGTTAATTAGCTCTGAATACGGATCATGTGCTAACGTACACTTTAACTAGTCTAAAGAAATTTCAACATTTTTTAAAAAAGAGAAAGCTATTTGAAGTGTATCACAAAAACACGACAGAAGTTTATGAACTTAATCGTGATTAGAAAATAATTTTCTTAGAATTAAAATTTAAACCATTTTTCTATTTCATTTAATCATATATCAAATAATAGCTAATTATATGAATATTGCACTAGAAAAAAATCAAAACAAAACAAAAAAATATTACTCTGTTTTCAGGCTTACTAATTAGCTCTAAGTTGGAATAATGCTCTTAAGTATGCGTGATTTGGGGAACGAATCTTCAACAACAACACATACTTGACAATTGCACCATAAAATATAATAAATAAAGACACACTCTTGCTTAATGATACACAAAACACGAACTTTAATAAGCTAAAAGTTAATTTCTACGTTTCGGGCGGTTCCTTCAGCAAAATATGGTGGTATAAAGGCTCAAAGTTCAGAGACGAAAGCTTCCTGTGCAAGAGATAATCATCCGAACTTGACCAATGAATTGAATACAAAAATGTAGTTTTGCTTGTAGTGAAAATGAATAATTATTAATGAACTGAGATCAAATGAATCAAAATAGTCGATTTAGGAAATCACGCGTGCTGCCATCTACACATGAGGGACAAATACAAGTTTAAACTGAAATATTGTAATTATATATAGAATTATGATTAATATTACAATATTTCAGATTAAACTTGTATTATGTTGCCAAAACTTGAATGAAAACTCAGTTGAACGTGGTTTTTTCCCTCGTGTGTAGATTGCGGCACTCGTGATTTCTTAAATCGACCTTTTTGATTCATTTGATCTCAGTTCATTAATAATTATTTATTTTCATTAGATGGCAACACTACATTTTTGTATTCAAATCATTGGTCAAGTTCGGACTAATTATCTCTTGCACAGGAAGTAGAAAAAAAAATGAAATACGTTACAAAAAGGCAGTGCAATAATCAAGTTTTTCTCCTAGAAGAAGAAAGAGAAAAAGGATTTTCCATTTCCACATAAGAGAAAACATAGAAAAGGGAAAGGGAAATGGGATAAATCTTTTTATTATAGGGAAAAAGGCTGATATTGACACTGCCTTTTTGTAACGTTAGTCATTTTTTCCTGAAAACAGCATGAGACCCCACTTATTTTTAGTTTCCATGTTTTGTACATATGTTCAACTAGTACCTGATATATTTTGTTTTATTCAACTGTTTTGCTGTTTTGAAATAGGACTAATTCAAAAGCTGCAGATTTTGAAACTTTTGAATATTTAACAGATTGTATCTGCTAACAGCATCGCTATCCCGTAAAGTTCTATATTACTTAGCTTGTCCTAATAGTAAACTTTTATATTCTATAAGAAAACTTTCGGGGTACTATTGCTTAACTAAGATAATAAGTGCAGAAAACGGAGAAAAGCGTCATTTTGATTGCATTTTGTGGCAACATAACAATGAAAATTAACAATGCTCCATGGAACCAAGTACGTGTTACTAAGGATGTAGTGTTATACTAACAGTTTATGAAAAAGGAATTTTGGGATGTTGTTGCTTTCCACAGATATAGAAATCCAAACATACTGGCATTTCAATTTTCATGAAAAAAGAGATTCATGGTCTCGAACTTTGACATTTTCTACAAGAAATAGGAAATTTTTTCAGGGATTCAAAATTGCAGAATAATTATTATATAAGATCTACTTCAACATAAAAAAAAATCAAGCCAGTTAAAAAATAGAACTATCAAAATATCACATTTTTGTCTGAATTTTAAAATAATGGCTCTTAAAAATACTGTCTAAGCTTAGATTGTCAATATAGCATGTGCGGAAATTATTAAATTTTTAAATTGTTATCTGCAAATTAAAAATTTCTAAAAGTTTTCCTATAAGCTAAAAAAATATAAAAATATTTCTATCCAAAATGATGACAAATTATTTTGAAGATAATTAAAATTCTAAGTATGTTTCTATTTCACTTAAGTGAAAATTTGCATATTTGTTAATTATAGGAATTTAGCACAAGAGAAAAGTAAAACGCATAGTGCTTTTCTTCACAGTAGTTAATTATCTCTGACTTTTAATGCTGTGCTTAGGTACTCGTTAACAAGTCTAAGGAAAATTCATCAGTTTTAAAAGTAAGAAAACATTTTCCAGTGAATCACAAAAAATACGACAGAAGTTTATGACTGTTTTTGAGATTAGAAAATAATTTTTAGTAAATGAAAATTCAAATCTTGTTTCCATTTCACTTAATCGTAAAAGCAAATATTTGCTAATTATATGAATTTTGCACTACAGCAAAAAAAAAACAAATTGCTTTTTTTCGTGATTGTTATTTAACTTTAAGTGGGAAGAATGCGCTTAAGTATGTGCGATTTTGGGTAAAGAAAGTTCAACAGCTTAAAAAGTAAGAAAGCTATGCGTAATGAATCACCAAAGTAGAATGGAGTATATGACATTACATTTTATTAAAAAAAAAAAAAAAGAAAGAAAAAAAAAGAAAGAAAGAAAGAAATACAATTCAAAGAATGTTTCAAATTCTCTTAAATAAAAACGCAATTAATTACTAAATATACGAATTTTACTCCAACGAGAAGTAAAAGACTTTTGTATCTTTTCAGATTATGTAATTATCCCTAATTGTGAGTAATGCGCTGAAGTTTTTTTTATTCCACCAAGGGAGCACCGACCCCTGCTCGCTACGCTCACCAACCCCACGCGTAAACGTTTAGTGATTCTATTCGGTATCACGTAGCAATTTCTATTTTCTAGCCAAACCCAGATTATTTTTTTTTGTTAAAAAATCATGTAAATAGTTCAATTAAGCTCTATTCGTAAGTTAATATTACTTTTTGTTGCATTGAAATATCTCAATTTGTTGATTTCTGCAAGCAAGTAAACCATATTGTGTTTCAATGGGAGTCTACGGAAATTTGGAGAAATACTGGAAATAGCGCCAAGTTGGCGTCACATTTGGTGACCAATTTTGGTCGCCAAATTTGGTAATATATCGCCATGTTGGCGGCAAACTTAGCGAGACAAAAGTAAAACACATAGTGTTTTTCTTCACAGTAGTTAAATAGCTCTGACTTTGAATGTTGCGTTTACATACTTGTTAACATGTCTAAAGAAAATTCAACAGTTTTAAAAGTAAGAAAACTATTTGCAATGAATAAAAAAAAAAAAAAAAAAAAAAAACGACGGAATTTTATGACCGTTATTGTGATTAGAAAATAATTTTTAGTAAATTGAAATCCAAACCATGTTTCCATATATATTAATGTTAAAAGCAAATAATTGCTAATTATTTGAATTTTGCACTACAGAAAATAAAACAAATTGCTCTTTTCTTTCATGATTGGTATTTAACTCTATGCAGGAAGAATGTGCTTAAGTATGCGTGATTTCGGGTAAAGAAACTTCAAGAGCTTAAAAAGTAAAAAAATCTATGCGTAATGAATCACCAAAATAGATCGGAGTATATGACAGTACATTTTATGATTATTTTTTTTAATGAATAAAATCCGAAGTATGTTTCATGTTATTTTAGATAAAAACGCAGTTTATTGCTAAATGTAAAAAAATTCCCTCTACAGAAAAGTAAATAACATTTTGCATTTCTTCAAATTGTGTAATTAACCCTAATTGTGAGTAATACGCTGAAGTTTTTATTATTCCATTTAAACGAAATTTAACAATTCAAGAAGTAAGGATGCTATGAGAAATGATTCATCAAAATACAGTGTAATTATATGGGCAGCTGGAAGTTCCTATTCTTACGACGTTAGTTTTATGTACATTTTCTCAAAAACATCCAAAGTTATTGATTTGAAATTTTTATATACATATGATGAAGAATTCCTAATACACTCAAGTGAACTTTATAAACAGATATTGTTTATTTATTTATTTATTTATTTTAATCTGGAATAAAAACTACTTTTTTATAACAAAAATGTTTTTGAAAGTATTTTGTTTTTAATAAAACTTTTGTACAAGTGTGTGTAACAAAAGTTCACGTAAGATTGATCAGTGATATGTGTGAAATATTCAGGCAATATTGCAAAAAAAATAATAATAATAATAAAAATAGCAGTTACTGTCAAGAGGTAAATCGAAGTTCAAAATTGAGTTTAAAGTTAACGCATGTAATGTCTATGTAGGATGTAAAAATACTGAATTACTTTTTTAACTTATTGTCACCGTTGAAAAAAAAGTCATATACCATTTGAATGGCGGGATTCAAAATACTAAAAAATATATATAAAACGACTTTTTCTGCGAATTTTACTCACAACAGCAGCAGACAGTAAAATTGGTTGAAAAATACTTTGAAGAAAATCAAAATTTAAAATACCTGTCTATTTAAATATGAGTAAAAGACAATTTTAATTGCTAATTATATGGATTTTACATTAGTGAAAAAATAACCACATTGTGTTTTTCTTCACAATAGTCAATTTATTCTAAGTATGAGAACTTTAAGTATTTGAAATCCATGAAAGAAAACTCTACAGTTCATAAAGTAAAAAAGCTATTTGTAATGTTTCATCAATATATAGTAGAAGTTTGTACCGGTAAATAAGCATATATTGTTTGTATGGGTCAATTAGTAAATGCATTTTAGGTGAAATGTAGTTAAAATCACATTTTTTCTACTATACAAAATAGAATCTATTGCCTAAAATACATAAAGTAGTAAAAATATATTGAATTAAAATATATCCTTTGGAGAAAAATATAGGGATTAATTTTAAACTGTAAAATGTATGTAGACTAAAGCATGTAAAAAACATTTAAACCCATGTTGTGTTCAATATAATGTACAATCGGGCAATAAATGGGGAAAAGTGTAAGTATAAACATATGTAATTACATTTGCTGTACATGACCCATAGCTGTCAAATGCTGCGATTTTGTGCATCTAGATTTTCCGAATATAAAAGTTATGTTCTCAATTTAACAAAATTAAAAATTTTAAAAGTGTTTTGAATAACAATATTGCATAAATTATTTGTCCATCATGAGGCCATAATTAAACTCAAAGTACTCACAGTGTTCTGTAGCGCGATCTAATTGAGCGAACGACGACCAATTTTGTAAGAAGATTAAATAATATGGAGAACAAAGGATTTCGAGAAAAAAAAATAGTTCCAAAAGTCACCGTAGGGAAATATGTAGCGGTGTGTAACAGAAAAGGGAATTTTAAAAAATGCAGAATAAATACTAAAATTGTTAAATGTGCTAAGAAAAAATGTAATTTTGCTTCAGCATTGATTCTGCATTTTTTTAAACTTTCTTTTTTATTACACAGCGCCACATTTTCCCCTGTCGGTGATTTTCGGAACTATTTTTTTCGCAGCATCCTTCGTCCCTCGTCTTGTTTAATCTGCTTACAAAATTTGGCATTATTATTTCAATTATATCGCGTTACAGAGCACTATGTGTACTGTTAGTTTAATTGTGGCCACGTTGTATATCTGAAAACAGAAACGGCACAAAATCAAAAACGTTTCGTGAATATCAATCAACATATTTGTCTTTTCATAGATAATTTTTAAGTTTTTTTTTTATATTTAGTTTATTCGGAACATTTATTTATTAATACTGAAGAATGAAAAATCTGTTTAAATAATTACCATAAATGCTCGTGCAATGTAGTATAATATTGTCGAATTATAAAAAAAAAAGAAAAAAAAAAAAAAAAAAAAAAAAAAAAAAACACTTTTTTTAATAAACAGCCACATAATTTGTTGCCATTTGACTTCATAGTTTCACTCCACGTGAATCTACTGAATTTCTTTCCCAATTCCTTTATTGATAATATTTGCTATGTAAAATGTCTTTTCGGAACTTATATTTATAATAAAATGCGCTAAAAAAATTAGAATTTTGAAGGAACTTAAAAGTAAATCTATATTCACATTACAGAGTAAAGCATAATATTTTAATTCTTTCATATACGTTTAAACACAATTATTAGTATTTTCATTGAACATAACATTATAAAAAACTATATTTTATATGAAACCGAATAAAACACTTTGCATATTGATAGTAATATTTCCAAAGTAGGATTAAAAAAATATAATATGTTCTTTTTTACAAGAAAAAAAAAATATATATGCTTTAAGTTTAACAGCATAAGATAGTACATGGCGTTTCTTTTATAAATATGTTGTATTTCATACATAATAAATTATTTTTAAAAAATAGAAAACTTTAAACCAGCCCAATTATCATAATAAAAAAAATATATATATAATTTTTGTTTAAATAGTTATTAAAATATATCGAAAACCTAAAATCAAAATCAAAATCAATTTAAAATGTATTTTTAAAAAAGAACTAAAAAGCATTTTCGATCCTTTTTATCAATAAAGAAATAACTTCTTATTTAAAAAATATATTGATTAAACCAGGAATCAATACAGCCCATTAAATATTTAGACTTTACTATTTATATTTTAAATTTTAATATTTTTTTTTCTTTTTCTTAAAACTCTTAATTTTTTGAGAGACTTAGAACTCGAAATACGAAAAACAAATTAAAACAATAAATCACGCATTATCAAAACAAGTACTAAAGAACAGATTAAAATTCGGCGGAGAAATTGCTGAAAAAAAAAAAAAAAAAATATATATCTATAAAAAAATATATATAAAATATATATATATAAAAAAATATATATATATATATATATATATATATATATATATATATATATATATATATATATGCTCACTTTAAGTTTGTTGATTTTTTTTTTTTTTATGTGTAAACAGGATCTTATTTGAACATACTCTGAATTAAATTTTTCATCGGAAGTTACATTTTAAAATGAAATCAGTTTAATTTATTTTTCTACAACTTTAATTAAGTTTAAAGTACTTAAATTTGAAGTATTTATTTTTCCGTACACTTTTCTAAAACCTTTTATTTAGAAATTTATATTGGGCTCATGCAATTATTTCACAACATGTTTATTGTTTCTTGTTTTTAAAGAAATTTACGTTTGTTGGGCAGTTTATTCAATGTGTTTTGCAAATGTAGAATGAATATAAAATGAACGAAATGATGAATTTATGTCTAGCATACTGTTAAAATTTTAATTGCGTATTAAATTACTAAAAAAATAATTATTTATCAGAAATTTACAATATCCGAAATTTTTTTAACACATATGGATATATTCTTTTTACGTATATATATATGTGATATTTTGACGGCAAGTAGTTGGTATTGTCGAAAAAAAATGAGGGTTTCCATTCCTACACAACACAGGTGGCAGCCGACTGGGTTTAAAATAAGAAAGAAAAATGAAGAATTAACATAAGGCAGTCGCTTGAAACATTATTCACTTTATTTCCACACTCACGATTGAATCTAGGGAAGATGCCCTCTCCTTCCATGGTAAAAAGAATAAAGTCAATTCTTCCTGTCCCAATTAGTTTAAAAACACTCCATCTCTTGACTGCGTTCTAGTCTTTAATCCGTTAATATCTAACATCTATCACCCATTACGATACCGTTGCTTCCTCATTCTACTCACATAATAAACAGTATTCATCCAACATTTTACTACCTCCATCGAGCAGTCACCTTGAATATCCAGTCTGCTACGACTGCAATCCACTACGTTCACCTCTACATGCTAAAAACTAAAAAGCTTCTAAGCTCACAGCCCATCTACTATATTCTTTATCCTTCTCTCTGGTTCCCGCCATCCGTATTTATACTCTGCTGAAAAGATTGTTCTAGAAAATTCTTATATCCTCGCCCCACCTGTCTAAAGCATAAACAAATGTTAAAATCTGTAGTCGAGATTATGCAAAATAACCCTTTTTTCCCTCTTCAGACGATAAAAGAAATGAATTTATGTCTGCGAAGTTTTAAGCTTTGAAATATTTTAATTACACCTGGATATTTTAAATAAAAGAATAAATTGAAATAAGTAGGTTTTTTCTTTAAGACAGAATAATATTTTAGCAGTTAAATAAAGATTTAAGGGGAATATGATATACCGGGATTTAATAGCAGAATTTAATAGGAAATTAAATAATAAAAGTTTTATTAAAGAAATATAAATAATCGAGCAATTTTTAGATTTACGCAATTTGGAATAAATATGAATTAAGATCTTAGAGATTAATAGACTAGGGTTTTAATTTAATAAGCCGGTATAATATACGGAATATTACTGAAAAAGGAAAATTTACATAAAATACTTTAAACCTGGCGCAAAAATTTAAATTTTGTAATATTATCCCCCTCCCCAAAGACTTTGTATGAAATTTGTGGTTAATTAACTACAATTTCAGACAACAGACTTGTAATAAATTCGGAAAGTTGATTTTTGAATATTGAAAATTTTAGAGACGTCAGCGAAGAGATGGAAAAGTAAAATTTAGCAATGCAAGAGAAAAAAAAAATACTGAGAGAATTTAAATTTAGCTGAGAGCATTTCCTCTGTAAAAGAATACAAATAATGGTTACAACATCACTTACCATTTGTAAGTGCATAGGAAAATATAAACACAATAATAAATAAAGAATAAGTATAAATACAATAAGAAATAAATAATAAGAAATAATAAAACTATAGTAATAACTAACAACAAATTCTTTTATCTTATGGAAATTTAGTATATTTCCATTTCTCTTTTCACAAACATATTTCCAATCAAGTAATGTTTAACACTTTATTTACTTCAAGTAGAATTTTAAGTCCGATTGGCTTAATCAGTTCGTAGGTCATAAAAATCCTTTAGCAAAAATAGTGATACAGTCCTTAAGTAAAAAGTTCAGCTGCAATAAATATTTTTTACTAAATTTGTTTGACTACTCTACCTACTAAACTCTTTATATTATGTTTAAATACTATTTGTCATCACAATAGTAGTTTTATTTTAATAAACAAATTCCTAGTAGTTATTCAACTACCCTTTAACTTTTGCTTATCACCTACTTTTTGAGCTCCTTTTCCCATTTTAATTGGGACTCACCCTCTTTTACAACTTCTCACTTGTTTTAGTAAATATCATAACTTTTCACTTATAAGTTATGTTCTCTTTTTCTTTAATAAATAATGAATCTTTCAATAAATACTATAGTACTTTCAATTCATAATCATAATAATAAAAATTCTCAACAGTATACTTGAATAATAACAATAATAATACTTAATAACAATATTATATTCTAAGAAAATATCACAGATTGTTTACTTATTGACACGGAAAATAATGGTTGAGGATAAAAATAATAGATAGCAATTAATAATTTTCTTATTTTTTACTTATATAAGAAAGTATTTTTGCCAGCCGAAACATTAAAAAAAAAAATAATAATAATTCCAAAGTCCAAATAAATGTAACTCTAAATATTTAGAAAGTGGACTCTCAACCAGTATTTCTTTACAATAATTTATCTCTCTGATACTCTTGATGAATTGACGTGCATTTGATAAACTTAGAATGGTAAAATAAAAAAAAAATAAATAGGGATTAAAGATAATTTGTTTATGTACTTAATTTTCTATTGCTACACAATCACTACAAAATCTCATCACAATCATCAATTTTCTATGTTTATACAATTATAATAATATTATCAATTCTTACTATTTTTGTAAACAATTGGTAAAGACAATGGAATAAAATAAATATAGTTTATTTTGATATAAACTGGATATAGAATTAAAAATATTTAATTTTATTTTTCAACATCAATCTGAAAATTCCCAAAATTAAATACACATCCTATGCCTGCATAGATTGTCTACTTAATCCCAAAAACTCCCAAAAACAAGTAATATCCTCGTGGCGCCCCAAGGTCATACCTGGTAACGTTGAATACTATTGTAATAAAGACATTTAAAGAATTAAAATTTAATCTATGGTTTTTACTTTAGTTTGAGTTTGTGATGGCAATTGTGGTGGTGATGTTTGTTGTGGTTTTGTTTGTTTTATGGGTTGCTTATGAAACATTCTGAAATCATTTGGTGAAAAATAGGGTCTTAATTTAGAAACGTGTACAATAACTGAATTTAGTCCTGTCTCATAATTAAATTTATCTATTTCATAAGTTACTTCGGAAAGTTTATTTATAATTTTATATGGTCCTGAGAAAGTAGGTTCTAATTTTCTAGTGTTAGGATATTTAATTTCTTCATAAATTACAGAATCTTGTATTTTTAAGGGGGATTCAACAAAATTTCTATCATATAGTCTTTTACTTTTAAGATGAAATTCACGAGTTCGAGCTTTTGTAATTTTGAGTGCTTTACTGACAGTAGGATAGTAGTTTTGTTTTAAAGGAGATTGATAGGGTAATTGACCATAAAATAAGTAGGCAGGTGGGAATTTAGTTATGGAATGCGGGGTATTATTGTATTCTTGAATGACTTGGTCTAATAATCTTGTCCAAGGTATTTTAGAAGAAGTGGAATTGACCTTACATTTAAGCCTGGTAACTATTGTCTGATTAATGCGCTCTACCTTCCCATTGGTCTGTGGATGGTGTGATGATGTAAAACGTTGTTGAACATGATGTTTTCTGAGGAATTTTTTGAATCTTGGAGACCTAAAAGCTTTGTGTCTATCACTCAGTATTTTTTGAGGTGTTTGAACATTAAAAATTTGCTTTAAACAGTTTGTATATGCTTCTGTAGTAACATTTTTAGAAGGAAAAGCCCAAACAAATCTAGTTGCGTGATCTATTATTATGTGTAAGAATTTTTTGTTGAGTTGTAATACTTAAATCCACCCACAGTATCAATAGAAAGGCATTCAAAAGGTTGATCTGTGGCTGGCATAGCTTGTAACAAGCCAAATCTTTTTTGTTTTTGTTTTTTATTTTTTTGACAGGTGTCGCAATGTTTAACAAATTGTGTTATGTCTACAGTCATATTAGGCCAATAATAGTTAGGGGATATTAAGTTAAGCATTTTTTGGATTCCTAAATGTCCAAAATTATCATGAGCAATATGAAGTAATTTTTTCCTTAATGACATTGGTACAACTATTTTTTTGAATCCCTTTCTCTGAATTATAATAATCCCATTTTCTTTTTTATATTTCTTATCACAGACATTATCCTTGTTTTGCATCTCTATGATTTCTTTTCTGTCCAACAATAAACTTACATGTTGATTGAAGTAAGCAACAGGATTTCGAGACAACATGTCTGCTTCGACATTTGTTGAACCCCTCTCATACTTAATCTCGTAATCAAACATGCTAAGTTTAAGTGACCACCTAAAAAGTCTACCTCTTAAGTTCTTAACGCTCTTCATACTAGAGATGCGTGATCGGTATGGATTGTAAATTTGACTCCATGGAAATAGTGATAGAATTTATCAAGAGTATCTATAATTGCTAAACACTCTAGCTCGGTTATAAAATAGTTTTGCTCATAACTCTTCAAAATTCTAGAATGGTAAGCAATAGGATGCAAGAAATTATCAGGTTGTTTTAGAACTGCACCCACCGCTACCTGAGAGGCGTCTACAAACATGTGGAGGGGCAATTTTGGGTCATAAATTTTGAGGATTGGTTTTGCAATTAAGGCATTTTTTAGTTTTTCAAAAGAGTTCTGACATTCTGAGTTCCATTCCCATATTGTGTTTTTTCTAAGTAATTTATTAAGGGGGTATCTAATTTCAGCATATTTGTCTATGAATTTATGGTATACATTAATAGAACCTAAAAATCGTTGTAATTCTTTAACATTGGAGGGGGGTATTAATTTTTGAATGGTCTCAATATTTGCATTAGCTGGAGTTAAAGTCCCATTGGTGACTTCGTAGCCCAAGAAATTAATTTTATTTTGGCTTAATTTACATTTAGAAAGTTTAAGTTTAATATTTTCTAATTTACAGATTTCAAAGGTTTGAGTTAAGTGTTTTAAGCGTTCTTCTAGAGAGGTGGAGAATATTATAATATCATCAAAATAGTGACACGCGAAATCTATTTTATATTTGTTAAGGATCCTTCTAATAGTTCTATTGAATACTGGGGGGCCTGTTTTTATACCGAACGGAAGAACTAGCCATTCAAAGAGGCCAAAGTTGCTAGCAAAAGCTAATTTTTCGGTATCAGCTGGATGTATTGGTATGTGCCAGTAGCCAGAGGCTAAGTCTGAAGTTGAAAAGTACTGAGCACTACTCAATTTGTCTAAAATTTCATCGATACGGGGCAAGGGTTCTGCATCATTTTTAATTATTGAATTTAGTTTCCTATAGTCTATACATAATCGGGTCTTTTTACCCTCTTCTTTTTTCATAGCTAAAGTGATAGGGGCAGAATATGGGCTATTACTTTCTTTTATGAGTCCAGCCTCTAATAAAGATTGGATTTGACTTTTTTATTTCTTTTTCTTCTAAGGGGGAAGTTCTGTAGGGCCTCAAAGATACAGGTAGGTCAGATTTTAGAAGAACGCGTTGTGGCTCAATATTAATCCTACCCACATCATATTTATGTTTTGCAAAAATATCCCTATAATTTTAAACTATCTCCCTTAAATCATCATTTTGAATTAAATTTAAATCCCCATTTAAATCTGAATCAGAATTATTAACATCACGAAAATTTTGAGAAGTTATGAACTGTCCATAATCAGGTTGCACATTATAATCATTTATATCATTCTCAAAACAGTCCTGAGTAGTCATATAACTTTCTCAATTAGATGGTAATTCGATATCATTCTTACATAAATTCAAAGTTTCAATGCTATCATTAGTTGTAATTACACTATCATCATTATATAAATTCAAATTCTCATCACAATCAATTGTTACCAAATCATTCTCTTGTTGCACTTTATTCATATCTACAGTATGAAAATGAAGAGATTTCTCATTATGTATACTCTTATTTATAATTTTCTTTCCTTGTTTTACAGTACAATTTCTACAATCTATAGTTAAATTAAATTTAGAACATTCCCTTAAACCCAAAATAGCATACTCCAAATTAGTATTACACACTAAAAAGTTAATACATTTGGTAATTTTACCCACTTTTAGAGAAATTTTACATTTTTGATTTAATTTTAACACCCCGTTTGCCTGACCAATAAAGACTGTAGGTATAGTTTCAATTTTAGCATTTAGTTCTTTAACAAATTTGAGGGGTAATATTGCCGTAGTGGATCCAGTGTCCACTATACATGGTAAATTATAACTATTGGTACATTCATACACAATTAGTTGTCAAATATTAGGAATAGTAGGAAGTGAATTACTAGGAAGAGTATCAGAGGATGTTGCATCATTTCTAAATAAACACTCTTGTTCCCAATGATATGCATTATTTACACCTTTATTTGTACATATTCTACATGGTCTAGAAGGATATGGTTTCTGAAAGTAATTATTTTGAAAATTTCTAGACCCCTGATTTTGATACTGTCTTGGTGGAATCCAATTCCTAGGTGAATTATTGTGCCTATTTGGTTGAAAATTAGGTCTACTTGGTTGAGTCCAAGGCCTAGGTGGTTGAAATTGTTGAAACTTTAGTCTAACTGGTTGTTGATTTACTGTTTGGCTTGAAATTTGAGGAGTGGAAACTTCAACAAATTGCTTAACAAGCCGGTACCATTCAGTGGTACTATTTGGAGGGTTTACATTAATATTATTTCTATACTCTGGTTTTACTCCATCTGTCAACCCTTGTATTAGAAGAGTCTCACAAAGATGGAAATTCCTCCCAATTCCTACTTTTTTGTGAAAATAATTTTCTAAATTATCTAATTTATCTAATTTTAGAGTTGAGAAATCAGAAAAATTTGGAACATTTAGTTCAATGAATTTTTCTATCAAGATTTTTGAGATCTGTTCATAACTAGTACAATTAACACAATCATTGATATAGACTTTTAGTGCTTCACCCTTTAAATACTGTGGAATAGATTTAAATTTCCACTCTAAATCTTTATTTTCTCTAATACTCATATCATCATAATAATTTAACCAAGCCTGGATTTCCATTCCAGTACTAGGATCAAACTCAATTAATTTAGGTTCAGCCATTATATCAGTATTCATTAAAATAAAAGAAGCACTTCTATTCTCTTTAATACAACCTGACCTTAACAACATTTAAACTAATAGAGTTCTATTTTCCATAATAGATTAAGTACTCTTTCAGAATTTAATAATAAATAAATAAATAATTCTCATTACTTCATAATAAACTTTACAGCAAATAAATAAATAAATAAATACTCTTCATGAAATAATAAATAAACCTCATAAATAAATAATTCTCATACTTAATAATAAATAAATCTCAATAAATAACAAACAATAACAAAAATAATTACATAAGAAGTGTAAAAATATTTTGAAAAGAACTCACTCCAGTCATTTTGTCTCACAATCACAGCACTATACTTTGCTATTCACATTAGCGATGTAGATTTATAACTTTCCGGCACGGATCTTTAGTAAATCTCATAAGCTATCGTGTACCAGTACCACTACACATTTGTAATTTTGGAGACACACTCGCTTTTATTGCCGTCACTTCTAAATCCTGTCGGACTTTTCTTTTTTCTGTGACATTTTGACGGCAAGTAGTTGGTATTGTCGAAAAAAAAAATGAGGGTTTCCATTCCTACACAACACAGGTGGCAGCCGACTGGGTTTAAAATAAGAAAGAAAAATGAAGAATTAACATAAGGCAGTCGCTTGAAACATTATTCACTTTATTTCCACACTCTCGATTGAATCTAGGGAAGATGCTCTCTCCTTCCATGGTAAAAAGAATAAAGTCTTATTCTTCCTGTCCCAATTAGTTTAAAAATACTCCATCTCTTGACTGCGTTCTAGTCTTTAATCCGTTAATATCTAACATCTATCACCCATTACGATACCGTTGCTTCCTCATTCTACTCACATAATAAACAGTATTCATCCAACATTTTACTACCTCCATCGAGCAGTCACCTTGAATATCCAGTCTGCTACGACTGCAATCCACTACGTTCACCTCTACATGCTAAAAACTAAAAAGCTTCTAAGCTCACAGCCCATCTACTATATGCTTTATCCTTCTCTCTGGTTCCCGCCATCCGTATTTATACTCTGCTGAAAAGATTGTTCTAGAAAATTCTTATATCCTCGCCCCACCTGTCTAAAGCATAAACAAACGTTAAAATCTGTAGTCGAGATTATGCAAAATAACCCTTTTTTCCCTCTTCAGACGATAAAAGAAATGAATTTATGTCTGCGAAGTTTTAAGCTTTGAAATATTTTAATTACACCTGGATATTTTAAATAAAAGAATAAATTGAAATACGTAGGTTTTTTCTTTAAGACAGAATAATATTTTAGCAGTTAAATAAAGATTTAAGGGGAATATGATATACCGGGATTTAATAGCAGAATTTAATAGGAATTTAAATAATAAAAGTTTTATTAAAGAAATATAAATAATCGAGCCATTTTTAGATTTACGCAATTTGGAATAAATATGAATTAAGATCTTAGAGATTAATAGACTAGGGTTTTAATTTAATAAGCCGGTATAATATACGGAATATTACTGAAAAAGGAAAATTTACATAAATACTTTAAACCTGGCGCAAAAATTTAAATTTTGTAATATATATATATATATATATATATATATATATATATATATATATATATATATATATATATATTTACCACTTATCTTTGGGTACTCTTACAATTATAATATAATTAATATAATGATTGAATTGTATTTTCGTACTTAATATGGTATGATTTTTTCTGCGAAATACCAACATGATATGAGGTGGAGGTCCAAACGTGAAGGGTGGTTAGAGTATTATTTTGGTAATCATGTCTAAGCATAAGGTAAATAACAGTAATATTCCTAAATACAATATAACCGAATCAAGATTATTTTTTCTAATATTTTCGCCAAAATTAAGTAAATGGAACTAGGACTGAAATATTAATTATATAAAATAATGCTGATAAACTAAATAATGTATTTATTTAATTCCAATGGAAGTAAAGTATGAAATATATCTGAATTGAGTTGAAATAAAATATTAAGTCAGACATATCCACCATATTAAAGATAAATTTGCGATTAGAGTTTTTATTCGTCATCCCAGTCCAAAAGTGATAAAAGATCTCTAACCGTTTCTCTGTTAAATTCTGACAAACTGCGAAGTGATGTTGCTTCAGGTTTTCTTTATTTTCATGGATTGGTTTATATTCATCAGTATATAAAACTTACCTTATCCTTCAATGTGGCAGTCTTTATGAAGTCAGTCGATGATGGAAGTTTTATACTATTAGCTTAGGTTTATTCGTATGCAAATTCAGTTAGGTCTGAATATGTTGAATAGATTTGAAGGTAGCAGAATATGCTGGAGAGAAAATCTGTTGTTGTTTTTTAGCAACTAGGCCGCATTCCGCATGATAGGTATATGTATCTATCCGTTTATTTTTTGGTTTTATCTATTAGAGCAGTGATTATTATGAAACACTTGAAATTTAGAATATGCAGAAAAAAGGCTCTTAAATTTGTAAAAATAAATAAAAATAGTCATAAAAATTAGAACTCAATTTAATTCAAAATTTTAAAAGCCGTGAATGTTATTAATTTTTAGATAAACCATTCCTTTAAATATTCATTGATGTGAAGGCTACTGTGTAATTTATTTAATTACATTTAATAAAATTCGCAACAATTTTTCCACTTTTTTAAAGATTTTTCAAATAAAACTACTACTGTGACTTAAAATATTTGAGCCCCTAATATCTAGAACAATAAGCTGGACTGAAGGACAGATCATATTCTAGCTCTCATTTATGTCCTATTTTTAATGGTCACTTCAATCGTGAATGAGTCTCTGTTAAATTTAAATATAATTAAATGTAAAAATTAAATATTCATAATATATTGAATATCTTTAGTATTTATATTGTAAAACTATAGTAAAATATATGGACACTATATCTGTAAATTCCCTCTGAATTAATAATAATTGTAAATTAAATGTGTCTAGTTATTTTTTCTAAAAATGGTTACACTTTTATCTTAAAATAACTTAAATAAAACCAGTGTGTAATGTATGACAATAATGAATATAATAAAAATACATAAATCAAAATAAGGAAACATTTCAATGTTCATTGTAAAAACTGTAGAGAAAGTGTCTGTGCTTTTGAATCTTTTCATTGTTTACGTGATTAATGGTCCTAGTGATCAAAACATTAATTAATTTATTAAGAATGTTCTTTTATAACAATCTATTGGAGCAAGCAGATATTAATTATTCTTGAATCTGTAATAACGGCTTGAATCTGTCAGAATTCTGTAACTGTTTATTTCAATGTATGCTGAAAATGATGTTTCAAAGAGTCCTTTTATTTATCACTTCCTGTATTAACGGATTACTTACAATATTTATTTTCAACTTTATTGAAAAGTAGTGATTAATTAGTTTTGACAGATTTTAAGATTTGGAAATTTTAGCTATTGAATGTCCGTTTCGATTGATTATAAAAATATACTTAATATTTTAATGTGTAAAAGTTTATAGGTTTCTTTTTCAATTGAATTTTGGAATTTTGATTACATAAAGTTTGGAGATACTTGCAAAATTAATACCATCGGTACTTTTTTAGAGAAATATTAATGAAGATCAAACAAAGGAAACAATGTAAATAAAGAACGAAAGGCAATGCACCAGGCATAGATTATGAATCAATTTCAACCATTAGTATAATTTTATTAGCCCGTTTCGTGTTTATACACAATGAAATAAGATGTATAAATACGAACGCAATTTAAATAAAAAATCTATTTTCAGCAATTTCAGTCCATATCCGGTAATGTGTGCGAAAGTATTCATCAGTATTTAAAGCATACAATTTATACGCACCGCGAAATGAGCTAAAAAAAATCTGAATTCTGAAATTATTCCTTGTAGTATGTATTTCTAAATTTTGAAAATTAGATGCATTTAGATATGCACACTACAATGAATCACCATTATCCGACAAATATAGGCCAGAACTAAACCTTTAATCGAATTCTTATGTATGTTGCTTTAAACGAATAATTACTACACACACCATGACCTATATGAATCATATCATAATGCACCTCAGTTCCCTTTATAATTGTATTATGATCGAGGCAATATAACACGCTTAAATGCGCCGCAAACAGATTTTTCTCCACCGCTCATAATGCAATGTGATCAGTTTGTGACTTCCTGTAAACAAACTGTAATTTTTACTTATGCAGTACTCTTGAGAAACATTATTGCTGTGAATTTTATTGATACATATCAATCTCATTATGTTTGCAATATCGAAAAATAAACTGCATGTATTGTTTTCATTGTATATTATCTCATTTGTATTCAGTATACACATTTTGAATAAAACTGTACTATTAGATTTTTGCCACACTAAGAACAAAACTAACTTCAATCTTCATGTATGACTGCGTGTAATAATATATTTCAATCTAGAGAAGTATTCCACTTATTATTATATATATTAAATTAAATGGTGTTAAATGAAACAGCCTATTCATTCTATACCGAAAATATATCTCATTGCAGTTGTACATTGTAGAAACATATACTGAAAATATGAAAGACAAGATTTTCTACTTAATTTATTTATAATGGTTAAATCAAACACATTTCAAAACAGCTATTTTTACTTCTAAATTCTAAAACAAGCAGCATTGTAATTCATTTTTATACAAATAATTGAGATTCTAGAAATAGCTTCATATTAACTAATTTACGTGCAACTGATTATAACAAAAATTACTTATCTAATTAATCAGAAAGACCAATGAGAACGACAAATGTTTTTTTTTTCAATATCTTGAAATTAAGATGTGTAAAAAGTAAAAAAATCCCCCTTAGCAAGTAAACTTTAAATATAAAAATAAAATAAAATCAATTCGTGGTCAAAATATTATTATATAATTATTGTTTTTTACTTTGGGCAACTAAACATACATTTTTTTAATAAAAATACTGATAAACCGTTATACGCATAACTATTGTCAATAATGTGCCCCCTTTCGTTTAAGATTTGAAATTCATTTCTTTATAAGACCCGTTAAATATTTTCAATACAAATTTTAATGAATTTTAATCGTTTCAAAATAATTTTTTTCTTAATAACATTAATGAAATTATCTGTTTAAATAAACTTTTATTTTATTGTTTATTTCCATGTAATTCGACTTATAAAATATATTTTTTAAATCCAACTATTATTTATTATACTAGGTATTAGTTAAGATACGTAAGTAAATTATTATTGCTGGGAAGCATTGCTCCCAACACCTATTCCAGTGACAATATTTTCTTTTGCGTGTTTTTGTATTTCTATTTTAGATGTGTAATTTTATAAAATAGTGTACATATTGTATGAATGTATTAATTTTGAGAATGTGCAATGATATGGATAGGCATAGGAAATTTCTTTTATAGAATTACACTGCATTTGTATATAAATGGATGTATTGATTTATTTTTAATGTGTAAGTTACGCAAAGCTATTTCTTCGATGAAAGGGAGAAAGACATCTGTCTCATCGGTCCAAACTAAAAGATGACAAAGAGTTGACTTCTGTACAAAGAAGTATTGGACAGATTTTTTTCAGATGGAAAACAGGACCGCAATTTGGGAAAATAAAGTATTCTCCATTATATTTATGGCGTCTGGCATTTGGCCTCAAAAGTGGAGGCTAATTTGGATAAACATATGCACATGGGAAAACATGCTAATGAAGCAGATATCACCTCTAAAGCGATTGGAGATACTTTACAGCTAATCAAGGCGTCGGTACACTATTAAAAAAATTCTGTGAAATTACAGATAATCTATTGGTAGTCCATTATCTTAAGTCTTATGTAAAATTACAGAGATTAGAAAAGTAGAGATTATGTTAAATAACAGATAAGATGTTCGGCAAATTAACAGTAAATTAACATCGTTAAAAATACACAAGACTCCGCAAATTAACAGCTTTAAAAATACACAAGACTCTGTAAATCAATTTATTTTTAATGAAAATATTTTAATATAGTTTTTGGAATTGGTGAATTTTAGAACTTCGGAGTACCAGAATTTTCAGGTAAATTTGAACTTCTGTAACACTTAGTTTTCGTACAATTTGTTTTTAGCTTGCCTGGAGTTTTTTCCCGAAACCTCTGGGCAGGAGAAAAACACCTTACTGAGTGCGCCATAGGAGCTGTTGCTGCTGTGTACAAAGGGTACCTTTTATAATGAATCGGTGAAAAATCTATTGTATTTGTACTTTTCAAAGATTTCACTTCAAATATATTCGTCAGAAAATCTCTTAAATGGTTTATTTTAATTCAGTTTGGACCGATACATAATACCTATTATTTTTTTTAATCAAATTTATTTTTTAATCCTTTATTTACGGAATTATTTATCAATAAATTCCTTCTTGTCAATAATTATCGTCTTTAATATCTGAAAATATACTGGGATTTTTAAATAATAATAATAATAATGTGAAATTTCGGTATATTTTCTCATTAAAACTTGCTAAATATATTGGTAGTTATAACTTTTTTTTTGTAAAATATTTATAAAAATAATGAGATTAATTAACCAAAAATATTCTAATGGTTATATCACAATTCTTATAAAAGCAATGTATTTAAATGTATTATGATCCTCTCTGTAAATGGAAAGACTTTTGCAGTTGAAAATGATTCATTTAACTTTTTTTTTTTTTAAAGAAAAATTATAACTATAAAAATTATTAAGAAAATTACCACTTTTTGAAAATATTTAGCTTCGACTACTTCTCTATACTATCTAAATTTGATTAAAAGACATGGAAATCCCTACAGGGAATTAGATACAAGATAAGGGAAATGTCTGTAAAACGATGACCAAGAAACTCAATCGAGTGCATTTTACCGAGAACCAGTGTAAATTTTCAGAGAGTCTTGCCCGAGAAACTCAACCGATGCCTTTAACCGAGAACTAGTGTAAATTTACAGAGAATCTCGGTTTTTCCGTGTTTTTACAGAAATTTTTAAGAGTTTACGAATAGTCCTGCCCTCATCAGAATCGGAGAGCGTCCATTTTTTTTTTTTTTTCAGTGCGGATCTAAGATCTTCAGGGTGTTGACACAAGAGTCGCTAAACAGCTGATCAACGGAGTGTCTCTTTTCCCTCTCCCTGTGGCGGAATCGTGAACCACATATACGAAATATTCCGACAAGAAGAATAATTCTGCCCGTATGCAAAGCCTTCTGTCGGTTCACAGACAAACGGACAGATGCCTAACCCATAATACCTGCATGATGGCGCTGCTACTTTTTATCACCTTAAAGCCGTGACATATAGGATAATTAGCATTTTATCACATTCTTAATAATTCCGAAAAATTCTGTAATAAGAGTTTTTGCCAACTGGGATCTAAGTTAGTAAAAATTCGACAAAGCGAATGAATATGTTAGAAAAAAGTGCAATAAAAAAATGATATTCACACACACACATATATATATATATATAGAGAGAGAGAGACAGAGAGAGAAATAAAACCTAAGTAAAGAGAATAAAACTATAATTGCCGAAACGTCAGTGAAGGCTTACTGTGGAGACACGAAAAGTTTTGGTTTCCGTTTGTCTGTCTGTAGTCTGTCGTTCCGCGATAACTGCCGTAAAAAGCATCCGATTAGCTTAAAATTAAGGATGCATGTTGGTGAAATCCCCGGATTTAGCTGTATAGTTTTTGGTTAAAATTGGTTCATTCGTCCGGAATATATAGGACATTTTATTTTGTGACTTAATGCTTTAATATAGCAATTCAGACAATTTTTCCATTTTTATTTGTTGAAAGGAAATGCTCATATGATTGAAGGTTTTAAATGGTAAATTAAGGATGATGAAATTTCCTAATTAGAATCATGCATTATTCATATTAGTTTGAAATTTTGTGTATACATTTGCAAGAGTTTTTAAATTCGGTGTATAACTTATGGAGGGATTTAATATATGTTTTCCAGTGATATAAAACATTTTTTTTTTAATATAAATTTACTTTTTAAGCTCACATTTCTTCGTTTTCATTTTCTTTTAACTGTTACCTAGCAACAAACTACACCTAAAAATATCGTAAATGTGAAAGTATGTGTAATTGTTTGATGTCAAATCAAAGTCAAAAGGGACGAAATAATGCCTTTGTGTCTTTACATATAGATGGAATTTGCCCCAGAAATAAAGAAAGGCTATGTTCTATTTATTTTGTTCAAATATTTTTCTTTTAAATTAAAAAGTTCATTATTTGCATAAGGATTAAATCGACATTTTGCTATAAAATTTAACAATCTTTTTTTTTTTTTTTTTTTTTTTTTTTTTTTTTTTTTTTTTTTTTTTTTTTTAAACCTTTGCCAAGAAAATTCGATACCGAGGAATGAAAATACGAAAGATTTTCATGTGCAAGAGGAAAATGAAAAAAAATAAACGGTCAAGTGCGAGCATTACTCGCGCACAGAGGGTTCCGTAGAATAAATATGTGAATTCGTAATTGTATTATAAAATAAAATAAAATAAAAAGTTGCTAAAAGAATAGTAAGACTTTGTAAAAAACTATACAGCGTAGGGTTGGGTATAACTGTATATATTAAAAAAGTGTCATCGGGTATACCATGAAAGTTCAAAGAGATATGGAACCTAAATAATATCAAATATAGCTATTCGTATAACTCTTTTTTTAATATTATCCTAATCTGTTTATGATGAACTTAATTCGGTAGAGACAATAAAAGCAGTGCATACTTAAGCTTCATTTGGCATTTCCTGAAACTAAATTCAGCGTAGTAATAGCCTTTATTTCTACAGTGTAGTTAAAACAAAACCTTTGTTCAAAGTTTAAATTTGGCATTGTGCTAAGCGCGCTTCGAATTGAGGTCTCAAAGTTGCAACGCCGACTAGGTCAGTGTCGCGTTTTTTCAGATAGGTGTTTAATTAACTTTTAAAGTCACTCGAGGCGCATTGAGAGATACAATTAATGCAAACTATCGCGAATCCCACAGTATATATGCGATTCATTCTAATTAAATCTTTGGAGGGCGATGCCCTTAAAAAACGGACACCTAATTTTAATTCCAAAACAGACAAACGGCACCAAGAATATTTAATTAAAATTTTCCTTTTATCATGAACGTGAAAATAAGCAAGTTCGCATTTTCTAATAAATTCGTTTATAAATTCTGGTGTCAGTTTATTATTTCATAAGTTTATAAATAGAATTACACCGTGCGGGAAAGGATTAAGTGGTCGCAGGACTATTAAAGCTTCAAAATTTAAGAAAATTAATTTTTTTTAGATTTTAAACTCCTATCTTTTCTGAATATCTTGATATAATTGTTTCCTTGAAATTCCCATTAGAACAGAAATTTTGGCTTTTAGAATTATACCCGCTCAACAGCTGAAGCGGAGTTTCCGAAACTTTAAAGTCATTATTTTCCAAATGGCGTTTTGGGGGCATATGCGCAGGATACCTCAAAAACTGCTGAATATTTTTTCATGAAAATTTCAAAACATATATTTCATGTTAGTCTGTATAAACTGAACATAAAATTTCGTTTTAATTGTTCAAAAAAATATTTTTAGGTAATTTTACTGTTGAAATTTTAACAATTTTGTATTAGCTAAATGCAACATTGTATTAAAAATATCAAAATGCGTTAAATACAAATTTATTTAAGTTCAGGGAAATTATTAAAATCTGAAGTGTAAGTAAGCACCAAAATTTTCATTCTAGTTGCAATATTTATTTTGTAATCCTGCGCGTAAACTGTTATGCCAATTTTTTTTTCAACATATGTCTAACAGTTTCGAGCCCCCTATAAATACTAATTCTGTATCTTGCAATTTTTTAAATACATGAAACGAAAGAACATACTTATATCTTTTATCCCAATTAAAATTGTGTTTTAAAATCATATACATTTTAAGACATTAAATGTTGAAAGTGGTCTTTTTTTTCATTTTTTCTACTTTTTAGAGTCCCGAGACCCCTTAAATTAATATGTTTTTAACAATTTGACGTTTATTGCTTTTATACTGTTACTGGACATTACATCACACATATATATCAGTAGAAGTTGTTAACTAGGCATAGAGTACGCCGCCCCTGTCCCTGTGTATGTCCAAACTGGCCGTACATTTAAGGGTTAATATCTCGGCTAATTACCGATGATTTTTTTCGAAAATCATTATAAACAGTGCTTTTATTCTTCTGCAACGATAGGTATATTCAGTGATGCTCAACAATTTTTCTGAATGCCGTAAATCGAAATTTGTGTATAACAGAAAAATGCTAATTACTCAAAAACTATGTGACCTAGGGTAATCGCTATAATTTTCCCACAAAGTTTATATTAACGCCTACTACCTCTAATTTTTTCATAATTTTAGTTTCAGTAGATTCTGAATTAGATGGGGAGGGGACATATTTTTACGCTACATTTTCAACAATATCTTTGAAAATATAATACCTAAAATTAAAAGGAATGTATTTTTGAGTTCAGAGTTACAAAAGCTGTCACAGGATACCCCACATGATAAGATCATGTGGGGTATCCCGTGAACCCCTTTCCTGTGATACACTCTTTCCATACAAAGAAAAGTTTTTTTTTCAAGTAGTATAATTAGCCCCTCTACTTTTTTACTAAATATATTTATGAATGTGAAAATATTTGGGTCAATGGTCTTTATTACTTCCCAGAATTTGAACTTTCCACGTTCCATAGTTTACGAGTAAAATGGCTGTGACAGACAGACAGACGGACAGACGGACAGACACAGGAGTGATCTTATAATGTTTCCGTTTTTACTTTTTAAGTACGGTTGGTACTTTTTAAGCGAAAATATGAAAAGAAGGTGAATTTGATCTCATATATCAAAAATAAAACGAATACGCTTTCAGGTTGAAATAAAAGGTGCTTGTGTTGTGATATTAATTCTTATTATTAAAAAAAAATGTTACTAATATCTCATGGTATACCTTCTGCACACAGCTAACAGAAATGTTAATTTTTAATCGAAAATTCCAATGAGGAAAAAAAAAAACTTTTTAAAAGGAAATATATAGTAAATATCAAAATTATACACGGCAAAATTATCGCTATCGAAAATGACGTCATTGTATCGGGAAATAAATATTTCCATTCTTAAAAACCAAGCATTAACTAGATTGCCCGATTTTTTTTTTTTTCTGACGAGTGTTACTTTTTAATGCCGCCTCATTTCAGAAAATATGAATGAAAATTATCTTATTTTTAAAAGAAATTACATTTTTATTCATAAAACATAAACGTTTACTATAATGGCGTCAATGTAAATCATTTTCTGTCCACCAGTATTGAAAAATAAGGCTCGGAAGTGTAAAAAGAAATCTAAGATTTGCGATAACCATTAGCGCAATCAATAAAAAGTTACTATGTAAATTAATAAGACCACGGGGGTTTCAGTGGGAGGTGCCCCCTGAAGAAATCTACTTTATTATTTAAAAAAATACCAGAATTATCAGCCCATGCAAATTTCGAAATATACTTCCATAACAACGTTTTTGATTTAATGTTTCTAGTGCCTGAAAACTTCGTACATTTTATTCTTATAAATAATTACATAATTTGAAAACATTAAATTGCGGTTTGCAGGAAATTGAATATTACCAAAGTGTGTCTAAAAACAATGACTTGCAGAGCTAACGTTGAGGCTCCTGATCTTTAGATTTACTAGTAAATAATTTAAAGTAAACAAAAAAAAAAAGCTAAGAACGGCTAAATCAAATAAATGATTACATCTGTTATTTTTTTATAAACTCATTTAGAGACAGCATAATTGTAAATACAGTATTTCATGTTGTAGAAGAGCAAGATCTTCTTTGAAATATTTCTGTTCATTTTAATTTTCTTAATTATGTAAACATGATTATTTATATTTAATCTGCAAATAAATTAATTTAATCGAGAATTAATCCTAGTCATTTTTATTGTAGTAAGAAAAATAATGTGTGCAATTATCTTTTAGGGTTAAGTGTTATGAATTTATTTATTTCAGGTGCAGCTTATTTACAATCGTACTATCAATTTAATTAAATACTATTTTCTTCTATTTGCTCATGTAAGAATACTTTGTAATCAAATTTTGAATCCAAATTCAGAATTAATGGGGCCTTCGAAATCACTCTACGCAAATTAATTTTTTTAACTAAAGTAATTAACATGATAATTATATCGCTTCTCTTTTCTTTTTGGCTCGCGCTGCCCCATTGTTAGAATTTTATTGTTATGACCACGATAATTTCCTTTTTGGGACGTAAATTTAAAATGTACAAACTTGGATTTGTGGTAGAATTTGGAAATGTCGGACAGAGATTATAACAAAGTACCAGCTATGCATGTAAGGTGTCCAAATCTGACCAGCAATTATTTAATAGTATTCATATAATTTCAAAATTCACCGAAAGGAGTGTTATCTCTGTTTTTAATCACATACAAATAGGAATTATGCATGCCTATATTTTTCTGTATTACACTAAGAATGAACATTTATAAAAAAATATATTTTTTTTTCTAGATAGTAATATTTTAGGCGTACAAATATTTAAAACATATACATTTTTGTTATACTTTTCTTCTAGTTTTTCTAGAAATATGTAGAAATTACTATAGTTTAGAAAAAGTTGCAGAAATTGTTTGAATTAGTATACCGAATAGTTTATTGTGGCAAAACTCTGTACAATGTAAAGAAAACTGCATGGATAAATCTGTTTAGTTGTGTTTGTAATCAGAAGATTAATGTATTGAAATTATACGGATAATAACAATGTTTTCTTTTCTTTCGTACAAGATGCAGTCTATGAAATTTGCATAAAAAACAGAAGAGTTCAGAAACATAGACACATAATAAAAATCTAAACTCCACAATATCAGAGTTGGGAATTCGTAGTTGCAATTATCTTCATTTTATTTCGTGTGATTAATTATAGTTAAAATTATATGAATTAAGAATTCTTGCAGCACTGTAGTCGGAATTGAATCCATTGCATTATGTAAGCGAAATTTCTGTTTTTGAATGTGTCTAAATTTAATCAATTACATGCAATAACTTGTAAGTTCAATGCGGATAACTCAGATTACAAATTTACCCAACTCTGCACAAAATGTCTGCATTTAAATTATTCACTATCAAATCATTTATTTTTTTCTTTGTAAATATAGCTGAAATATCTTTGTAATCGATAGTTCATTGAAATACTTACAGCAGAAATAACGTTAGAGTGTATATTGATTTTTTTTCCCTTTTAACGAACCATCTAAAAATAATACACCAAACATTTGCCTTATAAAATATTTTTATTAAGGGGTCTTGTACCTTTAAAACGCGACGAAATTTAACGAAAGAATTCAAAGTTTAAATTAGTCTATCTTCAAAACCTTTTTATGTATAAACATGGAATTTTGGATGTTGATTAAACAGATTGTGCTATGTCATATGCTGTCATTAGAAATTTATTAGCCTTTTACACAATTTACGTATTGTTGATCCAAAATATCTCTTTTTTGTACTCCATAAGTCATTGCGAGTATGATATCTTGAGAAAATATGTTTGTATTGTCATGAAATTTTGTAAAAATACTAAAGATATATGTGTGTTTAAAATGAACTACTGTTGGGCCAAAATTATTCCATTAACTATATAAAAAAATAATAAAAAGTTTATATCTATAATGAATAAAAATAGTCATAACTAAAAATATTACCATTGTAAATACTTAAAAGTAGTTCATTTTAAACACACATATTTGTTTAGTATCTTTACAAATTTCATGGCAACCCATACATACTTTCTCAATATATCATGCACGCAATGACTTCTGGAGTAAAAAAAAAATTGCTATTTTGATTTTAACAATACACAAATTCTGTAAAATGCTAATGAATTTCCAATGGTGGCATATTACAAAGCAGAATTTGTTTAATCAATATCAAAAATTTCATGTTTATACATAAACAGGTTTTGGAGATAGACTAATTGAGACTTTGAATTTTTTTATTAATTTTCGACGCGTTTAAAAGGTACAAGACCCCTTAAATAAATTTTTATAAAGTCTGTTTTCCATAAAAGGACAGTTTCGATGAATACAATTCGGAGTATATACTAATGTTATCGCAGCAGTACTATATTGTTTTTGAAATAACTTTTTACAAATAGCTCCACAATTTGTTTGGAAAAGATCTGATTGAATGTTCAAATTCTCATCTGGAGGGCGATACAGCGCACTCAAGTGAATTCGAACTCGATTTTTAAGCCTTTCCATTCATTAGAAATAAATTTATGGCGCCAAGAACTCGCATTTAAAATGATGATGAATCTGGTTCATTAAACAAAATGTTATTTGAATACATTTCTCAATTTGAAAAATAAAATAAAGTCTTCAAAAATGTTTTATACAGAAGGGTGAATCTATTGCTAGAAAAATTTGACTCTCTATCACATGCTAAAATTCCACTTTTATTTATTCTGGTGTAAGAATAATACTTTAAAATTATTTCATGAAAACAATCTACAGCATAAATAAACAATTTTTTTAATAAGCTTATTATCTAAAGAATGTACGTATGCAAAATATTACAACAAATGTCAATAAACCATTTTTTTTTCATATTATGTGGACTTGCTTTTTTCTTTAGAAATTTCAATGCATTATTCATTAGAATATCTTCTATTTCATAACTCCATTCTTTAAGTAAGAACTATTTTTATTTATTTTAATTTTAAAATGCTGCGTTACATTTGTAATTTTTTAAGAAAAAGTTTTATAATTTAATGATTTAAAAACATAAATCCATGCAAGTGAAAACAACAAAGCTCATTTTTAACAAAATATTTCCAATAGTTTTTCAAAACATCAAAACAATTTCAGAAAAATAAATTGTCATTTTTTTTTATCTTCCCCACAGTTTTATCTTTTTCAACTGCTTTCTAGCAAACAAAGATATTGTCTAGTTCCGGATTGTTGTTTTTATAGTTTTTTTCTTTTTTTTTATGTTCCATTTCATTTCGGGGAAAAAATATGTCGGTACCTTATTTACTTTACAACAAACACTCTAGTGATTTTATTGCTTTTTATTAGTAAGAATATTTTGAACAAAAGCATATTTTTTATATAAACGTGCCGAATTTATGTATATTAATGAGCCGTGCCTGTTTTAAGAAAATGATTTTTTTAAAAGAAATATTTCCGAATACATTTCTAAAAGTACGTAGGAAAATAAAAAGTTTCCTTTCATCATCTATAAAGTGTTTTTCAATTATTCTTCCTTTTTAACAAAAAATAATAACGTCTGGTGCAGAAAGATAGGTTTCGAAAATTATTATATTTTTTTTTCTTATAAGTAATTTCTTTTTTGAAAATAAATTTACGACATGATTTAGGTTACAGCACTCTAGTGTTACTTATGTATATTTACAAAGCTTTATACCTATTTTTTCTACTGACCTTTCTCACACTGTCTCCGAAAATCACATACAATAAACAGCCAATCATCATCACTAATGAATATTTTAAAATTTTCGATTATCCGAATAATCAAGATACCAGACAATTTAGTGTTTTTCATCTGATATAGCTTAGAAAATAACTGTTTTAAAATAATTTTAGATACGTAAAATATAACTTCAATGGTATATAGTATTTTTAATGTGCATTTTCTGTTAATATCAAATTATTAGTATTTTTAGCAGTCGCAAAAAGGATGGTGAGGATAATTTTGAAAACGGGAAAAGGAAAATAAAATATTATTCACGCTCTATTCTAAAAATGTAAATAGCTCTTCTGCTGTCGCTGTTGTTGTAGCTGTAGTAATTTAATTTTTTGTGACCGAAGCTCTTTCTCGAATTTCACTTTCAAAAAATTACTTATAAAAACACATAAAGCTGCCGATTTAAAGCGAAATTTTCGACGAATCCGCTGAAAGAGATCGTTTTTAAATCGAAGAATTATTTTTATCGCTATTTAATGTTACATTTGATCAAAATACTTCCGTTAAAAAAAAAGTTTTTTAGCATCAAAAATTATGCACAGCCATTTAACAATTTTTGTAGTCGCATGTGTGACCAAACTGCGGTGTGAAGTGTCTCATCATTAAGCAAAATAAGTATTTGATTCAAATTTTATTATCTGAATAAAGATTTATTTCTAAGTTTGAAAAAGGTCCTTTACTTACACATTGTTGATAGATTTTTAAAAAGGCAAATATTATGGCATGTACTTTGAATTAAACCAATATATTTACACGTAAATATTAGAAAAGAAAAATAATTAAAATAATTAAATCACTACCTTCAAAAAGCATCAAATGTGGATAATTACGTTATATTTAAATAGCCTAAAGAATAATATTGCCAAACAATTTCAAATGGAAACTATATTGACACGCGAACATTGAAACATAAAGAAAACATAAAATAATTAAATAATAAGGTGCGAAAATAATTAACTGGGGTAATTACGTCATGTATAAAATATGATATTTAAATCGATTTTATTATAGCGTCTAAAAAGTTACTTTTCTTCTACACTTTATAAGAAAAGACTGAGGGAAGCGATATTTTTTACTTAACTATTATATACAAGCTGATTTTTATGAGTACATTCATGGAAATTACCTGTTTACGCAATCCCGAAATAAGTCATCAACTGTCGCGACAATGGTGGTTTCAACCTTTAGAACCGGAAATCCCGCCATTGAAATGGAAATGAATTTCAAGGGCAGAAGATTGCCTTTGGCCATGATAATTATCATTCTTCCAAAATATCTTCCGTAATCGGATAATTCTTTTTAAATAGAGCAAATTAGCTTGTTTTGCCTGGATGTTTTGCAATGTACCTGCGAAAAGCATTAAACGCGTATAATTACATTATATTTAAATAGCCCAAATAATAATATTGCCAAACATTTTCAAATGAAAAATATATTTACACGCGAGCATTGAGACATAAAAATAACTTTAAAATAATTAAATGATAAGGTGCGAAAATAATTAAATGAGGAAATTGCGTCATCTATAAAACTTAATATTTAAAAAAAAAAAATATATATATATATATATATACATATAGCGTCTCAAAAGAAACTTTTCTTCTACACTTTATAAGATGTTTTTACTTAACCATTATATACAAGCTGATTTCACGATCTTGGTTGTACTTAGGTAGATCTTACTTGTACTTACGTAATCCCGAAATAAGTCATCAATTGTCTCGAAAACGGTGGATGCGACGTTTAGAACAGAAAATCCTGCCAGACAAATGGAAATTAAACACAATGACAATAGATCGTCTTTGGTAGTGATAATATCATTAATTCATAATATCTTAAGTAATTAGATAATATTTTTTAAACAGGGCAAATTAGCATATTTTTAGAGTCTTTGGTGACTGGACGGGTGTGGACGAGCATAGGGACAGAATACCCTAGTGATTTTTAAAAACCTAACACAAATATTAATTACTATAAATATAATTACTCAACTATCAACTAAATGTGAATTTTTCATGTTTTAATAAGAAGGATTTTAATAAAATTTATTATAACAATAATTTTAGTATCAGTTAATTATAAGCAATATAATTAGATGTTTAACTTGGAACTAAAAGTATTATTATTACATTTTTTCGCAAGAATAGAAATAAAGAAAAATTCAAAACTTATAACTAGAATAAAAAAATTCACTTTTTGAGATATAAATAGGATAAATATTTCCATAAATAAAATTATTAATCTAATCTAATTTATCTAAAAAATTTTCTTTTTGAGGTTTGTTAGAAATATTTGGTATGTAACATGTCTAAATTATACTTTTTATCCAATTTGTTGATGTTTTGGAGATATCAATTTTTGAATAAAAAATATTCAAATGGTTCAATTTGACCAAATTGTTTTTTTTTTGTTTTTTTTAATTTATTTTGCCTTACAAAATTTTATATACTGCTCCTAGGATTTAGTAAAACGTACTCATGTTTTAACTTTTCTTTAGGCTATTTATATGTGTACTTGTAGTGCAAGTCACATGCTATGATGTTTTGCTACCAGTATTTTAGAACGGGAAAATGTGACTTATTTTATCGGGGATATCTCATTAATTGAATAAGGCCAAGAAAAAGTTTCGAAAATAACGGTGGCCAACAAGCATAGCAGATATCAGCTATGTGACTTACAGAACAGAAACCCATGGAAATAGCCTTAAAAAAATATTAAATAACAATATAAATTCTACCTTATATTCTAAACTGACGTTTCAAATTATATAATACATTGTAAAATCTATTCAAATCTCTATTGTGGCATTCCTTATTGATAGTCATGTCCATAAAAATGAACTATTATTTCTGTTTTTATTTTCTTTATGTTTAAATTATCCACGTCATATGACTTATAAACTCCCTAAATGATCTCTTGCGTTTTTTGTTTTAGTAAAAAAATATTCATATTTAACTTTTATTTTCAATGTTAATTGTATATAATTTTTATGGTTATTTTCAAAAGTTTCATTGTTTATAAAGCATAATCACTACATTTAGTGCTGTTTTTCTTGTTCATGCTTTGATACAAGATATACTAATGAAAATTTTGAGATTAATTTTTTTTTCACAAATCGAAAATAAGCAATACACAATGGTGCGCATAATCATGAAACTCTCCACCTTTAATACAGATAGCGCCTGTGACGAGAGGTAAATGAGATGCATATTAACGGACGTCTGGCCATGTTTACAAAGTCTCCTGTATGCAGTTTTTTGCGAAACCAGCGGTCCACCAGCGACATTTAACTCAGCGCTATAGCTCTTCTTGATATTCTTTGGTTGCCGAGGGCCGTTAATGTGACAGATCGGTCATTTGACGATACTGTCATACACGGAAAATATTCTGTAGGTCTTCTACTAGCAGTTCCCGTTGAAATGTAGTGTTGGCTAAGTCTCGAAACACTCATTGTTCAATACAATCACTCTCGAAACATTGTTCAATACCAACAGCTTCGGCAATATCGTCATGAAACCGGGCAGACTCCATCAAACCGGTAACAGGTCCACTGTTAAAATCTTCCATTTTTCGACCACTTGTCATCCTCGGTTAAATCCATTCATCCTTTTATCCTTACCATCAACGTAATTACCTTATCATCAACGTCCTTATCAACGCACCTTATCATCTACCTTACCATCAACGAAAGTGATCAAAATCACCAATAGGAAGAACATCGAATTGAAAGAGTCATCCATTCTCACAAACTCACTACTTAGCAATTCCTACTTTCTTCGTCATATTCCATAAAATGGCTTATTTGATTGGTATAATGAAATTAGGGTTACCCCTTGATTGCATTTTATTTTCATATTATGTGTATTATTTTTCAAAGTTTTCCATCAAACACTTTTTGACAGAATAATGATTTTTTTGAAGAATGAAATACTTTTGGAAATCAGTGTACATTTAAAGTGCCGAAGTCAAATATTTAAAATAATTATGAAACTACTTCTTTAAATTTAATATTTTTTCTCAAATTTAAATACAAAAAGAAAAAAAAAATGACGATCTACGAAATATTTTCAAAGACGGAATTTCCAACTACTTTATATAATACAATTTTTTTCTTAAGGTTTTGTTTTCAATATTTTGTTTTCATTATTCTTAATACATTTTTTTTTCTCTTTTATAACTGTTACTATACCCAGTTTTCGAAAAAGGCAAAGTATCCCTGTTTCTCTTGTTATGAAAACTATTTTATTTTAAGGATTAATTACTTATTAATATCTTAAAAGAAATTTTAATTATCCAGAACATTCTACGAATTACATTTTTGGGGGGATGGGGGTGAGAGTGGAATTAATACTTTTAAGTTTTCAGTAGAAAAAGCATGAAAAGTCATTTTCGTTTTTAGAATGTATTAAATCAACATTTTCGCTTCTGGGAAATTTATTTAACGATCGTCTATTGTATTTATTTATTATTTTTGTACATATATATTTTTTAATTATGATTTTTCTCATAATTTGAATATTTATTTTGCACAAACGTTGTATAACATAATGATTTAAAACAATACATAAATCTATACAAGAAATAACAATAAATCTCATTTTTTACAAGATATTTCTAATAGTTTTTCAAAAACAGTGCAGGAAAATAAGATGCCAATTTTTTATCTACCCCGGAGTTTTATCTTTTTCAATTGCTTTCTAGCAAATAAAAATATGGTCTAGTTGAGATTGTTGTGTTTATTTTTCTTTTTTTCTTTTTTGCTGAGTTCCATTATATTTCTGAATTAAAAAAATATGCTAGGAAGTTTTTACTTTACAACAGTCTAATGATTTTATTATTTTTTGCCGTTGGAAATGTTCTTATATTTTCTAAGAATATTTTAAATAAAAAAAATATTTCCATTATATACGTGCCGGATTTATATATATTAATGTGCCTCATCAATAAAAAAAAAAATCTCCGAATGCTTGTATAAAAGCACATATCAAGATAAAAAATTACAGTTAATCAACTATAATGTGTTTTTCAATTACTCTTTTTTTTCTTACAAACAAGTTAGTTCATAAAGATAAATTGAAATTTTTGAATTATATATATTTTTTTTTCAGAAATCGAAAAAGAAATCAATCACTTATATAACTTCATACAATTTTACAAATATTCACATCCTAACCCAATATGTAGCAAAATATTTCAAGGTCATTTAGTTTTAGACTGAGCCTTAAACTTTGTGACAGAGCATAACAGTAATTAAATCGGAATATTCAAATGTAGTTTTTGCATTTATATGTTATTAAGACATTTTCAAGAAAGTAAAGAAAAGAGTATCTTTCCATTGTTCTGATTTTAAAAATATTTCAACGCTAAAATAACGTAGGAGAGACCGTGGCTAGTAGGCACAGTTTTTAGTTATTGATTTTTATTAATTTTTTCTTTAAGTTTTTTGTGAAACTTTAACTGTATTTTTAAAGAACAGGCATTGGGCTATAAATACCGGGAGGTTTGAGTTTGTAGCTTTTGTAGTTTATGTTTAGCGGAGGCCTAATGTAAAAGAAAAATTATGGGCTAACCTACTCCGTCACGGGGCAAGTTGCTTATACCTATGGGGTAAGTTGGCACACGCTTTATAAAAATGTAAATGAAACTCAAATAAGACACACAATTAAGAGAAATCAATTCCATTATTACGAGTAAGTTTAAACCAGTAAGTTTAAATTATTACCAGTAAGTTTGGCATTATCGCCAAATAATGTAAATTCTAAATTATGCAGACTTAAAAATAATGAAAAACATTAACATTGAGTAACTTCTATCCTACTCGATAGCATCATCAGTGTTACGGAGGTCACAAATAAAAAATCGAATGTCTCTGTTTGGGCAAGCCTCGTGTGCCCAAAATATTGCATTGCAACCACTTTTCTCCGTGTTTGCTGTTTTTCAAGCTACCAGCACACACCAGACACCGAGCCAACTTGCCCCGTGTTCAATGCGCCTACTAGCCCCATAAAAAATTTCTTCACAAAAGTTAAACCTAACCATCTAAGCATAAATAATCCAAGTAAATCACATATGCGGTATGTACAGTTAATCATACACTAAGAAAAACTGCACAAGTTAAATCGCAATTATTAAGATAAGTATTAGAAATTAGAAAAAGAATGAAGTAACAAAAAATTACTTATGAGAGCAAAAACAGAAAAATCGTAATAAATGTCCACTGCTCATAGATAACGCCTCAAAACTACAATGAGGATTGTAAAAGCCTAACTTACTTTTGTACAACCATACATGATTTTACAAACAACGGAAATTACATTTTTTCTATGTTGTTTTCTGTTATTAGAAATAGCTTATATTAAAGACATTTTATTACAAAATATCATTATTATATTCGAAAATGCATCATTAGTGTATAAACGTTTTAACAAAGTGAACATGGGGATGTTTATTTTTAAAACTTTCCACCAAAGTTGAAAAGTGTTTATGCATTCAGTTTGTCCGTCCGTCTGTCCGTCTGTACGCCCTCTAACTCCCGTAAATATACTCGGATCAGTCTGAAATTTTTGAAAGTTAATGATCACTACCATAGCACGAACCCTATTGCAAATGAAGTTAGTAGCATGTTTAGTTCTTTTACAGGGGCAGTTAAAAGTTTTCCGTTACATTACGGCCTATGGGAAAAATCGTTTAAAATAATTTTTAATGATGTTACATGCTTTCAAACATAATAAACTTGATATGCATTTATCAAGTGCACTAAAATATGCATTCTGTAGAATATGCGCTGCAAAGAATAAATATTATTCGTTTACAGGGCCACACAAAAGAATTCCGTTATATAATGATATACGGGTGTAGGGAAATTTTTTCTGGCGTATTTTAAATATGTTAAATTATTTCATGTATAATGGAATTGATATATGTCTCTGAGGCTTACTACAACTTATTTCATGTATAATACGAAGTGCATAGCATTTACAGGGACACACAAAAGATTTCAGATACTATATTGTATCCGAAGTACTGTAAGGTAGCGATGATTGCTGGAAATGCATTTTTAATTATGCTATGCGCTTTTATGTTTCACTATATTTGTGCATTGTATATTAGGGTGTGTCAAAAAAACCGAAATATTTATAATCGAAATGTAATAGAGCGGAAAAGTTGCATTTTGTAATAAAGAATAAATTCTTAAAATATTAAACCTATCGGTTAATATCTTTTACCGCCGCAACGGGACCAAAAATCGCAAAAAACATGTTTTGTTTTCAGTATTTTTTTTTAATTATACAAACGTACTAATACAATTTCTAATAGGACGCGATAGCTACATGAAGATATAAGAAATGTCCTGGTAAATGTTCATTATGATAAAGTAATATCTTTTACTGCCGCAAAAAGACCTTATTTTAAAAAAAAATTGTAAAAATTTGAAATTTTTATTTATTTTTTATAATTTATATAATATCTAGAAGTAAATAAATTTACTTCATATCTATTAATATTGTCGTAAATTTTCTTAACTATTTGTTATAGACTGGAAAAAAAAAAAAAAAAAAAAAACGGTAATCATTCATTATTTTTGACGATCGCTTTATGTACTACTTTTTTACTGCATATCAGCAGTTCATATACCACAAATCACAAAAAATGATATAAAATGAACAAAATATTTTAGTATTTGATTAATTAAAATACAGAAATATTTAACCGAAAAGGATTAAATAAACATAAAATGAAGAAGTATTTAAAGTAATTGAATTTTATAATATGACTTTCTTTCAAATAAAGCCATTGCTCCTCGAGAGGCTAAAATTTATCATATGTGATCCTCCGTCTGTTCTGGTCCACAAACTTTACCAGCACTTCAGAGACTAATTTCACGCATCTTTCTATTGATTGAGTGGGAAAGGAAAATTATAATAGCTGGTATGTTTAATCGAACATTCTAAATTCACCAGCGTCTTTAGATCGTCAGTCCATAGACAAACCGTAACAGGTGGTTTCGTTATTGTACAATTTTGCTATTCGACTAAATCCATACAATTTTAAGCTTCAATTTCGATTCTGTAATGACGAAGTGACGAAAGGCACTATTCGTGCCCACAGAACTTCGTGCTTTGGCAATTTTCTTTATGGCTGGGGTTCTGATGCCCTCTCCTTAATATGCTATCATTCCAATGAGGCTATTTTCATGATTTGCGAAAAAGGCAATTCGTGAAATTACAGGAACTATAATATTTTATCGATGATATGGCAAGTAAAGAGGGTTACTAAATATAGTCCACAAAATCTGAAAAACATGATCGATTCATTCTAATTATGAACCATCTGATGCAGTACACTTTCGGTATGTACACATTGAGTACATCCTGATCAGCCGATTGCCAAAATTAAAAATTGCCAAAGCACGAAGTTCTGTGGACACGAATAGCGCCATCCGTCATTTCGTCATTCCAGACTTGGACTTTGAAGCTTAAAATTGCATGGCTTTAGTCGAAAGGTAAAATTTTAAACTAACGAAACCACCTGTTACGGTTTGTCTATCGATTGACGATCTAAAAACGCTGGTGAGTTTAGAATGTTCGATTAAAGATGCCAGCTATTATAACTTTCCTTGTACCACTCAATCAGTAGAAAGATGCGTGAAATTAGTCGCTGAAGTGCTGGTAAAGTTTGTGGACCAGAACGGAGTGAGAATCACATATGATCAATTTCTGCCTCTCGAGGAACAATGGCTTTATTTGAAAGCAAGTCATATTATAAAATTCATTTACTTTAAAGATTTCTTCATTTTAAGTTTATTTAATCCGTTTCGGTTAAACATTTCTGTATGTTAATAAATAAAATACTAAAATATTTTGTTCATTTTATATCATTTTTGTGATTTGTGGTATATGAACTGCTGATATGCAGTAAAACAGCAGTAGATGAAGAGATCGTAAAGAACAATGAATGATTACCTTTTTTTTTATTTCCAGTCTATGACAAATAGTTAACAAAATTTATGACATATTAATAGATATAAAGTAAATTTATTTACTTCTAGGCATATTATTGAAATTATAAAAATATAGAAAAAATGAAAAAATTTGAAAATTTTTACAATTCTTTTTTTTAAATATGGTCCCTTTGCGGCAGTAAAAGATATTATTTTATCATAATGAACATTTGCCGGGACATTTCTTATATCTTCATGTTGCCATAGCGTCCTATTAGAAATTGTATTCGTACGTTTGGATAATTAAAAAAAATATTGAAAAAAAAACAAGTTTTTTTGCGATTTTTTGAAACTTTGGCCCCCTTGCGGCTGTAAAAGATATTATCCGATCGATATAATATTTTACAAATTTATTCTTTATTACAAAAGGCAACTATTCTGCTCTATTACATTTCGATTGTAAATATTTCGGTTTTTTCGACCCACCCTATTGTATATGATGTGTATAAATGTTGTAATTCATATACAGGGCTACACAAAAGAATTCGTAATGGTTACTGGGTATGATTGTAAATTGCTTTAATTTGGTTTTTAAATGAGTTATGCAGTTTTACGCTGAACTGCATTTTGTTTACTAAGAAATGTTTGTAGATAAAATTATATACAGGGTCACGCAAAGAACTGGATACATGGCCGTCTATAAATGATAATTTCTGAAAATATGATTCCAGTAGTTTTAAGAGTGTTTTACTTTGAATTAAACTTTAGCTAAATAGTGGTACTAAATTACTATTTTAGCTACATTAGTGTAATAAAGGATACTATGTTATCTACAGGGTTGTATAAAAGTATACAAGTATGTTTCCATCTATTAGTATAAATTGCTCAAAGAGAAATTTCAACCTGTTATTCGTTTTCTTTCTAAACTAAATTTCCCCATTATATAGCATATATATCAACCTACAGATAAAATTCAGAGCTGTTCAAAAGAATTGGAATACATATTTGCTATAGATGGTAACTGCTGGAATCAGTTTTTCAAATGTTTTATGCGTTTTCTAAAATGTTTACTTAGTTCTCTTATGTACCTTATTTCCCTAAATAACAAAGTTTTGTTAAAGCATGCAAGAAGTGTGGTAAAGTGTTTCATAATCTATGTTTAACACATGATTTTTCCTACTTGTTTAATTATATTGCGATTATTACATTTTAATTGAAAATATATACATTTTTTTTATCATAATGAATAAAATTTTAGTAAATTAAATGAAAATTGTCAATTTAAATATCGTAGAAATTTTAATTCTAATACAAAACTATGTTGTCTTTGAAAAACATTTAAATCATCTATTTCTATATTGTGATTGGGTTCGAAACGTAATAAGTCTGAATGATTCGTTTTTTCAGAAACACATTATGATTTTTTTTCCATTCTTTTTTACCAAACACAATCAGGGTGAAAATTAATTTCTCACTTGAATATTTGATATTTCTTTGAATTATAGTAAGGGATTCTTGGATATCTCTGCTAATATCTTGAATAATAAAATGTAGAATGCCAGGTCTGTATGCTTTTTCTGCTCGCAAATTATCGTTAACAATCAAAACATAAAAGAACTTTAGAAGGTTTTGATGAATTTCCCTCAATAATAAATTTCATTTTCTTTTCATATAAAATTAACATTTCAAATTATTTGAATATTCTAAATTTTTGAGGAAAAATATATACTGTAACATTTTGTTTAATTCACAATATATTAACTATATATCTAATAAAAATTATTTAATAAAAATATACAAGTAAAAAAAAAAAAAAATCTGAGCTATTTTTTAACTGTGGAGAATTTAATAAGTTTCTTTAGAACAGATTCATTATATTTTGAAATGGATATGAATTAATATGCTTTTTACGTATTATGATTTTGAAATACAAATTTTGCTATTGCATTCATTTTTCGGGCATGATAAGACCGTTGTGCTAGGTCACGTGTTCGAGAAAATTCGATTACTGGGTCATTTTCGATCGTAATGGGCCAAGGTCAAGCTAAATATATCTAAAACACAGCTCAATCGATTTTGACCAAATTTCACATCCTACCGTTTTTTGAAACGAAGAAACTATTGGGTTAGGTCACATGTTCGAGAAACTTCGATTAGTGGCTCATTTTTGGGTCACTATGGGTCCCGCCAATTTTATCTAAAAAAAGGCTCTAACGATTTTCACTAAACTCTATATTCTACAGTTTTTGATTACGAGAGAACTATTGGGCATGATAAGGGAACTATTGGGAACTATAAGTCACATGTTCGAGAAAATTCGATTAGTGGGTCATTTGTGGGTCGACGGAGGTCAAGCTAAGTTTATCTAGATAACTTCTTTAACGATTTTGACGAAATTTTGCACGCTACTGTTTTCGGGCACGAAAAGACCATTGGGATGGGTCTCGTGTTCGAGAAAATTATATTAGTGGGTCATTTTGGGTCATAATTGGTCAGGATCAAACTAATTATATCTAGAGAACGGCTCATTCGATTTTGATTAAATTTTGTATCTAACCATTTCGGGCACTAAAAGAGCATTGGGATGTGTCTCGTGTTCGAGTAAATTCGATTAGTGGATCATTTTGGGTCATAATGGGCTAGGGTCAAGCTAATTATATCTAAAGAACGGCTTAATCGATTTTAACTAAATTTTGTATCTAACCATTTTCGGGCACCAAAAGACCATTGGGATAGGTCACGTGTTCGAGAAAATTCGATTAGTGGGTCATTTTTGGGTCACTGTGGGTCAAGCTATTTTTATCTCAAAAACGGCTCTAACGATTTTCACTAAACTCTATATTCCACAGTTTTGGATTACGAGAAGACCATTGAGCTAAGCGCATGTTCGAGGAAATTCGATTAGTGGGCCATTTTTGGGTCACCGTAGGCCCAGCTAAGTTTATCTAGATAACGGCACTACGATTTGACGAAATTCTGTAATCTATCGTTTTCGGGCACGAAAGGACCATTGGGATGGGTCACGTGTTCGAGAAAATTCGATTAGTGGGTCATTATGGGTGAGGATCAAGCTAATTATATCTAAAAAAAAGGCTCAAGACGTTTCCACGAAATTTTTTAATATACGGCCGTTTCTGGTCATGAGAGGACTATTGGGCTAAGTCACATGTTCGTGAAAATTCAATTAGTGTGTCATTTTGGGTCACAATGAGCCAGGGTCAAGCTAATTGAATCTAAAAATATGCTCAAAACATTTTGACCAAATTTTATATTACGTATACCATTTCTGGGCATGAGAAGAGAATTGGGCTAAGTCACATGTTCGAGAAAATTCGATTAGTGGGTCATTTTGGCTCACAATGTGTCAGGGTCCAGCTAATTATATCTAAAAAACGTCTCAAACGATTTCGACTAAATTTTGTATTCTATCGTTTTCGGACTCGAGAAGACCATTGGGCTAGGTCGCATGTTCAAGAAAATTCGATTAGTGGGTCATTTTGGATCACAAATGGATCAGGGTCAAGCTTTGACATAATTTTGTATAATACCATTTCCGGGCAGGATAAGAGCATCGTGCAGGGTCGCATGTTCATGAAAATTCAATCAATGGGTCATTTTGGGTCTTAATGGATCAGGATCAAGCTAACTGTATCTAAAAAACCGCTTAAAAGATTTTGACAAAACTTTGTACTAACACGTTTCTGGACAAGATAAAAACATTGGGGTGGGTCGCATGCTCAAGAAAATTCTATTACTGGGTCATTTTGGTGATAATGGGTTGGGGTCAAGCTAACGGCATCTCAATAAAGTTCAAACAATTTTGGCAATTTCTTTTTGTTATACCGTTTCACAGTACAAAAAGACCATTGAAATAGCTCACATTTGACGATGAATTTCGGTTAGTGGTTTTTTGAATCAACGTGGATCAAGCTTATTTTACCTAGAAAACGACTAACGATTTTCACTAAATTTTGTATGCCATCGTTTTCAGGGTCGAGAAGAGTATTGTGATAGGTCGGATGATCGAAAAAAACTCGATAAGGGGGTCATTTTGGGTAAATATGTTTCATGGTCAAGCTAATTGCATCTAAAACAGCAAGAATGATTCAGTGGGAAAAATATATCGAGATAAAGTTAGATACATATTAACATTATTATTTGTATTTTTGTTTATGCAAATATGGAAAATATTCGTTTTCTATATATTATTATTTTTTTGAAAAATTTCATTCTATTGTATCATCCGAATAAAATACATTCGGATTTGATTTTATGATTTTTTTCCGATTTTTAAAGTTGTATGAATTAATTTTAAACATTGTGAATTATTTATATCACTTTCTTCATTTCTCACATTCACATTCTTCTAGTATATTTAAAATAAATTGATTTGATGACATAATTATTTTTTTAAATGTGACTTTGAAAAGAAGGATCCTCTCCCCTTCTCTGATATCGGATAATAATTTGTCCTCAAAGAAAATATCATTAAATAAAACAACTGAATAATTTTAATACAATATAAGAAAAATGAGTGTGAGAAAAAATTACTTTAAAATACTCAATATATTTTGAAATATCTGAAAATAATTTTCAGAAAAAGCAACTTAGAATACATATTTCAATCTTCCTGTTTTTAATAATAATTATCATAATGTTACAATTTGATTATTAAACTTTGGTAGGAAAATCTAATGTTCTCAGATATTAAACAAATTAAAAAAAAAATATGGGAACGATAAAGGATTAAAAAAAAATTATCATTCGGGACATATATAAACATAAAACTGCATTTCTTCTTCTTCTTCTTATTTTTTAATAATAATTGTGTGAAAATTTGTGTTCATAAAATGAAAATGGTTCAGAAATGTTTCACTTGTTTCTTTATTATGATTTAATAAGGTTTTAATGAATGGGCATCAAATATTGGACTTACCAGTACGGTAAAAAAAAAAAAAAAATTCACAAACGGAAACTCATTTTATTTTTATACAAAATACAAAACATATGTTAAAATTATATACATTATTTACGCATAAATTCAAAATTTGTTCTATAATGAATACTTGTTAAATGATTGTTTAAATGTTAAATTGTTTTTTCATGAAAGACAATATATTAATAATCATTTGGTTATTTACTTATCTTGAATTTTGTCGAAAACTTTTCAAAGACAATGCTTGACATAGCAATTAATTAATTAGTTTATTTTTTCAATGAATAATTTTAAATGTATATGAAAAATTGATAATTTTGTCTTTGTTAACTATAAATATAATTCTTGCAGCTGTTTAGGAATATCAACATTTTTAAAAGCTAAATCATAACTATAAAAAAAGAAATGTTTTTTAGAAGAATGTCTATAAAAATATATAAGGCTGAATATTGTCGAACGTTCATTTACTAACACCAAATTTGAAATTTGTTCTGTTCAAAAGCGATTAGCAGATAAGACTCATTTATGCCTCGATTGGATTTAATATTTTCTAAATGTTTTGATAAAATTTGGGATCTAAATGCATTTCGTTCTATAATAATTTTTATTATTTGACTTTTAATAAGAATTGTTTTTAACAGAAGTATGTGTTAAAATAAAACGTGTATAAGAGTCAGGCTAGTATTATGAGCACTTACCTGTTCCAAATTTTACACAGTATATTTAAACTGTTTTGAAATAAACATCCAAAACCAGTAAAATTAGATTCTAATTTTTATCAAAATATATTTAAAAAGAAAAATTTTAGTTTTGCCAAAACGAAAAAAATACCCTCTCATTTACTGAACTGTTCTAGTTCGGGGGGGGGGGGGGTGAAAGCTTAAACGGTATAATAATACCAGCTTTAGGCTAGTTTTCATCTATGGTAACCAATGTTGGCATAAATGTGTCTAGCATCCGACTTGCATTCATTAATGATGCCCATTGATGGCATAAGTGTGTCTGGCTTGTGGCTTGCTTTTATTTAAAATGACCCTTAATGGCTTAGCTGTGGCAAGCTTTTATTCATGAATGCCATTAAATGTATAATTGTGGCCAGTTTGTGGCTAAATATCAGTTTTAGATGACCGTTAATGGCGCATTTGTGGGCAACTTATTGTACTTGCGGCCAATTTTCATCCGGCCAGATTGTGTCCGGCTTGACACTTTTTTTAAAGAGCTGTTTAGGCCAATGTTAGCGGGCCCATATCAGACACTTGTGGCCAGGGCTAACGTTGCCTTCAGTGGCCCACAAGTTGAGTGTTCGTTGGGGAATCGTATATATCCGAAATTTTAAACAGATACCACCTTAATGAATATTATTAATTAAGTAAAATAACAAAAAAAAATCTATTTTTATTGGAAAAAGCAGATTTCTTAGGATTTTTTCAACTAGAAGATTAGAATATCAACTTAAAAGAGGGATGTTAAACATACGTTGAACAACCACCAACTTAAAGAACACTATTATTAAACAAAACAATTGAAAATATTAATTTTTAAGGAGAAAAGCTTATTACTGTAGATTTGTTTCAACTACAAGATCGGAATATCAGCTTAAATGAGGAAATTTAAACATAACTTTGAATTTTGAATGAACACTAACTTAATGGGTTTTATTAATTAATAAAAAAATGAAGATATAAATTTTTAATGAAAAAAACAGATTCCTTCAGATTTTTTTCATCTATAAGATAGAGATATCATCTTAAAAGAAAAAATTAAACATATAATTTAGTTTTTGAGCAAGCATTACCTTAATGAATTTTGGTAATTGAACAAATAACAAAGAATAATATTGAATTTTTAGAGAAAAAAAAATATTAATCCAATAATGATTTTTACATCTTTATATAATACTTCGAAACCATTCAAAGCTTTTATTCGTTATTGTCTTTAAATTTTATCATTTCCATATAAAATTTTGAGTTTTCAAAACAATTACTTAATTTCACTACATTTTAAATGTGGATATTCCAGGTAAATAACAAATTTTATCTTTCACTTAGTAATTTTTACACCAACCTAATTGATTTTACATTGTTTAGACCACTATAGGATTATGATTCAACATCACAGTTCTTATAAAAGTAAATATGACCACATATCTTTTCCTTTCATGAAATGCATCTACATTCTATTTAAACTCATAAGAAAATCCTAAATCCCTCCCCCATGAAGGGCGACGCTTACAGTATCGTGACGTCAGTTGTTTACAAGAATGTCGATACGTTGAATGTTTGATCATTTTTCAAGGTCTATAAATGAAAGTATTGATATTGTTACATTATTATAAGTATAACTGTTTACAGTTTAATGAATAAGTATTTATTTATGATTACATACTCAAGTTTATTAACAGATGAATTAATTATTAGCCCAGTGGTTAAGGGGTTGAATTCGGAATTAATTAGGGTAAACTTAGAAATTGTTTGAATCCCTTCAGTTTAGGTCTAGAATGAATATGCTATGTTTTCCCCCTCGTACTAGGTGAGCGTTAGGAAATATGTATAGATTTATAGTCAAAAAACACGTTTTTTTTTACATACCATAACAGTATCTCAAACCAGCTAACTCTGTCAAAAACATTGTCAATACAAATAATGTAGAGCTTAAAATTCTGAGTAAAATGAGTACCTACACTTAATACTTTTGTTGAATATTAAGGTCACAATTGTACTTTAAAAGTTTTAGACCCGTGGTCGAAGGGCTGAACACATACTTAATAATGAGAAAACTGGAAATTGTTTTAATCCCTTCAATTTAGGTCTAAAGGAACGTACTATGTTTTCTTCCTCGGTTTTGAGAGAATGTTAGAAAATATGTGCATATATATTTTTGAAAAACACGTTTTTTATTATTATTATTATTATTATTACTTTAACAATATCTCAAAACAGCTAACTCTATAAAAAAAACACTGTCAATATAAATGTTGCACAGCTTACAATTCTGAATAAAATGAGTACCGTCATTAATATTTTTGTTCAACCATTAAGGTCGCAATTCTATTTCAAATTTTTGCTTTAATCGCTAATCAAGAACTTGAAGCCAGGAGAGACCAAGTTAACTTAACAATATCTCAAAACAGCTAACTCTATCAAAAACATTGTCAGTACAAAAGAGCCTAAAATTCTGAGTAAAATGAGTACCTACACTAAATATTTTTGTTCAATATTAAGGCCGCAATCCTGAGATATTGTTAAGTCAACTTGGTCTCTCCTGGCTTCAAGCTCTTAATATAAAACATTTTGAAATAGAATTGCGGCCGTAACGTTGAACAAAAATATTTTTGATGGTAATCATTTTAATCAGAATTTTAAGCTCTATAACATTTGCATTGACAATGTTTTGTATAGAGTTCGCTCTTTTGAGCTATTATTAAGGTAATTAAAAAAAAGTGTTTTTCAAAAATAAATATGTACATATTTTCTAACATTCACTCAAATGCGAGGAAGAAAATGTAGTACATTCATTTTAGACCTAAACTGAAGGGATTAAAACAATTTCCAGATTTCTCCTAATTAATTCTGAGTTCAACCCCCTGACCACGGATCTAAAATTTTAAAGTAGAATTGTGACCTTAATTTTCAACAAAAATATTAAGTGTAGGTACTCATTTTACTCAGAATTTTAAGATCTACAACATTTGTACTGACAATGTTTTTGAAAGAGATAGCTGTTTTGAGATACTGTTATGCTATTTAAAAAAACGTGTTTTTTGACTATAAATCTTTACATATTTTCTAACGCTCACCTACTACGAGGGGAAAAACTTAGCATATTCATTCTAGACCTAAACTAAATGAATTAAAACAATTTCCAGCTTTCCCCTAATTAATTCCCAATTCGGCCTTTTTACCTCCCCTACCACTGGGCTATACCTGTTCTTAAACACTTTATATTTCACATATTTAGACAAACTTTAAGAAATTTTCAGTTCAATAAGTAAATATTAACTGTAATTTTAACATAACCCATGTTTTTCAACATTAGTTCCAACAAGAGAATTTCGCTTATTAAATAGTATTTATTCCCTTTCAAATTGCTTTTACACGAAGTTTTATGAAACTTTTTAACAGAAAATTTGTTTAATCAACGAACGAATTGTATTTAACATGCTCAACACCAATATCAGTAAATAAGAAAAACAATGGAAAATAACAATTTTTAAGGAAAAAAAAAACAGATTTCTTTAGATTTTTCTAACTACAAGATAAAAATAACAACTTAAATGAGGAAAGATAAACATATATTTATTTTTTGTATAAAACATTTCCTTAATGAATTTTGATAACTGAACAAATAAGAAAGGAAAATATGATTTTTTAAAGAAAAAAGACTAATTTAAACGAATTTGATTAACTTTTACACTAGTTTGAGATTTTATCGTACTTTCAGATGCTGACTATGTAGAATTTTAAACCTTGAACCAGGTAAACTTTAAGAAATACTCATTACAATCAAAATAAATTAATTTTCATCTAAACAATCACTGAAAATTTCACGTTTTAAAATATTTTCATGAATGTGCGTATAAAATAAGAGTTTACAAACTAATGTCGTTATTTTTATTACATTTAAATGATTTTTTCTACATTCAAGCTTAATTTTTTATGCACAATGCATTATTTAAACAAATCCAGCACTTTCAGATTTAACGAAATTCAGTGATTTTTCACTTTTAAAACCAATCCTATCAGTTAAAAATTACAGCGCCTCTTTGAGGAAAACGGATCGAATTTTTCATACTGTTTGCTGTTTTCGTTATATAAAGACGACATCTTATATTGTCTAGTTTAAATGAAATGAGTAATATCCAATAAATTTCTTTATCAAAGGAGGATTCAAGTCGATCTTACTTAAAAGATATGAAATCTGCTATACCCATCCAAAACCATTTGAATATGAAATATGCTCAAAGACATCCATTCAAACCAGTGATTTAAAATGACACAGCGTAACTCATTTAAGGACATCTACTACATATAAATGCTATCAATGTGGGAAAGATTATTTACAAAAGTTTCTGTTAAGAATTCACAATAGATCTCAAAAGAAGTTTTATGATTGTGATAAATGTTCCTACTCGTTTTTAACAAAGTCTGCTTTAACTAAACATACAAAAAGGTCATCCTAAGGAATGTAAATATAAGTACTGCAACATTAAATTGTTTAACGAGATTGAGCTTTTATATCATAAGAAAGTTAATCCAAAGAAAAATAAATGTTAACACTGTAGTGTTATATTTTATCTCCGGAGCGAGTTTATTCATCATCAGATTAACAATATTATATGAAAAAAATTGCAAACTTTTTAAAGTAATATAATTTATGTGTGTCTTCCTATATGTCTTCCTATAACTATTCAAAATGATTAAATATTGTTTAAGTGAAAAGCTTTTGTTGTTTATTTTTACTATATCAACTTGTGATTTTTCTTGACTCTATCTCATCAAGTCAAAACGATTTTACTAAAATTTTAAATACATACTTTTTTTAAGTTTGTGATTTCATTTTCTTAATTTTTTATCAAATGAAACGCGAGTTAACTATCTTTTATTAATTTTGTATTAAAACACTAATTTTTTCCATGTAATTTTATTATTTTCCATTTAAATTTTATATACCCAATTAAATTTTATAAACCCTTCTTATTAGCAAACATTGCTATTTAACTGGAAAACGCTTCTTATTATAAAACATTGCTATTTAACTAGAAAACCCTGCTTATTAGCAAACATTGCTATTTTCATCAAAATTTCACACATCTTATTACTCATGTTGTACATATTGAAATAAGAGTTTACAAACTAATTTCCATAATTTTATCACATTCGAACTTAACGTTTATACTTCAAACATTATTTAATCAAATTCTATACTTCCTTTTCATTGAAATTCGGTGATTTTTCAGTTTTTAAACCAATACCATAATATATATCTACAGCGAACGTGATTCTTTCCCTGTATATTTTTTACATTACACAATTGAGATAAATACAGACTTAGGACAGCAAAATAGTTAAAATTGATACTGCTAAATTTTCACCTTATATGAATTGGTCCTACATGATTTACATACTACTTTCCTGCTGCTAGAATCGTTTGACATATTAAAACTACAGCTCATATTCAAAATATTAGAATAATTACTTTTTTTACAAACTGAAAATATCGTTTGCAAAATTTAATTCTTTTTATGCAAATATTCAAACGATATTTTTATTAAGAACTTATTGTCGCTTAAAATTAATATCATTTTTGAAAACATTAATGGAAAAAAATTATTTTGAAAAGTCAAAATATTAGAATATTTATTCAAGTGGTTCAAAATATTAGAATACATCACATTAATTCTCCTTTAATTATCATCAATTCATAACTGCTGGCATCATGGATTGAATTAAGACGATTTTATTTAAAACAATATTCCATTTGCAGTTTGTTTGCTTTTTCGTCTTAAAATGGGTCGCGTGAGTGACATTCCTGAATCTATTAAACTTAGGATGGCTGATTTGTGTTGGCACGGTAAAAATCAATGTTTTAATGCAAATATTTTACACTGTTCGCAAGCAGGCGTTAATAAAATAATAACACAATGTTTAAAAAATGGAAATTTTCAAAATAATCGCCGAAATGTAAAAACATCTGCTAGAGATGACAGGAAACTGAAGCGTATAGTTAAGAAAAACCGTTTTAAAAGTGTGCGATTCTTGCACCGAAAATGGAAAGAAGAAGGAGTTGAAGTTTCTACATCGAGAACATTAAGACGTCTCCATAAATTTAAGTTTGAATCTCGTATACCGAAAACAAAATCTCTCATGACTGCAAAACAAAAACGTATAAGATTCAATTGGTGTAAATCAAGACGTTTATGCTGTGAAGAAGTTTTTAAAAACATATTAGTGATGAAATTATGTTGTAAAGATACAAAATATACTTTCATCACTAAATAATATATTTTTCAATCTTCTTCGCTCCATAAACGTCTTGATTTACACCAAGTGAATCTCATACGTTTTGGTTTTGCAGTCATGAGAGATTCTGTTTTCGGTATACGAGATTCAAACTTAAATTTATGGAGACGTCTTAACATTTTCGATGTAGAAACTTCAACTCTTTCTTCTTTCCATTTTCGGTGCAAGAATTGCACACATTTAAAACGGTTTTTCTTAACTATATGCTTCAGTATGCTGTCAGCTGTAGCAGATGCGTTTGGTTTTCAACCGCCATTTCGGCGATTATTTTGAAATTTTCCATTTTTTCGATATTGTGTTAGTATTTTACTAACGCGTGATTGCGAACAATGTGAATAATTCCCCATATAACATCGATTTTTACCGTGCCGATACAAATCAACCATACGAAGCTTAATAGATTAAGGAATATCAACCACACGACCCATTTTAAGACGAAAAAGCAAACAAACTGTAAAAAGAACACCGATTTTAAATAAAATCGGCTGAATTTAATCAATGATGCCACCAGTTATGAATTGGCGATACTTAAAGGAGAATTAATGCGAAATATTCTAATATTTTGAAACACTTGAATAAATATTCTAATATTTTGACTTTTCAAAATAATCTTTTTTTCAATTAATCTTTTCAGAAATGATATAAATTTTAAGATAATAAATAAGTTTAATCAACGATAAGTTCTTAATAAAAATATCGTTTGCATATTTGCATTAAAAGATGTAAATTACCAAACGATATTTCCAGTTTGTGAAAAAAAAAAGTAATTATTCTAATATTTTGAATATGAGCTGCATATTATATGTAAATTTCCAACTGGGTAAAGAATGTCCGGAGCAGGATTCGGACCAGGGATCTCCTGGTTAAAGCCGCCAGTGCTCTGCCATCTGAGCTATACCGGACGAATCTGGTGGAACTTTTTCACCCAGCTAACCTTAATGATTATAGCATCTGGTGTGAAACCTGGTTCAGCTCAACAGAATAAATCACAGGTAACCGAACTACAGAGAACGCTGGATGCGTAATTACACTAGATTAATTTTAACACAATTATTCTAATTGATAAATAAATCATATTTATTTACCAATCATATGACATTTTTCGCCCAGTTGGAAATTTATATTTAACATGATTTATTTACCAATTAGAATAATTATGTTAAAATTAATCTAGTACATTAAATTAGTATGTGTTATTCTACTCAAATTATCATATGTTTCACCTTGCACTTCTGAAATTTCTTAATTATCTTATCATCCATCAACTTGCTTAATATACTATGTTTATAATTCTAATGATACATAGCATACCTCAATACATTTTTTAATTTTAAAAATTCATATTTCAAATAACCTATTTTCAAAACCAATGAGTGTTTCTGATGAATGAGTATTTCTTGGAGTATACCTCGTTCAAGGGTTAAAATTCTACATAGCCAGCATTTGAAAGTATCATAAAATCTCAAACTAGTGTAAAAGTTAATCAAATTCGTTTAAATTTCTCTTTTTTTTATTAAAAAATCATATTTTGCATTCTTAATTGTTCAATTATCAAAATTCATTAAGTAAATGGTTGTCCAAAAACTAAAATATATGTTTAATTTTCCTCATTTTATTTGTTATTGTTATCTTGTAGTTGTGTAAAAGATAATGAAATCTGTTTTTTTCCCCTTCAAAATTTATATTTTCCATTGCTTTGCTTAATTATTGATATTGGTGTTGAACGTGTTAAATACAATTCGTACTGTTAAAAAGATTCATGTAGTTTCATGTAAAAGTAATTTGAAAGTGAATACATATTATTTAATAAACAAAATTTTTGTGTAGGAACTAGTGTTCAGAAACATGGGTTATTTTAAAAATACAGTTAATATTTACTTATTGACTAAAAATTCTTAAAGTTTTTCTAAATATGTGAAACTTAAAGTGCTAAATCACCGGTATAGTTAATTCATTTTTTAGTAAAAATGGGTATATAATAATAAATACACAATTATTCATTAAACTGTTAAAAAATACACTTATAATAATGTAAAAATACCGATACTTTCTTTTATAGACCTTGAAAAACATCACACCGTTAACATATAGACATTCTTGAACAGAAATAACGTCTCGCTATTATATCCGTCATCCTTCATGGGAGAGTGATGAGGATTTTCTAATAAGTTTGAAGATAACACTGGACAACAGTGGTTTTGCCCCAGAACTAAAATTTGTTGATTCTAGATCAGTTTTTGTCGCTGATTCCGAATATGCTTTCCGTTTATCTCTAGGTGGGGCAGGTTTTGATAAATTTGCATATTTATGTTTATTCAAATTTAAGATTTTTTGTGCTATTTTATGCAAATTTTAGATACAATATCTGTCACATCTAATTACGTTTTCTAGATAATGACTACTTGACTATTTGCTTCAGGTTAATGTCTAGATTTGCATATTCTTAACATTTATTTATCAGTTATTAAGCCTAATTTGCATATTTTTCAATGGTGTAATGTTTACATCACTATCAACTTTAAAACAGTTGCCACAGAGTTGACGTAATGTTTTTTTAGACTAGAATTTTATGATAATTTCAAATCTGCAGTCTGTTTTCTTACGCCATGTCTAGTTTTTGAGTAAGATGAATTTCTACTTTTGCACGCCATTGACACAGGTTTGATATAAAATTTTTAGGGGTATGTAATTCATTGGAAAGAAGGTGAACAAGGTCAGATTCATATCAGAGACATAAACAAAAATTTATATTATCGAAAAAAATAAATAAGTAGCAGAATCTATGTTATCTAGTTGCAGTTTATCATACAAAGTATCATAAAAAGCTATTTCTGGCTTTTTTGACCAAAAGCTAAAATTTCACTTTTATCAAAAACTAGACATGATAGAAAAAAAAACAGATACAAGATTTGAAATCAGCTCAAAAAACTGTTTTTGAAACAAATTAGCGTACTCGTGTGGCAGCAATATTTGTACGTCAAGAAACATTATTTTAAAAACATGAAAAATATGCAAACTAGGTACAATATTTCACAGTTACATGTCAGTATAATCTCAAAAATAAAGTTTTTGTGAAATAAATTAGGTAGTAATCATAACATGAAACAAAAACTCTGTCTGATATTGCTTTATTCCTTAAATTTGCAAATAATTGTATAAAATTTACTAAATTTGCATAAATTGAGATACAAATATCTCTCAAACTTGACGTGATGGAGTAAATCTAAAACTAGGTTCGGAATCAGCACAAAAAACCGCATAAAAAACAACTAATTTCTGATTTAGGACAGAGCAAAAGTTCAAATTTGTTGACCAGTGTAATGTATATGTACTTCATGAAAGGAAAAAAAATCTTGTCATATTTACTTTTATAAGAACTGTGATGTTGAATCATAATCCAATAGTGGTCTAAACACGGTAAATTTAATTAGGTTAGTGTGAAAATTACTAAGTGCAAGATAACATTGCTTATTTACCTGGAATATCCACATTTAAAATGTAGTAAAATTAAGTAATTGGTTTGAAAATTCGAAATTTTATATCAAAATGATAAAATTTTAAGACAATAACGAAAGAAAACCTTGAATGTGTTCAAAGTAATATATAAAGTCGCAAAAATCTTTTTTGGATTAGTAAAATTTAACTTTTTCTTTAAAAATTCGACATTATTCTTTATTATTTGTTCAATTATCAAAATTAATTAAGGTAATGGTTGCTCAAAAACTAAATTATATGTTTAAAATTTTTCTTTTAAGATGATATCCCTATCTTATAGATGAATAAAATCGAAGGGAATCTGCGTTTTTCATTAAAAATTGATATTTTCATTGTTTTGATTAATTAATAATACCCACTAAGGTATTGTTCATTCAAAATTCAAATTTATGTTTAAATTTCCTCATTTAAGTTGATATTTCGATCCATTAAGTTGGTGGTTGTTCCATGTATGTTTAACAACTCTCTTTTAAGTTGATATTCTAACCTTATATTTGAAAATAATCCTAAGAAATCTGCTTTTTCCATTAAAATTTATATTTTTTTGTTATTTTACATAATTAATAATACTCATTAAGGTGGTGGCTGTTCCAAAATTCAGATATATATGATTCCCTTTTGTCTTTTAATTTGTTATTCTTATCTTACAATTGAAAAAAAATCTTAAAAATCAGCTCTTTTCCCTTTGAAATTGATATTTTCCATTGTTTTGCTTAATTAATAATACTCATTAAGGTGTTGATCAGTCAAAATTCGAATTTAAATTTCATATTCACCTTATAGTATGATAATCTAGTCGATCCAATGTTCAACTCTCAGGTTATAGTAGAAAAATACTCTGAAAACGTCATTTTCCTTGCTAGGGGCCGTCTAAATCGGTTTTCGGAGGCGGTGCGGTGCGGCACCGCTGGTGATGAGTCACGTACGTGCTGCGAATCATCCCCTGCAACCCCGCACATTCTGAGCCCGTACTCTTGTATTCCTACTACTTATAAGCTAAAACAATTTCTGTACAAATTAGAAGTAAGTATAATTATTTCATTCTGTTTACAGAGGTTTGAAGTTCCAACATTAGCTGTTTTTAAAGGAAACGTATGGATATTGGGTTTTTGCTTGAAGAAAGTAAACATATTTAAACAGTTTTTAAACTTTTCAGTTAAATTATGTTTATGATTTCAGTTTACATTTCCGTCTCTTCTTCAATGCTCTATCTCTCATCAACATACCTGGATTGCCATGCAATTCATATATCTGAATGAAGTTTGCCAAGGTATTTTTTTGTATTGAAAAGGAAGTGACATTTATAGTATAATATTTATAGTTAGATCATTTACAGGGAACTCAGGGCGGTTACAGGGTGTTACATTGTTGTCTATCGTAAAAATTGTTTACAATGTATTTTAGTGATGTTACTAATTTCAAATATGTTGCAATTGGTATACAACACTGCTCTGCACTATGAGATATTCTTTTATAATACTAGGGGGCTCTGCCCCCTACGAGCTACGCTCGCAAACCCCCGTTCAGGGACACCAAAATCGAAAAAACACGCTAATTTGATTGGTTTTAAAAATATTGAATTAAAATTAAAAAAAAAAAAAAACAACAAAAAACAAAACAAAACAAAAAAAAAACAGTAGCGATCTGTCTGTAAACGGGTTTCCATTCGTTTTTCTTGGATTGGGGATTTTTAAGACTATATCTGCTGCTGTTAAAAGATACAATGGCTGTTTTCGTATTTAATTAAAAAAATTAGTTAAACATTCGAAAAAAAGATAATGTAAAATGAATTAAGTAAACAGGTCATTGTCTCCCGGTATTTTTTAACAGAGCTATAAGATAGTTCTTTTAAATAATTCATTTTAAATGTATCGTTTTAAATCTGACGTAATTTACACCAAAGTTTTATTTATCTTATTAATATTCACGTGAAAATACTTTTGTTGTTAGAAGGAAATATTATTTGCGCTGTCTTCGAATTCACGATAATAGTTGAAAATATTATCTCAAAATATCAAGTAAATGTCTCGCGCAGATATATTTTTTAATTTAAATTGTTTTGCCATAGTTTTGGCCATTTTAAATATGACGTAATTTCCTCCATTTAGAGATTTTAACGCATAGTAATGATTTTTTTATTTTAACATTTTGTTTCTCTTTTAAAATTCCAGTGTAAATATGGTTCTTATGACGCAATTTTCCTGCTTTTAACATGTAATCATTTAATTCTAATTTTAATTTTTTTTTTCTGTTTACAATAGTCCCGTGTAAATAAATTTTTAACTTGAAGTAAACATTATTGTTTGCGCTGTTTATACAGTTGGCAACAGTTTAAATTAATAACATTTTCTAAATTTGTAAAAAATCTCTCTCGAAATACTGAAAATTTGAATTTAAAATAGAAATAAAACCTCAAGAAATAGTAAAAAAAAAAAAAAATGCAATCTGCACACCGGGAACTTATAACCTATAAAATGATCTAAAAATGATTAAATTCTCATGTATAGTTTTGCTCCAATAAAACTTTTTTAATGGAATGATTTTGTCCAACTTTAGCATTAAATATCTCTGAAAGTAATTCTTCGATTTGAAAACTGTCTGCATCAGCATGTTTATCAAATCTTTCTTTATAATACCACCGATTTCCATATTTTTGTTTACGACAGTTTTTTTTTAATATTAACGAAGAAAGGCCATGATCAAGGCATACTTAGATACTACTACAGGCAGACTGATTTGCGTTTAATGTATGGAGTCGCTCGCCAGAGGACTCTGATACACTGCCCAAAATTGAAATTTGACTCTGACCGTAACTGAAACAACCTGGGAAGGGTAGATATGTAAACAAACACCAAAATTACGTCATGTCGCCATGGTTAAGTTTATAATTCTGCTGACATGCCAATCAAGCTTAGAAATGACAGCTAATTCGAATACAGCTGTTAAGGGTTATTATAAACTGTCCATATCAATGTAAATGTAAAGTTCTATTTATTTAAGTGACTAATATGTGTTTCCCTTTAAAACTGTTGAACCAACACACATAAAAATATATAAATAAAAAAACACATGCTTAGTCTAAAACATGAATGTCACAAATTTATTTTGTACAACTTAGTTATCCCGCCGACCAATTTCGCCAAATTATATAAATCGCTAAAACACTCGCCAAATTTTACAAATTGACATAATTTTTATTTTAAATAATGAAAGAACAAATAAATTAGTATAACATTAATAAATATACAAATAAAACGTCGAAATAAAAATCACTTGATGACATAAACACGTGTAACTTGCTTACAGTCAAGTGAATGTGACATTTACGATCAAGCATTATTGGCTTTTAATCTTATAGTTTGGCGATAGATTTTTGGTCGACGGGATAACTAAGTACCATTTATTTACTATTTTCACTGCTGAAACAATAAAACTGATGGAAATTTTTTTTTAATATATTAAAATACTCATAAAATTCCTTGTAATAATTAATAAATGTAATTTTTTAAGTAACAAATACCCTTACATGATTTAGTGAAAATTACTTGGATAACGTAGAATATTGCAACGATATTTAAATCCGTGATCACCATTTCTTTCTCTGATTAAAAATAAGAATATTTAATGTTTAAGGAAGATCGGCCTTTTTTTCTTCTTCTTCTTCTTCTTGGTTCAGGAGATATTAAAAACAAATATTTTACCGGTAACAGTAAATTAATCAAAAATAGCTGCTTCAAGTCAGTTATGAGAACTGTAGTTTGATAAAAATCAAATTTTAATTTTAAAACGTGTATAGGAAACCAAGCTATTTTTATATAAATACGGGACATTCAAAAAAGAATAACAGAAACGGCATTTTTCATGAATGAGCCAAACGATCAAGGTAAACTATAAATAATTTTGCTAATCTTAAAAGTATGTGTAACACTAAAATGCTACAATTTGTGTAAAATAGCCTTTTAAATCGAAGGAAATTGAAGAATATAAATATTTAATTTATTATATGAAAATACGATCAATGATTCTGAAACCTCGACGATGAGAAACAAGCTTCTATCTGGACAGGGTATAAATGTAAACAAAGAGCACGTTCTGAAGTTTTGGTTCAGGGTTTGAAGTTGTATCCGACTTCACTTTTTCGGCGAAATGCGCGGGCCGTTATATATCACAGTAGGCTATGGCCATGCTTAAGCCAAGACTCCCTTATCATAAAACAGACTTGATGATCCGGAGAAAGTATATGGATGAAAATGTCCCCGATAATTGCCAACTTATTAGTTGACTTTGTCCCGTAAGTTTCGTCACCTGGTGTATACTCCTGGTAATACTCCATAAACAAATGCATAGTAAAAAATTGAAAATGTTGTGTTATTGGCAAAATTGTATAAAATATTTTTTCGAATTCCAGTAAAATAAAGGCATAAAAAAAATATTTCACACAATTAGTGTTCTGGCTTTAAAAAATGAAACATATCAAAAATGAAGATTTAAATATACGATTTATTGATATTTTTTCAGGGTACTTGTTAATTATCCCGTCGACCAATTTCGCCAAATTATATAAATCGACAAACTACCCACCAAGTTCTACAAATTGACACATTTTTTTTTTTTTTTAAATAACGAAAAAACAAATAAATTAGTATAACATTAATAAAAATACTAATAAAATGTCGAAATATTGGTTTTATTGGCAATTATTGGCATTTAATCTTAAAATTAATTAATTAATGTCAAACCATTATTGGCATTTAATCTTACAAATTGGCGAGAGTAATTTCGTCGACGGGATAACTAACAAGTACCATTTTCAGTATATAGGACTTTGCGGGTTATTTTTTTTTTAAATCTTGGCACAATTTGGGCTTCGGAAAGAGCGATTTGTTGCCGATTGATATAAACAGTTATGAAAACAAAACTTATGAACTATCTGGTTGTTTTATAAGAATTTAAGGCACAGATGTCATATACGGCCCCATATTGGCGCGATTTTTTTCCGACGCCAATGTTGCGAAAACCTCGTTACCATATCATCTATATCCGGATAACCATATCAAGCAAAATAACGACACTTTGGTACCAGTTAAGTATCCGGTGCGTATATGACATGGGCGCCAGAAAAAAAATCACGCCAATATGACATCTGTGCCGAATTTACATGCATAAATTTAGTTTCTAGATATTATTATTGTTTTTTATATACTATTTGTTTATATTTGTATATAAAATAGATAAATGCCTTTTTTATATTAAATAAATTGTACAAATATTGGAAAATATTGCTTCTTTATGTGAAACAGTGAATATGCTTCCAGAAATTACGTTGGCAAATTTTCTTCTCTCGCCAAGGCCCCTATACTTGAAAAATACCGATTTATTATTATATAATGTAGTATTAGCAATGTTCTGTAATCTGTTCCACAGTCAAAGTTGACTGCAAAAACGCGATGCTGGAATAATGTTGTATCAAGTATGCGGTTTAAAAATAAAATTAATTTTGCGCCGAACTACACTTACGCCAATTGGCTCTAGGTCTGATTAAGGAAGAATACTCAAATTAAGATTTACAAACACCAAAATCGTAGCATGACAAGAATATGGTATTTGTGGAAAGTTGAGGGACATGTATAAATTTAAGTGATTATTAAACTTTATTTTTCCAATTTTTTAAGTGTTTATGACTTCAGTCTGTTTTTATCAGTGGCGTGGCGTCCGGTCATCGCTGGATGCGGCGATGACCAAGCAATATTTTAAAACTCTAAATAAGCTTTTAAAACTTTACGATCCAGTTTTAGCAGAACATTTGGAGTTCATGTATAAGTGAAGGTAAGATTTAAAGTTTCTTTTTTGAACATTCAACCATTGAATTTTAGAGTTAATAATTTTTCACCTCAAACTTAAATAATTGCGATGACCACCGAAAATTTTCACGCCACGCCACTGGTTTTTATGTGTATCTATGCGTGTTTTAACTTTCCTAAAATACTTTGATACATTTTAGGAAAACTTACATAACATATGTGAGTTAAAACAAGGAAATTAATTACGCACCAAACTATGCCCGCCAAGATATGCCAATTGGCTGTGGAGACAATTATGAAACTTTCCATAGATTAATACATACAAACTTTATATGAAAAAACAGTGAAGCTTTCATCTAAAGTATGTTAAACTGAAATGATCCCCCGTACCTTCAAAAATAAAACAAATGATAGGCCAATAAATAAATAAATGAGATTGTGCATTGAAACAAATTGAAGGAGCGATGTTAAATTAATACTGTAAGGTGAAATTAATTGTGAAAAGAAAAGAAATAGCAGAAATAAAATAAATCACATATTTGAAAATATAAAATATAAAATGAAATATTTTACATTTTCCGGATCTAGATGCTATCCATTTATTTCAATAACTAATATCACTGAGAAATTCATGGTAAAATAATTTTCTTTCCTGATTAATATTACTATTATTATCATCATTTATTTACATAACGGAATACAGCAGTAAACATTTTTTGTTTAACAGTAAAATAAGTTCATTTTTTAAATAAAATATCTAGAACATATGAAAATTTTAAGATTAACGACTATCATTTGCAAACTACAAAGCACATCGTAAAGAAAATGGTAAAAGACAAATGGAAAACAAATTAAAAAATATTTCTGTTTCTCACATTAGATGGCGCTAGTCACGGAAAACTATGTGGTTTCTAACCACGTGTACAGCGGACAAAGGAAACTTAGCGATTGCGAGGTCTGTTATTTCGATAAGGAGGCCTTGGCTTAAGCATTTAAATTGGATGAGTTCTACCCGGAATATCTACGCAGATTTTCATTGGTCCATTTCCAAATCAAAACTTTTTTTTATATATAGAAGGATAGTGTACACAGATTTTATGGTGCATATGCAGTACATTCACCCTTACTGCCGGAAATAGTTAAAGGGGAATTTTCAACTGTTTAGACGTTTCCTAACATAACGCATATTGATATTTTCTGTAGTATATACAGAAATTCCAAGATAATATACAGGGGAGTAGGAAAAAATTTGTAAAATTTTCCAACTATAGTTGATAGTTGTTGACATTCGGAGTTTCAAATGTCTTATGCATTTTTACAAATTGTTTACTTATTAAACGGTGAAGATTTGTTGCAGCATTCTGTATATTCTGCAATGTGTTTCATAATCTATGCTTGGCGTACGATTTTCTTTCTTGTTTAATATTATATATGAGTATTTAAAATCCACGGTAAATAAATTAAATTCGTTAGCATAAGTTAATTAAAAAAGCAAGTTTTGCGCATTTTGAGTATTTGTGTTTAAAAATATGTATATTTAATAGCAGTTGAACATTAAACATTTTTTAAAATGAAATTAGTAGCGTAATCGGATAAGTAGAATAAATGTTACAACTGGCAAAGCACATGCAGATAAAAAATATAGATATAAGAATAATAATAAAACATCGTATATTTTTAAGAACCAAATAGTCCGAGGAAGGAACGGAAAATGGCCATGTGATTAGAAAATATGTCTTTTATTAGTTTATATTAAAAAGAACAAGATTACGAGATCGTCTTCATAACGAAATCGTGAAAACTCTGATGACTCTTTTAATATGAACACCTAATTTTCACTATATATATTAGTAGATTATATATTAGGAAACTAAACATGAAATCATTTTTCATTGTCATCAATAAGAGGTTATTTTTTTTTACACAGAGGTTTTTCCATGAGTGGGAAATTATAGTATTTTGAGATATCCTTGGATACGAGTCTATTGCATATACCTGATACACTATGTAAAATAATGGGACTATTGTAGAAAATAGAAAGCGATCAAATAAATTTATCGTAAATATTTAGTTATTTAAAATATTTAAACTAAATTAGAAATTATTGCTAAAATGGACCTGTTGTGGAAAACTATAAAAAAAGTATTCAGTTCATTTACAGTTAACAATTATTACTATATTGTAAAATGTCATTTGAAACGTTTCCTATGTTCTTCAAGTAAGCAACAAGATTGAATTTATTTAGGTAAGATAAGAAGATAACGAGAGAATAAGATAACAAGAAGTAAGATAACAACAAAATATAGAGAAATACATATTGTTGCTCTAACAAATGAAAATATCTATTATCTATATGGAAAAACAATATATTTTTATTCAAAACCTAAAAATAAATATCTATTTTCAGAATTATCGATTTTTCTATTTTTCGGAGAAAAACTAATTGTCTATAATTGCTTATTTTTGAAAGAAATAGGATAATGTAATTGCTTCTAGCGTTCGCCGCCATTTATTTAAATTGCGTTTAGACAGAAATAATAAAGTTTTGTTTTAGGAGGTTATTCAAATAATTTATAAGCCTTATCCAGAAAAGAAAGTCCGTACCAAATTACTCCACAATTCAAATTAATATGACTATATACTTCTGCAGACAATTGTTGACGGAGAGTTTTCGCTTAAAATGGTAGAAAGTGTTGACGTAGCTACAAATTAACAATTATAGTATATATTTTAAGCAAAAATGTTTAAAGCAAATTATAACTTTTTTTTAAAAATATTATTATTATTTTTTAAATGTTAATGAAAAAGCGCTTTAATGTTTTATATATTTAATGAAAACGAAAATGGAAAAATGCGTTTGTTTCAGCAGGAAATACTCAAAATTTGTACCATTAAAAGCATAATAATATTGTAAAATTTAGTCGTAGAATAACGAAATTGTTTTACTATCTTTCTAAGACGACGTGTAATACTTTCTAATAGATAATTAATCATACATATTATTTCTGTTGCCACCATCCCTTTTTCTATACATTTTTATCAAATGATCAACGATGAATGATGTATCATTCTAAATGTTTTTGAACCAGTTTTTGACATAGTACACTGATTTTTTGTTAAAACAAGTTTTTACTTTTTTCTATGTTTACAATAAGAAAGTATTTGATTCGTGAAAAATTTCGACTTCCGGTTTTCGATGGATTTATACGTCTGAGAATGCCCTGAACACGATTTGATGGTTTTTAGAAATTGACTCACAGACTCACATGGATGGACTCACAGACAGCCGTCAGTCTGTCTGTCACTCTGTCACTCTGTGAGTCTGTATTTGACAAAAATTGTGTGGACTCTATAAACTGGTTATTATTACATTTTGGTGTAAATCCCTCAACAGGAGACGCTGCTATGCTGCAGTTTCCGCGATTTCTGCAATAGCTATATCTCAGGAACTACTGCACGTATTTTCATTAAACTACAGTTTTTGTTAGTCCAAAATATAATTTGGTACTGATTACTTTTTGGTGAAAATCGCCCACCGTGAGGCACTGCTATGCTGCATTATTAATGATTATGACAATAGATCTATCTCAAGGAAAAATGCACGAATTTTCATCAAACTCGGATTCAGTTAGTCCCTCATATCAATAAGTTCTGTTTAATTTTTGGTGTAAATCATATAATAAAAAAAAGTGCCCAGCTAAACTGTTGGCATTGAGCTCACAGGCTATTCACACTAATCGTGTACTATACTCTTATTTTAAAGAATAATGCCCCTCAAAAGAATAAGTGAAGGGGGATTAGCCCCCGTTTTCCCTTTATCCTTAACCAATGATGCCCAAAACGAATCAGGGAAGCTCCTTAACATAATAAACCGGTATACCAAATTTGAAGCAAATCGAATAATTCTGCATGAAAAACCCGTTTATCTAAATTAAGAGGGGTGGACTAGCCCCCTTTCCCCCTTTATCCTTAACCAATGAACCCCCAAAACTAATCAGAGAAGTTCCCTAATATAATAAACCAGTATAGAAAATTCGGAGGAAATCGAATAATTCGCAAGAAAAACCCATTTATCTGAATTAAGAGAGGTGGACTAAACCCCCTTTCCCCCCTTTATCCTTAACCAATGAACCCCCAAAACTAATCAGGGAAATTCCTTAACATAATAAACCGGTGTACCAAATTCGGAGCAAATCGTATCATTCTGCATGAAAAACCCATTTATCTGAATTAAGGGGGTGGACTAACCACCCTTTTCCCCCTTTATCCTTAACCAATGAACTCCCAAAACTAATCAGGGAAGCGCCTTATCACAATGAACCTAGAAATTTTTTTTGAAGCAAATCGGCTGTTTCTATGAAGAGTTGTCGAGTTACGTACGTACACTACATACATACATACATACAGAACGGGCGGGCACATTAGCTGGCGGGCACATTAGCTCTGAGGCTTTGATAGCCTGTGAGTTAAAAAGTGGCTCTGCTATACTGCATTTTTCAAGATTTCCGCTATAGCTATATCTCAATAACTAAAGCATGATTTTTCATAGTCTCTGGTATAAATTGGAGCTAATTAATTTTTGGTGTAAATCGCCCAACGGTTGGCGTCGCTATGCGGAATATTTTATAATTTCCGCAATAGCTAATTCTAAAAAACTAATGCACGGATTTTCATCAAACTTCAGATTCTGTTATAAGTTGGCATAAGTTGTTGATGATTAGATTTTGGTGCAAATCATCTAACCAGTGGTGTTGATATGCTGCATTTTTCAGAAAGTATTAACATGTGTGAGATAGAAGAAAATTTTGGAACTGCCACATCCGACTAGTTTGATTAAAAATTGCTGTTCATTAAAAAATAAAGAAGAATTATTATCATAAATGGAATGAAAAGTGTTTTTGAAATAATGTTGCTACAGAAATAAAATACCGTATTATATCATGCTCAACAATGATTATAAAAAACGAATACTACAAAAAATGTAAAATGTGGATATCAACGAATGTGTTTACTTTATATTTATTATTTAAAATCAAAATTGAATCCGAAATGTCTAGAAAAAATTGATACTATTAAATAATTAATGCAGTTGTATTTCGCATATAACTTAAAAGGTACTTAAAAGGCTTTGTTACATCAGATCAAACTGTATTTTACATGTGCTAATTTTTTTTTTCTTTGTCCCATTTTTCAGAGATGTAAAAATGTGGAGAGGCAAATCAAGCTACGTGATTTTTTTTCTTTGTATATCGTTTGGGATATCGAGTGAAATCTTTCGTAACGCTGAACTCGAAAATACATTTCTTTTAATTTTAGGTCATATAATTGCAGAGTCGAAAATGTAGTGCAAAAACATGTTCCACCCCCTCTACTTCGGAATCTACTCATACCAAAATTATGAAAAAATTAGAGGTTGTAGACTTTAAGTTAAACCTTGCAGAAAAATTATAGCGATTACCCTGGGTCATATAAAAAAAAAAACGCATTTTCCCTTTACACACAAATTTCAATTTGCAGACCTCCAGCAAAGATGTTGAGGACAGCTGATGGTACCTGTCGTAGCAAAAGTATAAATGTAGTGTTGTTTCTGATTTCCGAAAAAAATCGTCGGTAAGTAGTCAATATATTAATCCTTAAAAACACTAACTCTTTGGACATACATAACGACAAGCGTGATGTACTCTATGTACCATCGGCTTTTAAATCCTAAATAACAACTTTTAACGATATATTTGTGTAATGCAATGCCCAGTTTTAGTTTGAAATCAATAAACGTCAAATTGTTAAAAACAGAATTTTTAATTAGAATTAATCACATAAATACTATGGAATTTGAGAATTGTTTGCATTGAGTGTATCTCTCAATACGTCCCCAGTGTCATTAAACGTTAATTACATACCAATTTAGAAAAACACGGCACAGACAAAGGCGGCGTTGTAAATTTGCGACCTCCTTTTGAAGCGCGCTTTGCACATTGCCATGTTTAAACTTTGAACAAAGGTTTTGTTTTAGCTACACTGTAAAACGAAAAGATTATTACTACACTGATTTTAGTTTTATGAAATACCAAATGAAGTTTAAATATGCATTACTTTTCATTGTCAGTACCGAATTAAGATCATAATAAACATATTAGGATTAAATTAAAAAAAGAGTTACACAGAATAGCAATATTTGATGTTATTTATGCTTTATATCTCTTTGAACTTTAATGGTATATATATTCATACTTTTCTAGTATATACAGCTATAACCAACACCACATTGTATAGTTTTTTGCAAAGTCTTATTATTCTTTTATCAACGCTTTTTTTAATAACACAGTAAATGATTCATATATTTATTGTACAAAACCCTCTGAGCCCGAGTAATACTTGCACTTGACCGTTTATTCCCTAAACGGATGACGCCATCATCTGATGCAGTTAAAATATTATTGTTATTTTTTTTCCTCCGGCGTGCCTTTTGTTATCGTCACGAATGTTTGCAGATATTTTAATCCTTAATTTATTTTTAGAAATTTAAACCTGCATCTAAAAAATATTAGATATTTCAAAAAACTAGACTACAGATCTAAATCCACGAGCGTCCACTAATTTAGTATAGATAAATTCCATATCTAAAAACTACATATTATTCGTGTAATATTTGTAATTGAAAGTATGTTTCTATCATGATATTTGCTAGTGTGACCTGTTAACATATTTGTTTGTATAATTAAGGTAGGAAGAATATATGCTACAGGTTTATCTTTTAAATAATTGCTACTTAAAATGTTATCTTGAAAATTTCTCAGGATACATGACTAATTATAATATATAATATTAATTTAAAAAACATTTCTTTTATAATATTTAATAATATATACTTATAATATTTCTTTAGGTCTGAATAAGTAAAGTCAGAATCAAGATTGCAAATATTGTGAATCAAATTAATTTTCTTGAATGAAAAACAAAAAAATTCATTGTTTGTATCTAATCGGTAAATAAAGTTGAGTTTAAATTGAGCATATTTTATTGTGCACATAATTATATGGAAATCTATGTTTGTTTGTTTGTTTGTTTGTTTGTTTTTTTCGCATGAAAAAATATTATAAAAAAAGATAGTATGAAACAGAATCATAGCAAAATAAAAACACTAGTATTCTGTTTTATGATATATTAGAGTATTTTTTGTTACATAAAGATCTACGTTTTCTTTTCTTTATTTTTAATAACATTTTACCATACTAGTAGTAGGTAAATATTGCGTTTTCCATAATTGTAATATATATTTAAAAATATAATAAGTATTTATAGCCATTTTGGATACATCTTTTATTACAGAAAACGTAGGCTCTATAACTACAGCCTATGATATTCGGGGAGTGAAGACAAACACACTTGTACCACGTTTATTAAATTCATTAAATTAATTTTTAAAAAATAAATGAGAAAAAGTCATAACACCATTTGAGATTAAAGAATTATTGGAACTATTTTTAAACCATTGTATCTCTGCCATTGTATGCCATTGGCCATTGTAAACCATTGTATGCCATTGGCAAAAGGCAATGTTATTTAAAGTGGGTAAAAAGAACATTAAAGAAATATTATCAAGCTCAATTATGTTTATAAAGTTAATGAAAATATATATATAGTAATATAGAATAAAAAGTAAATTTTTGTTTTCAATATCATAACTTTTATTTCAAATTTCTATGCTTTAGTCATACAATTTTCGTTAGACTGAAATTAGTAAAAAATTTCTTTTCGTTCTGATTTTAATAATAATCTTATTTTTCTAAAATATTGCACGTATTCAAACGAAAGATTTAAGAAAAACTCTAAATCATAATCTTAATTATATACATAAATAAACGAAATATTTGTTGAAATAAATTATTACTTTCCTAAACGCATGAAAAATGTTTGCAATCTATATATTTTTAAAGTAAACATAATTGAAAATTTAATCTCAATTTCGTTGTCAAAAGGTATGTTAGTTAAAGTTCTAGATCAATACATGCGATTTTATGTATTTATTTAATTTTAAACTTAAGGTTTCCTTTACTTTAAATCATAGAGATTTCTTAAGAAAAAACCACATGTAATTTAAAATGAAAACTGAAACAAAATATCAAAACATACATTTTTAGGAATATGATATATACTACTCGTATCTCTGGATATTTAATTAAAATGAAATAGGAAAACCTATTTCATGCATTTTAGTTTAGGTATATGTTAGAATAAAACAAAAATTAGAACAAATTAAAATTGAAAAATGTTTAACATTTATTTCTAAGAATTATTTTTATTCATACATTCATATCTTTTATTTAATAAATATTTATATTCGGTATTACTTTCGTTCACTTTGTAAAAGCTCTTTCAAATCTGCTATGTTTAAAGGACAAGACACAAAATTTAGAAAATATAATAAATTGATTTCAACTAGTCAGTTAGTAATAGCGTCTGTTTTTGAATAGTACATTTAAAAACTGCTTAAGGTATCATCTACATCCAGTAATTGCAGAAAACTTTATAAATTTCAAAATTAACACTTAATTTTTATATTGCAATTGGATTTTTCGTAAGTTTTACATTTGGACACCAAACGGGAAGTCATTAGGTGAAGTTGTTTATCAGTTATGCATGGCTTAAGTATGCAAAGCAATAATGTTATATTCATTTTTCTATTTACAAAACAGATTCAATTACGGGTAGTGTGTTAAGCAAAACTCAAAGTTACTTGACGGAATGATCTGTAATCTTGGAATCGAATACAATTCGACTTCTATTTAACAATGAATACAATATAATTCATACCTTTTCTAAAAATGTATTTTAAAAAAGGAATTTGTAATTATTTTTTTAAACAAGTACAAAATGTAATTTTAAAAGGTTTATTACAAATCAATTGTATGGGAATCCAATATGGGAATCCAATTATGCAAGTTAGTTTAGAGTTAGTTTTTTAAGAGTAATACATAGTTTGACGAAATGATCTGTAATTCGGGATTTATCAGTTAGACGATTTTTAAAACAAAAAACGATTTCAAGAAATTTTAAATGCGTGAATACAATACTACAGCTTACTTTTCAATGATGTGTTTAAAATCTGCATGAAAAACTAACCGCATTGAAATATGATTTGGTACGAAAAAAAAAAAATAATAACATTACCAAGATGGTTCCACACTTTTGTTCAACAACCGCCCACTCCATATTTCGATTTGGGATTTCGTAATTTCAGCTGCGTATAACATCGTTAGCAATATAGTGTTATAAAAAATGTACAGTCGCACAGTGTATAACGGCTTTACCGTTATATATTCATTATTCCTCCTTTCCCCCCAGAAAAATCAACTTTTAACCTTACCAATATATATTGGTAATATCCATCCATCCTAATAATCCACCATTATATATCTTACCAATATACCAATTATAAATTGCCATTATTCTCCCCCCCCCTTTCAAATAAAATATTTAGTTTAAATTTGACATTTTAGAGTTAATTTCATATGTCTTTATTCATTCTCTTCCCCCCCCCCCTCTCACTACTGTAAGTTTCGCTTTTACTTTTTAAAGTTCTTTTCAAATGCAGACATCATTTATCTCGGTTCCTTTTTCTGTCTTTCAAATTCACACGATAGAAAAAGATCTTAACCGCAGCTATTTTCCATTGAAATAAAGTAAAAGAATAAAATACAAATGAATGTCTTTTCGCTTTGCAGCCGACGATATCTAATGCATATTTTCCCAGCCTCTGGGCTTGCATTAGTATTCAATTTTCACCCTTCTGTTTGTCGGATAAAAGCCATATGCCCCTTACTGACTAATTCAACTGTCGTTAAAATCTATAACGAGCATGTAATATCACGTGTTAGCTATTTCTTTAGCAACTTTCCCTTACTGCAGGAATGTTAAGATACGTGTAACCATTTAGTTGCGCCATGGCGTAAGTTTGAGTTCTATGTAATACTTCGGGATGCTTCTGATTCCTTTGTCCACGCCACCAATATTCATCGCCAATACAGTACATATGTTCCTATTCATCTCGCCAATGAGTGAGTGAGTGATTGTAATGAATATTTTACCACTACTCCCTCTGATCTTGAACGTGACAGTCCTCAGCTCTCTGCCCTTCGGGGCCCCCCGTCGGGCAGTCTTGTGCTTGACTTCTCCCGTCCCACTGTACTCTCATGGCCCTCCTTTTAAAAGTTTCATAATAAAGAAGTAAGTCCTCGAAATCTTCGTGTTGGAGTTTTTTTTCATTCATTCACGAATCTGGGAATCTCTCTAATACCTCCTCTACATAAATATGGCGCCGTTGCCCAGTTTTTTTTCTAAACAGTAATAATAATAAAAAAAAATACGAGGAGAAATATCGTTCCGTATCATCCTTTACCAGCGACGCGAAAGGATGTCCATAGACCTTTCTTCCCACGGGAGTTCCGACTGCCTCTTCATACTCTGTGTTCGTTCGCCGATGTCAACTTCAGGGGATTTCCCCTGCCCTCGCTGCCCTGATGGACTATTCTGCCTTCGTTGCCGGCGATCCCTCAACATCTCTCTGCGATTCTACTGTCTCAGATACGATCTACATCGAAGGTGACTACCCCCCATCCTTCGCTGACTTTCCCTGATTCAATATTCTGTTGTTTCTCCAAAGCCTGACTCAAGGATATTTAATCTTCTATCGTGTATTCGTCAATAAAGTCGAGAATCCTTCTCCGATAGCGGTGCGCTTCGCTCAAAAAAAGGAGACATCTGAACTGTCAACTGCTACGTCGGTCCTGTGATGTGTGTTCACCTGAAAATAACCACCCCCGCTCCTAAAAAAAAGGTGATTTTCAACTGTTTGTGTGCTTTCTGCTCTTCAGTGGTGTGACCGCTTTGTGAAATATTTTTGTTTTGTGTGCTCTGAAGGAATCACCTGCTCCACCAGCACTTGTACAAAGTGTGTTGTGACTGTGTGTGTACACTCTGATTTTAAGTCGTTTTAAAAAGTGTCATCGGAACGTTCATTTGCTCCAGATATTTTCTAAAAAATAAAAAAAAAAATATTTTTAATTAAGCCACAAATCTTCCTTATAGATAAGTTTGTGAAATTTTCTACGTGAATTTATTGTGTGCCGTTCCCAAGTTGAGTGATAAGGTGCTTCAATTTTACGAAACATACAGAAATCTTCAAACCTCAAAAAAAAAAAAAAAAAATTCTTCAAATGCCTTCGGTGCGCTGTGTGCGCGATGAATAAAATGTGCATTATTTCAGTTAATTTGTTGGTTCATGAAGACAGATAAAAAAAAATATGTATAGTTTTATATATATCAGTGAACTGCAGAGATACGATACATTTGAAACTGAATTCTTTTTCTTCAAAAATAACCACATGATTCTTCAAAAAAAGTTAATTGATGTGAGCAATTCTCTAGCATACCTTTTTAACAGTATTTATGGAGTACGAAAACAGAACCTTATTTATATTTTCCCTTGTTTTCAATTTTTTTTTTCTTTCCGTTTCAATTTGTCACTGAAACCATATTAATTCTATTTTTCAAAAAAAGTGTTGATTTTTTCGGTTCGCTCTGTTTTCGTGGTCAAAGATAAAGCTGTATGCTATCTACAAAATGTAACATAATGGATTTTATTAAGTTTACAGTGAAAGAGAAAATTTTGTCACGTGATTTCAAAAACAAAAAGAATTCATAAATCCACACACATGTTGCATTTTAAGTATGAACAGGGAATGATTTTTTTATGTTAAATTAATTACTGTAAATTGTTTTGTTTTAATTTTTATTTTTTTTATTTTCAATCTCAGTAAATTATCAGTTTCTATTCATGTTATGGTTCCTATTCATACTTGTACTTTTACCATTTGTATTTTCATAAGTTTGTTGATTTGTCAGCTTGAACGGAGAAATCACTTCTGAACTAATTTTTTTATAATATTTTTAACAGTGATAGCATATTTGTTCCTTATTATCTCATTCCAAGCTGCGTTTGTTTGTTTGTTTTTTTAAGTACTTTTTGCAGTTAAAATGATAAAATTATTATACTTTTAATAATATTTCACTTATGATGTTTTTATGGCTAAATCATGACATACTTCTCATTTTTTTTTCTTCCGTCAATTTACATAAACATGCTATGTTTCCTTTTTCGTAAAAATGATTTTTAGGCATTCAAAAATCTAGAGTTTAACCCTTTAGCCCCACTGGCATACTTTGAAAGTACACTTATTCTGCCGATAGGCAACAAAAAAGTTCTCTGCTCCAAGTTTTGCAGTATTTGATATTTTTATATAAATATGTGCATATTTCGCTCACAACGTTTGCACATTTTCACTTGTGTGTGACATTTGCACAATTATTCTCAGAATATGTTGCTCGACTCTGACCTTGTTTGTTTTTTTATTTTATTTTATTTTATTTTTTTTTTTTTGTATTGTAAACCAGAATTACAATTTAGTTACCTTTTTTTTTAATTTTATTGAATTTCGGACACTTTAATCCAACTGGATGTAGACAGAAATTTAACTTTCAGAAATCTTGTGATTGATACACTCATTTTTTTTTTCAATTCCCCCCCCCTTCATTTTTCCTTTTGTGTATAAATTATTTATGCAACTTATTGTGTTTTATTTTATGTGCATGCATTTCATTTCTGATAACTAGAGTTTTTGCATACTTACACCTTTTTGAAATACTCGTATTATTTATTTTGCTTTATTTGTTGCTCTCTCAAAAAAAAAAGTATTCCTCCTTTTTTTTCCATTTTGGCTGTCAAAAAAAAGTAAACAACAGAAATTAAATAAAGCGAGATAAAAAAAAAAAAAAGGTTTTGGAGATAACACACACTGCACCAGTTAATTTTACAATATGGCAGCAAATGATGAAAATTCTATTAGTGATTTTAATCACCCAATTTCTGTACCTCCATGGGTAGATTATTTCGAGGACATATTATTAAGATATTCAGATTCCATTAATATGAAAGCCACATCGATTCAAAATTCACTTAAGACCGAAAATGCTGCATCCTTGTCTGAAAATATTATGGATTTTCTTCAGATCATTAAATTCAATTTTCATGTGCTTAAATTAAACTTTAATGTTCTAAAAGATGATTTTTTCCAAATTAAAACAGGATAAAGATAATTTATTTCTTGTAAATCAGAAACTTGTGGAGAGATTACATGAAATCACAGGCCAACAGAAAAATAAGGCGAAGCATACTAAATGTAGTAAGACTATGGTTGATCAGGTAGTAGATGTCAACAACAAACTCCCTCCATCTGCCCTAGATAAATCTACACAAACTGTCCCCTCTTATATGTGTAAACAAGAAAAGTTACCACAACTGGAAAATGATAAAAAAGACACATATCTTAGCCCCGACCTGCACACTCAAGGTAAGCACAATAAAATATTTACAGATATTAGCGATTCCTCTCTAAAGTCCTTATCCCCTGCTAAACTTAATGTAACTAAACCTATTCGTGTCATTATTTGTAACCTCCCTGAAAATTTAAATATTCCGGATATCTTGTTTGGTATTTCAGATTTAATCCATATACCTGAATCTGATTTACACTTAGTTAAAGAGTACAAGCTCCTACATATTAAGTCCTTTAATTGGATCTTTGAGCTTGCACCACAGGATGCTAGGCAATTATTAATGCAAAAGGAAATTATCATACAATCAAAACCGTACCCTGTTAAACCATATATAAATGTTAGACGTTGTTTTAAGTGTCAGGTATACAATGATCATATTGAAATTTCGTGTTACAATGACATTAGATGCTCTGTGTGTGCCTTGCCACACATTGACCTTCAGTGTAGAAATCTTCCAAAATGCATTAATTGCATTAGAAATAACGATAGCAATAACACCAACTTTGACATTTTCCACAGTGCTTTTGCACCTTATTGTCCATCATTAAAAAAAATTCATCAAGCAAATGCGAGAAAAAGTATACAACTGCAATACATTCCCATAAACATCTCATGCAGCTTCCTTTTTAATAAAAAAAAAAAAACAATGTAACATACATTTTACATTTTTCGTTTTTATTTAACACATATTACTGTGAAGGTATTACCAACAGCATTCCTTTTACAGTTTTTCATTTTCTTATACATTTACATACATATGTCAGTTTTCAACAGTATTATTCAGATTTAATTGAAGTTTATTCAGTTGCATCAAATTTTCTTTTCTCTCATTTAATTAGATAAACACAAGTGTACAGTAGGTTGCTTGTTCATTTGATTGTTGAGCGCGCAAATAGTCAAGTGAATGACGAAATATTACGTTAGTGAAAATTTTTCTGATGCGAGTCATCAGACATGGTGATTTTCACATTTTAGGATTTTTTTTGCTGAAGGTGTACACAGTAATTCAACTTTAAACATTCATCATTACACTAGTTACATTTTTAGATTTTTTTTGAAATTTGGATATAATTTCACTTGTTAATCTTAGTTTGGTTTATTCGGTTACATTTTATCACACAAGTAGACTTTCCTGGTTACATTTTATCCTTTACTTAAAAGCACAATTTTTTTGGTTTGTTTGTCTTAACTTTAGGCGAAGCATTTTTGTACTTGTGATACAATGCTCTTGGTTCCATATGTACACACTGAGTTTGTGTTCATAGTTCATACAACTGAGTTTATAGTTTACACAACTGAGTTCATAGTTCGCTGAGTTCATAGTTCAATGAGTTCATAGAAAAAACACTTTACACGAGTTCATAGTTCATTGTGTTCATAGAAAAAACACTTTACACGAGTTCATAGTTCATTGAGTTCATAAAAAACACTTTACACAAGTTCATAGCATTGCCAATTCTTTGTGTACTTCAGGGACCAATTGCACTATCATTTTTCTTTCATGACAATACTTAGTTCATAGAATTTTTTCTTACACATATTAGTTCATAGTTTGTTTTCATTCTTGTGATTTGTTTTGCATATTAGTTCATACCAATTTTTGTTTTGGTAGACACTTTAGTTCATTGGAATATGTTTTTTTTTTGTTAAACACATGAGTTCATAGTATGTTTCATTTTTTTTACACACATTTGAGTTCATCGTATTACTTTTACACTTTAAGTCAGCGAAATACTTGCTCACACTTTGTTCATTGAGGTACTTAGACTGCTGTGTTCACAAACATACATCTAAGCCGTTGAAACTTTCCCTTTTTCACTGACATACACTGTTTTAGTTCATTGTGAAATACTTTTTCTTTGCTTCGTTCATTGAAATACACATATTTTTCTTTGTCTCACAGACATACACTTACAATTTAGTTCATTGATATTACAACTTAGTGCATTGTTATTACAATTGTGTTCATTGATATTTTGTTTGGTAAAAAAAACACACATTATACACAATTGAAAATATTTTGTTTCTAGGTTTCAACGTTACACATTAGGATATTTCTTTTTTGTTCTCATTATACCAGGAACTACTTTTGACCTCACATGATATTCACAAGTTAAACATTTATTAAAAGAGTTAATTTTTAACAGATTCTTAATTTTTCCTTTATTATTATATTTCTTTTATGCCATAACATTTCATGTCACCATCACTTTGTTTCACAACAAAGAATGCCCAGTTTACATGATGCTACCCCTTCACATGCATTTTCTTTAAATTTCAAACTTATGATGTTTTTATTGTTTTCATCACATTTGTTTTGGTTCTCTACATGTACATAATTACACGTTTTCTTTTAAATTTGGAGATAAATAAAATCTCTGGTTAAGCTTCACTTAGACAATACACACGTCTAAGATATTATGTCGTTCTTGTAATAACATAACTTCACAATAACAAAAAAAAGTTTTTTTTTTCGTTTGTAGCATTAGTAACCTAGTGCAGTTACACTAAATGTTTAAAACATTAGCTAAGGTTATACAATACACATACAGTTCATATCCTGTTCGATACATTGTAAGGAATACAAAGTTAGAATTTACTTTAAAAAAAAAATGTGGTTGTTATACTTACCCGATCATGTCACCAGTCTCTCCACACCTCGGATTGACCTTTTACCTTTGATATGTGAGATATTTATCTAAGTTTTTTTTATTATTTTAATTTATCCCCTCTGAAGTTTTGTTCCCTTTCTAAATTTTTGCCCTAAGGGTCCAAACTTCATTGTGTAGAGAGACAAAACCCTCGAATTGTTGTTTCAATTCAATAAACATAACTTTTTATATGATACATTGACGCATGCTCCTTTGAAGATCAATGTGATCTTTGGGAAGCAGGGACCTATGTGTCACTTCATGTATGGGTCTCATAACTCCCCCCCCCCCCCCCTAGGGCTGATGTTCTAAACTGACCCCATCACACTTGCTTCTTAACAAGATTAAGGGCTACACCCATTCATAGGCATGCTATATGCATCCCGTTCTTTAGTAGTCCTGTGCGTTGTGCACGAAAACCAATTTTCTACTTTTTTATTTTTTTATATTACTTCATTTAGCTTTTATTCACAGACATGCATATGTCATTTATTTTCTATTTCATTTTAAAGTAGTATCTGTATCTTTTGTTGCTTGAATTTATATTATATTATTTTTACTTTGAGAAGATATTATAACAAGTTACAAAAAAAAAAAAAAATTACTTCTCTTATTTTGGTCATAAGAAATGCTGGTAACAGCCTCTTAATCAAATACTAAAAAGATATTTAAAAAGGATCCTGTTAAAAAAAAAAAAAGTATTATTTGCACTTTCTTTGTGACTGTAAAGACTAATGAATACCAAGAAAAGAATAAAAAAGAAGGCGCCATTTATCATGACCTGAAAAGTTTTGCTTTATGCAAACATTTAAAGAATTGCAAGCACACAGTTATATGTTATATATATATATATGGAGGCTATCTTTCTTATTATGTTATATCTGTTTTAAATACTTATATGTATGGGGTGGACAAAGTAATCTTCAAATATAAAAAAAAAACTGTTCTACAAGATTCACATTTTTTTTTTCTGGTGGTAATGGGTGATATATATAACGGCTTTACCGTTATATATTCTTTATTCCTCATTTCCCCTCAGAAAAATCAACTTTTAACCTTACTGGGTTATTATAAATTGCCATTATTCCCCCCCCCCCCTTCAAATAACATATTTAGTTTAAATTTGACATTTTAGAGTTAATTTCATATGTCTTTATTCATTCTCTTCCCCCCCCCCTCTCACTACTGTAAGTTTCGCTTTTACTTTTTAAAGTTCTTTTCAAATGCAGACATCATTTATCTCGGTTCCTTTTTCTGTCTTTCAAATTCACACGATAGAAAAAGATCTTAATCGCAGCTATTTTCCATTGAAATAAAATAAAAGAATAAAATACAAATGAATGTCTTTTCGTTTTGCAGCCGACGATATCTAATGCATATTTTCCCAGCCTCTGGGCTTGCATTAGTATTCAATTCTCACACTTCTGTTTGTCGGATAAAAGCCATATGCTCCTTGCTCACTAATTCAGCTGTCGTTAAAATCTATAACGAGCATGTAATATCACGTGTTAGCTATTTCTTTAGCCACTTTCCCTTACCACAGGAATGTTAAGATACGTGTAACCATTTAGCCGCGCCATGGCGTAAGTTTGAGTTCTATGTAATACTTCGGGATGCTTCTGATTCCTTTGTCCACGCCACCAATATTCATCGCCAATACAGTACATATGTTCCTATTCATCTTGCCAATGAGTGGGTGATTGTAATGAATATTTTACCACTACTCCCTCTTATCTTGAAGTGACAGTCCGCAGCTCTCTGCCCTTCGCCCCCCCCCCCCGTCGGGCAGTCTTGTGTTTGACTTCTCCCGTCCCACTGTACTCTCATGGCCCTCCTATTAAAAGTTTCATAATAAAGAAGTAAGTCCTCGAAATCTTCGTGTTGGCGTTTTTTTTCATTCATTCACGAATCTGGGAATCTCTCTAATATCTCCTCTATCACAGCGGGGCAGGGTACACAAATAACTGGCATTAAATACCTGAGAGTTTTTAAATATTAAAATGCTTTATATTTGTTAATGATTATGTTGTTCCATGTAAATAAAATACATTTTAAATATTTTTACGCATATTTATATTGAAAAATCTTTTAAATATTGCAATTTGTACATTTAAAAAAAAAATTTTATCTTCATAATAAATTCAAAAATCTGATACATCAGAATCACTGGAATCGTCTGCGGAGCCCGCGATATTTACTTCTTCAGTTTCCGTATCGCTATTATCAGATTCTGTTACGGTTGGAGCTTTCAACATAGATATCACTTCAGTGGGAAGTTGTCTTAGGTTTTTCCTTTTTATTTTGCGTTTACTTGAAATTAGAGGATCACTACTGATTAGAAATAAATTAAAACATCTTAATTTGTCTTGACCCTGCTACACTTTCTCGAATTGTGACCCTATATCTTTTAAAATCTTTATTACGAGCTTCTTGAGCCTCCTCACTTAATTGGCCGATATGAAGTAATGCCGCTGATACTATTTCTGGACCATGTATGAGGTATTTATGTACAGTTGGTGACATGTTGCACCATGGATATTTTTCAGTAAAGTACATTGCGGTATGATGAGTGAAAATTCTGAATTTTTCGACATCGATTTCGTACCCGCTGGCAACTACTCTCATAACTATGTGCAATTCTTTTATAAGCTCAAGATCAATCTTCGTGATTTCTGCTGACAATTCTGCATTTTTAAAAAATCTTCTTGCAGTGTTGCCATCGTTGGTGCTCCCGAATCCCGGTTTTGGCATATCTAAGATTAAACCACATTTTTCTCTGAACTCTTTTTGTATACGAGCTTTGTTTTCCTCTACTATTTGTTTGTGAGCTCCTCGAACATGCCATTTCATTATTGGTAATTTATAAGCCAGATGCAAGACGCACTCGAACATACGAATCCATCCGTGTCAGACAGACAAACCAAAGCCCAAGTTGTCAGTGTTTATTGGTCTAGCAATCATTACTTCTATATTGTTGAACATTTTAGAAGTAGCACCACCAATAAAACATTTCTGTGTTGATGTCGTTTCAGTGAGCGCATTGCACACTTTTCCATCTACCATGGTGAAGATCAATTTATGATTTACGTGTACTTGTCTGTCCTGCGATGTTATTGTAGTGTCCCGCAACTTTTCTATTTCGTGATCTACTCTATTCTTTTCTACAATTGAAGTTTCCTTAGATTCTTTGATAAACTGAATTTTAAGTGGTCTGCAATATGCCGTAGATGCTGGACTTGGGTTTTGCCAAATAATCTTATTATCAGAAACTAGACGAACAGGAACAACGCACGTGATGAAAACTGCGGAATCACTGGCTTCAGTTCCATGAAACGCTTGTTTGTACGAGGTATGGCCTGAAGAGCCATCAAAACCCCATTTTGTGAATAGACATAGTTTGGTTAGTTCTGATTCTCGAAGAGTTCTAATAACAGGTTCAATTGATAAAATCAAACGTTGCGCTGTGTGATCAAGTAAATCGTGTAGGGGAACGCTAGCGGAGGTATCTGTAATATGTATATTGTTTGGGTAGCAGAATTTCTTTGCGGATTGTATGGTTTTGTAAGAGGGGAATGTTTGTGGAGCATTATTCCTCACAATCTCATATTGATATCGAGACAATTTTGCTGTTATCAAAACAGCTAGAGCATCTTCTCCAGATAAAGATTTCGGCTTTGAGTCCAAGGAAGCTGCGTAGGCTTTTATATATTTAGTGGCACGATGTGGGGACGTAGTTATTTCACTGAGAAGTTTCGACGCTTGTACTTGGCCTTCTGACCTTAAACTCATTCGCGTTTCGTATGACAACACAGATGCAGGTGTAGTATTCCTTAGTTCCTTAGTTTTTAATCGTTTTGTTCTCTGTGAGCTATCATTAAAGCTAAGTTCAGGGCGAGAACGCTTATTTACTATTTCATTATGAAACAAAATTGATCCTTCTAGCCATTCCTGATTGTTGCTTTTAAACCTTTCTTCCATTCGCCTTGCTTTGGTGTAACGTGTCTTATACTGTGTCTTGAAATACGAAAGTTTTTTTAGCGTTTCTTTCTGTTGTTTTGAATCACATTTACTACGTCTTTTAATTTCATCATACAATTGCTGAAATTGTTTTTCCATTTCACTACTTCCACAACTTCTCATTATGTTAATAAGTTCTTTTCTTTTGATAAACATTATAAATATGTTCTTTAATCTAAAAAAAATATGTTCTTTAATCTAAAAAAAAATATGTTCAATATTGATATACTGATAGTCTTATTATCAATATTCATTCAGCATAAAAAAGTTTTTAATATTAATTCAAGAGATTAGATTAGGCTTACCTAAAATCTTCTTATATCAGTGATCCATTTAAAAATCCTTCTGTTGAATGTTCTTACTATTTATTTAAAAATCACAAGAAAAAGGAGACACGGAAACATATTTTTACAACGAACAACAACTAACGTTAGCCCGTTTCATCATTATATGATCGTAATAAGTATAAATCAATTACATATGTTAGCGACGTAAACATCCATAAACATTCTAAAAACAAATTCGTTTGTAAACAAAACAAAAATTATCGTCTGCGCGAAACGCAAATCAAAAACAATTACAATTGAGACCATGGAAAACAAAAAAAAAAAAAAATGACCAATATGGGCAACATTTTTTTGCGATCCTAAATTAAGCAATAAATAAGCTTTCCCAAACTGTAAAAACCAAAGCTTGGACAGCCTTGGAACATAATTAAAAATCTCAGTGATTTTGAACATAGAGTAAATATTTAAGTCTTTCACACTGAAAACGATTTCAATATTATTAACACACTCTTTTATTAATCCAAAACTCTTAAAATATATCTACGCACACCAACTTCAAAATGTCATCACAAAATTAAAATTTATTGCAATAATGATGACGTACGACAACTTTCAAATTTTGCCTGCAAATCGTACATATTATCTCGACGAAAAACTCTACGCAACTAAGCGTAACTTTAACCGCGGGTGGAGGAATGAAGAAGAGAACAACATTGTTTTATGACGTGAAAAATAGTTCTTTATCGTTTCCACCGAAAAGAATAAAGGAATTCAGATTTTTGATTTTTGATTTTTTGCCAGGTTTTTAGGTATTCTGCCCCACTGTGAGTCGTGAAAAAAAAGTAAACACCCCTACTAACTCCTCAAAACATTATTGTAGAAGAAAGTTACTGATATCAAACGATTGGAAATAAAGTCTACTTTTAAAGGGTGTATATGAAATTTGCTTAGGGGGTCATCTACATATTAAAACGAACCCAAACTTCATTTTTTTTCAATGACAATTCCCAATTTTAACAAGATATTTCAATTCTTCGATTCAAACTATGCCTAGATACCAAATTTCAGATCATTTCAATGACAAGTTTTTGAATTATAAACATTCAAAATTTAGTTCTTCTAATGTTAAATTACATTTTCTTATTGCTATTAATATCTCCTGAAATTATACTGTTAATGTGCTAATTTTTTGTGTAGCAATAATACTAAAATACCCAAACATAAATACGATGAATTTGCAATTTTAATAATTTTATGATATAAATTATAAATCATGAAATTAATATTCGAAAAAATTGTGAATTGCAACCTACAATTTTTTTGATGGATTTAGACTTATTAAGACCTGCTGTATGGAAATCCAAAATTTCACATTTTTCTTCCAAGTAGTTTTCAAATTATGCTTTATAAACGGCAAAATGACGGTTTAAGGGGCCGTCTATGATAGAAGTGGCTAAATAATTTGAGATTTCTTATGCTATCCTGTAATCTAACATGCTTAATTGACTGCTTAAGGTGCCTTGATCAAGAAGAGAGCTCTCTCGGTTAACAATCGAGTACCGAACTTCAATTTGGATACAGCCCTTAAAATACGCTCGTTTTAAAATAATTATTGGTATTTTAAATATTTATTGGTAACCTATCGTAAGAATTTCATATAAATTTGTTTTTAGGCTAATTGAAGGGTGTAGAGTCCATTTATGCTGTCAGAATTGTGTACCGCTATTGAAAAAAAAACAAAGTTGTGGTTCGTTTTAATATGTAGACGACCCTCTAAACAAACTTTATATACATCATTTAAAAGTAGAATTTATTATCTATCGTGCGGTACCAGTAACTTTCTTCTACGACAATTTTTTGCACAGTTGGTAGGGGGTGTTTACTTTTTTTTTTTCCACGACTGTACCACATGATTCCAATATGAAATTTAATACGAAATCGAACTGGGGTATATATTCATTTTGCTAATTCTAGATGCAAATTAATGAAAGCCTGTTTTGAAAAACAATGACTATTTGAATTTTACTAAGTGTGAATTCGTTGCCAGAAAAATAGTTTTTTGGTAGAATATGTATATGTAGCAACTCCACTTACATAATCAATTAATTGGCGTTTTTACAAGACAATGGATTCAGTCATTTTATACGACGATTCGCATCAGACGTAGTAGAGGATGGTGTGTTTTTTATTCTAGAACTATAGCTTTTTCTATTAAAAATTGTGTAATTTAAAGGGATGATATTAATTAATCTATTTTCAATGGAAACAGAAATATTATATAATATTTTTTTTCTCAAATTTATAATATGAATATAACAAAATATACAGAGTTAATTCTATCAGATTAGTTACGTCGTACACTCCTTTAGGTTATACTACAGGGTAATTCAAGATGACTGGAACAAAAAGAAAACATATCTGTTACACCTGAAATGGGTTTATTTTTCATATACAAATTTAACGTGAAACTATAACTATACAAGTTTCTAAAGATATTCGATGACGGCACATCCCGTGACATGGAAAATGCCTATGCGATAATCCAATACCTGCCGCACTTTTGCTAGCATATCTAGTGTTAATGAGGTCCAAGACGTCACATATCTGTTGCTTTAATTGCTATACCTCCTCAGAAAGTTGGGACATGAACACTTTCTCCTTCTAGTACCCGAAAAGGAAAAACAAATATCAAGGCATTAGATCTGGGGAACTGGGAGGCCAAAAGTAGTAGTAACAGATAATGTAACCCAACACGGCCAATCCACGGTCACCATTTTGAATAACAGCGCCCCTAGTGAGGATTTCAATAATAGGAGACATTCTGTTGTTATTATATAAAACTTGTATAGTACTTTCAACTATAATTTCATTTTCTAATTAAATCAATTACAGCAATTTAATGTTACTAGCCTTCTTTGGCTCTCTCATTTTGAATCGCCCTGTATTTAGTCGCATAATTAACTAATAAGCATGTTATTCTAAATAACTTTGCGCCAATGCAAATATAAAGATATAATAATAAAAAAATATATATGTAATGTGAATAATATTCATATGCGTAAAAGCGTATACTTATTTGTTTTCTATGTCACCATTGAAATATTTGTGCATTTTTTACCCACTTAAAAAAGGGAGGAGGTTGTCAATTCAGCACGTATGTATTTTTTTTTTCTTATACTATCATTTGTTCAATAAATTTGACGCTTTTGCGATATCTTCAAATTAAATACAGAAGATTTCGATACTAATTTATTTTATACATTATGAATGTGTTCTTAAATGCAGCCTTTTTAATTAAACGGCTTAGAGATCCTATATTTTCTACGTGAGCACTTAATACATTCACAATGGATTTAAACTTGTATTTTGAACCTTCAACGTTCTTTGGTGCCTTTTGTGCCTTTTTAATTTTTTTACACAAGTGTCGAGAAACTTTAATTCATTTAACTAAACTATATCAGACTAATATTCATGAAAAAGTATTTTTTTTTTAAATTTACTTACATAAAAAAAAAAAAAATTACACACCAGGAAAAATTAAACAAAATCAAGGCTACTTATCGCATATTGACAGGAATCTGTAATTAATAGTAGGGTAACATTCCCAGTGATTGGCAGGTCACCAGTGATTGGCATATCCTACAAAAATGTCCTAAAATAAGATTTACATCCAGTCTTTCAAAAATGCAAGACCATATTCCAGCTATATGTACATTTACTTTAAAGATTATAACTTTGATTTATGCTATACTAGATGACAATAGTGCATAAGAAAGAGAAACAATTATGGCTTGTGTCAAATTAGCCATTTTCGTTGCAAATGCTTCTTCTCTGGCTTAAGGTAGCATGCATATCAATTCATTATTATCTGATTTATAATATGTTAGAAATTTTGACTGACAGAAGTTTTGTTTAGTTGAAAGGGCGTACTTTAATTGTGTAAAAGTATTTTTGACATAAATATTTGGATTTTTTAATTAATGATAGGTGTCATTTAATGGTACTTCAGTCTTGCTAGTTACAAGTAATTGGCACATGTGCCAATTACTGGGGAATCATGAAATTTGGCATTAAACCACTTATTTTGGCAGTTCTTTTAAAGTTATAAACTAATTTTGTTTAGCAATTGTTTTTATTTGAAAATATGAAATATTACCAGTAATTGGCATGCATTAAAGCTTCATATGACAATTACTGGGTATGGCATGACAGTTATTGGGTATTAATATAAATATATTGTATTCTTTTAAAGTGTTCACATTTCGAACTAATTATGCTGCTTTCTTTCTCTCAAAAACCTGAAATATGGCATCTTCATCTACAGTAAATTTATTGAAAGGGGTTAAACTCAAATTCTTGTATTCTGAAGAAGCAGTGATAAATGCAATGCATGCTACACATACTCAAAACATGAGCTTTCATAAAGCCAGTGTTACATTTGGTGTGCCTCATAATACTTTAGAAAACTAAGTTAATGGGAAAACTCCAAGAGAAAGAAGAATGAGAGCATCATCAGTTCTTACAGCAGCAGCAGAAGTTAACATAGTAAAATGAATTTTGAGCATTACCACAGATGGCTTTCCCTTCATAAAAGAGGATTTATCTGTTACAGTTCATACAGTTCAAATACGGATACTGTTCAAAAAATTATCGAACTGTCAAACAAGAAAACTCCATTCACAAATAATAAACCTAGGAAAAAATGGTTTAAATTATTTTTAGCTTATCATCCTGAAATTATTGTGAACGTTCCAGAAACAAAAACTCTTACTCATTCAATAGCCAAACTAACTGAGTTAGATTTGCGAATTACGTTTAAAGAAATGGTAGATTATTTTTGCAAAGAAAATCTCAAAGAGCTTTTCAAATATCCCCTGAGAATATACAATAATTGTGATAAGACTGCATTTTTACTTTGTCCCAAAACTGGAAAAGAGAATGCAAAGATGCTTATGAAATTGTGCAAGGCTCAGACAAAGAATCTCTTACTGTACTGATGACAGTTCGAGCTGATGGAGTTGCTTGTCCACCATTTATAATTTATCCTTATCTGAGATTGCCATCAGATCGCGTCAATAATGCTCCTAAAAGTTGGGGTTCAGGGAAAAGTAAAAGTGGCTAGATGAATGGTGAAACATTTTATAAATACATAGCTAATATATATTTTTCCATGGCTGCAGCAAAATCAGATTGATTTACCAACAATATTTTTTATGGATTTTCATCAGAGTCACCTTACATTGCTTTTAAGTAATTATTGTGCTGAATAAGTTATATTAATGATTTCTCTCCCCCAAATGCTACACATACAATGAAATCATGTGATAATAGCTTGTTCAAAGTGATGAAATTGCAGTGGAAGCAGGAAGCTCATGAACGGAGAGTAAATTTCATGGAGTTATTACAAAAATTACGTTTGCAAAAATGTTTGAAGTGTTGTTGTTATAAGCATTAGTTCTGAATGTATTTCACATGGCTTTAGACATTGTGGCCTATATCCCTTTAATCCAGATGGAGTTGATTACAGTTAATTTGAAAAATTAGCTGATTCTACTGCTCCTAATAATAATAATGTGTTTTATGATGTTTTTTATGATGAACAATATTATATGGCTCATATAATTGATTTGAACCTGCAGAACCTACTGTTAAATTCTTTACAAGAAACAATGTAAAACAAATATATTTAGTCATCAAAGTCAGATATTAGTGGCTGTAGGCAATCGTTTCTTTTTTTATTGTTCCTTGGAATTATCAGGAATTTTTTTTTTTCTCTGGAGCCATTCATTATTCTAAAAATCAAGACTCCATACCAACAGATAAAACAGCATTAATTTCTATATTACTATATTTCCATGTAACATTTCAAATTATGTTTTTATTTTATAACTATTTTAGGCAAGTCTAAAACAGTTATAATATATTACCAACATCAAGATGTGTGATGTGTGAATTAGTATTAATTTACTTATGCGATGATTAATATTTTCAGCATACAGTTGTTACAATTGATATTATCAAGCTATGTTATCTCATAACCAAGATTTTCTGCTTATATTGTGTTATAATTAACCTTTTCTATCATATGTTTCTCATAGCCATACTTTTCATATAATCTAAAAGTAAAAAATAGTGTGATTTTTACTTATATACACATGTGCCAATCACTGGATCACAAGGTGTCATACATTGGTGTACTTGGTGCCAATTACATGTGATTATAGTATCTTTTTATAAATATTTTTTTATAAAAGTACCTATTCAAATATTTTTGATTTTAGTTGGCTAAATAAATGCACAGATATGCACTCTTTGATTTAAAAATATTTGCAAGTAAATATTTTTCCCCTAAGTAATGAAAAGAGGGGTAAGTTTAAGGACAAATTCTTAAGGTGCCAATTACTGGGGAAGTTACCCTATAAAAAAGAAAATTTACAATTATAACATTCTCATCATTAATAAATTTATCTGAAACTATATAAAATGTCAATGAAATGACAAACAATTAAAATAACCCTAAGTGTTTATATTTCTACTCAGCATTGAAAAGTAAATTTGTTATTCCGAATTATATTATAATATAAATTTTGTAATTAAAAAGATATTGGTTCAAAATTTATTACGAACTCAGTTATGGACTTCTTTGTATATTGTACACGTTATTTCTATATTATTATTTATTGCGAAACAACATTATTAAATTACTCAGCGATTTCTGATGAGTTAAACACCATCTAATACTATTTTTTCTCTTTTAACATTTCATTAGAAATGACAGTACTCAAGAAAGCTTTTATCTCAAACACAAAACTAAATGTAGAAGAAATTAGGTCTTATGTATGAAGAAATAAATTTATTACGTTTTTCGAGTTCGCTATTTTTCATGAGAAATTCTGTATGTGCGTATATGTTCAGTTTTTTGTAGTTTATAACTTTACATTAGTATTTTTCAAAAATATTTTTTAAGAATATTTGGCATTAAATGTTTCTTCATGAAATTTCCCTATTAAAAAACTTTTTATAGCACATTTTTTTTCTAGATTTGATAAAATATGAATAAGTGCCCATAGGAAAAATGCTGTCATAATAATTAAAACTTTTAAAAAAATATTAAAATACAATAAAATTTATTTGATTGAATCTTAAACATTTCATTTACTCTAACATACCTTGGCAAATTTCAATCTGCTGTTGATGGATTTTCTGAAGAAAAAAAAAAAAAAAAAAAAAAAAAAAAAATCTTTTTTACATGCTTTTTTTAAAAACTTACAATTATGTTTGCATGCGGTAGTCAAATAAAGTGGCTCATTTTTCACCCACTTCCGATTAACATAGAGCTTTGGAATTTGGAATCTATTTATATAAAATCCAAGTCTCTGTGTGTCCCTCACGATTCCGGTAGGACCACCTCATTGAAATGAGTAATTGTTGAAAAATACTAATGCACGGTTACCGTAGTAGCGCCAAATGTTGGTCAACTTGGAAATAGGTGGCTGATTTGGTGAAATTCCCATTTAAAACTATTAATCTTTCATAAAGGAGGTCACCAAAATTTAATTTAAACTCCGCTCTTTTAAGATATTTTTTCAAAATCTATGGGTGAGAATTTAAAGTACATCTTTACATCTTCCTCCCGATGCTACTAATTAAATAACCGCCAATAGACGACGCTGTACCGTATGAGCTCCTAACTGCGCGATTTTAATGTGCTTTAGGTACTTTTCCAGTATAGGTGCGTTGGCGAAAAAGGAAATTTGGCAACATTTTCCGGGAACCTATTCACTGCTTCATTTTATATACACACGCATTTTTTTTCGATATTTATACGATTTATTTATACGATTAAAAAAGCCGTTTCTCTAATTTTATACAGAAACAGATGTAATTTGTACATAAAAACATGAATAATATACATATAAAAAAAACATATAAAAAAAAACGCTCATCAAGTTTGTTTTCATAGCTGTTTATATGATCTGACAACAAATCTCAATATTTTTCCGTTATACGGACACCATGCCAAAATGTATGTGGTACTTTTTCGTTATACGGACAGCATTGTCGCCAAGTGCAATGGTTGGCGCAAAATGAAAATCACGTGAATTGAAACATTTGAAAAATAAAAGAAAAAACATTCTCGATAGTAGAGTGGGCATTTTAAAAATATAACATTTGAAAATTACAAACTTTTACGAACTATTTTATTAAATCACAAATATATACTTAAAATAAGTGAACAAATAACTGTTATACAATTAAGTAATAAAATAAAAAATCATATTAAACTGCTGCTATAAAATTATAAATATCTTTCAGAATTGCAGTAAACATTTCATTTTTTGAACGAAGGCGTCGCCACATAAAATCTATGTGATACGACTCTAAATGATGACGAACAGCTCCCCGATGTATTTTGTTGCGCCATTTTGCGATGCCCCATATTCTCTGAACATTTGGAGTATGACATCCAGTATTAGGGTCGACAAAATTGTATTTGTGATTTACTGTGAAATGATCATAAGCAGCACTTAGCAGTTCATCTGTTTTATATCCTTTCCGGCAATCTGTATAAATAATACAAGACTTTCATCTACTTCTATAATTTTATTAGGTCCACCGATTTTTCTATTTGGTCGTGAACATAAAGATTTGCACAAACTTCCCTCGAATAACTATTCCATTCCACTGTTGTGTTGTGGTTCATATCAAGTTGCAGCTCCAAAACTCAATCGATGTCAACTCTTTGCATGATAAATATATAAACCTCAAAGCTTTAAGAAAAGTCACCCGCGATCCTTTAAACTAAGTTTTTTGTCGTTTTCCTACGGTTTCTTCGCATGATCGTAAGCTACAACTCAATTTCGGATTTCCAGAACTCATCCATAATTTCATTTCATGATTTTTTGAACACAATCTTTTATTATGCAGAATTCCAAATTCCTGAAACAGTTTTATTACAACTTTCTCATCATCTGGTAATTGCCAAATGATAAAATCTATCTCAGCATCAGCAGTAAAAGTAAACTACAACTTTATTAAAAAAAAAAGCATTTTTAATTTGATTAATAGCAGATTAAAAAGCTTTCCAAGGTTAAGGTTAAACAATAATCATTCACGTGATTCACTTTTCATAAATAACAAATCACAATGTTTCGCATGGTTTACAATAAAACTCTACCATCAGGGTTGAAATAATTGGCGCATTAGCATACATTTTGGCATGCTGTCCGTATAACGGAAAACGTATGCTAATGCTCAAATTATTTCAAAATGCTAAAAGATATTTGTAATTTTATGCCAGCAGTTTAATATGAGTTTTATTTTATTGCTTTATTTTATAACAGTTATTTGTTCAATTATTTTAAGTATATATTTGTGATTTAATGAAATAGTTCGTAAAAGTCTGGAATTTTCAACTGTTATATTTTTTAAATGCTCACTTTAGTACGACAATATATTTTCTTTTATTTTTCAAATGCCTCCTCAATTCACGTGATTTTCATTTTGCGCAAACTATTACACTGTAAAAAAAACGAACTAAAAAACGGAAATACTACTGGCAATCTAGACGCCAGTACTATTTCCGTTTTTTTACGGGAATTTTTACCCATAAATTACAGAAAAATTTCCGTTTTTCTGATTAAAAACGGAAATTTTTCTGTAATTTATGGGTAAAAATTCCGTAAAAAAACGGAAATAGTACTGGCGTCTAGATTGCCAGTAGTATTTCCGTTTTTCAGTCCGTTTTTTTTACAGTGTACGCTTGGCGACAATGGTATCCGCATAACGGAAAAGTACCCAAATCTCACTTTCTGATGCCCAAATTACACCAAACTTTTTTTAAAAAACGCCAAAGCCCCTACAGTGGAAAAGTATAAAACTGTCTATTATTTTGCGCTATCTGTGTTATAGTTTATACTATATGCAAGGTGAGTGGAGCGAAGAGTTTAAACATTAAATATTAAGGTTTCGGCACAGATGTCATATACACGACGGGTACTTAACTGTCGCCAATGTGTCGTTATTTTGCTTTATATGGTAACCCGGATGTTGTTATTTATGCTGTTGATGTTTTCGCCAAATTGGCGTCGGAAAAAATCGCTCGGCACAGATGTCATATTCGCCCCATATTGGCGCGATTTTTTTCTGACGCCAATGTCATATACGCAATGGGTACTTAGCTGGCGCCAAAGTGTCGTTATTTTGCTTGATGTGGTAACCCGGATTATGTTGTTTATGCTGTTGATGTTTTCACCAAATTGGCAACCGAAAAAAAATCGCGCCAATATGGGGCGAATATGACATTTGTGCCAATCGCTCCAATATGGGGTATATATGACAACTGTGCCAAAGTTTCTATAAAGCAGTATAAGACTAAAAATTAAGGATAAAATAAATGCAAAATAAGACTAAAGAAGAAAGAAAAATCATGCGTTAAGCATAGAATATGAAACACTTTCCAACACATCATGAATGCTTTAACAAAACTCCATTATTTAGGGAAATAAGGTAAATAAGTAAACATTTTAGAAAACGCATAATTTTTTTAAAAAATTGATTTCAGCACTTACGGTCCATAGCCCATAGTACCATTATTACATGCCACTATTTAGCTAAAATTTAATTTAAACTACTTTTAAAGCTGCTGAAATCATATTTCCAGATATTATCATCCATAGACGGTTATGTATCCAATTCTTTGCGTGACCCTGTATATCATTTTATCTATATTCTACAAACATTTTTTAGTAATCTAAATACAGTTCAGCTTAAAACTGCATAACTCCTTTAAAAACCGCCTGTAAGCAATTTATTCTCATACTCAGTAACCCTTACGAATTATTTTGTGTAGCCCTGCATATGAACTGTAGCATTTATACACACGGTATAGTATGCATAAATGTAGTGAAACATAAAAGCGCATATCATAATTAAAAATGCATTTCTAGCAATCATTACTTATGTACGTACAATACTTCGGAGAAAAGTTTCTTGGCGAGAAAGAAGTTTGCCAACGTATTTTCTGACAACCTATTTACTGCTTCATACTCACAAGTATTTTTTTGCACAAGTATACAATTTATTTAATGTAAAAAAAAGCTATTTACCCATTTTTATAAAGAAACAGAAGTAATTTTTGCACAGATGTCATATACGCATCGGAGTTGGCGTGATTTTTCTCTGACGCCAATTCGGCAGAAATCTCGCTTTTGAATACCAGTTACTTATATATTTTTAAATTATTTGATATCATTTTGAAAAGGAAATAACTATAAATAAATAAAAGTTTGAATAATAACTATAGAACAAAACAGTTTATATAATTTAAAAACAGAAAATAAAAGTAAATAAACAATTTATTAATAAATAAAAAACAATAACCGGCAAAATAACACCATTTTAGCGCCATAGGTATCCCGGTTCATATCTGAAATCTGTGCCGTAATTTGTATATAAAAAAATATTATATATATTTAGAAACGATTTTTTTATGTATATAAGTGCATATATAAACAAAAATAAAAGTTCATTAGATTTGTTTTCATAGCTGTATATTTTGACAACATATCTCACTTTCTGATGCCCGAATTACGCCAAGCTTTTTTAAAAAATGCGCTATAATGGAAAAGTACCTAAATAAATAATTAACAGAAATAACCAATTATACAAACAGTGGTGGAAAAGTGGCGCAGAGGTGGAGCCTATTGACACCACTAAATTATAGTAGTATTTTACCCCTTATCTAATGATCAAATTTCTGAGTTTTTATTAAACTGAATAATACCATAAAAATTTAGTGGTGTCAATAGGCTCCACCTCTGCGCCAATTTTCCACCCATGTACAAACTAAAACTTTTTATTTCGAGATCAAAGCTTTGTTTTTAATTTCGATTAAAAATACATATATCCTTGGATAACTTTAGTTGAAATTAGGTTCACGGCTTAATATCTCATTCCATAAACCTAAACAAACACAAGTGATTCATTCATCGTGAACCGTAAAAAATATTAAACCATTGAGGTAATCCTTCACAAAGTAAGTTCTCCAATAATCAATGGACAATATTCTAATGACGTCATAGTAGGTAAAATGGTGGCGGTATCATTTGTTTATGGTTTAAATCACAAAGATTTAATTTCGCAATGTCTTTTAGTTACATTATTTTATTGTCATATTATGAGATCAGAACAAAAGCATATTTTTTCATTATTTAGTTATTAAAGACGGAAAAAAATTATAAATGTGCATGATTTGAAAAATTTAATAATTTTCTTTCTTAATACTAAAAAATAACATCGGGAAGTAACAGCGAGTTTAAGTTAAATAAGTTTAGTTGTTTAATTCTGTTGTAATATTCAAAATAACTGTATTTATTAGAGTTCAGTAAACAACATCAGGGACCAATTAAACTTTGAAGTTAGAGGAATTACAATGTCATTTCAAGACCTTTCTTTTAGAGAAGCTTTCCTAAATTCCACATATACATGGAAACTCTTCAGTGTTAGAAATATTATTCCCAGGACTGGCATAACATGAGAACGGCCTGCAATTTTACACAAGTTTTTGAAAACTACTTTATATCAGAAATTTTACTAAAAACTGATTACTTTTTTGTTATAGAGAGAGGCCCACACTATTAGAGTTATGACAAGTTGTAGCCAATTTTGCCAAAGTGGTAACCAAGATCGTGAAGCACACACATATAATACCATATAATACCATTTCATGAAATCGTATACGATAATTTAATAGTTTTTACCTTACTTCAAGTGTGTCATTTATTTATTTTTAAGGCTTAACAATCTAAATTGTCCAATATATGAATTTTAAAAAAATGTAAACAAAGACTGAATAGACATGACCGCAAAAATCCTCAAATCTGCAGAACACTTGGAACCAAACTGTGCAGATTAGTGGTCTACTGTACACAATTTTTCATAAATGTGTTTCGTTCTTAAAATGTGTTATTTTCATCTATCACTGCGGAACAAACGAGAAAACTCATATTCTTGCACATGAGTTGTATATAACTTTATATCTAAATTTCCGTCATTTTTGACGGGCTACCTTTCTAGTATAGGTGTATTCCTGGTGGCAATGCATGAATTGTTATAGATTTTTTTTTTTTTTAAATTTGATCCTTAAGGAGGAAATGAATAATCTCATTTGTAGAAATTAGTATAATCTTCAATAATGAGTCATTGTTGAAAATACTAATGTAAGGTTAACCATAATAGCTCCAAAGCTTGACCAATTTGGCGAAATATCAACAAATTTGTCGAAACCCTGCCAAGTTTCGTGATTATATATGTAGCCATATATGAAGCTATCGCGGTGATAGCTGGCTAATTTTGCAAAATTCACATATATACCCATTAATCTTTCATAATGGAGCTCACCGCAATTCAATTTATTTAAAGCATGACTTCAAACAAAACCTTTTTTTTTTTTTACATTTTTCATATTTATTTTTTCTGTAGACCGTTATAAAAATTTAAATACACTTGAATAAAATCAAAGTGTTTCTGCAAACTGTGAAAAGTTCTAAAACAAAGCTTGGAGTTACATCCTTATTTGGATTTTACTATGAAATATTATATTTTCATCTTCATTTGTAATGTTCTTGTTTGATAATAATATCAATCAAGCTTCACGTCGTATCAACTTTAGATGTCCTTTAGTCTCTAGTCTTTCACAAGTAGAAGGATATAAACACAGGCTTCTTATGTTACTATCATATATATTATTCCTGATATTAACATTATTTTTTGTCTGCATATACTAAAGGCATAAAGGCTTTTGACTATAGTTATACAGGGTGTCTACTCTCAACGGTGTCCAATGGCTAATTCTTAAACCGTTAGTCATACACATATAGTTACAATTACAAAAATGTTTTAAATGATGTAAAGAAAACAAAAGCGATTTGGGTCAATAAAAACATTTCTTTAAAAATTACGAAATTTAAATTTTTATACGATCCCACGGTCCTATAAGTTATATTCAGTAAAATTTTCCTGTTACACTGACAATTTATACAAGAAAAGTCCCGTTATTCTACGATTAAAATTTAACAAGTAATAGCTGTTTAAGGTTGGAGCATATTTTTTGCTGCACATTGGGGGGGGGGGGGGCATTCACAAATTTAGTCGAAATATAATATCTTCAGATATATTTAAAAAAAATTGTTGAGAGTAAAATTAATTTTGCAATATGAATTTAAAATCTTTAATCATTCTGACATATTAATGCAAAATATACAATTTGTAATAAACATTTAAGAAGAAAGAAAAAACAGAATTTTTGTTAAATAAAGTTATGCTAAATTAACAGCCTCAATTCCTTAAAAATTATACGTATTTTAAAATATTATTAGATTACACTAGCCTGCTAAAGTTGGGTTATGTCATGTTTTTTAGCTTTTGATAATTGATTCTTATGTATTCTGTACCGCTGAATCCGAAATTGTCCTTCATTTTTTACCATCATACAAAGATTTTCAGGTAAATTTTAAAGGTAAAAAAGGAAAAATTGCGAAAATAAAAAATAAATAAAATGATGTTAAATTAACAGCCTCAATTCTTTACAAAATTACACGTACTTTAAAATATTATTAGAGTACACTAGCCTACAAAAGTTGGGTTATGTCATGTTTTTAACTTTTAATGATTGAGTTGTATGTATTTTTTACCGCTGAATACAAACATGGCCTTCATTTTTAACCATCACAGCAGGATTTTTCGCAAATTATAAATTTCAAAGTTAAAAAGTTGAAAGTTAAAATTGAACCTTTTCCCCTATCTCATCGGACAACTCATCTGTTTTGCTGCAATAATCCTAGGATAAGCAAAAATATTAAATAAATTATTGAATAAAATAAAATAAAATAAAATAAAATAAAATAAAATAAGTCTTACTTATGTTTTATAGTATGAGATTTTAGCTATATTTTAACATACACATTTACGATTTGCAAAAAAAAAATTCTAACGTGATATTTAACAATGAAGGTCATTTTTAGATTCAGTGCTAAAAAGTATGTAAAAATCAATTATCAAAAGTTAAAAACACAGACATCTCCTTTACTTTATAGTATCCAATTTTTGTTATTCATTAACTTTGACAATTTATGATTTGCGAAATATCCTGTCATGGTGGTTAAAAATTAAGGTAATTTTCGGATTCAGTAATAAAAAATACATAAAAGTTAAAAAACTCAACAATCGCAGTCTAATGTAGTATCTAATCTAAAACATTTTCTTAAACTTCTTGGTGGTAATCTATCCGAATTTTTTTGTGTTATACTGTAAAATAAGTATAAATTATAACCACCGAAAATCATAATAATACTAGATTATTATTGGATTTGCGCCAGTACGTAAAATGTAATCTCGATCGAATATTTGAAAGTGATTTAAAGTTCAAGTAAAAATTTTGAACTGGAAAAAAATACATACGATCGTTCAAGTAACATGAAAACTTATAAAAATAACATAATTTTTGTTAAACGAGATCATAAAAGAAACAGTCTCAAATCCTGACAAAATAAAAGATGTGTTATTTTAGCCAATCTGAAACTTAACAAATGTTAATTTAATCGTAAAACTTGTACGATTTTTTCAAAGCGCAGATGCACATGAAATAAGATCTTCGAATACTTTAAGTATGTGACAGCTCAAAGCGAAGCTGAACTCATTTGTTTTCAGAGCAGAAAAGTGGCATAAATCATGCATTTTCAAAATTTCATAATTCGCTCAATTTTAATGTTATATGAATAAGACCTTTTTTTGTCTTACTTGTCAGTGTAATAGAAGAATTTTATTAAATATGACTTATAGGCCCGGGGGACCGTATGAAAATTTAAATTTCGTAATTCTTTAAGAAATAGTGTTATTGACCAAAATCGCTTTTAAAATATTTCTTTACCTCATTAAAAAAATGTAATTAAAACTATATGTCTATGACTTACGATTTAGGAATTAACCCTTGGATACCGGTGAGAGTGGACACACTGTATTTTCGTAAAAACACGTTGTTTGATTTTAAAAAAAAATGCAGTTTGTAAAAAATTCATGAAAAGACGTATAAACAAATAAACTGAGATGGCGAGAAAGCTTCGCGCGAGTCTTCTCGTTTCTTTTTAAAATAAATATCTCTAAGAAATTTTGCCCTTTAATATATATTTTTATAATATCCACGAACAATACTAAAATCATATTTGTGAGAAAACTAGCAAAAATTGTTTCAAATAATGTTTTGAATCGTATTAAAAGCGATATTTTCGTATTGGCCTCGCGTCAGGAGTTAAAAGCCAAAGAAATCGCCAAAATTCACTAATTACAATCAGCCTGTTCTGTTTTAGTGAATTATGCACGAAATTCACTTGCATAATTTGTGTTTATTTATATTTTGATTTTTTATTTATTGATTGATGAATGATTTAATATCGTTATGGTATATTAGATGGAAACAACGATGAGCTGTTTACAATAATTTAAGTGAAAACGTATTTATCTTTCGCTATCTTCTGCACGTGATAGATATAGTTTCGAAAAAAAAAATCATTCTAAAAAGTTAATTTAAAAACCATAAAAATTTCGTACATTTGCATACATTTTTTAAACATATTGCAATGGAGTTTTCAAACAAATTGCAGCTAAATGTACATTATTTCTTCGATTCAACGGTGTAAATATTCGAAATGTGCGTTATTCAGAAATAAAAAGTAATGCAACATATTGCCTGTGGAATATATTTGAGAAAAACGTGACAAAAAAGAAATATATATATATCTTTAATTGTGTTTGCAAACACAAAATTACAAAAATCCGACAAATGTCGCGAAACTACCGAACTTTTCACTGGAAAGTGTAGCCATCTAATGGGAAAATGTTAAATTAGATATTATGCATTGCACGAAGTGAGTTCGGGCTTCACGGAATTGAAACACAGAATTTTCTCTTGCGCGAACCCAGGTCGGACATTCCAAAATTGGCACATTTGCGTTGTCCAAAATGAATTAGGGTGTCACAGGCAGGTGGTTAATAAAAGTTAATTTTAATCAATATGATGTCTGCTTTACTGATGGTCACATTTGTCCCTTGCGAAACTGATATTCCATTTTCCTGACGGAATTTAGCATTGTATGATATTAAATTGTTAATTGATGACATATGTAAAATACAGACGGTTTTTAAATACATCCCCTGATTACAACGTTTATATAATTAACAAAAATTTAAAAGAGATGTTCTACATTTTCTATGTATAAAAAATGAAAATGAATAATTTCTCGTCTTAACAAAGATGAGAAACTATAAAACACTTTATTTGTGCTACTGTAACTATTTCAAAGTATCTTTTTTACAAAAATTATATATTTCTCATTATTTTCAGATAAAACAATTTGCCTGAGTAATCATGAAACAATTTATTTGTTTTGATATATTGCGATTTCTTGGTAAGTCAGTTTTTTGCTTCTATGACAACAGAAATTCCAGCTATTGAAATAAATGTTTGTCTTTGTTATTGAAACCGCTACTGAAAAGAAATTTTTGTTAGAGTGTAATGCACACAAATCTAATAAATAATTTCTCACAAGAGTCAATGTTTCATTTCCAGAATATGTGCACAATGAGACAATAATAATGCTATGTGTTTTTTCCAATATTTTAGTTATAAATGCACATTTAATTACTTTTGGAATTAGCACAAATATTTGATTTTAGTTAATGTTTATTTTTTTATTTATAATCATATATTTTCGTAGATGAAGAATTTTTTTTTTTTTTTTTTTTTTTTTTTTTTTTTTAAGCAAAGATACTGTTCACCACTGAAGACGAAGCTTTGTGTAAAAAAGCTTAAAATTATTTTTTAAACTAAATATGATAAAATTTAAATATACTAACAAATTGATAGAATTAAATATGAGAAATTTTAAATATACTAAACAAATTGCTAACCATAATATGCTGGTATTGACTGAACAAATTGCCTCACGAATTCTGAAAAAAAAAAAACATAAAATGCGATTTGAAAAGCTCCATCTTGTTTAGAAAAGCAACAGATGACAGACAAACGAAAACTTTCTTTTTGCGGTAGCACATTATAAATGTTATGGTTTTTAGTATAATGGGGCTATGACTTTTTTAACTATTACTGAATTTATAAATGTCTGTTTCACAACATATTTAAAAGTAAGTCCTTGATTAAGGGGTCTCAGGACTCTTAAAGCTTTAAAATTTTCGAAATTTTAATTTTTATAATGTTAAACTCCTATCTTTTCTGAACATTTTGATATAATTGTTTCCTTTAAATTCCTATTAGAACTGAAGTTATGGCTTTTACATTTATGCACGTTCAATAGCTGAAGCGTCGTTTCGGAAACGTTGAAGCCATTTTTTTCCAAATGATGGTTTTGGGCATAACGCGCGCTATATCTCAAAAACTTATGAATATTTTTTAATGTAATTTTCAAAACACATGTTTCATGTCAGTCTGTATAAACTGAACCTCAAATTTCCTTTTTAGCGTTCAAAACAATATTTTTTAAGGCGATTACACTGCTGAAGTTTTCTAAATTTTGCATTAGCTAAATACAACGTTGTATTAAAAGTATAAAAAAGCTTTAAATACAAATTTATTTAAGTTCAGGGTAATTATTATAAGCTGAAATATAAGTAGGCACCAAAATTTCCATTCAAGTTGCAATACTTATTTCATAATCGTGCGCGTCCACTGTTATTCCGATTTTTTGCGAGTCAAATGTCCAACAGTTTGGACCCCCCTGTAAATGCTAATTCTGCATATTACAATTTTTTAAATACATGGAATGAAAGAACACACTTATATATTTTATTACAATTAAAATTATGTCTTAAAATCAAATACATTTTAAGATATTAAATATTGAAAATGCTCTTTTTTTTTTCTTTTTTTTCCAATTTTAAGAGTCTTGAGACCCCTTAACCTTTTTTATTGTGTACTAAAATGGAAAAACATGCGGCTGTCTTAGAAAAGGGTCATGTTTTCTTAATGCTATAATTAAATGTTCCAGCATGTTTTTCTTTCAATGAAGCAAACGCGAAAATTTTTAATCATTCCTTGATAAAAACATAAATCTAAAAGTTCTTTATAAATAAATAAATAGACCTAAAAAATTAAATATTTAAAACAACTAAAATTTGAAGTTTTAATATAAGAAGGCATGGAGAGAGCATCAGACAAGTAAAATAAAAGGTTCATATGTGCCTCACCCTTTTCCATACCTTTGTTCATATAATTTTGGATGAAAATAAATATTTTAGATGCATCCAGCTATAAGTTTCTTTTCACGAAGTAAATTGCTTTTTCTTTATTTTATCATTTTTATTTCTAAATTTAAATTAACAATGACTGTTCTTTTTAAATTCATTTAATTGGCCGGAATTTAAGCTTCGAAGTTCTGATGGGCGAATTTATCCCTACTTGATTTTAAACCCGAGATGTCACATTGTCATAAGTGTATTGGATTTTTTTTTTTAAAGGAATAAATGGACTTACGTAATCTCATATACATTCGATCATAAATTCCGGTCCTATTGCGGCATCAAGGCTAATGTCAGACGATCGTTTACCACGCATGTGGTTTTCGAATGAAAAATAAACATCTGCTATACCACAGCCGCACGAGCGACCCGTTCCCGTCACAATATGCAGCCCTTATTGTCTTTAACAGCAGCAGAGAGATTTCCATTCAATGTTTTCAATTTAAACAAGATGGATTTTTTGCAAGAAATAAAGGATTCTGCAATTCTGTATCACTTATTCAAGAAATTAGAAAAATAGATATGCACACAGACGGTACTGGGTTCATCTTAATTAATCGATAGATTATTTATCCGGTATTTCTATTTTAAATATCCAAAATTGCAGGAAACACTTTTTTAATACAACTGATGTTAAATGAAAAATCCTAGGTATTTTAGGAAATAAAAATAACTGCAGATATTATTAAAATGATGATAATTGTTATTAAACATTCATTTCGCTAATATTTCTTCTTTATTATTATTATTGTTATTAAATAAAATAACTAAATTGTTTTTTTTTTAAATGCTACAGAGGACCATAGTAAAACAAACATCTTAGCTACATAAAGGAAAAATAAAAATGACAAATTTCCAAAGTGTGAAATTTTCGTTATACTAGTTAGGAAAAATGTATTACTGCCCCATGAGCAAAAGCAAGATTTTTTCCACTTTTCTAGTGTGTCAGTACAGCTTCTGCTTTTCTATTAATGATGCGCGCTTTAGTCTAACGTGAATGTTTCATATTTTCGATTCTTCTTTATTTTTATAGTTCTTTTAAAAATTAATGAAGAGGATTGATATTAATACACTAGTTGAAACCTCATCAAAGCTAATGAAACATACGATATTAAAAATTAAATTGAATAAGAAATTTCTTTCCATGGTCTTTACGAAAAAATTTTCAAAAATGTAAATGAATTTAGCTTTCCATTTAAAACTTTGTTTGAATAATTCTTATGTCTTCAAAATATGTAGTTATCAAAAATATGTATTAGTATGTTTAGCGTAAAATAGTACACTTAAAGGTTTACAGAGACCACATTTTCAGCTTAAGTGTGAAAAAGGTCACTGTTTGTCCAATGTCTAACACAAATAGTTTATTTTGACGCAGTTCACGGTCCGATCCAAGCAAAAATTCTTTGTAAATAGCAAGACAATTTTTACAAAAATGTCGCTTTTTTAATTATAATTTTCCTAAAATTAACAGTCTTTTGAAAGAATATTATATACCATAGATTTTAACTTTTACGGCTTTTGCCTACCGCAATCTTGGATCAGAAAAAAATTGACTTATTTAATCTTCGGATTTCGATGATTTTACACGTATAGTTTGACATATGCAGGCATAGTATACATATTTATGCAAAATAATAATAATAATAATAATAATAATAATAATAATAATAAATTACAGTATTTTTCAAAATATATGCTCGAAGTAAATAGAGCAGGTACCGGAATGACTACAGATGCTCTGTTTTACCTTCCGCTTTCCCATACCGGATTTTCAAAACCACACTTAACTTACAATGATCTTAATTTCAGAGGTCAATCCAGGCAAAATTTGCGGTCAATGTAGGGCTCTTTAACACAAAGCTATTCAATAAATCAGGCCCCCTCTCAAAATATGTATTAATAAATTAGGCCCATTCGCAAAATTGTATTCCATAAAACGTACTATTGATTATTTATTCTAATGTTGTTAGATTTTCAAAATGTTAATTTGTAAAGAAAACAAGTTCCCCAGAAAAGAAAAAAACTTTAGCAGAAGTATTTAAAGAAGTTACTATTAAAAAAAAAATAGCTGTTTGGAATTTCAGTAGCTGGATTTCATATATCGTTACACAATATTACTTTTCACAAACATAAAATAAATGTCAAAAGTATAATAAATTTACAAAAATACATTATACTTTTAGAAAAATACTCCCCCCCCCCCCATTGAAAAAACTACATCGACCCTTCAATTTAATTTACTTCTCAAGCAACACACTTGGTGAAAATATTATTATTATTATTATTATTATTTCATAAATATTGCATTCATTTTTTTCTTATAATAATACTTTTCTTATAAATTGTAACTTGTAACATTAAAATAATTTTTTTTTGTTTATATGAAACAAAATTAATTCATAAAATTTAAGGATAACTTCCTGTTCTTCTTTATATATATATTTTTTTTATCAAGGAATGCTACATACCTCTAAGAGTTTTTTTTTTTTTACCTTTATGTAATTCGAACGATGTATACAATAATATTGAATGCTCTTGTATTTCGAAAATTAGTTGTTCCACCTCCATTAAATCCATTTTAAAATCTAGCAAGAAAATTCAACACGCAACCAGAAAAAAAAAAAAAAAAAAACTCATGAATCTCTGATAAAGAGTATCAAAATCAGCATTAAAACCACAGTCTATCTGAACAATGTTAAGTTTTAAAATGTCTTACAGTAATATTTTATCTTTATTGATCAGAATTAAACCGAATTAAATAGTACCTATTTTGTTTGCGGGATCATTCATCGCCGAATACCAAACTTCCTTAGAATGAATATCGTAAAGAATAAATTAAATTTATTGTTGAATACATCTAAATGAATTGAAGCTTTTCGACTTGAGTATAGACATATTACTTAAAAAAAGTTTGAATTCACTAGAATGACCACGATTTTACTTGTTTTTACAGAATTTTAACAGCACAGAAGAATATTTTGAATTTTTGTTGACTTCAGATTTCAGAATAAAAACAGAACGAATTCGCCTGCAGTCGCGCAGCAAATGCTAAGAGTAAAGCAAATAAAAGTATCTAATAAAGAAAAAAACGATGATTAATATACACATAATACAGAAAAATGATAATAATAATTTTGAAATTAAAAATGAGTTAAAAATAATCTACATATTTAAAACGCTAAGCGTTTTCTTTCGACAGTCCGTGAGAAGAAACTACTGCATCAAATTACACCAATCTTTTTTTTTTTTTTTTTTTTTTTTTAATGAAACGTATTTGACCACAGATTTGTTATCGTCCATTCGTTTCTTCGAATAATTTATTAATTATCGTGATTTTAAATTAAAATTCTACAGTTGCGCATGCTCAGTATATAAGTACAAATCTGCCTTTGGAGTGACGAGCTGTACATGCGAAAAAATGCTCGCTCAATGAACTATCACATCACAGGTCGAAGTTGTTTTAAGTTCGTCTGCTATTCAATCTTACTGTAAACAAGCTTTTCATTCTTTCATAAAGTTAATATTATTTGGCTCTCTCAGCATTATTAAGAATTAAAAATTTTATTGCGTCTGTATTAAGAGCTAGATACAGTTTATTTCGGAGGTGTCAATATCATATTGTTTTAATCATACTACACACAGAAGATAAAGTGATTAGAGGCTAAAAGTTATGTCTGGTGATCCGTCTTATGAATTGCCAATAGTTAGAAACAAAGATTGGGAAAGTAATATATTAAGTTGTAGTTACTTATTTGAAAAAATAAGGTTTCATAAATATTAAAGCGCAAAACTCTTTCTGTAAGATAGAACTGAAATTCGAGACATGTATTCGAGACAACTTTGCGTCAATTGTTTTTCAAAGTTCTTCAATTTAGAAGAATGTTAAACTAGTTCCCGCTAGCGTAGGGGGTTAACGTAGCACTTTAAAGTTGTAAATTTTTGTAGAGGAGGCAGTTTCAAATCAATGCATGGCAAAATGCGTATTGTCGATAATTCATTTCAATAATGACATATTTTATTAGGAAGAGAAGTTATAGGATTTTTATTTTATTATTATTATTATTATTTGAATGCTTTATAACTAAACTAGCAAAACCCGCGGCTTTGCTCGCGTAATAGTTGAAATATACCAAGTGATATTCGTATGTCTAATTTTATTAGAAGAACACTTTTTCGAATAATTCAATAATTACAAATTAAGTCACAGTTTGATTAAACTTCATTATAAAACAGCAATAGACAGAAATGAGATTTTAATTAATAAGAAGAACTAAAATTAATTCTAAATAAATGATAATTTAGAAAGTATTTTGAGACTTTTATGCTCATCTCATACACTCATTTCAGTATTCGTTTGAAGTTTTCAATTTTTTAGAAACCTTCTTAACACATTTACATCTTAAAATTAACCATCGTCACATTCCAAGCTTCTTGTCTAACAGTCTACCACCTTTCTGATGTTAGGGGCACCAACACAAAGTGCCGATATAGAGTTAAAATAGAATGTCTCGAAAAATGTTGAAACAGAGACTGTCATCATTAATTTGCCAACATTAACTTTGAAATCGGTTGATATTTCCTAATATTCTATAGCAAACGGAATTTAGATGTTTTTAAAGCTTTCTTGTTGTTCCTGCTAACCAGGTGGTAGTGACACCGGCATAAAATATAGCCCGTATAGGATCAGGGACTATCACCTTGAACAGCAACCTAAACTTCTGTAGTCGGTTTATTTTTTCCTGAGATTCCATAGAAATCGTAATTTAGGACTCCTTCCCTTCGTTTTACCTCTTTTTAATTTCGAATTTATTTCCGACAGTTCTTAGAGGACATTTATATTTAATAAGTAACTACCGTGCTATATTTAAAGTTTCTAGCCTCTTCAGTACCGAAGAAATTGCAATTCCGAAAGTTGTTTGCTCCTTCAAACCTCTGGGGGTTGTGGCACCGACATAAAATATATTTTATGTTTGAATAGGTTCTATCACCATTAATTTGCAACTGTTATGTTTGAAATCGGTTTCATATTTCATAAGATTTCATAAAAATCGTAATTCAGAACGCTTATAGAACGCTTTTCGCTTACTTAAACATTTTAAATTTCCAATTCTCTTTCGACAAATCTTCGTTACATTCTTCGAACATTTTTTTGCTCCTGTAACCCCCAGGTGGTAGTGACAACAACGTAAAATATAGGCTATGTTGGAGCGGAGACTGTCACCATCATTTTGAAACCATTACTTCTGAAATTGGTTTATATTTCCTGAGATTGCGTAGAAATCGCAATTTAGAACGTTTTTAGAACGCTTTAAGTTCATTTTCACCCCTTTTAAAATTCAAATTTTTAAGAAACTGCTATTAGAGAACATTTACATCGCATAAAGAATTACCATGCAAATTTCAAGTTGGTAGTCCCTTCAGTATCACAAAGGCAATGGCTGTCATCATCAATTTCCAACCATTACTTTTGAAATTTGTTGAGTATTTTTCGAGATAGAAATCGTCATTTAGAACGTTTCTTAGAACGTCCATTTGCACCACTTTTAAATTTCGAATTATTTAGGAAATATTTTTAGGGATAATTTATATTTTATAAGCAACTACCATGCCTGGATTCAAGTTGCTAGCCCTGCAGTATTAAAATAAACGAAATTCGGGTCTTATTTTGCTCCTTCACCCTCTTTTTGGTCGTGGCACCGACATGAAATACAGCCTATGTTGGAGCGAGGGCTGTCACCATCGTTTTCACACCATTATTTTTTAAATCGGTTCTGTACTGCCTGAGATTACGTAGAAATCGCAATTTAAAAAGTATTTTAGAACGCTTTTCGCTCATTTTCACCCCTTTTAAATTTCTATTTTTTAGGAAATTTTCTTAGAGATCATTTGTATCTTATAAATAACTGTCCTGCCTAATTTCAGGATTCTAGGCCCTTCAGTAACAGGTAAATCGAAATTTAGAATGTTTTTTGCTTCTGCAACCCCTGCCTAGGTGGTAGTGACACCGACATGCAAGAGCTATAATCATCAATTTACAATCATTATTTTTGAAATAGGTTCGGTAGTTTCTGAGATTGCGTAGAAATCGACATTAAGAAAGTTTCTTAGAACTCTTTTCACGCGTTTTCACCCCTTTTAAATTTAGAATTTTTTAAGAAATGTTCTTAGACATCATTTATGTATAATAAGTAACTACCATGCCAAACTGCGTGTATCTGGGCCCTTCAGTAACACAAAAATTGCAATTTTTAACGTTTTTTTAGGTAGCTTTCATTACAAAAAGCTACCTATTGCAGCCGTTCGGAGGAAAGCTATTTCAAAAAATTTTGGTATATTTTCATCGATCATGACCCCCAGACCCCGAAACCAACCTCCGTTCAAAATTGATATATATATATATATATATATATATATATATATATATCTGACCTATGTCACACTGTAACTCTCGTATTTATGAACCGATTTCGATGTAATTCGGTGTGTACATGGTACATATCAATGTCTCGACCAAGTTCGTTGGCCAGCTTCATCCGCCATTTTGTTTCAAAATGGCGGCCATTTAAATTTTTTTTAAAAATTTAAAATTTGAAAAGTGGTACCAAAAAATTGAAAATGGAAAAATATTTTTTTCTTACGTATTTGACCTTTATACAAAGATTCCGGAGCTGTTTTTGTTTCGTCTATATCTTAAAAAATGGCTGAGTTATAGCATTTTGAATTTCTAGTGTGGCTGACATTTTGAAACGTCCTGAATTTTGTCACGCGATAAAAGGCGTATTTATGAACCGATTTGGATGTAACTTCATTTATATATAGTACATACTAATGTCTCGACCGAGTTCGTTGGCCAGCTTCATCCCCCATCTTCTTTAAAAATGGCGGCCATTTAAATTTTTAAGCAAAATTTAAATTTGAAATATGGTACCAAAAAATTGAAAATTGAAAACATATTTTTTCCTTATGTATTTAACCTTTATACAAAGATTCCGGAGAAGTTTTTGTTTCGTCTATATCTTAAAAAATGGCTGAGTTATAGCATTTTGAATTTCTAGTGTGGCTGACATTTTGAAACGTCCTGAATTTTGTCACGCGATAAAAGGCGTATTTATGAACCGATTTGGATGTAACTTCGTTTATACATAGTACATACCAATGTCTCGACCGAGTTCGTTGGCCAGCTTCATCTTCCATCTTCTTTAAAAATGGCGGCCATTTAAATTTTTAAGAAAAATTTAAATTTGAAATATGGTAACAAAAAATTGAAAATTGAAAACATATTTTTTCCTTATGTATTTGACCTTTATACAAAGATTTCGGAGCAGTTTTTGTTTTGTCTATATCTTAAAAATTGGCTGAGTTATAGCATTTTGAATTTCTAGCGTGGCTGACATTTTGAAACGTCCTGAATTTTGTTACGCAATAAAAGACGTATTTATCAACCGATTTGGATGTAACTTCGTTTATACATAGTACATATCAATGTCTCGACCGAGTTCGTTGGCCAACTTCATCCGCCATCTTGTTTCAAAATGGCGGCCATTTAAAAAAAAGTAAAAAATTTAAAATTTAAAATGAGATACCAAAAAATTGGAAAATGAAAAAGATTTTTTCGTATGTGTTTGACCTTAATACAAAGATTCCGGAACAGTTTTTGTTTCGTTTATATCTAAAAAAATGGCTGAGTTATAGCATTTTGAATTTCTATTGTGGCTGACATTTTAAAACGACCTGATATTTGTCACGCGATAACAGACGTATTTATGAACCGATTTGGATGTAACTTCGTCTGTACATAGTACATACCAATGTCTCGACCGAATTCGTTGGCCAGCTTCATTCGCCATCTTGTTTCAAAAGGTTTGCCATTAAAAAAAATAAATTTAAAATTTAAAATGAGGTATTAAAAAATTGGAAAATTAAAAAGATTTTTTTTTATGTGTTTGGCCTTGATTCCGGAGCAGTTTTTGTTTCTGAAAATTTGTTCTTTTTTTTATATCTTAAAAAATAGTTGAATTATAGCACTTTGAATTTCTAGCATGGCTAACATTTTGAAACGATCTTGTATTTGTCACGCGATAACACACGCATTCGCCTATTTCGATGTAAGAAGGCATCTGGATAGTATACATCAATATGTCGACCAAGTTCGCTGGCCAGCTTCATCAGCCATCTTGTTTCAAAATGGCGGCCATTAAATTAAAAAAAAAAATTATATTTAAAGTGAGGTGCAAAAAAATTAGAAATTGAAAAAGGTTTCTTTCTTAAGTATTTGACCTTGATATAAGTATTCAGGAGCTTTTTGTTTGTCTTTATCTTAAAAAATGGCTCAGATATAGCAGTTTCAATTTCTAATGTGGGTGACATTTTGAAAAATCTGATTTTTTGCCTGCGACAGCACTTGTATATATCAACCGATTCCGATGTGAGTGAGCATGTGCACAGCAGTTACTAAGGTCTCGACCAAGTTCACTGGTTAGCCTCATCCACCATGTTGTCTTAAAATGGCGGGCACTTTAGGAAATCGCCGAATTATAATTACTAATATAAATTACTAACTACTAAAATTATTAATATAACTATATATTATATTTATATATAACTATATAACTATATATTATATTTAACTATACTTAAATAAACTATTAATATAACTACTAAAATTATAAAAAGCCAAATATAAATTACTTTAAATAAAAGCAGCTTGGATAAACTTACTAATTAAGCGCGAAATTAATAACTAATTTCGCGAAATTCTCATTCCTAATGATTTAGTATTGATAAAATTTAGTATTGAATTTCTTATATTCAGTTTCCACTAAATTGAGCTTCGTGTGTTTGAATAATATAAGTTGGCTTTTTTAAAATAAGGAATATGAAAGCTACCTCTTCCTCCCGGCACTGGCCGGAAGGACTTTTTTTATCTTGCATCCTCTATAGGGGTAGTGGCACCGACATAAAATGTAGCCTATTTTGGAGTAAGTGTTGTCACCATCATTTTGACACCATTATTTTTTTAATCTGTTTGGTACGGCTTGAGATTGCGTAAAAATCTCCATTTAGAACGTTTTTAGATCGCTTTTCGCGCATTTTCATCCCTTTTTCATTTTGATTTTTTAAAGAAATGTCCTTAGAGATCATTGGTATCTTATAAGTAACACCCATTCTAAATTTCATGTTTCTAGAACCTTCAGTAACACAAAAATCGCATTTTTAGAAAGTTTTCTGCTCCTGAACCGCCTTTTGGCCAATGGCGCGCACATAAGATATAGCCTATGTTCTAAGTTGGACTAACACCATCATTTTGACACCATTGCTTTTGGAATCGGTTCTGTAGTTCCAGAGCTTACCTCCTACAAATAAACAATTTTTACCTCTTTATAATATTTGTATAGATAAAATTTAACACTCAATAATATTTCGAAAAAATAATGATTTTATATTTAAAATATTTAAGCTAAAATATTTTACATGTAATTATCAATTAAATAAATTAAGCTGATCTAAAATGTCCGTTATATTTTCTGACTATTGTCAAGAATATACATGTGTGTGACACAGAAAGAAAAGTTTGTTTTTCATTTGCATAAAAAATAAAACGGAAAGAAAAAAATATTCGTATAAGAGCTATAAAAGAAATCACCTTGATATCCAGGTTTAATATTAAAAAAAAATGTATAAAAATGAAAAATAAAATTCAAGTAATAAAAACGTATATTATAAATTGTTAGCTGCATCAAGTTTCAAATTTAGGTTGATAGAGAATGAGACAGATAAAAATAAAATTCATGTCAGCTTTTAATGGCAGTGTACTTTTAATAAATAAATAAATAAATGAAAATAGATATTGTTTTTGTTTTTAAATTTTGAAGTCGTAGTAGGTAAAAATAAATTCTCTACCCTGTGTTTTTAGGTAAATTTCTGATAAAAAGCAAGCATAATTAGTTCTAAATTAAAAACTTAAAATTCTTCTACTTCATTGAATGGGCTAGACTGGCAGCATCATCTATCGCCTTAAAGAAATAAGAATCACTTATACAATATAAAGATTTGTCACGTAATTCGCCATTCAATAATTAATTTAAAACCAACTAATTAAAAATTCAAGAAATTTTCTGATGAAACATTCAAGTTATTTACCGTCAAATCTTTACGGGCACTAACTAGTATAAATTAAAGTTGATTAAATGTCTATTTTTAAAAGAACAGTCAATAGCTCTTAATGCGAGATTTCTGTTGTGCTGCCATCTGCTGCAAATTTAGTATACTAAAATCGCTGAGAAGTCTGTGAGAAGAAATAATTTTACAAACAACATAGAAAAAACCAAAACCGTAAGGTAGTCACCAGGTGTGCTAGCGGCTTGGAGGAATGACCAGACCTCGATTTGAAGATTTTCGCATTTTTGACGGCAACGGTTTCTCGGCGCTCGACTGAACAGACCAAAATATTACTATACTCTCAAGAGAGGCCGTCCATATCGCCGCTTTTTGAAACCTCTCGTGTGACGTTAGCATAAGGGATTAAAATAAAGTGGGAATAAATTCACCCACCAGATCTTAAACTGTTACCTCTAAAGTTATGTATTTCTTTTCGGTCTGAAAAACGACACACATTTTTGGAAAAAAAAGATAAATCAGTATGATGCTTAATATTTTTCTACCTCGCCTTCGAAATGCACTTAGAACATCGACTGTGATTTATACTTTTTAGTTCCACTGTGTTTACTGTTGAAACTGAGACCATAAGTCTCGTAAGAGGGCATCGCGAATTCTACTGAATTGAAAAATCTGAAGTGAACGGAGTAGAGAATAATGTTGTTGTGAAGTAAGATGGTGACCAGAATGTTCGCTCATCATATTGTGATATAAATAAATAATGATACAGTCCAAAAATATGTTGTGTTTAAATAAGTAAAGTTCTAACATTTTGTGGTCGTAGAAGCGTGAAGGATCCCTATGGATAAGTAGTGTATTTCATCAATATACCTTGCACATAAAAAATAGCTTCGAACATTTCTATGTTTAGTGAACATTATTAAAAAGAACTAAGCGCTGTTAATATCGGCCTTGTATACAATGAAAATGGGTAAGTTCTGATATCCTTCTGCTCGATTATAATTAGTATTTGTAATGAAATATTATTTAAATATGGAAGCTATTTTAAAAGAAAAAAAAAATGTAACACCGGCAACAAATGCGTTCACGAATAAAAGTGGTTTAGATAAATTTGAGTTGGATCTTTATGAGAAAAAATTGCCTGCTTTTGAAAAAAAATCTGCATAGATATTTAGGAAAAATATTCATATTAGGAAAATTTTTCAACTTTGTGACGATAAAGATGATGATATATATATTGCTAAACAACAATCTATTCAGTAGAACACAGATAACATATATTTAATTGTAAAAAGAAAATTATGTGAATTAGCTCCAGTTTTAAAAAACGCGAAGGAAATGTTAGCGAAGCAATCCGCTTATCTAAATAAATCTTCCAACATTTAGTGGGCAATTACATGAGTGGTTATCATTTAGAGACACTTTCATTTCTAGCATTCATAATTATTAAACTTTATCAGCTTCTTCCTATTTGAAATTATCACTGCATGCTGACCCTTTAAGGATCATTCAGTCAATACAAATTGCTGATAGTAATTATGCAATAGCATGGAATCTTTTAAAAGATAGATTTTTGAATAAACGGGATCAAATATTTGCACATTTCAAGCGTTTTTTACTTGTCTTTTCGCTCCATTCAAATTGAAAATCCGTCTTCAGTTTTAAAATTAGTGGACAATGTCACTGACTGCATTAGATCATTAGAAGTTCTCGAGCAAAAAATAGAGGGATTTTCAGACACCATATTTGCATTCGTGTAAATTCAGAAGCTACATTCTTCTTGTAAGCTTTGGTAGGAACGAGAAAAAAAAAAGATAAATTGCCGAAAATCTCAGAGTTGATTTCCTTTCTAAAAAATCATGCTTGAATTTTAGAAGCTTCTAAATAAACATTAACACCGTCAGTCAAAAAAAGCAACCAAAAGAAAAGGCGATATCGTTTTACACTAGTGCGAAGTATTCTAAGTGCATTTGCTGCAAAAATTATTCACATTCATTATTTAGATGCAATGTATTTCAGAAGAATTCTGTCAATGATCGCAATGAATTCCTAAAAAGAAACAAAATATTTTTCAACTGTTTATCAATCTTAAACCATTCTGCGAGAAATTGAAAATTGAATTATTCGTGTACGTATTGTTCTAAACGTCATTCATCTCTCCTTCACATACAAAGAAAAAAATAAATAATTCACCACGAATGGAGTTCAGTTAGCAGTCAAGAGCGTCAGATATGATTTCGAATTCATCTGCTCCCACCCAGGATAAAAAACACAGCTTAAATCCTGAAGCTAAGTGTTTTGAAAATAGGAACAGTGATTTCGTAGGCACTTCTGTAAAAAATTCATGTCAAAGGAGTAAACCACTATTTAATCTACTACTTTAGTTAATATTGAGAATGTGTCTGGTGAATTTATACTTGCACGTGCATTAATAGATGTCGGTTCAAATTTATCATATATTTCTGATAACTTTGCAAAATTATTAGGAATTTATAGTCAGGAGGGGTAATTATGACCACTCTTTACATTTTCAACTTTGCTATTTTTTTTTTGCTTATTTCTATTTGGAAAAGTGCTGTTTTTAGTAAATAAGAAGCAACTTTGATCCTTTAAGAACACATTTTAAAAGTTTTAATTCTCATAGCTGTTTTTCTTTTAAAGTTAAAAGGGTGGTTATAATTATCCCACTAAAAACTCGCAATCACATAAGTTTGGGGGTAATTACGTTGTTGGTGACACGACAGTACAAACCGTGTTTCATTTCACCCACGTAACAATCATAAATAAATGTAATCAAGGTGATATTTCCTTTTACTATCGTAAACGATTGAAAATTAAATTCAGTTACATTTTAAAGAGATTATATAAGCGTTAAATTAAACAAAATTAAATGTACTTATGAGCAATTTAGTATTTCAATTACTTCGTTTAAAATTTATTCCAACGTGTGTATTTCTTACAAACATGACAGAGTAAAGCAATTCAATATTGATTTGCAGCATTAAGTAAAAGTCATAAATCCAATCCCCATTTCTCTACCCTTACTTAAAGATATGAGAATTGTAAAGTAATGTCACTTTTAATATTATGGTTGAATAGAAAATTGAATAAGAATGACTAATCTATTGGATAGTACTCAATAACCTTGTCAAAACTTATAGTAATAAAGATTTACATTCTGAGAAGAATGCTATCTTACTGTCTAAATAACTACTGAAGTGTAGTAAAATTATGGATTACTTTCAGAGGAGTACTTTCAGTCTTATTTATCTATGTTATTATTTAATTTTATCAGAAAATTCAGAAAATTGCAATGGTTTTGTATATTGCTTTTAAAAATTTGAACTATACTTATTCGGCATATAATTAAGAAAATTATTATATTATGGCCATGGCCAATAAAAAAGTTTTACTTATTTTATAGACAAACATGATAAATTAACAGCATTAATATTGACAATAAAATTAACATTTATTTGTATAAATTCAACTATACAGTCGAAAAAAAATGTATAATTGAGAAATTGTTGCATTTAAATGACAAGCAATTTGGCATGAAATATCTGCTTATTACAGGGTGTCCCTAAACCCATGGTACATACGTTGGTGATAGAACACAACAAGTCAAACAGAATTCACCGTAATCCGCGGTCGGAACGCAAGTCGTCAAAAGCTAGGGCGCGAAATATACTGAGGCACAAAACGAGGAGAAAGAAGACAGACAGCGATGTGATGAAATCAAACCGATAATATGAAGAAAAACATGTTAATCAACAAAATCAACGTAAACAACACGTACGTCCCCTGTCACATCAGCACCTTGAAATCGCGGCCGCCAACAGTAACGCAGGATTCACACCATCGGTGGAGTGCCGGCCGTACATTCACGAAAATACCTGGCATTTTTTGTATGGTGCCAGCAGCAACGGATATCCGGGCAACAAAGTCTTGAACAGAATCTAAGGGACCATCATCCTAGATGAGGATCATTAACAAATCGGTTGAGCTGGCCGGACAGTTGATTGGTACACCGATGGGCTTCCCTTGCCTTTCCGTCTGCCGATACATACAGGTAATGCATCTCGGCTCTCTCCTGATTTAAGTATGCATCCATCTCATCGATGATCCATAGAACGAATGAAGACAGCTACCGGGAACAGCCTTTTTATTGCGGTCGCTGGGAGGCAACCTCTAGCGTTTTACGGCTTGCGATCCGATCGTGGATTGTATGGTGATCTGTGCTTGTATAGTTGTGTTACATCACCCCCTAACGTATGTACCATGCATTTAGTGACATCCTGTAGAAAATACTCAGGAAAAACCGGAAGAATGTTTTTTATATTTTCGGACGTGATTATCTTACATTTTCGTAGATAAAAAAATAAGAAATTAAAACCATTTGTCATTTTTTACAGTTTACTGCGTTGCCGAGTTTTTCAGAATACGAACTAATCGATTGCGTCTAATTGAATATATGTAATCCAAGAATTCTGAAAGGGCGCGGCTAACCTGTGTGGCAGAACGCTAGTTGCCACCACATTTTCTGAGAGGTTTCTTAAGCGTAAATTAATCGCAAAATTACTTTCATGAATTAAGTCGAAGAATATTTCCTCAAACTTTTCCAGCTCTTGTCATTCTGAAACGCACTTTCTTCGTATCTATCATAGTTGTGCTAAAAACTGCGTTACATTACTTTGCAAACTGCAGACGTAACTGGAATTCCGTTTGCTTATGGAAATGGAAATTTATCCGTCAACATTTCGTTATCAGGAATATTCCATGTCCTTGTTTTACATATCTGAGAAAACCACGCCGTAATATGATTATTGTTCAGGCTAATTCTCAAAACAGCTAATTAGCCAGAGCTTGATCTCTTTGAACTGTCTACTTTTGAACTGAAACGAATTAATCTTTTTGTTGATGTTAGAATTCTTTAGATGTGACGAATGTAACTTCATAGATTTTTATGTTCCGCTTTGTAATTAAATGTTTGTTTTGTGCTCTAAAGAATATTGATTATTGTAGAATTAGATACACTGAACCACCGTTGACGCTAGATTTGTTTTGAAATTAATGTTTGGATTAAGTAGAAAAGAAATTGATTATTTGTGGTGCATCGCGCCGTCAAGTCTAGATGTGAAAATATTACTGCGTAATATTTTTGTTTTGTTTTGATTTGGAACTGGTGAGTGCTGATTTTTGTTATTATATTTTATATTTTGAAAATGAACGAAAATAAGGAACGAACGATGCGTGATACGCATCGAACGCTACTAAATAAACTATTTGAAGAAATTGAGCAGTATTTAGCTAGTAATGAATATTCTTTAGAACATTTAGAAGAATTAGCTGATAAATAAAACGTTAAATGTTAGACTATTAAGGATCAGGATAACAACATTTTAAGCCTAATAAATGCTAAAAATGTCGAAAAGGAAATATTGAATATTGATGAATATGACCAGAAAATAATAAGTTACAGAAATAAATTAAACTTTAAAATCAAAAGTTTATCTTCTAATGCAGATATTACACATAGTAATAACATTGATTCAGTGCGAACAATGTCATGCTGCTGCTGAACAAAAAAGAGTAAAATTACCAAAGCTACAAATAAACCGATTTTTTGGGGAACAAGACAAATTTTTAGAATTTTGGAACCAGATTGATTTAGCGATAGATAAAAACCCAAATCTAACAGAAATCGAAAAATTTACGTATTTGAAAAGTTTGGTTGCAGGAGTGGCTGCAAACACGATTAATGGTTTTGGATTAACTGAAAATAATTATGCAGCGGCCGTATCGCTTTTGAAGCAAAGGTATGGTAGACATGACATGTTCGTACATGCTCACTTAAACAATTTAATAAATATGAAAGGTTTGAAAAGTTCTTCTGACACTGGTGGATTAAGAAATTTATACGATAAATGTCTAGTGCAAATTCGAAACTTAGAGTCGTTAGGTATAAAACCTGATACATACAGTGGGTTACTTTGCCCAATTTACTGAAGTTAATACTCCGAGATTTGACCTTTGAATTTAATAGAAATCTAAAAGACGGAGAAATGTGGGTTATAGATAAACTTATGAGTTTTCTTAAAATGAAGTTGAAAGTAGAGAACGGGTATCAACTATCTATGACTTAGATGGTAAGATATCATTTTCTAATGATAATAAATTTGAATATAGACAAAAATTTACAGATAAACAATTGAAATGTAAGACGCGATATCAATTTAATACTAAAGGAGATAAGCAAAATAGTGTTCCAGCTACTGAATTAATGGCTTCAGTAATTAAGAATTCGTGTTTATTTTGTAATAGTGTTGATCATAATAGTGAAGTGTGTAATTATTTAACCATAGATCAGAAGAAAGAAATACTAAAAAAGCAGTGAAGATGCTTTTTATGTTTAGAGTGTAAGCACAGAATTAAAGACTGTGAAAATACCAAAATGTGCAATATTTGCGGTAAGAAACATAATAGGGCTATTTGTTTTCAATTTGAAAATAATTCCAAAATAAACGTTGATAAAAGTGCAGTATCTATTTCCCATCGTGGTAACAATTCCACTAGTAATGTACAGAATGAAAACGCGCATCGTAACATATTTTTGCAGACTTGTTCTGTTATCATAAAAGATCCTAAAAATTATAATAATGAACCAGTTCGTGTCTTATTAGATAATGGTAGCATGAGAACATTTATAATTCGTGACATTTCACAAAAATTACAATTCCCGGTTATTAGAAAATAAACCTTATCTGTTTATGCTTTTGGAGCCGAAAGGGCAACTGAGAAAACTTATAATTTAGTAAAGGTAAAACTTGTAAATAGAGAACATCCCTCTTTACACATTGAAGTTGAAGCTCTGGAAACAGATCAAACTTCCGCTGCTTGCTTACCCACTACTGACAAATACATTAGGAAAACGTATAATAAATTAAAAGGTTTACAACTTGCTGATAGTTATGAATGTACTAGTAAAAAAATTGCAGTTTTAATCGGCACTGATAATTATTATAATATTGTAACTGGCAGAATCAAAAGACTAAAGAATAATCTCGTAGCTACTGAAACCCTTTCTGGCTGGTGCTTACAGGGTTATACGGGGTCAGCCAATGAATTGTTCATTAAGAAAATTATCGTTGAAGAAAAGGATATATCCGATCAAATCAGAAATTTTTGGTAATTGAAAAGTCTAGTAATTGAATCCGAAACTCAAGATTTTAGTAATGTGAACGATGAAATTATGGCTGATTTTCATTCTAATATTGTTTTTAAGGATAACCGGTATAAAGTAAAATTTCCATGGAAGGCAAATTTGAAAATGTCTGTTAATAACAATCGCGAAGTCGCATACAGAAGATTTTTGAAATTGAGAACAACCTTTAGAAATGACCCTTTGTTATTCTCAGAATATAAAGCTTTCAGATAGTTATTTAGCAGACAATATTATCGAAACTGTTGACAATACATCTGATGTAAACTCATTTTACTTACCACATAGAGCAGTAATTCGTGAAGATAAGTCCACCACTAAAGTTCGCATTGTCTTTGGCGGAAGTGCTCATGCTAAGGGTGAACTGTCACTTAATGATTGTTTATATACCGGATTTAATCTCATTCCCGAATTGTTCAACCTTTTAGTCAAATTCAGAAACTTTCCCATAGCAATTACTGCAGATATTCAACAAGCTTTTTTGCAGATCGAGATTGATGAAAAAGATAGGGACTTCACACGATTTTTTTGGGGCGATGAACCATGGATTGATGATCCAGGTAAGGAATTTAAAATATTCGGACTAAAGAGAGCGCTTTTCGATGTGAAATCGAGTCCCTTTCTTGTGGCTGCTACCATCAAGCATCATCTACAAAGGTATGTAGAAACATTTCCTGAATCTTTTGAAATTTTAAATTAATCGTTGTATGTTTATGATTTTATAACAAGTCAACCGAATCTTGATTACGCAATTAAAATTAGTAAGGATGCCTATGAAATATTTCAAGAAGCTAGTATGATTTTTAGAAAATGGAAAACCAACTCGCATGAACTGCGTGAGAAATGGAAGGAATATGGTTTACATATTGATGAAATTTCTGATACATTAAATCTCACTAATCAGAATATGATACCTTCCAAGGTTTTAGGGGTTACTTGGGACTAAAATAGTGTCATGTTTACATTTACGACTCAAAATCTAGAAAATTTCTTTACGTATAAACTTAGTACTAAACGTTTTTTATTGCAAACTGTTGGCCGAATTTTTGACCCAATTGGATATATAAGTCCTTATACTATTAGAACTAAATGTTTAATTCAAGAACTTTGGTGTTTAGGACTTGAATGGGATGAAAACCTACCCAAACATTTAGACAAATTATGGAATGAATGGTTTGAAGAAATAAAAGAACTAAATTGTATTAGCATTCCCATATATTATTTGGCTGATATTGCCCTTGATGAAATTGATTATTTTGAGTTACATAGTTTTTCAGATGCTTCAAAGAAGGCATATGGTACGGTAGTGTACCTTAGAGCAGTGTTAAAGAATAAGAACATTGTTACTAGTTTTGTGGCAGCAAAAAGTTGAGTCGCCCCTATACAGACTTTTTAGACTTAAACTCCATATATCTGAAAAACAGGTTGAGATGAATATACACGTAGCATCGGTGATTTATGAAGCAGGAATATTCACCTTTTTAGTATGATAAAGGACATATAGCCAGTTTATAGATGGCATCCAGTTAGTCTGGTAAAAAGGAGTTTTTTATTTGCAGGGTCCGTACATATCGAGAGAATTCCGGCAAGGAGCAGCCGGAGCTGGAGAAGGACAAGCTACATTTTATGTTTACAGATGCACGATCAGGAAGAGAATCATGTCATAATCACATTTTAGAGCATTGAGTTATCGGCGAGCAGTAATTTACAAAACTAGCAAGCCAGTAGTAATCTGGCGAGAATTCCATTGAAATGAGACATGTGTTCAAAACCATTAATGTATTGTCAATGAAGAGGGTAAAAGAGCAACATATGAAATTTTAACGCCAAAGGATAACCGAGAAAATGTGGGGAACCGAAAGCCACAAAGCCTCATTTTACAGGGGGTTTGCCAAATCATGGGAATAGGCGCGGCGAGCCGTTTGAAGGCATATGCAATTAAAAATAAGATATTGCAGACAAAAATTATGATAAGAATTTATACGTTGGAAAGAAAAGACGCAGATGTAGTGACCCAGTCAAAAAAAAAAAAAAAAAAAAAAAAAAAAAAAAAAAAAAAAAGAAAGGAGGCATGAGAATGATCCCGCATAGCAACCAAATTAAGCATGCATGTGTATTGGGTAAGTTGTTTCTATGCGAGATAAAAGTAGCATGCCTCATTTACACTACGACTGCCCTTTGCGGTTTTTGAGAATTAAGAGTGTGAAACGAGAATGTATTTCTAAAGAAAAAGAGCGATGAAAATAAATTTAATTTATGATTTTAAGGCAGATTTAAAATATAGGAATTTAGTAAAATAAATTTATTTTAAAAACGGGGGGGGGGGGGAGTAAAGGAAAAATGTATTAATAGAATATGGGAAGGAAATATCCTTCACATATATCTCCCGTTTATCCGAAAATGACTAACGCGAACAGCGGTAGCAAAAGAAAAATAACCCATGTCTCATCTCAAATACATTACATATAAAAATACAGTAAATTATTTTCTGTAGGGACCCGTCATAATAATATTTACGTTATAAATTGTAAAACGAGTAAACAAAGCATATATATATATATATATATATATATATATATATATCATGTCTCAATGTCGCATGCATGCAAGCATGCCATAGAAAATTGGTAAATTTTCAATGAAAATTACGTGAGCTTATTCCGACTTCTGGATAGCTGTAAATAAGTGTACACACATTTTTTTTTTGTAAACTAGGGGGCTCGGCCCCCTACGAGCTACGCTCGCCAACCCCCGCCCAGACACCGCAGACTCTAAATGCACGCTAATTTGATCGGCTTTAAAAAGATTTCGAAAGACTGAATTATAATGTAAAAAGCAGTGGCGATCTCCCTATAAACGAATTTCTATTCATTTGTCTTTGATTGGGGAATTTTAACGCCAAATCCGCTGCGGTACTGCTTGATTATCTCGTCGACCAATTTCGCCAAATTATATAAATCGCCAAACCACTCGCCAAATTATACAAATTGACATAATTTTTTATTTTAAATAACAATAGAACAAATAAATTCGTACAACATTAATAAAAATACAAATAAAACGTCGAATAAAAATAACTTGATGACGCAGATACGTGTAACAACATTTCAAAATAAGCTAATATAAAAGGAATTAAGTAAACAGAGTCTTTGTCTCCTGGTATTTTTTAACAAAGCAAAAAGAAAGTTCTATTAAATGAGACATTTTAAATTAATCGTTTTTAATCTAACGTAATTTTTACCGAGCTATTTTTTTCTCTTTTAAATATTCACGTGAAGATACTTTTGTTAGAAATGAAATATTATTTGCGCTTTCCTAACAAAAATAGTTGAAAAGATCCTCTCAAAATATTAAATAAATGTCTAGCGCAATTTCTAAATTTAAACTTTTTTGCAATATTATTTTGTGTTCATTTTATGTAATAACTATAATGTGACGTAAATATGACGTAATTTCTCCTACGACTTCTAACGCATGTTAATGAACTTATTATTTTACAATATCCTGTCTCTTTTAAAATTCACGTGTGTACTTTTTATGACATAATTTTTAATAAATTCCTGCTTTTTATACGTAATTATTTAATTTTAATTTGAAAGTTTTTTTCCTGTTTATAATAGTCACGTGTAAATAAATTTATATTTGAAGCAAATATTATTGCTTGCGCTTTTTATACAGTTGGCAACAGTTTAAATTAGTACAATTTTCTGAAATCTGTAAAAAATATCTCTAGAAATGCTGAAAATTTGAATTTAAAATAGAAATAAAACCTGAAAAAATGAGTCAAAATAAAAAAATTAATGCAATCTGCACTCCGGCGAATTCTAACGCATAAAATGATCTAAAAATGATTACACTGCCATGTATAGTTTTTGCTGCTATAAAACTTCTTTAGTGGAACGATTTTGTCCAACTTTAGCATTAAATATCTCTTAAAATAATTCTTCGATTTGAAAACTGTCTGCATCAGCATGTTTATCAAACATTTCTATATAAAACCACCGATTTTCATATTTTTGTATGCATTATTTTTCTTAGTATTAACGAAGAAAGACCTCCGGTCACAAAAAATTCAAAACCGGCGGCGGTGACAGCGGTAGTTACTTTTTTTTAGAATAGAGAGATTCAAATTCCAGAAGATCATAATTTTATAAAATTTGAAATCAATATTTAAATAACAAGTTGGAAATTGCTCGTCAAACGTGGCAAAAGGGGTGCGTTCGTACTATAACTAGTTTTATAATTATTTTTTGCACCCCATATTGTACTGAATGTATATTTTTTTGCGCTTCATAAATGCATAGTCTGTAACATCATTAAAATGCACTTACAATAATTTTTTCCCCATTCCCCGTAATGTAACGGAAAACTTTTGACTGTCCCTGTAATTAAACTATACATTCGATTTTCATAAAATTTGAAATGGCTCGACAAAATTTTGCAGCAGTTATATATTTAAAATTTCAGACCATTCGGAAGGCTGTAAAATCATTAAAATGCATTTGCAATAATTTTTTCCCATTGGCCATAATGTAACGGAAAAGTTTTGACTGTCTCTGTAATTAAAATATACATCCAATTTTCATAAAATTTTAAATGACTCAACAAAATTTTGCAGCAATTATATATTAAAAATTTCAGACCATTCGGAAGGCTGTAACATCATTAAAATGCATTTGCTATAATTTTTTCCCATTGGCCGTAATGTAACGGAAAACTTTTGGGTGTCCCTGTAATTAAACTATACATCCGATTTTCATAAAATTGGAAATGGCTCGACAAAATTTTGCAGCAATTATATATTAAAAATTTCAGACCATTCGGAAGTCTGTAACATCATTAAAATTCACCTGCAATAATTTTTCCCATTAGCCGTAATGCAAAGAAAAACTTTTGACTGTCCCTGTAATTAAACTATACATCCGATTTTCATAAAATTGGAAATGGCTCGACAAAATTTTGCTGCAATTATATATTAAAATTTTCAGATCATTCGGTCGGGTAGTTTTTGCTCTGTTATATGCGGACGGACGGACGGACAGACGGACGGACAGACAGACGGACTGAACGACGATTATAGGTGCTACGTATTTATATAATTACGAACGCACCTAAAAAGCAATTCTTGTGATTGCTGTATCAGTTGGTTATACTCCAACTTCAAATACAATTCCGAGACATGATGTGTAAATAAAGACAAAACAACACTTAAGTATAGGTAATAGAAAACCGGAAGTGTTAGGCACTGTACCTTTAACTCACATTTTATAAGATTGATGGTAATGACAACAGAAGGAGAGAAAAATGAGAAATGAGAAAAGAGGCACTATTAATTGTTGAAGATTGCAGGCAGTCACTGCCCTGACTCCTTGAATAAAATGTGTATGTGTATTGTTGAAAAACTGTTATAAAATAACCTGTAATGTAATAAGTTTTTTACTTCTATACCTTGAAACAAAAAAAAATGTAAATTAACCTATCATGTAGCCATGCAAATGAAAATGTATGAAAAAAAATATGAAATTTAATATGAATTGTATATGTATATGTAAAACAGGTGATATATAAGGGAAGGCGTTCTGTATGTGTGAGCACAGCCTCAATTAATACCTCTTGAAGATATTACTAGTATATACTAGGAGAAATCTGCATGCCTGTAATAGAGTGAAAGAGAAAAATGTACACCTGTGCATTGTGTAATATAAAATTTGTGAAAAGGAAAACCATATTCACGTGAATTACCTTGTGCCACAAGCAAAGTAATTGCTGCGAGAGAAAAAAAAAATGCGTAATCCTAAACAACTCTCATTTACCGATAACAACCTCATTCGCGTAGCATGCTGCCAAAGTGAAGAAGAAGAACCCTTGTAAAATCAAACACCGTTGTAAAATAAACTTTGAACTTGTCGCGTGCGAAGCAAGGCTATCGCGATACTGTGGAAAAACAAATTAAAGGATATTTTTTTTATAAACAAGCAAACAACCTCTATTTAATAAAAAAACAAAAAAAAAACAGGCTAGCAATAGAATCATACTGTATGTCATAATAATTATTAACTTATATCATGACTCAAAAATAGGCTGCCAACAGACTAAACAGACAGTATATGTGTGAAGAGACACATTCTAACTTCCGAACCAGCCACAATGAACTAATGTGTTATAAACTATGAACTACTTGTATTGTGTGTAGACTGTCTGGTTAAACTCTAAACCAGCCACAATGAAATAATGTGTTATACACTATGAACTAAAGTGTTATACGCTATGAACTACTTGTAATGTCCCATGAACAAAAATTGTGTAAATATACTCATGAACTAAGTGTAATCTCACATGAACAAAATTGTGTAAATATACTCATGAACTAAGTGTAATCTCACATGAACAAAATTGTGTAAGTATTCGCATGAACAAATGTGAAAGAACTCACATGAACTACCTGTATGGTGTTGAGAAAAAAAAATAATAATATACTTTCGAATAGATCGTTAGCAAAGGGTGAAAAGAAGTTTAAGTGAATGCGCACAAAAATATAGCTCAATGTGCTGTGACAAAAATTTATAATATTAAAATACAAAACTGTAAAACTTGATAGGCTTCTATACACTTGATGTTTAGGCTAGAATCATGTTAAAACAAACGTGAAAAATGTAAATAAATAAAAGAAATTTTTTTTTAGCTCTAAGTAGTGATCACAAGAAACGCTACAAAATGTATTTATCTATAACAGATTACGTGTAAGAAAAAAATATAGCAAGTTTCATATAAATTTTTTTAAATAGAAAAAAAGTGTAACTGTTGCAATAATGATGCCAATTCTAGTGTCTACATAAAAAAATGTTCGAACCAGTGAAAATAATTTATCACAATAATTTTATACCAAAATGTCAATTTTTAAAGGTATCCAGTCACATTTCATGAAGGGGAAAATAAAAACATGCCTCGAGTCACCATCCGCGTCCAAACAATCAAATTCTATCAGTAATGCAAAATGTATGTGAAACGTAATGTACAACATCTGAGATATTTCATGTGACAAAATACTGAACGCACGTGCAAGCAGTTTCTTTAAAATTGTATGAAATGGAAGTAAAATAATTACCTTAAAAAAATTTAACTAGAAGAAAAAAAATTTTGCCTAATAAAATAGAACTGCCACTTTCTATTTAAATGACAATGTACACAAACCGTGAATGTATGTCGAAAAAATTACGAGAAGCACATAAAATCATGATTAAATCCAAACATGGCGAGTGTTAACTTTGAACTCTAGGCAAAATAATTCTTGTCAAAATGAAGTGTAAATATGTGTATGCATGTAAAGCCAGGCCGAATATAAAACCACAACAAATATGTACAAGTGTTGCAAACAATATATATAAAAGAATATATATATAAAAGAAAACACACAGTATCATTTATTTAGAAGTCTTTCTCTTTTACTTTTCCTTTTCTTTTGAGAAAAACTAAAACAAAATATCATTATAAATTATATGTATAATAATGAAAGATGCCTGTAAGATAATGTTTTCTTCTATCCCCAGCATTCATTATTGTGAAGACATCAATGAATACCACTAATTTTCTCTAATTTTAAAGTTACTTTTATAATATAGCAACTCTTTTTTTTTATGAGAAAATAGAAACTGTGTTACCTAAAATATTTAAAATATGGTAGTGATGTATAATTACCAAACAAATACAAATTACCAAAATATTGCCTTTAAAGAAGTTTTAAATAAAATGTAATGTGACAGACACAATCGATTAAGAGACTTGCGAAACAAAAAAAAATAATCAATGTCCCGCATTATTATTACCGTCCCCATTCAAATAATCGTCCCAATTTGGATGCAATTCACTGCCTTAAAACAATAAAATTATTTGTAAATTGCCTCGATGTGTGTGTCACATTTACAATGTTAACACAATCTTAAACCAGATACTAATTGAAATGAAGTTAGATGCTTTTCATTATATATATATATATATATATATATATCATACCACATCATGAAAATGAAATCTATAGAGCATCATAGATAAATATTAACGCATTAATACCAAATGAAAAAAAAATATATAGATGAAAATGCAGAACAAACTGAAGTCTTACCATTATCCTAATGTTTCAAGACATGAGGAATTAAATTTATTTATCACACATCCTCATTATAACTACATATTATTTTAAAAATATCTCTTAGTTCTTTCTTTTTTTAATGTAAAATTGAGCAGAAGAAAAGAAAATTATGTACAAAGAAAAAAACTTTGTTCCTCTGTGTAGCAAATATATCTATTTACTAATACTTTCTTTCGAAAGAAGAAGAAAACAATATCCGTACAACAGATTTAAACACAGCAAAAATACATTTTACTTTCCTAAAATATAAAATGACTGCCTATTGTATATATCTTGAAACGCAAACTGCTGAAAAATTTCATAGTAGTATATTTAAGATAAAGAAGTTTACCATAAAAATTATATTTAAATGAAAAGAAAAAACACTATATAAATTTCAATTTGTATATCTATATTTTATATAGATGTATATTGCGACTAGTTTATGCCGCATTAAAAATGCACTCATGTTTATAAAATAATAAACTTACCTTAAAGAAACAACATTACTTAAAAATTACTAAAAAATAAGGCATTGGACCAAAAAAAAAAAAAAAAATAGTAATAACCATAGTGACACGTAAAAGCTGATTCTCTCTTTTTTTTTTTTTTTTTTTTTTTTTTTGAGGGAATGAGTTTTCAAAATCATTGCTATTGATACACTACTTTGAATACGCCGTGTTTGTAAAAGTATTTCTCTTTAGACGTATTTGATGATTCCCCCTTTTTTTTAAACGAAAATAACCACACGTTCACTTACGTCCTTACACAACAGTAATGTTATCAGATGCGCCGAATAGGAGCAATTCACTGCGGTGCACTGAAGTTTCTCTCTATTATGAGTGAGTCATGTCAAAACAGCAAACAATTTTTTTTTTTTTTTTTTTTTTTTTTTTTGAGAGAGAGAGTAAGTTTCTCAAATAAGTAATATTCATAAATTGATTGATTGACACTAGTTCGGGTACGCCGTTAGACGGGCATTTTTTGTAACGTTTTTCTTCGGAAGTATTTCATCACTAAGTCAAAAATTGTTCTTTTTTTTTTTTTTTTTTTTTTTTTTTTTTTTTAGCAAAAATAATACCTCATTCTTAAGTCTTAAATCTTTACACTGCTTATTTCTGGCTTAGGAAAGTTGTCAAACGTGTGCCGAAGAAGGCGCAATCCCCTACTATACACGGAGGTCTCTCTTGAATGAGTCATGTGAGAACAGCCAAAAATTAATATATCTTTTCTTTGCCGGTACAAAAGGCGTGCACTGGCGGGAGTAGGATACGGAGATCTGCGGCATGTCTCGGTGTGAGGCCCCTCGGTCAGACTCGAACCTTTCGCCGGGAGTACGCGAAGCACATTTACGGGAAGACGGTCGTCGATGGATCGCTTGTTCTGGAATCGTATCACAACAATCTATAATATCTCTGTAGAACACTTGCGTGAAAAAAATAATTAAATCTCAAAATTCCATACGCTGGAACTATCCATTACGAGAATTCCTTCTATTTAACGCATTGATGTCATTAATGTAGTTTTACTAAGTCCAATATAGTATCCTTTTTTTTACAGGAAGCGGAATTGAGTTCGTGTGATTCCTTGAAAGGCTAAGGAACAATAAATTATTACAAAAATAAATTATCTGTCCCTCTCGAGCAATCTCTCGATAAGTCCCTGATGTACCAAATTTTATATACAAACTTTTTAGTCTTAAACTCCATATATCTGAAAAACAGGTTGAGATAAATATACACGTAGCATCGGTGATTTATGAAGCAGGAATATTCACCTTTTTAGTATGATAAAGGACATATAGCCAGTTTATAGATGATATCCAGATAGTCCGGTAAAAAGGAGTTTTTTATTTGCAGGGTCCGTACATATCGAGAGAATTCCGGCAAGGAGCAGCCGGAGCTGGAGAAGGACAAGCTACATTTTATGTTTACAGATGCACGATCAGGAAGAGAATCATGTCATGATCATATTTTAGAGGACTGAGTTATTGGCGAGCAGTAATTTACAAAACTAGCAAGCCAGTAGATATCTGGCGAGAATTCCATTGAAATGAGACATGTGTTCAAAACCATTAATGTATTGTCAATGAAGAGGGTAAAAGATCAACATATGAAAGTTTAACGCCAACGGATAACCGAGAAAATGTGGGGAACTGAAAGCCACAAAGGGGGTTTGCCAAATCATGGGAATAGGCGCGGCGAACCGTTTGAAGGCATATGCAATTAAAAATAAGATATTGCAGACAAAATTTATGATAAGAATTTATACGTTGGAAAGAAAAGACGCAGATGTAGTGACCCAGTCAAAAAAAAAGAAAGGATTCATGAGAAAGATCCCGCATAGCAACCAAATTAAGCATGCAAGTGTACTGGGTAAGTTGTTTCTATGCGAGATAAAAGTAGCATGCCTCATTTACACTACGACTGCACTTTGCGGTTTTTGAGAATTAAGAGTGTGAAACGAGAATGTATTTCTAAAGAAAAAGAGCGATGAAAATAAAATTAATATATGATTTTAAGACAGATTTAAAATATAGGAATTTAGTAAAATAACCTTATTTTAAAAAGGGGGGTGGAATAAGGGAGAAATGTATTAATAGAATATGGGAAGGAAATATCCTTCACAGCCCCTTTAAAAACTGTCTCTCTACCTCGTCTGGAACTTTTTGGAGCCCTTTTGTCTGCTAGACTTTGTAATAAAATTGCTAAAGAATTAGTTTTTCCTGCAACTTTATACTTTTGGACCGACTCGACTATTTCTTTCTTTTGGATTAGAGATGAGCTAGAAAGATTTAAAATGTTTGTCAGAAACCGGATAAAGGAGATCAGAAATCTTAGTGATCCATTAAATTGGTTCCACTGTCCTGGAAAAGATAATCCTGCCGATCTAGTTACTAGAGGTTTGACAGTTTCAGAGTTGAAAATAACCGTCTTTTGTTTCAAGGTCCACAGTGTTTAAAGCAAGACAGATCTCTTTGACCAAAATTAGATAATACATTCGATAATTTAGATATCTCTGAAGTTAAAGATCAGTTAGAACTAAAGAAAAACACAGTTGTAAAATCAACTATTGTAAATGAAAATCAAATAAACATTGATTTGATTAATCGATATTCTTCTTTTATGAAGTTAATAAGAATTGCTGCATGGTGTTTAAGATTTCTGAAAAACTGTAAATTGAAATCAGGAATTAGAAAATATGATTATTTAGATACTTCTGAGTTACAGAATGCGACCAAGAAGCTGATAAAGATTGTTCAAAATTCCGCATTCCAAACTGAAATTCGATGTTTAAAGGAAAAACGTCCACTCCCAAATAACAGTAAGATTTTGAACTTAAATGTATTTCTAGATGCAGATGGACTGTTAAGAGTCGGTGGAAGACTGAAATTTTCTAATTTATCAGAATATCAGAAACATCAAATACTTTTACCAAAGTCTCACTATTTTACTGAACTTTTAACCACTTCACCGGCGACGGGTATAGGGAAACAGTGCTTTTACCCCCGACTTATCTCGGGGCAGCCGTTGAAGTGGTTAATTGATTATTACCATAAAAAATTCCTATATTCAGGTACTCAGACAACTCTATCTTTATTGAGACAATTTTTTTGATACTATCTGGTCAAAGTCAAGTAAAGAAAATTATAAATAGGTGTGAGACTTGTCTTCGAACAAAACACCAAACTCTTCAACAATTGATGGGTGACTTGCCCCATGATAGATATGTACCGTTTGAGAAAACAGTCTTTGATCTAGCAGATCCTATTATAACAAACCCTAATTTAAAACGTTCAAAGGTAACCCTACAATCATATATTGCTATATTCATTTGATTTTCTACCAAAGCCGTTCATCTAGAAGTTGTTTCGGACTTGACCACAGAAGCATTTTTAGCCTGTTTGAGAAGATTCATTGCTCGAAGATCTAAACCCTGTGTCATATGGAGTGATAATGCCATACATTTTAAGGGTACTTGTGCTATTTTGAAATCGTTATATCAAATCTGTTCTTCGGAAGAAATTCAGCGATTTAGTGCTGAAGAACGAATTCAGTGGAATTTCATACCCCCTGCATCTTCACATTTCGGCGGATTATGGGAATCAAATATAAAAACTATGAAGCGAATCCTCTTGAAAATTACTAAATCCTCAGTCTTAAATTTTGAAGAGCTGCCAACACTTGTGACGCAAATTGAGGCAGTTATGGATTCATGTCCGTGTAATTGATCTCAAGACCTCTACAGGTATGTTACGTCGAAATATCACCAAAGTAGTACCTTTGACATTTTATGATGATGTTGGACAACCGTCCAACGCCGGGCGGGATGTTCCGGCTAATTCTCAAAACAACTAATTAGCCAGCGAATGCTCTCTTTGAACTGTCTACTTTTGAACTGAAACAAATTAATCTTTTTGTTGATGTTAGAATTCTTTAGATGTGATGTGTCGAATGTAACTTCATAGATTTTTATGTTCCGTTTTGAAATTAAATGTTTGTTTTGGGCTCTAAAGAATATTGATTATTGTAGAATTAGATATACTGAACCACCGTTGACGCTAGATTTGATTTGAAATTAATGTTTAGATTAAGTAGAAAAGAAAACGAATAATTATTTATATATAAATATAATATATATATATATATATATATATATATATATATATATATATATATATATATATATATATATATATATATATATATTGTTGAATTCTTAATTTTACTATAACTTTCAGATCGTCCGTAATTTATTATATCAAAAGAAAAAAAAAGATAAAATACCAGAAATTTTTTAACATATTTATTTCAAGAGCTAAAAAAATTCAATTTTATATATTTGATTAATACAGAAAGATTTAAAATAACAAAAAAATATGCTTTATTATTACTATTAATAATACAATGTTTGAAGTTTTGAAAATGATGCAGTAAGAGGATTGAGGAAACTTCCCAAAATAATCGTTGAAAGAGCTTTAACCACTTGTCAGCACATGACATAGAAACCTGTCAAGACAAAGCTTTAAACTGAATTGTTCTCGAAATAGTAATTTACAGGTGTGTTTATCCGGTAATGTTTGAACGAGTTAACGGATTTATGTGTTTCTTTTTAATGCTTTTTAACATAGTTGAAAATTGTTTATGAATTCGGTTTATCTGTCGGTCTGTCCGTGCTCTAATTCCCGTAAATATATTCAGATTACCATGAAATTGATATCTTTTATTCGATTATTGATGTTTACGGTCACATGTTTGGTATAAAAAATTATGTGTGTATCATTAACGGTTCATTTACAGGTACACTCAAATATATTCCATTACATTCTGGCCTACGGGTAAATATAGTTTTCGGTGCATTTTATTGATATTACACTGTTAAAAATCTGCAGCATTTGCTGCATAGTCCCTCGCCGTTTTTATAGAATATCTCTATTCTGACCAATGAGAATGCTCCATAATACAGCCAAGTAACCATTTTCTATAAAAGCGGTGGAGTGACTATGTGGCAAAAGCTTCAGATTTTTAACAGTGTGCACTAGTTTAAACATATTGAAATTTGTATATATCACTGAACGGTTACTGTAGAAAACTGCTTACTGCAAACGCTTACTGTACTTAAGCAAAACGCTTAATGTATACACTAAAGTAGTATTTGGCTATATATTGCCTATGAAGAATTATTATTTGAAATGCATTTTCAGTTGTGATACGTGTTTTAAAATTTAACTATTTTTTTTTGCATATTACTTGGTGTGTATATTTTCAATAGATGACATATATGGCTACACAAATTATCTTCGGTGAGGTTCCGTTTAGTGATGTAAATTGCTGAATGAAAAAACTCAAGTGTGATATGCGTATATTTTAACTAACTTTTAGCACACTATGTAATATACATATGAATCTATGGATCACATACAAGCTGCACTAAAAAAAATGGAATAAATTTCGTATTGTTCACGGCAATTTCAGAAATTTGGTTTTCCAATGCGTTATGGATTTTATAAAGAGTTTCTTTAGAGATCTATCAACTCAATAAATTGTAAAGTTTGTTACGGCATTGTGGATGCATTAGAAAGTGTTTCATTATGTATGTTATTCGCATGACTGTTCGTTCTGTTTTTTTAATTAAAAAAGTAATAAAATTTTAGCTACTATGACTAAGAAATAAGCAGGCATTTTTTTTTTTTAAGTTATAAAGAAGGTATGATTAAACTTTACGGATTTTAAGATTTTTATTATAATTCATTCTTTTTTAACCGATTTTATAAATATTTGTTATAATCAAGACACAGCGTAATACAAAGTTGAATGATAAATGGGACACTTCAAAATATGGATCTTGTACTTGAAAATCTCGTAAAAATTGGTTTTGCAATTTCAGTATTTTCATCAAATATTAAAATTCTTCTTATTGTTTTTATCTTTTGACAAATTTTGTTTTTATTTCTGTAAATAATAGCCAATACGAAAAATAATGCTGTTGTCTAAATAAATTTTCGATGTACCTGATTCACGATTCAATTTCAGTTCATTTTCATAATTTTAAAGCTATCAGACTCCCTTAAACAAAATATATTGCTGCATTTATGTATACATGGCTTAAGTTTTGATTAAATAAAGCCATTCATTTTAAGAAGATCAAATAAAAAATAAAATTATTGTACACAACAGCAATAATAATAAAAGAAAATTCTGAAAGAGTTTAATATACATTCAGGGTGTTTCTAAACTCATGGTACAAACTTTAAGGGTAGGTAAAGCACACAGTAACAATCCCTTATCGTATAGAAATGTATGGGACCAAGTGACGCATTTAGGTAAAAACACCGGGAGGTGGGCAATTAGGCCCCTTTTAAAATTTTCAAAATTTCTCATTTATACCACATAATCCTTTTCTTGACATTTCATAATTACTTAATAATAAAATTCTTCCTTGAACATTTTTGGTATGAAATCGAAATATTTTGAATTGAAAATAGAAATAGAAATAGAAATTTTTTGAAATAAAAATGGAGTTTTTGGTTTTACTGGCGGTAAAAGGCAGTAAGTGACTGGTCAACGTCCAATACCATGCATTCAAGTAGAAGAAATCGCCCTTTTTAATTCTACTATCGTCTGTCATGGAAGACTTTACATACTGGACATTACATAGTTTACATACAAGACATGAAAGACTTTACCGAAAAAGCCGACATGCATTTCATGTATTATCTTGCAAATGGCAACACCAGAGCTGCCCTACGAATGTATCAGGAGTAGTTTCCTCGCAGAAGAATGCCTGGTCATAGAATGTTTCAGCGCTTACACCGTCAGCTTTCTGAAACAGGTTCTTTCCACGTCATCAGACAGGAAACCGGCCGAGAAATATCTGTACGCAGTGCAAACCTGGAAGAAATTATTTTGGATTTCGTGAGTGAAAGGCCCGAATCAAGTACAAGAGCTGTTGCACAGAATTTAGGTGTGAGTCATCCGACCGTTTGGAGAGTTTTCAATGAAAATCGATTTCATCCCTTCCGTTTTCAACGTGTACAAACTTTGAATCCAGAAGACTATCTTCGCAGTTGAACTTTTGCCAGTGGGTTTTGCAGCAACATGTATTGCAGCCAGACATTACTGCTCATATTCTATTTACAGATGAGTCAGTATTTACACTCGAGGGTGCATTTAATGCGCTTAATTTCCATTTTTGGGCAACGAATAATCCACATGCAACGCCGCCACATACTTATCAACAACGATGTTCTGTGATTTTGTGAGCGGATATTGTTAATAATTATTTGATTGGCCCATACCTACTGCCAAACAGGCTGTATGGTAGCTGTAACCTTATTTCTTTGCAACAGGTTTAACCAGAACTGTTGCAAGATGTTCCGATCGCCATCCGTAACCGGATGTGGTTTCAACATGATGGAGCGCCCGCGCACTTCACCACTAATGTGCGCAGTTACTTTGATGCCACTTTTGGAGCGCGATGGATTGGGCATGGTAGACCAGTTCCCTGGCCATATCGAACTCCCGATTTATCGAGCCATGATTTATTTTAATGTGGACATCTGAAGAGTCTTGTTTATGAGAATCCAGTTGACTCAGACGAAAATCTAGTATCTCGCATATCCGAAGCTGCTGCGCATGTGCGGGAAATGCCTGACACTTTTAGAAGTATACGCCAATCGTTCCACCGACGCTTCGAAGCATGAAATACAGTTGGTGGGCGCAATTTTGAACACTTATTGTAATATTATTGTATGCATTATTATTTACTTGTAAACTATATTGTAAATAAGCATTTTATCTTTTTTATTCATGTATTTCGTTTGATAAGTTGCCAGTTTTGCGTTTTTTTTTAATTCAAAAAATTCGATTTCATACCAAAAATTTTCAAAGAAAAATTTTATTGTTAAGTAATTATGAAATGTCAAGAAAAGGATAGCATAAATTTTTTCTGGTATGAATGAGAAATTTTGAAAATTAAAAAAGGTTCCTAATTGCCCCCCCTGGTGTTTTTACTTTAATGCGTCACTTGGTCCCATACATTCTTATACAATAAATGATCGTTACTTTGTGCTCTACCTACCTTTAAAGTTTGTACCATTAGTTTAGAAACACCTATTTTAGAGCTATTTTAGAAAATGTACAAAAAAACATCATAGTTGCGAAACCTAGATTCGAAATTACCAATAAGCAAAAAGGTTTCGTTTTATAAAATGACAAACATAACTGCGCCTTCTGTAAACAACCTCATTTGATTTTTCAATGTGAAAGGTATTTAGATTTACCGGCTGAAGAGGGATTGAATCAAATACGAAAACCACAGTCATGTTATAATTATTTATCTAGTCATAAAGTTAATCGATGCAATAAATTAAATAATAAATGTAAAATTTGTTTTTCTAATCACCACAGCTCACTTCATGGTGCTAATTTTTCGAAATCATTTTATAAAAATAAACAAGGTAATTATATTATGTATCAATCTCCGTTGAAAAATGAAGATAACGTAAATACTAATTCAGTGGAAATTATCTCAAATGCGAAGTCCTTGAGCTGCCAAAATAATTATGATCAGGATCATTCAGGCGCCAGTTATAATGCTTTAATTTCGACAACTGTGGTTTATTTAAGAGGAAGTAATGACTCTTTTTTCCTTTTATTGCAATATTAGATACAGCCAGTAATATATCCATAATTACATTTTTTGTAAAAGATATTCTGGGAGTAGAACAATACAAAGTAAAGTCAGTGAATTCCGGATTAAATGATGCAGTCTGTAAAATTAAAAATAGAATACATGTCGAAATGTCAAACAAAGACAGCTCATTTAAAAAATCCTCTAACATGTTAGTTCCAAAATAACGGATTTACACCGTATGAGTGCGTAGATATTTCTAATCTGCACCTTCCATAGAATTTAATGTATGCGTATCCAAGATTTTTTGAACCTCAGCGAATTCACGTGTTATTGTGGACCGATGTATATTATTAATTGTTATTAGCTGGTCAAAAAAAAATTCCTGATACTTCTATAATTTTACAAAACTCTCATTTGAGATGGATTGCAGATGGAACAATACATGATAAAAAGTAAAGTAATTTTAATTGACATTTATTAGAAAATCAAGATGAATTAGATTTGAAGGCCTTTTGGGATTGAGAGACATTAGGAATTGAGGATGACCGATATAATGTTAAAAATGAAGATATTTCGGTAACAGATGCGGTTTATAAATAACAGATATGGAATCTGTCTCCCGAGAACACGGAATTGGGAACAACTAGACAATAATCACAAGATAGCTGAAACACGGCTCGCTACTCTCGTAAAAAGAATGATATGCAAGTTTATATGAAATATATATATTATATATATTTGAAATATATATATTATATGTATGCAATATATATATATTATTATATAATTATATGAAATAATAATAATTCTTTACACCACATATTATACAGAATGTATATTTTAGTGCAATTCATAAATGCATATCAATTTCATTATGTTCAAAAGTGTGGAACTTCATTAAAATTCACTTAAAACTATTCTCTCCTATTGGCCGTAATGTAATTGAATACTTTTGACTGTCCCTGTAAATGAACTATGTATCCAATTTTCGTAAAATTTGAAATGACTCGATTAAATTCTGCAAAGATTATATATCTTAAATTGAAAAGTATTCGGTTGGGTAGCTTTAGCGCTGTTATGTATGTTGATTTAGCCGCAAACTACACAAGGAAGCCGGAAAAATGACCGTTAATCTATTATTTATATTTACTAAATTTATAAATTAAATTTTTTGATGTTCAGTTTTTTGACAACTTTCTCATTTTATGAAAGCATTCAGCCTAGGAATATGGCATTCCAAATAACTAAAAGAGGAAACATTTTTGTTGTAAATGGTCTTTCCGTTTCCTTATGTTGCTTTTCTCTGCTGCCATCAGTCAATAATATACTACATACACGTTTACAATATGCCCGATTAACTTTCAAATTTTACAGAGGTGCTTCAGCAATATTTTAATTGAAGAACAATGGGTTAAATTCATATTATGTTTAACATCTAAATCCATCACTTCTAGATAGAAGCCAGGTATACTCTTTAACAACCAACTAGATAAAAGATAACTTTCACTTTTATCACTATATTTTCACATGGCAGGAACACTTCAAGAAGGAGTTATCTGCGTTGGTTTCCAATTTAATTGCAGAACATTTCAAGAAATTATGAAATGATCGCAGGTATAATTTCTTTGTTTTAAATGTTTAGATCTTCTGTTACGCAAGCATTCATAACACAATTTTTTAAACACAGAACTTTATAGTGAATGGATTTTAGCCAGGTAGAATAAAATAAATAAAAACTGTAATGTTTTAAAATTGACATTTTAAATAAAGAAAAATTACCGTGCGTAATTATTCTAACTTGAATCCAAGAACTGCACAAACACTGTGTAATTTTAAATGTACAAAGTGAACAATCTCCGTAAAGGTTCTATTCATTTCTATTGTAAATAAATGTGAAATTTAAGCATTTAATTTTTTAAAATATTTGTATCAGCATTTACATCAAGACAGCTAATTAAATTATACTTATGAAAACAGTAGTATTATAAATGCTCTTTATAAAATATATTCCTATTCTTTCAGTACAGTAAAAATATTGGAAAATGAACGAACGATCTCTGGTATTATTAATTAAAAGGCAATATTAATATCGCTTGAATATCAAGTTAAGCAGTTTTGAAATGTTTAGAAAAACACAATTTTTCGTTATTTAATGCTTCTGCACATATCCAAATAAAAGACAAATATGGCAAAAATAATTAATCTGATGTTTGAGGATAATAACTACAAAGGATAGTCTGCTTCTTCGAGTTCAAATACCATGCCACAAAAGATTTGTGGAACACAACCGTGAATCTACAGTTTTCCCTCAACGTGCTAACCACACAGTAAAAAAAGACAAATGTCAAAATATCCAAATATATAAGATAATCACAAATAAAAATATACAATAAACTATTCCGAGTTAAGAACAATTCCTGAAATCATTCTATATATTTAAAAGACACAGAAGCCAATATATATCTTAGATATAAAGAAAATTTTGCATTTTTTTCCCGCAAATTTTTAGAAAATTTTACGATCAAGTTTTATTGCGTATTAAGCAGTTTTTCATACCAAAATATCGGTTTTTAGGATGCAATCAATTCTCATTAAAACATACTAAACTGCGTGATTAAATTTATGAATACAATAGTAACACAATAAAATAATTTTAATGATATTATTAATGCCATTAATTTAGCATATTTCTGAAACATAAAAATATCTACATCAAAATCGACAACATCTGGAAATCATGTAATGGGGATTTTAAAATCTAATTAATAACTAAAAATACTACGAAGGACGTTTATAGAAATCGGTGGTAGCAAAAGCAGCATGTTTTATAAATACATCTTTAGGTCACAAAAACATAGTGTGGACTGGATGCTTTGAGAGAGCATGAGCTGAGTTAGTGACGGATAAGAGTTTTCTATAAACACATGATTTGAAAAAAGAATCACATTTGGTAACTAAAACATCAAGGAAAAGAAGTTTATTACAATTTACTAACTCAAAAGTAAACTAAATATGTGGGACGATAGAAGTGACGAATTTATGAAATTAAGAATGGTGGAAATATCAAAAGGATAATCAAGTAAAACAAAAGTATCATCGACGTAATGTATCCAACACTTAAAATTAACCAGATTTAATAAATTGCTCTCAAAATAATACATATAAATGTGGGATTGTAAATATTCTCAAAAGTGCGTCTTGACGAACTCTAGGGTTTATTTAATGAATATGCAATCTTATATGAGATAAAAAGTATAGCACGAGGGGCATTGAAAACAGCTAAAAATGTATGGCAACAGTTTGATGGAAAAATAAGAAAATTCAAGAGATGTTTATGTTTTTAGAAGTTCTATAGTTTTATCGCAACATGAAGGTTGAAGATTCGTTAGATGCCAAATAAAACATTAGAGTAAGAAGTCTAGGTGAATTCCAGTACTTATGTTTGCAAATGTATTACATTATTGATGTGGATGAACTGCTGTGATCTACTAAGTATATTATTTGTTCGAGTGAATAATAAATGCCGTATAAAATTGCTGAGCTAAGAGATGCATTTATTTGTAGTTATAAACAAAGTGAATCTTTAAATAATTTTTAGAATAAATCCTGTATAAATATTAAAAAAAATGGAGATAAAGGATTACCCATACTTAAGCCGTCTGATTATTTGAAAAAAAATTATTACCAAATTCAAAAGTAGTTTGAGTGATGCAAATTTTATATAAATTAACAAAATCTTTAATTTCGATATTAGAGAAATGAAATTAACTTAATCTTCTTTCCAAAAAATAAAGAGCACCTTCAATCTAAACTTTGGTAAATAAAGATTTGACATCAAGAGAAAGCATAGGACTATTGGATAGGTTAATATTTTTTAACTTACTAAAAATAATAAGAAATTTTATCGTATGAAAGTTAGAAATGGATAAAGGAGAAAAATGGATGTTAGAAAAATTATAAGGGGATAAGTAACAGTACCAATATTGCAGACAATAGATCTTAAGGGAACATTGGTTTATGCACTTTAGGCAAAGCATAAAAACGACCACAGATGGTTGAAGAAGGAATAACACAATGTTTAATGTTGTCATTTAAAATAACAGAATTCATAAGAGTTTTTGGAAGAGGAAAGAATTAGTTTGTTATTTTTTATTTTCGACATAATGACCTTCAGTTAAGAGAGCGTAAACTTTATCAGAATATTCTTTTTATGCATAAAAACAATTTGACCACCTTTATCAGCATTAGTTATAATAAGCTTATAGCTGGACTTAAGCTCATTAGGAGCGTTATGTTGAGAATGTGAAAGATTATATTTATAGTTTGAATTATTAGGAAAAATAGTATTAACAAGGATGTGACGACGAGTTTGTTTTTGAAAAGGATTGAATTTACTATGTTTAAAAGAAGCCTCAATAGGAGCAACCAGTTTGGTGAGAGAAGGTTTGCAAAACTAAGAAAAATCTATCAAAGATCTGATATGCTTTTTTGCTCTTAATTTAAGATATGAGAGGAGAGATTAACAATGCAGTTCTCATTTGATAGGTCCTTATTTAAAAATTGAAATTTTTTTTTTGCCTATAGAACAATGAAGAAAACATTTTATCAGGCTTATATCAGAGGCCAACATTTATTTTCAATATCACAGAAATAGCCAAGTGTTTTACTAAGGAGGAAATGGAGGTCATAAAGCTCTTCTTCAATTTTCGAGAGAGAAAACGAACATCTTGAATGCAAGCTCTTAAAATAATAAAATGCGCCTTATTAACATTAGCGCTACATTTACTTTGTTTTCAATATCCCTTACATGCACAACGACTGTTTAAAAAATAAATTCGGTCCTCAATCATAATTTTTATTGGTAAGACACCACTGCTACCAGAATATGCTACAAGTGTATGTGTTTAATATATTCTGATCTCTTTCTTTGTTAAACATTTCTTTATGTGAGGTCTTTTACTTTTATACTATTACAAATTATTTGACACTATTATTTTTTATCTTCGAAAGTTCATATTTACACTTTTAAAGGAGTTGGTTCACGGAATAAAGCACTTGTCTCTTTAGGTAACTACAAATCGTCTATGCTATAATTATAAAAATTAAATTTCTTTTTTTTATCAAATTTCATATTTATAACATTTGTTCTACTACTGGGCATTGCAATAAGCTAGGATTTAATTAAAAATGGTTATTTGTTATTTAAAACTGATTGGCCCATAGTCTGCGCCGCCCATTTCTTTGTGTTACAATAAACAGCACCTGCCATTAAAGTTCACTTGAGGTATCACCTCATCAAACAAAAATACTGCAATTGTGGATTCTTATGTCCTTTTAATTATGAAAGTTTTCTGAAATACTAAATCAGTACACAGTTTAAGAAATATTATCCGCAAACCGATGCTAAAATCGAAAACCTTCCAAATGAAAAAAAAAAAAAGGAAAAAGAAACCACTTCAAAATTATACAGAATATGAAAACACTGCTCATCCAGTTTTTCAGCTGTATGAATTATATAAATGTTCTACAAATAACTCACCTATTGCTTAAATCGTTATGAAAATAAATAATAAAATCCAAATAAATTATCCCACCAAAATCGCTGATGAGAATTCCTCTAATAATTGCAATATGTCTTTAGTAGCATTTCTAGATTTCAAAGAAAAGTAAATCTTAAATATATTCGTTTAGCAATTTTACTGATTCTATAACTAAAGCTAAACTTTTTCCAAATAACCATTTCACTCAAAGACAGCGTGTGAAGTTAACTGCATGTATAAAGCCATCAAATCGCATCATGCTAATCTGCACCTTTTCAACAAATAATTTGTTTTTATTTTATACATTTTATTTGTATTTATGAACTTGTTTAATTTTTTAACATGAGTATATGATTTTAACATAAACGTATATTTAAAACAGAAATGCTTTCATATTTACATGTCGGTTATTTTCTACAATATTTTCGATTAATACATCCTTTTTTATTTGAAAGCCAAGTTATCTCTAAACTCTAATTATTTTTTACTGAAAACAAGTCGTAAGTGTTACCATCAGACAAATGTCGAAAAGTTGAAGAGTGTGACTATGTAATTAAAATTATGACGCAATTAATGCATTTAAATTGAGTGGTCCATATAAACACATATATATTTAATAGTGCAACACTTTTATTAACTTGCAAATGCACGAAATTTGAACCTAATGGCGACTGGCACGTGTTTTTCAGTTACCAGGAATAATATTAAAATGTCGGTAGACAATAATATTCGTAACAGAATTTTGTTTTGGAGAGATGTGAATGATATTATAGCATCAAGCCTTGATCTAAATAAAATGTATATTCTTGGATTTACCATAATTTTAAAGAAAATACAGAAAACCCCACATACTTTCGTTGTGTTAAAATTTAGTACAGTTTTGTATTAAGCCATTGCTGGGAACACATATAATAATAATATGTTCCCGCAACATTTTGATTAAATCACAGTACAAGTGCGTAATTTGATATTACTGTTGTACATATATATTTTTATAAAATATAATTATGAGTTTAAAATTGTAATAAGAATGTATTTGAGTGGAATAGGAATGGAGGTTCCTACAAAAATTATTAATTTTATTATAAATATTAAATAGATATTTTAAAATTTGATTTATATTAAAATCCACATATAATGTCGAGTATATAGTTTGGATCTCAGGAAACAACAATAGCAGAATGATAGCTAGACGCGCTGCCGTCGTTTCAGGACAATCAAAAGAAAAGTTGTTTATAATAGGGAATCGTTAAATAATAAAAATATCGGAAGAAAAATACGACTATAGATCACCCAGAGATTATGGCACGTAATAAAATTAAAGTATATGTGAGGGACATTTGAGAACTGGCAGCTAATAGGTCTGGTCTAGTCAAGCATACTATAATGTTTTCTCACAACCAATAAGGTAGGGCTATAACAAATTGTTCCGCCCACTACAAAAGTATGAGGTGCAAGAGTAACGTTTGAAGAAGGAGTTTAAAGAAATATTCCGAAGATGCAACTGCGGTCCTGATAGCCCTGGTGATTCAAAAGGCGATCCTGACAGACCTGGTGACGCAAAAATGCGGTTACGACAGCCCTGGTAAAGTGATGGAATGGCCGAGGAAGTATGCTACCTGAAGGAGTCTGATTAAAAGCGCATATCCAAGTTATAATGGATCCTGCCCACAGAGTCCCAGAGCTATGCTTAAAGTCATGCCGATTTTGCCGCCCTTGTGAGGAGATGCATCGTATGACTACCTTAACCTATTCCGAGTACCGCGACGGCTCTGAAGTCCGATGAAGGAAGGCGACCGACCTGTCCCAAATTCAAGGTACTACTATAATTTTTCTTATACCACAAATGTTATACTCGAATTATAAATATCCATTACATGATATTTTACGGTATAGTGGCCATATGAGATCCAAACTAACTAGTAATAAAAGTTAAATAAGGTCTTTAAAATAAAAGAAAATTAATTCTCTTGTTATATAAAAAATAATAAAAAAATAATAATTCAAATCATTTTGTTGGAGATTAAATTTTCAAGTGTAAAAATATAACAGTGATAAGCAAACTAATGTTTTGCATCTATTCTTTGAATAATTAATGTTTATATGTATATAATCTTGTTTAATGTAAATAAAAATATTTAATCAAGAGTAAAAAATCTGTAATTCATTTAGTGATAAAAATTAATGTGTGTCATTTTATTCGCAGCTTAATTAGAGCTTAAATCATAGGTGGAGTAGATCACGTAAAAATTTCAGAACTCAAACTTTTAATTTATAATTTGTAATTAATTAATTTTGATAATTACAATCTTGCGCGAATATTAATTTAATTTTAAGATAATTATTCTCGCTGCTCTTCCATTAGAATTTATATTAATTTACGATCACTTGTTTTTATTGAATAATTTTAAGGTATATAAAATTATATACCAAGTACTGTGTGGTAGCGTGGATGATTTGGATTAAATAATAAAGTTTGGTAAAAGCTAGATACTAGTTCAATAAGTGTAATTATCTGTCCAGCAGCCATTAACCTCCAAAACTATAAGATATAAATATTAACCCGTTAGTAGTCGCGCGTTGGTCTTTTCCCCGCCCGAAATTCGTTATCTTCCTGTAACTCATTTCCCGTTAAAGTTACGATAGCGAAATTCCGTGTAGCTGACCTTGAGTGTTCACACTCTTGTGTAGTAAAATTGCAAGTCATTCCTGCTATTTCTTAGCATTTTATCGCATTCTTAAGTTTCAATCGGTCTAAATGACCGCGTTGCGACCACTTGCGTTAGTTGAATTTTCCCCCCTCGTGTTCATCCTTTCCCATTTCCGCGAAATCTGTGGGGGAAAGTTTCTTCGAAGTACGGACTCTCTGCCTGTTGTTATTTCGTCTTTCTTTCTTTTAGAATGTGACTTAAAATTGTTTTATTATATTAGTTGTGAAGTCAGTTCGCACAAAAAAACTGATGGATGGTCACTTACATTTTTTTTTTTCATTGTCAAATATTGCCCGAATAAATTCTCAAATTGATAATCGTTTAAATATGGAAAGAAAAGGGAAATTCATCATAATTATTTGAAAGAACTTGCTTTCCATTTATTACCGGAACATATAAATGAAAGAAAACAGACAATACCACTGCCAAACCATTAAAAAAGAGAGAAGAGAATTTTGTGGGAATCAGTAAAAAAATTGCCATATCTCCAAAATCGGAAAAGTATCGTTTTTGTACAATAAAACAAATTCGAAAGATAAAACAATTTTCTCAGAAATGTCGTATGTATATCTGCGAAAAACATACATATAATTTATTTGTACAATAAGAAAAATAATGAGAATTTTATAATGTAGGTTTGAAATTACATAAATAAAAATCTCTTTTCGATAATTCAGTGAATGTTTATACTATGATTTTAAAAAATACTTTAAGTATTTTTCTAAAATTTATCTATTGTTAAATTTTCATATTGTAAGTAAAAACACATTTTTTTTTAACAATGCCTCAGAATTTTTTATTATTATTATTATTATTGAAATCCAATAGAGGCTTGGGGACGGTATCTGACAAATTTAAATTTGTTGTCCTTCATCAATTGTTCAAACTATTTTTCAGAATAATGTTTTCCAGAATATGAGAGAAAATTCATTTAAATTAAATTATTGCTGCATATTTATAATTTCGGAGAAAATTTTCTTATTGTTTTTATTATTTTAATGAATGTTATTATAAAACAATAAATTATAACATTAATACCTTATTATGAAATGTACAATTGAATATTTATTTTAATTAAATAGTTTCTGTAAAATACATCCCTATTAAGATGAACATTTCAGTGATTCTATTAATTAAAATAATTTATCTATCTTAGGGTTGGGTTGGGTTGATTTTTGACGGCCAATTATCTACACGAGTGATATAGGCCCGGGGGAAGTGCCCTCCGTGGGGGTCTTTCTAAGGGAACCTAATCCGTATTAACGCATGGAAAATCCACGGCTCGAAGAAAACCACGAAAACTCCGAACGATTAGGCCGACGGGCGCGATTGGGATCGAACCCAGCACCTCCCGTCTACCAGCTTCGAGAGCAGAACCTCTCGGCCACTGGTGGGGCTTATCTATCTTAGGATTTAAATCTACAATTGCAAATGTATTTAAATTAAATATATAATTTCGATAACTTATTTATTATTTGCTTTATATAAGCGAAGTTCGTATCCAGAGTTTTTATTCAAGGGCGCTGCTCCCACCCTGAAGTAAGTAGAAAAAACTACAAAACGTGCATTTTCATTAGAAAAATGCATTTAATCACAAAATCTCGCGACCCCCCCCTTCTCTCCCCCCTCATACTACTAACGTTCTAAAAAATGTCGCGACTACTCTCGGGTTAAACTTCGTAGCTGAACGGCATTTGCCACCACACACTTTGAACGATAATTTTCGCTTTATATGTACTTAAAATTTTATGACCTTTAAATAAGGCCAATTTTTTAGTTGAAAAATAGTGGTGGATATCAAAATAACTTGAATATGGCCATTTATTTTGACCGTTGCGTGAACGCAATATCAGCGGGTAATGGGATAAAAAGCCATACATCTATTTTGTTTAAAAATATATTAAAATATTGATTTTAAATCGTGAACTCAACACTGCTGCGATTTCGCATAACTATAATTTCAAATGTCTGCTTAAAATAATAATAAAAAAATCTTTAATTAATTTGCATTTTGTATTAACAAAAGAAATCTTTTGATAAAAATAAATAAAAATATAATTCAATCCCTCATTAAATTTTGTATAGAAATAATCTGTTATATTTTATTATAACTATATGCCCAACAAAGTTAAACTCAGTAAATTTATGGAATCCTAAATTACATTAATGTTGAGAACGCCAGTGTTGAGCCGATGTACTGGATACGATAGTTATGATTATGAATGCATCCTACCTATTGAAAACTTAAGAGCGTTCATCAGCTATGGCGAAAAGGAATTTCATAGCGAAAATGAAACTTTCATTTGAATACTTTTAATTTTTTAAAATTTTAATAAGAAACTTGTGTACAATAAATTCTAGTATGATAGTATTATACGAAGTTTCGAATGTCGTTCACATTTGTATTATCTCTATACAATTGATGATAAATGAAATTCAAGTAAATAATTTCACGAATGTTTTTTTTTTAATTTTTTGAAATACAATTATTGTTGAAATCCATTTTTTATTTAATTTTTTATAAACAAATCATAAAAAAATAAGTTTAGTTCCTCAAATTTTTAAAACCACCCCTAATAATTAAAAAAAAAATGTTTTTATAGAAACATGCAAAAGCATTTGAAATATTCCCGATTTTTAAAAATACTATATGGATTAACCTGTAGGAATTTAATAATTTCTTATACAAAACATACTTTACATTTTTAGCAGGAATATTATATAATGCTTTTTTACCGTATGTAATTCTGGAATAACGATTTGGTAAATACACTTGCATTTTAGATATCAATATATATTTAAAATCAGAATAAAAAAAATATTTGAAAGCTAACATTCGCATAAAAGTTGAGAATTGGAAAATTTCCAAAGTGCATTTAGAATGCTTTTCAGTATTTTGCTATGATTAGACACTGTGATTATTTTTAATTGTTTATTTGTGTTTCCAAACTAAACATCATTAACTTAGACGCTATAAATAATTACCAAATATGTAGAAAACATGTATTTCTAGTAATGATGTAACATACATGTAAACTTTCTGTAGATATTTTTTTTTAAATCTCAAACATTTTAAATGCAATTAAAAGTAAAATAAAAATAAAGGTTTATGAATGTAAGAATTTTATTAAGTTTGTTATCATCCTTTTATATAAAATGCTTAATTATAATAACTTAAATATTTCTGTAATTTTTTAAAAACTTTTAATCACATACTGAGAAACAGGTTTACAAATATATGGTTGTTTGCAAACTAAAGAATATTCGTTGGATTGCACACATTAAAATAAAAATTTTAAATAATAAAAAGTATTTTTAAAGATATGGGATATCGAATAAATATTTAATGACAAAACCCAAGTTATTTTTTAAGTAGGATAATCTGCGATACCATAGTGAAATACGATGATAATTATCAGGACTCACACAAGCGACTAGTTTTTAATTCTATCTTACACCACTTTATAAAGAGGAAAAAATGTTTACATATACTTTGACAACATCTGCAAGAGAAATATACGATAAAATTTATTCAGTTAAAATAGTGATGTGAATAGAATATAAATATAGTCGCCTGTGACAGCCTTGTAATTTATTGAATTGAAAGTTTTATGAAACGGGTTAAATGATTTTAACAGGTTTCATGAAACGAGAATAATTCATTGTTTATGTAAGATAACGATCAACACTGCTCAAAACAGTCAAAGTATATTTCGGTTGTGGATGAATATTGCGGCTGGGGAATTGTTTAGATGACTGATATATGATCGACATTCGCGGTATGCTATGTGAGAAAAAAATATGAATGTTTGGCAGAAAAAAAAAAAGAATTGTATTGAGTACTTCGGTACAACAAAAAAATAACACAATCTGTGCATATGAAAAAAAAAAACGATTAATAATGAGTGTTTCCTTCAAAGAAAACCGTTTTAGTATAGAACACGGTTTTCCCGGGCGGCCAGCAATGTTGCGCAAATTGAAAGCTTGGTGTCAATAAGGCTATTAATGAGGAGCTGGGGTATCATGTCACACTCCTCCCGAAAAGCTCTTTCCGGTTTTGGGGAAGTTTGTGGGGGCGTTAGGCATGCCAGCAACTCGACTTCCTTGAATATCCCAAACATGCCCGATTTTGTTCATGTCCGGAGAATATGCTGGCCATTCCAGCCATATAATTCATTTCTCGAAAGGGAAAACATCAACAAAAGAAGTACGATATGGCCTGCAATTGTTGTCCCTTAACATGAAATCATCATCCATTTCTACAGCGTAATGGGCTACAATAGTTCTGGGGATCTCTCACCAGTCAGAGCTCCGTTTCCAATGCTGTGGAGGTCGGAGCGCCCATCAATGGAGGTGCTATCATAGGCAATAACTACCCCCGCTGCCAAATCTTATATTTAATTGCACGAACGCAGGGATGTTTCTAGTGCCAAATTCCCTCTAGATTAAAATACGTCTATTATAAGGATGAGCAGAAAAACGTGACGCATCAAAGAAAAGAATATTGCGCCGTTCATTTCTCCTCCAGTTCACATGCTATGTTGCCCACTTTTTGCAGACGCCAGTGTAGTTTGTTGTTAACTTAACACATACTATTGACCTTTGAGCATACAGACATACATCATGGAGCCAGGGTTTTGCAGTTGTATTTGAAACTGTGGTGCCAATAGCTGAGCAAAGGTATTGAAGAGGAGTGGCATTCATATTTCGATTTCTCCAAGCCATTATCTTTACATATCGATCTTGATTGGACGGTGTTGCACGTCTACGTCCTTGCTCTGGTCGTCGGCCTGCCTTTTCAGCCTCCAACAACGGTTCCAAATCCTGAAACTCCAGTGGCTTCTGCTACTTGGGCTTGTTTTTGCCCCTCCCGTTTACCCGAACAACAGCTTTTCAAACTTCTGATTCGGTTAAATGACTTCGTTCAGACATCGCACTTATCGACATCAGAGTTTTCTGCTTTTCTTTCAGTAAGTTGCTAGCCAAATTTCTTTTACTGACGCCAAAGAGTCGTTTTTGAAGTCAAACATAAAATTTGCATTCTCCAAAGTTTGAAAATGAGAAAAAAAATTGCATTTGTGACACTGTCCTGCTATTTTCTGCAAAAACATTTCACATATACCGTTATTTTATTAAAGACTTATATATCCTTTATAATATCCTTTAATTGTTTTGAGCACTATATATGTAGAAATAATAGAATTCATAATAAAGTTCTTTACTTTTCCGGGTGTTTCTTATTTTCTGTTATATTATATAAACTGTTATAATTGCAAAAATTTTAAATATTCGATCTCTTCTTTTACACCGAAGTCGCCATCTTGAAATAATGGCAAATTTTTTGGTCGCCAAACTTCGTCCGTTATCATTTTTGACAAGTGCGTTTTACCTAATTTTATCTACTATCAGTTTTGTAGTACATATAATTTACAAGAAATTTCTCACAATGATATTTTTTTTTCCATGGCCGCAAATAAAGTTTTTGTGTGAAAAATATGGAATGATTATCGTGTCATTATTTCCAGTAAAACATTTAGCAGTCTGTTTTATAAATTGATTACCAGTTCCTCTTTTACTATATTTTTGGTATGAATTTATTCTAAAGGGTTTTTTTTAATAATAATAAAACGGTGTAGTTATTGCTGAGACTAACATTAAAGTTATTTAGTATCAGTGTTGAATTGAACTTCTTTCCTCCGGGGGCAATTTCTGTGGCTCGTGAGGGACGTTATACACTTTCGGGGATGGGGAAGCTGCCCTTCTGGTTCATTGATTACACAAAATCTCAAATCTTCCGTGGGTGAACACCTCATTTTACGAGGGTCCACCTCCAGAATTCTACACAGTTTCATATGCATTGCACTTTATCCGGAAAATGTTAAACTTTATTGATTAATAAAGCCTAGTGGGAATGATTCGATATGAATTTTAATCTTTCTTATAACTGACTGAATATAATTTTAAGAAAGATTTCTGCTTGGTAAAGTGCTATCTTAATGAGCATTCCTGCTAAATAATAAGCTTAAAACCTGTGCTGTAAAGAGGGAATAACCAATAATGGAAATATATTAAGAATAAAATAGGAATAAATTCAGGAAAGGACCATTTTTTTTAACCCTTAAGTGGCGAAGTAATTTTTTTATAATGTAAGCGGTGAGGTGGTGTGTATGTAACCCCAAAAATAGATTTATTGTGCACTCTTTAAAACTTAGCGAATGAAAAAAAAATCTTGTGTATTTTTTTTTTGTTGTTATTTAATTGTATAAAAAAAGTGAAAAAGTATTGTAAGTGTACATACGTGTACATTTATGTATATAAATACCACAGAAATTTTATTTGCTCATGTACAATTTCTCTGGGTTGCAAAACACTCTACCAGTTAAGTTTTAAACACCGGAACGCGATCTGTTTCTTTACTTTGAATTATAAGAAGGAAATGTTTCATTTTAAAACTCAGTTCTTATTATTACATTATCATAGCAGCAAATTACCATGATACAGCATATTATTCACATTTAATCAATTGTTTTTTTTTAAGTATAGTTAATAGAAAAAAGTATTCCTATTTCATCCCTAATATTTCGTGAAAGTAAAGAAAGAGAAATAATAAATTATTTTTATGTATTATATTACACCATAATTGCTACAGTAGAGAGCTATCAGAGCATAGACATATTTTTATTATATATTTTTTAAGATATGAAAAACATGACACATTATTTTTTCATTAAAAAAATGTCTTATATTGTTTGTATACATTTACATTAGAAACAATTTTATTTTCACTATGTGTACACAAACACAACTCAAAAACGCATCTTAAAACAAATCTTACAACATTACTCAGTTCACAATAACTAAAAAAAAAATTTGGCTACTGAAAAACATGTATTGTAGCCCCTTCTTCGTTCCTCGCAACGGTCTTTTTTGCAATTCGCCGGCAATTTTCATCGTACGTGTAATCATTAGTTTTAGAGTGCTGAATATTACGTAACATAGGAACTGAATGGGATTGAGTTTTACGATATTACACCGGCAATTTTGGTAACAAGCGTATCGTTCCAACGCCATCTGTGATTTTTCAATGCGATGATAAATTTGTTCAGGAAAAAAATGGGTGTTGCCATTCGAAAATTTCAAACTTTTTTCCCTGTAACCGTAACCATGAGAGCTCTGTTGTTTTAAATTTATGATCCCGAGCGGATACTTTCAAATAGGTATATATAAAATTTCTTTTCGATTGGAGCGGTTAAACCACTATGATTTCATATATCGGGAAGTTCTTTATGACCACCCTGCATTTTCATTTCCTAAGGTGCTTCCTTTGACTTCCCACATTAATGTGTCGTGGAGGTTTTCATAATTGGCTTTTCTCTATTTTAATTGACTGTGGTTTCAATGTTTTTTTTTTTTTTTTTTTTTTTTTTTTTTTTTTTTTTTTTTTTATTTATTTGCTCTTGAAAGGGCCGTTGCTGGGCTATTCTATTTTAGATCGGTTTATAGATCAGGGTTTATAGAATTAAAGCTTCGAACATCGAAAAAATAAAGAAATAACATACATAGGGATGTCTAAGAAAAAAAATAACGAAAGCTTTTAAAAGCATATTCGCGGTCTAAAATGCAATAGCATGCAACAGCCTTTTCAAGAGCAAATATAAAAAAAATCCCTTGCAACCACAGTGAATTAAAATAGAAAAAAATACCCAACTAGGAAAACCTCTACAACACTCTAATGAGGAAAGCTATAGAAATAATCTTAGAAAATGAAAATATACGCAACGACATCGCACACTCAGCTATCGACAGCCGCTGACGACTAATGCTGGAAGAAACAGAAAAATTGAAGAAAGGGGAGGAAAAAAGAGGGAAAAGCTAAAAGAACTCACGGTACAAAGCGCAACGATCTCAACATCAATTAAGCAAAATCATCATCATTTCAAACTGAGGAATCCTCCGGTGAAGGTGACAAAACTCGGTAGTATAGACACTGCATTGTGCATAATGTATGCCAGGTACTATGTAATATTGATAAATGGCATACATTAAAATTGTTAGAGTATATGTTTTTCATGAAAAATAACGAAATATGTTTTATAAAAATTGTTTCTAACGTAAATGTATACAAGCAATATAAGAAATATTTTGAATGAGAAAATAATGTGTAATGTTTTTAATAACTTGAATAACATATAATGAAAAAGAGTGTTTATTCCTCTATACTATTGTAATAATGCATGGAAATGTGTTGTACTATAATATATAAGTATAATACGGGCATTACAAAAGACAGTTATTTCTGTTTTAAAAATTACATAAAGAAAATATTATTTTATGATAAAGTTACACAGAAGCAATAAAATATAAAAAAATAGCAAATGTGCTACCCAGTGTGTTTCTAATAATAATTTTTATTTTGAGAAAATGATTCAATGTTACTTTAGGATTTTGAGAAAACTTGAGAACGCTCTAATATATTTTTCCCCATCCTTTAATTAAAAGAGACATCACTGAGAAAATCTTTTATCTTATAGACAAAACTAAATTTAACGGAAGCTACTTTCTGCATAGAAACATATTTAAATTCCTTATTTTTACAGAATAATTTTTCTGCTCATTAGATTTATTGTGATGATGATAATGTTGTTTAGCATACACAAGCAAATTCTAAACAATTCAAAATATTTAAAAATATTTCTTTAACTGCTGTAATCTGTTTAAAAATCCATATCTAGACTTTTTAAACATTAAAACAGTTTGACACTTCCAAATATTTCGCTTACAATGCTTTGAATAATACACTAGTTTAGATTTTAGTAAGATAATAATAATACACTTGTTAGAATTAATTTTATTCTGATATCTGTTATAAGATTATATATTATTATTTGAAATAGAAATTTACTTAATTGGATAAATTCGTTTCATTATGCTAAATTGTTCTTAGATGAAAAGTTTAATATTTTTAATATAATTCCTAAATAAGTTATTCCCTTTTTTCATAGAGTACCTCAACAAAAAAGTAGAAATTCTAAACAAACTACTTGTTCTTTTTTTTTCTTTAAAACTAGGCAATCCTAGTAATCGAAATCACTCATATTTACTTAGACTGATTCATGACTGAAAATTTTGTTTGGAAATGTGAAAAATATGTATAATTTTCAAATATATTTTGCCAACTGTATAATTTTTTTTACAGTTATAGAATGTAGTGCATAAACTCAAACAATAAGATTAAATGTGAATTTTCGAAAACAGATGGAAAAAATTCATTAAGCATGTACATTATGATAAAATTCATTACTTTGTTTTTAATCTATTCTAATATTATAAAGAAGTAACGTTTGTTTGTTTGTAGTGGGTAAAGTCTGGAAGATCGGCTGTCATTTCAAAAATATGTGTGGGACATGCTGTTGACTAGAGTGGAGTGTAAAATTGAAAGTTGGAATTTTGATTTCGGATAACAGTCAAAAGTTGCCTTTAGTACCTATAATATAAATGCAAAATTTCATGAATTTTCAAAAAATCTGCTTCAGGGTTCTACCAGGACCTTTATATTTTCATTGTTTCAAACAATTCGTTCTTATTATAAATTGCACTTTTAGAGTGCTTTTTGGTAATCTCGTTTGAAATTATTATATTTAAAATGTTTAGTGTAACTTTCTTTATCATTTCCAAGCCTTAAGTCTTACATTTTTATTTTTTAAATCTATTTACTGAGTTTTAAAAATTGTTTATACACATTGTTAGGTTTAAATTGAGTGCGAATGCCGGCAAACCTTATTTTACCATTACTCGGAGATCAGTGGAATGTCCCCTATTTGGTTCTCTTTCAAAACTTAATGAAGCGGTTTTGCCAACAATAGCAGATAATATAAAATATTACTTGTATACAAGGCAAGACTTAAAACACAGAAAAAATGACAAAGATCCCCCAAAGTCAGAGGTAATCATAATCCTAAGAGTAAAGATCGAAGAAATTCGGAATAAACATCAATTCCTGTAATTTCCCAGAGGCGTACTGATCAAATGATAGACAATATTTTTTTCTGAATACCAGAAGTTTATTCTATTCCCTAAATCCAACAGAAATGATAATGTATAATGTATGTATAATGTATAATGTATAATTTATGTATAATGTATAATGTATAATGTATGTATAATGTATAATGTATAATGTATAATGTATGTATAATGTATAATGTGTAATGTAACATGAAGAATATTTAGTTTTTCAAAGCTGAAGCAGTAAGTAAACTTCTAGACATTTCGGCGTGCAAATGCAACACAAATTTTATGTGTACCTGTGAAAATTAAAGATGGTGCCAAAAGAACAGGATTTTTTCTTGTCCAACGGTCAACATGTAGATGGTTATTCCCATGCTCAGTGAAATCCAGAGAAGTGAATTGCGACAGAGAGAAGACAGGAAAACCAGGGACTCGATGATGGCTGAAAAGGCAAGTTTAAAGTGTGCAGCTAATCAGGACAGTATAGTTGTTATGTATCGTGAGAATTGTGATGAAGAATGACATAATAGCACTTCATCAGTGTGCTTAGAATTAATATTCGTATCACAAGCCTCTACTTCTCAAGAAGAGTCAAAAGACAAACGAGAACACATCTACGTACAGTTTTAATGGTCTCATATCAGTATGGAGTTTTTCACAGATGCGTGGCAGCAATAACTTCTGCAATTCTACAAGATTTTGGCATCGTAACAGAAAACGATTCATCACATATAATTGACAGAGAAAAAGTACGCTGAGAACGAAAGAAAACTAGAGAATGTGCTTTAAAGGAAAATCTGAAAGCTTTAGAATCAGGAATCAGATGTATATATTTTGAAGGAAGAAAAGATAAAACATTAAATCAAGAGAAAATTGGAGATAGACTACATCAAAGATCTATAATTGAAAAACATATATCTCAGATTGAAGGGCCACATTCACTGTATCTGGGACACATTACACCATCTTCTGTATCCGGAAAGAATATTGCAAAAAGCATTTTAAAATAGTTCACTGAAAATAACTTAAATATTGATACATATATAGCTATATGTTGTGACAGAACAGCTGTAAACATTGGGAGAAAGAATGGTGATCTTAGTTTTTTTTTTAAACAAAGATTAGTCGTCCCTTGCAGTGGTTAATAAGCCAGCTTCGAGCAAACAAATTGCCATTGCATTATTTATTTTCTGAACTTGATGGCCAAAAACAGGTCCACGAGCCTTTTTTGTTTCGATTCGAAAATAGTTGATCAATGTGAACAACAGCCAGTTGTGGAATTCAAAATAATCTGCTCTTCTCTCACAGAAATGAACTATGGAGTGTTAAGTACAGATCAAAATTATTTTTACGACATAATACAGGGACAAGTCTCACTCTAATGGTTGACAACTGCCAATCGACTACTTAGACAGTACACTGTAAGTCAGAATCCTTCCCAAAATCTGAAGATTATGACTGAATTTGTAATGAAAGTATATGCGCCGATGTGGTTTCACATTAAGAAAGATTCTTCCTGCAAAAGCGGTGCTCATGTAATGATTTCAAATAATTAAGTTGCCTCGTTATTTAAGCAAAAATTTAAAGAAGGTTGTCGATCCCGTTATTCAACGAAACGCATAATTCTGTCATCCAGAAAACATTTTACTAGGAACGATAACTGATGAAGGGAACCTTGTTCGTGATCTTGGGTTTAGAAGAATATTGGGGTTAAACGAAATGGAATGTTCAACAATAAGGCAGTTTCATATTACAATATTGAACTTCAGTGCTACAGACTATACTGACATTATTGACTGGCAAGAATGTGAAACGACATCACACCTCCCATTCTTAATAGCGTATCAACAGAGGAGCTGAATGTGCTCATAAAAAGCTCGGAAGTTCATCTTTTCAATTCCCCAAGTTTCCATTTCATATTCAAGCATTCAAAAGGTGCATGAAATGAGTCACTGAAGCATCCTTATTAGTTTTAAGAGTTAACGCAAGGGATGGAAATAGACGAACAAAAATCGAATCACGAAAGATAATGCCTAGTTTTGATACCAAAGGCCAATATATATTTGAGTAAAATGAAAGATCGTTTTACAGTACATCATACATATTTTTTATTACATTACTATATATTCAGAAAACTGTGTTTCTGATTCATTCACAGAACTACATTTCATGTATATTTGAAAAATAAAAGTGAGCTGTATATCTAAATATTGTGCTTTTTCTTTATCGTATTTGCGACAACTCACATTGTAGTGTCCTTTTTACCTTTTAAGTCGTTAAAACATGATGACACTAGATAGATCATATATAATACTTTAATCAGCCATTTATGAGTTGTTTTATTGAAATTAGAAATTCCGTAAAAAATTTGAATAATTTACACTACATAGTACAATCTTGGCTTTTCACGTATAAAAGGCATAATCTTTCGGAGCTGGTAGAGCCCTAAAGATGAATTCTAAACGAAATAAAAATTTTATATTTTATTCAGTGTGCCAAAAGGTAACCTTTCAAATATATTCAAAGAAAAAATCCCCCAAACAATTCTTTTTGGTCATTTTCGCTCCAACCTAAAATGTCCATCTCGGTCGGTATAACAACATCAATGTCGGTATAACAACTTTCTAGAGGATGCAGGAAGAAAAAAATTCTAAATTGGTAACTTTGTGATATTGTTGGTGCTGTAAATTTGAAAGTTTGTGTGTTGGTAAGTTTTAAGATGTCCATACCTGCTATGCAATGTTCGTTAAGAATTCTAAATTTAAAAGGGTGAAATCAGATGAAAATATTCTAAAAACTTTCTAAATTTCGAATTATTTTGAAATGTTAGGCCTAAAAATTTTAATTTGGCATGGTTGTAATTTTAGAGACGTAAGTGTTCAGCAAAAGAACAGCTTTATAAAAATTAAAAATTTAAAAAGTGCGTGAGCAAAAAGCATTCTAATGTTGCTGTTGCGTGCTTCAGTTAATATACAAGCTTGGTATCTTGTACACTTAAGATGCAAATGCTCTCTAACAATTGTGTCTAAAAAAAACGAAATTTAAAATGCGAAATGAGAAAATCTTTCTAAATCATGATTTAGTTGGATTTGATCGGATTACGAAATTGAAATTTAGTATTGTGTTCATTTTTAATATGGGGATGCTCTGCATACTTTTAAGACTTTAAATTAAAAATTTAAAGATGAGAAATGATACGGAAACGCTATATAGTATGGTTTATACAACCCTCGCAATACTAAGATGGGGACTTGATCCCATCTGGACATTTTGCATTTTTTTTTAAATTTGAAATATATATCGTAAAATTATTTTATTTAAATTCTCCTATAAAGGTATTTTTCATGATTCTGTCTACATAGTAAATTTCGCGTCGCACAATTATTTTTTTTGTTTATTTGTAGTAATTGCGAATGGGCCACATTGTATTCACCTTAAGAATTCAGGGATTAAATGAATGCTCTGTATCCTTTATCACATTCCAAGAGAAAGAAAGCGCATTTTTGGCATCCCGCCAAATGTTGTTTACTAGATGGAGTTGTGGTTTTCCGTTCTAGCGAATGTAAGCTCCTCCCTCATTTCGATATTTCTTGTTCTTGTGTACGTTTGTGGGTAAATGTCGCTCTTCAACTAAATGAATCGCCGCGGTTTGTCTATCAAGAAGGCGCATACATTTTTATTTGATGAAGATTCTCATAAAGCAGTAGATAATGATGGTGAAACAGATGTTCAATATAGAGATGTAGACGTAATTGTAGACGAATTATCTGATTCTGCATTTAATTATGTAAGCTTTGAAAGTGAAGAGGAAGATCGTAATCCTCATGTAGCTGGACTGTCCTGGAAATACATTCAATGTGTTTCAAAGACGCGTGCGCATAACATTTGTTAGAAATATTAACATACCATCGGCAATAGCTAAGAATGCCAAGACAAATATACATGCATTTTTTCTATTCATAAATGATGAGATTATCAATATCACTGTCGCATTCTCTAACAAAAGAGGCGAAATGAAATACAAGATTAGAATGAATCTCATCTAGTTATGAATTGAACACAAAATTTTTATTTAGAACTTGCATGTTTTTATGTCGCTTTCTAGAAAACCAGGATATTATATAGTATTATAAAAAAAGATCTTTTTTTTCTCTACGAAAAATAATTTCATTTTCTGTTTGAAAATATAACACAAAAACAGATTTACTCTGCAGAAATTTAGAAATGTTTATTGACTAAAGCATTGACTTAGCTATATTTATTTACTTTAGCAGAAATTTCTGATATTTGTACAAACACTTGGAACTGAAAAAAAGAGACTTTTTATATAATTAATGAAATTAATATATATTAATGAGCATTGACTTCTTCCAGAAATAAAATCTTTCTTTAAATTAAATATTTTTAGTAGTTTTCTGAGAGTATGTACGAAACTCTTTTTAGCACCTACGAAGAACATTTTTATTTCAATTGCTTTTGAGCAAAAAATAATAGTATATAATTCTAAAAGTTTTTTCATATTGTGTGTTCAATGCATTTTATGACTTATAAGAAAACATTGAAGAAATGTATGTTTCTAAAAGTCTGTGTGACATATAACCTTACACAACATCTGATTTATAATTTTATAAGGATTTACCTCTTTTAATCCTATTTTATGGACCAATAATATATATATACTTAAATATGTATATATGAAAGAAAATTCGATAATTCAATATAACCTCTGATATATATATTATTCATATATATATTTAAAAAAATATATGAATACAAGAAAAAAAATTCTCCAAATAATAATTTCAATTATTTATATTCTTGTTCATGAAAAACTGTTTTCTTATTCTAATCTGTACGTTAAGATCATAAAAGCAAATAAAAAAAATAGCATAAGGTTTAGCTTAAAGTAGTTCCAAAAAGTGCCTGTCAGTTCTTATTAAATTTAGAGACAGAAATTTTTTTCGAGAAACAGTAGCAGTTTTTAGAATCAGTAGTAGAATGTTAATACGAAAGAAACTGTAAGCTCATTTAGTTAAATAGAGACATAATTAAGAAGAATAACAGTAACTGTTTCTATGCAGAAGTAGTAATATAAATATCACTAAAATTGTTTATTGTTAAAAGTCTACAGCAATCTCTCTAGTCATTCAAAATTTTTTGTAGAAAATGGTTACGTAATCGTAATTTATCTCTATTCCTTTCAACTAGAAAAATGCAACATATTATCATGTATCGGTTATTAATAGAAACTCTTGGATAGCTGGACAAATTGCTGAAAAAATTTAACAAGATAACATTGCGAAAAATTTATCATAATATTTTGAATATGATTTGACATAAATATGATTTGAATAATTTTTTTGCTTTAATAAAATATTAAACTTTTAGCTGTTTTTCAAATGTAATTGGAATTAGAGCAAATGAGCTTAAACAAAAATGATTCTGTTTCATATTTCTAAAACAACTATTTACGGGCTGTCCCAAAAATGACTAATGGAATTTAAAATTTATTAACTTGATAACGGTTACAGATATTAAAAAAATTCTTCCAAGGGGGTTATGTATGATGTCAGGAGATTTCTTACTGTCATTCTTGATATTAGTAATATTTCAAACAACAGATGGCGCTCCGAGAAATAGGGGATAATTCCAGAACCAATTTTTGGTACTTCGGTTTCCATTCGAAAGCATTTTAATCTTATTTTTTCGCATGGTCGAACAGAGAGGCCAAATCAATCAAGCCTATTTTAGCACCTATTATTTGCAGCGTCATCTACTGCTGCTATTTGTAACTAAAACTGGGAATCCCAGCATATAAACGCCTGAAATCTTACATAACCCTCCTGCAAAATGTTTTATCTATCTGTCACCTTTTGTAAGTTATTCAATTTGGGACATCCAGTAGATAATACTAAAAAAATCTGTCAACAACGATACATTAAAAGAATATCTCTAAAGTATGCTAAAATACTGCATTTAATCAATACAAATAAAAGATATAAAAATCTTCATCGGAAGTATAAAAACAAAACAGTATTTTTTTTTCACATACAGATGTGCATGAACATAATTATGTGCAAATATGCTTAATATTCAATTCTATTACGCGTTCTAAATTACGCTCAGTTAAACTAAGATGTAATATAAAATAAAAGTTATTGAGTGAAGTGCTTGTTTGCTACTATAAAGGTCATTTTATACGAAATTATGAAACACATAATACATGTTTTTTTTTTTTTTTTTTTTTTTTTTTTTTTTTTTTTTTTAACTACCTATATCTAAATGTAGTTTCATCGGTAATTTAATATGTAATATTTGTTATTTTGCCTAAAAATATTTATAGCATGTATTCATTTTTTAAAAATGCTATTTATTTAAGATCAACAAATTATTTATTTTATTATCAAAAATTATAAATAACTATGTTTATCTGATTATACTTAAATATTTCAAAAAATTCAAAAAGATGAAAATAACAACATACTTTTGAGAATCCTATTTTTCAAAGAAGTATTACATTGATAGTCATCCAAACATCAAAACTGTATCGCAAAAGTTATTAATTCTGAAACAAAGTAATAAATGTAAAATACATTTACTTAAAATGATACATAGTATAAGAAAATCATAAATACATACAGCTTTTACTTCCTACAATATAAAAAACATTATATAATATATCCTCTTCAGGAAATATTCTTTTCCTTTGAAGCAGTTTCTTTTTTGCCTGATTAATAGCTCTAATGTTCCAGACATTAGCAGATTTATTATGGCAGTTCCATTTTGGCAAAGATATAAAATAAACAATTATTAAATCCTTCTTATTAATGCCTTGAAAATTGCTGATGTTTGTATATCTTTGTTGAAATATATGATTAACGGAATTTTCTGTTGTGATAAATAATTATTACTTTTTTAATATTATCATTGTGTTTCTCTTTAATTAGGTTTGTTGTATGATTTATGCACAGCAACAGTCAGACAGAATTAAAGATAAATAATTCTTCTTTTTAAATGAAAGTTTTTCTGTTATATCTCATCTTTGATGTTTTATTATCTTCATTATAAATGCTAGATATTTCTACTGTATACAAGTTTTTGTAGTGTGCAAATATTTTTTTCAAAATATGCTTCGTAATAGAAATTATATTGTTTAAATCTTTTTAATTTTTAACCTACTTATTTTGTCAATCAAAATTAGTTTTAGGTTAAATATTTATCTAATAAATAATTTAATTCTTGCTGGAAGTGTATCATGTAACTGACATAAATACCCTTGATACCACTTCAGCAGGTTGTTATTTTATTTTATTGTCATAAAAAATACTATTATTTATATATTTTGATTATTATTATTATTTTATAAAATGCATATATATATTTAGAGTGTGTCTTACATATATGTATTTTGATTATTAGGTCCTCCGCCCCCTTCGTCGAATGGTCGGTCAGCCTTGCTGACCCCCTCTTCTACCTTCATCCTGCAAACCTCTGATTCGGTATTGCACTTTTTCTGGGGTATACCATACACCGCCCCTTGAGCGTCAGCGATCTTGTTTTCTTGTCCCCGAAACTCGCCTGTGTGGTCTGTTTTATTAGGTACCCTAAATAACGTAACATCCCGTCATAAATTCGACTTTGCATTTTATGTCAAGCTATTTTTAGGCTTGTAGACTGCGTGTCTCGCTAAAAAGATCCCCTCTACAAATAAGACTCACTGTGCAGTCCTTCTCTTATTAAGACTTTACAGCGTAGATACATATATGAGTATATTTATATTAAATAATAATAATAATAATCAAAATACATATATGTAAGACACACTCTAAATATATATATGCATTTTATAAAATGATAATAACAATCAAAATATATAAATAATAGTTTTTTTTTTATGACAATAAAATAAAATAACAACCTGCTAAAGTGGTATCAAGGGTATTTATGTCAGTTACATGATACACTTCCAGCATATCTACATGAATCTACTTTTGCCGTATGCTTTACTAATGGGATTATAGCACAATATTTGTGTAATATATGTGATAAATGATGCAATAATTATTTCTACATAAACAGAAGTAACTCTATAACTTAAATGGGCAGTGAATTGAAGAGCAAATTCAACGATTTAACATTTACATATCGCATGAGATAATATCATCGCTAAAACAAAATTGCATATTTTGTTATAATTATAGTCATTGATTGTTTTTATGGTGATTTTCTGTCGGTTTTCACTTTGTAGATATTTTTATTTTTAATTACTAAATTTAAGTACCAGTTACACTAGGGATCTTCAAATGAAAAAGTTAAAAACGTCATAACACTCAAAGCTGTTGAAATTTGAATATGCCGCTTTGGCATAACATAGTGAGACATCGAGGTATGCGATTGGAGTGTCTAGTGTGGTTTTGCGCATGCGCTGGCGCTCGCGCAATAAAAAGGGGATTAAGCAGTCAGTTGCGTGTTCCGCCCAACTGGAACGGCGGTGTGCGTGACGACATCATGGCTTTCTCACTGCAGTATTCAACGATTGAGGAGCAGCAAAGTGTATGATTATTCTGGTGCAGCGAGAATGATAACACATGGTTGCTGCTCAATCATCGTGTTTTGAAATGGGAAAGCCGTGATGTCCGCACGCGCACTTCCGCGTCGATTGAACGAAACACATAACTGCCTGCTCCTCCCCCTCCTTCCTGCATGGGCACCCCCGCATGCGCACAACTACAGCGGATACTCCAATCGCGTCCCTTGATGTCTCACCCCATTATCCCCGTCCGTTATGGCATGAAAGTAAACTGCAGTGCCACCTCCCAATACAGAGTGCATGGGTATCGATGTAAGGTTGCAACCTGCTCTACCGTTGTTGTCTCGAAAACCGGAAAGTATGTGTGCTGAAGCCTAAATCGTATAAGAATCACCTAACACAGATAAATAATTTTTGTTGTTATTGTGCCAGTTAGAATGTGGTGTAATATAACCTTTGTCACGTGATATTTCTGTGGGATATAGCAGTATAATCAAAATATAGAGACTTTATAGATAAATAGAGATAAATATAGACTACTGTGTGACACATTGGCTTTCTCGTAAATTATCCAGTCAAATTTACCATTTAAAATTAAAGATATATTTTTTTTGTTTTCAGTGTCAAGATAGACGTGAAAAATTTTAAGAATCCAAGATTGTCGAAAAGCAATCATTGGGGACAAGTTCAGCTTTCATATAGGCATAAAATTTTGATGTCTTTGTGTGAAAAATAACATTAAGTTCGATTCGCATTTCCTCCAAATTCGACTTCTCTTTCAGCCACTTGATGTGGACCTTTTACGTTCTTTAAAATCCCACTGAAGAGGTGTGTTGTCAAGGAAAAGAATTACTCTGATAGTAGATGTACGAGCGTACCAAAGGACGAGTTTCCGCGTCTTACAAAAGAACTCATATCAAGAACAATCTAAAGTCGGGATTTCGGGCGATCGGTATCTATCCTCTAAATAGAAACAAAGTTTTGGAACGGATTCAAAAAGCAGTCCTCGAAGAAATCTTAGGATGGATGACGGAGCACGTTGGAAAAGTGTTCTTGGAAGAGTTGAAGAAGAAGAGGGGAAAAATAAGAAGAATTTTGGAATCTAATGACGCAAAAAGTTGAATGCCGGTCGGGCTGAAGCATTAGTGCCATCGATGTTCAAAAAGTCAGAGAAAGCGGCGTGGTTGCAAGATCTAGAGGAACTGACGTGGCTACTGCGTATATCAACAGCAAAGAGGAGACATTTGGCACTGGAAAGAAAAGAACAAAGAGAGAGGGGAGATCTTCCCAAAAGTTGTCAAAGTCTTTCCTTATTTTTTGCATTAGGCAAAATTCTGAATACGTTTCACACGAGATACGGCACATTCTCAGAATTTTCCCGCATCGACAGAAGAGAGAGTTGTTATTCCGCAATCAATGTTTCGGGTTTTATGAGAGCACGGGTGTTATAAAAAACAGTGAATGGTAGGGGATTAGGGGTTTTGGTAAAAGCAATTTTGGAATTTTATCTATTTTTGGTTCGATTGGAAAACAAAAACGTTTTTTTTTTTCATTTCGTATATTTTTTAGGCGGTTATTTCCTAAAACTTAAAATAGAATTGTATTTCGTGTTTAATGTTTCCTTATTTTATATAATTTCATCTTTTGCCTTTGTAACATTTTATTCTTATTAGTTAAAAGTCCTTATATTGTGCAGTTTGCTCGTTTTGTAAGACTTGGAAACAAAATTCGAATATATTTTCTTTATGTAAAGTTCTAGATATCATATTAAAGAGGAACTACTATATTTTAAGAGATAATATATGTATGAATTATTATGAAAGCGTCATTACGATTAAATATGTGATACATTTAAGGAAATTGCAAAACGCTATAGGATTTTTTGCAGCGAAGTGGGAGTAGATCAATGGTACAAATCAACGGCATTTAAATATCATTTTCGAAGATTAAATTGTTTACAGCCTAATTTTCAGAGAAGAAATAATTCACGAATTCTTTCTCTTGCATTTCAAGGCAAAAAAAAAAAAAAAAAAAAAAAACCACCTGTCATAAAGTAACCCCACCCGATGGGGCAAGTTTGTGGCATCTTTAAATAAAAATTTCTCATTTAATATTAAAAATTTAAATTGTGCAATACATCGTTATGTAGCAAAAGAATATGTCAACATTTATAAACAGTCAGTATTCGGTTACTTATAATACAGTTCAGCTGGTGTGATTAAAACTTCAAAATTTGTCACAAAGTAATCCCCTCAAGGCACGTTAGATGTTTTTAAAAGATTAGAGAAATTTCTACAAGAAACGGTTTTTCTGTAGAAAATTAATCGCGACGTTATTATTTAATATTTGATAACTATTCAAATGGCGCAGCTATCCTTATTATAGCATTGAATTTGTTTAAATTGGAACACATTGTTTTTAATATATCATTTTATGTCATCTATGTTATTAAACAAGAGACTCTGAAACTACCGGATAGATTTTTTTTTATTCACGTCATAGGATAGGTAATCTTCTCAGCTTATAAATATGTATAATATATTCTTAAAATCAACATTGTTTATCATTGCCATTGCACATTTTTTTACATATTAGCCACGGCATATTTGGTTATCCTTGAATAAAAAATTTAAACAAGTATATCAGTTGCAAGAAAAGAAAGTTTTCAATGCTAAAATAAATTTCATTGTCAATGATTGCGAGCGAAACAATATTTGGTGATTAAATTTTTGCGCAAGAATAAGAAAATAACGCCTGTATCTGTGAATACATAAAATAGGAGTGACAGTTTTTTCTTCCTTTTTGATATTTATTGTCTGCATATATTTTGCGTTTCCTTTTTTTCTCAAAATCTTTCAAGATTTTATTTTTAAAATGACTTTAAATTCGCTTATAGAAACATTAATAGCTTCAGAAATAAGCATATAAGGATTATTCGTATGGATAATTATGAATTATGTATTATCTTGTTGGAATTTATGGCATGTTAAACCAAAAACTCTCAGTAGCTAATTCGCGCTCTCTCACGATTAAACAAAACGGAAAAAAGGTGCAAAATAGGCTTTATGCTGCTTATTCAATAATATAGGTAAGTAAAAAATCGCTTACCTTTTATTTATCATATTCCGAGAAGTATCCGGCCTATGCTGGTAACGCATCTGCGATATATCCTTTTTCTATGTGAAAAAAATATATTAATTTATTAAATGCTAGAAAAGAAATTCCTGCATTCCATGGAATACTGAAAACAATTTGTCGTTAGTATTGTGTAAATGTGAAAGATTGAAATATTTTTGCACTTAAGTGATTGTATATTTACACACTTTTGGAGTACTAATAATCTCCGTCATATCGAGCAGTTACATTTTTTGGATGAATGAAAAACAGATGCGACGAAACACACAGGCTACGAGAAAAAATATACAATCATTAAAAATGTCTGTTTAAGGTAAAGAGTATATATGTTTCGGAAAGTCACTACTATTTTGCGCATTTTCTGTCATAAAAAAGGAAGGAACACAAAGTTAATAAAATAGTTCATTAAAGTGTTTTGAGATCAGTAATTGAATTCTTTTTCTTTTTTAATTGGGTTTTTAGAGTTGCCGAAACATCTGGTTGATTAAATTCAAGATATTACAGTCTCAAAAGAAATTTGCTTGCTGAAATGAACTTTTTAAATTATTTTACATCACTAATTTTTAGTATAACAGTGAATTTCTGTCCGTCCAATTTTGATGATTGCTGTTTATAATTTCCTGTAAATATTCTGTAAACGATTCATTCTACAACTGGCGTATAACCTGAATGTTTACGGTCACCTTTCATGTTTGAAGCGAACTCTTGATGGTGATTTCCATAATGATAGATTAGCCAATTTTGTAATTCTTTATACTCTTTAATTTACAGCTTTTCATTTAATAAGGGCCCACTGAAGCCGTTTGTAAACGTCCTGGCCACAGACATAGAATCTAGAGCCTTTCTTTGTGGATTTTATTATATATAACTTAGATATCTTATAATAGTTTATTCCCTTGTCGTTGTGCCTATGTTGCCAACAGTGTATTTTCTTTTACATTGCAATGTCATACTATGTTTTCCTTTCATAAAAATTTGAAACCTCCATTAAATTAGCAAAGCAAATGAAAAAATGAAAGATAAAAACACATAATGGTTTTATTTAAATGCGAAAAACGAGCAACAGAAGATTATTGCTATATGCAAACTCCAGGTACTTTATTGTCAAGAAAACAGGGTGATTGCATGCAAAGAAAAACAAATTATAATGCAAATGTAAAAGAATGAACCTTCCGTGGAAATTCATCATTTCCACATTGATAAGAAAATTATTATCTGAAAATCTGATTACATAAAATTTAGACGATTGCAAAACAACTTCATCTGACGTCACATTCCTAGTAAATCGAAAAAGATTATCGATTATTTACATTAATGTGGTTACGCAGTTTTGAGTAATATACTGAAGAAGAGTATCATTTTATTAATTAATATACATGAAATAGAAAGCCTTAATTATCATTTTAAAAACGCAATATCATAAATTGTTTTTAATTATTGCTTGATATAGCCATGTACAGATGGGGACAAAATGATACGAACACCCATGAAAAAGGCATCGTGCACTTCAAAGAAGTAGAACGCGCTTTTCACTTTGCACTCAATTCTACCACCTAGTGTTTATGAAAGCTAACGTATCAGTCGCTCAAAATCAATCATACGTGTTGCACATGCTTACTATACTCTCTGGAAAACTCAATAATGACTGACCTGTCAGAGTTCGAAAATAGTATGATTGTTGGAATGCGGTGCTCTGGTTGTTCTGTGACCGAAACAGGCAATCATTTGTGGCGTTGAATGAGTACTGCGTCAGCCGTTATGACAGCGTACACGAAATGCGATAAAGTGTCGTCTGCGAAGTACAACAGTGGACCTAAAGAATTGCTTTCTGAGAAGGTAAAAAAGAGTTGATCCCCATAACGGTTCAAAAGCGCACGCAATCTTTATCCCAGATAACGTCAGAGATAAATAGTCATCTCCAGAATTTCATTTCAGCATGAATTGTCCAAAGAGAACTTCATGCTTCGAACATTTATGGAAGAGTTGCAATTCGTAAGCCATTGGTGGCATCAGGTTATACTTTTAAGCGACGCCAATGGTGTAAAACACACAAACACAAAACATGGATTCCTCAACAGTGGAAACAAGTCATTTGGTCTGATGAATCCATCGTCCATATTTCAGACAACTGGAGGCATTTATGTGTGGAGAAAGCCCACAGAAGCATATTCTCGTGGCTTCTTCTTGCCGACTGTGAAGCATGGAGGTGGTTCCCTTATGGTATGGGGTGCGATATCTTGGCGTAACCTTGGACCGCTTGTTACTGTGCATAAAAAATTTACAGCTACTCACTATGGCGATATTCTGGGGGATCAGATGCATCCTTTTGTCCAGTCTTTATATCCAGGAGAATGCCCGCATTATCAAGACGACAATGCTCTTATCCACACTGGTAAAATCGTCCAAAAATGGTTCGAAGAGCATGAAGAGGAAGTAGGCTATCTTACTTGGCCGGCCTCCTCAGTCTCCTGACTTGAACATTATTGAACATTTATGGGTGATATTTGGAGTCAAAATTCCGTGTTCTATTTACTCCACCATATACGCTTTTGGAATTTGAGACTGCTCTCCAGGAAGAATAGCTTCATATTCTTCAAAGTGTTATTCACAACTTCTATAAATCCATCCCACTTCGCATACAATCTGTAATTAAGTCAATGGGTGGTCCAACCTCCTACTAATAAATATTTTCTATTATTTCATAGGTGTTCGTATTATTTTGTTACCCATCTGTATATTAGAGAAATAGAAAGACGAATTGTGATTTAAATATTAAACAGGATGATTATTAGTAAGAATTTTAAATAGTTAAGTTCGTATATCTACGCAGGTGTACGACTGTGTAAGTTATTTTGATTCTGAAAAAATCTAGTTAACAGCAAATTGATATTATTTTGGGAACGCGTAATTTACTCTGTTTTGTAACTCAGATATATATTTCCGTAAGATGAAAAGTTAGTTTAAAATTGCGATAAATTTATTGAACCGTCTATTCTATGAGTAAATCAAACTCCTGACATTCCATCCATCGGAATGGGGAGATTTTTTTTTTTTCAATTCTAACCCATATCAAGTTTTTCGGAGTTAATTTTCCATGCAAACAAAAACCCAATTTATGAATATGAAAAATGCTTCTTCGAAATACACCTGAAAATTTATATTTATTTCTGAAGTAAGCGTCTAAAAATATTATGAATAAAAATGCATAGGGGGAGGGGCAAGGTTTTGTGACGTATTAAAAGTGATGTTTTACTTTATTTTAAAATAACAGAAAAATGAAAATTGATGGGGAATAATTATTTAGAAATCTTGGTAAGTACAGATTTTCCTTGCAGTGGGAAACAATTTAAATTACGCACTAAGATGCTGTTTAATAATTTTTAAATTGTATATTAAAAATATAAAAGAAATTGTAGTTGGAACTATTTGATCGAATTTGATGTCTTTTTCACAAAATACTCATTTAAACAGAAAAAAAAGATACAGAAAATCATGCGTCAAGCATAGATTATGAAATACTTTCTAACACATTCAGAATAATGATACAAACTTGCACCGTTTAGTAAGTTAAAACATTATGTCTAATTCAACCATATGGAAACGCACAATACATTTAAAAACCGAATTTCAGCTGTTGCCATCTACAATCGTGAAATTATCGTATTTTTTTCATCAGCCGGTATATATTGTATTTCCCTATTGTATAGTAATCATCTTGTAGTGAATGCCAGTGATTTATATGAATTTCATTACATTTGAAATAGCGCAGTGTCATTAAAATACACTGCAAACGATTTTTCAACATTGACTATAATGTAACGGAATTCCCTTGAGTGCAACTGTAAAGGAACTATTAATCCCACATACTTCATGTACCAATCTTGGTATTTCAATATCAAACATGCCTCTGTGACGCTAAATAACGCTTATCAATTACATAAAATTCCGAGTATATTTAAAGGGGTTAGAGCGTAGAAAGACAGTCAGACGCCCAGACGAACAGACAGACTGAATACATAAACACTTTTTAACTTCCTTGGAAAGTGCCAAAAAGAATGAGATAGGGTACAGCATATCACAGTAGTGGAAATAGTGTTTTATTATTTATGTTTTCAAGAGAAAATATTGATCATAAATTAAAGTGTAATATATCCTAATGCTAGAAATTAAATTCTCGATATCTATAATGGACCAATCATAAGTAACTATAAGTGACTACGGATATTCAGGTCTACATAAGGTCTAGTAGGGGCATCTTGAAAAGGCAATGTTCGTGAAAGTAATGTCCCTCATTTGAGATGGTTTAGGTTTAAAAATAAATATTCGTTTGAAAGATTTTTGTCGAAAAATAAAAAATATCACATTACTTCGTCGTTCATCTGGGAAAACCGAGAAGTGTAGTTGGCGAAGAGCTCTAGCTATATATAAGTTTTCAGTTTTATATCGACATTACGATAGTATACAATTACATATTTGATATTACTACTCTTTATGAAAAAAATCAGCTAGTAATTTTTGAAAAAAAAGTTTATATAAGATAACTACATGCAAGACCCCTTCCTGCATTGTTTTTTTTTTTTAGAACTGACATTGCTAAATTTGAACCAGTGAAACAATGAAATAAATTTAGTGTATCTCATTTTTATCTTTCGAATATTATAGATTTATTAATATATATATATATATATATATATATAATATTGGAACTTTAACTTTATCAAACCACCTATAATGATTTCGTAAATAGTAAACAGAACAACGCTGGTATGATGTATAAGACGAATTCATTAAATATATATTGTTTTATGTTGTTATATTCACGAAAATGAAACTTTTTTAACTACAATAATTATTTTTAATAATTCATGTCACTATCAGGAAATACTAAAAAATACATACTCCTAAAGAATGCACAATTATTCAAATAAATGAAAACAAATATTTGTATTTGTCGGAATGATACTTTAATTGTTTTTTTTTCTATCATTAAAAGCGACCTACATTAAAATAGATCCATCAAAAAAAATTGGAGACAATTATGAATACGTAAGATACATATTTTAAAGTAAGAAAAAAATTCGTTACACTCGTATATTGCCACAATTGTATAAGCAATACTTTTCTTATTATACTTCTCATTGTTTGTGTGATAAATCACACTAGTGCTTATAACGATTATCTCGTTATATATGTTTACATTCCATTTCCCCCCCCCCCCCCCAGACAGTTTCAATTAAAATTTTGTTTAATAACTTATTTATTTTGTGCACTACAGTCAAACAGTGCAGCCCCTAAATTAAATTCAACATTTAAAAACTAAATCGATTGTATTAACAGCCCTTCACATTTAAATCAAATTATTCTAAGTACTCGTCTCTTTAATAAAATAAAATCAGTGAATCACGCTCTATTTTCACTGTCTGATTCTTTCACACATACGCTTTAACCTTGTACAAAATTCGTTACGGCTGACTGTTAGTTTCAAACGCATTTTAACTTCGGTCATTTCCTTATTTGGGCATGAATATAACTCATCATTCAAAATCACTTTACATGCAATCTACTTATTAGAATTATTTTCGCTTCACACCCTTTTGTTCAGATGTATGGCATTTCTACATTTTTTTGTGGTAAAGCGGTGTATCTTTGATCTAACATCTGGTCTAGAAAAATACAGTCTCATGCTTTTTAGCCTAACGAACTCTGTCTGTTACTATGCCCTTTCCAGATAACACTTTTTATTTTTACATTTAACCGCAGCTGTATCAATGTACAGATGAGGCTCAGTCTATCATGACTCAGGAATGTATGCAGCCCACAATCTGCCCCCCCCTACACAATTAATATGGTAGAAGCCTACCGTACATTTTTGGCGAACATACCAGCCAATGTTTCTATTACCCCCTGTGCATGGCGCAAAAATACTTTAAGATTGGCGATATTGTAGACCGCCAAGCAAGAAAGTTGTAACTGTATATTCTTACCATTCCTGCTTTCTCTCTAGCCTCGTGATGACGTCTTAAAAGAGGCTCCTTATTGCTTCTCCCCTGTACCTCTCCCTTCGACCTTCATCATGAAAATAAAATAAGTCTTCGTTTACCGAATTGGAGTTTTTTTAATAGGACCTGGTGTTTTTTTAATTCTCGCAATCTTATAAACGCAAACGGCCATCTCTTCTAGCAAAAAAGTCATCATATAAAATTGGTCTCCGTGACCAGCTTTTTTTCTCCATTAACAAAAAAAATGTAAGGGAGAGGTACTTGCTTCTAAGCCTCTTTTTCTGCATGGACTTCTGGCAGCGATGGATTCCTCCCGGCTGTCGCACCGTCCCCGCTACGTGGATTTCATCATGGAGTGAACTTTCGCCCTGGACGACTGCTCTTCGCCGTAAAGTATCTGTGCCTGCCTGCTTCTCTGCTTTTCCCCTTTGCCAACCCCCGGAGTTGTGGAATCAGCTGCTCCCTTCCCGTCGCCGAAGAAATCGGCCTGCCTTACATCCTCCCGTACCGAAGAATCCTGCCCGTGTGCAAACTTATCTCTCGGAGCATCCTTCCTGCCCGTCATCGCATTTCACTTGTGAAAGTGTCCGGCGTGTTTTGTGCAGTGTGCTAAAATACAAACCAGCTCAGTGTGTGTGTAAATATTTGTGCGAGTTAGTGTGCTCAAAGTGCTCCTCTACGTGTTCACTTCCTTTTAATCACAATACTTTTGTTTTCATAAGTCCGACAAGCTCTGCAATCCTACAGTGCGTCGAGAAACCTTTCTTGTTTGTGAAAATGATACAAATTTAATACCAATTTCTGGTTTCAGTGAAGCACTGATTTCAAACCAAAAAAAGCCTGCAAAAAATGTGTGAAGAAAATGAATGTGTGTCACGTCATGTGTAAAGAAAAGGTGATAAGAGAATACTCGCCTTAGCGAGTGCTAAAATTTCCCTTGTTTACTTTCTGTTTACGAAAAACGAAAGGAACGTCCGAGCCAGTCAGCGATTCAATGAATGAATCTCGCTCTCCAACCTCCTCAATATTCTGGAAAAGTGTGTTTTGTTTTTTTACCATACGACACCAACCACTTTGTGAAATAATTTTGTGAAGTGCTCAATTAGATAGTAACGTTCTGTTGTGAGGTTTTATAAGTTGTTCATCTTTATTCAAGAGGCAGTTTGCGATAAAAAAAAAAAAGCTCAAAAAAAGTCTTGTGCTGCCAAAGAATCGTTTTAAAGATTCATTCAAACGCATACATAGATTTGTAGCAAATGTTTATGATATTGACAAAGAGGTCATGAAGGTGCAAAAAAAAAGTGAAAATAAATACTGCACCAGTCCCTTAAAATAGCACATTTTTAGAGTACGAAAGCATATTTTAATTCCCCCCATTTAATTGCTTTCCTTTCGCCTAATTTTCTTTTCAGTTAATTCTGGAAACCTTCTTTTAAAATTTTTAAAGTTGTTTCATTCCATTTGTATGCTTTCTTACTCCATAAGTACTCACAAGTACTTTATAATTTATTTTATTAATATTATTGTGTTTTTGTACAGGATACGAAAACACAGTGATATTGCTATTTTTGATATTTTGTGTTGTCTATTATAATATTTATAAATATAATATAAGTAGTTTTTTTTCCCATTGCATTGAATGTTCCGATATCTTTAGTTATTAAGATACACATTCACCTTTGCTTAACTTTTAATGCATATTAAAATATATTAAATTTTTTTTTCTCTCTCAAAAAGAGTTAACGAGGATTATATTTAGTGCCATATATTTTTCTGGTTCGCCTTTCGGCTTGAAAATATTTTAATTTGAGAAATATTTTTAATTTCTGTCCTTTTAGAGAAATAAGGACAGATAGCAAGTTTTTTTTTTTTTTCTCTCTGCTAAAAAGGATAAAATAAGTTTTTAATTCAGTTGCTTGCTCCTACCAGTTTTATTTTGAAAGACTTACATGTTTCATTCATTTAAAAAAAAAAAAAATAAAATAGGAGCTATTGTGAAATATTTTTTTCTGTTTCTCTTTTGCTTAAAATAAGCAACGGTATTATTTTTACTTTGGGAAACACAATTTTGTCCCTGGATAAGTTTTCTTTCTCTCTTTTTTTTTTATATAAGGTTTTAAAAAAAATAAGACCTTTTGTTTATTTTAAGTTGTGTATTAGTTTTTTTTTAATGTGATTATTTATGTGATTATTTTATTTCATTATTTTAGTTGTTTTATCTGTTTATGTGTGTTATATTTAGATATGTATGCAGAATTTCAGTAACAATTTTTGATTAGAGAATTTGTGTTAGGTAAACCGTTGACCATGTCCGCTAAACAAGTTCAAATCAACATTAACCAATTTGACGGAGATCCGGATTTGCTTAAATTATTTTTTAACCAAATTAGGTCGGTCGCTGAAATTAACAAATACAGCCCTCAGACTACCATTGCTGTACTTGTAGGCAAGTTAATTGGTCCCGCTCAAAAATTTTATGCTCAGAATCCGGAAATTCAAAAAATTAATGATCTAGATACGCTTGAAAAAGAATTTGCTGCATTTTTCTCACCCCCCAGCAAATGCGTGGCTGGCGTTGAACTTTCGAGCTTATCTCTTCTGCCAGCGGAGTCAATTAAAAACCTGGCACATCGGTTAAATGTGTTAGCTGCAACTGTCTATTCAGATATTAAAGACGAAAATGCCCGTAACACGATTAAACTTATGAAATTTATGGAAGCTGTGCCAGCTAACATACGAATAAAGTTACAAGAAGAAGGCGTGAATGAATATCGTGCTGCTGTTGAAAGAGCACAGATATTACACGAAATTCTGCATAACGAAAAGATTCTACATTCCTTACCCTCTGTCAGTAAATCTCAAAATAACATTGAAGAGCAATTGAAGGAACTCTCGGAAAAAATAAATGCATTAACACTCGCACCGCCTGGACCCAAAACTGAAACTAAAAAAAATGACATGCAAGGTAGCCCAAAGTATAATGCTAATGCGATGCGCTATAGGAAAAATTTCAAAACGCGAAATTTCCCAAAACGTTTTTCCCCTCACAAACTTCCACAAAGAAAAGTTGTGACTTGTCAACTCTGTTTCCGCGATGGTCACCAGGCACATCAGTGTTTTAAATGACGATTATCTCGTTATATATGTTTACATTCCATTTCCCCCCCCCCCCCCCCAGACAGTTTCAATTAAAATTTTGTTTAATAACTTATTTATTTTGTGCACTACAGTCAAACAGTGCAGCCCCTAAATTAAATTCAACATTTAAAAACTAAATCGATTGTATTAACAGCCCTTCACATTTAAATCAAATTATTCTAAGTACTCGTCTCTTTAATAAAATAAAATCAGTGAATCACGCTCTATTTTCACTGTCTGATTCTTTCACACATACGCTTTAACCTTGTACAAAATTCGTTACGGATGACTGTTAGTTTCAAACGCATTTTAACTTCGGTCATTTCCTTATTTGGGCATGAATATAACTCATCATTCAAAATCACTTTACATGCAATCTACTTATTAGAATTATTTTCGCTTCACACCCTTTTGTTCAGATGTATGGCATTTCTACATTTTTTTGTGGTAAAGCGGTGTATCTTTGATCTAACATCTGGTCTAGAAAAATACAGTCTCATGCTTTTTAGCCTAACGAACTCTGTCTGTTACTATGCCCTTTCCAGATAACACTTTTTATTTTTACATTTAACCGCAGCTGTATCAATGTACAGATGAGGCTCAGTCTATCATGACTCAGGAATGTATGCAGCCCACAATCTGCCCCCCCCTACACAATTAATATGGTAGAAGCCTACCGTACATTTTTGGCGAACATACCAGCCAATGTTTCTATTACCCCCTGTGCATGGCGCAAAAATACTTTAAGATTGGCGATATTGTAGACCGCCAAGCAAGAAAGTTGTAACTGTATATTCTTACCATTCCTGCTTTCTCTCTAGCCTCGTGATGACGTCTTAAAAGAGGCTCCTTATTGCTTCTCCCCTGTACCTCTCCCTTCGACCTTCATCATGAAAATAAAATAAGTCTTCGTTTACCGAATTGGAGTTTTTTTAATAGGACCTGGTGTTTTTTTAATTCTCGCAATCTTATAAACGCAAACGGCCATCTCTTCTAGCAAAAAAGTCATCATAGTGCTCAAGACATTAATGGATTGTTAAGGAAGCTCTTTTTTAAACATCCACAGAAGGAAACATTTATTATATACCATTTATAAATGTCTTGAATCTGCCAGTTGTTTGTAACTGTTTATTAAAATATGTTCGGAAAACGATTTTTCCTGAGAACTCTTTTCTTCCTTACATGTGAAATGGTTTACACATAAGACTTAATTTTTATTTTATTGTATAACATACACTGTTAAAAATTTTGCAGCATTCTGGCTGGTCATTCGACCGTTTTTTGAAAAAACGGTTTCATAACCATAATTTAACTATATTCTGACCATAAAATGACCAATAATATGGTCAGAATATTGTTAAAATTACGGTTGTGTAACCGTTTTCGGAAAAAACGGTCAAATGACCTGCCAGAATGCTGCAATTTTTTAACAGTGTAGCAATCCCGCCCGACGTTGCCATGACACGCGATAATATTCTTAAATTAATCTAAAATTTGTATGATTTTATGCATTTAACTCTGTTTTGTCATAAATAAATGCTTTTTGACTTTTGGAAAAATCACTCTAAAAAATAATATTTAGCCGAAAAGAGCCTCAAAATAACTGCAAAAGGAAACAGGGAGGTAGAGATATGTTTCCGACAACTGCGTGATTCTTTGTTCTCAAATATTGATATCTAACTGTAAAAAAATCACTACTTTAGGCTTATCTACGAGGGCTTTTCAGTAAAGAGTGATCATAATTTGTTTATTAACATGCTTTATTGCACACCAATTTACTTTTATATTCCATTGTTAGCTTAATGTGTAATAAATACGCAGTAATTGTTTTGTTCATTTATTTCCACTAGTACGCTAGTAGAAGCAATCGAAGTTTAGATGTTTTCGGTATGGCTCACTGGAATAATGGGGGTAACATGCAAAGAACAAGAGTGCTCTTACCTGATGGAAATTTTGCTTTCGCCGGAAGAAATCGTCAGTCGAGGCGTATTATTACATTGGGGATTCATCTGATGTTTACGTACCACACATTTCAATTTGGAACCGCCTCCACGAGACTGTGCTGTTGTTCGTGTATGAGTATTAGAATTGAATGCGCACAGACATGTCTCACGTTTACTTTTCCGTTACTAACGTGTGAGTGGTACGCTATTACAAAATGAGTATTTTTAATAGTTGACTTCTGTAACTACAGGAACATCGTGCTCATGTCTTGACCTTGCCCATGATTGGCGTTCTCTTAGACATTTCAAACAATCATCTAACTGCGCTACTGGGAAAAACAGACTCTCAGTAAGTCCCTTATGGTACACTTTTTGACAGACGATTTCTTCTGAGAAAGCAAAATTCCCATCAGGCATGAGCCAAATTGCAGATTTCCTGTTTCCTACATGGCTCCCCTAAGCGATACCGAAAGTATATGATCTTTCATGGCTGTCACTGACGTAAATACTGGAAATAAATGAACAAGAAAATAACCACATATTCATTACACTTTTATCTAATAATAGAACATAAAAGTAAATTTGTGTGCAATAAAGTATGTCAATGAAAAAATATGAAATTTCCTTAATGTACAGACCTCGTATTTTTCTTCTTTGCACTTCGAAATCCTGAGTGTTTTCTAAAAATTTTGAATCAAATTATTTCAATTTTAAATCGGATTATACTTGAACCAAATTGATACTCGATCACTAGCTTAAAGGTTAGTCCATAGCATTAAAATTCTGATCTTTTGTATAAAATAAAATCTTTTTTAAATCAAAATATGCGTAATCATGCAACAAATAGCGAGATAGAAAAATAAAAATATGACTTGAGGAATGAATTTTTTTTCTTTTTTAATGTTAATTTCCGTATTCTTTTAATTGGGTTGAGTGTTATATGTGATGTTTAGTATTTTCTTTTTTGCCTATTATGATCAGTGATTAATTATGAAATATGCCAGAAAAACAAAGGACGCGGTAATGGCCTTCCGGTATTCATTATTGTTATTGTTATTATTATTATTAGTAGTAGTATTTTAATAGTCGTTATCGTCAAAACTGTTTGAAATAATTGTAATCTTTTAAGAAATACTATTTTCGTGGACTGTGTGAAACAATACAGATACTATATTGATATTTAGTGGTAAATTGCTCTTAAAAATACTTTTTCATTTGGTCTATTTCAGTAAATAGTCCTTGTTTTCTGAACTCATTGAAATTTTTAATAGTCATAAATATGATGGTTATGGACGTCGTGAGAAAAACTCGTGAAAAAATGTCAATATCTAGTTCGAAAATTATTATGTTTTTTTTTTTTTTTATTTTATTTTTTTTTTTAATCGCTTTTTCTCTCGTTTTCGGTTCGGTTCCGTTAGCAATGACAGACAAATGCAGTTTTTATCGCCCGATATCTCTAACATTTTAAAAGGTTATACAGTGGGACGACGTTATCCCGTGACTCGGCATTCACGTCACCCGCTTATCACGTCAGTTTTTCAAAGTCCCGAATTTCTGTATATGATTTTAATGTAAAGACACTCGAGATTTTACGTCGGTGAAAATTTTTTAACTCCGGATATCCCGACGGTTAAGGAAAATTGTCCATTTTTCATAATCTACCTTAACGGAGCACGGAAATTAAGCGGTAAGAAATTTCTTAGCCAACCTTTTCACAAATGTGTCTAAAATACCCATTGAGATAAATGACAAAGTTTTCTTCAATTCCTTATCTCAATAAACAAACCCACACACTATAAATGACAAACATAAGCTCCTTATGGACGTGTAAGTCTACTCGCCATCTTTCTGTACTGGTCATCTGGCGCTTTCTTGTGCTTACACGGCGTTTTTTATCCGACTAAAACCGAAGCATTACATTGCATTGAAATGATCAGAAATTATCTAACATCTATTTCCAAAACAACGAATATTGATTACAATTCATTTTAAATTAATGAAAAAATAATTGTAATAATCACATCTAGGCATAAGTAAACCTTAATTTGTCAATATTTCATGTAACAATAAAAAAAAAAAAAAAAAGGCATCGTAAATTTCATTTTTACTTTTTAATTACTTTTTACTTTTTAATTTTTTTTGTTTATTTTGTTTAATAACAATATTTATTGCCTAAAACTGCAAGAACAGTTATGAATTAAAAATTGTCTTAAATTAATTAAAAATACAGCATTTCATAAACATATTTTTCTCCATCTCCGATTACCACGACACTCTGCTTATGACGACACATTTTTTTGTGGTTGTCGGCGTAACGAAGTTCGACTGTAAGCATAGCAATATTCTAGCATTATTTAAAATTTCTTTTAAAAAAAATGCATATTTAGTAGGGAAAACGTGAGCCAAAATCGAACGAAACCGCTCCGAAACTCATCGATTTTTATAGTTTTCGTCGACATTATCACATATTTTATTTTGTGAAAAATACTTTTATTTGTCCCAACATTTCGAAATTTTAGTAGGTGTTGTAAATATATATGTCATAGACACTCTAAAAAGATTGTGTCATAATACAATCTTTTACCGTAGAATTAAGATAAGTAACGCCGAAAGTGACCTGGGGTAGCAAATTTTTTCCAATAGGTTAAATTAAAAAAAAATCGGTTGCACTTTCGAAGACAAGATAATCTCATCTTTACATGCGTATTTAATGTTAACCAGTTGCTCTCTAGGTAAGGAATGCCGTATGGGAGTAAAAGAAAAGTGCGAAAAAGACAGGATTTGAAGAAAAAAAAATAATAAGGTTTAAAATCAGGGTTTTATCAAATAGATTATGGCATTTAAAAAGTAACTGGTTGATCTTTGGAAGATTTCTTCTGATTTCAACTTTTCTGAGAGGTTTTGTTTAAGGAGATAAAGAAAAAAAAAAAAGAAAAAAATCCCTAAAGTTAATGCATTCCGTTCTGCAGTTTCATCCCGCTACATAAATTGGAGCTTGCAAGAGCTCTCGGAAGAAAAATATGAGTTTCTGATGACATTTGTTTCTGATTTTTAATTCAAGACTCAGAAAATTAGAGTTCTGGGTGTCTGGTGCAACAGGACAGGCCTTGGACTACACTCACCCTAATTTCCAGATTTGTACGTGCCGCAGATATTCTTGGCTATCGCACACTCATACACACACGCACACACACACAGCGAAACTTTCTTTTATTAGTATGGATAATGATAAATTGTTTTTTATAAATTTTCACATTTAAGACATTTTCTTTTTTGTATCTTAGTTTCGATGAATTGTACAGATGTAATATTTATTTTCTATAGATTTGTTTGTTTGATGTGCAATTGACTTTGGAATTAAATTAACATAAAGTTCTGAGTTAATTACAAAAGGCATATTTTTATAGCTGCATTTTTAGAGCAATTTGTATAAAACACAATAAATTAAACAAAAAAAAAGTTAGTAGTGTCTAGCTTAAGATTTAGTAACTGGATAAATTATACACCTACATATAAACATATATATACATATATTCCTAATTATATATATATATTTTATATTCTATTTATATTTTAATGCCTCACTTTTCTAAAATGACAGGATTAATTTAAATAATTACTTAAAGTGATTGTACATGGTTATAATAATTCTATTTTTAAAACAACATTATGTTTAACATTTATAGTGATCTGTATGAACTAAAAACTATTAGGATAATTCTTGAAATTTACATCTAAATAGAAATCTGAATCGTGTCCAAATAGAGACAAAATGTAACAGAATAATGATATGAACGAGTAGAACAGCTATTATCCACTAAGATACAAATGACATAATAAATCATGTGCAGAAGAACCTTTCTTTTGATTTATTGTACTTTTTTTTATTTGTGCTGGATTTATTTATTGTTTGTTTTACTAATAAAAATTGCGCTCAACACTTTAACACTTGTATTACGGTTAATATTTTATAACACACGGAAAATATCGGAAATCTACTGTTACATCATAGTAATGTCTTAAATATGTCAGATAGTTGTAGAAATTAGTTGGAATATATGCTGAGTATCGATAAACGAGCTTTTTTGAGACAAAAAAATCAAAAATTCAAATAATTAGAAATCAGGAACTCTTTGTCACAGAACAAATGTATTATATTTACTGTTTTTAAAATCAGGTTTACATTTATATAGTATATACTATTTGGCCCGTCCGGCGTTGTCCAAGCCTGTGATAATATTCTTAAATAAACCTGAAGAAATAATAAAACTCTAAGCAACTACTTCTACATATTTTTTTAAAAGGCACTATCCAGAAAATTTATTTTCTAATAGAGTAAGGCCTGTTTATAAATGAATCCTGTCGTAAACGGAAAAAAATCATGGTTCAGCCCACACATCCCCACCCCCCAAAATGAAAATATGCTTTGTACAATTAAAAGTTACCTGAATAAAAAAGAATTTGCCACTGGTCGTTTGCGATTATTTATTTATTCTTTTATTAGTACTACCCTCATAGCATGCATGGTCACGGTGACGTCGTTGTGACGTCACTGTAAGTCACTGTGGTCACGTCACATCTGTGACCAAAATGCCACCCCTCAGTGATGTCACATTGTGACTGAGATGTGAACTTCTTAGAAAACTTTAAAAAATTACGAAAATTCTTCAAAACATGTTATTTACTCTAAAATTATGTTTTCCTGGCAATTAAAAAAAAATTGTGAGGTCACTGTTATATCACTGCTATGTAACGTACGTCACGTCACATATGTGACAAAAAAACCACCATATTGTAAGTCACAGTGTGACAAAAATATGAACTTCAAAAATCTTTGAAAATGAAGAGAAATATTTTAAACAGTCACGAGTTACATGGCATAAGGAATAAAATATATTAGTGGATAGCAAATGGTAAATTCTCTCACTAAAGGGGAGAGGGGGGGGGCATAATAAATAAAGTGCACGATACAATCATTAATAAACTAAATTTTCAGGCTATATTTTATCAATTTGATATCTAAGATAGTGAATGTATACTTTTTCATGATTTAAATTTTATCTAGCATTTGGATAATATAATTATAATTAGGAATATTAAATTTATACACTTTACATATTTAGTTTGCTGGGAGGAAATTTATTTATTTATTTCTTTTTTTACCGACCAGGATTATTCGAAACACTTCTGTGGTTTCAAAATAAAAATTTTCTATTACAGTTAAATCTGCACCTTTTAATGAGCACGTAGAAAGAGTCTTCAGAGTTTAGTCATCTATGCATTTATTGCTTTAGAATATTTTTATAATTTGTATTCAAGTCATAAATTCTACTTCTTTCAGACTTTTTAAATAAAATTAGCATTTTCCGAAAATAAAAGAAATATACAAAATTTGTGCAAAACAAACTTTACTTAAAAAAAAAAAAAAAAAAAAAAAAGGGGGGGGGGCTCGTTATTACCATTAAATTTATTTTTACACCTTTTGAAAATTTAAACAATGGTATATCTAATAAACTCTAATTATGAATATTATTATTATAATTATTTAGAAAAAATTAACTTTACAATACATTTTAACTTGTATTATTTGGTACGGATAAAAAGAAAAGGTTAAATACATTGGACATTTCTTCAAATACAAAATTTTAATTAACCATACTTTCAGAAAATTACTGCGCATTCAAGTTTCATATCTCTTGCATGCAAAAACAAATAATCTGTACCAGACCATCTGCTTGAAAATCGTCTGCCCACAAAAAAATAAACATGAGAAGACGCGGGAAATAAATAGTTCACTGTTTTTAGAACATCACCTTCACCACGTCTACAACACTTTAAGATAAGGAAATGACCATTTTTGGATACACGGATATTCATAGAACGTATATGTAAGTTTTATTTAATTTAAATATTTTATTCCTGATTTGTACATATGAGTTAAATAGTTTTATGTTATATTTGTAAGAGACTGATCTTTAAACTGTTAGAAGCGATATTTTAAAATTCGATAACTGTAAAGAAAAATATCTTAATCTGCCATCGCTTGAAAAAAAAACTGCGCAGAGACTGTGCATGCCTACATTCATACTGGAATTAATATAAACATTTATTTACTCTTACTTGAGATTGAAAATGTATGGAACGACAATGATTTGGAATTATTTTATCGGCTTCTTACTATTTTTTGATTACTAACACTTATAGTTATTATTATTTTGGGGTTAAATATGATGTTCGATTATCATAAGATTACGAAACTGTTTCAGATTAGAAATTAACATTATACTGGGAAAATGTATCTTTACATATTACAGTAGTGAAACATTTGAAAGAATTTTCTTTTAGTGCTAATAATATTTTAAATTATCTTTCAAAATCCCAAATCTTCAAACCAATGTTTTCAGATTTAACATTTGCCGAAATTATAAAATAATAGGAATTCCTTATACCATATCGAAATATTTTTGAGATATTGTTAAATCTAATAAGGCATTTAATTTATCTATTGAGTTTGCTGTTGTTTAATAGTACAATTATAAATCCTAATTATTATTTTTAGTATTTTTCAAATTGGTATATTTATTTTTTTAAATTGTATGTAAGCATTTTTTCTTTTCTGTTTGTGATTTTAATCAAACATTTAATTATAGACATTCTGAATCGGTTATTAAATTTTCTTCTATTGTAAATTCATTTTCTACGTTTATGATACGCGTAATTATTGGCACTAAAAAGTAAAATATGATACTTAAGCATTGTAACAAAGTGTTTTTCATGCCTGATGGGAAGTTATAGATTAAACTGCTTTAGTATATATTTTTAAAAGTTCATATAATACAGGATACATATTATAGGACACAAGTTGAAAAGTGCTTATGACTTCGGTTTGTCTGTCCGTCTAGCAGTCTGTCCGCACTCTAACTCTCGAAAATATACTCGGATTGCCCTGAAATTTTTTGATGTTATTGACGTTTACCATAGCACGGTACCTATTTGTAATGAAGTTTGTAGCATGCTTTGTTCATTTACAGGGACAGCCAAAAGTTTTCCGTTACATTACAGCCTATGGAAAAAAAATCGTTTCAAATGATTTTTTATGATTTTACGCACGCCTTCAAACAGAATAAAATTTATATGCATTTATGAAGTGCACTAAAATATGCATTCTGTTGACTATGCGATGCAAAGAATAGTTATTGTTCATTTACAGGGCTAAAAAAGGAATTCAAATACATAATGATATAGGGGTGGAGGGAATTGTTTGCGGCATACTTTAATTATGTTAATCTATTTCATATATAATGAAATTGATATATGTCGCTGAGGTTTACATACTATAAATTATTTCATGTATAATACGAATAATACGTATATAGCATTTACAGGGACACACAAAATATTTCAGATACTATATTGTATCCGAAGTACTGTTCATTAGCGATGATTGCTGGAAATGTATTTTTAATTATGATATGCGCTTTTATGATTCACTATATTTATGCATAGTATATGGTGTATATAAATGCCATTATCCTTATATATATTCCTATACAAGGCCACACAAAAGTATTCGTAAGGATTACTGGGTATGGGCGCAAATTGCTTAAAGGTGGTTTTTAAATGAGTTATGCTCTTTTTTGCTGAACTGCATTTAATTTACCAAGAAATGTTTGTAGAATATAGATAAAACGATATACAGGATCACGTAAAGAATTGGATACATGACCGTCTATAAATTATAATTTCTGGAAATGTGATTTCAGCAGTTTTAAGAGTGTCTTAGTTTGAATTAAATTTTAACTAAATAGTGGCGTGTAATAAAGATTCTAGGTAAACTACAGGGTTGTAAAAAAGTATTCAAGTATGTTTCCATACATTAGTATAAATTGCTGAAAAAGAATTTCAATCTGTTAGGCGTTTTCTTGCTAAACTAAATTTTCCCATTATATAGTATATATGCACTTAAAAAAATGGGAAGTGAAAATTGAGTAAAAAGTACTCAAATTTAAATGCATCACATACTCAAAATAGCTCCGATCAAATGTACTCAAAGTTGAGAAACACATGTACTCATTTTTTATTCATTGGTTGTGATCAAATATGAATCATTATGTACTGCCCCCCTCCCCCCCCCCCCAAAAAAAAAAAAGAAAAACCTAAAATTTAAAGTAAAAATGTACTGACATTTATTTCCCGTTCAAAGTTCTTAACAAGAAATGTTTAATTGATTATTTATTAAGAAAAATAGCAAAATTCTTAACAAGATACTCAAATCGAATATTTTTATGACAAGAGCATTATTTCCAAGCACTTTTAAATTATTTTTAAAATGCTGTGCATAATTTAATATTTACATTAATAAACATCATTTATGCCGCCATAAATGAAATGAACCATTACAGGGTACAAAACTATTCGTTTGTTTGGGTTTGATAACATGTGATGTTTCAAAATAGAGAAAGCATGGGTTCATTTTTGATCCAAAATATTCAATTCGATATGAGTACGTCGGTTTACTTATTTTTGAGTACTTCATTTTTCTCAGTGTATCAACCTACAGATCAAATACAGGGTTGTTCAAAAGAATTGGAAAACATATTTGGCTATGGACGGTAACTGCTGAAATCAATTTTTCAAATGTTTACTTAGTTATCTTATTTACGTCATTTCCCTAAATTACGATGTCTTGTTAAAGCATTCAGAAAGTGTTGGAAAGTATTTTATAATCTATGATTAACGCATGATTTTTCTTACTCGTTTTTTTTCTATTTCCCAGATCAGTCTTTTCCTATAAAACATACCAAATCTATTTAGCTCATATTCACAAAATACAATATACACGGGAATAAAAAATTTAAATAAATATCGCTTATCATGCCGCTCTATAAATAATAGTTGTATTAATATCCGTGAGTCTCCATGTTCGTATTTAATAAAGCAATGACAAATCACAACAAATTAAAAAATTTACACATTCTAAATATCAAGCTTGAACTCAATATCAAGCATAGAACTTAATATCAAGCATAGAACTGAATAAAAAAATATGTCAGTTGATAAGCATTGTTTTTTAAGTGGAAAAATTTAAAATGATTTAGAAGAATAGGACTCCAAAATAGCGATATTTTGCTAAAAAGTATGGTAAAAAGATAAGATTTTATATTTACAGCAAAAGGTTATTTCAAAATTCATCGCTGTATTAATACTTAGAAATTTTTCCAGAGAGAATCCTTCGCCTTATATACAAAATTTCAAATGAAAATCAAATATCAAATTAATTGCTTAAAAGGCGCAAATAGTGAAAAAAATTCCAAGACGGGAATCGAACCCGGGCCATCAGTATAGCACACTGATATTCTACCGACTAAACCACATGGAACGACGCCCAGTCTGTAAAATTTCTCACTATTACAGGTTGGCAAGGCTACAAACGCAGCACAAGATGGAATATTTATCGTGAGCCACCGACATGCGGTAAACACGAAACTTAATGAAATCCAGCCTCGAAACTATATTAATAATTGGAAATTTTTCCAGGGAGAAACATTCGCCTTCCATACAACATTTCAAATTAAAATTGCCTTTTAAGCAATTAATTTGAAATTTGATTTTCATTTGAAATATTGTATGCAAGGCGAATGGTTCTCTCTGGAAAAATTTCCAAGTATTAATATAATTTCAATCGATACTGGATTTAATTAAGTTTCGTGTTTGCATCATGTTGGTGGCTCACGCTAAATATTCCATCTTGTGCTGAGTTTGTAGCCTCGCCATCATGTAATAGTGAGAAATTTTCCAGCCTGGGTATCGTTCCATGTGATTTAGTCGGTAGAATGTCAGTGCGCTGTACTAATGGCCCGGGTTCGAGTCCCAGCATGGAATCTTTTTCACTATTTGCGTCTTTTAAGCAATTAATTTGAAATTTGATTTTCATTTGAAATCACAGTGTTTATGACAAGTTCGTCACAAATGACCCATATTTCACAAATTGGTCACAGTGTGACGTCAAAGCATTGTCGCTTTCGTCACAGGTTCGTCACAAAGTTAATGCCAAAATAGTCACAAATGACACACTTTTCACAAATTTGTCACACCGTGACTTCACAGAGTGGTCACAATGTGACGTCACAAACGACCTCTAAAACGGCCATAACGACCTCGCATTCTAGTCACTGTGACGTCACATCGACGTCACGTGACGTCACATCGACGGTCACAAAATCACAGTGTGACTTCACAACGACGTCGCCGTGACGTCACCATGCCTTACGGGTAGGGTATCTTTCCCCGGCTTCCCGGGTTAAAGAATATAGATGAAAGCAAATTTTTTAATTGAAAAGTAATATCTTTTTTTTACATGTAATATATTTTTTAGATTGTACACTAAAAATAAAAAAAGCATTTTTCATATAAAAAAAAAATGGATTATACGATGAAATAAACTTTTTTAAATTTATTAAAAGCGGTTTTCTCGTATTAGCCGCATGCTAAGAGTTATTAGCACAATATATTGCTGCTTACGGCATCCTTTTATTTGCTGTTAATTTCAGAGCTTTAAGCGCGAAGTTCAATTACGCGTCTGTTAAGTTTGTGTTTTATTTATATTATTTTATTTATTTAATCGTAGAGGAAGTTTTATTTTTGATTACGGAATATTAGTCGTAAGAATATGATGAACACTTTATGTTGTTTTAAGGGCAAACGGATTATTCTTTCTTAATCAACCTCCACGCGATAGAGATAAATTTAAAAATTAACCTCTTATACCCGAAATCACTCTTTTTTAAAAAATAGTATTTTCATTTAATCATTTTAATGTAATTAACTCAAAACTTGAAGTCACGATAGTCAGCAAAATCATTGCATGTGAACATTCGCACACTTAACTCGGGATTCAAATCTCAGTACCGAAAAGTAAAAATTGCCCTTATTTATGTTTTTTTGACGTATTTTTGTTAAAAAGTTTTGTTTCATCGAAGAAAATCACCGTTTACTTTTAAATATGATGTCATTTTCACTTATTTAAGCCTTTGATCTAGTGTCTGAAACTTAGTACACATACAGAAGGAAAAAAATATGGAAACTTTATGAGGAAAATGCGTGTTCTCAAGAGCAGTACGCAATTTTCCGTTCAAAATATTAAGTCTCTAATGGGATTTTGCGCCATTAAACCCTATACAACAAGTTTTATCAAAATTTTGAATTTTTATCAGATAATCACATGAATAAAGATAAATAAACCTCATTATTTCTCTATTCTCTGCATTAATGAAAGCTATTTCATTACCATCATTTTGAAGAAGTTTCATATAATACTTTTAAAATTTAAATGTAATAATGGGATATTTAAAAAAAACCAGCTAGTGTGGGCACATCTGCAAATGAACAGCTTTCAGTTAAAAAATTGTATTAGTAAATTTGGTTCAGCAAAAAGCTCAAGGCAGATGACTAAAAAATAGTTTTGTGTTTTAAAAATATAGAAATAAAATTATGAAAAATTAAATTAAGCAAATTATTTTATTTTGATAAAATTACAGAAGCATTCCTTAACACATTAATTGCCAAAGCTATAAAGTTATAATTTTAAAATTTCTTGTTGAAAGTCGTTTGCCACCACAAATTCAGAAATGTAATTTTCGCTTTATTTCTAAAATTTCTAACAATAAATAAACCAATATTTTAAATACTTAATTAAATACTTAAATAGTGTTGGCAAAGCAATTAGTTTAAGCATGAACAATTACTTTGACTGTTGCGTCAACGCAACACCAGCGGTTAATGGGTTAAAGAATAGCAATAAAATGTTATTAGTCGAGAGTATTTTGGAAAAAAAATTGGGGAACATGATATTATTTAAACCTCGACGTATTGCCAAGTTCTTCTATGATTGCTTGTCGAACTTGGTGAAGTGAATTAATCTAAGAGAGAACCATCAAGTTCTGCAGTATGAATTGCTATTTTTCTGACAAAGAGCATGCGCACTGTATGTTACTGCTCTTCCATAAAGTCACTCTTAATTTTTGTAAAACATTGCGTTTTATAAGTGTGTGATTTGCATTAAACTATTTTCAAAGATAAAGCCTCTTCACCTGTGAAGAATTAAAAAGAAGCTAGGGTGAAAATGACGCATTTCTACAAAACATTTTTCAGTACACGTCTTTTTTATAAAATGACGTCATTTGCATCGGCAAAAGCATTCCACTTTTACAATCCCATCTTAAACAACATCTGTAGATTGGTATGCAAACGATATCATTATCGCGGAATAATACAGAAATCCAACAGAAAGCGATGACGTCATTTAAGAATCTCGGCAAAACAATCTCGGGTATCTAATGATTTATATGGCTTCATTTTTTTTTTTGTTTATTATAGCTCTATGTTTCATCAGAAGTCATTCATTTATTTATTTTTTTAAATCGGAAAATGTAATTACACACGGATTAATAATAATAATAATAATAATAATAATAATAATCTGCATTCCTTCAGATTTTCATACGGATTAAGTAAATGCGATGGTAAAAAGTCACACAAGTATTGGTTAAAGTACATTTTTGTAGAGAGTAATCGTTGTATCGTTTGTAAAGTTAAATTGTAATAAACTAAAAATAATTTAATTGATAATTAAAAACGAAATAAAGGCAAAACTCACCGGATTTTGTAACAGGCGATATTCTTGATATAGCACGTATTTTAATTTAACCCCTTCGGGATGAGCGTCTTTTATAGAATTTTTAATCTTTAATCACCGTTTTTTTTAAACAGAAATTTTTGCCTAATTGATTTGAGACAATGCTCGGATTAAATAAGGCAAATGTATATTTTTTTAAATCTGTTCAGTAGTTTATGCGTTTTTTATCTACATATGAATGCCTTTTCCATATTATTAATAAAACTTGAATTTCCATAAGAATTTAATTCCCGTTCAGTTTTAAATTTTAAAAAAAATCAGTTTAGTATATTTAACCGTCACATGCTTGAGGCAAATGACTTACCTAATTCACAAGTTTATGTATTTGTTATGAGACATAACAGAAGAAAACATTGAATATGCAAGATTTTTATTTCCTGCAAATAAAAAAATCATTATACAATATATCATCTGCAGAAAATAAACTTCCGCTTTCGAGAGTCTTCTTTTATGTGTTATTAATATCCCTAATGATCCAGACATTAACAGATTTATTATGACAGTTTCACTTTGGCAAATATACACAAATAAACAATTAATATAATCTTTCTTATTAATATCTTGAGTCTGCCAGACGTTTATATGTGTTTGCTGCAATATATCATGAAAGTGATTTTTCTTTTGTGATAAATAATCACAACTTTTTGTCGTATTATTATTATAATTTTGTTACTCGTTAATTGGCTTGGCTAAATGATTTATATCCAATATCAGTGAAAGAGAGAAAAGGATAAATTGTTTTCAAAATGACATATTTTGAAATTTGCTACTATATCACTTTCCGTACATTGTATATATATTTTCTCTCAATATATATATGTTGTATAATGTAAATACTTTGATAGGTCTGGTCTGTAAAAAAATTGTTTCAGTTAAGAAAATGAATGTAGAAAATAGGCTTAATTCCGCAAAATTGAACTCAAGAACTATTATTTCAATAGCCGTATTTATATCTGAAAAAATATGAAAGTTAATAAATTTCAGATAAATTCCTAAGATTAGCGTAATTCTGTTGAAGTGTATATATATATATATATGTATATATACACACTCACATATATATATTGTTACTGATCGTAATTAAAATCTCCCGTACGAGGGCGCTGTGTCAGCGCCGTAATTTTATTTATTATTCCAATCGTCTGCGTGTTGACGATAGATTGTATATTAGTTACTAGTGAGTGGAAACACTGAAATTTTGTTGTTGTTGTTATTGAGATAATGGAATGTTTGATTTGGAAACGGCCAGAGAGACTGTTTCACTCTTAACAATTATTGTTTTAAAATAAAGAAATATACAGTTCACTGCGAAGAGTTCCTTAAAAATGGTGTCATTGAGTAACTTATTGTTTATTCTTAACATAAATTGGTCCGTCGAGGCCAAAGTAAACGGATTTATCGTTTGCTTTTAGAGTCAAGAATCAGCGACGAGACTTGGTTTCTTCGAATAAGGTAGGACTTTTTCTTTAACATGGCTACTGAATTAAAAAATATTTTGACAAAAAAAAGAGTTTTAAAATGTAAAATTACTAAATTTGTGAGTGAAATTAAATTAAGTGACTCTGATGAATGTTCTTTAGAACTTGTAAATACGAAATGTGATCAATTCAATACAGAATTGAAAGAAATGTTTGATAAAATTTATTCATTGTGCGATGAAGAGGAAATTGATAGATATATCGATGAACAATCATCGATTGAAAAAGAGTTAGATGAAACTTGGTTGAAAATTAAAAGAGCGAAACAAAAACAAATAAATGTTCTTAATGAATCAAAGCCGAAACAAGAGAATAGTGTAACGGAAGTTCGACTTCCCACGATTAATCTACCTTCTTTTAGTGGAAACGTACAGGATTGGATATATTTTAGTGATCTTTTTAAATCTAGCGTTCACAATAATAGCGCACTTTCGGGTGCTCAAAAGTTATCATATTTGAAATCTTCGCTTCATTCTGAAGCTGCAAAAGTTGGACAAAGTATAACGATTTCAGATGATAATTATCAAACAGCGTGGTCCTTATTAGAGGAAAGATATTCCAATAAAAGACAACAAGTGTTTGCTCACATTAAAAAATTAATGTCCATTAATTCAATACAAAGTGAAACACCTAGTGCTATTCTTAATTTAGCAGATACCGCCAGTGAATGTATCAGATCTCTAGAAATTCTCGATCAAAAAATTGAAGGGTTTGCGGATACAATAATAACTTATATATTGTGGCAGAAATTAGATGGGTCCACAAAATTATGGTTTGAACGTGAACAAAAAAAAGACGAGCTACCAAAATTAAAAGAATTAATCGAGTTTTTAAAAAGACAAGCGAGAACACTGCAAGTTTCCAAACCTCTTATAAATAATGTAACTCCTAAACGCAATGCTCAACAACGAATCACTAGTATGGTATCTACATCTAATGGTAAAAACTCAAAAACATTTAAATGTGTTAAGTGTCAGAGTAATGAATTCCACGGTTTGCACAAATGTCCAGAATTCTTAAATCTTTCAGTAGCTTCTAGATATGAATTCGTAAAGAAAAATAATATTTGTTTTAACTGTTTAAAATTCCACTCGGTTAGAAATTGTAAATCTACTTATTCTTGTCGGAAATGTATGAAAAAACATTCGAGTTTACTGCATTTTGAGAATGAAAATGAAAAGCAAATTCAAAACAGCGATAGAAAAAATGAATTTATTTCAAAACCCGAGGTCAGTGATTGCAATATCCAAAACCAGAATCAAATCATAGCGCATTCAAATCTAGACCCGAATGCTGCAACATTTCACATTTCTAACGAAAGAGTATTTTCAGGTACATCTGTTTGTGAGATGAATTATTTAAGTTCTGGCATCTTATCAACTGTCATTGTTTATATTAAAAATAAATTTGGTGAATTTAAGCCGTTAAGAGGTTTGATTGATGCTGGATCAATGAGTAATTTCATTACGATTCAGTGTGCTGATTATTTAGGAATTAAGAAAGAAAAAATAAAAGTTGCGGTTTCAGGATTAAATGGCATCTCCGTGAATATTAACTCCAAGGTAAAAGCATTAATTTCGAACAATTCAAATTTTAAGGCGGAAATAGAACTTCTTTGTGTACCAAAAATATCGGATACTATTCCAGTAAATCGGATTAACGTTCCAACAGAACAATACCTTAATAACATTAAATTAGCGGATCCAGAATTTTACAAACCTGGAAAAATTCATGTTCTTTTGGGAGCTCAAATATTTTATGATCTTTTAGAAGTCGGTCGAATTGAAGTCCCCAATTCTAATTTAAAATTCCAAAACTCGGTATTTGGATTCATTGCCTGTGGAAGCGTATTAAATCCTGACAATCAAATCACGCAAAATACTCATTGTGGGCTTGTTTGTAACTATGAAGATTTGACAAAAGAAGTTCAAAAATTCTTTCAGTTAGAAACATTAGGGATAAAAGACGATCCCACATGTACTGACGAAGATAGAGCATTAGAAATATTCGAAAAATCTGTATCTTATAAAAATAAACGTTACGAAGTTACCTTACCATGGAAAAAAGATTGGCGAGAAATGAACGACAATCTCAAAATAGCCAATAATAGACTAAACTGTCTTAAAGTGAAAATGAAGCGAAAATTAGAGCTTCGTGCTCAATATTGTGAGACCTTGAAAGATTATGAAAATAAAGGAATCATAGAAAAAATAACGGAAACGCACAAGCCAGTGGAGAAACCACTTTTTTATCTTCCACATCAATCTGTCTTTAGACAAAGCCTGACAACAAAAATGAGAGTAGTCTTCGATGCCAGCTCACACGATGTTGGCGAATTATCGTTAAATGATTGTCTTTGGCCAGGTCCAAATCTAAATCCAAACATATTCGATCTACTTATCAATTTTAGATTAAACAAAATAGCATTGATAGGTGATATAGAAAAAGCCTTTCTGCAGATATCCCTAGCGGAGAAAGACAGAGATGCAGTGAGGTTTTTATGGATTGGAGATAGAGGTATAGAAATATATCGCTTCAACCGAGTTCTTTTTGGTATGAATGCTTCCCCGTTTCTTCTTGCTGCTACTCTAAGAAAACATATCAAGAAATTTCAAGTTAGATATCCTACAACAACAAAGTTATTAGATAGGTGCCTCTACGTTGATGATTTCATCGCTGGTGCTGACAACTTGCAAGATGCGTTAGAAATCTCTCGAAATGCTGTTTATATTATGAGCGAGGCAAGTATGAAACTCAGAAAATGGTCAACTAATGATAACGATTTGATGGAGCGATGGAAACAAGAAGGGTTTGATACTCAGCCTCTACACAACCCAATTGAATTAGGATTTGACTCAACAAAGGTTCTAGGAATGTCTTGGCATACGAGTGAAGATTGCTTTATCGTAGATGTAAAAGGCTTATTAGAAATGTTATCAAAAAATGAAAACACCAAGCGCTTCATCCTGCGTGCTACTGGAAAAATATTCGACCCTCTTGGCTTGCTCACTCCTTATACTATTCGCATGAAATGCCTATTTCAAGATCTGTGGTTGAGGAAAATTGCTTGGGATGAAGATCTACCAATAGATGTTAAAGAAAAGTGGCTTCAATGGTGTTCTGAGATCCCACGCCTCTCCGACCTAAAAATTCCAAGAATTGTGCTAAATTCAACGAAAGAAGAAAATTCAGATGTGGTAGAGATTCACTGTTTTTGCGATGCTAGTAAGAAAGCCTTCGGCACTGTCATATACCTCAGAATTGTAAAAGAAAATGCTATTGAAGTTAACCTTGTGACTTCAAAAAGTAGAGTTACACCTCTTAAAAAAATCACTTTACCAAGATTAGAGCTATTGGGAGCTTTACTTGCTGCCCGACTAGGTAATGCAGTCAAGAAAATAGTAGATCATAAGAAGCCATCAGATGTGTTCTTCTGGACAGACTCGAAAATCACTTTATACTGGATTAGAGGTTCTAGTAAAAGATGGAAATCATTCATAGCGAATCGTGTCAACGAGATTCAATCTTTGACTGACTCCAATTCGTGGTTTCATTGTCCGGGAAAGTCTAATCCAGCCGACCTCCTTACCAGAGGCGTCAGTGTTGATATGCTCTTAGAAAAGGATTTGTGGTTTAAAGGTCCCCCCTTTTTGAGAGAAACTGTTCTCCCAACTAATGACTGCAACATCCAAAATTCGCCAGATGACTATTCTGATGAACTAAAGAAAACAGTTAAATGTGAAAATGATAACTCTTTAGTTACTCTAGCTATTTATGATCAAAATTATTTATTAGATTATACTATTAGTGTTAGTAATAATTATATAACTATCATTCGTATTTTATGTTATGTGCTTAGATTTATTCATAACCTTCGAAATGTTAATAGAGTGAAAGATCATCTTACTTCTAAAGAATTGAATGCTGCAGAATTATCACTGATAAAGATGGTTCAACAAAGTGAGTATCAGGAAGAAATAAAATGTCTTCAGAAAGGTAATTCGGTACCAAATAAAAGTAAACTAAATTCTTTAAATTGTTTCTTAGATGAAAGTAATATTTTAAGAGTTGGGGGTAGATTGGGTAACTCATATTTGACAACAAATGAAAAACATCCTATGGTTCTGCCAAGTAAGCATCCCCTTACTTTAATTATTGTAAGATATTTTCATTTAAAGTATTTACATGTAGGATCACAAACATTGTTGTACCATATTCGTCGTAAATTTTGGATAACTAATGGTAGAAACATCTGTCGCAAAATAACATATGAATGTGTCACTTGTTTTAAAAACAAGCCTGTATTAGCGAGTCAAGTTATGGGTGACTTGCCCAAAGAGCGTGTTACACCTTCATTTCCATTTTCCATTATTGGAACTGATTATTGCGGCCCTTTTTACATTAAATTCAAAAATCAAAGGAAAGGTACATATAATAAAGTGTATGTATGTATATTCGTTTGTCTCTGCACCAAAGCTATTCATCTAGATTTCGTTTCAGATCTCACTTCTGCAGCCTTCATTGCTTGTTTTAAGCGCTTTGTTAGCAGAAGGGGAAAGTGTTCAAAAATATTTTCTGACAATGCAAAAAACTTTGTAGGGGCAAACTTAGAATTGAAAAGGCTTCACAATTTGGTTAGACACCCAGATGAAGCATTAGCTGATTATTTTGCAAGGGAAAATATCGAATGGAATTTTATTCCTCCGAAAGCGCCGAACTTCGGTGGTCTTTGGGAGGCAGGGGTTAAATCATTCAAATTCCATCTAAAACGTGTAATTGGTAACGCGCACCTCACTTTAGAGGAATTTCTGACAGTAATTCTAGAAATTGAAAGTGTTTTGAACTCAAGACCTCTGTCCCCATTATCATCAGATTTCGACGATTTCGAGACTCTGTCACCGGGTCATTTTCTTATAGGTAGGCCCTTAACGTCTATTATTGAACCCCAGCTCACTGAAATTTCGGAAAACAAACTTAGCAACTGGCAAAAAATAACAAAATATAGCCAGCAAATATGGAAATTATGGAAGCGAGACTATCTGAACACCTTGCAGCAACGTAATAAATGGCAAATAAATAAAAACAATATAAATGTTGGTTCTCTCGTATTGATCAAAGATGAAAATATGCTCAGCACAAAATGGGCAACAGGTAGGATTTCCGAGATATTTCTCGGTAAGGACGAAAAAGTTCGAGTAGTGAACATTCGTCTACCTAACGGTAGAATAATAAAGAGAGATGTGAGAAGTATTTGTCCCCTTCCAATTAATGGAAACTAATTTCTTTAATATATATATTTGGTATATTTTGAATATATTTTGTTGTTTAATTTCTATAGTATGTTTTATTGTATTCAAATGTAAAGTAATTTAGCCATTTTTCCTTTGTTATTAATTATATCGTTGCATTGTTATATGTAGTATTATGTAATTTTATATTATATATTAGAGTAGTTTTGAAACCTGCAGGTTTCAACGGTCGGGAGTATGTTACTGATCGTAATTAAAATCTCCCGTAAGAGGGTGCTGTGTCAGCGCCGTAATTTTATTTATTATTCCAATCGTCTGCGTGTTGACGATAGATTGTATATTAGTTACTAGTGAGTGGAAACACTGAAATTTTGTTGTTGTTGTTATTGAGATAATGGAATGTTTGATTTGGAAACGGCCAGAGAGACTGTTTCACTCTTAACAATTATTGTTTTAAAATAAAGAAATATACAGTTCACTGCGAAGAGTTCCTTAAAAATGGTGTCATTGAGTAACTTATTGTTTATTCTTAACATATATATATATATATATATATATATATATATGTATGTATATATACACACTCACATATATATATATATATATATATAAAATTTTATTTGGCGAAAGCAAATTATGTATTCAAACTAATCTAACTTTCGATTGCACTTATGAGAAATATATAATTAATTTATTGTATATAAATAATGATATCTACATAAACGAAACTAACACTAACTCGAAAACGTAATATTTTATGAACTGAATAAATTATCTAAAAACATCTTTAAAAAAAGATGCTAAAAATTTGATTACAGCTGCTGGCACGTTTAATGCAGTACATGAATTACCGAAGTAGTTTTAAAAAGAAGACAATTTTATAGTAAATAGAAACATTTAACAATTATACAATATTTCAGATATTGCATATCATACGTAAAATAGCAATGCATATTTTATTGTATTTATAGTAAATGATTTTTTGTTGTAATTTATGTGTTGATGTAATTGCTTTCAGAAACAGAGTCTCAGTTATTTTATTTAAGTGCTAAAAGTAAGCCTCAGTATAAATGTGGTGCGCTGCAACTCGTGGTTACAAAAGACGGAACAGTTGGTTTTTTCAAGACTCCTGGGAAAGTATGCCGAGCTCGGTAGATCTGACCGGGAAAAAACAAAATTAAATAATTTAAAGAAATGCATTATGTGAAAAAACCATACGGTATTCTCAAAGTCCATACATCAGAAAAAATCTAAAATATATTTCATAAAAAAGCATTGAAAGCGCATAAGTGTTAAATAAAATTTTCAATAAAAAGAACTATTTTGTGATATGATGTATTATTGCAGAAAAGAAGCTTTGCTGTTGAAGCTCTTCATTGTAACTATGATTAATGACGCCAGTGCAGGAGGCAAATAAATAGATTTATTACTACAATTCTTTTCTGACAATGATAAAAATATATAAATAAAAGAAATGCTTCTTATTACATTTTTGAATCTGACAGATGTTTATATATGATCTGCAACAAAGAATGTTTCTTACTAAAAATAATTACTACCTAATTGTTGAATATCTTGTTGTTCAAACGCCGCCGTAGCCATACGGTATATACAGTAAATCCATGATTTATACATACTCTATGATAAGTTTATTTCCGTTTCCTGAGTCATATTTGGACTTTTCCAGTAAAAATGCTATACCAATATTCTTAAAAAATTGAAATTTCTGCGTTATAAATTCCAAATTTTCTAGGTTTTTTACAGTCATTTTTAGTGATAATGTTCTTTATTTTTCTGATTTTGAACTGGGGTTACGGCTTTAATCTTGATCTAATGTCTTCTCATTATAGTGATGATAATGCTGTGATGAATGTACCGATAAAGTTCCGACATCGACAAAAGCAATATATGGCTTGGAAACTGAAAAAAACAAATAGTAGAAAAGATAATAGATATGCAGAAAAAACATAAAAATAATTTTCGAAAATTGTTAAATACAAGCTATAACATAAAAAAAAGCCATAACTAAAAACAATCACAAATTACAGACATATTTAATTAAGTAAATTTTCACGATTTGTAAATGTGAGTGTGTGGTTTCTTTTTTTTATATATATTCTAATTTTTGACAATTTGTTTCATCAATTCCACTTACTTTTTTTCTATCTTGTGCTAATGTGTTTTTCTAGTTCAAAGAAAAAGATCAAAGCATAGTATTACCCCGTCACACACGCGCTTGGATAAAATCTAACCCAATCACATTTTTCCTTAAAAATAATGGGATATATTTTTAGAGTGCTTCTGATCTGCTTGTACCTTTCAAGATGAAAGTTGAGAACCGATGAATGAAGCAATGTCTTTTATTTGTTTCCCAGAAGCAAATATTCCCCATGATACTAAAAAATACCGCGCGCTTAGAAACGTTTCATTTCGATATGTTCATTTCTTACGGGATAACACACACTCAAATAATTTTAATAATAGACCAACATAAAAGCTACGTCTATATACTGATAGAAGGGTATTTAATTAATATATATGTGTAATAATCCACATTTTAAGGTATAAAACAAATCGTTTGTAAATATTCTTAAAAAAAAAGGTGATTTTTACTGAACTGCTACAAAATTTGAAAATAAATATGAAAAACATGATTTTTTTCTCCCGTAAAAGAAGTAGTTTTATCCACTTTACAGTAAAAAGCAGAAGATTTATTTTTAAAACGCATTTGGCCAGAAATATAATGGTAGACAAAATGGAGTGAGATTTATCACACACGTATAGTAACATAATGGAAACTGGCGCGTGTGGTGACTTGTTAAAATTTCTGAAAAAGGGACACCATGTTTTATTTCCACCATTATACCGTTATTAAGATAGTGTAAAATGGCTTATTTCATATGAGTATCCCAATTTGTATGATTGCTATTCATATTAATAATTGTAATATTGGTTTCACTGTGCTAGAAAATTTGAAAATAGTTAATAGACTGCTACAAAATCTAAAAATAGCTATAAAAAGCATAATTTTTTCCTAAAAGAAGGTGTACTGTTGTGTTTTACAATATAAAGCAGTAGATGTGTTTTTAAAACGTATTTGGCCAGAAATATAATAGTAGACAAAATGGGGTGAGAATTATCACCCGCGTGTAGTAACGTAATGGAAACGGGCGCGTATGCTGACCGGTTAAAACTTGCTGAAAAAGGGACACTATGTTTTGTTTCCACCGTTATACCGTTATTACGATAGAACAATTTTTTTTTAATGTCATATTAATACTCTGTATGGTATTTGTTCATATTAATACTTTTTAATATTGTTTTCACTGTACTAGAAAATTGGAAAATAGTTGCTCAATAGAGTATTACAAAAGAATATTTTCTGCACTGTTATTTTTTTATTTATTTTTTAATAAATTTCAAACCAATAAAACAAACAAATCAATTTAGTGTATGTCTGTTTTTTTTTTTTTTTTTTTTGTCAGGTGTTATAGATTTATTAAAAATATATATAGCGTTTAAAAAACCTTTAAAAATATAGCCTTTAATGAGATTGAAAATTGTAAACAGAATAACCATGAAATAGTAGAAAAAGAGTTCATTAAAAGTTAAAATGTTTATTGTTGTTACATTCAGATAAACTAAAATGTTATAAACAGATTAACTATTTCTGATATTTCAGCTTACCAGCATCATTCGACTCCATTAATTAAAGCTAATACTTGTATTGGTCGAAATAATACTTTTAAGACAAGTTTTATATTTAATATTAATAATAATTTACACGGACAATAATCTATCATTAAAACAATTAATTATAATAAAATTATAAAATATGCTAAATTAAACGATTGTCTACCATAAGGCATTAATAAATGTACCTAAAATGCATATATTGATATATTAGAATTTCGTTATATACTTTGAAACTTTTCTTTGTTCACGTGATTGATAACGCTAGTGAGCAAGAGATTAATTAATTTATTTATACAGTTCTTTTCTCCACAATCTGGTCAGGAATACAAGTATTGCGGGTTCATTAATGTTTTAAATCTGCCAGATGTTTGTAACTGCTTGTTTCAATGTTGAACGGATTTTTGAATCACTCTTTTATATTTTGTGATTGAAACGTTTTAGTCATAAGATTTAACTTCCATTTTATGGAATAACAGTTTTTTACAGATTTTAAGATTTGAGATATTTCGCTATTGTATCTTTGTTTTGACAATGTATAATTATATACTTGATCTTTTAATCTGTATACATTTATTAGTTTCATTCTCATTTAAGTTTTTGAAGCAGGATTATTTAAAGCAGGATATAATTACAGAAAAACTATCTTTATCATTTTTGTATTTATAGAGCATTTTTAATAAAGATCAAATAAACGAAACAATGTAAATCTAGAATGAAAAATGCTGCACAAGGTATGGATAATGAAATACTTTCCAACATTAGTAGAATATCGCTAATAAATTTCATGTTTTCATAAAATGGAATGACGTACCTAATTAAGAAATTTATGTAAAAAGAAGATCAATAAAATTCTATTTTCAGCATATGTTTTCCATACAAGGTAATGTGTGCAAATTCATTCTTGATAATTCGAATTGGATCTATATAACTTTTAGACGCTACTAAAAATTATATAAGTTTAAAATGCATGCAACAGCAGAACCAACTTCTAGGCCATAGTCATAATTATAGGCCATAGTCAATACTTTAAGGGAATTCTTTTGTTCGTCCCTGTATATGAATGAGGAAATGCTACGCACTCTATAATTTGTGTAAAATCATGTTGTATTGCACCTTAGTTACACTTTTGCATTTCATTATATTTAGAGAGTCATAACCTATATTGTTATTGTTTACTGCCTCAGTTTTCGAAAAAGACTGAATCAGAGAACTTAATTCAATGATTAAAATATACTAAAATAGACTGAAAAACATGACTAAACTTGTGTATCGGAATCCTACTTTCAAAACATTATGCTTAAAATTTACAGCAATCTGTATGAAGTAAACTCTATCCGAATAATGCTAAAAATTAAGATCGGTTAAGAATGCTAAATTATCTGTAAATAAAGACATAATATAACAGAATAATGAAATTGTAGAACTGCTATTTAGAAAAAAGAGAACAGAAAAAGAATCATCTGTAAAAAAAAAAAAAAAAACCTTCCTGTCTCATTCGTTGTTTGCGTTATTAAAGTAACGAATACTTAAAAAATAACAAATTTAAAACAGTTGCTATTTTTAAACAGACAAAAAAACATAAAAATATATAATAAGTACGTTTTGTTAATGCCCTAAATATCTCAAATGTTTTGCGAAAATATCATTCTTGTATTACATTAGGTGGGCATGAGACTTGTATCTGTGAGGAGGCATTCATTCCAAACCATTTGAAGCCACTCTTCTCAACAGATGCAGTTATATGAATAATGTATATGTATACATAGGAGAAATGGTATGTATAAATAAAAATCGTATTTAATATACACTAGCTTCATAGCTGCACGATGCGCTGCAAGTACATGAATAATTTCTCAAAATTTCTAAAAGGAAAAATAAATCCAATATCATTGTACATATAGAAAAAAGAAATGTAACATTAATTTTAATGCATTTTAATTTTCAATTATGAAATGATAATTATTCTGTAGATTAAGTAGAAATTCAGAAAAACTATATTGTTCAGTTCAAGTGATATTGTGTGAAACATTTATTTGACAAATTTTCAGAGTACTTTTAAGATTTAATTTTTACGGTTTGATTCCTGTGTGAAATGAAAATGATGCCACTTTGATAAACTCATAAAAACATTTCTTTAAAGATTTTTGAATTATATATTAATAGTTAGCGCCATTTATAGATTTAATCCGTTTGGAATAAATATCATTAGATGGATTAAGATCTTACACTTTTACGTATGGAGATTGATAGATTAGTTTAAGAATATGGTTTTAATTTAATAAGCCGGTAAAATACATGGATTATTATTAAAATGAAAATTTATATGGAATAATGTTAACCTTGGCGACAAAATTTTAAATTTTGTAATATATATATATATATATATATATATACATACAGGGTGTCCATAATTAAACTATTCTACTTTAACGTTGTTTACAGGCAAAGCTACTGTTGATAAAGTTGTGAAAATTTGTTAAAGACACAATAAGGGATGGTAGTTTGCTTAGAAAATATCACAATTTTATCACCAGAGGGAGATTTGTATTAAATTACACATTTGTCATTACGATAGTTTAGAAATTCCATTTATTAACTTAACCTGATTCTAAACCAGCATTTAACGAGATATTCCTGGAATTTCGCAAGAGCTCACTGCGTTAAACTGTAGAACATACTATATAACGATTCCAGATCGTATGGACCCTTATGCGGAACACGTTTGGTTATAACAATAATTGTTAAACCATCATAAATGTAAGCGAAATGTGTAATTCGTTAAAAAACGGCCTCCTAATTTTCTTCGCACAAAGAAATTCCCATACCTTTATTATGTCCTCCACAAAGTTTCACAACATTCTGAACAATATTTTCGTCTGTATACAACATTAAAATAGGGTCGTTTAATTATGGATACCCTGTAAATAAAATTTCTAAACTGTCCTAGTGTTAAATGTGTAATTTATTAAAAATCGCCCTTTGAGGACGAAATTTTGAACTTTTCTTTTGCTTAAACAAATTCCCATCCATTTATTACGTCTTTCGCAAAATTTCACAACTTTATGAACTTTATGCACTGTAAAAAAAAATTTCGCAACGTTCCTGGGAAAAAATGGTTAGCTGAGTTGCCCATTATTTCCAAGAAACATTTCTTGAAAATGACTGGAACTTTACTGTATATGTTAAAAACTTTCTACAGAAATGCCAGTAAGATTCCTGTGAAATACCAGGAATATTTCTGTTGACAGCAAAACATTACTGACATTTCACAGCATGCGGGATCCGCAGACGATTTTTACATTTCCAGTTGACAATTTTCGCTTTATTATCATTATTTGTTAGAATGAAAAAATATTTTGAAATTGACATCAAAATTATTATTTATAATTTACAGGAAAAAATAAATTTTCTGTTAAAATTCAATAAAGTAAATATATATATGATATATTGTTTCTGAACTTTGCTTAAAATATAAAAATATATAAATGTAAATAATAATTAGAAAAAAAAATCTAGACATAAAATATTTTGGATTTTCGTCAGTAATTATGTTAGTTTACAAGTTAGATAAAATACATATAAATTTTCATGAAAAAAAAACCTAAACGTAATGGTATATTTTTTCCGAAAAAAAAAAAAATTCAAATTTGCAGCAGTTCAAAGTGTCAAATATATATCAAATTTAAATCAAATTGTAATAAAGTGTTAAAATATAAAATTAATTAAAAAAGAAAAAAAAAGTCAAGAGGTAGCATCGTAGTACGTGTGGCGTGCGAGCCTTCTGCGTCCACACCACGAAAGACACGTTGAGAGCTGCAAACTAATGGGTATTTGAAACGTGTGCTAAACCTCGGCATCTAATTTCTGAAAATCTAAGGCCCATTTGAAGAAATCCTTTCACGAGAATAATTAGAGATAAGAACTCTAAAACATACTTTAAATTAATCAAAGTCGGTGAGAATCATGTTTGATGGTCCCCTGGTTAATAGATATCCAAATAATATTTGTATTTGTTTTACACGGTCTGCTCGTTAAACATTCCACAGAAAAGTACGAGAGATAATCTCTTAGCGATGTCACAGAGGTATTGTATTTTCATCTGAATTGTCTTGGCAATAGAGACGTAAAGGATTATGTCGTCTATTGATTTATTTGCATTCCATATTGATTTTTTTTACATTCATTTAAGGAATTCGTTTTCGACACTCGCGCGCGAGCAACGGATTATAGCAAAAAAATAATAAATGGCGGCCGCAGCGTTTTGCTGTTTCCAACTTTTGTTCAGGAACGTTTCAGATAAGAAAAGCAGAATTTCACAGGAAAGAGCTAAATTATTCTGAAAACCTGAGAAAAGGCGAAACGTTCCTGGATTTTACATGGAACGTTACCACTTTTTTTTTTACAGTGTGAATAGTTTTGTCGGTAGTCAACTTTAAAGTAGCGTTATTTAATTATAGTCACCCTGTATATGTGTGTGTGTGTGTGTGTTTGTTTGTGCTACTATAGAATAATTTCTGTATATTCCATTTGAAAAAAAAAAATTCTTATATTAATCTTGTGTATTGAATATCTACATATTTTTTTTTCTAAAAAACATTATTTTATAACTATAAATGGAATTTTTTAGAAAACAAATAGTGCAATATTAAATTTTAAACGTATACGCCATAAACCCTTTCTCCATTATTTTGCTTTATTTAAAGATAAAACCATTATAATGTCACATTTAATATAACTGTTGAACAGAAAACTGAATAGCAATTACTTATCCTTCCGATAAAGTGCAGTAAACTTGTCAAAACTAATGCTATTCAAAACCTCGTTTAACAGGAAATGGAACTATATCTATGATGAACAAAGGAAGTTAAATGTAATAAAGCTGAGTTTCTATTTGTAATTTGTGAGGTTACATTTGTTTCTTTGAATAAAGACTGAGGATGATTGTTTTTATATAAAATTTATATTCTTGAAACATATTTATATTAAATAATTTTGTTGAAAAACTGTTAAAAGAGAAAGAATATTTGAAATGAAAAATATCATAAATATTTATTTAAAAATTATATACTTCATAAAAACTTCAACATTTTACCTTTATTGAGTGAAATCATCTAATGAAAAATACATTTTAAAGAAAGAACCGATAAAATATAATGGTAAGCTTTCAATTTTATGAACACGTTTTTCGCAATGTACAGTATCTTTTCATAATAGCTGAAAAAATCGTAATTACTCGAATTTTAAAAGTCTCAAAATAAATCTATTAGTCACGAAATTCCTTGTATATAAATTTCTATAGTTCTGTTTCAGCCAGTTGTAATTTAACACAGTACTGCAAGTGGTGATGCTTTCTTGGTGGTTAGTTTACTGCTAAAATTGTATCAAATTTTAAAGTTTTTAATATTAACCTCCAAGTTTGACATAATTTGAATTCTTCAGAAAATTCTATCTTCAGATAGAAAACGGCAGGTCATTCGATCAATTAGTTCAAGCATTATTCAGATTTAAAGTTTGGAACTTCTAATGCTATTTTTTCAACTTCCAACACAGACAGAAATATGGGTATTTTTTTATTATAAATGTAAAAGTAGTTGACAGAATAATTTTTACTTTTAGAATTGGCTTGTTTTAAGCTTTTATAAATTGATTTATCGTTCAAAAAAAATCTACCTACGATTTTTTAAATATAAATCAAATTGATGCTTTTTTTTTTCTTACTACTAGGGGGCGCGGCCCCCTACGAGCTACGCTCGTCAACCCCCATTCAGACACCGCAGACTCTAAAAGCACGCTAATTTGATCGGCTTAAAAAATATTTCGGAAGATTGAATTATAAGTTTAAAAACAGTGGATCTCCCTATAAACGGGTTTCTATTCATTTCTCTTTGATTGGGGAATTTTAAAGCCAACTCAGCGGCTGTTAAATGATACAATGGCTGTTTCCGTCTTTGATTAAATAAAATCTGTTGACATTTCAAAATAAGCTAATATAAAATGAATTAAATAAACAGAGTCTTTGCCTCCCGGTATTTTTTAGCAAAGCGAAAAGAAAGTTTTTTTTTTAATGACACTTTAAATGTATCGTTTTTAATCTGACGTAATTTTCACTAAACTTTCCTTTCTCCTTTTACTATTCACGTGAAAATAATTATATTAGAAATGAAATATTATTTGAGCTATCCTAATAAAAATAGTTGAAAATATCATCTTAAAATATTAAATAAATGTCTCGCGCAATTTTTAAATTTAAACTGTTTTGCAATATTATTTTTTGTTTATTTTACGTAATGTGTAATGTGACGTAAATGTGACGTAATTTCTCCTATTTAACGTCTTATCTAACGCATGTTAATGAATTTATTATTTTACAACATTCTTTCACTTTTAAAATTCACGTGTAATATGGTTTTTATGATAATTTTCAATGAGTCCCTGCTTTTTATATTTTCTTGTTTATAATAGTCACGTGTAAAATAAATTTTTAATTTGAAGCAAATATTATTGCTAACGCTGTTTATACAGTTGGCAACAGTTTAAATTAATACAATTTTCTAAAATGTGTAAAAAAATATCTCTCGAAATGCTAAAAATTTGAATTTAAATTAGAAATAAAACCTCAAAAAATGAGTCAAATTAATAAACTGAGTGCAGTCTGCACACCGAGAAATTCTGGCGCATAAAATGATCTAAAAATGATTAAATTCCGATGTACAGTTTTTGCTCCTATAAAACTTTTTTAATGGAACGATTTTGTCCAACTTTAGCATTAAATATCTCTTTAAATATTTCTTCGATTTGAAAACTGTCTGCATCAGCGTGCTTATCAAACATTTCTCTATAATTCCACCAATTATCATATTTTTGTATGCAATATTTTGCTTAATATTAACGAAGAAATACCTCCAGTCATAAAAAATTCAAAACCGGCGGCGGCGGCGGCGGTGGTGACAGCGGTAGTTACTTTTTTTTAGAATAGAGAAGAGAGATTATTTTGCTGCTCGTTAATCGGCTTAGTCACATGATTTATATCTAGTATTAGTGAATAAGAGGAAATTTTTTTCTAATGAAATATTTATGAGTTTGTGTTATTATGTCGCTTTATTTATGCTGTACAACCTTTACATGGTGGCTCAGACGGCATCGCTCCATGAATACATGCTAAGGCCGGACACATGCTGTCCGATACATCATGTAAAAGATAATATAAATGCTTTGTATTCTAAAAATAAAAAACAAAATTCTTTTGTGTAAAAAAAAAAAAAAAAAAAAAAAAAAAAAAATCATTTCAGCTTTTTATATATTATATAGAAGTGAACACAAGAGATATTTTTTCAATGGCTGTATTTATAAAATAAATTTAAAAGACCTGAAAAAGAGTAATCAAAATAATATAACTTAAATCTTTTAAAGTACTTCACTAATGTATGTACAGAATCATATTATTTAATATATGTTAAAAAATACCAATTAATGATTAAAAAACATAATTTTCTGAAAGCGAAATTCCTACAAAAACAATAATGTAATGAAACGATATTCCAAAAACAAATGATTTAATGAGCAAACTATTTTTCAATTGTACTTAAATGTCTAAGCCCAATGGTAATAATTTGAAAATTATGTTTACACTGGAAAGAATGAGCCACAACTCGCAAAAATTCATTTTGCTTTTTATTCCGTATAAAATGTCTATCATAGGTGTGTCTTGCTACGGTAAATGTTAACTAACTTATCCGGATTTCGCTTAATTACGTTATATGTGTATTCGTGACCACAGAAGGGGTCGGTGTAAATTGTGTGAAGATAAAATTAATCAACCCTCTTAAACTGATCTGCATGCTCATTCTTATGGGTTTTAAGAACGTTTTAAGCCCTTTTAAGCACGTTTTTACAACTGTATGCAGAGCTGTGCAATAATTTCATGTTACAGAAAAAAGTATAAATATTCTTTTGCCTTTTCTGTATATGTTACATTTTTCGAGATGTGTCGGTTTTCTTGCTGCTGAGCAATATATGTTGGCATTTTAAAAACAGTACAGTGCTACTTAATGTAGGTTCCAAACAGGCAGTTTACAGTATCAATTCAAAATAAATTGTTCGATGTAACCGTTACATATCACGTAAGAGAACACCGAACTTAAACAAATAATAACCCTTTAGATTTACAATTTCAATTTCAATTTCAATTTCAATTTTTGCTATTAACAATGTTAATATTTTATTTCTTATTTATACACTATGATGCAAAAGTTTAGACAATGAAGAAATTCTTACATACTTTGAAAAATATTTATTCAATTTTCAAATCACTGCTTGAAATTAATGTGCTGTACATATAAACAATATTTATAACAAAGAAAAGTGGAATTGTGCATATTGCAATAAATTAAATGGTAACAAAAATAAACTGCTGTCTCAAAAGTTTAGACACAAATTAAATAAAATCGAAATAAACAATTTTTAAAACATGGTTGCGCATCCATGCTTATGTATTACGTCATATACACGAGATTGCATGGAAGAAACTAAATCTTGCATAGTTTGTGGATCGATATCGTACCATGCATTCTCAATAGATGTCTTAAGTTACTTTTCAGAAGAGTATTGTCTAGCGTTGCTATAAACTTTGCGACACATGATGCTCCAAAGGTTTTCTATAGGGTTAAGATCTGGGCTACATGCTGGCCAGTCGAGAACTCTTATATTATGGGAATTAAACCAAGATTTTGAATGTTTTGCAGTGTGAATTGAAGCATTGTCTTGCTGAAATTCCCACTGAGGACCCCCTAGAAGCTCAGCAAATGGCAGTAGGTTTTCTTCTAATGTCTGTGTATAATGCTGTGAAGTTTGACGACCACTGGTGAAGGTCAGAGATACTTGTCCATTATAGCAAAAGGCTGCCCAAACCATCACCGAGCCCCCTCCTTGTCTGCGACTAAAAAAACGTCGAGGTTCCTTCCGCAAGTCATGCCAATACGATAAACAACCATCTGGACCATCCAGATTCCACTTTTTTTCATCGCTAAATATGACTGACTGCCATTTCTCTCCATATGACATATGCTTTCGAGCTCACATAAGTCTTTGTAACTTATGATGTGGTTTCAGAGCTGGTTTCTTCTGCATTTTGCTATAAACGATTGTTCCTTTTTCCAAAATTCGTCTACGAATCGTATCCTTTGATACAGAGAGTCCCGATGAGCTTTAAACTCCACGTACGCTCATTTGTTGAGTACTCGCTAGTCTTTGTATCAGGCGATCCTCTCGTACATTTGTCACACGTGGCCTCCCAGAGAGACATTTTGCTTTATATTCGGAACCACTCGATAAAACTCGATAAATAGATTTTTTTGACCTATTAATAATAGCAGAAATTTCAGAAACGCTCTTCCCTTAACCTTTCAACTGCCAAATCCTTGAAACCTCATTCACTTGAATTTCTTTAGCTCTCGGCATGTCGACTATGAAGCGCAATCGTTTGCAGAACTTAAGTACTCCAAATTTGTGACATCATCGATTCTAAATTTGCATATGCCAGCGAATATTCAAAGAAATTTAGAATAGTGTCTAAACTTTTGCGACAAGCACATTTGAATTTTTATGAAAAAAATTAGTATTATAGCAAATAAAACGACTGTCTTTTGTACATAGCATTTTAAATCAGTTTTTGAATATATTTACAGGTTTTTGTAATTCTGACGTCATAATTCTACATTTTAAAGCTGAATGACGTCATTGTCTAAACTTTTGCGTCATAGTGTATTATATACAATTGCTTTAATTGGAAATTAATATTAAAACGTGTTTTTTTATTTTTTTTATTTTTTTTTTTTTTAATCAGACCAAAACATGTTTTGTACGAAGAAAAAAATTCATATTAAAGCAAATTTTACTTCTATGGGATTTTGCTAATTCCTTAGTACTATTCATTAATTTCGAAATAAAAATTAATTTTATTTTCTTCCAAGGAATGTATATACAGTACAATTTTCTTTAAGTGCAACGTATTAGGAAGATTAAATGGGCAATGTAATTGAACAATTTAAATGCAATTGCAATTGAATAATATAAGATTTCTTATAATATTTTTTATTTATTGTTTGTAGAACTGCATTGAAAAAAAATTAGGTAAACCAAAAATCTTTATATTTTTGAAATTTCTAATTAATATACTCATACTAAGACTTTTTTTCTCTTAGAAGATAATAATATTCCTTCTTTGTTATTGAGAAAAATGATATTTCAGAGAAATTTAGAAAAAAACAGTTCTATTTTCAGGGCTTTGATTTAATATATAGAGTTTTTAAATATTTGACCGAAAGATAATTTTTAAACAATACGCCAGACAATACATCTAAAAACCAGCTTTTCTTTTTAGAACAACCTAAATCAACCGTTGGAAGAAAACAAAATATGTTCTTCTACTATATAGATATATAATAAAAATGGAAATTTAGTTCCAGCCGCTAAGCTGGAGTTCAGCTGAATGGATTTTGATGGAACTTGCACTGCTTGATAGATAATTTTTCAGCGAAGAGTTTAGAATATTATATATCGTTCTACTTTCCTAAGTTATACAATTATAGAGAAATGATACGTATTGAGTTGTACCTGGTTACGAAAGATTAGCCTCTGAAAAAGAGATTTTGCTGAATAGACTTCAGTGAAACTTGTCCTGTTTGTTAGATAATTTTTATTGAAAAATTTTCGCATACATATATTTCTACTTTGATTAGGTATATTATTATATGTGTGGTGTTCAAGAATCCGGTTAACCCGAATATTAAATATAAGCCTTTTAAAAAGTTCTGCTGGGCTGATTTTGATGAAACTAACATTGATAGATAATTTTTTAGGAATGATTTTAGTATATAATACTTTGCTCTATATTGCTGAGTTATGATATTATAGGTTTTTATGTTTTACTTTCTTTTTATGTTTTACTTTCAGATTTTCATGAGACATGAATTGTTAGAGAATTTTTCAGGAAAGATTTTAATATCTACCCTATATATATAAAATCCCAATGAAACGAATTTATGAAACGAATATATGAAACGGCAAATGTGTATCAATTCTTTGAATCGACTGAATAAACAACTGATTATGTTTCACGGCAATTTCTCCTAAGATATGGAATACTTTGCAATGAAATTAACACCAAATATACGTATTGATCCACAGATCTCAAAACTGGTATTAGAATTTTTAAATTCGAATTAGTTTTCGAAATATTAATTTTTTTCTAATTTTAAATACATTTTTCTAATGATGGTAACTCAAATTTTAATCATAACAGATATTTTTTTTTTTCGTAATTCAGAAAACTTTACTATCTTAAATTAATTTGGCGACCACTTTGGCCTCCTTTAAATTTATGCTAAGAACAATGCTTTTTTTGTATTTCGTTATCATTTTATTTAATACAAAACTTTCATTTAAAAATGAAACATTTAAATTGATGGCTTTCACTTCTTTCTTAAAAAAAAAAAAAAAAAAAAAAAAAAAAAAAAAAAAAAAAAAAAAAAAAAAAATTAAACACAGATGTCATATACGCACTAGGGTACCTAATTTCGCAAATATGGCATTATTTTGATTGACATGGCTGTTGTCGTTTATTTAATAATAAATGTTTAGTTACTTTTATTATTATTTCTTTAATTATATAAATTATTTTTTCTATAGTTATTAATTATTTTTTTTTTGCTATTTCCTTTTGAAAATAATAGAAAATAATTAAAAAATACGGTACAACGTAGTTATTCTGTCAACCAATTTCGCAAATTATATAAATCGCCAAACCACTCGCCAAATTGTACAGATTGCAAAATTTTTATTTTAAATAACGAAAGAACAAATAAATTAGTATAACATTAATAAATATAAAAATAAAACGTCGAAATAAAAATCACTTGATGACGTAAACATGTGTAACTTGTTTAAAGTCAACCGAATGTGACATTTTCGATCAACCGTTATTGGCATTTAATCTTATAGTTCGCGATAGATTTTTGGTCGACGGGATAACTAAGTAGTATCAAAAATACATATGTAACTGGTATTCGAAAACGAGGTTTTCGCCAAATTTTCGTAAAACAAAATCATGCCAAACATGTACATGACATCTGGCGAAATAATAAATTATGTAACAAAGCATGACATTTAATTTCAACTTCAAATCAATGTTTTAATTTACCTCTCGAAGAATAAAAAAATTCTAACTGGCGAGTTGCAAAAAAGATATTGGCGTGATTTACACCCGGCTTTTTTTTTCTTTCGTCACAGATGTCATATACGGCCCCATATTCGCGCGATTTTTTTCTGACGCCAATGTCATATACGCAGCGGTTACTTAACTGGCGCCAAAGTATCGTTATTTTGCTTGATATGGTAAACCGGATGTTGCTGTTTATGCTGTTGATGCGTTCCCCAAATTGGCGTTGGAAAAGAAATCTCGCCAATATATGACATTTGTGCCAAACCTTCATATGAAAGGCGAAGGGAACAGACCGTATTTGTTTATCGTATTTGATGACTTGAACTATTATAATATAGATGAAATGATGGGGATACAATAATATTTAGCGACTTATCACCTGTGCCTGGATAACATTAAAGTATCAAAATGGCACCTAGAGTATAAAAAGCGAAGTGTTCCGCCGGGAACTTTTGATGATAGTCACATAATTTAGGCTATTGTTATAGAGATTGTTTTAAAATATCGGGAGACAAAGACTCTGAATACTTAATTCATTTTATTTTAGCTTTTTTAGCTGCACCGCCCACATTGAAATTATTGCGACCAGAAGTGACTTGACTGTAACGGAAAACACAAAAAGAAAGGTACACAGAAAGAAAGATGGTTGGCAAATATCCAGGAAAGATGTAAAGAACAATAATTTATGAAGATGGAATATAACCTTTTAATCAAAAAATTAGCGCAAATAACTTTGCATTTGAAACAAATGTTATTATTTTACTTTAGAAAATAATTGAGTTCATATAATTTGTGTATGTAAATTGTCGATATATATGTTCTTCTATCTGTTATTCTATTGAAGAATTTATTTAGTGTTAATCTCCACTGTTTATTTGTGTCTTCATGAATCCTTATTTCGATTAATCTCACTATAATTGTTAATATAAAATACGTGTTTATACTGACGCTACGATTTTGTTTCTAGAAACAGGTAGGACTATTTAATCTTTTTTACTTTCTTCTATCTTCAATAGAAGAAAGTATTGTAATCGAAAAAATTTTCCACTTCCGGTTTTCGACGGATTTAAACGTTTTAGGGGTCAGAGATCCCCCCAAAAAAGTTTATAGAAAATGTCTGTCTGTCCGTGTGTCCGTCTGTCTGTCGCCATTGTACCATCAAAAACTGTATGAAGTTATGCATACAATTGAACCAAATTTTTATTTTAGGTTTTTGGCTATGGCAAGCATATCCTCCCTGAATGTGGAAAACAATCGCCGGTAGCGGGCGCTGTAATAGCGATTTTTGTCCGATTTTGAATTTTGTAACATCCAAAAGTGTATGAATTTATGCATAGAATTGAACCAAATTTTTACTTTATATTTTTGGATATAGCAAGTAGGTCTCCCTGAATTTGCAAAAAATTCGCCTGTAGGGGGCGCTGTAACAGCGATTTTTGTGTGATTTTGAATATTGTACCATCTAAAAGTGTATGAAGTTATGCATAGAATTGAACCAAATTTCGATTTTAAGTCCTTGGCTATGGCAAGCAGATCATCCATGAATTTGAAAAACATTCGTCTGTAGGTGGCGCTGCAATAGCGATTATTGTGTGATTTTGAATATTGTACCATCCAAAAGTTCATGAAGTTATGCACAGAATTAAACCAAATTTTTATTTTAAGTTTTTGGCTATGGCAAGCAGGTCCTCCCTGAATTTGGAAAAAAATCGCAGCTAGGGGGCACAGTATTAGCGATTTTTGTGCCATTTGCAATATTGTACCATGGAAAAGTGTATGATGTTATGCAAATAATTGAACCAAATTTTTATTTTAAGTTCTTGGCTATGGAAAGCAGGTCCTTCCTTAATTTGGAAAAAATTCGCAGCTAGGGGGAACTGTAATAGCAATTTTTGTGCCATTTTGAATATTGCACCCTCGAAAAGTGTATGAAGTTATGCATAGAATTGAACGAAATTTTTATTTTAAGTTCTTGGCTATGGCAAGCAGGTGCTTCCTTAATTTGGAAAAAATTCGCCAGTTGGAGGCGCTGTAATAGTGATTTTTGTGCCATTTTGAATATTGTACCATTGAAAAGTCTACGAAGTTATGCATAGAATTGAGCCACATTTTTTGTGTTTGTTTTTGGTCATGGCACGAAGGTCCTCAATGAATTTGGAAAAATTCCGACGGAAAGCGGCGCTATAATTGCGTTGTCTGTACCATTTTCATTATTGTACCATCGAAAAGTGTATAAATTTATGCATAGAATTGAAACAAATCTTTTGTGTATGTTTCTGGCTTTGGCAAGCAAGTCTTGCGTGAACTTGAAAAAATTACGCCAGAAGGGGGCGCTATAATTGCGTTGTCTGTACCATTTTCATTATTGTACCATCGAAAAATGTAAGAATTTATGCATAGAATTGAACCAAATCTTTTGTGTATGTTTCTGGCTATGGCAAGCAAGTCTTGCGTGAACTTGAAAAAATTACGCCAGAAGGGGGTGCTATAATTAGATCTCTGTGCAATTTTTTTTATTTTAAAATCGAAAAGTGTATAAAATTATGCATACATTTCAACCAAATTTTTTGTGCATGTTTTTGGCTTTGGCCAACAGGTCTTCCTTGAATTTGGAAATATCGCGCGGTAAAGGGGCTCTGTGATAGCGATTTTTGTAGACTTTTCTTGATTTTTCGTAGTTCTATTGTCCATCGGCAGCTCGTGCAAAGGCGGAAACTCGCTTCCTGCTAAGCCGGCTATTCGCAAACATCTGATAACAACAGAATAAGGAAAAACTATTATTTTTAACAAACATCATGATATAGATTAACTCGTTTTTAGTTCGTTTAATTGACTGAGGCAGAAATTTAAGATGAAAATCAAAGTTGGTATAGTATTGAACTAATAATATTGAAGTATTAACATGTGTAACTAGTTTTTGAAATATTAAGATGTATAACATAGAAGAAAGTTTTGGGATTAGCACATCCAACTAGTTTTAATTTATAGTTTTAAGAATCCCTCTTAGTGGTTCTAAATCTTCCACTAAAGTGGAAAATATAACGATAACTTTTGCAGAGGATGATGTATTTCCGAATCATACACTTCAGTGAGGAACGTGACTGTGAGTAGAGTCCCGGAGGGGGTTGATACTATCGAACCATGTCTTTCAAGAAGCTTTCGTCTTTCATGGATTCGATGAGGCACTCCACAAGTCGAACCAGCAACATGTTGGATTCCAGCAGTCCTACCTGTATCTATTATGGTGGTCCACAATTGGCCGTGAGGTATGAGATTGAGGTCTTGATCGCGGAGTTCTGAGATCTCGAACTGTTTATCGGTGCTTGGAATTCGGCATCCTTCCAGGTGGGCCCCATTCATCCCCATACACAGGGCCTCATTCAATATTGAAAATGACGGGGAATCTAATCTTGGTGACGCTTAAACGTTCTGGCTGATACACTGTAAAAAAAAAATCTGTAGTTCTACAGATGTAAAGTTACATGCTTACTAAACTTTCACCTGTAACTGTACGAAAAAAGCTGCAAATCTACAAAACTAGTTTTTGTAAAGCTACAAAAATCTGTAACTTTACAAATGAATCTGCTAAAATTTCAGTAATCTTACTAAACTTTTATTTGTAACCCTGGCTGCAGTTACATGAAAAGTTCTCGGAATCCCAGTTTCCAAAAAAATTTTTAGTAACCTTACAGATTTTTTGATTTTCGGCGCAAAAGTGTGTCTGTTACATGAAATTTTGTTGTTGCCGTTACATGAAAAGTTCTAGGAATCCATGTTTCCTAGAAAAACTTTAGTAACTTCACAGATTTTTTTTTTTACAGTGTAAGTGGTAGAAAACCGCAAGCGGTTACTGCCTGTGTAGCCATCACTTGAGTCCTTCTCTTGCTGAAGATTACGTGAAGCTGACTGTCAGGGCAGGTGCTTCGTACCTGGAGAGGTATTCTTTTCAAATTTTAGTAAAAGGTATTGAGAAAGAGTCAGAAACAAGAACGCGGCCAATCGTTTTGTGGTTAGCGAGGTCAGTGGTTGTCCTTCTCTGCACTGTTAAAAATGTGCAGCATTCTGGCAGGTCATTTGACCGTTTTTTCCGAAAACGGTTACACAACCGTAATTTAACACTATTCTGACCCTATTATTGGCCATTTTATGGTCAGAATACAGTTAAATTATGGTTATGAAACCGTTTTTTTCAAAAAACGGTCCAATGACCTGCCAGAATGCTGCAAAATGTTTAACAGTGTGTGTTTCCAGCCCAGCCACTGGAGTTTTAAATGTTACACGGAATCTCTCAAGCAGCTGGGTTTTGCTAAGTAGAGTGGTCTGAGGCCGTCGTTTCCACGTCTTTCGGATGTGGTATACATAAATTTTTCTGTGAGCTCATTTACTCACTATGCGGTAATATCACAGTGTTCCTGTATTACTGTGTAAGCAGTACAATACTAATCTTTGATCCTGACTTGGCCACTTGAGTAAAATATGTACTGGAGCATAGTTATACATTATACAAAGGACGTGGAACTACTTCGTTCCGTTGGTTTCCACACGCGTAATCCGAAGTCATTTTTTCGTTGAATTTCAAAGATGTGACTGCACAGATTTTTTTCAGGAATTTTCACTTGTATGTATCGAGTATCCAATTCACATTCTGATAGTCTTCTCTGAAGACGGTCTTTGCTTTGAAGTATATTCGATGGTTGCGGCGATCATAGTCTATTATTGCAGAGTATACATGAGGGCTATACTTGTTGCCAACCATTTATACAACTAATTAAGTAAAAATATTCAAGTGAAAACCATTACTTTAGGTGCATCACGTCGTAATAGAAATATGCATATGAAATTTAAAATTTCTAGCCCTGATAGTGTTAGACAAATCATGTTTATAGGGAGTTTTCCAATTATTTCCTGCTTTTGAATCTTGAACATGTTAACAATTGTTATAAGGTGTATTTTTATCTTAAACGTAACTACAATATCTAATTTCATATTTTAGTAGATTCAAATAAATCGAAATTTTAGAATACTTTCTGTTCTTTTACTCCTTTGAAGTAAATTTCTATAGATATCTATAGAGTATATTTTATGCGGAGATTGTGAACATTATCAACTCGATTTTTTTTTTTTATATCGGTTTAGTAGTTTCACGGTATTCGTGATCGTAGAACTTTCTCCGCTGAACTCATTCTTTTAAATTTCGAAATTTTAGAAACAGAGATGAGTGAGCACATACGTCTAAAATGTAACTATTGTATTAAAATTTACGTTTCTATCTCTAACAGTTCCAATGAATGAATAATTCTGAACATCATTAGAACATATTCTGTTCTTTAAACAATTTTAAAATTCCTTTTTTTAAAAAAACTCTTACTGAAAATTTACATCTTAAAAGTTGCCAGAATTTTAATTTTTTGTTTCTAGACTCAACGTATTGAAAGTAATCGTAATTTTAGAATGTATATCGCTCTTGCATATGTTATACTGCAAATGTGCATAGATAAAAAGTATCCCAGTTTTAGAGAAAGACTGTCACCAGTATTATCATAAAAAAAATTTAAATTAGTTTAGTATTTTCAAAGAAATCGTATGCCGCTTATTTTATGCTAATAATTTTTTGGAGTTTTTTTATAAGCCTTTATGCGAGAGCATTTACATTTTAAAAGCAACAATCTTGTCAAATTTTAAGTTTTGAGCACTAACAATACCAAATATATCACAATTTAGAACATTTTTCTTACGATATCCGGTATTAAAACAAATTTAAATTATTTTTTGGAAATAATTCTTAGCAAATATTGACAGCTTAAATTTATTTACCATGATGAATTTCAATTTAAAAATTTTAGTACGTTTTTGTTACTGTGGCCTTTTCAATTTCGATTATTTCGAAAATAACTTTCGTTACAAAATTTATGTCTCAAAAGTAACAATCAGTAATGGCCATGACAAATTTAACATATATATGCCTAATAATTACGAATACAGCGTAATTTAAGACATTTGCATAAAGTTTTCTTACTATTTTGTAACATTAATATTTTTAGCAACCACTCTTATTGACCAATCATGTTTTAAAAGTATGAGCCATGCTAAGATTTAAATTTTTCGTCACAACCAATAAAATCACAAAAAAAACAAATTTCCATAACGTTATTTTATTTGCTTTTATTTTAAGTTAATTTTTTTAATATTTTCTAAGCGCGTAATGATATCTTAAAAGTAACCACAAGGACAAAATAGAATTTTATAACCAAACACTAACTTAATATTCACAATTTTGAAAGCTTTCTGCTATTGCAGCACCTTGGATGTAGTGATACGAGCAATTATTTTAGTCTATGTTGGAGAAGAGTATAATTAACATTATTTTGCAATTTATTTTGGTAATTTCGAAAATGGTTTGGCAGATCCAGAGATAACTTCTACAAACAAACGCATATTCTCGATAGTATAAGTATACATGATTAGTTTTAGATATGCTTTTGTTAACAGCCTTACAGCATGGAAAATTACATTGCTTTAAAAATAAAATATGGTTCTAGTGGAAAATAGAAATCACATTTTTCTTTAAAGCATCCCCCTTTTCATCCGCAAGACTATGAACGACTAAAATCATGCATAATATTAAAAAAAATCTTCAATTAATTTTGTAACAAACTGGATTTGTTGTTGTGTTTTCATGCCGTATTGATATTATTATGCTCACTCTATTCTGTTAGTGTTCACACATGCATTTAGACATTCTCACAAACTTTGATACTTATTTATATTTTTACTACGTTTTAAAATTATGAGACATGATAAAATTAACAACAGCAACAACAAAAAAAAAAAAAAAAATCACAAAAACCTGAATATCACAACGGTTGTATTTTAAATCTGCTTTCTTTTAAATTCTTTTTTCAAATATTTTTTAAACGAGTAATTACATCTTAAAATGACCACAATGGCAAAATAGAATTTGCTATCCACACGCTAACTTAGAAATCACAATTTTGAAAGTGTTTTTGCTGTTTCAGCTTCTTGTGTGTAGTGATACGGACATATATTTTACTCTTTGTTGAAACAGAGCATGTAATCAACATCATTTAGGCAACGGGTTTTGGTAATTATGAAGTCGTTTGGCAGATCCACAGATAATACTTTCAAACAAACTCATATTCAGGATAGTATTGGAATAGATTGAACATTTTAGAGAAGCATGGCAGGTTTTTGTTAATAGGCTTACGGCAGAACAAATGATATGGTTTTAAAAATAAAATATGGTTCTAATGGAAAATAAAAGTGCTTATTTTAAGAATTGCAATTTTCTCAACCACAAGAATGAACATTAGAATCATGCATACTGTTTAATAATAATAATTATTATTTTTCTATCTTACAAACTGGATTTTTTGTAGTGTTTGCTCTACGTATGGATATTATATTGTATGCTCACTATTTTACGTGAGTTTTCGCACATAAACTTAGGCATTCTCACAAACTTTGATACTTATTTATAATTTTACTTAATTTAAAATTTACTTTAATTTAAATCGTGTATCAAGAAAGCATTTTATACCAAATTTTTCTGTTTGCTTGAGATTTAGAGAAAAGAAAGCATCTACATACATTAAATAATATCAAATACTATTATCGCGGCTAAAAATATTAAATAAAATGTATGTAAATAAACTTTTTACTCTAAAAAATTCATACGAATTTATTGACTCAATATAGAGTGTGCTATTTTACACCTTCCATTCGAAAGAAACTTCGAAACATCACTCTCTCTCACTTATATATATATGTATATATATATACTTAAAGCAGTTTATATAGCAAAAGAGACAAGATAAAGACGTGTGAACAAAGAATTCCAATATCCGATTCTAAGAGCATGAAGAAAAGATAAAAGTTTTTCCTTTAACGGTCCATCTTTTTTTTTATTGTCTTTTAATAAACAACAGGACACACTCCTTTCCGTTCAATTGTATCCGTTATTTCCTTTGTTTATGAATGACAAACAGTTATTGGTTTAAAGTGATTCCTGCAATATAATTTGTCATGTCTCGTGTCATTGAAAGAAGTTTTTCATATAAAATATGTCACTTTTTTGTGATTATTTGCTATCTAAAGAAACATTCTTTCTAAAAGTGTAGATAAGCAAAAATTCTCATGTTAAGATGTTATTTTGAATTTTATTTCAATATGTATACAAGAAGTGTCTATTAAATTCCAGGACTGTACGTGTAGTTAATGGATAAAAATGTGTAGGAACGCGTCATCATGCGGATATTTTGGCGCGAAGGTGGAACAAATGCGCAGTGATTGCGTCAGCATTACCGGTTTGGAGAAGGTAAACGCAGGTGGTTCATTAGAACGCGTGTTATGGCCGGTGATGGAGCAAAGAGGGAATATCCAGTTTTGTTTCAAAATTGGGAAAACACCAAGTGAAACCCACGAGTTACTGAACATTGCATATGGTGATGCTGCTATGACCTTCTCCCGTTCTTTCGAATAGTATTCATGCTTTAGCGATAGCAGGGAAAACACTTAAGATGACCAGCGCAGTGGACGACCCATCACAAAACGAACAAAAAATGAGGTCGCAAAAGTCCGCGCTTTGGTGACTGCAGATCGTCGAAAGACCCTTAGGATGTTTGACCCTTAGGAAAGACCCTTAGGATGGACGAGTAAAATATGGGCAAGGACACGGTGCACAAGATTTTGGGGGAGAATTTGGGAAAGATAAAGATTTGTTCGCGGTTTGTGCCGCATTTTTTGACAGACGATGAGAAGCAATGCAGAATGGAAGCTTGTGGGGACTTAATCGACGCAGCTGACCGAGATTCGTCGTTTCTGCAATCGAACGCGACACTAGACTAATCCTGGTGTTACCAGTACGATCCCGAAACAAAGAGACAGAGTAAACAATGTAGACCACCATCTTCTCCAACACAGAAAATATTACATTTCCAGAAGGCGAAAGTGAAAGTCTTGTTGATCGCTTTCTTTGACGCGCATGGACTGATCCATCAGGAGTTTGTGTCACCTAATGAAACTGTCAACAAAGAGTAGTACGAAGCTGTTTTGCATCAGTTAGATATATAAGCACACCATGTGCGACCGTATATGGATAAAGGCAGCTTGCTCATACGGCACGACAACGCGAGGCACCACTGTGATCTAAATGTGAAGCTAGTTTTGACAAAACATGACACAGTAGATGTAAATCATCCTCCGTATTCTCTTGATTTGTCTCCTCCTGACTTCTACTTGTTCTCAAAGCTTAAGACTGCTCTGAAAGTGCATCGATTTCAGGACGTAGAATACACAAAGAAAAACGTAACTGCTCAACTTTGAAGCATATTTTCAGAGGAATACGAAGCGTGTTTCCAGAATTTGTACGGCCATGCACAAAAGTGTGCGAGTGCCGGAGGTGATTATTTTGAGGACTATTAAACGTATGTTTGTTTTTTATAATTCGTTCCGTTGTGTTAGCCCCAGTCCTGGAATTCAATAGACACACCTTGTATATATATGTTTCAATAGCTGGTTTTTATAATATAAAGAGGAAGTATTGTGGAACACCATTTTATTTTTAGTTATAAATCATCATAAAAAATGATAAATTAAAATTTAGTAAAGAATAAACTTTGACTATAGAAACAAAACACTGTACTAAAACTTGTATTGTGAAAGAATATTCACCTTGTTATTAATATAAACTTTAGAATATACATATATATACATAAAAGAGCATAAAAACATATAAATATATTAGTTAATATAACCCTGAGATCTGCTGAACGTACACGGGTACATTTTCAAAGGGAAAATATGACTGATTTTAATGGAAGAAAACATACGTAAAACAAAATAAAATAGTACGCATGCGCAATCTAAGTCCAATCCACTATTCCAGAAAAGGTGTGAAAAGATCATGTCATTCATGTCATTTTTTCATTACTCAAATTGGTTTTAAAGTATTATTAAAGTATGTTTCTGATGCAAAATATAGTGTAAAATATATTCACACAGAAACAAAGTTTTATTTCAACAGCTATATTATTTTACACAACTTTTCTCCTTAAGGGGATCATTTTAGGCCACCTTCCCCTACTGTGAATTTAATGAATATCATATTCCTATTCGATGAACTTCATGTATAATCATCATACCCGGCCACCTTTGCCATGTTTTACATTTAATATTTACCAGTACGCTGGTTTATTTTCCCAATCAGACTTATGGTGTTATTACACGAGGACTCAAAGACGCTTGGAATCCCAGGCGTCTAGCGACAACAGCCGCCTCACGGTCCGTCTTTTCCAAGCATTTCATTGCTTGTTCCGGAAAAGGCTTTTCTATTATCAGATTTCCAAGCATTTGATTGGCTGTTACTGGCGATTCGCCTCGTTTCGGGCGTCAAAGATGCTCCGACAGAAAAAAGACGCTCGCTCTCCAAGCGACTCCCCTGCAGCCATAGGAATAACATGGACACGCCCGGAATCTGAAGCGTCTTTGACTCCTCGTGTAATAACACCATTAGAATCAGGAGTCCAATTGCATTCGACTACGTACATACGTGCAGGTTACGGCTGGTCCAAATGAGAATTTTATTTAAAATCTTAAAAAACAAACAAACTTCCAATAGTTTATATTTGGAAACTAAATTATTTTTTAACGAAAATAGTATTTAATGCCAAACTGCGTTCTGTATCATACAGTGGGAGGAAATTATGTTTTATATCTAATTTTTTTCTTCCTTTAAAAGAAGAATATCTCCGCTAAATATATCGCGAGTTATTTTATTTATAAAACGCGCTGGACGGAAATCATCACTCTCTCAATTTTTTTAATTCACCAAGTTATTAAAAAAAGTCTCTACAAGTGCGTGTATTGTTTGAAATCAAGAATCATTGCTCTGGTATTCACCTATACGGTACATTACGGTCCATGCAGCTCTATACAGTACTTTATCCAGAGGGGTGCAGGGTTACATGAATCGAGTAGAAAGGAAGTATTAATATGAAAAGTCGATTTAGAGAGACATTTTTGAAATAGATATAATTTTTTTACGAAATGTACCGCCAGAGCCACGAAGTACAGTGTATTTTCAGATTTTCTTTTTTGTAAGTTGGCCGTCCAGGGAGTGACAATTTTAAAATGTGGTACTTTTTTCATATATTTTATTTATGATATGAGGAAAACCGTGCATGGCGTGAAAGATGCAGAGTAATTTGCTATGGATGACGATTGTTAATAATTATCAAGGATAAAAAAATCTGAGTCTCAGGTGCATTCCGACTTCTTTTCGTCTATTCGGTACCAAGTTTTCATACTTACAAGTCTGAGAGATTTAGCAATTCGTTGTTGACAGACACACGCTCATAAACACATTTTCTTTTTCTATAATTGCTAATTTTAAGATTTTCCGTGAAATGTATCTAAAAGTTAACATTAAAATTAATTACCGAAAAGTCACTTTCACCTTTGTTAAAGAAAAATGTTTTACTATTAAATAAAATGAATATTGTTATTCGAAAGAAATACGGTAAATTTACTGATCATGTGCCACTTAGTGGATACCACTGATTAAATGTGTTTAGCATGTTACATTTTATTCAACAATTACATTATTTTTTGTGATTATGTAATACATTGTAAGAAATATTATTTCTTAAATTGATATAAATGCATAATCTCCAGTTAATACTCCTCTGTCTGAAACTTCTTTTAGAATTGAATTTTTTCAGTCGCGTGTATCGGGCTAAAAACTTTTTAATCTGAAATGTAACTTTATACTGATAATTGTAGATTTTCTGCGATTCAAAAAGGCGAAGATTACTATTCGAAAAATAAGTGACATGTAGCAGATTAGATTTGTGAAAGCATATAATTTTATGTGGTTCACAAATTACCATCAATTAATATAGTGAGAGTATGTTGAAAGACATGTATTTGGCTTATGCTCTTTTAAACACCGGTAACAATAATTAATATCTTAGAAATCATGTATTTTTAGCTATTAATTTTTAACTTATGTTATCTGAGAAAACATGAGACAAAGTGGTGAATATTTAATTTGGTACAAAATACGTTGTTTATTCCTATAAATTTAAGGTTTTTATAATAATATATAAAATGTAATATATAATATATAAAAATATAATAATATATAAATTATATTTAAAAAGAAATCCTCCAATATTCCTCTAATTTTCCTACGTTTTCATCAAAATTGTGTCTTTAATGTGTATAACAAGGTAAAATTAAAAATTGTATTTAAGATACGATTCAAAGCACAATTTTGGGACAAACGTACTAAGTCGTTAAGGTCCATTAAAAAGCAAAATATACATTTAAAAAAATAAAGTATCTAATGGAACACACAGTTAACATATTCAAAATTTTGAAAAAAAGTAATTAGTTTATGTATGATACGTAGTTTTCCCTCGTTAAATGAATATTATTTGAATTTTGTGCAATTTTTTTAATACGTTATAAAAAAATTTACCTTTCGTTCTCAATCATTATGATTTTATTGAATTGAAAAATATTCGAAAATTACTTGAATAGTTCATTGCATTGTTTATTTAAATATATTTAACAACTTCTTAAATAGTTTTAATTATTAAATTATATCTATAAATAACGGAAATGTATTTAAAGTAATCAAAAGCATTTTTGTTTTGGAAGCAACTAACATTGTTCAAATGTCTCAAATGATAAAAATTACTTCTGGTGCATTTACTTTCTCTTAAAAGTCACTTCCAAGAGAACGTAAAGGGATTAAAAACCATTAGTATTATAGTATTATCTATAATGCTTAAGTAGACTTATAAAAGTACTTTTTTCTAAATAGGGGGAGGGTTGCGAAAGAGAAAGGAACTGATTTAATATTGAAAATCCGATCATTTTTAATTGCCAAATAAAATCTTTTTAAATATGTTACGTTATATCTTTTTTTATTTCTGTTTCTCTTTTTATTATCTTTAACTCATTCAGGTGGTGCATCACGTTTACTTTTCAATTACGGTACGATGTTTTATTGTTATTTATTTTAGTACCAGAATATTTTTGTCGTAATCGTTTACTTAACCAAGTATAGACTTTTTTCGATAAGATTTTTGATTAAGGCAAAAAATGCTATTATAAAAGACACATAAATACTATTAAATGACATTAATATTTAAAATATATCATTGATGAAAATAAATCCATCTTCAAATGATTAATTGAAGATCAGGTGTGAGTTTATGTTGTTTGATTACTTAAAATACAATATTATCTGATTTGAAAAATAAAGTAATTTTTTTAATGCATTTCAAACAAAAGATATAAAAAGGTTACCTGTCATGAATAATAGTAATGTGGATTGTACCAAAAATTATACAAAAATATTAATGTTAAACAAGTTCAAAATGACAATACTACTTTTTTAGTATTTCTGTAATTGTTAGGTCAAATACATTTTAAAACAATAATTTCGAGTATCTCTATTTCTTCGCAAATTAAAAATATATAAAATGAGCGTAACCATATTGCTACTGAACCTATGATAGAAACATTCGATTTTTTTTCTTTCTTTCTTCTATCTCTGAGATATCCCTGGAATTATTGTAATTACAAAAAAAATTGCCGCCATTTTTCTTAAATATCATATTAACTTTTGCATAGATTTATGTAACAAATTGAGGTATATAGCGATGTTATTTTTGAAGAGCTTTTGATTATTTGTATTCGAATTGTATGAATAAAATGTCAGTTTTATTCATATTGATTTCATAATGATTTTTAAATGATTTCATGATGATTTTTAAATTCGAAAGCATATATTAAATCACGGTCGGTGGACCATATTTATAAGATTTGTCAAAACAACATTCTATCATCTTCTGTGTCTTTCACAATCTAGGGGTCTTCTACCATTGTTAATTTCATAATTTAAACTGTACCCGAGAATATATAAAAAGCGGAACTGCTATTAAGTAAAGTGCATGTATGATATATTTTTAATATATTATGGTTTCAGCCACTTTTAATTATTTTTTATACTGATCAAATACTCATAGAAAAAAATATAAGATAATTGTCCTAAATAATTTCTTTTATTTCTGATATATTTGCACTACTGAACGGTATATATATATACTATTTTTTCTGTCCTTGGAATTGAACAAAATTTTATGTATTTCGCTGTTGAACTTCTTTAATGTGTATTCTATTGTGTTTTCACAATATAATTTACTATATTAAAGTGTTGGTCAAATTATTATGGTAACAGTAAAATTTACACATAAATGAGGCTCGAAGTTAGTTTACTTTGAATATTGGGTGTACATATTTACAGTACTTACAATGAACATCGTTATAGATGCCCTCTCATGACTTTTAGTACTTCGTATGTCCAACTTTAGCAGCTATGACTGCTTTTATACGTCTTGACATCTTTGGATTTACTTCTGAATCAGTCGTTCTCTTTCATACCTATAATGCCATACACGAATTAATCTCTCAATTAGTCGATCCTTGTTTGTTTCTGCAATTTTGTTGACTCTGGTCTTCGAGTCAACAAAATGGCAGCAACGAACAAGTTTCAACAAATTGATCGATTAATTCATATATGGCGTCATAGTGATGAAATGGAACGGCTGTTTCGATAGAAGGGATGCTAAGTCTAAGACGTATAATTTCAGTAATATCTGCTAAAGGTGGACGAAGTACTAAATGCCATAAGTGGATGTCGATAGCTATCTTCATTGTGCGTAATGCATGTGTATTCACGCAACATTAAATGTAATACAATAAATTAACTTCTAGGAAAATTTACGTGTAAATTTGATTGTTCCCATAATAATTTGACCAGTATTGTATAAGATAATTTATCTAATATACATAATTCGTCATACCTAGCGACTAGTGTTTTTTCAATCTTTAATGGTGCATAACATTAAAAAGCGTAGATGTCACAATAGTTTTATTTACATAAGAAAAATTCAAAACAAAATATTTTTCAACCTAATCCCCGTATCATGCCGGCGCAAGAGGCTTTTTATACCATCTACAGAAACTACTTCCCGAAACTCTCGGAGAAGATGAAAATTACTGGAACTTTAAACAGATTAAAATAAATAAATAAATAAATAAAAACCCTTTTGTATTTGAATTTTTCTATGCAGCTGTTTTGAAACAAATAGTTCTAAAACCTTAATTTGCTTAGTTCAATATACCCTAACATGATGTGAATTACAGGATATTAAAAACATACACTTGGCAAACTTTCGACATTTAACGACTTACATAATCACAGAAAATTCATATTCAAAGATGAAGTAGCACAAATTAGGCTTATTCCAACCAAGCGAAAAATGTCTACACCGGTACTCGAAGTTGGCTAATTTGGCTAGAAGCGCCAATGCTCTATCTTTTGAGCTGTCCGGATAGTAACTGGCTGATATAATTCCCTCCTATTTGTTGAACGTGGCTGTAAACTGCAGCGCCAGACAGAACATTGCAAATAAATAATCATATATTACTTGGTATTTAATCAGAGACGTTTTTCAATAACACTTAATAAAAATGAATTGAGCTGAACGCTCAGTATTTTGAAATGTAGCAGAGAATGCATAGGATATTACTGCTTAAAGTACTGCGCATTTCCATAACTACTTGCACAGTCATACACTACACAAACAAGATGAATCTGTTGAAAATTGTGTTAGATTAATGCACCTAATTGTGCGCAGATAAAGTAACACTATTTTTGCATTAATTAGATTGAAACTTGTGCTCTCCATACGAAAACTGTTTGCGTTAACATATTTTAACATATCATCACAATAACTGGAGTGTCGGTATATCTGTGACTCCGTATGTGTGTGGAATTAAATAATAATTATGAATTTTATGTTTAATTAATCGATGCACGTTTATTAAACACATTGCATTATAAAGTAACTAACGGTTTGCTACTTATATATTATTCAAAATTGTTATCTATATCCTAAAAAGGTGAAAAGAATATATACAAAAATCGAAAAATATTGCATTGTTTGAACATGATAAAAAATGTGTATTGGTTTTCAGATAGAGTTTCGAAAAAAGAAAATCCGATAACCAATAAATTTAGAAATACAGCACAGTTGAAGCAATCCGGAAGAACTTGTTGAGATTTTTCTTAAAAGCGTATCATCATTTTCAAAAGAACTATTCAAAAATATTTGCTGTAAAAATGTAAAGAAAATAAATTAGTTTCAGTGTGCAAATAAATCTACTTTATTTTTCCAAATCGAAAAAAGCTCTTCAGAAAAGAAAACTAAACAGTTTCCTGTGGTATTTGATACAATATTGCAAAAGCATTACAGTTATCATTTTTTAAGCGATAAAAACTTTTTACATTTATTTGATATTTACTTAAAAACAGAAATATACAAAAGGCAATAAAATGTACTACAGAAGTTCATTTCTTATTTCAACAAAAATAATGCGGTGATCTGGTGTTGTTTAATATAAAATGTGCAACAAAATTTTCGATAATGGTTTTAAAATATTAAGATAAAATTAATTTATAATTAATTCAATCAGCAAATTCAACATTTTTACTAAATATAGTTTTAAAGTAATGTAAAATATATATACCGAAACTTCTAGAATACAATATTTTTGCATTGAATATATTTCATTTTTTTTTACTTAGAAAGTGTATAACTGTAGTGTATTCTTTATAGGACAATCACTTATTTTATTATTAAAGCACAGATACAATACATGGAAAACAACTCACATTAAAAAGAGAAAAAAATTATTGGCTGTAAATTTCTGTTAATTTTGTATAAATTATATTTTATAATTCATTTGAAATCCCTGAATAATTGATAATTCAGGTAAATTTAAACTACGGAAATTTCAATTTCTATAAGTAATGTACTTAAATAGTCTTGTAGAATATTTAGTTACAGTTTCTAATAAAAACAAATGTGTTTAAATATCTAACAACTCAACAAATTATATTAATCGTTTAATAAATATTTTAATTTAAAATGCTATTTTGATAAGCTGTTTTGTACAACATTAACCATGTAATGACCATGGTTGCATTTCTTCTAGAATATGGTTAGCTTTAATTCTTCTCACGGAATTTCATAAATAATGTATATTTGAAGTCATTACAACAGTAATAGAACCTTTAATTAATATTAGGTATGAGTATTGAATGCAGATTATTTTTTTTTTTTTTCTGATTTGAATTTCGGTAGTCTAGTTGTGAGCACGCTGAGTCTTCGGTACACTACAAGTTGGTGGTTTGCTTACACATTTAGCAAGTTTCATTCATACCTTCATCCTTTTGGAGTCGAAAAAGTGAGTATCAAGCTTTTTTGAGAGTTAAAACTGATATAGGATAAACATCTCATTGCGGCATATATTTTACAAACAGTCAGTGCTCATGGTTTAAGACAGCGTAGTTAGTCACTGTCGGCAATAGTACTATATAAATTATAGCGTCGCACAGTTGGACGTATTGATGATATACGTGGGTGGTTCAATAATTATTGTCACTAGTGTATATAAAATATTTGTACTGCGATGGTTTTTATGGAACATCGAAGCCTAATATCTTAGATGCCTATATGCTCAATTTCAGAACCGTAGTTGCTATATTAACAAAATTTTGCAGGGAGGAGTGAAGGGGGGATGAAAAACAGATTTTTAAGTTGTGGGCTCGATTCGTGACAGTGGATGAGACGTATCTACTGTCTTTTGTACTCGGTATCATAGTGATGTAGCCACATCTCATCCACTGTAATAAATGTAGCCTCATAAACTCCAAACTAGATTTTCATCCTCAACCCATCCTTTAAATCTCCCTCAAAATAGGTCTTTAAAACATGACCCCTCCCTCCAAAACTATGTTAATATAGCAGCTACTGTACTGAAATTGAAAGTACATGCATATAAGAGCTTAGGCTTTGATATTTACCATCAACCATCTCAGTACAAATATTTTATATGCACTAGGGACAATAATTATTGAACCACTCACATAGGTGGTAAAAATTATTTTTTTCGGTTATTTTGGAATATGCTGGTAGCGACAAACCGCGTACACTAGTAGCTGATTGTCTCTATTTTCGATATCCGTACGAGTTTTGTCGACATAAATCCGTGGTGTCGATTAAATATAACCGTATATAAGCCATTTGCGAAGTTGTTTTGAGGTAATTTCAACGGCTGTACCAGATTCGTCTAAGTTCGAAAGCTAGACGTGACTATTCTGTTTTATTTGAAAGCAAAAGTTTGCTGTACCTGTGTCACAAGACTGTCTAAAAAAGATTTAATCTATTTTTATTTGAAAATAAGCATCATTAAACCTTCTTAAACGCTTTTAACAGAGATTTTTCTGGATGATACATGATGTTGTTTAAAATTTATCTTGACTTTTAACATATTTTTCAGCATTACTCAGCAATAAGACTTTTTTAATTCAAAGTGCCATTCCTAAAGTATTGGAAACTCCTGCAAATGTTTGCAAATCATTAAGTTTTTATTAATAAACAATCATGATATTAATTTGCAGTGCACGTATGTATCTACAGTTAAAATCTTGCAAGTCAAATTTAAGCCACATTTCATTAACTCATTGAGCCAAAACAACGAATACATGTGTAGTTTTAATGGTAATACAATATTCTTATAATTTAAAGAACGTATAAGTTGTACTGTTTCTACAGGGCAACATAAAAATTTGATTAAAATTTGCAAGTTAATTTTAAATCAATATCAATTATCCGACAGTGCTGAAACTTTACATATACGTGGAATTCTGATGACGAAACAATATTATTATAATTTATGAAACGTAGCAGTTACGCTTTGTTTACAGTGTGACATAAATATTAGTTCAAATCTTGCAAGAAAATTTTAAGCCACTTACAATTATCTGATTTTGCTGAAACTTTGCTTACACGTGTTTTTTCCGACGACAATTAAATTAAATTATAATCTGAAGATTAAATTATAATTTGTAGATAGTTATTTATACTACATTGTATGGTCAAAGCTAGTTCAATTAAATGCACAGCGCAGTTTAAAATTTTCATTCTGTAATTTTCGACAATAATTGAAAATGTGATCTATATCTCTCAAATTTACACAGACCAAGTAATATGAAAACACTGGTTAAATTTTAAATCCGTACAACAGCTGAAAAGCACTGCCGGCATCTATTCTTGATAGGCAGTACTGTAGCCAAACACATTTGAGTGCCGCTGTAAAAGAACGATAAATTATATGCACACTAATTTCTATAATAATCTCTAGCAGTGCACCTCAGTGATATATGTAATTTTTAATATGTTTAAATGAATGCCATATCTTTAAAATACAGAGGAAACGATTTTTCCACATAGGCCGTAATGTAGTGGTATTCTGTTATATGCCCATGTAAATGTACCACTTAGTTCTACACACATCATTTTCAATACCGAACATGCTATAGTAAACCCCAATAACATATATCAATTTCATGGTAACCACGCTTCATTTTCGCGAGTTACAGCACGGACAGAGGGCCAGAACAATCCAATTTATAAACACCTCTCAACTTCGTTAGAAAGTGTTAAAAAGGAAATGTGTTGATTGGACGTGTCCGAATAATTATGTAAATTGGATATTTGTTTTTACATAATGAGTCAATATGCAGCAGGTTACACCTTTAAAACTCACTAAAATCATAAAAAAATATAGATAGCCAAGGTATGTCTCTTGTATAAGTCAAAGAAAAATTTTATTTGCATAAAAACTATCGGTCTTTAAATTTCAAATTGTGGGTTTAATTAATTGCAATCACTTCTCTCTCTCTCTCCATATCTGCCCTATATATATAAAATCCTAATGAATCGAATGGAAACGAATTTATGTAACGATTCAATGAGACGACTCATTAAACAACTGATTACGTTTCACGGCGATTTCTCCTAAAATATGGAATTCTTTGCGATGGAATTAACACCAAAAATCCGTATTGATCCACAGATCTCAAAACTCGTATTAGAATTTTAAAATTAGAATTAGTTTCGAAATATTAATTTTTTTCTAATTTTAAATACTTTTTTTCTAATGATGGCAACTCAAATTTTAATCATAACAGATATTTTTTTTTTCATATTTTAGAAAAGGTTATTTTAAATTAATTTGGCGACGAGTTTGGCCTCCCTTAAATGTGTGCTAACAAATGCATCATGTTACTTTTATTCCGAATTCAATTTGTATTTCATTAACATTTTATTTAATACAAAATTTTCATTTAAAATTGAAACCTTTAAAATAAATGGCTTTTATTTCATTCTTTTTTTTTTAACGAAACGGAAAGAAAAATATTAGACACAGATGTCATATACGCAAGGGGATACCTAATTGGCGCCAAAATGGCGTTATTTTGCCTGACATGGTAACCCGGCTATTGTTGCTTCTTTATTAATAAATGTTTATTTGAATTTATTTTCTTTTTATTTACATTAAATGTTATAAATTGTTTTGTTCTATAGTTATTAATTAATTTCTTTTATTTATTGTTATTTCATTTTAAAAATAACAGAAAATAATTTAAAAATACATATGTAACAGTTATTTGAAAACGAGGTTTTCGCTAAATTGTCGTAAAAAAAAATCACGCCAAACCGGTGCGTATGTGACAATGCAACAAATCATGAGATTTAATTTCCATTTCAAAGCAACGTTTTAATGTTATTACTTCTCCCGTCGACCAATTTTGCCAAATTATATAAATAGCCAATTTATACAAATTGACATATTTTTTTTAATTCAAATAACAAAAGAACAAATAAATTAGTATAACATTAATAAAAATACAAATAAAACGTCGAAATAAAAATCACTTGATGGCGTGAACATGTGTAACTTCCTTAAAGTCAAGTGAATGTGACATTTACGATCAACCATTATTGGCATTTAATCTTATAGTTTGGCGACAGATTTTTGGTCGATGGGATAACCAAGTAGCACTGTTTTAATTTACCACTCGAAAAATAAAAGAATGCTAACTGGCGAGTTATATATATAAAAAAAAAAAAAAAAAAAAAAAAAAAAAAAAAAAAAAAGCTATTGGCGAGATTTTTAACCGGCTAACATAAAAGTACCAGGAATTCTTTGTGATCATGGCAACTTTTATGTAGTTTTATTCGAAAAAATAATTTTGGTTCTTTAATCAAATTGGAAACCTTTCTTATGAAAAGCGGAGGAAGCCCGTTGTTTATGGCAGTTACATGACTTGGACTATTATAATGTAAACTAAATAATGGGGATAGACTAATATTCGGCGACTTATCACACCCGTGGCTGGCTAACATTAAAGTACCAAAATGGCCGCCTGGAATATAAAAAGCGAAGGGATCCGCCTGAAGCTGTTGATGATAGTCACATGACTTAGGCTATTATTATTGATATTGTTTTCAATTTTAAAAACAGCGCAAAGAATAATATTTCCTAATTATTAAAAATTTATTTTCACGTGACTATTAAAAACAGAAAAAAAAATAAAATTACTATTAAATGATTACGTGTTAAAGGCAGGAAAATATTGAAAATTATGTCCTGAAAATTGTATATACACGTGAATATTAAAAGGGAAAGGAAACTTTAAAATAATAAATACACTAATATGCGTTTAACCATTTCACGGACAAGGCATTTCTATTCGTAAAATCTTGAAATCAGTGAATGGCAGCAGAATTTACAAACAAATTTCGAAATACAAAAATGCTTTTGTTCACTTACTTAATAAAAGGGAAATTTTCATCCCAATATTCTGATGCTAATGTTGCATTTAATAATTAGAATTAAGTGGTCCAAAAATGAACCACCGCCCTTAAAGGGGTTAAAGCAGCAAATTTTAGTAATTGTATTATGTCAATCGTTTTATAACGCTGTTAAAAATACCGAGAGACAAAGACACTGTTTACTTACTTCATTTTATTTTAGCTTCTTTTCAAATGTTTAACTGATCTTCTTTAACCAAACACGAAAACAACCATTGGATGTCTTAACAGCAACTGATTTTACCTTAATTTTTTGTAATCAAAGGGAATTGAATGGAAACCCGTTTACAAGGAGATCGCTACAGGTTTTTTTCAGTATAATTCAATCTTCTCTAATCTTTTTAAAACCGATCAGATTAGCGTGCTTTAAATTCTACAGTGTCTGAACGGGGGTTGGCGAGCGTAGCTTGCAGGGTGCAGAGCCCCCTAGTATATATATATACATGTCAATGTTTGATATTTAATCTATTGATTATTATTTTCAATTATTTAATATTACTAACAGCGGTGCGGGACATGCGGGTAACAGGCACCAATTTACGCCCATTGCAAATAAAAAAAAAAATGTGGTCCACTTGAAAGGGAGCAAGACGCAAATAAACAATGTCAGGCTAGTTTGATCACCAAGTTTTTGGACGACTGATTTATATCATTTATGCTCCCTATTATGAAAAGGCAAACTGGTTCAAAGACAATTAACGGGAAAATTGAAGTATTGATATCTATATTATAAAGAACAAACATATCTGTGCGTAACGCATACGTCATTCTGCGAATGGCAACACTTAGAAATTTGAAATGAAATTTCGGTTTTGCAATTTTTGCTACTGCAAATTTTTAAGCTTCTAAACATCAGTTTCAATTCTTACACCGTCGTATAGGGAAAAATGTACTTTTAAATGCAATTTCTTTGAAATCTCTATCTCAATTTATTTTTGTGATGTTAATTTTTTTATAGTTTTTAGTACCATTTTGTAATTGTGGCAACTGAAGTACTACTCCATTTCTAATAAAACTAAAGGGAAAATAGTCATGGTTTATTTATTTTTATTGATTATATCCTTATTGATGCCATTTTCACATTAAAAATAAAAGTCACTTTTTTCTAACTTTTGAACAGAAAATAACGTCAGCCATTAAAAAAAAAAAAAAAAAAAAAAAAAAAAAAAAAAAAAAAAAAAAAAAAACGCATTCTTCTTCATAAATCAAAAGATTGAAGAAGATATTTCAATATTTTTACATTACGCTGATACTGAGTTTGAGACGCAAGGCAAAATGATTCAGTGAGTAAAAAGGAAGTCATCTTTAAAACAAAACGATCATTTTCTTTGATAAAACCAAATATTTGACCAATACTAAATGGCCAATACTATGGCAACTAAAGGCAAATTTCTGAATGGTAAATTTTCGCGGGTACTGAGATTAGAACTTAAATTTTATGCGAATGTTCACGTGAAAAGTTGTATCGGACAAACGTGACTTTAAGTTTGGAAATACATTCATTAATAATGTATTGCGCGTTAACATACTTTTAAATTGTGTATTTCAGTGGTGCATATGTAAATTTTGAGAATATTAAAATAACGTACAGTTTAAATTTTATAGGGAAATATTTTATGATGTGACAAAGAGAAATCATTTTTACTGATTTTTCATTCCGTAAAAACAAACGTAAGAGCCGTTGAAGTTTTTGGAAATAATATTTTGGAAATTTTAGGTTAAAAACATTATTTGTTTTAAGAGTTAGATAACCAATGCAAGGTGCATTTTTTATTGCAATTATTTTTGTAGTTTTATTATGAATTCAATCTAACAGTCCCATTCTAAACATTTTAATTCGTAGAATTTCGACCGGTTCCAACTCGTATGTGTAGAAATGCAACGTCTTTATAAGAAAAATAACATTAGGTTCGTCGCACACCCAGCGAATTCGCCTCATGTCTTGCATCGCCCAATGTGGCATTTTTCCGTCTTCTAAAACCTCGCTGAACAGATGTTTTAAAAAATTTTAAATACCCATCACTGGTATCAGATGCACAAGAGTACCGAATCATGAATTTCCGCTGCTTATAAAACAGTTTATGACTGCCCTATTGTGGGACTCAAGGGAAAATCTGATGTCGGGATTTCGGGATACGTGAACCTATCCAATACATGGAAATAAAGATTTGGAATGAATTTTAAAAGTAGTCCTTGAAGAAAGATTTGGATCGATGACCTAAGGAAAGGGGAAATCTTCTTAGAAGTGTTTAACAAGAACAGGAAATACATAACAATGAACCTGCTCTGCAAGAGACGCGAAAAGGGGAATGTTCCTCCAGATAGAAGTATTAAAGATAGTTATATCTAAAACGCCAGAGGAAGCGAGGTGGCTACGACGTCTTTAGGAACCAAAGAGGTGACGACCTCTGGCACCGAAAGGAAAAACTGGGACGCAATCTAGGAGAAAGGACATTATATTTTCTCTTAACGATTTCCAATAGTGCAAGTCTTTAAGATGTTTCAGTGATATCTTACATTATGAAAATTTTCCATGTTATTTGAAGAGAGAGAGTTTATGTCGGTACCGTTAATTCCTCTTCATTGCTTTGTACATTTTTGGCTCGATTGAAAAACAAAAATAATAATTATACTAGTTTTTTCATTTCTTATCTTTTATAGAGTGTCATTTACTAAAACGTAAAGAAGAATCGTATTTATTGCTGAATGTTGCTCATTTTATATAGTTTCATCGTTTGCTTTATAATCCTGTTTTTCGAATACGTTAATAGTCATTATATTGTGCAGTTGGTCTGTTTTGGAGGATTTACAGAAAAATTGAATGTTACTTTTTGATTGTAAAATTAGAAATATGGATTAAATTAGAATTTGCTACTTTAAAAAAATAAAATCAATGTATGAATTTTTATGAAAATGCCTTAATAAATAAAGATCTTGTGGATTTACATAATACTGTAAAACGCTTTTCGATACTTTGCAGTGAGGAAGGGAATCAATTGATTAATGGCATATGAATATCCTTTACACAGTTCAAATTCGTTACAGAATAATTTTCAGAGTCAATATAATTACTTTTTTTCTTCCATTTCAAGCGTATAATATACCTGTTACACAGCATATCTTCCCAATAGGGTTACATTTTGAGATTTTTAAACATAAATTTCTCTAAAAAATTTATGAATTATAATTCAGTTGATATTAAGATTTAGATTGGCACAATACGTCGATGTGTCGGAAAATGATAAAGTTTAGTAATCGACAGTTTTAGGTTACTTTAAAAACAGACCGTCAGGTTTGATAAAAATCTAACAATTTGTCTCAAATCACGTTAAGTGATATTTGCTACTTTTGCTTAGCAAGGGAGAGGCCCAGCATTATTCGATTATGCTTCGAAATTTACAAAAGTCTGGATAAAGTGCAAGCAACATCATTGGCTATCTTTATTTACCTAAAATTATAATATCAAAATTTTAAGGAAATTTTTCAATTTTACCTTATAATATAGACTCCTTATAATACCTTATATACATGGTGTATCTTGTAATAAAGCCCTGTTTTCCACTCTAATTCCCGTTCATACACATAGAATTTTTTTTTTTTTTATGTAAAGAAAGTCTACATTGTACAAAGATAAATTCAATTATTTATCATTAACACCGTAAGTGTCATAACCATGATTTTCCATCATGTAATTTTTGAATTCAAAGGCTGATTAAACAAAAAATTGATACCAATGTATATATTTTTTAATGCTTATGATAAATATAAATATATACAATAATAAAATACAAATCCGCATACCAGGGATGAGAGCGTTCCGACCCAAATGACAGCATGCTACCTCTAAACTTTAATCGTATTTCTCGCCTTATTTAATGACAGAATTTCTGAGATTTATTAAAGCAAAGAATATAATTAAATTTTTGTGGTGAAAATCAATCATTTGGATCTGAGCACTCTTATCCCTGTCATACCAATGGTGTTCATCGCTATTATATTATGAATTTTTAAACATACATGAATATTATATTTCTGAGAGGTTTAAGGGATTAAAAATGTACCCTGAAGATCAGCAGTTGATCATAGATAATCTTCATGTAGGAAAAAAGATGAGGAAAGACAGAGCAAATGTTTATAAAGACTCAAAGAATATATCATCTAAATTTCAGCATATAATTTCATTATTGTTACTCAGTGTCCCTAAATATTCTTCAGGGTTTCATAACAACTTGAAAAAATGTAGTTAAATTTCAAATATTATACAATTTTGACAAAGCTTATTTTATATTATTTTACCTCTTTATTATCATTGTGTCTCATCATGTAATTACTGTATTACTGAAAGATTTTTTGCCCAGGTATTAAAAGAGTTCCTTGAAAAAAAATATTTCTTTTTTTATTATTATTTTACAAATTTATGTACAATTTGTAACAACAACAACAACAACAGAAAATCACTGGATTCTTCTCAACAGGAAATTTCTGTTAATATTCTTTAAACACATTCTAAACAATGTAAAAGTTTATATTACAAATTTGTAAAAATATTTAATATATCAGAATAAACGATAATAAATTATCTGAAAAGAATTTGTTAAAATAATACTTTCTTTTAACACTTTAATAAAATTTGTCATTGTCCTGTCACCCATGTCATTAACCTGGAATCATATATTTGATCATTTTTTTAGAAAATTATTTTGATATCTAAATGTTCTTAAACTTCATTTCTGTTGAAAGTTTCCAAATAAGATCTGTTCAATTAACATAAAAAAACAGCATTTTTGAAATAATTTAAATTAAAAAAAAATTGTTTTCAAAATTTCACATTTTGTTATATTTACCCTACTAATAATGAAATTTTATAATTAATATGGATTTTATAAAATTGACCTGTGGAAAACTGAAATAATTGAAGTAATATTTTATTTCACCATGTCTCTCCAAAAACAGGTATCCATACAGAACTGAGCACAGTGCCTGAAAGGAATACTAGGAAGAACTATGACAGATTTATGTTTTTCTGCAGCACCATATGTGCCAGATATTGAAGTATTTCTCATTATCCGGCCATTACTGAATTCCTCTCCCTCTCTCTGTAAATATATAAATATATATATGTTACCGGTCAAACACGATTTTAGGCCAAACTAGTTTATCCTAACGCGCATAGGATAAACTAGTTTTTCCTAGTCCAAACTAGTTTATCCTAACGACCATAGGATAAATTAGCTTTTCCTAGGCCAAACTAGTTTATTCTAACGCCCATAGGATAAACTAGTTTTTCCTAGGCCAAACTAGTTTGGACAAACGCTCATAGAATAAACTAGTTTAGCCTGCTATTCATTAGTCCGAACTCGTTTATCCTAGGTCAATTCAATTTGGCGTGATTTTATTGATCCCAAAGACGGCCTGGTGACAACTTTCTAGTTTATCCTAGGCCAATACAAATTGATGTGCTTTTATTGATCCCAAGTACCGCTCCCTCGCCAATCTTGTGCAAATAGTATTGTCGTTATCCCTGTATAATACATTTTATTCGAGGGCGAGTGGGATACTGTCTCCTTATCTTGACCATTTCACTGCCATTGTTAGTTACAAACTATGTTAGATATGACAAATTGTGTGCTAGAGGATCAAAGAATGGGATTAGACGTTATCATAGAATTTAGAGGAGGATCATAGAATTTAGAGGAGGATCATAAAATTTAGAGGATTGATTAATAATGTACAGTATAACCTAGAAATTCCGTCATCGTCAGGTCCGAGACTTCGCCGGACTTTTTGAAAATCCCAGATTTCTGAAAGAATATCAAATGTTAAAAAGCAGAAAACCAACGTTTATAAATATGCAAGATAATAATGCAAGATAGAGCAATACACAGCGTGCTAGACTAAGCAAAGCTGAGATTTTCTAGCGCGCTGTCACTTGCCCTATCTTATACTGAAGAAGAATCTTTCTACTAGATTCTAAACTGGTGTTTGCTGCTTTTCACGTATTATTTGTGCATTTTTAAACGATGGTTTTCTGCTTTTTAATATTCCTGCACAAAGGTTTTTATTGTTATTTTAATACCCAATGTATTATCCGAATGGAGCTTGGCGCAATATAATAGAAATGTAAAAATAACAACGTTAAAAACACCAAAATTTTAAAACTTTAAGCATACACTGTTAAAAAATTGCAACATTCTGTCCAGTCATTCGACCGTTTTTTTGAAAAAATGGTTTCATAACCGTAATTTAATTATATACTGAACATAAAATGACCAATAATATGGTCAGAATAGTGTTAAACTACGGCTGTGTAACTGTTTCGATAAAAACGGACAAATGACTGGAGTGAATGCTACAAATTTTTAACAGTGTACCGGAAAGTACGCTATTTGCTACCGAAAACGGTATGCTTAAATTATAAATTTTTTGGTACCTTTAACGTTGTTATTTTTACATTTCAATACCAAATAATTCGGATATTCTTAATGGTTCATTTATTCATAATTAATTCAAAGCCAAGTGGTAGTTATGTGAGAAAAATTAAAGAAAAAAAAAATTGATTTTTTGTATATTTATTTTTTTTCAAACATAAGTATCACTTGGATTTGAATTAATTATGAATAAATGTAGAAAGTGCATTAATAAATATCAGAAGTACACTTGATATTCTTTCAAAAATCTGGAATTTTCAAAAATCCAGCGATGTCCCGGTCCCAGTTTGAACTAAAGTACATATATTTTTAAACTACCATTATTCCACAATTAAAATTCTCTTTAAAGACTAGTACATATACATTTATACGGATGGGGATACAACACTGTAAAACCTGTAAGAAAAACCTGTGTATGACGAAATCCTGTTTTAAGCAATTTTTTTTTTTTTTTTTTTTTTTTTTTTTAAATCGGTGCAAATTGGATATAATAATCCGTTTGAAAAAAAAAAAAAAAACATAATACATTTGCTAGAGACGACGAACCAGCTAAAAAACGAACTTAACTATAAAGGAGTTTTTTCTCTCCTATGTGATTCCGTCTTAGAAGTTTTTTCTATATAAAATTTTTCAGATTTTCAAGTCTCCAATCCGTGTAAAAAATTTAATGGTATTATAGTCCAGGCAATAGAGACCGTATAGTGACTCTACCAAGCAAAATTAATGGTAGTTCTGGAAAAAGGCTTACTATATGTTTTTTGGGTCGCTGAAAAAGAATTTGTAACTTCCCATCGAAATTTCCCCCGTCAACCCCCCCCCCCCAAATTTTGGTAAAAAGCCACCCTAAAAAGGTTTTTATTAAAAAAAATCAATTTTTTTATTGTTTTAGGGGAAAGTAACTAGAAATTCAGAAAGTTGACAAAATTTGCAAGAAATTAGACATATGACATTATGAATTAGGATGAAGGTGAAGGGGGGGATCTGCCTCGGAACATGCGCGCGGTGCTGCGTGAACTAAGTTGCGCAATTCCACTTAACCACTCACACATTTACATTCGCCCTCCCATCTCCCCTACGAACTTTCCTTATAAGGTTTAGTTTAAGTTTTTTGGGTCGCTGAATACGAATTTTTAACTTACCCCCAAAATACCCCCTAAAACCCCCCAAAATAGTTGTTATTTACTTAAATTTATTATTGTTTTAGGGGAAAATCATTACGAAATTCAGAAACTAGAAGATTGACGAATGTACATATATGAATACTGCTAGAAGATTTAAAATTTTTTAAAGTTCTATACAATACAATCTTCTAAGATGGAATTGCATTGGAAAGCAGAAAAATCCGTTTTAGGCAGATTCCCATATTAGAAGGTTTATCGTCTTCTGTAAATGCATTACATTCTTTTTACCAGTACCAATAATATCCTCATTTTACATAGATCAACCTTTTATTTTGTTGTTAAACATGACATTCCTTCACAGACATGTTATTTTTATCAGGTTTTACCGTACTTTTATTTTATTACATAAAAATGCATCTACTCAAATAAATAATAAATATATAAATATTAATTGCGGAATAATAGCGATTTAAAAATACGTGCATTAAAAAAACAATTACAGGGCGAAATGTTACTGATATTTTTACTGAACAGACCAGAGATCCTGCCAGTCCAAATGATTTTCAAATAAGCTGGGTAGGAAATTCGACTGAAAATTTCTTCCTGCACAGACCTCAAGAAGGATGCAGTCCAGTCCCGACTTAAGCAGGAAAGAAATTGAGTCATGATCCATCTCTGTCCAATTCTCTTGAAAAAAAGTAATCCCAAAACCAAGCCTGGACCCAGTGTCGGAAGGGAAATTGAGTGGACCCGTCAAGACCCTAACATCGAATAACCAAAAGACTATCTTACAAAATTTCATAAATTTGGATGCCAATTTTTGTTATATTAAAAAAAATAATAATAAATAAATACACGAATTTTTAGTGAACTTCGCTCAGTTCCATAGATGTGTTTGAGTTGACCGGATTCGTTTGAGAATTTTTGAATTTAAGCGTGGACTTGTTTCATTTTTGAGAAACTGAGATAGAGTTTGAATTAGTCCCCCCTTTTTTGTGACCGTGCTCAACACTAGTTGGCATCAATTAAAGCACATGAAATTGAATTGGCCTAGGATAAACAAGGTTGGCTTAGGATAAACTAAATTGTCCTAGGATAAACTAGAAGGTTGGCGCCGAAGCGGTCTTTGGGATCAATAAAAGCACGCCAAATTGAATTGGCCTAGGATAAAATAGATCGGGCTGGGATAAACTAGTTCAGACTAATGAATAGCAGGCTAAACTGGTTTATTCTATGAGCGTTAGTCCAAACTAGTTTGGCCTAGGAAAAAATAGTTTATCCTATCGGCGTTAGATAAATTAGTTTGGCCTAGGAAAAACTAGTTTATCCGATGCGCGTTAGGATAAACAAGTTTGGCCGGTACCATATATATATATATATATATATATATGTTACGCTTAATTTGATAAATTCAGTTATTATTAGTAATTATTGCGTCTTTTGGTAAATTTGGTAAATATTGCCTATTAATCATATTTACCGGTTATTATTAATAATTACCAATGATGATCGGCCAATATTATTAAGCTTGGTAATGATGTTCTTTACTAGAAAATGTACTATCATAATGATATGTAGGTAATTATAAAAATGATTCTTAAGAGACATAAATACTCGATCGAAAAATGTGTATGTTAATAAGGTCAAAGGAGTTCAAGATATTAATTTTTATAATTACTGAATCAATTAGGTGAAAAAGTTTTCACTGAAACAATGAAATAATAAATAATTTAGTTTAAAAGTGCGTACTTTAAGCAATGAATATTAAGAAACCTATTGCATAACTAGATAAATTTAAATTCAGACTTATATTAAGTTCATTTTAATACATAGAAAATATATTAAGAAAAGTTACTATCATAATGAGACAATTCCTACAACAATCCAATAGAATAAAAAAGGAGAAAAAGAGGTAGGTCATATGTAACTCACCTTGTCCAGAAGTGCCAAATGAGATGGCCATCGAAGTGTAGAAGAAAATATTTCTTGTCGATACGAGAGTTGAACTGAGGGTTCCAAATACAATATCACTATTTTTATAATAAACAACAGATTGCATAAAAATAAAATATTATTAAATTTCTAGCAAATTATTTATTTTAGGAGTAAAGAATATTGTGGCATTTGGAATTACAAAGGGTTTTTGATTTTCCTTACATTTGCAGTAAATTAATTATATTGGCGGGAAGAGCTATTTTGAAAATTGTAGCTACAAAGGATTTTTGAATTTTTATTACAGTTTTAACAAACTATTTGTTTTGGTAGGAAGAGCTATTATAGCATTTGGAGTTACAAAGGTATTTTTTGTTTTATAAATTGGAAGCAACTTGAGTTGCAATGGGTTAATGATTTTTTACATGCTGTTGCTACTGACTGAATTGCAATATCGAAATCTATGACTACATAGGTTGGAATACATACGAGCATACACTCATAGATTTATTTCATTTACTGGAATTTCATTAAATGAAATCAAAATTTCCTTGCAGAGAGTAAAATCGTTACTTGTATACAGTTGATTTAAATGCCATGTTTTGTACTAAGTTTTTATGTTTTCATTTTTCTTAGAAATTATAGCATCTACAATATTCCGCCTATCAGCCTCATCAATATCTATCACTGGTATTCTTTTTTGAACGGTTTTTCCGACATTTGCAATTAGAAATTTTAACTTGGAAAGTCGTAATTTTTTTCTGATTTCTTATTTCGAGGGGTGTTTTCTAAGTAAGGCGCGTTTGAAAAAAAAAAAAAAAAAACGAAAGAAAATTTTCAAAAACGAAATTTGTTTTCAGATTCTACATACATTTCTCTATTTTTAACATAGATGCCGAGTTTCTTTAAAAATCTATCATACCTTACAACTAGATTTTGAATACCCTTTACATAGAAATTTGCCGCCTGCTCCGATAGGCAAGAGGTCGCAGCCGTTTTCGCGTCTTCTTCATCGTTGTAGTCGTTGCCGCCGAGATGATGTTTGTGATAACGGAAAAGATGGAAATTGATGGGAAGAAGTTCGGGTTCTAGGATGTGTGTGTGTGGGGGGGGGGGAGGGCTCAAAACTCTCCAGCCAAAAGAGTTCAGTAAAGCTCGGGTCTGAGCTCAGATGTGAAGCCTTGCATTGTCATGGAATAGCAAAATTCACTCTGTTCAGCATGCCGCGTCTTTTGTTTTGAATCGCTCTGCGACAAAATGTATCACTGACCGTACCTCGCACGGCGCGGGTGATCTGAAAATCTTGAACATTTTAAAGACGAAGTACAGAGTGCACAGGTTGCTTAAACAGCTTCAACTGAGTACAGTTGTTCCCAAGGAATGCAGAGACACAACACAAGCACTCTTTGCGGCGCGCACCACCTATTAGTGTATAAAACAAAACAGTCCTTACTTAAAAAACACACCGCTTACTTGTTGTCGCAGATCATGAAGCTTCCTGAATGTATTTGCAAGCTTCATCTAGTGAAAAAAAGAGGCTTCATTGTTTCAACACCACCAAAACTTATTTTCTCTTTGATATTTCAAAGTTATGTTGTTCCCTTTCCATATTACCAGTACTCTTACTACTGTTTTTGACTGAACCTGGAACAGTTCCAAGTCTTCGGTCGAATTATCCAGTTACACGGCCATATCATTACCTTTCATTGCGACAGCATCGTCATCTCATTTCAGATTGCTGTATGCAATTAGATATTATCACTAGACTGATTTCTTACACAACATGATATTATTCACTTGTAATTGCTGACACAATATCGACTAGCAAATAGGTTATTAAGCCTACATTAGCTTTATAGTAAAAAAAGTACCATATCTGCTGCGATCTATTCCAGAGTGATGTGCGCTATTTTTCATTTATTTAATTAGTTTTACATTTTCTGCCAGTTTGTTGCATTGTTAGTTTCAAGACAATTGGATATAATGTTTTCAATATCTTGGTTTTCTTTTAGCTGAGACTTCGATTGATTGTGTCCTGATTTTCCATAAAAAAAATTTGAGTAGATTCCATATTCCACAAATCTCTTTAATATTGTATTGGCAAATTCTCGGCCACTGTAACTTTGCAAGATGCACAATGTTCCAAACATTGTGAACACATCCATTGGGTGATAAGAATCTTCCCATCATCTTCTTGTTTTGAACGCAGTTAATTGTAAAAATTTCGAACTCACAACAAAAGGAACATCAAGTTGACACAACTTGGTACGAAAACAAACAAAACCTGCGAAAAATAAATATTTGTGAGCATCCCGAAAGATGCATCTAAAATATATAATTAACTGATAACCTCAAGTTGTTGTCAACAGACAAAAATAAACTTATGTGCTCACAAAAACTGTTATACGATTGCACAATAGTTAGGTGCTGACACGGAATAAATATACCCATACGTAATGAAATCTGAAGCGAAACGCGTTGAAGTTTATTATATAGACCAAACTTGCTTTCTAATTATTAATAATAACCGATTAAATATATAAATTCCCACAAAATAATCATATTAACCAGTGTTTTTGGATATTAGTTGGTAATTATTAAAATTAACCGGTTGTTTTTAATAATAACCGATTAATCATAAAAAAATTGTATGGAATCTATAAAAAATAAATTTAAGCATATATCTAAATAAATATATATATATATATATATATTAATATATATATATGATAGCGGATTTTTTGCGAGAGGATTTTTTTTCTTTTTCCATATATATATATATATATATATATATATATATATATGGAAGAAGAAAAAATAATCCTCTCGCTAAAAGCGTGAGCAAACGATTTCCGATATCTGACGTAAAAAGAATGAACTAAGAAAATGTTTTTATCGTTGCATCGTGATTTTTTATTTCTATTGCTTTTGAACAAACACTGGAATAAATGTACATCCTTTGCACTGTATCCGTTTTTCTTCTTTTAAAGAATTCCCATATTATTACATAAGTTCAGTGATAGATAAAAAACATATTTTTATATTTCTATAGGTCACGACTTAAATAACACGTCATGTATAAGATGTATGCATTTTTGTAATAGTTTATTAGTATTCAAAACATATTATGTTTTAGAATACATATACCTATACTTTACTCAAGCTAAAATGCTGACCTTATAAATACAGATTTAATGTCTATTTCGTAAATTATTAATGTGTTTTTAGTTCTTATTCGTACTGTTAAATAATTGATACAATTGAACTTAAAAAGAAACAGATTATTTTAGCTCTCTTTTTCTTAAAACAGTCCTGTTATTTTTCAAAAAGCAATAAAGATTTTATATTCAGATTTAAGATACCCAATTTTATCATTCATTCTTGAATTTTTATTGAGAACAAATGTTTATGCAATTTACAGTCAAAGAAATTGCAATCAAAGGAAAATTTATAATTTATCAATGAAAGAAAATTTTGTGTCCAATTTCCTTAGCGGTTTACTTTTATTTTTATAATTTTTTGTTAAATACATACAATTGATATATCACTCTTAAATGGAGAAACATAAAAAAAAAATCTTCTAGTATATGAGTTGCTTGTATATACCGGGTGTCGCAAAAATGAATAATGGTTTTTAAATTTCAATAACTTGTTAACGGTGACAGATATTAAAAAAAATTGCAAGAGGGTTAAGTATGATGTCAGGAGTTTTCTTTCTGTGATTCTTGAATTCAGTTTGAATTTCAAACAGTAGCTGGCGCTGTGATAAATAGGTGCTAATTCCAGAACCGATATGTGGTATTTCGATAGCCATTCGAAAACATTTTAATCTCATATTTTCGCATGGGAGAAGAAAGAGGCCGAAAAATCGAGCCTTTTGCTTGCAGCGCCATCTATCGCTGTTATTTGTAACTAAAATTGGGAACCTCAGCATAAAAACTCCTGACGTCTTACATAACACTCCTGCAATATTTTTTTTTTAGATATCTGTCACCGTTTGCAAGTTATTCAATTTTAACACTTAAATTCCGGGTGTTGCTTTTCGGCAACATACCCAATTTAGGCCCTAAAATAATATTAGAATAATATTGAAGCTATAATGCCTAATGTTGCCAATAAAATACATTCTGAAAATATTATTAAATCGATTTTCAACTTGTAGATGGCAACACTTGTGCTGGTTAAGAATAAAGATAGATTTATTTTTTCAATTGTTGCAACTTGTTCTTTTTGGCTTATTTGGAAGCTTGCGAAATACTCTATTTTGTTCAGTAGTGAACAAGTATTAAGTGATTTATTTCTTATTATTTATTTATTTATTTTAAGTGATTTATTTCTTATTTCTTATTAGTGATTTATTTCTTATTATAGTTCCTAAAATTCTTGTGTGTTTAATATTATAGAATATTATCAAGGAAAATTATTTTTTAAATTAAAGACCAGTATTGCCGAATAGTAACAAACTATTTTTTAGCCGTAAACCATACTTAAAACAAAATATGATTTATTTAAGTATTTTTCCCATGATCTATTTAAAAAATGAAAGCCGAAAAACATTATTACAATGATTTTTGAAAAGTCAGGCATTTAAGGGTTAAAATCGATCAGTCATTTTTGGGACACACGGTATGTAGGTAGTCAAATCGATTAGTAAATATACTAATACGTCATTTGGACAAGTTTGCAAAGCATTCGATAATTCGGATGTGCTTGGGATATTATAAAGGTAATTATTATATTTGTAAAGGCAAAAAATAAAAATGCACATGAATAATTTTACCCCAAATAGATGCGAGTTGTAATATTTTATTATTTTAATTAGTTAATTTTTATCATAATTGAAGAAACTCACAAATAACTGACTAGATAATTTTTATATACTGTAAGATTTTAATGATTTTGGAACCCCTTATTTATAGAAATGTAGTGACTTTATATGTGGAAATTTGTCTATTAATTATGTATCTCTGTTTTGATTACACTTTAAAATTTTTAATAGGTTTCTGTGCAAAGTTATTTCTTTAAGTTAAAATCTTAGATTTAAGAAATTAAAAATAGAAGACACTTTTTACATATTTTCTAAATAATGTAAAAAATAATTGGAGAGATCGTAATCAATGTTTGAATAAAAGGAAGTCAAAATAAAGTGCACATGTGTGACTAAGATTTTTACAACTGATAAAGGAGTGAACTTCTTTTCTTCAATTTATCATACTGTGAATAAGTTATATTTGTCTTCAAATATGAAATATTTAGATTTATGATATTATTACTTTTGTTCCTTATTCAAAGCTATTAAAAATTAGAATATTGAAATAATGAAGTGTTTCGTTTTGTTTAAGATATGTATATCTATGCGGCTTTATTTTACTGGTTGGGTTGAACCTGCAAATTTAGTTATTTATAAATATTTATTCATTAATAAAAATGTGATTAACTTTCACTTTTAAAATTATAATATGAAATTAATATAAATTAATAGTGCGTAGACAAATATTGCATTTAATTGCATTGCAACTTCTGGCTTCAATAATAAACTTATATTAACGTATGAGATTTCGCACCAAATATCCCCTACACTTTGCCAAATTTTGATATGAAATTCTACACGAGCAAATAAATCAATGTTTAAATAATTTATTAGAGTTTTAAATCATAGTTTTATAGTTTATTTTATGTTAGTTTGCTAAATATAAAAAGAAAATCAGAGGTTAAATCTAAAAACTTTATTGCTTTAATAAGCAAAAATAAGTAAAAAGTAATAAATATAATAAGTAAACATTATCGGGTTCGAGTTCAATTTTTCTTTTAATTATGTCTGTAATGATATAAATAATGAGCTAAGATAAAAAGAACTTTTTTAGAACACACCGTGAAAATTTTAAGATTTTGGTCAGTCTTACTGCTGTTTTAAAAGTAGTAGGACATGTTCTATGAGCTTGATGAAGAACAACAAGCTCATTGGAAAGACCTTGCGAACTTATTAAAAAAATTTATGGTGTTTTTAACAAGTTCCTCTTATCTTATAATTTCACACCAGGTTATTTCTTTCTTTAACCCATTAACGCCCAGTGTCATCATTTGAGGACGCTAGCTATAATGGCAAGAAAGCACTTTTCACACCAGTAAATATGAAGATACACATACACTTTCTTTCACGAGACAAATTCCTTGATAAAATAGAATAAAATTACTCTTTTTTAAAAAGTGGTGGGAAATCCAAAATTTACATTTTAACGAAGATAACAATTTGGGCGTTAATGGTTAATGTGACAGTACAAATGTTATAGAAACATTATTTTTTTAAGTAAATTGATAATTTAATTAAGAGATAACATGATTTATAAAGCGAAAAAATACTGCGAATTATTAAACTGGCGCAAATGAATATTTTTAGGCATCAAAAATTATATAATAATTAATATATTTTATTTAGGCACTTATTTTTTTTAAAAAGAGCAAAAAAGCTCTTCACATTAAATATAATAAGGAATGAATATTTTTCGACAATAGTTACAATTTATGTAACTTTCTCTTCCGAATGTTTTGAAAATATTTCGATGTAAATAAATATCTAATGCAACTTTTTTCCTGAATATAAACATAGAAAATTCTGAAAGTTGTTAAGTAAAGAAGTACATTCAAAGTTTCCTCAGACAATCTAAAGGCTCCCTTGAGCAACATTAACGTTGCTAATGGACTATGCCACAAAATGTAACCAGATAAACTATCTCTTACTATGTGTAAATTCCCTGGGAAGGACATTAATTTTAATACCAGAAAAGATAATGAAACTTTAATTTTTGGAGAAAACACTTTAATAACTATACAGTTAAAGTTATGTATCAACATTTCTGCCTATTTTTTTAGATAACGGTTACAAAACTTTCATTTTAATTGATTCTGAAGAACGAAAACGCTCTAAAATATTGTTTAGAAACCGTTATTTACAAAAGCTCTTGAATGACTGACAAATTGCTACAAGTTTTTAATATCATCTTCATTTTCATAATCCCGCTAACTTTTCTGAAAGCTACCATCATATATAAATATTTTACCTATTCATATTTAATGATACACTGTAAAAACATCTGTAAAGTTACTAACATTTTTTTAGGAAACTGGGATTACTACAACTTTTTATGTAACGGTAACAACAAAAATGCATGTAACAGATACACTTTTGCACTGTAAATCAAAAAATTTGTAAGGTTACTGAGATATTTTTAAGAAACTGTGATGCCTAGAACTTTTTGTGTAACTGCAACTCGGGTTACAGATAAAATGTTAGTAAGGTTACTGTAATTCTAGTACATTATTTTCTAAAACTACAGATTTCTGTAGCTTCACAAAAAACAGTTTTTTAGATTTTTTTTTTTTTTTTTTTTTTTTTTTTTTTTTTTTTTTGTGCAGTGTACAAATAAAATTTTAGTAAGCATACAGCTTTCAGTAACTTTAGATATGTAGTATTACAGATTTTATTTTTTACAGTGTACATGCAGTATTCATCTTTGAATGGATTAGAAAAAAAAGTAATTATCACTTTAAAAAAAACTAATTAAAATATTAAAATAATTTTTTTAATTCCATGTCCGATCGCGATCTTTAATTATAGTTTAAAACTTTAACTATGTTAATCATGCGCATGGAAATTCATCACTATTTTTTATTTTGTCTTATCGTATTTTAGAAATGAAAGACGTTTTTATAATTTTCGTATCACAGATGAACTCAGATTTACACTTTACGCGTATTCCTTGAATTATGTTCTATTTAATCAACAAGTCACCGTATTTTGTTTTCTAAAATACTTTCTTAGTAATAATATTAACAGGTAATATGTTTTGTACATGATGTGTTGAGGGTAGCCTTTATTTTTAGTACGTGGGGCATCTGGACCATGCTTTTATAATGTGAATCTGGATATTCCGGAATTTCAGCTTCCACAAGCTAATGCCTATTTGGATTAAAATCTAAATCTTCGTAAATGTGTTTAGTTGGGTTCATTCTATCAAACAGAGATTTTCGAAATTACATTATAATGTCTCAAAAAAAAAAAAAAAAAAAAATCCCACATATTTCAAATTTCTTTCTTCATGGGTCCAATTGACCCAAAGAAATGAGGTAATTGGACCATTTAGGTGTGTGCTACACATGCGTTCGTTTTTTTTTTTTTTTCTTTTTGTTTAATATGTTGTATCAGGTCATTTTTTGAAAAAGTGTAAATACCTTGAAAAGAAATTAAACCAGATAGATCATGGAAATTAAAAAAAGAACTGAAGAGAGTTGTAAGGGGAATCTTTACTGATGCCAAAAAAAAGTGAAACTATTAGGTTAAACATAAAAGAATTAAGTGAGTACGTATGTACTTTATTATAGGTTATACGTATGATAATCACATGTGTATTTTATGAAAAAAAAAATAAACAAGATAAATATATTAACAATCGGGGGCGTAAGTACTTAAGTATATGAAAATCTTTTTTATTTACCTCAATGAAAGTTCGATAAATCTAATAAATCTGTGGATAATGTAACTATGTTTTTATATCGAGCAGAATTTTTTAAATTGATTTCGATAATTTTCTAATAATGGCACGTATTCTAATTATGTACGCCTCTTCAATTGAATCGTAAAATTTTGAGGTTTGGTTATCTCACTTATGAAATTTGGTTTAATACCCGCCAACGTATTTTTTTTAACTTTTATTGTGTTATTTTAATAAGATATTATATAATTTGTTCATTGAGAGCAAAGTGACAATGGAGAAATTAATTTACTGTTGTAAAAGAAAATTCAAGTAATATTTATAACTGTTGGGGTAACTGGAACCCACACGGACCAGTTATCCCATTCTTGAAGTAACTGGGGTAATAGGAGTTTATGGAGTAACTGGAACACCGGCCTTACAATTGAAACATGAAGTAAATAAGTAAAGATACCAAATAATATTAATGTATTTATATGCCTAATCATAAAAAAAGATTGTTTAATAAAAGTACTTACTGTGTTAAAAAAAAAAAAAAAAAAAAAAAAAAAACCAGAGGAAATTCAACCAAATCGACGTTGTTTGTAACAAAAAGTAACCTAACTTTTCGGTGGCCTATCACAGCAAACACAGAGTTACCATTGATTTGACACATGTTGTTTTAAGAAGTAGAGATGAGGGTACAATGTTGACAAAAGATAAAATTTAAAAGGCATCAATGGTTTTTTGCAAAATAGTCTAGGGCCAAGTTACGTCGTGGTCCAGTTACCCCAGCGTATCTTACACCTTTCCGAATAATTGATTGTTACCTTTCTTAATTCTATAATTTTTCATAATTTTCTTATATGAAATACTCAGAATATTTAATTCTGAAAGAGTTGCATTGAAAGTCGATGGCTGTACGAACTCTGTTTTTAACTTTTATTATCAGTATCTGTGAAATTATTTAAAATGCATTCAATCTCATGCAAATCAACATCATTCGTTGTATTAAATGGAAATTGAAAACCCATGTAAAAGAATTTATTAGAGAAGAATAACGAATGTTTTTCGAAATTTGGCTTAGTTATTTTTAAATAGAAAGCTTTCATAAAATTTGCAGTATTATAAAAGAATGTAAATTGTAAAAATGGAAAATAAAAGCTTTGGGATTTGTCAAACCGCTGTTATTTGTCCAAGGTCTGCGTAAAGTTTTAATAATTACCCTTACAGAAAAACTGAAGTTACTACAACGAACACTGCATGTAAATGCTATTGCGACAATTATTCCTTGCACTATTTATAAAGAATATGTGAACATAAAAATATAGATACATTAAACATTATTAAAGAATAAACTTTGAGTTGTTCTTAACGCATTTTTAATGTATTGGAAGTGAAAAAAAAATACGTATCTCTATTTAGCTTTTTAAAAAACGATTATCCTTTTCAGATTCCTTTATCCGATTAAAGGTAACCAGCCAGGTGATAGGGAATATTATCTTAAGGAATATTAAAACTGCAAGAGAAAGCGCGATTTAAAAGAATGACTAAAATTATTTACTGAGTAAACTTTAGTACATCATCTGTAAATACTCAGATTCTTTAAATTAGTTTTTTAATATTTACACAATACTTGAAAGTTTTGTCTGATTGATATCCCATAATATCCGACACACCATCTTGAAAAACATAACCTTTTCACGCATCAATAATTTAGCATTGAGAAAATTGACCAACTTAGTAAAAAATATAACTGGTCATTTTTATACTGATTTTTTTATCATCACTGATATTGAGATTTTAAAATTAATACGAATTTTATGTAATCCCCCCCACCCCCCCACCCCAAAAAAATTCAAAATTACGAATATGTTTTTATTTCACCGTTTCGCTCCAACAACAGCTACACATAAACCAAACACACAAAAAAATCTAATAATTACAAACTATAAACAATACGATTTTAACATATTTTAGTACATAATTTAAGAAAATGTAAAATATTATAAAATATGTAAAATATGTGTGCATTTTAGTCGAAATTTGTTTAGGTTTGCTCTATTACGTAAATAATTATGTGGTACAACCAACAAATTTTATAGGAATCTCAACTAAAAATACACTATAAAGTCATTTCATACTAAAGTCATTCCAAAGAGACGCTAAACAAATTAACAAAGAAATAAGCATAACAATTTTCATATTAAGTAGAATAATGCTAAAAAGTGATAAAATATCTTTATTAAGATTGACGATCGTTTCGTCGCATCAACGGCGACATTTTCAAAATCATTTATGATAGAAAATATTTTCACAAAATTTAAAAATAATAAACATAGTAAACAATGTCACGAGACATGATGCACTTATTCGCCTATTATTTTTGTCATGAAGATTGCGACGAAACGATCGTCAATCTTAATAATGATATTTTATCACTTTTTAGCATTATTTTACTTAATCTGTTTACAAGTTACTTTTACACATGTTTTTATAAAAAAATTCATTTCAACTGCTGCTATTGTTCTGTATTTTAGAATCTTTATGCACGGAGTATATGATACCTAGATTCCAATTTCTTAAATAATTATTTCTAAAATAATTAGGATAGAACTAAATGCATTTAAAGCATAGAAAACGCAGTTCACTTATTTCAGAATAATGCTACATTCTAAAAAAGCAAATTTAATAAAAGTAACAGTAAGCTAATGGCGTCTAGTGTCTTAAATAATCTTAATTAAAACGGTAATGAAAGCTTCTTTAAATAAAGTCTTCGTTTTAAAAAAGTATGTTCATTAAAAATATTCTCTTTCAGTTATTCAATAATAATTATGACAGTTAAGTTTATTTAATATATAATATCAAATTAAATTTTTTAATTTGTTTCATATTCATAACGTGCATTGAACGACTAAATTAAACGGATGACAAATTTAAAATAAGAACGACTGTAAAAATTTTAAATGTTACTCTGAGTTTGTTAATTTAAGATAGCTACAATCTATACACAATTTTAAAAATATATATATGAATGATCATAAAGCACATAAAAATAATGAAATAGACATATTTTCTTTAAGAATTAAATTCATGTTAACTTAATTAGTCATTCAAGTTCATTTGCTTACTTAATTAATTTTTAAAATAATATTAATATTAATATTATTTTATTTTTAACGGGAATTATGCATTGCTTGAGAACAGGAAATGAGAATGGATTACATATATTGATCGCGTAATTAAATAATCATTTTTTTTTGAGGGTTTAAATTAAATATTTCATTAAAGCACTATTAAAGCTCCAAAATTTTTGAAAATTTATTTTTTTATAGATGTTAAATTCATATCTTTTCTGAACATTTTGACATTTTCTTTTCCTTTAAATTCCAATTAGAACAAAAGTTATGCCTTTTAGAATTATACCCACTCAAGAGCTGAAGCGGTGTTTCCGAAACTTTGAAGTCATTTTTCTCTAAATGACGTTTTTGGACATAACACACAGGACATCTCGAAAACTTTTGAACATTTTTTATGAATTTTTCAAAACATATATTTCATGTTAGTCTGTATGAATTGTACCTAAAATTTTCCTTCTTTTGCTGAAAAAAATTATACTTTTAAAGTTTTTAGGTAGATTTCGTATGAAATACTACCTATTGGGATCGTTCCTATGTTGGAATTTCTGAAAAATTTTTGCAGATCTACACCGATCATGACTCCTAGAGCCCAAAACCACCCTCAGTAAAAAACTTTATATATCTATCTATCTATCTATATATATATATATATATATATATATATATCACTTTCTTCTGGACACGATAACTTTCGTAATTCTGCACCAATCTCTTCCAAACTGATACATAAAATCAAAGGGCATAAAATCTCGGTCAAGTTCGTTAATGGGCAAAATCGGACCAAGGGGATGGAAATAGGGAGGGGTTTTGTGAAAACCGAAAACCCCCCATAACTTCTTAATTTTTGTACATATCAAATCAGTTTAAAGTTTTTATTACTTCTAAAAATAGGGCCAAAAATTTTTGTATCACAGATTTTTGATAAAGTTAAAAATGGGCTCCAGGGGCGCAAAAAATAGGGTTTTTGGGAGAAAAAAATTCATAAATTCGTCAATTCTCAAGATATCAATTCCAATTAATTTTATTATAAATCTCGTTAATATTATCTACAACTTTTATATTCACAAGTTTTTGATAGGACCAATTCGTACCGCAAAAAAAATTAAAAACGAAAACAAAAAGGGGGTTTGAAGAAGTAAAAAATCCATAACTCCTTCAATTCAAAAGATATAAAATCCCCATGAATTTATCGTATATCTTCTTAATATTGTCTACAACATCTATATAGACAAGTTTTGGATAGGACCAATTCTTACAGCAAAAACAAATTAAAAATACATAGCGGTTGAAGAAAAAAATCATTTAAGTAAAGGTGTATTCAAATCCAAACTGCGTATTTTCTGACTCATTTTACAATTCATTTTTGCTCTCAAAGGCTTCCAATTGGTACGTTTTCTTACTCAGAAACTATATAATGTACCGTAATGGTCGATTTTTTGATAGAGGCAGAATATATTTAAAAAAATGCTGTTAAATTGGGCATTTTGAACCGAATTTCCCGAAGCGGACTGTGTTGGAAAAATCATTGCATTAAGGATGCACTCAAATCCAAACTGCTTATTTTCTGACTCATTTTTAAATTCATTTTTGCTCTCAAACGCATTTAATTGGTAGATTCGCTTATTCAGAAACTATATAATGTACCGCAATGATCGATTTTTTGATAGAGGCAGAATATATTTCAAAAAATTATGTCAAAGTTGGCATTTTGAACGGAATTTCCCGAAGCAATTGTGTTATCACTATCTTCTGGACACGATAACTTCTGCAATTCTGCACAAATCTCTTCCAAACTGATACATAAAATCAAGGGATATAAAATCTCGGTCAAGTTCGTTAATGGGCAAAATCGGACCGAGGGGATGGAAATAGGGAGGGGTTTTGTGAAAACCGAAAACCCCCCATAACATCTTAATTTTTGTACATATCAAATCAGTTTAAAGTTTTTATTACTTATAAAAATAGGGCCAAAATTTTATGTATCACAGATTTTTGATAAAGTTAAAAATGGGCTCAAGGGGCGCAAAAAATAGGGTTTTTGGGAGAAAAAAATTCATAACTTCGTCAATTCTCAAGATATCAATTCCAATTAATTTTATTATAAACCTCCTTAATATTATCTACAACTTTTATATTCACGAGTTTTTGATAGGACCAATTCGTACCGCAAAAAAATTAAAAACGGAAACAAAAAGGGGGTTTGAAGAAGTAAAAAATCCATAACTCCGTCAATTCAAAAGATATAAAATCCCCATGAATTTATCATATATCTTCTTAATATTATCTACAACATCTATATAGACAGGTTTTGGATAGGACCAATTCTTACAGCAAAAAAAAATTAAAAATACATAGCGGTTGAAGAAAAAAATCATCTTATTATGGGTGCATTCAAATCCAAACTGTCTATTTTCTTACTCATTTTTAAGTTCATTTTTGCTCTCAAACGCATCCAATTGCTAGATTCTCTTATTCAGAAACATATAATGTACAGTAATGGTCGATTTTTTGATAGAGACAGAATATATTTCAAGAAATGATGTCAAAGTGGGCATTTTGAACAGAATTTCCCGAAGCGATTGTGTTAGAAACGAAAAATATTGCCCTACTAAGAAAATAATTGTTTATTAATCAAGTTTTAATTAATTGAAAGAAAAAGAAAAACACAGGTCGCTTATAAATCTTTTCAAAAATCACGTCAGTATGTTTCATTTTTTTTTATTATTATTAAAAATTAATCTGAAAATGTACCAGAAAATTTCGAGTTGTTGAGTATGGAAAAATATTTTTTTTCAATATCGCCTTAACATGATTCTGATAAAACCAGCTATTTTATAAAAAGTAAATAAAAATTCGTCAAAAGCAGACAGATAAAACTGTTAAAGTGGATTTATATCTAATAATGATTTAGTTTTTGTTGGTGAAATTAGTATACTTAACTTCGAAATCTACCTCTGCCTGTAGGCCGGGCCGGCAGGGATTTTTATATTGTTGAAATTTTCAAAATTTTGTATTATATAAATACTACTTTGTATTAAAAATATAAAAACGCTTTAAAGACAAATTTATTTAGGTTCAGGGTAATTATTGCAATCTTATCTGTAAATACAATAAAAATAAATTTTATTTTCATTATATTTCAATGAAAATAAAATTTCAAATAATTTTCATTCAAAAAAGTTTGAATGAAAATTAGTTTAAACTTTTCAACTCATTTTCAATGTAAACTTTTCATTGTAGTTTCAATATTCATTTCGTAATCGTGCGCGTAAAATGTTATACCAATTTTCTGTTCAACAAATGTCTGACAGCGTGGAGCCCACTGTAAATGCTAATTCGGCATCTTGGATTTTTTTAAAAACACGAAATGAAGAAACGTACTTATATTTTTCGTACTTATGTTTCCTAGAAGTATACATTTTAAGATATTAAATGTTAAAAAGAGTTCTTTTTTTTATTTTTTTTTCCTATTTTAAGAGTCTTGAGACCCCTTAATAAAAATGCAGTGATTTTTATTAAAATTATTTTCGTTTTTAACTCTTTCCATCGTAGTTGAAAAGTGTATCAATTTGACTTCCCCACGCTGTAACTCGCGTAAATATATCGGATCAAAATCTTCTTAAACATAACCGTAAACTATAATTAAACAGCTTTTTCAAAAAACTTGCTCCGAACGCTCTCAGATAAATTAAAAGTAACAATTTGTGAAGAATCCCTTATCATTCAGCGAGTTCTAGAGATAAACTAAGAAACAGCTCACTCTAACGCCGACATCACTATGGATTTTTACGATATTTCACTGATTTATTTTAATAAGATGCCCCATACTGTTGACTATTAGATGATGTAAAAAGTTTCTTGTTATTGTTAGCGCATGCGCAAATAAAAATTATTCTATACAACTGCCCTTCTTTCGTTAAATATTTAATATATTAATATTCCAATTGCACTATATTATTTCTAATACATTTTGTCAATTTTTCTGAAACTGGCGTTAAATTTGGTTAAAAATCCTGTATGTTATAACAAAAAAAAAATTGCAATTATTATTTCTTTTAATCCCTATATCTCTATAAATATGCATGCTATTCTTGCACAAATGAATACACATGTTGTACAATGTCTGACTATGTATATTCTGTAGCAATAGATCATTTCGTGCATTTCATTTTATAGTGTGGTCCCAAGTATTATTTTTTCTTTTGTTTTTTGTTGGCCCCCTAAATGTCCTCCTTATCAAATCGAGATTGATAAATATGAAGTCAAACCTCTTCGCTTTACTCCAAACGTTTTTAGAAAAAATTTACAAGTATATCTTTAAATATTCGACAAAATGTTTAAAATTGAAAGTTGCCGGTCATTAATGGCCATATAGTGTATATATATATATATATATACTAGGGATCTCTGCCCCCTGCAAGCTACGCTCGCCAACCCCCATTCAGACACATCAGAATCTAAAAACACGCTAATCTGATGGGTTTTAAAAATATTAGAGAAGATTGAATTATACTGAAAAAAGCTGTGCAGATCTCCTTGTAAACGGGTTTCCATTCAGTTCCATTTGATTGCAAAAATTTAAGGGCGAATCAGTTGCTGTTAAGATATGCAATGGTTGTTTTCGTTTTTGATTAAAGAGGATCAGTTAAACATTTGAAAAGAAGCTAAAATAAAATAAATTAAGTATAAGAGTATTTTCGCCCGGTATTTTAAAACAATCTCTGTAACAATAGCCTAAGTCATGTGACTATCATCAACAGTTCCAGGCCGGTCCACTTCGCTTTTTATACTCTAGGTGCCATTTTGTTACTTTAATGTTAGCCAGGCATAGGTGATAAGTCGCCAAATATTATTCTATCGCCATCATTTCATCTATATTATAATAGTTCAAGTCATCAACTGCCATAAACACATACGGTCTGATCCCTTCGCCGTTCATATGAAAGTTTGGCAAAGATGTCATATACCCATATTGGCTTAATTTGGCCATATTGGCCCCATATTGGCGTAATTTTTTAACGACGCCAATTTGGGGAACGATTCAACAGCATAAACAGCAACATCCGGCTTACCATATGAAGCAAAATAACGATACTTTGGCGCCAGTTATGTGCCCATTTCGTATATGACATTGGCGACAGAAAAAAATCGCGCCAATATGGGACCGTAATTTTCCATTTTGATTAAAAAATCAAAAAAAAAATCGAATAAAACTACATAAAATTTGCCATGGTCGCAAAGAATTCTATGTACTGTTACGCTAGCAGGATGCAAATCTTGCCAATAGCCTTTTTTCAACTCGCCAGTTAGCATTTTTTTTTAGGTAGTAATATTTGGTAGTAATATAAAACGAGTGGTAATATTTGGCCAGATACGGTTATACATGTTACAGATATACACGGTTACAGATATACAGGTTTGGTGTGATTATTTTTTTACGAAAATTTGGCGAAAACCTCGTTTTCAAATACCAGTTACAGATGCATTTTTGGTATTCCTTAGATATACCGACGACCAAAAATCTATCGCCAAACTATGAGATTAAATGCCAATAATGGTTGATCGTAAATGTCACATTCACTTGACTTTAAGCAAGTTACACGTGTTTACGTCATCAAGTGATTTTTATTTCGAAGTTTTATTCGTATATTTATTAATGTTATACTAATTTATTTGTTCTTTCCTTATTTAAAATAAAGATTACGCCATTTTGTATAATTTGGCGAGTGTTTTGGCGATTTATATAATTTGGCGAAATTGTTCGACGGAATAATTAAGTAGTACCGTATTTTTTTTTTATTATTTTTTATTATTTTCTAAAGAGAATAAAAAAAAATAATTTATTATTATAGAACAAAATAATTTATACAATTTATAAAAAGAAATAAAAGTAAATAAACATTTATTATCTAATGAAAAAACAATAGCCGCGTTACCATGTCAACCTTTTCTGAAATATGAAAAAAAAATATCTGTTTGATTAAAATTTGAGTTGCCATCATTAGAAAAATGTATATAAAATTAGAAAAAAAAATAATATTTCGAAAACTAATTCGAATTTAAAAATTCTAATACCAGTTTTGAAATCTGCGGATCAATATTGATTTTTGGTGTTAATTTCATCGCAAATTATTCCATATTTTAGGAGAAATCGCCGTGAAACTTAATCAGTTGTTTAATCAGTCGATTCATACTTCCGTTTCATACTTTCGTTTCATAAATTCGTTTCATTAGGATTTTATATATATAGGGTAGATATATAACACCGCCTTTGACGCTTAAAAAAAAATGAAGATATCATACAAGAAAAAAGAAAAGCAATAATAAGTAATTTTGGACAGAACTCCTCTATACGAAACAATGTTTACCCATATCGACGTAAAAAACTAATTTTTTGTAAAAATTCAATCAGTCCGGGCCGGGATCGAGATAAGATTTTAACTATTTTCCAGTCCGAGCTGTGCATTTAACTTAAGCAGACAGGTTTAACGTAAAATCTGTACACTGCTGTTTTGCGTCCAAAGCGAGGCACTGTCGTATATTGACTTTTAATAACGTACAGTTTGTAACTTATCCCTATCTTGCATTCAAAACGAGTCAATAAGTCGTCGCTCATAGGCAAGGGTAAATAGTGTAAGTCTCGAATTTTGGATTTTAATATATCTGCGACTTTTGCTAATATCAAAATGAGTTTTTTTTTTTTTTTTTCTTAATTCAGGAACGTAAAATTAAGTTTTTGTGTTTTCTCAAATACACCTCGATGCAGTTGCAACTTATGTCATTTAATTTTGCACAGTTTTTTTTATGAATCTTTGCAATAGGGAGTATGTGTCTACGGGAAATATTTAAGGAAATAGCCTCTTGTTTCGATCTTTATGAATCTCCCTGTACATCTTAAATTTCAAGGTTTCAAGGCTGGATCCCTGGAGAAATTTTCCAGGCTGGGTATTGTTCCATGTTGTTTAGTCGGTAGAATGTCAGTGCGCTATACTGATGGCCCGGGTTCGAGTCCCAGCATGAAATCTTTTCACTATGTTCGCCTTTGCGCCTTTTAAGCAATTAATTTGAAATTTGATTTTCATTTGAAATCATCACGGTGTTTATGACAAGTTCGTCACAAATGACACATATTTCACAAATTGGTCACAGTGTGACTTCAAAGCATTGTCACTTTCGTCACAGGTTCGTGACAAAGTTAATGCCAAAATAGTCACAAATGACACACTTTTCACAAATTTGTCACACCGTGATTTTTCAGAGTGGTCACAATGTGACGTCACAAACGACCTCTAAAACGGCCATAACGATCTCGAATTCTAGTTACTATGACGTCACATCGTCGTCACGTGACGTCACATCGACGGTCACAAAATCACAGTGTGACTTCACAACAACGTCGTCGTGATGTCACCATGCCTTACGGGTAAGAAGTTTTCGGCTGAATCTGATACAACTAGGGACTCGGTTGGCTGCAGTTAGTCATCTGTAATCTTACAAAGTACAAGGGTCACAATTCGCCATGTCTTCTGGACAATGTCCCAAAATCATTGCATTCAAAATGTCCCAAAAATACTATTGTTATTCGCTCAAAAATGTCCTGTCTATATCAGGAATCGAACAATCTGCGGGTTCACAATCGATCACAGGAGCTTTTTCACAGCAAGTGAGATGTTTCCCGATTGGCGCACAAGATTTAGGCCCTTCAGTTTGACCATGAATATGTTGGAAAATTTGGCGATAAGAATGCGCATTAAAATGCCTGATGTATATGCTCCACATTTTATAATTTTATAGTCGGTGGAAAGCAGCGTTATTTCATCCAGTGTTTTTTACAGTACTATCACACCCTACTACTTCTAGTTTTTCTAGTGATATTGATAGTTCAGACAAACGAGAAATAATGTTTTTATTCATATCATTTGATGAAATCGAGGAGGGCGATACATGTCCAATATAAGTTGATCCAGATTCCTGGGTAAGAGAATAGTGTTCTTATTTCACATCCCCATGAAATTGCTTGGCATTATATTTTTTGACGAACAAATTATCTCTCTTTCATACGTCAAAAAAAGTCCCGAACGTTCCTCAGGGTGTGTGAATCAGGCTTTCAAATCCGTCCTAAAATGATTCTTGTCTCTTTTTATTTTACACTTATCAAAAACATCAGAAGAATCTGTGTCGGTTAACTAGAACATTTGACGCTATGACCGCTTTTGGCCGATCAGAAACTACGAAACGGTCGTTGTTAGCGCTGTTGCGTTAATTTTAGTTATCATCTGTGATTTGGGATTTTAGTCAGTATACTCGTTTTGTATTTATCTTCCTCATACTCCGTGTCTTCAAAAGAAGTGTGTTTGAGTTCATCAATTTCATAGTACACTGCCACTTTAGAATCTTTAAAACTATTTGAGAAACCACTTAGTGCTTTCTGAAGATCACGAATTTTCTTTACATAAGCATTTAATTAGAATTACACATTGACATGCGTGTGGTTTTTTAATATAATATAAATACTACACCCAACAATTGGACGGTTGGTTGGGTAGTATGTGGGTGGAACTCAACCTGCAATAACCACCACTTGGTGAGATCTGTGTCTTTTTGTTTTAGCAAAACAAACTAAGAGTTGCACGGTGAAAATTGAGAAAAACTTGGAAATTTATGTTTTTTCTAAGTTTTTGCTCAAGCAAAAAAATTTTTATTATTGATCGGAATTTAATTTATTTAGGTTAGGTAAATCATGAAACAAGTATAAAAAGCTAAAGAGCATTTATTTTTAAAGTTTTAATTAACTTAAAAAAAATTAGAAAAAAGACGCGATTTTTGAAATTTTTCTTCAACTCTAAGTACGAGGCGCGGATGGAAGATGTTAACCAGTTTTAAAACCTTTTATGTCGTTTATCTTCCTATTACAATAGGCATCTTTTCCGCACTGAAGCGTTCCGAAAATTAAAAAAAAAAAATCTTTTTTTCGCCCACCCTAATACAGAGTACTTTTTGGACTGGTGTAAGAAAACAAACAAACAAACAAAAAAAAAAGATAAGGAATAACATTAAGCAAACCTGATTTTTTTTTTTTTTTTTTTTTTTTTTTTTTTTTTTTTGTGGAACAAATTATATGAAATGCTAATTAATACGAAATTAAAATGATATGAAATTAAAATACGTATATAATACGAAGTTAAAATTATATGAAATGTCAATACGAATAAAACACTGTGGATTACGAAGTTTCATGTATAGTAAATACACATTTGAATTTATATTATTTTCATCTTTGTAGCTAATAAAAATTAACTCTAGTCCAAAAGTCAGTCTCTCATCGCACAAAGATTAATTTGTTAGACAGTAATTCAATTAATTACATTTGAACTTATTATCATGGGTGAATTAAAGTTTTCAGAGTTGGTAGAATAACATTAATTTATGTGGAATTGTAAAATTAACAGAAATGATACCAATTTACATCTGAAATCAATCAGTAATTTATCTAGAGTAATTCAGCTTAATGTAGTATTGAAGTCACTTTTTGAATTAATTGACGTTTTTTTGTAGAAATTTTACGATAGTTCATTGTTTTGTTATAAACTATCCTACATATAACATAAAATCTTTGATATTTTATTCTCCGAACATCTATATGTACACGTGCGTTATTAAATATAAGTTTTTAAATCGAAATGTACTAAAAATATAATTCCATACTTAATATTTTACTATTTAAATATTTCATTATTTATTAATATTACATTTAATAAGATGTGAAATTTAAATAATTAGAGGTTTCAACCCGGGCTTCCCGGGTTACAGAATGTGAGCGGAAATCTTTATGTTTTAATGCTAAACTCTAATAGGATTTTGCGTTTAATACATATTTTGTTCAGATTACATGCTACAACAAGGAAAGCAATTTATCAAGAAAATAAATTTATAAAAAGATCAATTAAGTATTCAAATAAAGTTTTGAAATTTATTAAAAACGATTTTTTTTTATCCTTAACCTCCGACCACTTCGCCAATGATTTCTCTACTTACGATAATATTTTTAATATAATATTTAATATTAATTATAAAATATATAGATATTTATAAAATATACATATGGTTTATAAAATATTAATATAAGCCATCATATTTTTTTTCTGAAGACGGCTGTAGAAACAGCTCGTAATGTAGAATTTAAATTTAAGCTTATTAGAGTTCGTGTTTTGTGTACCATTAAGCAAGATTGTGTCTTTATTTATAATATTTTTTAGTTTTATAATTTCAGGGGGTTAAGGAAACTCATGGTCCGATTAATCGTCTGCTAAATTTTCATTTTACGTATTTTATTTCAGTATTTTTTTTATTTATTTATGAAGTTTGAATTGTGTTCTGAAATATTATACGAAAAAAAGCTAAACTATTTATATTGTTTTAAAAGCAATCTGTTTAATCTTTCATAACCGGACAGAGTGTGATATAGATAGATTTAAATGAAATCATGCTAAGAAATTATTTTTAAACCATAAAAGAACAGTAATATAATATATCCTTTTCACAAAATCAGCATTAGGAACAACATTTTTTGCATTATGCGACCGTGTAAATATTCATATTGTACGATGATTTGAAATTATAGTAAATTAAATAAATTACGTTAATTAAGTAGCAAATTCAGATTTATTGGTAAAATGTTTCCTTCACCAATATGATGCCAACATAACTCATGGACATGTTTTCTTTTTATCTTATAAATTTGCCATATTCTACAACTTTTGCCGTAAAAAAGAAATGATAAATAAGTACATAGAGAAAAATTTTATTTTTTTTAATTAGTGTTTTTGTAATTTTTATTTACATTGCCCATTTCTAACAACTAAATTACCTATACATAAACATTAGAATTTCTATTAATTTATATATTTGGTTACCATACGAAAAGAAATGATCTTCCGTAATATATATATATGTTATCGATTGTGTAAAATTACCAATATTTATAACAACATACTACTATTCCATCCATATGTATAACGCCATAATCATTTACAGTATATTAGATATTTTACAGTAATTGAAATAAAAGAAGAGTTATATTTAGAGAATGGTGTAAATATTTGAATGCATTTAATGTTAATAAAATATTAACCCCTTGATCTACAGTCCTTATTTTGTCGGTGAAGAACTTATACCTGTCGATGCGGTGTTAAATATTTCTGTCATAAAACTAATCTTCGACACAGTGTCTTGCTATATCGGTTGCATATCATAGACCAATCTTGTTCAAATATGCAACCATTAATGTGTAGTGAATGACGTATGGGATGTACGTTGTGGTCGTTCATTACTGAATGAGAAGACGTAAGCACCGTGTTATCTAGTGGTCATAGGGTTACTAATAATTTTTAATTAAAAGTATTTACTAAATGAACGAAACGTAATCGTGGTTTTCTAATTTTCTTCAATCGTTTTTTTTTTTTTTTTTTTTTTTTCAATTTCCACATTTTTCTTTTTTTTTTTCATTTATTAAAAGTGAAAATATTTGTACCATTTTTTATCAGTTTCATATATATTTTTAATTAATTTCTTTATGCCTAAAGAAATATCATTTCTTCGTATACTTTCTCTGAAAATAAGTTATTCTGTACAACCCCGGAATTTTATACTTCTATAATATGCTACAGTGTTCCACACGAAAAGAAAGACGTCAAGTATGTACAAATAAAAATTTAATTGATTTTTTTAAACAACATTATAAAACCTAGCTGGTAACTTAAATTTATATTTAAAATATGAATTTCTATTATTTTCACAAAGTCTTCAATGTATGAATAGAAAATCAGTCTCTAAATGTTAATATCTCCTGAATCGAAAATTAATTTCCTAGAGAGCACTTTAATTGCATTAATTCTCATTATAACGGATGAAATAAAGTTTATAAGATTCAAAGAAATGTCATTAAGTATGTAAAATTCACATTTTAAAGCAAGTATCGTGCATTACATCTGACATAAATCTTTAATTTAATGTACTACATCTAAAATTACTTGAAGAAATTTTGAATTATTTGGATTGTCATATGTAGAATGTTTGGAAAAGTTCATTTACTTTATCATAAAATATGATGAATATGAAAGGAACTCCTTAACACAAAACACTTAACTTAACTTAAAACACAAAATCATTCTTTATCAGGAAGTTTTTCATTTTAAACTGTATATTGCTTCGTAACTTGAAATAGAAATTCAAATATATTAACTGCATAACATAGCTAGTATTTCTAGATTTTTAAAGGGTGGTATCGTTGGAAAGTGTTTCCATCAGGTAATATATATATACATCAACGACTGTCTCGAACGCAACTTTTTACGGGTAGGATCCATTTCTTCCTTTATACCATGCACAAGGAAGCAAATCAAGAAGAGAAAATTATCCATCGTAAGTTAAAGCGAGAGTCTAGTTTCAATCTCGTCTATCAGTTAATGCTGATCACAAACGCTATCCAATGTTTCCAGCTTTGACAAAATCGGATATTTATTTATTTTTTTTTTTATTTTTTTTTTTTGTATGGCTCTGAAAGTTAAATAATCCGTATATCGTACACCATTGCATTGAGGCAAAAATTTCGTATAATAATTTTAGTCGTCATTGCAACACATTTTTCGTGATACCACTATTGATAAATATTATATTTTTTTTTAATTTTCTTTATGTGTGACCTCACTTAAATACTTGGCCCGTATCTCGAGAAAGTTCGAGAGCAGGCGGTATTTTCTCTCTCGCGTTCTCTTTCTCTCTCTCTCTATATATATATTTATATCTATATCTATATCTATATCTATCTATCTATCTATATATATATATATATTACTTTCATGGTAAAATCTTTCCAGCGATGACACTCCTCATAAAAACTAAATTATTTTTTTGTATATTTTATGTATGACGCCATTAACGAAATAAGTCCATTTCTCATGAACGATTTTACTCGATGTCCAGTTTTTAATTTTATGCGAATCACCATGACAAAACCTTTTCACCTATACAACTTTTAATAAAACGATTTTTTATGTATACATGCAGGGTGCAATAAGCTATCTATTGCCGATCTTTAATTTTTCAACCGTTGGTCGTAGATATAGATAGTTCCAATTATAGAAACGTTTCAAATGTGGTAAATATTCATGTTGTGGCTTTATTTAAAGTCAAAAATCAGTTTTATAAAATTAGGAAATCTATCTTTTTATACGGTCCCCTAGTCCCTATAGGTATATTTAGTAAAAAATTGACATCTGTACTACAAAAATTGACACAGTTTTTAAATTTCAAAGTTTGAGATTTTTGCACTGATTTTGTCTTTCATTTAGGGATCAGTTAAAAGGTAAATTAAAGTAATTCGAGATCAAAATTAATGTTCTTTTGACGGCGAAACTACCTTTAGCCGGTATCTCAAAATCGGGGAATCACGAAAGAGGGTTATTTCATCTAGAAATTTGAGCTAACTTTTATGGGTCGAACAACATTCAAACGTCAAAGTATCAAAGTAGATGGAATCGATAAGCAAAAAACCAAAAATACTCACTATGGACTTGATAAATGGCACCGGAATGCAAACGACCAGCCGAGCTATAACGAGCATGAAAACTGGGATTATACAAATTACAATAGTACCGCAGCGCCACACATTCGGCATAAAACACGAGCCACCTGGCAGTGGACATGCTAGTCAGCGCTGAGATCGTGATGGCAAGGGACGCATACATGAAATATGCCGAAATGATACTTATTTATGGCGAATGTCAAAGGAATACCAGAGAGGCTGCGAGTGATTATTCAGAACGTTTCCCTAATGATCTACATCCAACGCATGAAACTATAACTGATGCATTGCACCATCTTAGAGAGACCGACTTTGTTTCATCACGAACTAGAACAAGTGCACTGTTAAAAGTTTGTCATACATCGAACCAATTTTTGGTGCTCCTTTAACTGCAACCATAAGATGGTGTAATGTTGAACCAACATTTGAAGCAAGGTTCAACCGGGGCTCCAAATCTTGAAGAGAGATTTCACCATCTTATGGTTACAGCTACTGCAGCACCAACAGTTTGTTCAAGCTACTACAAAAAATTTTAAAAGTATATACTGGCAAGGTGTAATGTTTGAGTGACACGGGGGGCGTTGCTGGCATTCTCACTTAAATTCCACAACTGAGCACGGCGGAAATAAGCGAAGCATGTGGTCAACATGTCTAGCATTTGTTACATGCACATGATACGCATCCATACCATCCAACACTGGTGCAAGCATTGATTCTGTGTGACCACGCATGACCATTTGATTATTGTAATTTCATGCTCAACACCTGAGGAAAATCCCTCGTTCCTTTCTGATATTCTGTGGAGAGATGAGTCAATGTTTACACGGGGTGGCATCTAACGTGCACGGTGTGCATTACTAGTCTCTAGAAAACATACACATCGGTGAGCACCAACGACCATTGCTGAACCAACATTTGAAGCAAAGGTTCAACCGGGGCTCCAAATCTTGAAGAGAGATTTCACCATCTTATGGTTACAGCTACTGCAGCACCAACAGTTTGTTCAAGCTACTACAAAATTTTTAACAGTATATACTGGCAAGGTGTAATGTTCGAGTGACACCGGGGGCGGTGCTGACATTCCTTCTTAAATTCCACAACTGAGCACGGCGGAAATAAGCGACGCATGTGGTCAACATGTCTAGCATTTGTTACATGCACATGATACGCATCCATACCATCCAACACTGGTGCAAGCATTGATTCTGTGTGACCACGCACGACCATTTGATTATTGCAATATCATGCTCAACACCTGAGGAAAATTCCTCGTTCCTTTGTGACATTCTGCGGAGAGATGAGTCAATGTTTACACGGGGTGGCATTGTAAACCTGCACGGTGTGCATTACTAGTCTATAGAAAACATCCACATCGGTGAGAACCAATGCTATGAAATCGAATTTAAGCAACAAGTGAAGTAAAAACATAATTATTTCTCTCACGTGCACCACACGCCAATAGCAACGAGACTTCACCTAGCTTTAAAAAATTGTACACAACTCTTCAAGGCAGCAGCTTGTAAATTTTACAGCAATTGTTTTGGCTGCTCGGGTGACAGCACATTTTACTGAAAAAAAATAAATTTTTGTGTATAATAAGCAAACAATGCGCGAATATAGAATTTTATACAAAATATTTTTCTTGATAATTATTTATTTACGAATTAACCAATTTAATAAACGTGAATTTTACATATAAACCGAAATATACCAATTTAAAATTTTGTTTTGGCAACATTAAAACAAGCTATATTATTATTTTTTAAATGTTTGGAAATAAAATGTATGTATATACAAATGATTTTTTAACGCTATCACTTTAGAATAAGAACATAAGATTTTTTTACACTTAAAGTTTAATCACCCGACGATCAATTTCTTAAAGAGTTTGATTTCCTTTAATAATATTATCACTTTCATTATAAGTGATGTAATGTTTACAGGATTCAAACGAATGATATCAATTTATGCAAAATGCCCATTTTGCATAAATTAATGCAATCACTCGTATTACATCTCACTACATGTGTTATTAATGTTGAAGAATAGAGCTGAAATTACTCATATGACCTTTTCAATTCTTTAAAATTTAACTTTTAGATATTTTTCACTAAATATTCATATTTTTATACAATGTATTATTTTATAATTACAAAGAAATAATTATGTTACATATTTAAAAATATATATATATCACATAAATTCCGGAAGGTAGGCATATGTGTTCCTAAATCGTTAAGTTATTGTGTAGCGTATGAATAGAAACTCTTTCTCTAAAGATTATTCTCTCGCCGGCTGAAGATTAATTTCCTAAAGAATAGTTTAATTACATTTAATCTTATTGTCGCAATGAATTAAAGTTTTCACGATTGAACAGAAATGACATTAATTTCTGTAAAACTCTATTTTTAAGGTATGTAATCCTAATTAGATCAAACGTTAATCCGCAATTAATTTTAAGTACTTCGCCTACAACTACCTAAATGAGCTTTTTAAAAATTCGAGATTTTTCTTTGAGAAAAATTGCGAAATTTTTGGGTTTAAGAATAAATTGTTTTCAAATTAAACATTAAATTATGAAATTGAGTTTTTCGACAAGTTCCAAAAGCAATTTTTTAATTCCAGTATTTACAGATCAAAACTTCCAATTAAAAAACTTTAAATTGTAGCTCATCACATTATAACATATTTTTGAAGATACCTTTCTTAAATGAGGGTTTTCAATTGATACTGATTATGAGATTTTTTTTTGCTAAAATTTGGCCAGCTAGTGGTAGATATGCTTCAACTGTCAACGAACAACAAACTATAATTCATGGCAAAATCCTAATGAAAAGGAACTTATTTTGCAAAAATCGAATGATACTGAAGAAAATGTCTTATTTGTATTTGGTAAGTTGATGAAGCATTAATTTTTTTGTAATGAATAACTACTTAATTAAAGGCGAAAATATGCTATTTTTAACTGTTTTACGTAAAACAATCTTTCAAATGATACGCATTTGACGTGCCGAAAGTCAGATAAGCATTTTGCTTAGTTTGGATTTGATAAATATTTATTTAATATTAACTTTTTGTGGAATTCATCCTCAATTAGTATGATTATTTTTTTAAATATAAATCTCTCTTTTCTCTAGTACGTTTCACGAATGTAAATATGATAGATTGAGTTGCAAGTTACTTATTCGAGTACTGCTATATAAATTAATATTAATGCTCTGAAACATTTTATTTTTCGTCCGTTTTGTCTTTTACTGCAGTTATAGTTGTTCTATAGTTGTTACATTTTACTTATATGATGGCTTAAAAAGGTTTTTGTAAACATGCAATTGCCTGAGAAATAAAACTATCGTTATTTGAATTCAATGAAAATGAACACTAAAAACTTCGCGAAACTTTTTGATATTAAATTTCGCCCATTAATTCTTTGAGTCCTTAATTAATGTTTCTTTTATCAGTTAAAAATATGTTATTGAAATAGGTCTTAGCTTATAAGTCAAAACATACTTGACCAACATATTTGACAAATATTTCGTGGAAAATTAGGACATGTTGATTTGGATATTTTTTATGCTGTTGGTGTGTGCTATTTAGTAGAGTAAGATTCTATATAATAATGTATAAGAATGACATTCCTTTGTAATTGAATATTAAATTAGAATTATTATAGAAGGAATTACGTACTTAAAATGTTTGTAAAATCACAGATAATTATCTTAACTGAGCAGCACTTACTGATAAAATGTTACTTTTTGATAAAATATTTATTCCTAATTGCCTAGCTACAGCTTTCTAGGTTCTAAAAATAAATAAGAATCTTACGATTGTTACACTGTGCGACAATATATGTACCAAACTTCTACATTCCCAGTGATCAATATACACAACTTAGGGAACGTCAGTAAAATTTGCACAACTAGTAGTATGATACTTGTGCGTATTTTAAGTAGTTAAATATATTTTATAATTTTGTAATATTTTGCTGGATTCTGCGTATTTCCGACACTTACACGCACACTCACATACAAATCGGTACATAAAATGGGCATCAATGTAATGCAAATTGCTTAAAACATAGATTTTTAAACACTTTCCATCTCTTCCAGAATACTATGTATATCCATTCAATAATGTTAGAAATAGTGCAACATAGTAGAACTAAGCTAGGAACAAATTTCTCCGTAGATCATATTATAACCGAACTGCTTCGTGTGACACTGTAAGTGAATTACAAATGCTTTGCACCCCATATTCTGCAGAAATTATGTATTAGTGCACCTCATAAATTCATATATATTTCATTATGTTTGTATCACAGTAACATCTTTAAAATAAAACGCAAATGGCTTTTCTCCATAAACCATAATATAACGGAGTAATTTGAGTTCCCCATGTACGTCTACTGTAATGTCTACACATAAAGTATTCTGTAGAAACCACCTCCTAATCCACCTCAATGTTGTAAATGAATTTACATTATATTTGAAATATTCTAAAAATTTTTAAATACACCGCAAATGATTTTCGCCCATGGGCCATAAAGTAAAGGAATAATTTTGAATGCCCCTGTAAATGAACTACATTGGTAAAAATATCCCTGTAAAATTACGAGCAGAGGCCGGCGGCAGTGATTCCAGTCATACCCCGTAAAAAAATATCCATGTCCACCGTTTCGTGTCAACGTGTACACATTCATGGAGGAAAATGTATGGGGTCGTACCGTATTTTTGCTAACAGATTGGCTGAAGCTGCAAAAATATGTGGATTGCCCTTAATTTTCTAAGTACCTAAAAATATCCCTGTAAAATTACGGCAAGAGGCCGGCAGCAGAGATTCCAATCATTTCTTAAAAAAAAAAAAAAAAACATACCCATCATTTTGTGCCGCCGGTAATTTTACGTGGCAAAAATATAATGCACTTCAAAACGTAATAACACTTTACTTACTGTTCCGTAGCACGTAGCACGTTAGATAATCATCAATAAATCGCTTTTTCGACGGGTTAAAATATGTTACGGTCGCGGTTAAGTGACATTATTTTTCGAAACACGACTAAAATGAAGGGTTAAATCCTAGCGGAGGAAACTGTATGGGGTCGTACCGTATTGTTTAAGTGGATCAGGCCGTTTATCATCAAATAAGGCTGTTGCCCGCAAAAAATGAAGAGAAACCGACCGTAAATTTTCAGATTTTTCTGAAAGTGTATGAATGGTACAGGTTTCATTTTCAGTTCCGAACACATTTCATAGTGATGCTCAATAACTTATATCAGTCACATGTCAATCTGTATTTATGAACACAAGTTAGAGCACAAACAGACGACAGATAAACCCAATTCATAAACTATTATTTTCAACTATGTTGGAACCTGTTAAAATATCTAAATATTATTATCCCTGTTATGCATTATCTTTATATATTAAAAATATCTTGAGAATTTATCAGCATTATATAAAGTATATATTATTTTTTACATTTTCTTTCAAACACAACTATAAAAAACGACTCTGGATAAATATATATGTGCTTAAAAAAGTATAGTCACCAGTGAAGAGAAAACAAAATAGAGTAAGCGAAAGATTTCCAATAACCTTGTCTTGGAACATGAGATAGATAGAAGTTCCTTTTTATATCGTCCATCGTGATTTTTCTATTTTTATTGCTTTAGTGCAAACAGGACAAACTACTTTCTGTCTGAGTGTATCCATTACTTTTCTCTCCAAAAATGCCATACAATTTTTTGCGTTGTATATTTTTAAAACTATTTTTACATGTCTGTTTTCGGTGAAGTGTATTTGTTTTATATAAGGAATATATTTGTTTGTGATTATATACCTTTCATCGCTATACAATTCTCTCTGAAAATCCATATAAAGAAAAGTATTATCGAATTAGTATGTTGCACTATATACTTTTTTCCTTTACAGTTTTTTATATAAAGGGTGTCCACTCTCAAGAGTGTCTCACGGCTAATTCCTAAACCGTTAGTCATAGACATATAGTCATAGACACTTGCAAAAATGTTTTAAATGAGATAAAGAAACATTTTAAAAGTGATTTGGGTCAATAAAAACATTTTTTTTTTTTAATAATGAAATTTAAATTTTTATATCTTCCCCCGGTCCTATAAGTTATATTTAGTAAACTTTTCCTATTACACTGACATATATATGTACACACTGTATATATATATATATATATATACACGTACTTCCAAAAAGCAATTCGGCTGTTATTTTTTAAGATTTGAGTCGAAATCAGATAAAAAAAAAGTAAGAGTGAAAATATTTCCAATATTTTTTTCTAAAAGCAAACATTTAGAAGATTAAAACTAACCATTAACTCGTACATGGTGATATATATTGTCGTTGCTTTTGAATAAATAATAAAATAAAATACTTTCCGTTATACTATATCCACTGCTTTTTCTTTCAAAAAATTCTGCGTATTACTCCATTTAAATGATATGCTTATATATATTTCCAAATTTTGTTATATTTCATATCATCAAAAAACTATTTCGCGAAGCGTGTCAATACACTTTAAATAATAATTGAATTGCATCGTACTGTGCTCATGATTAAAATGTATATAACTACAGTTTTCTAAAGTCTTTTTTTAACGTAATATATATTAATTTCATAAAAATAGTTTCAGCATATGCTTTCGAAGAGTTTCACGAATCCTTGAAATATAAACAAATAAAAAATTAAATGTCAATTCACGTAATGTCCATCATGATATTTGTCAGTTTCTTAAAATTGTAATAGCAAATTTGTTAAATAATATTCACATTTTAAAAAAGAAATTTGAAAGAAATTAAAAAGAAATAAAAGAAAAGAAATAAATAAAAGAAATAAAAAACATAAATTAAAATTTTGCTTTGTCGAAGCCAAGTCCAAGCCGAGAATCCAGTTTTACATAGCATGATGTCTGCTGAAAAGAATGTAAGTAAAAACCATTTTATTTAAAATGCGTAAGTGATTTTTTAGATATAATATATTATCTAACAACAACAAAATTCATTATTCTATAAAAGAAACAAAAATTCTAATAAATATTTGAAAATTAATAAAAGCAATATTTTCGTTACGAGGTTAATATCCGAAGAAAATGAAAATATTACACTATTTAAAACAGCCCTTTTAAATTTAGATTACATCTGTGTTTAAGCTCGTAGCTCATATAACTGTTAATTTTTTATTTTATTTTATTTATTTATTTATTATTGGAGTTTTAATTTACTTACTGAGTACTAGCCAGAAACAAATGATGAAATGCTTCTCTTATTTTATATGTAAACGGAATAATTTACGCACAACTGCAATATATTTTCTTAAAATTATTCTTGTAAATAATTAAAAAATCCTAAAAAAATCTTTAAATTGTGATATAGTTATTACAAAAATGATTTTGATAGCATTTTTTTTTGTACTCAGTGATGTAAAAATTTAAATTGTACGATATTTAGAAATTAATCAATTTACGCAGATTCGATAATCGATTTTTGTGACGGCAGCCACCGTGTCATAAACATGACATCAGCTTTATTCGTGGTCCTTTTTTTTTTTGCTTTATAATGTACCAGATGTCCCAAAAATGACTGATAGACTTTAAAATTCAATAACTTAAAAACGGTTGCAGATATTAAAAAAATTCTTGCCGGAGGATTATGTATGATGTCAGGAGTTTTTTACTGTGATTCTTGATTTTAGTTCTAATTTCAAACATTTGATGGTGCTGGGAGAAGCAGGTGCTAATTTCAGAACCAATTTTTGGAACTTTGTGATCCATTGAAAATATTTTAATCTCCTTCTTTCGCATGGGATAAGTGAAAGGCAAAACAAAACCGAACCTTGATTTAGGGCCTATTGCTTGCAGCGCCATCTATCACTGCTATTTCTAACTAAAACTGGGAATCGCTGGATAAAAACTTCTGACATCTTACATAACCCCCCTGCATGAATTTTTTAAATATCCGTCATCGTTTGCAAGTTATTGAATTTTAAAATCTATCAGTCATTTTTGGGACACCCGGTAGATTCAATTGAATTAAACGTAGTTACTATACACGGTTTGTATATATTTCAAAATTAAAACGAAAGATCTAGCTTATTAAGTAAAAAAAGTATATTTAAAAAGGATTCAACTATTTTAAAGAAATTTCCTAGAATCGATAACCTGTATATTTGAAAAGAAATAAGTATTCTATTTTAAAGACTAAATGTTATATAGTATCAGATATGTAATATTTAATATATTGTCCTTGTTCAGTTAATATTGTAGTATTTAAATTTGCATATTTTTACATTTTTTCTCACTTATACAGATAATAATTGCTTTTAATGTAACATGAGGGATTATTGTAACATTTTCTGTTAATATGCTTTTTTAATGGATATAAAATAATCAATAGAGTCAAAACACTGTACTTAACACTTGTGTCATGAAGGAAATTTTCACCTTGTTATTAATGAACTTTATAATATTCTTATAACTACTTCTATTCAATCAGTCATATTTTTCCCTGTGAAAATGAACGCGTGTGTGTTCGATAGATCTCAGGGTTCCATTGAATAATATTTTTATATATTTGAGTCACCTTTTAAGTACAGACGTGTGAAAATTATTAGAATAATTGTGAAATTTACATAAAAATCTTGTTAAATTAAAGAAATAACACATTTAAAAATATTGACCCACTTAATATTTAGCGTACATCCTCTTGTTTTTTATTAAATATTCAATAAGTTTTGGCATATTTTGTATGAGTTTTTAGCAATTAATTTGCATTTTGTTGTCATGATACCAAATTTGGATGAATTTTTCTATCAGAATATTCTTGTTTGTGATGTTGTATTTCTTTGATTTAATTAAAGAAAACATTTTCATGACCTGGAAACAGTCTAGATATGAAACCCATAAAGAACCTTTGGGCCATTATAAAGAAAAAATTAAAGAAATACAACATCACAAACAAGACTAGTCTGATAGAAACACTCATCCAAATTTGGCATCATGACAACGAAATGCAAATTTATTTCCAAAAACCCATACAAAGTATGCCAAGACAATTATGCTGTCATTTCTTTAATAAAAAAAACAAGAGGATGCACACTAAATATTAAATGTATCAATATTTTTTAAATATTTCTTTAATGTAACAAGTTTTTATTGTAAATTTCACAATTATTCTAATAATTTTCACACGTCTGTAGTTATAATTATATTATAAAGATAAAATAATCTTAAATATATATATATTAACCGATTTAAAAAAATCACTTAAAAGAATTAAATAAGAAATACGCCATCATGTTCTTTAATTTCCGTATAATAACTAATTCGATACAACTCCCATACACGTGTCAGCAACGACACAGACTCACGAATGAACTTTATGTACCTCTGAGTACTATTTAAAACATGATGTGCAAGTGCTTCCACCTATTAGCCAATCTTGGTTCTATTTCTGCAAACCGGTGCATATCGAATTCTAGATCTGTGTGTCTAACATACCACTCGTTTCATCTTTCTGTCTCTTATCGTTTCGTAGGTATGTCATTTCAAAGTTGGGGAGTCCTTTCTGAAACACCCTGTATGTACATTTGAAATTTTTCCAAATGAGTAAAAATTTTCAAAGCCAGGAATCGAAGACAGAAAATTTGGCTATCTTTTCTAATTACCTTTAACTGAACGACTTGGATCCACAGCCAACCTTTTGCCATTGTTTCAATTCGCGGATCATTACCTATTTAAATCAAATGCTCTGGGTTCGATTCCTGGCCTGACCACTATTTTATTCAGGTTGAACAAAATCGAACATTTGTTACAACTTTATCTGTCTATATCGATATGTTAAATATATTGAAGTTTATCTAAATTACCATCATTTAAGGTAGTTCCTTTAACCATGGCTTATTCTGTCATTGTGTTTGCATGGCAGAAACATATCCATTGGCAAAATATTGTATGAATGAATTATACCGGACGAGTTCTGTTTTAGATAGCTCAGTTGAAAAGCATTGCAAATTTCAGCCATAGATTCTGGTTTCCTTTCCTGGCTTGAACAGGTTTTAATTCAACTGTGAAAAAATTCAACTTATAAATAACAGTACTTTCAAAAATAAAATAAAAATATTTGAAAAAATATATTATACATTATAGCAAAAATTAAAGTATAGATTTTCATTATTGTCATTCTTTCTGTACCACATAAATAGAAACTCGTCTCTGAAAAGTTAATCTCTCATCAAACTAAAATCAATATTTTAAAGAGAAGTTTAATTATGTTTAACATCCTTATTGGTGAACAAAAGATTTCAGAATTAATGGAATGACAGCAATGCATGTGAAATTCGGTATGTAACGCCAATTTACATCTCACTTAAGTTCGTAACTAATTGCAAATACTTCGTTTAATGTAGAATGAAGAATGTTTTGTAACATTGACTGTTTCGATATAGAATATTTTGAATATAAAAATGATTTTCTTATTATTATGTGACCAGTATTTCATGCACTTAATGTAGTAAACAGAATTACAAAACCACATTTCTTTATATTGACATATTTAAAGTGCATAAATGTCATATTAACCCGTAACCGGAAACGTGCGTCTGTGAGGTAGTTGCGTCTACATATCTGCCCTTAATATTTTCTCTCTCCGACATTCCAAATTTATTTTTTGACGTTATATTAAAAAATTGGTCCTGTTATTGCATTACTATTAAACATTAAATGTCTAAGTTCACTATTTAGTAAGTTATTAAGTGTTCTGTTTGTGCACGGGATTTTCACGTTTTTAAGGGTTAAGTGTTTATGTATTTAGAATCTGGAATAAAAACTCAATATCAAGAAATATTATTTGTAAACAGTAAAGTTATTTCTTTTAATACTTAAATGATTTGATGTATTTAAAACCATTTTTTATAATTTAAAAATACTTTTTCCATCAATTAAAAAAAATCATGTTTCCAATTTTATAATAATTTCGTAAAGAAAATGCATTTTGTAAATTGAAATATATAAACAATATATTTAAACAAATATTTAAACAAACTATTAAAAGTGAAAAAATTTCGATGCACTGTAAAAAAAAAGTCCTTCCGGCCAGTGCCGGGAGAAAGAGGTAGCTTTCATATCCCTTATTTGTTTAAAGCTAGTTTATGTTATTCAAACACACGAAGCTCAATTTAGCGGAAACCGATTATAGAAATTCAGTACTAATTTTTACCAATACTAAATCATTATGAAGGAGAATTTCGCGAATTAGTCAGCTTTATCCAAGCTGCTTTTATTTAAAGTAACTTATATTTGGTTGCCAAATTCGACGAAATCTTGAAGTGCCTGCCATTTTAAGACAACATGGTGGATCAGGCTAACCAGTGAACTTGCCCGAGACCTTAGTAATTCCTGTGCACATGCTCACTCACATCTTAATCGATTGATATATACCAGTGCTGTCACAGGCAAAAAATCACATTTTTCAAAATGTCACCCACATAAAGAAATTCAAACTACTATACCTGAGCCATTTTTTAAGATAAAGACAAAACAAAAAATGCTCCGGAATCCTTATATCAAGGTCAAGTACTTAAGAAAGAAACTTTTTTTTAATTTCTAATTTTTTTGCACCTCACTTTAAATATATATATTTTTTTAATTTAATGGCCACCATTTTGAAACAAGATGGCGGATGAAGCTGTCCAACGAACTCGGTTGAGACATTGGTATGCACTATTTACACACCGAGTTACATACAAATCGGTTCATAAATACGAGAGTTACAGTGTGAAGAAGATCAGATATATATATACATATATATATCAATATTTGAACGGAGGGTAGTTTCGGGGTCTAGGGGTCATGATCGATGAAAATATACCAAAATCTTTTGTAATCGCTTTCCTCCTAATGGCTGCAATAGGTAGCTTTTTGTAATGAAAGCAACCTAAAAAAATCTGTAAAGTTACTAAATTTTTTCTAGGAAACTAGGATCCCTAGAACTTTTTATGTAGCGGCAACAACAAAAATTCCTGTATCAGCGTCTGTTACAGGAATTTTCCTTGTTACCGTTACATAAAAAGTTATAGGATTCCCAGTTTCCTAGAAAAACTTAAGTAACTTTACAGATTTTTTTTTTCAGTGTGGAAATGTTTATAATTCTGATTTAGTTTTTACATCATCCTTCATGAACTTAACTTTAATTAAAATGTGTATGAATAACTTTATTCAAAACATTAAGAAGAACATGATATGTATACTTTCAAATATACTTCAAAACTCTTTTATTTATATTTAATTTGTTTAAATACATTTTTTATATTGCTATTTTTAAGACAAATATTGGAATTTCTGTATAGTTACACATTTGGTACTTAGTTGATTCTTTTTCTCCCAAAATTATTTATTCATTATAGAGTTAGAAATAAAATTATTTACAATATGTTAAAATATATTGAACACACAAATGATTTTTCAAATATTTATCAATATTTATTTTTTTAACATAAATTAATTAAACACCAAAAATGTCAATAAAATATAATAGTCCTTTCAACTAAAATATCTATATAGTCATGTACATTTCTATTACTTTTAATCGTTTTTATCGTATGAATGGCGTATCTTTCTCTAAAAGTAAGTCTCTGATGAAGCAAAGATTAAAATCGCAAAGAAGTGTTTAATTGCGTTAAATCCTATTACCGGGATGAATTGAAGTTTTCAGAATTGAAGAGAAATACATTAATGCATGTACAAATCTTCTTCATATAAATTACAATTGGATAACAGAACAGGTACTTTTTAATGAAATCGTAAATGGTTTATTAGTTTTAAACATTTTAATTTAATATTTCATAATTTTGAATAATTTTTTTTTATTGTTTCTTTGATAAATGATATTGTTGATCATTTATTCATAACAACTGCAAATAAATGTATTTACAGTATGTTAGAGTTATTTTCTAAGTAAGAAAACATAAAATGTACAAAAAAATAACTCAGTATGTTTCCTGTGTTTTGCCGAAGTTTTAAAAGATATAAAATTAGAAAAGGAGTTAAACTTAACAATTTAAACAAAATAACTTTTAAAACACACTACAATTTTTTATAAAACACAAATAGGTTTCTGTTGCTTGCATTAATTATTTAGCATATGAATAAAAACGATTTTTGTAAAAGTCAATCTCGCATGAACAGTAATTTAATTTTCTAAATAGCAATTTAATTAAATTTCATCTCATTTATGCGGCGGAATTAAAATTAACTGAATGGAACATAATGAGATTAAAGTATTTAAAATTAAACTTTTAATGCATGGATTCTTATTACAACAGGCACAATCCAACAAATAATTTTATGTTCTATACTGATAAAAAATAATCTGTAATTTAACAGATGTAAAGTTTCAGGAATCTGTATGCTTACTAAAATTGTATGTGTACACTATAAAAAACAAGCTACAGAAATCTGTAACTTTACAAAAGAATATATTAAAATTACAGTAATCTTACTAAAATTTTATTTGTAAACCGGGTTGCAGTTACATAGAAGTTCTAGGCATCCCAGTTTCCTAAAAAATTCTTAGTAACCTTCCCAGATTTGTTCATTTACGGTACAAAAGTGAATCTATTACACGATTTTTCGTTGTCGCCGTTGCATAAAGAATTCTAGGAATCCTAGTTTCGTAGAAAAAGATTAGTAACTTTACAGATTTATTATTATTATTATTATTTTTACTCTGTTCAGCTAAAATCCTTTAAATGAGATTTTGAACTCATTCAAATCATATATTGCTAAAACTTCGTATTGTTCTTTTTTATTAACGTTAATATATGTTATGTTCAATTTTTTGAGACGATCCAATATTTTGATTGTTTTGCGTACCAAGTAGGTCAATTTGATGTTAATTCTGTTGTAATGCTATACACAAAGAAAAAAAAAATACAGTTTTCCCCTAGAATAAATAGGTAGTCATTTTCTGAATCCCTAAACTAGAAATATAGATTTCCGAGCTATGGGTAAACAACTAAGCTAAATAGACAAAATGATACAGAATTTCTAATCCCTTGTTTTATACACTGTAAAAAAAAATCTGTAGTTCTACAGATGTAAAGTTACATGCTTACTAAACTTTCACCTGTAACTGTACGAAAAAAGCTGCAAATCTACAAAACTAGTTTTTGTAAAGCTACAAAAATCTGTAACTTTACAAATGAATCTGCTAAAATTTCAGTAATCTTACTAAACTTTTATTTGTAACCCTGACTGCAGTTACATGAAAAGTTCTCGGAATCCCAGTTTCCAAAAAAATTCTTAGTAACCTTCCAGTTTTTTTGATTTTCGGCGCAAAAGTGTGTCTGTTACATGAAATTTTGTTGTTGCCGTTACATGAAAAGTTCTAGGAATCCAAGTTTCCTAGAAAAACTTTAGTAACTTCACAGATTTTTTTTTACAGTGTTGGTGACTAAACGATAATGAATATTTTCAGTAGCGAGAAATTATCGCTTGATTTATGAAATGGTTTCATATACTAGAATTATGTTTACTAAAACTAACCTCTTGTATTTGCATCATTTTGCAGAGATTTTTATATAAATTTGACCACGAGAATATAGGAAAACGCTCTTGAATTGTAGTAGGAGACTCTAGAACTCTCTATGAAAGGGGACTAGAATTTATAAGGATGGCATGGATTTATTTTTTTCTAGAAACACAATTCTAGATGGCAGAGCCATATTGTTTTCTCAGTGTAGCGCTTATTGACTTGGAGACTGTAAATTTATAATAATTCATTATAATCATTTAATGAAATTTGTACAATTAAGAGCTTTAAAAATAAAACGAGCCGATGAAATTGTTTATCACTTACTATATGTGTTCACGAAATCTGGAGCACCGTGCATCTTTCAAAATGACAACGGCCGCGAATTCGCCAATAAGATTATTGAAGAAATTTGTGAACTAAAAATTGTTCATAGATAAACAAGAATCCGTCAATCGCAAGGCTCAGTAGATAATGCAAACCAAGACTTTGAAAATATGTTATCGACTTTGTTTGAATCTAGCAGTACTACTATATGGTCAGAAGTAAAAAAAAAAGAGAAAAAAAAAACATTTAGTTTTTGAAAAATAGAACGCATTACGCTGGAATAGATTGCAGTCCATATGAAGCTTTATTTGGCTGTGAAGCGAAAAAAGGTTTAAGAAATTACGAGAGAAGAAATTTTTGTTGTATCAAGAAATCTGCCTAGTAATGATGTCCAACTTCAGACGGTAATCTCAACCGAGGATGAGGATATAAGTGCAATGAATGTATACAATGTAGAACTGTAACTGGATTATTCGAATTTGCGGTAACTGTTTCAGATCCAATAAAAAAATAATGAGTGTGTTGGTTAAATTGAGGGGAATAACATAATTTTGTAATAGAAAAGAGAAAAATAATAAGTTTCGGTGATGTTGAAATGGCTGGTTTGAAGAAAAAAAGAAACAATTTTCTTTTCAGTAGATGGAGTTTCGAAATATATTCAAGAATCTCGAAACTCTGTTAAACAATCCCAAAATAAACAAACGGAAACCGTTATATCTTCGAATATAAAATTCAAAGTTAAACATCCACGGCCCTACAGTGTTATTAATACACTGTAAAAAAAAATCTGTAGATCTACAGATGTAAAAATACATGCTTACTAAACTTTCACCTGTAACTGTACGAAAAAAGCTGCAAATCTACAAAACTAGTTTTTGTAAAGCTACAAAAATCTGTAACTTTACAAATGAATCTGCTAAAATTTCAGTAATCTTACTAAACTTTTATTTGTAACCCTGGCTGCAGTTACATGAAAAGTTCTCGGAATCCCAGTTTCCAAAAAAATTCTTAGTAACCTTACACATTTTTTTTTATTTTCGGCGCAAAAGTGTGTCTGTTACATGAAATTTTGTTGTTGACGTTACATGAAAAGTTCTAGGAATCCCAGTTTCCTAGAAAAACTTTAGTAACTTCACAGATTTTTTTTTTTACAGTGTAGTACGTCTGTGAACTGAGTAACATTGTCTTCAACAATTATTTTTTTATTACCTACATATAGTAATATTAGCATATGTAGCAGTAAAGTATTGTTTTGTTACTATCCACAGTTATTCATATTCCCAGAACGACATTGGTAATAATTAATAATAACCGGCTAATACTACGCAACATTTCTCAAATTTACCAAAAGAGGCAGCCAGTACTATTAATAACAATCAAATTTTTCAAACTGAGTGTAACACACACAAATATATGTATTGTATATGTATTATCAAATTGTATTGTTTGATGTATTATGTTAATTTTATAAATGCATTTTTTTTTTTTTTCAAATGATGAACATGGTGGTTATTCATTTAAAATGATGAAGCACTTAATAAGCAAAAAAAACACATATCACTCTTTTACACTTTTAAAACAGACAATGTTATATGTTTACATAAATATATTCTTTAGCCTTGAAAGTGTAAAATTTGTATGCATATGTACAATGACGTTCACATAACGCATCCGTAATGACATATCGATTGTAACGTAATTCTAAAATTTTCTTTCAAACAGTTAAGTCGCATAATAGGAAAAATGCAATAACGAAGCAAAATATGAAAAACAAACAACATAATAGAAATAAAACAAGCAAAAAAATACATTATTCTTTACAAAAAAAAAAAAAAAAAAAAAAAAAAAAAAAATGTTTCCTGAGTTCTCAACTTTTTCCGTAAATAAACATTTTATTAAATTAATACCTTTCCAATGTTAATCAAATAAACTTTTCATCTGCATAAAAGTTCGCGAAGTGCATATTTATACACAACATTTTTTCAAAATGCCGTCAGACTCTTACGAAAAATCAATGTATCTCCGAAAAAAAAAGAATTTAAAAAAGCACTTTGCATAAAAATGTTTCAATATAATACATTGAACTACTACAGACGATAATATTAACTACAATTAAATTAGCATCATTCATATATGTAACGAGATATGTTTTATAATATGTAAAATATTATAATTTATAGTTATTTTTCAAAAACAAATATGAAAAATTCTAAACTTTAATACCAAAGGGGAAAGAACAGGAAAGAAATTTCAATGTCCGATGCAAAGATCGTCGTAAAAAATAATAATTCTTCTTTATACGTCGCACTTAGTTCTTACTATATTTATTGCTTTTAACAAACAACAGCACAATCTACTTTACGTTAGACTGAATCCGTTATTTTTAAGTTCAAGAAAGACAAGCTACTTCTGCCTTTCAATATCTTGAAAAGCATTTTTTTTTTTTTTTTAAACATGTCTCATGTTGTTGAAAGATCACTTTGTATAAATGAGGACAGTATTATTTCGTGATTTCATGATATTCAACGAAATATCTGGCTACGGACAATACTTAATTTATTTTACTTACTGTTCCGGCTTATCAAATTATTATTTGACGAAGTTTTAGATACATATATAAGGTATATGTCCACACACACACGCACTCACAGTCGCGCAAAAAAGACACATACACACATTATTCAATACTTTGATTCGCTGCCGGTGTAGCCTAAAACTTTCTGTTTTAAATGTTTTTAAAACATTTTTTTTTTTCATTGAAAATTAATTATAGTGAAAAAAAGGATAATAATAATACAAATATCACTAGATAATAACAAATACAGATAACACACACAGATTATAACAAATAACACTAACTATTAATGGCATTTCTATAAATATGACAAACAAGATGTCAAAATACTTTCAGCTAGACTGTATCCATTATTTCGATTTTTAAGTATTATGCGCTATTATTGTCTTGATAAACTAAAACTGAAATTAATTTTTACATGTACCATGCATTTGAAACATATTTTTATATACACCTCCATCTATTTTATATGCATATGTGATTGAAAGCAATAGTCATGGGTCTTCGGGAACTGTATAATTTATTTTATAAATATATATATTTATATTATAATGAGAATGATATATAGAGTAAATCAGCATTTCAAAATGTATGTAATAAAATTAATACTAATGCAGATCAAAATATTTTTTATTAAACGAATGCTGCACACTTTAGAATTAAATATTTGAACAATATAATGCGATTTTGATAACATTACATAAGGATTTCTAATTTACATTCCTTTATCCAAAACATCTATCTAAATATTTAAAAAAGGTACTTAAAACTGTATATTCACCAAATACAGATAAAATAAAAAGGTGCAGGAAATGAGTTCCGAGATCCTATGATAAGACCTTGGGGAAAATAAAAAATACTTCTTTTACTGACCATAATGATTTTCTATTTTAATTTCTATTGAACAGATAACAGAAGAAACCAAGTTCCGTTATATTGTATCCGTTATTTTTTTTTCTAGCATACCATACTAGTGCTAGCTTTAAATGATCTCTTCAGAACTTCCCTATGTATCGTTGCAGGTTTTTTTTATATAAATAAATGTTTTTTTTTTCTTTAAATACTGTTCAAAAAAATTATTTTTCTTTAAATGCATATAAATGTAATTTTTTTCAATTTAATTGAACGGTGTAATATATATATATATATATATATATATATATATATATATATATATTTCTACATTTGTAGTAATTTGATACCTATTCGTAAAAAAATCCCTGTGAAGCTAAAATTTATCATCTCACAGTATCACTTAAAAATTCAAAACATAATTAAAATTAATATCTCATAATATAATTACTCTGCTGATATAATTAAAATAATTTATACATAATTTTTAATTTGCATAAATATTCATTTATAATTTGGATGGCCACATTTTTTATGATAATTTGTAATGGTTTATGATGGTTTTATATTAGCATTCAAATTATTAGGCTGAAAAAGCTTACGTAATTATGATTAATTATGCCTATTATGATATATTATGGTATATTTTTATTCTGAATTTCGAAAATTCTTTTTGATCTATTATTTCTTATTATAAACGACATCTTATATATATATTTTTTAAATACATAACAGTGGTTATTTATTCTATCTCTTCATTCTTTTCGATTTTTTTCTATTATCTGCTTTTTTTTCAAGCATACCATACAACTGCTAGCTTTAAATTATCTCTTCAAAACTTCTTTATGTTTCTGATCGTTGTAGGAATTTTGTATATAAATAAAAGTATTTTTTTCTTTAAATACTGTTTTAAAAAAATCTTTTTTTTTTTTTTAAATGCATGGAAATATAATTTTTTGCACTTTAATTGAAGGATGTAAAATATGTATATATATGTATACATATATTTCTACATTTGTAGTAATTTGCTACCTTTTCGTAAGAAAATCCCATTGAAGCTAAAATTTATCATCTCACAGTATCAATTAAAAATTCAAAACATAATTAATAATTAATATCTCATAATATCTCATAATATCTCTCTTAATATATTTAAAATAGTATATGCAGTATAACTTCAAAAATCCGGCATCATCGGGACAGACACTATGCCGGATTTTTGAAGGAATGCCAAAAGTAGTAACTAGGAATATAAAAGTAGTACTATATTCTTAATGATGCCCTAATTTAATTCATTATTAAGTGATAATTAAAAGTAAGATAAAGAGAAAATTAAATAAAAAAATTACTTTATAGGATTTTTTTCGATGTTAGAGAAGAAAAAAATATATATATATATAATAAAGAGCGAAATTATTTCTTCTCTTGTAATTTCGGAAACGTCGATGTCAACTTTGTTTGCTGCAATATTTTTGGCCGTTCTTTAACAATTATTATTGTTATTATTTTTATTTGTATTTTATATAAACGGAGAATGTCTATTTCGGAAATACAGTCTTGTTTCTCTAAAGCATATATTAGTTTCCAGTCAAATTTATGCATTTTTCTTGTGACACATTTTTTCTGCCGGTTGTTCATCCACGTCTTCTGAGCTGCTACTAGAATTAGCAGCGGTTATATTTAGCACTGATACAGCGATCTCGCTGTCCGATAAATTGTTTGATGTCGATGCATTTCCGTCAATGCTTAGCCAATCTTCTGTATCCCTTTTCTCGACACTTAATCTATTTTCAACTTTTATATCTTCAAACAGTTCTTAAATTGCAGCTTTTTCACAGCAAATTTGAAAGCCTGAACATTCTTCACCATCATTGATGTCGCTGTTGCCAAATATTCCTTCCAGCAATATATTGTGCCATGCATTCGCCAAAGTTGTCCCCAAACTTGTTCCCGTTGCTAAGCAACAGTGCAGCTCACAGAAAATTTTTTCAGAAAATAATCGCCTCTGACAAATGTAAAAAAAGTCAAATATTCTTCTTTTTTGCATTTTTACTTTCGATCTTGAAGTTTTTAATTCATAAAAAAATGCTATTTTTCTTCTTCCATAACTTGAAAGTGTGAAAAAAAAGGAAAGGAAAATATGGTTTGATACTGGATACATGAAGTTGCCGGATTACGGAATGCCGGTTTTTGAAGTTACACTCTACATCATTTTTAATTTGCATAAATATTCATTTAGAATTTGTATGGTCACATTTTGTATAATAATTTGTAATGGTTTATGATCGCTTTACAGTAGCATTCAAATTATTATGCTGCAACAGCTCACTCAATTATGAATGTAAGCCTATTATGATATATTATGGTATCTTTTCATTCTGAATTTCGAAAATTCTTTTTGACATGTTATTTCTTACTATACATGGTATCTTATATATATTTTTAAATACATATCAGTGGTTATTTATATGTATTTAGTAATCTTGTAAATATTATACTCTTAGTTTACTGCTGCAATTGCGCATTTTCTAAATGTATTATAAATATTATTTCTACTTTCGTAAGACATATTCGTAAGACAATCCATAAGAAGCTGCAAATTTATCATTTACTGTATAACTTTTAAATTCAAAACATAAATAATAATTAATATATCGTAATATATCACTCTCCTAATATATTTATAAAGGTTTATACATCATTTTGAATTTCTAAAAAAATTCATTTATATTTTATAATTTCACATTTGTTGATGATGCTTTGCATTGGTTTATAATGCTTATACACACATATATATATATGTATGTTATAAAATTGGTAAGAGGCTCTATGAAATTTTTAAATTAGTATACTTTCCCCTTAGTTGCTATCTCAATTTCTTTGTCTGCCCAAATAGCCTATTTTCGGTAATCATCAGTGCAGACATATGTTCGATGTCTTGACACTTCTCAACATCATAATTTCTTGGCTACTTCAAATCCCAATTAAATTCAGAAGCAGCTCACAACACATGGCCCTATTATCAATTATTTATAACTTTTAAGTCTAGGAGAGCTTGAACAACACGTTTTCTATACTAAAGTGAAGCCCGATTATACAGGATTACTCAGGAGCATCCAATATAAAACAGTCTAAGGCTATAAATTGTAATTAAGTAGTCTTCAAATGGTGATCTTCCCTTGGAACATTAAATTTGCGCAGATTCCTACGAGCCACCACTGGGAACAGCTGGGATCTGGACTGCTAGGATTGATTCGCCTTTGATGCCTGTGACTCTGGCTAACATGACTCTACGCCCAATAGAGCAATGTATGAACAAATTGTGTGTTTTTAAGGTCGAATGCCACCAGTTACAACTCCAAAACCTAGTTTTATATCATGTATATATATATATATATATATATATATACTTATATATATCAATCAGATACTGTGCATTCACATTTCAAGTATCTGAGTCATAAATAATTTAATTGTTTTAAATAATAATCATCTATAATGTTTGTAAGGTTTTGCATTGTTTCGAAATTATTTAATAATTAACATTAAATATATCTTATGTATAATTTTCAAAAATAACCTTAGGCAAAAGGCTTAAAATAACATTGAAAATCTCCGATTGCTAAATAATCAGTGTCCTTTCACGTGATATTTCATACTTATAATTTTACCTCTTGACGCCGAAGCATAAGATAATTTGTAAACTTGTAATATTCAGGGATGCGATTTCGCCCCTTTTTTATCATACCAGCATAATATCAGAGAAAATGTTGTGTTATTTCCCATTAAATAAAATATTTTCTCTAATATTCTACTGGTATATAAAAAAGCAGAGAAATCTCATCACTGAATATTAAAAAATGTATCTTTTGCATGGGAGGTACAGTCGTGGAAAAAAAAAAAAAAAGTAAACACCCCTTACTAACTCTGCAAAAAATTATCGTTGAAGAAAATTACTGGTACCACACGATTGGTAATAAAGTCTACTTTTAAATGATGTATTTAAAAATTCATTAGGGGTGAATGTTCATATTAAATCGAACCATAACTTTGTTTTTTTCAATAGAAATACCCAATTCTGACAGCATAAATGAATTCTACATCCTTCAATTAGCCTAAAAACAAATGTTTATGCAATTCGTCCAATACGTTTCCGAGAAATTAATTATTTTAAAACGAGCGTATTTTAGGGGGTGTATCCAAATCGAAGTTCGGTACTCGATTGTTGACCGAGAGAGCCCCCTTGATCACAGCATCTCAAGCAGTTATTGAAGACTGCTAGATTACAGGATAGCAAAAGAAATTTCAAAATATATAGTCACTTCTATCATAGACCGTTAAACCATCATTGTGCCATTTTTTAAGTATAATTTGAAAATTACTTGGAAGAAAAATGTCGAATTTTGGATTTCCATAAAGCAGGACTTAATAAATCTAAATCCATCGAGAAAACTGTAGGTTGCAATTCAAATTTTTTTTTATATTAATTTCATAATTCATATTTCATATCATGAAACTATAAAAATTGCAAATTGAACGTATTTACCTTTGGGTAGTTAAGTATTATTGCTTCACAAAAAATTAGCACATTAGGAGCATAATTACAGGAGATCTTAATAAAATTATGAAAATGTAATTTAACATTAGAAGCACTACATTTTGAATGTTTATAATTCAAAACTTTATCATTCAAATAACTTGAAATTTGGTGTCTAGGCATAGTTTGAACCGAATATTTGAAATATCTTGTTGAAATTGGGTACTGCCATTGAAAAAATACAGTTTGGGTTCGTTTTAATTTGTAGATGGCCCCCTAAACAAATTTTATATGCATCATTTGAAAGGAAATTTTATTTCCAATCGTTCGGTACCAGTAACTTTCTTCTACGATAATTTGTTGAGGAGTTAGTAGGGTGTGTTTACTTTTTTTTCCACGACTGTACATAAATTTTCTTTCCTTTTATAGGCATAACGCTGATTTATGTGAAATGTATATTGCTGAAATATTAACAATAATTCCTATTTCTTTCTCAAAAGTTTAAAGTAATACGCATTCGGTGCCATTTCTGTTCCGATTGTGATTAGTATATGCATACGCGTTTCATAAGATTTTCCTAGTGTTTATGCAATTTCCCTTTGTTGGCGCATTTCGCCAAGAATCACCAAGTTTGGTGATATTTTGGCACTGGAGTGCGTGTATATTTGTTTATATGAATATGTATATGTTTCAAAGTATTTGCATGCATTTAAACCAAGTAATAAACGACTCGAACAGTCGCGCTTCCCCATTTTTCTTCATTAGCTTCATGATGTAATCGTCGATTTACGTAAATCATGATGTCAGTGTTACCCATTGACATGTTTATGCTTTATAATATATAGAATACATTTTAATTCAAAAGACTTATTTTTAGTGCTTATAAAAATTCATAATTGTGAGTATTAGTTTTAAACTAAATATATAAAAAAGAAAAGTGCCCAGCTAAACTGATGGCATTGAGCTCACAGACTATTCACACGAATTGTATATTATACTCTTATTTTAAAGAATAATGTCACTCAAAAAAATAAGTGAAGGGGAATTAGCCCCCGTTTCCCCCTTTATACTTAACCAGTGAACCTCCAAATCTAATCAGGAAAGCTCCTTATCATAATAAACCGGTATACCAAATTTGGAGCAAATCGAATAATCTTGCAAAAAAAAAAAAAACATTTATCTAAATTAAGGTGGTGGACTAACCCTTTATCCTTAACCAATGAATCGCCAAATCGAATCAGGGAAGCTCCTTAACATAATAAACCGGTATACCAAATTCGGAGCAAATCGAATCATTCTGCATGAAAAACCCATTTATCTAAATTAAGAGGGGCGGGCTAACCTCCCTTTTCCCCCTTTACCCTTAACCAATGAACCCCAAAACTAATCAGGGAAGTTCCTTAACATAATAAACCGGTATACCAAATTCGGAGCAAATCGAATCATTCTGCATGAAAAACACATGTATCTGAATTAAGGCGGGTGGACTAACCCTGTTTTTCCCCCTTTATCCTTAACCAATGAACCCCCAAAACTAATCAGGGAAGTTCCTTAACATAATAAACCGGTATACCAAATTCGGAACAAATCGAATCATTCTGCATGAAAAACACATTTATCTGAATTAAGGGGGTGGACTAACCCCGTTTTTCCCCTTTCATCCTTAACCAATGAACCTCCAAAACTAATCAGGGAAGTTCCTTAACTTAATAAACCGGTATACCAAATTCGGAGCAAATCGAATCATTCTGCATGAAAAACACATTTATCTGAATTAAGGGGTGTGGATTAACCCCGTTTTTTCCCCTTTATCCTTAACCAATGAACTCCCAAAACTAATCAGGGAAGTTCCTTAACATAATAAACCGGTATACCAAATTCGGAGCAAATCGAATCATTCTGCATGAAAAACCCATTTATCTGGATTAAGGGGGAGTGGACTAACCCCGTTTTTCCCCCTTTATCCTTAACCAATGAACTCCCAAAACTAATCAGGGAAGTTCCTTAACATAATAAACCGGTATACCAAATTCGGAACAAATCGAATCATTCTGCATGAAAAACATATTTAACTGAATTAAGGGGGTGGGGTGTGGACTAACCCCGTTTTTCCCCCTTTATCCTTAACCAATGAACTCCCAAAACTAATCAGGGAAGTTCCTTAACATAATAAACCGGTATACCAAATTCGGAGCAAATCGAATGATTCTGCATGAAAAACCCATTTATCTGAATTAAGGCGGGTAGACTAACCCTGTTTTTCCCCCTTTATCCTTAACCAATGAACCCCCAAAACTAATCAGGGAAGTTCCTTAACATAATAAACCGGTATACCAAATTCGGAACAAATCGAATCATTCTGCATGAAAAACACATTTATCTGAATTAAGGGGGTGGACTAACCCCGTTTTCCCCCTTTTATCCTTAACCAATGAACCTCCAAAACTAATCAGGGAAGTTCCTTAACTTAATAAACCGGTATACCAAATTCGGAGCAAATCGAATCATTCTGCATGAAAAACACATTTATCTGAATTAAGGAGTGTGGATTAACCCCGTTTTTTCCCCTTTATCCTTAACCAATGAACTCCCAAAACTAATCAGGGAAGTTCCTTCACATAATAAACCGGTATACCAAATTTGGAGCGAATCGAATCATTCTGCATGAAAAACCCATTTAACTGAATTAAGGGTGTGGGGTGTGGACTAACCCTGTTTTCCCCCTTTTATCCTTAACCAATGAACCCCCAAAACTAATCAGGGAAGTTCCTTAACATAATAAACCGGTATACCAAATTCGGAACAAATCGAATCATTCTGCATGAAAAACCCATTTATCTGAATTAAGGGGGATGGACTAATCCCGTTTTTCCCCCTTTACCCTTAACCAATGAACCCCCAAAACTAATCAGGGAAGTTCCTTAACATAATAAACCGGTATACCAAATTCGGAGCAAATCGAATCATTCTGCATGAAAAACCCATTTAACTGAATTAAGGGGGTGGGGTGTGGACTAACCCCGTTTTTCCTTCTTTATCCTTAACCAATGAACTCCCAAAACTAATCAGGGAAATTCCTTAACATAATAAACCGGTATACCAAATTCGGAGCAAATTGAATGATTCTGCATGAAAAACCCATTTATCTGAATTAAGGGGGATGGACTAACCCCGTTTTTCCCCCTTTACCCTTAACCAATGAACCCCCAAAACTAATCAGGGAAGTTCCTTAACATAATAAACCGCTACACCAAATTCGGAGCAAATCGAATCATTCTGCATGAAAAACCCATTTAACTGAATTAAGGGGGTAGTGTGTGGACTAACCCCGTTTTTCCGCCTTTATCCTTAACCAATGAACTCCCAAAACTAATCAGGGAAGCGCCTTATCACAGTGAACCTAGGAAAAAATTTTGAAGCAAATCGGATGTTTCTATCAAGAGTTATCGCGTTACGTACATACGTACGTACGTACATACATACATACATACATACATACATACATACATACATACATACATACATACAGAACGGGCGGGCACATTAGCTCTCAGGCTTTGATAGCCTGTGAGCTAATAAATATCGAAAAAGGTGTTTATTTAATTTAAAATACACACATTTTGAAATAAATTGTCTCAAAGACTAGGCTTATTTTCGGTACATTTAATTTTGTCTCTCACATTAAAGATCCATTCGACATGTTATTTTCAATGAAGCGGAAAAGGAAATAAAGGCATTAGTGTTATCGGTCAGACGCAAATCAACTTCTTACTAAATCAGAAGATATAAACAGAGCAATAACAGGAAAGTGGTCCATTTACGCACTAAAAAAATTTTCTTCAAAAGTAATTTTTTTTTTGTCGTTTTAAAATAATATAAATTATTTTTAAGCAATAGAATAATAAAAATAATACTGTACATGTTTTTTTCTTCAAGTGTAGGGGTGTTCAAAACGACGAATCTTCAATGCGAATTAATAATCTGAATATTATGTTAATATTGCATAAGTTCTGTAGTTCAGAATCTTTATGATATCGAGATATGAAAATTTATTCAGTTTTTTTTTAAATTTATATTTCTTGTGGATAAATTTGGTGGCATTCATTTCTTTAAGAATTATACGAATGTTAAAAAGAGTTAAACTTCTTAATTTCTAAATAGTGATTAATTTTTGTTTCAATATCTTTGAAGTTTTTACAACTAATTTAATGAAGGAAAAAAAAAACTGTGATGGAATCATTATTGTAATTTTTTTTCTCAAACTTACATAGAGATCATTTCAACACAAAATAAAAAAATCAAATGTATCAGTTATAATAATTCTCTTTTTAAAATTAAGTAACATTTATAATATATAAAGAAAACATGTTTTATCATTAAATCTAAAAATTATCATAAAAGGTAATATATGTTACAACTAGGTGAATTTCTAACATTTCATATACGCGATGTGCCTTTTAATCGTTAAAAGAAACTCGAAGAAATTGTAAAACTTTTAATGAATGCAAATATAATTTATGCTAACAAAATTACGAAAAAGTCATAAAAAGACTGAACTATTTTTTTAAGAGGTATTATGAAATTCAGAAAATGTTACAATTTAAAGAAACTTATAAAAATGAATTTAGAAACTAAAATCTTTAAAGTTTGGAATTTCATTTTTTTACATTTTCTAAAAAGCGTCTGTAGATTCATATTCAGTTTTAATATATTAATGTTTTCACATTCATATATTTTAAGAGTGATTGCCTATTTATTTTTGGATACGTATCCAAAATATTAAAAATTATTTTCATATAATGATTCTAAATAATAAACTATTACAATTATCAGTAAATAAAAGTCTAACAGTTCGCAATCAGTAAGGTGTGCCACTTGCAACTATGTTAATATTTTAAGATATATTCCTAAACACATAAAAACTAAAGAAAAAAAAAACAACGGTCTAAATATATTATCAAGTTTGCAAAAAGAAATACGGTGCGTATATTTTATGGTTTTAGCCGAAATTTGATAAAATGAAAAAAGTGATCAAAGTATTTCCAATATCTTATTCTAAAACCATGTAGAAAGATAAATGTTAACATTTCTCTTGTGCGTGTGAGTTGTATTATTGTTATTTTTGAATAAATAATAAAATAAACCATTTTCCATTAGTCTAGATTCTTTGCTTTTTGTTTCAATAAATTGTTTTTATTACCTTCTTTACATGATATATTGGTAACTATATTTACACATCATTTCATGTAATAGAAAATGTACTTGAAATAACAGTGATAATACTGTTTAATCAGTAATGCGAAAACAACTTAATGTGATCATATTTAAAACGTATGTAATAATACTTTTTTAAAGTCTTTCTTTAACTTAAAATATATTATCTTGATAAAAATAATTTCTTTAAATACACTGGAGTTTTAACAATCATTGAAAAAATAAATAAATAAAAGTCAATTTTCTCGTATTAATGTTTATCAATGGTGATAGTTGTCAGATTCTTCAATATTTATAACCAAATTTTTTAAATAATATTTAAGGTCATAGTGCCTAAATACCTTTTGCCATAGTTTTGTCGCATTTAGGGTAAATTGGCATTTTATTAAACATATATATATTTTGTTAAGCAGGCAATTATTGAATAACATGCATTTAGTTAAAACTAACTTGCTTTATAGAAATGGAATCTTTATCTGCGGTTTACACACACAATATACTATTGTCACATTTAGATCATTTTTTTCATATTTTCGGTAGTTAAAACCTAAATGAGACGTCCAAAGGCCTAAATGTGACAATGCGTTTTATACATGCAAATTCATATAAAAACATCCATTTAACCCTTAACTGTTGTGACAGATATTGGCACATAACAACTGTGAATCATCTGTGAGACATCTCGATCAAATTATAATTAAAAGCTGGGATTAACTTATAGAATACTGTTTCTGCAATAAACGTTTTGTACAGGATTAATTCTAATTAAATTTCATCTATTTAAATATTTCTAACGATCTTCCTACGTCTCCAAACGAGTATTCTAATAATGAAAGACTAACTCAGTCAGTATTATTTATACACTAAAATGTTGTATAGTTTTAATTCTACTGCAATTTTACACATTCAAATATTCCTAACGATTGTACCACGATTCCAAACGAAACAAAATTTCAGTAGTAACTATGGTTAAACTGGAAATCACAAGCTCACAATACATGCAATGAATAAGAAATAAATACTTACAGTATAGTAAATAATGCTCTACAAACGACGTATTAAGAGCTCAGATCTTCGAAAAATAGAAATCCGGCGTCTTTAATGTATGTATGCGTCTTGGCGAACAAAGCTTTCACCACTGACTCCTTTTACATTCCATTCCCTGTGCCTTGCGGGATAAGTGGCGTCTCTTTCGCAGAAGTGGATAAGTAAAGGTGGACGAAATTAGGGTACTTTATCGTACCCCTTCAAAGTGATTTGGAAGAAATGAAAGGTGGAACTAAGGACTGTTTCCTAAAAATACGCACAAACTTTTAAGTTATGAAAAAGAGCAAAGGAATACGAATCACGATACGAAGGAAGCCACTCACCCCACTTTTGACGATTATGGTATCTACTACACATCCGACGTCTCCACGACAAAAACTATCAAATTCACTACTAAAGCGAAATTCGAAGACAAGATCTACGTTTGGATTGTGATGGATCCGAAAGGCTTGAGTCGTCTGTTCATCCGAAATTCTGGGTTCGCTGGGGGCAACGACAGTTAAACAAGTGCATTAGACGTCGACTCATTCTCTACATCCGTAGAATTTAACTCGGCGGTGATTACGTCTTCTTACCAGACTTGACAAGCAGTCATTACTGCAAACTCGTTCTCAGCCACTTCCATCAGCAAAACATCACTTTCGTAGAGAAGGGCGGCTACCCAGCTGACGTTCCCAAAATTATACTAATTGAACGGTTCTGAGCTTATTTTAAACCCAAAGTGTGTGCTAAAGGCTGGAAAGCAGATAACATCCAGAAAGTGATCAATCGATTCAAGTACTGTCTCAAAATTGTGGAGCTAAATTTTGTATAATACCTATCAAGTACCACCAAAAGTAAAATCAATAATATCCGGCGAAACTGTTTAATTGAAATTCCACAACAGTTTTACAGAGTAATGTAATTATTACAGTAACCTAACAGTGCTCATTTGTGTTCTTTGTTTCTTTTTTTCATAGCTTTCCAGACAAGAAAAGTTTGTGTGGATTTTTAAGAAACAGTCCTTATATGGAAGACAGCGTCGCAATCTTCAATATCTTCCGGTCAATAACATATGCAAAATCTGTCGGTTTAAAATCTATAGGTAATAAATGCATGGGTATTTTTAAAGAGACAACAGTTTGTTATATACGTAGAAAAGGCTATATTCTAAAATTAGCAGAGGGCATATAAAAGAAAATTATTACAGAAGAACCTAACCTCATCCCTCCACGGACAACTCCAGAAGTTTCACACAAACGGAAACCTTACCAGATGGACAAACTGCTAAGACAAAAAAACAAATATCGTGTGTGAAAAATTAAAAAAAAAATTCTATGGATTATGCGCAGCAAAAAATAAAATAAAAATATAAATAAAAGTAGAAAATGAATCAAAGAATATATCATTTTGCATGAATGTCTTGGATGGAAAGTAGTACAATGTAAGTAATAACATCATAGAATTGTATATATTTAATTTTTATTATGTCTTCATAACTTTTTAATCTGTAGAAACATTATTATGATATTTAAATTGATAATTAATGTATATATTATTAAAAACAGTTTTCAAAATCCCAATGTATCTATTCTGAAATTTGAAATTTAAATTTTCTTTGATGGTATCTATTATAATAATTTAATATTATGTAATTCTCTAGAAGCTAAATTATAATAATCATTTAAAATTTACTGTATTAATCATCAAACCTTATTGTTTATCTGTATTTTTTTTTTACAACACAAGAATAACATCACTGAAGATCATGGATCGGCTATGATCCACCTCCGTACTTCTACGTATAAAAGAGACACGGTACTTTAGTGTTAAATTAATAACGCTCATATTATTCGTTAAAGCTCTATAATTAATTGATTGTATTTTGAGTCCTCGTAATTGGCTGTGAATACGATAATGTAAATTGTGGCTTAACCTTTTTCAGGACACTTATCCATTCATGGCAAATCCACTTTTTACGTATATCGAAATCCTATCTCTTGACGATATTATTCACTTTTTTCAGCTTTTATTTGGAGAAGTAATCCTATTCTCCGAGCGAATAGCTACATTTTCAGGGATGAATAAATGTTTACATTATAAAATAAAGATTAATAACAATAAAACAGTTTTATTTATGCGTCTAACTTAGCCACTCAAATGTCATTATCTTCATCATAGGATTATCAAGGTTAAACACGTTATAAGTTAGAGAGATTTATATCTAATTTGGAAAGTCAGATTGTTTATGTAACGGAAGAAATTAGTTTATTTTCGGCACGTTCATTTATCTCGATAATGATTAATGTCCATCCACTCCTCCTTAATTTCTTCAGTTTCGCTGTCGCACAAATTTAAGTTTGACAACAGACTTGGGAATGGGTTTCGTAAACAGATCTGCTATCATCGTTTTGCTTGGGCAGTACTTCACGTTGGTAGCCCCTCCTTGCTTTAGTTGTTTTATCAAGTGGAATCTCATTTCAATATGTTTAGTTTTAGTGGGGTGCTTTTCTTGTTCTATCATCTTGATTGTGGATTGATTATCTTAATATAGATTTATAGGTAGGGTTTGTTGTAGGTTCAATTCGTTGAGTGAATTGACTAGCCATTTTAATTCAATTGCTGCATTTGCTGCTGACACAGACTCGGCCTAGTCAGATTGTTGTCAGATTGTTGATGTGACGGAAGAAATCAGTTTATATTCCGCACGTTTATTTAACTCGATGATGATTAATGTCCACCATTTTTTTAAATTATATATTTTTTAGTATAAAAATAATCCTTCGCTGCTTTTCTTACTTCTAAATATTCCATATGTGACATTTTCTAAAACAGAGTTTGAGACTAAACTGATTTAAAACAATTTAGCATATTTGATAAATGATAATTAATCTAAAGGGAAAGTTTAGGTACCCAGATAATTTCTTTAATTTAGATACACATTTTGTTCTTTGGAGCTTTTAGAAATAATGTAATTTTTAGTAGTAAATTTGTAAATTCTGTATGCATGTAATATATGTAACCGGCAAAGTTATCATTTGTTATATTTGCGTAGATTGTCTTTCGGTTATTGAGATTTATTCCTTAACATGAAATAAATCTTTAACAGAACAATTATAAAACTGAATATGTACATTTAAAAAAATATTTTAATAAGTGTGTTAAATGAGAAATCAACAAACATCTTGAAAATAATATTTTTTGAACCTAGTTTTTTTTTTTTTTTTTTTTAAGATTTCACTAATGAATACTGTACAAAATAATATGTAAATTAGAAGTTATATATTATATACAATAGTGAATTATAAATATATTATACAGTTAAAAATACTTATCGCTGTTTAAAAAAATAAACCTATAAAATCTTACATTACATTTTTATACATTCACTTCAAAGTTCGCTGTATAAAGTATCATCCAGTACTTTTAAGCATTTGAAGACGATGTTTACTTATTCAGATACCAAATTACTAAATACTTTCATTACACATTGCAACGTGAACGTAAAATATAAAGTAAAATACACGTTGAAGTAATTTTCATTATTTTATCATTTCTCCTAATTCTATGAAAGAAATTTTGTTAGTATGGGGGATCGCCATAAGGAATACTCTATTTTTCTTTGAATATATGGATATGAATAATTAAAAAAAATTCTATGATTGTATAACCTTAAAAAAAAGCTTTTTTTTAAAACATTTTTATTGCAATTTTGCATTACTTGCAGCAAGCAACAGTCTGTTGTTTTTAGCCTTATTATATAGAAAATTTATAAACTATTAAAAATCTTACAGATACCAGAAAATACTGAACCGATGATTTTCAAAAGAACAATATAAAATTCACAGTCTGTATTTAAATACGTTTAACATTCTTTATTCATTCTAATTAGTCTTTTAATTATAAATCTGTGCTCTCATTGCATTGAAGAACCTTTTAATGGCTTTCTACTCAAAATTATTATCTACATGCCGTTCTTTAAATTAGAAACGGTAATTTGAACGATTACGTCTATTCCTTCATTCTAATTAGTGAAGAGATCAATTTGTGTGATACAGAAATAAGGTTTAAAAACTTTTTTTTAATCGTCTTTTAATCATGCAGATGTAAATGTTGATAGAAGTTTAATATTTTCTTTTTGAAAGTAAAAAATCTTTTTTATAAAGCGTGCTCTAAAACTTCACAACAGGATAATGTAAAATATCTCATCTTTTTTAATTAGATGAAGATTTTAATTTTATGGCAGGTTAATTACTTTTCATATAAACAATTATGTTCAATATAAAATAACTTATATTTAGATAAAAGCATTACTACCAAATATTAAAATTCTAAAATCACAAAAACAGTCAAAAATATTGAGTTTTTTATAAAAAACAATTCTTTACCATAAATCGTAATGTACAATATCCCAACTTTTGAAATTAGATGAAGATTTAAATTTGTTGGTAGATTAAGTACCTTTCGTGTACATAATTATGTTCGGTAGAGGATTCTTGGTATTTAGATAAAAGCATTTACTAACAATAACTAAAACTAACAATTTTGAAAATCCTAAAGATACAACAGAAAAAAAAAATATTTTTTTTCTTTAATAAGAGAATTTTTTAAGTAAAATGCTTAAATATTAATTTATGTACTTCTTAATGTAATTCTGGTAATTTGTATTATTTTTATCGGATATGTCCCATCATATTTTTAAAAATTGCTAAATAATAATTGTCAAGAACGTCTGTATTTTCACAGACAAAATGCAGATAAAACGTTCAACTATATTTAAAAAAGAGACACAATATTATTTCTCTGCTTACTTTCAATTTAATCCATATTTTATTTTGAACAATTTGATAATTTAAGGATTATGCAGTTTCATTTTTTTTTTTACAAAAATGTAATCTCTCTGAAAATATATATATATATATATCTTATACGAACCTATTGAAGATGTTTTTAAATGATTCGACGATAATTAAAAATAAAATTAAAAATAAGTAATAATTTTCTTAACAATCATTTAGAAAATATTAGAAGAATGTTCGCCAAATTTAAAAAATGGAAAAATGCTGTTTTCCAATATAAATATTGCGTATGTACAAGACCAAAATATTCGACAAGATAAACTATTTTCACTCAGTAAAAATTCCCTATACAGAACATTTAGTTTAACATAAGAGTATCGAATTAAATTTCAATTAAATTCAGAGGAAACAGATTAATAATACTACATACATCGTAGAAAATTTTGTTCATCAATGCTGTTACATATAATTCATTTTTAATAATATGTGAATGATTCCAATATAAATTTACAGCAATTAAAATAACACCAATTAGTTGAACATTGCAGAAATTTGAAAATAGAATGCATTGAAGAAAACTAATGTAATAAAAAATTATATAACATATAACATTAACACATTGTATATACAAATTGCATACAGACATTACACATATACATTTCATGTAGACACTATAAGATAAAATGTTTTGCTTAGTTCCATTTCAATTTTCAATGATTTAAAGTTTATGCTTATCCATATTTTTTTTTTTACTGACATCAAGTGATGAAGCAACTATTGACTGAAATATGTAGTTAGATATTGTCCAGAATTTATCTAAATCACAGTAATTCTTTTATAAAATAAGTCGTCTTTAAACTAAATATAAAGCGTTTGATCTCAATTGGAATAATTAAAGATAAAAAAAAGGGGGGGGGGGAGTACTTTCATTACTTGTGAAAGTTTTCCCAAACGCAGATATTTTAAATAGAATGAAAATTATAGCTACTGTGTTTTACGTTTATATAGCCATAATTTTTAATATAGTATCTCTTTATTAATTGGAATCGTTTGAAGAATATGAAGAGCATATCTGTCTGTCTCTCTATCTATCTGTATTTATACTCAATCCATGCATGTAACTAATAAACATTACAAATATTATTGGAAAGAAATTGAATCCGTTTACTACAAAAAAAAAAAAAAGACATGTGATATAAAAGAAGAGTATGTTATACTATTGAAATGTATTTAAATATGAAAAATGGGACATAAAATTAAAGAATAAAAGATAAAAATATATAAAACAAAGTATGGACAATGTAAAATTTAACTTTTAAACTATAAGAGATTAAAATCATATATTTTAATATCGGAAAAATATTATATTCAGTTCGAGATTTATCAAGAGTTTGAAACTTTATAATTAAACTTTGTGCAATATTAAAGACATTCCTTTGAAACCTGACATATGCTAAAATTCTCGTAACTAGTAAAAGGCACTTTAATTAAATGTCACTTTTAGAATTAAATCTTTGATGCATCCCAGATTAAATTTCACAGATAACTTTCCTTCTCTTAGAGAGCGAACTAAATAAAGTTAGAAAGAATCAATCTCTGTGCATGTAAGAGTATGTGTGTATCAGTGTCTATGTACACCATATTTCCGAACGTATAACACTCACCTATTTGCCCCACTCTCTGTATTAAAGTTTACACTATACATAATATGGAAATAAAGTGGTTTTATAAATGAATTTATTATATATTCAAGAAATAATATATCCTGTTACTGTTCTCTGATTGGAAATATGTATTCCAACTACAGAAAGCACATTACTAATTTCAAAACCTAAATTTTACGCTTATTTTAATTATGTATTTAAGAAGATTGTACATGATATTTATAAGATCTTCATTTCTAAAATAGCTGATTCAACGTCTTCATGAATCATGAAATGTGGATACAAGATATTCATTAATGTTTATTATATATTAATTCTTTATTTAAATTAAATTTTAACAAAATTTAGTAAAAGCAAAAGTGATTCAACATTTCAAAATTTTCAAGTAGATAACCCATAGTTTTGTAGATGGAATGTTCAGAATAAAATTTTATTTCTGAATTCTTGTGTTATTTAATGAATTTCTATTTTCCTCATTTGTGTGTCAAAAATTTGTATCATCACGCTTTATAATTTGCTATTGTTGTAAAGAAATTTTGATATATTGATTTCATTATGTACTACCGAATTTTACATTTTATGTAAGGCATTAATTAACTAACAAACTCATAATTTTTTTAATGTATTTTTAAATTATAAATTACAAGTTTTCTTTATGAGAAAAACAGCATTCGATTTATGAAATGATATACATCGATGTTAAAGGACTGTATAGTTATTGAATTATTTTTAATAGTTTTTATTAACACTTGAAAACAACACACTACATTCACATACATGAATATTTAATATGATAAATTTTGGGCTTGAGTTATATCCACCACGTGAATTGGGCGGAGTGTTACAGATGTGTTGCTGATTTGGTGATCAACAGCTTAAAGACTTTTTATTCAGATTGCCGGCTAGGTGGAACCAAAATATACTTCCAGGACGGAACATGCCAACCGGGGATGCAATATGAAATATTTCAACAACTAATTTAAACGTAACACAATAGAGATAACTAAATTATACTAGATTACAATATGAATATTACTTACTTAGTACTATAATTACTTAGAATAGAATGCTGCTTAATTGCTACATTGTATTTTCCTGAATGCGCAATAGGGATATTTTAGAAATACCTAGTAAAAATATACTGGAAGTAGATTTTACTTTAACTGTTTTATCCTTGTTTATTTCGAGGAATTATGTCCGTAATCCTGGTAAGAATCAATTTACATGGTGGTAGCTTTTCTTCTAATAATAATACTAGAGATCCTAACTTAATGTTTTCCCTTGAAATTTGCCCCTTACAGCGCTGCTGCAATTGATTTAGATAGTCAAGAGACTGCCGTTTCAAAATGCGTTGAAGATATTTAGTAATTCGTTACCAGTGGGTTAATCTATTGTCTGAAATGCTTATAACATTAGGCTCGATAATACTGTTAATGGATAGTGAAATTAAAAAGTGGCCTGGAGTAAACTCTTCTAACGGATTTATATCATCTGAAAGCAAAAATAAAAGCCGGGAATTTAGGATACCTTCGATTTTTATGATAAGCGTTTTCAAGCCCTCTAAAGTGATTTAGTTGTTGCCTACCGGCCTCAGCAAATTATGTTTCAAGGACTTAACGCCTGCTTCCCACAGACCGGCAAGATTAGTGGATCGCGGAAGTATACATTTCCATGTTATGAATTCCTTGACAGAGAAATCTGATTATTCCTCGCTAGGAGTTTTCAATAATTTCTTAAAATTATTTAATTATATTGATGCAACCTTAAAGCTAGAGGCGGTATAAGAAATTAGTGTATTTACTTTAGTTCTCCTATCGCTGAATTCTTTAAGCGGCCATGAATACAGAGGCGGATAATTCGCTTACAATCTCTAGATAAAATGGAAGACATATATATGGGCACATAAATTTTAGAATGAAGAAATATGTGAATCGACTCAAAGTCACTTGTTTTGATAATATATGTTTAAGGGCTTGAAACAAAGAAATTAAATCATCATCTAGTGATTCTAGCCGTTTAGCTTCACTTTTTAAAGACGTTTTAAAATAATTTAACCTCTGATAATTATCTAATTGATCATTATTAATGCTATAATTTGTGAATTCAGTTTTAAAATTCGCGAAATCACAATATGCCCCTTCAAATGAAGGTAATGGAATTTCTGGAAGTGACCCATTGTTTTAGTTTCGTTTGATACTTCATGGATATTAATAAAAAGTGATTCATTTTCAAAAGAGGTTAATAAAAGTTTTAACCCTCTAAGTGTTTGGGGCGTAATATTCCGTTCACTGAGCTCCAGGTTTCACAGAAATACAAGCAATATTTAAGATAATAGAACGCCATAGATTTAATAAATTTTAAATATATTGAAGAACGATTAATACTCTCAAGGATTACATTCATATTTGTAATTGAGGTTTTTTTTTTTTTTTTTTAATAATGTTGAAAGGATCATATTTTCTTAGCATGTAAAACAAAATTTAAAAAAAAACAACAGTACATTTTTACCCTTTTGCAAGACGCTCGGAGGGCTAAATTTACCTTAACTTGTTATAATCGCTTCTTTGCTCTGTCGAATATATCTTCGATTTCTTGCAGTCGTTGCGGTGTTTGATATATTATATCAATCAAAATATTAATTCTTTGTTTGCTGATTTTAATTTCAAGGATTTCTGTTATTTTTATTCTTTTCAATTCCAACTGGCTCACATTTCTTGCTTTAGTATCTACATTGTCTGTTATAATCCGTTCTAGATTCGTGATGGCAGTCATATGGGTGCTTTTTATTCTGTTTAATATAACCATTGGTCATTGTTATGAGCATTCTGGGTCTGTGGGCCACAATGTCGATGTTAAATGACTGTATAGATCTTAAATTATTTTTAACAGATTTTTATTAACATTTGAAACTGAAACTACATTCACAAACATAAACATTGAATATGAAAATGTTCGGGTTTAAGTTATATCCAAAGAGTGAATTGGACGGAGTGTTACAGATGTTTTGGAGCTTTAGAAAAAAACAGATTAATGGCACATTTTTTTTTTTCAAATTGCCCACTACAGTGGTGGAAAATTGGCGCAGAGGTGGAGCCTATTGACACCACTAAATTTTTATGGTATTATCAGTTTAATAAAAACTCAGAAATTTGATCATTAGATAAGAGGCAAAATACTACTATAATTTAGTGGTGTCAATAGGCTCCACCTCTGCGCCAATTTTCCACCACTGCCACTAGATGGAGTTAAGCCTTATTTTCGGTACGGAGCAATATCAATCTTGATAAAAATGAGATTTAAAAATGTGCATATGATTTTCAACATATTTCAGACAAGTTACTGTAAATATAATTTAAGGGGATGAGGGACCTTGAAAACCTTAAAAATCAATTTCTTATTTTTTGTGAATTTCACTTTAAATATTATTCAAGGGCACATTATATGCATTATGGCATGCATTTATCACAAAAATATATATACATATATTTGAGAAAAAAACGGAATTTTACCTTTCTTATATATTTGAATACAAAGGTTAAAAAAATATATTATAAAATTGAAAATTTTTGAAATTTTTTCGAAAAAATTAAAAAAAAAATATTTTTTAATACGTTTATATTCAAATGTATAAAATTCGATGCACAGTTTTATTTATATATATAAACCAAACTTTTATAAAAAAATATATATATATATAGGTGATTTTCATTGATATGGATCGCGCAGGGGCCATTTTGAAAATTTCTAAGACAACGCGTAAAATTCCATTTTTTTTTCTCAAAAATAACTTTTTTTTTTATTTGTTTTGTGATAAATGCATGCCATAATTTCTATAATATGCCCTTGAATAATATTTAAAGTAAAATTTACAAAAAAAAAAAAAAAAAGAAAAATTGGAAAATTTTGAAATTTTGAAAATTTTTTGAAAAAATTTCTTTTTTTTTTCATTTTTTTAAAAATCTTTATATTCAAATGTATAAAATTCTATGCACAGTTTTATTTATATATATAAACCAAACTTTTATAAAAAATATAGGTGATTTTCATTGATATGGATCGCGCAGGGGGCATTTCGAAGATTTCTAAGGCAACGCGTAAAATTTCATTTTTTTTTCTCAAAAACAACTTTTTTTTAATATTTTTTTTGTGAAGAATGCATGCCATAATACCTATAATATGCCCTTGAATAACATTTAAAGTAAAATTTACAAAAAAAAAAAAAAAAAAAAGAAAAAAAAAGAAAGAAAAATTTGAAAATTTTTGAAATTTTTTCGGAAAATTTTCAAATTTTTAATTTTTTTTATCTTTATATTCAAATGTATAAAATTCGATCCACAGTTTTATTTATATATATAAACCAAACTTTTATAAACAATATTGGGGATTTTCATTGATATGGAACACGCAGGTGGCATTTAGAAGATTTTAAAAACAACGCGTAAAATTCCATTTTTTTTTCCTCAAAAAAAACTTTTTTTAATCTTTGTTTTGTGGTAAATGCATGCCATAATGCCTATAATGTGCCTTTGTGTAATATTTAAATTGAAATTTACAAAAAAAAAAAAGAAAAAATTGATTTTTTTTTTAATTTTGCAATTTTTTTTTTGAAAAAATTTCAAAGTTTTTTCAATTTTTTTTTTTAATTTTTATATTCAAGTATATAAATTTCGATGCACAGTTTTATTTATATATATAAACCAAATTAAAAAATGTATATATTGGGGATTTTCATTGAATGGAACGCGCAGGGGGCATTTCGAAGATTTCTAAGACGACGCGTAAAATTCCATTTTTTTCTCAAAAATATATATTTTTTTAATTTTTTTGTGATAAATGTATGCCATAATGCATATAATGTACCCTTGAGTAATATTTAAAGTGAAATTTACAAAAAAAATAAAAAAAAATATTTTTAATGTCCCTCGTCCTCTTAGTAAAACGATTTTGGAAAGGTATTAGAAAAAACTACACACTCCGGTGCACACAGATTACATTTGCTTATTTTTGTCGATTTCCTAATATAAACCGATAATATTTTACTGAACACCGTTTATTATTTCAAGATTAATTATATAAAACCGTTAGCAAGAACTGCAATTCCTGTGTTTAATTAGGTTTAATAGTAATATATATTATTAATTGAAGGTGAAGTAAGATGAACACAACTTGAAACAATTTTGTTTCATTATCCCGGTAAGACTCGCGCCGGACCTGATAGACCCAGAGTGCGTATGTTTTTTTTTTTTTTTTTTTTTTTTTTTTTTTATTGTCACCACTATTTTTTTAAAAGTAATATTCATTTTATTTGATCGCTTAATTTATATCAACTGTCTCCGGCTAAATAAGGTGACGATTACTATATTTATTTATTAGTGACAAATAAAAAATATTCATACCCTGGGCATGCGAGCGCTCTCCCGGGTGAATTAGTTATTTTTGATATATTTGTGAATATTTACTTAATTTTGAGTCATTATTATGGTTTGACACACACTGACTTTAAATTTGTAAGCCCTAAATAACAAAATTGAAGCTGCAGCAATAACTTGATTACTTTAAAAAGGTGGTTTTAACTACTTTTTAAGATAGGATAATGTAAGCACCTATAGAAAAATTGTAATTGACTTTGCAAACTATGTTTTTTATTTTTATTTTAATTGACAGAAATTATGATTAAAATAATGGATTTTCTAGAGAAAAACATATTTAAATATACATTTGAGTCAAAAATATATTTTAAATGTTAATTAAAATAATTAAAATAATTTTAGAGATTTTTATAATTGGTCATAGCAGAATAAGTACAAATTGTGGTAACCAAAACGCGAAATACATATTATTAATTAATCTCAGTTAGAGTAGTAATTAATGTTATGTAATATGAACTGCACAGCAGAGGAAAATTTAATGAAGTGCTTTTCATTCCAAAACTATTAATTTAGTTAATTAGTATTACACATTAATACATTTAATTGCTTGTTTTCATGCTCTAATTATTTTTTACATCTTTTAAGCTTTTGTAAATGTATGGAAGATGATTAAATGTATATTTATTGCAGTAAAATTTAGAAAAAAACAAATATAATTAAAATAAATATCATAATTATAATTAAAATAGATTACTATTATTCAAATAAATCAGTTACTCCGAAATAATAAAGGTACAAACATTTATATATGTATTCAGCCTCACATTTGCAACTTTTTATCATTGAAAAAGACGAAAATGTCATTCGAAAACTACACACTAGAGAATAAACTCAACTAGAAAATATGTTCTTAGTACTTAGATAAATTGTACACCTGCATATTTATACGAAGTATATGGCATGTATTAATTTAACAAATGATCGGAACTCTTAAAAAAAAACTTGAACATATCAATCTTTAGAAAAAAAATCAGAAGTCGATAAGAAATGGAGTGTGAAAGGATTGTATGAAACATAACATTAAATTAGATCATACAGGTGTTACTCCGAAACAAACAGGTTACGTAAAAGATCATAAACCTATCCTTCCAACCAGGACCATAGTAGCACGTTGCTTTGGACTAGTTTATTTTATTGAAAAGCCATTTGTGACTTTCAAAAAAATGATATTACCCCTCATATTATGCCGCTAACACCACAGATCAATTTTCGGAAATGTTTAATACTTGTTGTATCAATGATAATTCTTATTTTAGGCAGTCTGGACATTGTCTCCTTATATTCCTATCTCAACATGCTGTAAATACTTCAGAATATTGGAACAGCCATCTATAATCAGATACAATTAAATGGTTGCATGGACACTTCTCTTAAAAGACACCTCAGGACTCTTAAATGTGAAAAAAAAAGAAGAAAAACAGACCATTTCCATCACTTAATATATTAAAATGTAAATGATTTTAAAACACAATTTTTAGAGGGATGAAAGATATAAGTATGTTCTTTCATTTCACATATTTAAAATATTACAGGATGCAGAATTAATATATATGGGGAGAGGTCCAACTGTCAGATATGTGTAGAACAGAAAATTGGTATGACAGCTTACACCCAAGATTTCAAAATATATTTTGCATCTAGAATGAATATATTAGTGCCTAATTGTACTTGTAATTGTACAGATTGTACAGACCTAATTGTACAGATTGTAATAATTACAATTGGAGATAAATAAAATAGTATTTAAAGCATTTTTGTATTTTTAATACAAAGTTGTGTTTAGCTAATACAGAAAAAAAAATTATTTTAACAGTATAATCACCTAAAAATATTTCTTTGAACAATAAAAATAAAATTTTTGGTTCCGTTTTTACAAACTAACATGTAACATACATTTTGAAAATTTAATTAAATTATTGAGAAGTTTTTGGAGATATCCTGCGCGCCATTCCCAAAAACGTAATTTTGATTAAAATGACTTCAAAATTTCGGATACGCTGCTTCATCTACTGAGCTTGTACAATTCTAAAATTCATTACTCCTATTTTAATGGGAATTTCAATGAAACTATTATGTCAAAATGTTCAGAAAAGATAGCATTTTAAGATCTAAAAAAAAAAAAAAAGAATATAATTTCGAAAATTTTGAAGCTTTAAGTTTCCTGAGACCCCCTAAAGCAGGTTAAAATCATATTGTTCAGAGCAATGTCTTTGTCTTCAATAAGGAATTTATAAGTAATCCAAGAGGGGGGGGGGGTGGATATGGGATTTGTGGTTTAGGTTTATTTGCGGGATTTGAATTAATACTGCTGGATAAATTTATATTTGACACTATTGGTTAAAAAAAAAAAAAAAACAGCAGTTTTGGTATGGTACGTAGATAATGTTTTTATTCTTTGGAGTCATGACTGACTAGCACTTGAGAAGTTTCTTTAAGATGTTAATCCCCTTGATCGCAATGTAAAATTTACTTCCGAAATTGAGGAATATTCTAGCTTACCATTCCGGGATGTACATTTACACCACGATGATCAGATGTTGAGTCATACCATTTATGGAAAGCCTATGATGTAGAATACAGCTATCATCTTGAACTATAACTTGCACTTTCATTACCGAATTGAAGCTCTTAAATCTTTTATACAGAGTGATATTTTTATATGTTCTGGCACGCAATTAAAATAAGAGTACAATTATATAAAGCAGATTGCCATAATTCACCGTTTTCCTATTAATTATATTTATACCATTGGTAAGCATAATAATCCCCCAATTCACAACCTGACTAATAACTAGCAGAATCCAACCTATTGTCGATTCCGATATGTACCTGTCATTTTTGAGAAATTAAGAAAATGTGTTCTGGAGATTAATATTGAATTTATTGCCATCCCCCTTACGGTACTGATTTGTTGAACAATAATCTGGATTCAACGCCTGGAGAAATGAGATCCGGTGTTCATGAGGTATCTATTGATATGAAAAAAAATTCCCAGAAAGCATGCATTTCTGTTAAGAAGAGAAAATTTATGTATCTTTTAAAACTGCATAAAAGATGTGGTACATTATCGACCGGCAACAAAACTCTTTAGATTCTATTTTAGTAATACTGACAGCCATATCGACTTTGAAAATGCCAGAATAACGATTCCCTGTAATATCATCGAAGCTCTCCAGAAGGTTATGATAAGAATAAATTAAGTTTTTAATGATAACATTTTTATATGTAATCTCTAAACTCTGTATGAGTATTTTAAAATGATCGCGTGTTGCTGAATATTTCTTCATTTTATGCTTTTAATTTTCCGATAATGATCTACTACGTAAGTGTTTGAGATGGATGTTTTTTAGATTACTGGTTTATTTAATTCAGTTCTGTAATGAAAAAGATTCTACTGGAAGATTCTGCCACTGCAGGGTCTCATGTTAAAATGATTTAAATTGGCATTCATTTTTCAGCAAGTTGATGCCACCATAGTAAGCACTGAACATGTGATTGATGCAATCCAAGAAGGCTGGTGGGTTTCGCGAACAATTCATTTCAAAGTTGTTGACTCTGTCCATTTAGAAGTTAATTTAATGTAGCTTCATAATCCAATGATGGTCTTAGATGTCGACAGAAACGTTGACTTTAAGATTTTTAAAGTTAATTTTAGTTTGTGTAGAAGTAAGAAAAATGGTTATGCACCATATAGTAATATAGTCATTTCATTTTCACAAAATAAATTTACATAAAACTTTATATATTTTATTTTGTAATTCTAAATTTGTAATGCTAAATTTTTAACAACTAAAAAAAGTATTAAAGAATATTTAGAAAAAACTGAACCACATCGTCGAAACTTCTGTCGACCATGGTTATTGACCACATATCATTAATAAGTTGAAATTTATGTACAGAAGACCTTCACCCCCATTGATCTCGGACCACTTTTCCTGTTTTCAGAAAAAATTTCTATATTTGTATGAGGAGGATTTTTAATAGATTCAATATACAACTCATTACCCCACCCAATTTTAGGAATCTTGTTACTACAGTCAACAAAAATCACGTAACTATTTCTAGTTATTTCCTTATCTATGACGAAGACACGATTCCTTGAATGTTTTAGAGAGCATAACAGAGTCTTAAAATCTAAAACAATGCACAACTTTATCCAGGAAGTTATTAAAAGGTAATGTTACAAAGACTGATTTTGATAAAGTTAAAATAATTTCAAGGCATTCTAATCTTTTCAATGCACTAAAAATGAGAGTCTATTGAGATTAAGTTGCACAAAGTAGAAATATGTAATGACAGCGTTTCAAATATAGTCCCGAAAATTTGTATTAACAATTTAAAAGAGGTAATATAAAATTAAGTCTGTTCTAGACTTAGCGAAATGAAACATTGTTTTGCGGGTAGATAACACAGTGTCGTCAGATGCTAATTGAATCTTTAATACAATTTTTATGTTTGTCTTGTTTCAGTGATTCCTCAAGTAACATATTATGCAAAATGTTAACGGGGAATAGTTCAAGGAAGATCAATAAACAAACCGAGAATATACCGTTTGAAGATAAAGCCGAAAAGACGGGCATATTTTATTGTGTTTTTAATGTTTTGTTATTAATTTTATATACGCTGATTAGCAACATGTAATTGCTTTAGTATGATTAACGTTATTTTACTGTAAGGAAAATTTTTTTTTGAATTTTTATTATAATAATTTTCCCACTGCAAAAATTTTACAATAAAAAAATATTTTTGTAGCAAAAATATTATTTATAATTTAATATGTATCGATATACTATGTTTGAAGTACATTTTATTACTTAATAAATATCAAAAGCATGAAAATATTTAAACATTTTAAAGCCTTACTAAAATCCATAATTAAAAGAAACGGTAAAAAGTATGCTTGTATTATTTTCAATTTGCGAATATAATAATAATAACAAAATGGTTTATAGTATATGTATACAGTTGTAATGCCATTGTAATACCTACATGTTCGGAATAGCATTTTCATTGTAGAAAAAATTGCAGTCTCTCTTCATAAAATATATAAATTTTAAAGATTTAGAATTTTCTTTTCGTATAAATAAAGGTTAATCCCTAATATTCCCTGCTCATAGTCGATTACGTTACCCAATTTTTGTGTTGGACAGCTCGATGCAACTAAAATCATTTCCAAAAGAAATTATTCTATATATAAATCCCCAATAACGCATATACAAGTAAAGAATTGGAAAACATATTTTTGTAAAATTTAATTCATTTATTTAATTTTTTCTGATAGACCAAATTTCTTCGTACTCCACATAAAGTGTAAAGCATATTGACATAAATTTGAATAATATAGTTTGTTTTCATAGTAATCAGAAATTTTTTACCAAAATCAGATGACGGGCAAAGAGACAGACTAACCATAGTCATTAACATATATTAAGTTTTATAGAAAGTTTCAAAAGAGTAATAATACTTTCTCAAGTATTACTTTTATTTACTTGTCAAAAATAGTCATAATTAATAGTCAAACATAGGCAGTTTTATATTTTGTAAATTTAATATACTTTACTTAAAAGAGATTAATTTATTGCAAGTTTGAATAATATGATTAGTGGAACTTTTGCACTATGTCGGGTTTAAAAAAAATTACTTAGCCGTTTAAAAATTTTCATTTATACTTTATCCACTGTATGATTAAAAAGTGAATTTAGGAATAAAATGCAAAAAATACACGAAAAAAATAAACGTATTATTTCACATATTTGTTTATATAAATATAGATAACTAAACTAACTCACTTTATACTACTTTAGAACAAATTCCAATTCAACTCACAAATTTAGACCTTGGCATCCATATAATTGACTTATGGTTATCTGTATGATGCTGCGATGCTTTCAAACAATCTTGATTACGCTAATAAAACACACTTAATTGAGAGTGAATCTCAGCAGCATGAACGATTAATTTTTTTAAGTGTAGATTAATTCCATTTAATCTTATTACTGTGGGTGAATTAAAGTTTTCATTGTAAAATAAAAGGAGAATAATGAATGTAAATAAATTTTAATTAAACCTAAATCGAGTTACATGTCACGTAAATCTGTATTTACTTTTAAGAGCACCGGTGGTCATAAATAAAATTTCAATAGCTTACAACGTTTCAAATTTCAGTTTAAAATATTTTTTGTACGAAAATTAAACTACTCCAAATATGAAAGCGTAATACGCAGTAATGCAATTGAAGTGTAGATAATGACTGAGTCATTTGGTTTTAGAGGTGAAAAATATGCATCATTTTCATGGAGAAAATTGCATTCAAAATCGTTAAGTATACAGTCAAATTCAAACTATGATCTTTTAAAATATCGAATTTCAGTAAATATAAATATTAATAGAAGCACGTTTATTGATTCTGATATTAAAAAGTTTTAACGTTAAAATTCTTTATATAAATACTGAACTTTATACATTAGAATGTTTCCTATAAGAATGAATAATACATTAACCACGATATTAATATCGGGGTATATATATATATATATATATTTTACATTATTTGTTTTACATTTGGATTTTCCTTGTTTTTATTTTTTACCTTTTGTAACAAGATGTTTTCAAATGCAAATAAACAAAGATACTAAAGAAATAAAATATTAATATTTCAGTTAAATGTCATTTTTTATGAACCATTTTTAATAATGTACGTAATAAAAAAGCTTTATAATTTTAATTAAATAATTGAATCTAAAATTATTCTTCAGCGAATAATTAAATATATATAAATAAATAAACAATATTGTATAAATTTATATTAATGTACACATAGTATTTTTTTTTTTTACATTTCGTCATAAGAGATTAAATATTTTGCAGGTCTTTTCAAAAAGTGGCTAATTAAACTAATGAATTTGAAAATATCAAAGTAAAAAATATTTTATTAAGAAGATACAGAACAAATGCGGAGAAAAAGATTTTCTACGATAGATTGTAAATTAATGAGGATATATAAATTTCCGCTTATTCATCATTTTGATTTTCCTAATACATTTGGGCGATCACCAGTGGCCCAGATGTTCTGCTCTCGAAGCATGTAGACGGGAGGTGCTGGGTTCGAACCCAATTGCACCCGTCGGCGTAATCGTTTGGAGTTTTCGTGGTTTCCTTCGAACCTTGGATTTCCCATGCGTAAATACGGTTTAGGTTCCCTTGGAAACACCCCCCCCCCCCACCCTGCCTATATTCCTTAAGTAGATAATCGGCCGTCAAAAGTCAACCCAACAATAATACTTTTGGGGAAACAACAGAGCAATATATTTCCGTATAATACGCATCTTCATTTTTTGTTGTTGTTGTTGTTAATATTATGCATGCCGGCTGATTAATGTATGCATCATTTATAAACTAGTTTTAAGAAATTCTAAGTTCTCTACGGAAAGTTTGACGAGTTAGTTTATGTTATTATAGTGACAAGGGGATAAAAATGGTTTCCCGGGTAACAGAATATAGATGACATTTATCATACATATATTTCTTGTTGTTAACGACTTTTGTTCTCTGCACATATAAAAAGCACAGGGATTAACAATGTATTTTTTGAAAGGTTCCTACATTCAGTAAAACACGTGGCTTGATTTAAAATAAAATGTAATTAATCAAAAATTAATGAAAAACGTATCAGCAAATATCAAAAATTGGGATGTGAAAACCTCGCAAAGATTTATGGTATTTTTTATGAAATTTCTAATATATGTTTTACATGATAATTATGATTTATCATAAAGATCATATGATATATATATACATATATATATATAGGATTTTTAGTATTGTTAAATGTTATTCTAAAAATTAATAGGGGAGACCGGGATTAGTTTTGCCAGGGGCAAGTTTGCCATCGAGCTTCCTGACTGAGCCATTAAGTTGCAGCACCTGTCGCGTCATGTGAGTGAAGAGGTTGATTGTCTCAGAGTTCTGCGTATGTTTTGAAGTATAGCGTTGCGTTGTTTTCGAGAAAAAATATTTCTCTTGTATTCTATCATAAAAGTAAATTTTGCGACCTACGTTGGAATCGTCATTGACACTAGCGATACTGAGGTATGTAAACTTCCCTAACATTATATAATGCTTATAGCTGTTATTTTATGTATTTAATTTGTTAATCATGCCAACATTTCGGAAAATAATGAATAAAGTTCATAATGGCGTAACGCGGGGCTAGTTGTGATGAAGTGTAAGAGGCACGTTGTGACAGTATTACTACTTACCCCAGCATAATTTTTAATGGAGGTTTTGGCGCATCCTGGAAGCGCTGTGTCCATCTACGACATACCAGGTTTTGTCAAAATAGCCCTTCCTAGTGCTGCCACTCCAAAAAATATTCAAGCAGGATTTCGTTGTAGTGGAATTTGGGAATTTAATAGGAACATTTTTACAGATGAGGACTTCCTATGTTCCTCAGTAACGGATCGGCCGTTATCCATCAGAGATGAGAGCATTAAAGACCAGAATGACAATGAAAAAAAATTAGTAAGTATGAAACTGTTAATAAACCAAGCACTTCAGCAATAACTTTAATCAATTTTGGCGAGATTGCAGGACCGAGTTCAGAAGTAAGAAATCTCAATGAATTAGATGATTCTATGACAATTGATAATTTAATGTGTTAGTGGTAAGTCTTACAGAAATACGACCACTCCCTAAAGCAGGACCTCGAAAAGGCAAGCGATCTATTCGTAAATGTTTGAAATATGCCATTATAACAAGCACGCCTGTAAAAGAGTAAATTCGAGCAGAACAAAAAGAAAAACAACGCAGAAAACAAATTGAAGAGGAAAAAGCATAAATGAAACTGTACGGAAAGGACAACAAGTGCATAAAAAATTATAGCTAGGTTATTGAAAAAAAGGGAGAAGCAAGTATTGGATAGCTCTGAAGATGACGAAAATTGCTTATGTCTAGTTTGCTTGGAGCAATACAAAATTTCTAGACCTGGAGAAGGCTGGGTGCAATGCATAACATGTAAAGGATGGTCGCATGCCAAATGTACCAAAAATGAACCTTATTATATTTGTATTAATTACAAATCAGGCGCTGAAACAAGCGATGACAATGAGTGATTAAAAATATAGGATATAGGCCTGCACGTTATAGTAGGATACCGAGTTAAAGATCAATATGGCCAAAGGTTAGTGTTGGCTTACTTTTTATTTCTTTCCTGATTAAGGAAGTTTTTTATTAATTGCTAAGTATCTCTAAAATATCTTTAAAAAGGACTACAAGTGTTAAAAATTTAAATATTTTATTTTTATTTGATTTACAATATTATTAAAACATGAAAGTGTTTTATTATGTTAAGAATGTTATAAATGAATAAATTTATCCTTTTGGATTTAACATATCCATTTAATCCCCCTTCTTAAATAATTTGTATATGTTGCAATGTACTTGTGTGTGTCATTTATGTGTCACAATGTGTCCCAAGCATGTCACAACTTGCCCCGTAGCGGGGGTTAGTAGTGATGAATTTTGAGGTTACGCAGAATTCATTTTGTGTTACGAAAAACGTTAATAATGTTAATAGTAGTCTTACAAGTATGTTACGCAAGATTTACTGTAATGATATGATACGCTAAATGTTTGGCTTCAGTTCAAATATTACGGCTAATATAAAAAAATGTCGAAAATGTCACTAATAGCCCCTATATATTAATTTTTAGAATAACATTTAACAATACTAAAAATCATATTTAAATAAATAATAGCAATAATGCTTTCAAATAAAATTTTGAAACTTATTAAATGCCAGACTTTCATATTGGCCCCGATCCATGAGTTAGCAGCAGGAAAAATCGCTATTTACATTCAGTCTTTTTAATTATGTTCATTTCAGTGATGTATGGATCGAATACATGTTTTAAATGTATGATTTTTTGGAATTTTATTGTTTTATTTATTTTATTTATTTAACGTTTCAATTTAATTATGGGATATAAGTTGAAAAAAAATGATGAAATTTTTATCAAAATTTAAGTACAATTGGATTTATCTTTCCTAATCGTGTGCACGCGATAGAGATAGATTTGAAAAAAAAAATCATGTTTGAAAATTAATTTAAAAAAAAGAGTAAATTGCGATACAGTTTTCAAACAAATTAAATTTAAAGTGCATTATTTGCATAATCAATGGTGTAAAAATTGAAAATATGCGGTATTTAGAAGTTTAAAAATTTGCAATAAAAGTTAATAAAAGCCAAATTTATTTATCTACTGTTGCGATTTACAAAATGAAGTCAGCGTTACTCCCAGACACGTTTGTCCTTTATAATATAGATATATATTTTGCCAATAGAAAAAAAGAAAAGTAGTATTAAATATTTTCTGGTGTGAACTGGTAACTTATATTTAAGGAAATTCGGCAGGTTTGGCAAGATTGTTTGCACCTTGTATAGTGTTAAGAAATTCTTTACTGTTGCTACTTTAACCCTTAACCGGAAACATTAAAATCCCATGAACAAACGGAAACGTGCCGTCTGTGAGACTGCTAAATAAAAAAAATGCTATAAAATTTAAAAAGGAAAATAGCTCTTAATAATTTACCAAATAGTGAACTTAAACACTTAATATTTAATAGTAATGCATTAACAGGACCAATTTTTTAACAATGACAGCATAACAATGACAGCATGGAAAAAAGTTTCGAATGTCAGAGACAGAAAATATTTTGAAATTACACTTTATTGTTCAAAATATAAAATTTTCGTCATAATAATTAAATAAATGCTAGTATTTTATATATTTCGGTACGATATGAATTAGAAAAAAATAATACGCAGTAAAATTAACAAAACATTAAATAGTAAATATTGCAGCATGTTATAAATATCTGCATTTTTATGCATTTTTGACAATGTTGAGTCACTTTCGTTTTCAGTTGGTTGGTTGATTTTTTGACGGCCGATTATCTGCACGAGGGATATAGGCCCGGGGGGAGTGCCCTCCGTGGGGGTCTTTCTAAGGGAACCTAATCCGTATTTACACATGGAAAATCCACGGCTCGAAGAAAACCACGAAAACTCCGAACGATTAGGCCGACGGGCGCGATTGAGATCGAACCCAGCACCTCCCGTCTACCAGCTTCGAGGGCAGAACCTCTCGGCCACTGGTGGGGCCTTTCGTTTTCAGAATTTATATATTCACCATCTGAAATACTTTCAATATCGCTTATATCACTTACTACTTCATCAAACAATCTCAAAGCCCTTTCTTCAGTCTTTTTTATCACAGTAGCGTACCCGCTTTGACGTCTCCTCCATATCAATACCCCAGAGCAAAAAGTTACATAAACGAAAACATGCCGTCCCACAGATTGCGTTGAAAATAAAATAATTTTTTCTTTCGATAACTAAAAATCCGCAGGTGTTTCAAATGGGTGGAGGAGACAGAGGACCAGTAGCGTAAGGATTAGATCGTGTGAAAAGATTGGGGACGCGTTCATTTTTGTGTAAAGGGTAGATATGTAGACGCAACCGTCTCACAGACGGCACGTTTCCGATTAAGGGTTAAATAGTATTCTCAACATTTCTATTTTATTTTGTTACTACGAGGCACTGCCCTTTACGAACTACGCTCGTCAAACCCCGATCAGACACAGCAAATTCTAAAAGCACGCCAATTTGATCGACTTTAAAAAAATTCGGAAGGATGAATTATAATTAAAAAAACAGTCGCGATCTCCCTATTATCCCTGAAAAGTGTTGGTGATTTACCGTAATTAATATGACAATATTTGATGGAAAGTTAAACTATACACGATGTGACGTTATACTAAGGGAGGAATCGTGCAATTTTGTTGGTGCAGGCTTGACTTTAAATCACACAAAAGAGGAAAATGTTTTTTTTTTTTTTTTTCTTTTTAGGATCATCTAGACAATTGTGAAGGTAAGGTCTTAAAGGGTTAACGGACTGTTTTTGTCTTTCATTAAATCAGATCAGTAAAAAAAATTAAATTTTTAAGCTAATATAAAATTAATTAAATAAACGGTCTTTGTTTCCCGGTATTTCGTAAGAACGCTATAAGACAGTTCTTTTAAATAAGAAATTTTAATGAACCGTTTTAAATCTGACGTAATTTTAACTAATGTTTTCGTTTCCTTTTTAATATTCACGTGGAAATACTTTTTTTGTTAGAAAGAAAATACCATTTTCGCTATCTTATAATTCACAACAATAGTTTAAAAGATTATCTAAAACTATGAAATAAATGTCTCGCGCAAATATATTTCTTATGTTTAAACTGTTTGGCTATATTATTGTTCGGTAATTTTAAATAAGACATAATTTCCTCCATTTATGACTTTTAATGCGTATTAATGAATTTATTATTTTACAATTTTCTTTCTCTTTTAAAATTCACGTGTAAATATAATTTGTATGACTTAATTTTCTATATTTTCATACTTGTAAAACGTAATCATTCTATTCTAATTTGAAAGTTTTTTTTTTCTTTTTATAATAGTCATATGTAAATAAATTTTTAATTTGAAGGAAATATTATTCATTGTGATGTTTTAAAAATTGGCAACATTTTAAAATGATGCCCTTTTCTAAAAGTTGTAAAAAAAAAAAAAAAAAAAAAAAAAAAAAAAAAAAAAAAATATTTCTCGAAATGCTGAAATTATGAATATAAAATGGAAATAAATCCTCCAAAAAAGTATCAAATTAAAAAAATAAGTGTAGTCTCCCCACCAAGAATTTCTAGTGTATAAAATGATCTAAAAATGATTAAATTCGTATTTATAGTTTTTGCTCCTTTAAAACTTTTTTAATGGAACGATTTTGACCAATATTAACCAATAAATATCTGACCAAATATTTGACCAATAAATATCTCTTAAAATACTTGATCGACTTGAAAACTGTCTGCATCAGCGTGTTTATCAAACATTTCTATATAATACCACCGATTTTCGTATTTTTGTATGCAGTTGTTTTCTTAATATTAACGAAGAAAGACCCCGGTCACAAAAAATTCAAAAATAGCGAAGGTGATACCGTGTTGAACTTTTTATTGGAATAGAGATATAGATGCCTTATGTCTTTCTTATGTCATCAAAAGATATTTTGACGTAATAATGACCCTTTTCTTTCAGCTAATTTTGAAATCCTCTTTTTTTCCCTCATAAAATTGCGTGTGAAAAGGGATTTCTTTTTTTTTTTTTTCGGGAGGGGGTGGGGGGTTATTTTTAATAAAATGCATATTAAGCTGTTAAATTTCCATATGTAAGGCATCCTTGAATATCTATATTAAAAAACAATTCCAAATGTTTTATCTACAAAAAAATTTGTCTGACTAATTACAAAATGGACAGTATGTACTATGGAAATTCAATCGATAACTTTATTCAGTTTTTAGGTTAATACTGTTGCAGAAAATATCCAATTAGACTGAAATCCAGCCTAATATGCAAAGGAACAGAAGAAGAAATATGAGTATATATATATATATATATAATTTGTGTTATCCGGCTCTTTGGTTTGAATCAATACCTGCACTTTTAAAATCTTTCAGCAAGCTGTCCAACCATTTGAGCGTTTTTATTGCAAACACTTACATAACATTAATTTAACCATAATAATATGAAACTTAGGTAAGTTTTTCCGTAAAAAAAAATCTAATAAATCGATAATTGCATGTATTTTGCAAACTATTTGCAAGGACATTTAGATAAACGAAATATTTTGCTCTGGAAACCCCACGATTATTTTAAAAACATTGTAAGTAAATGCAATACGATCCTAACCGTAAGCGAATAGATTTTTTTTAATAGCACATTTTACATATAATTGTTTCTTTTAGTCAGAGTAGAGTTACGCCAATAGTTTCCAAAGTTAAAAATTCCGGAAATAGTTGAAAAAATCCAAAAAGGCTTAAGAGAAGCATTGTTTTCACAATTTCGCTGCTATGTCTGAAACCATTCTAACATTAATATTAATATTAATATAAATAATAATTATAATTGAAATTTCATTTTCGTTTGAAATTTGATTTCCTTTCTAACATTTTTTTAATTGCATAATTTAACTTTATCAATAGTTTTATTAAATATTTTATATATATATATATATTTTTCCTTATGGCACTTAAAAGTATTTCTGGAACAAGTGTTAAGCTTAAAATTAATATGTAATATATGAGTTATTTACTCGACACTTTGTCGACGTATAATGGAAAAAATATATTTAAATAGTATTTTGATATCAAATAATACGTTTTTTCATAACTAAAGAAATATAATTAGACATTTCTAAAGCGTAACTCGACTGATTGATTTCATTTGTGATGTTTTTATTTTTCAATGTTATCTATGTATGGATTGCTTCATTTTGCTTGAAATGACATCAATTAAATGGTCCGAGTACACTGGCATTTCTTTTTGTTAATCTCTCTTATTGTTTTTCTAAAAATAGATTTATTATTAAATAATATTAACTTTTAAAAAATATTTTAACCAATATAAGCTTATAAGGAAATGTTTTATCAAACCAAATAAATACAGTACTATACGTGTGAAGAAAAGAATAGAATTAATGTTAGATAATTCGCTCCTGAAAGGAAGTAATGCGTGCTGTTAGTAGGAGATGGGAGCTGATTGTCCGTGATTCGATAGGTAAAATCGAAAAATATGAAGGAAAAACATAAATTGTAATTGTATTAAAGTATAGTGAAATGAATAAAATGAAAGCGAATTATGTTTATGCTTGATATTCACTCCGTTTTTCTTATACAAATATAATCGGACAAAAAAGAAAAATCGCAAAGAATTTGCATTGCTAAACAAAATGAAATATAATCATAGCACGATATGCAATATTCCACCTCGATCAAATCATAAACTAAACAATATGAATATTAAAAAGTTCACCGTATACGTAAAAGGCAACTCATAAAAAAATTAATACACTGAATTGAAAACAAGACTTTTAGACTTTTTTTAAAAAAGCAAAAGGTTTAAAAAGCTAATTACTGTAATTGTTTGACGTAATTTCAAACTCAGTGAATTATTACAGAAATTGAAATCAGTCACAACTTTAAATATGTAAGAAAAGTTAATAAGAACTTTATGACTAGAAAGTACTTTGATAACTAATGGCAATAACTTGAGCTTTGGTATACATGTTCGTGATAAAAAAAAAAAAAAAAAAAAAAAAAAAAAAAAAAAAAAAAGTGCCGATATATAGGCCTCTAGTTATCTGAATGGCAATAAAGTGGCGCTCACGATTATGGTTATAGGAACAGAAAGGTGAAATTTTCGAATGGCGAGGACCATTTCTTCCAGTCGCAAAATTCCCAACGCATGCGAAAATCCTAAAAAGTGCTGGAATGGTGCGTGTAACACAAAAAACTTACGCGTTGTGCACGCACAACGAACAGCTCTGCGAACGGCTAAAAAACACACGATTGGGGCGGACATAGGAAATTTGTATATGACAGAGGCAAAAAAACAATCACAGAACGCTATTTGCCAGATATTCAGCGTAGAAAAAGCAGTGTGGGAATATTAGTCCTTTAGTCGGACGCTCGCAAATTCCAACGAAATGATTCTGGCAGAGAAAGTTCGTGGTGAATTGGTAAAGCTTTATTATCAAAATAGGACGCATGCCGCGGAATCCTTGCGTGTTTACCATAGAAACTATTGACAAATACTTGGTCCATGTACTGTGCTAGCTCTGCGTGATTTCTTAAAGCAATTCGATGAAACCATCTGAACCTGCGATAGACAACGATCATAATGATCTACTATTCCTTAGGATACTTTTATGGAAATACATCACATAGTAACTTCAGGACACACGCAAACTGCAAGGGGTGCACCTGGTATTGGATATACTATCCAAAAGCAACTGCTCTCCGTAATTCTACATATTGGTACCTGCGCGTCTAGATATTGGATGTGTGCACCATCAACAATGTATAGACTTTGAAAATGAATTTCTTATCCGATATGATGGATATAACGACTAGCCTATTCCTATATTATGGACGTACAAGGCACATTTCACCTTAATACGCTATGTCAACACCAAAAAATGTGTTCACTGGGCAGACACGAAACCGCACGCTGTGGCAACAGTTCATTTGTACGATCCAAAATTACATGTGGTGCAGCATTACAGGCACAATTGTTCTAGACTCGTAATTCTTTGAGAACCAACTTGGTTTACTACACTCTCTTGGTTTTGCGATATGCACTGAATGAAGCAATGAAGATAGCGCACCTCCACATATTGAGAAGTCTGTTCGCAGTATTGGAATACCCTGGAACAGTATTTTTGGCCATCTCACACAATTTTCCATTTACTGTGCTTCCGTGATCCCTGAACTCACTCGTATGGACTTCATGTTCTGGGAATATCTTAAATCTAGAGTGTACAGGTGCAATCCGCAAAATTTTCCGGATTTGCGATATGTTACGTTTGGTTGTATTGTCCACAATCTCCCACATGCAATGTGTAATTGCGTGCGATGCTACCCATGTGAAAAATGTGTAATGCCAATGTTCTTTTTTTTTTTTTTTTTTTTTTTGCATTTTTATTTTCAATCTTGAAGCTTTTAATTCATAATGAATTGCTATTTTTCTTCTCCCATAATTTGAAAGTGTAAAAGAAAAAAAAAGGAAAAGATGGTTTAGATGCCGGATTTTAGAAGTTACACTGTATTCTTAAATTTATTTCAGAAATGTTTATGCTTAATAAGGTTCTTTATAAGTCAAAACCATTTTAAAATATAATTATTGGCTCAGTACCAATTTAAAAAATACTATTTATTCTGTCACCTGTGGGCTATAAACTTACAGCAAATGTAATTGGTAATAACATAACTGATATTGCCGTAAAATTCCCAAAACAATGCATATAATGGAAAAGGTACTTGTATATAACAAACTGTAACAGCAAAAATCTGAAAGTAAAAAAGAAAACAAAATTAAGTTCTTTTGAAGTCAATAACATTTTCGTGGCCTCTAGGATATTGTCATGCGCAACATTTTGGTAATTAGGCCCTGTAGTCCCGTTCCACATGGCGATTTAATGCTATGATATTTTTAAATACAAATCAATGACTCGTAAATATTAGGTAACCACTTAATGGTGTTTAGTTATAAGTTTTTGTGTTCATTTCGCATTTTACGTTCCGATTCCACTTCGTTGAATTTTTTTTTTTTTTCTGTTTATTTATTTACTTTTGAGAAATGCAACGCCAAATCTTTTTTAAACAAATTTACTTATTTTTTCCATAAAAAAAGATTGTATTGAAAAGGGACACTGTTTAACTATGGTCATTTCGCATTTTACGTTCCGATTCCACTTCGTTTACAATTGAAATTTAAAGATCGGAATTAATACAAATTGTCTGTAGAAATTTTATATTTTTTAAATTTATTTAAAGTTAAACAGATATTATATTTGATAAGTCAGTAGCCTGAAGACGTTTTAAGATTGAATATGGTATACAAATTAAAAGTAATACCTGAAAAAATCTACACAAGAAAATTGCTATATTTTTTATTAGTTCCATTCTCTTTATACCACATGAAATATAATTTTGAAAAAATACAAGAATTGTACTTCTGGTGCTTCTTCTCTAATTAATTAAGTTATTAGATGATTATTTAAAGGAAAATATATTACTGAACTTATAAAACTTTTTAAATGATCTACGAAACTTTAGCCATTTCACCTTGCTAAATCTAGACATGTATATTTAGACTTTTAATTACGAAAGTTCCTATTGTACTGCAGAAAGTTTTAATATATTTTCACTTCAAATCTCTCCGTTCAACTTTCTTTAAATTAGAAGCTGGGATTTAAGTAATTAGAAATGTTTTACCTCTGTTCAGACTCTCTAATTAATCTAAAGGCTAATTTATTTAAGACAGAAATCATTTTTACAACTTTTTAAAACAGGTTTTTTGTTTTAGTAAATGTAATTTTCTTTCTTTCTGTTTGATCAGATACGAAAGTTAAATTTATGGGCCTATATCGTAAACTGTGCAGTACATGGATGTATATATTTCTATCTTTTTTTTTTCAAAATCACTCAATCAGACTATTTTTGAAACATATAAATAAAAGGGAAAACTTGTAATAATATAAATATCTTTGAGAAAGTGTTCATTTCGAAAAACGAATGCCATAAAATCTATGTGATCTACTCCTCCTCTTTAAAATAACTGAAGCAAAATGTGACTGAGATTCGTTGAAAATAACCAAACAAAAGCACAAACGTGTTATCCACATACGATACTGTGTAGATGTCACGTGTTTTTGATGACCAGAATTTTATACTATATGATTTTCTTGACACGTCTGACTTTCATTTCAATTGTAGGTAAGTAATAGTGAACTATACTTTGATGCAAGACTACTTTTCAAAGGTATTACTCTGGATTTAATAGACTGAATTCAGAGCAACAAGTATCAAGATTTTAAATTGGCAAATGTGTCAACAAAATTCTTTTCGTTTTACATATTTTTAAGTCGCTATATAAATATTTATTTCTATTCGTAAAGTGAAAATAATTTTGCTATATTATTAAAAATTATTATTATTTATATCACAGACTTCTCAAAAAATACTTTAAAGAAAAATAAATACTATATTATTTGAAAGGTAATGTATAGATATATTTTTGAATAATAAACAAAAGGGAATAAAATAAGGGGAAATGATGTATAGGGAATAACAAATCATTAAACTAAACGGAAGAGATAATTTTATGTATGAATGTTTGAAATAATAAAATATTTAGAATATTCAGATTTTTTTTTTAATTTATTATATTAAAAAGATCTCTTAAAAAATGAAAGAAAAGTTTCAGAGGGCGTAAATATTGTTGTTAAATAAAGTTTCTTCCTCAATCTTCATAAAATAGATTGATGTACATAAATATTTAATCTAACTGTTTTTTCGTAATAGATATACGAAATATTATGAAAGATACTCACTAGGGAAGAAAAATCGCAGTTTCCTCTAACAATTTAAAGGCTCTCGTGGGCAACATTACCTGTATATATGGACGTAGCTGCAATATTTAACATTCATGAACTGCCCTTTAGTAAGTAAATATTCTCAATGCATTTCTGAATGCTATTTTTCAAAATAGGAAATTTCGTGAAATATCAATTTTTATATAAAACATTTTAATAAATAGGTTTTAACTTCAAGAACTTGTCAACTACGATATATTTTTAAATACAACCGATTAGAAAAAAAAAATCAACGTACGTGAAACATTCGAAAAACGGGTATGTACGTATGTACTTCATTTGCTAACTAGCATTTTTATAAAAGTTTCCATATAACTTAGTGTGTTATTTCTGATGAAAATTTTCCATTGGAAAATGAGAGACGTGAAAATTTCAAATACAAAAATGCGGGTTATAATGCCATATAATAATAATAATAATAATAATAATAATAATAATAATAATAATAATAATAATAATAATAATAATAATAATAAATATTCGAAAAAAATTGCAGCTAGAAAGTGTTGAATTAGAAAATAAAACATATTATCCTGTTTTTTTATCCTAAGAATTATCATTAGTGTAAAGATCTGAACTATATCAGATTCGCCATATAGAAAGAACTAATGCTTTTCTAAAACAGAGTAAAAATATGTTAAAGTCCAGTAAGATGCACGGCAAGATGAAAGAAACTACTCAGTCACCATCGCTCTTGGACATTTGACAATCGGTGACAGTTTGCTAATGCTAAGGAGCAGCCGGAACTTATTTGATCTTTGAGCGTGGGAAGAGAACTCACATACGTTCTCACGAGAGCATATGATCGCAGGATCCACGTGCAAAAAGAGGAGTTTCCTAAGGTGTCCACTCAGGAGACAACAGTAAAGGTCCCTGGGAGGTTCTTAAAAAGAACGGACAGTTAGTGGCTGAGAAACTCACTATTGTTTTTAGAGGAAGATAATTGATATATATATACGAGAGGATGCGGAGGAGGGACTAGATTTTGGCTAGAGTTGGAAGAGCGACTTTTGGAGTGGAAGAGTTTGAAGGCCGAGAGGGCCGAGATTTACGATTCCTGATACCGGGGAATGATACCTGAATCAGCGGCGACAGGCGGTGCCATCGCAGAGAAGAGATCTTGATCTCGGAGACAAGACAAGCGTCTTCCAATATATAATGCATTACGATGACTCAAATTTCGCAATATACGACCATTTAAATTTGATTGTTGCATATCATAAAATAAAAGAAAGAATAGAAACAGGCAACTTTATCCGTCTTAAACAAGATGACAGTCCTAGTGAGGATGAATTTGAGAGAGACTTTCAGCAATACGGGCATTACAGCTCATCGGAGTCTGACGAAGAAAAAGTTGAAGGGTCAGATGAAGAACCTAATACAGATGAAAGATATCTTTCCTCGAGTGAAGGGGATACTGACTGCGAGACCGTAGATAAAGAAAACAAATTCCTAGAAGAAGAAGAGAAAAGTGATTTTGACGAGCGGATGTGCATAATAAATGGTAAAAATAATCAGTCGATTAACTTGGAAGATAAAATAACCTATGCAGATAATGAGAAAATATTACTAGAAAAAATAATAAGGGAAAAGCAAAATGAAATAAATGCTTACAAGGACATGTTAACTGAAAAAGAAGAAATACTTAATGAAGAAAAGATTAAACAACAAGAATTGGAAGAAAAAATGAATGTACTGCAAAATAGATATGAAAAAGAAAAAGAAACTAACTATAATACTAGAAAAACTAATTAAATTAGAAGAAAAATTAACAGAAAAACAGAATGAAATAACAAATAAATCTACAAAAATTGACAATCTACACAAAGAATTACAACAACTACAAAAAAATAAGACTAATAAGAAGCAGCTTCATAATAAAGAAACAATAACAAACCATCCAAAAATTAAAGAAAAATATACTCAAACAACCAAAAACTCAAAAGAAGACAAAATAAACGAGCAAGTTAGTAATGAGACACATCTGCGAGAAGACAAGAATGATGTAACCTCGGAACTCGGGGAAATACAGGATACAAAATGTGAATATTACTCCCAGGAGGTGCAGCATAGTATAAGCCTAACAAAAGAAACAGAACTTAAACGGATTGAAGAAAAGCTTTATAGATTGGAAAAACTATTAGGAGAAACAACATTAAAAATAACCAATAGCTATAGAGAAGAAATAACAACAGATAATTCCACAAGGGAACAGGACAATTATACAGAAGCAGCAATTCTCATAAAGGGTCTTGAAGGATCAAAAATATCAGAAATCCAAGGAATAATTACTGCAAAATTATTGCAATTAGAACATTTGCCATTATTCTATAGCAGAACATCTAAAAACAGAAAAGCTATAATTATAAAAACCCAACAAGAATCGTAGTTACTAGAAATATATCAACATATAGAAAAATAGAAGATATAAAAAGTATCACGGAAATACAATACAGAAAACATAACACTAAAAGAATTATCATTATAGGTATTCCAAAAGATACACAGGGAGAATATCTTATAAATCAAATAAAGCAACATCCAAACATAAAGAAAAGTTCATACACCCAGATTCAAAAAGTAATACAAAAAACTTCGTCAAGATATTATCAACTGCTCCTCGAGGTAGACAAGACAACTTCGGACACACTTTTGAGCATGAAACTTATAAATGTGGGATTACGAAACTGCAGGATTCATCTTTACAGGCCAATCATCAGGTGTGCGAACTGTCAATTGTACGGACACTCCGAAAGTAACTGCAGGAGAAATTCAATATGCGCATTCTGTGCGATGGGTCATCAGACCACTAGTTACACGAATATAAACAAACAGGATCTCAGAAACTGTGCAAATTGTATAAACTTACCAAATTATTATAAACACACAGCGAACTCAACACAATGCCCCACCTTTATGAATCAGATTAAATACAGGAATGACATTTCCAGTCCAGGCAAGAGTGGCCTTGGTGGTGGTGGCTGGTTTTGATGGGACTAGTTATAACTACAAGGTGTATGAACTTATACATGAACTTATATGAACACTTAAGTTTAAAAAGTTGTGGGTAATCTATAAACCCTCGTTTGTACATAACAATATTTAGAATAGTTATAATTAATCTTAAAACTTATTTGTTTTCAAAGGGTTCCGCAGGTAGTGAAACTTTTTCCTACCCTGGGCTTGGGGGTTACACCCAACCATAAGCCAAAAGCGGGTTCCCAGGGTGGGTGCTTGCTTGCTTAATAGACTAACTGCCACCTTCTCATAGACACTATTGTTAGCAGTCTGTGATTAAAAACAAAAGAGAGCTGAGCATCGAGCAGCAGGGCAACGTCATAGCCGCAACACTGCGAAGGAGTCAACAGTCCAGCGACCCAGGAGAGAGCAATGGGACATCCAGGAGATCCACCTAAAGCCAAAAGGAGAGAGCCGACAACCGACAGACTCCCTCGGAAAGGCCTGACCCTGACGCAAAGAGAGTGACTGATACTTCAACGGCAGCACACTGGCCAAAGCAACTGTGACGGGACCACAACACAACAGAGCAGGTAGGCTCATTATTTTTTTGAATGGCTCTCAAATTTTGTTTTAGTAGAATTTAAATGTTTTAAATTCGGGATCTAAAATTGTGAGATAGTAAAATTGTTGTAATTTGTAAAGTAAACATTAAGATAAGAGCATCAAGCCAAGTATAACAGAGGCAAATTCATAGGCATTTAAGATAGCTCAAGCTAGGGAGCAGATTAAAATCTGGTTTATATTCGAAACGAATACTTAGGAAAATTTTGTTTCTAAGAAAGGAAGCGGAGAAAATTTTCAGGGGAGATTGCAGTAGCGAGCCGAAAAAAAAGGCTCAGGGGAACAGTTTTTTAAATTAGAGATGCAAGTAGTGTAATATTACATGTAAATTGTGAGGAAAATTAATTTATGTTAGTTAAACTACTGAATAAAGATATTTTCTAGAAATTTATGGTCAGAACACTGATTACTCTGGTCATGGTTTGCAAAGAAGTGCTCAGATTTGAAAAATTTGAAAAGTTTATTCGAAATATATGTGTGCAATTTCTATGAGATTTTACTATATATTGTGTTTTATCCTATGTGTATAGGGACTTTAAACAGAAAAATTTATCTTGCACATTGGTTATTTTTAACAAAAGGGGAAGGTATCCAAAAAATTTCACAGATATTGTAAATTTATACTTTATATCCTGTATTTGTATTTAAAATTTGTTTATGTAAACATATTTTATAGTGTTAATTAACAGGTTTTGAATTGTCCGAGGAAATTATTGGTGTAAATTATTGAAATTGTATTAAAAATAAGGCTTCATTATGACAAAGGTGCCCGCATTAAAACATTGCAGAAAAGTTGATTTACAGAATTTAGCAGCAGAATTGGGTGTAGCACTTGAGAATGGGGATACAATACAAATAATCATCCAAAAAATTGAGCAATCAGATAGCTACGACGAGGACCTTGCGCTAACGCAAGCCAGGTACATTGTACAAGATAGAGAGGAAAATTTAGCTAGAGAAAAAGACCGCGAGAAGGCAGAAAGGGACCGCGAAAAGGAACAGTTAGAATTAGAAAGATCTAAATTAGACAACGCAGACAGACAGAAAGAAAGATAATTCAAACTAGAAGAAATAAGATTAACGCACGGCACAGAGAGAAGCAGTTCAATCGCGAGCAATCGTTCTGATAGAGGCCCAAAATTAAACATAAAATCTATTATGCATTCGTTCGACCCAGACAAATCAGACATAACTTTATTTTTAAATTTATTTGACAGACAGGCAGAAAGATCGGGGATCGAGTCAGATGATCTAGTAACTCATCTTTTAGCTTTATTGCCCATAGAAATTTCAGAATTAATTTTACGAGAACCGTCTGACAGCGTGGACAATTTTGCTCACGTGAAAAAAATTCTCTTAGAACGATATAGGTTAACAGCAGAAGCCTATCGTTTAAAATTAATGAGGCATCAAAAAATACAACACCGCATGGAAATACCTAATCTTCGAATTAAATAGTTTTCAAGACGGGTGGCTTGATGGATTGGGCATCAAAACCTTAGAGGAGCTAAAAGACCTGCTTATTACGGAACAAATTAAACGAAGAGTGCCGATCGAAAATAAAAATCATTTTATTGATTCGTGGGCAGAGTATAAAAAACCAGACAAACTCACAAAAGATTTGGACGGGTATGAAGCAATAATTGGCGCGACGTCCTGGAAAGGGTATGCCAGACCCCGCGGAAAAAAGATTCGAGAAACCGAGATATGCGGAAAAAGACAGCGAAAAATGACCCGATCGCCCAAATTACGAGGAAAGGGACCCGAGGAAAAATGCTGATAATAAATTTAATTGGCGGGAGAAAATGACGATAGGGAAAGGAAAAGCTTTCGAAAAAACAGAACAAAGCACTTGCTTTCAATGCGGAAGTCCAAAACATAGGACACGAGATTTAAAAAGATCGGAAAAAGAAATAAGCACGGTACATCATGTTAGGTGTAGTACGAAATTAGATAAAGGTTTCAAACCATATTTAAGTAAGGGAAAGATAAATGGAGTAGAAATTACAATGTTACGCGATACCGGAACTATGGACGATTTATGTTCAAGAAGATTCATTAATAAAGGGCAATTAAACGGAGAAATTAAGTGGTTAAGGCAACCTCTGGACAGGGAACTTCAACAGCTTTCGGTTGCGGAAATAAAGTTAGAATTAGCGGATAAAACGGTGATAACAACTAAAGCACTTATCACAGACAACGAGTCAGATTTGGATTACTATATCCTTGGAAACAGAACACAAGAATTAATCAATTCGTATGAGCGTAAAAAAACTAAACAGCCGGCCGGAGAAAACAAAACCAATAGCATTCGAAACTTTCAACGGTGCATTCAAGGGGTGAGTCAATCACAAGAGATTAGTCCGGAAACCGTCACGGCAGACGATGAGTTGGACGTGAGTGAAGGGGAGGAACCAATTTCTTTACCACCGCTCGCACAGGAGTCGAATGAGAATGACGACCAAAAACGACATGAAAATACCGTTTGAAAATGAAACATATAGCTTACGGAAAAAAGTAAGACGGATTGTAAAAATGCACAAAACATAGTCAAGTCGCGTGAGGAATCGATTTCCAGGTCAGAAAACTTTCGAGGCGATAGGGATTTTAAAAACAAACGGGCGTTACGAAAAAGGATTATAACGGTAATCCGAAAAACAGAATAGCGACGAATTCGTCCAACTTCGAGAAAGAGGGGAGAACAAAAGACAGTGTTCGAAAACGAAATAAAAGAAAAGTCTATGGGTCAGAAAACCAAGAGAAACAGCTGTCAGGTGAGGTCAAAAACTTAAGGATTATAAGAAACTCAGACACACACATAACTCGCGAAGACAAGAAGTCAAAAATACCGGTAAAAATCATACAAAATAGGCAAAGTACTGGACAAGAAAAGCTGTTCAGAGATTCATTTCAGAAAGAAGGGATTAAAATGAGGGAACAGAAGGTTAAGTCGCATGACGTCGGTAAAAAAGTCAGAAGGGAGAGTGAAAACTCAGTTAAAAATAAAAAGTGCGAATTACAGAATTTATGCAAAACAGTAGAAAAGGATTTTAAACCCGGGAAACAAATACTAGATTTAGGAACAAACGGTCAACAAAATGAAACTGATAGTTGGGAAGACATTACGAAAGGGAAAGAAAAAATAGCAAGGGTGGGCGAACTTATAGAGATCCCCAAAAATAAAAAACAGGCGAAAGCAAATAAAGCGAAACGTGCTAGAAAAATTAATACGAAAATGAAAAGTAATAAAGGAGTAAAGGTCTGGAAAATTGCTGGTCAAGGAGAAAAGTTTAACACTCATAATTCCATGAATAGATTGAAAAGGCGAAAATGGAAAGGAATTGGCAACAGGAAAACGGGACAAAAAAGCACGAACATAGATTTAGAAGCTAAAATCAGGGTAAAAATAAAGAAAAAGCCAACGGTAGTTAAAATAACGGAGATAAATACATTGTCAAAATCTAAAAGGGAAACAGAAAACAGGAAAGGGTTAGATAAAAACAAGGAAATTGATCAAAAAGAAATCAGTGAAAGGCAAGAGGATAGGCAAAATTCAGAGAGGCATTCGACAAATAAACGAAAGAATACGGGAAAAGTTGGGGTTACGAGAATAGTTGCCTTAAAAAAATTAAAGAGCTGCACTGATAAGAAGAGTTTAATAGAAACGGATAGCAGTGCGCTTTCATCTAGGAATAGCAAAAACAAAATGACTCGTAAACCGCTCAAAAGGGCACATACTTTGCAACCTGACCAATATGCCAGAGTACAAAGGCCAGGGAAGGACATTGTCCAAGTAGATTTTTTGAGTAGGGCAGAGTAATCTTGAAAAAAAAAGAGAGAAAATTGTATGTAGTACGTTATCATTCCTTTTAATGTTTGACAATATAATACAGTGTGAAGTGTTTGAAATAGAATAAACTGTAAAATATTATACAGAGTGTATAATGAATACTTTTTTTGTGAAGGGGCAGGCAGGCAAATAAAGTTTTTTTCTATTTTTTCTTTTTTGCATGTGAGCCATTCATATAAATTTTGAGTCACCTTTCTCTTTTCCAGAATATTTCGTCCTCCGGCCAAAATATTCATTTAAAAGGAGGGGGGTGGTTGTAAAGATCTGAACTATATCAGATTCGCCATATAGAAAGAACTAATGCTTTTCTAAAACAGAGTAAAATATGTTAAAGTCCAGTAAGACGCACGGCAAGATGAAAGAAACTACTCAGTCACCATCGCTCTTGGACATTTGACAATCGGTGACAGTTTGCTAATGCTAAGGAGCAGCCGGAACTTTTTTTATCTTTGAGCGTGGGAAGAGAACTCACATACGTTCTCACGAGAGCATATGATCGCAGGATCCACGTGCAAAAAGAGGATTTTCCTAAGGTGTCCACTCAGGAGACAACAGTAAAGGTCCCTGGGAGGTTCTTAAAAAGAACGGACAGTTAGTGGCTGAGAAACTCACTATTGTTTTTAGAGGAAGGTAATTGAGATATATATACGAGAGGATGCGGAGGAGAGATTAGATTTTGGCTAGAGTTGGAAGAGCGACTTTTGGAGTGGAAGAGTTTGAAGGCCGAGAGGGCCGGGATTTACGATTCCTGATACCGGGGAATGATACCTGAATCAGCGGCGACAGGGCACCGGGGTGCCATCGCAGAGAAGAGATCTTGATCTCGGAGACAAGACAAGCGTCTTCCAATATATAATGCATTGCCTGTGAACTTAATAGACTAACTGCCACCTTCTCATAGACACTATTCTGATTGATGCATAAACTTTTAGTTCAACAAGAATTACATTGTTGTGTACATAGCAACTTATTATTACTCCAGAATATCTTTGATTGTGTTATAAAATAAATTTCATGTTAACATATTCTAACAGAATATAAATTGCTAAGCCTTCGAAGTTAATACCCTCGAACATCGCTACCGCCTTCTTAGGGCACGGCACATTAGTTTATCACTTCACCCAGAAAATATTTGTAGTGTTTTTAATTTTCTTAATTAACGCCTTTCATTATGCTAGAAATGTTACATTACACCCTTTTGGTGAAAAGAGTTTGATATAGTTTATGGCCTACAGATACACTTTTTTTGCAGATTAGCGGAAATACTACAAAAATGCATTGCTTAAATTAAACACAAACACGTAGTCTGTAAACTTTTGGTATCAATTCATAAAAATTACACAAATAAAAAGTTCCATAACCGCGCTTGTATATTGTGTAAAAATGTAATTTTATAGTATTTTTGGTATAAGTTCTTCGGAGTAATAAATAATTATATTAATATATATATATATATATATATATATATATATATATATATATATATTTAAGAAATCTTTTGATTTACTCTTCTAAGCCGAAATCTAAGCCAAATACATGAAATTTGTAGTTATAGTCATCCGATATAATTCATTTAGGTAAAATTCTAACAGGATTGTGTCCTTTCTAGATTTGTATTAGTTGAAAATAGATTCAATATATATTTTTATGTAGTATGACATACTGTATAATGAATGTAAAATGATCTTTAACCTTTTTCCGAAAATTTGCATTAAAACCATTTTATTTCTTTTCAATAGAAACATTATTACCCCTAAATTGTTTAGAAACAAAACTTGTCAACATAGATTTATCTTTTAATCATTTTCTGTAAATAAATATGTTACATATACATCATAATTTGTTATATTGAAACAAAGATCCTGACAAGAGCCTGAAATTTTTAAATTAAAGTGTGAGTTGTAAAGCTATCATTTCATTTAAATGTAACATATTAAAATTCTCAAGTTATAGTAACAGTAACTTTAATTAAATGCCACTTTTACAATTAAATCTTCGACACGTGTAAAATTAACATTTAGTAAACAGTTGTACTGTTAGGTTATAGATTAAGCGGAATTACAACTTATAAAAAAATTATTAAGCATGTATGGAATTTCACAAAATAATGATTTATGTTTATTATTTATTGTTTATTTTATTATCTCATTAATGAAAAAGGTTAAAATATGTTGTTACTTAAGTAATCAAAATTACTTTACTATATATGTATCTATATCTACATATATCAATATTTATTAACTATTAACTCATAAATAGTATGATATCAGTACTAAATAAATTATACAAAGTCAAACATACATAAACACATTCAAGGAAAAATAATTATATTTTATAAATTTATATAACACCGAAACATTTTTTCGTAATGTCAGACATAAATAAATCATTTTAATAACAATCAAACAAATCAGTTCTTTCATGTTGCTATATAGAAGATATTAAACTATTCGCATTCATAACCAATTCGCAATCCTTGTGTTTGTTATGTTGCACTGTTGAGAATATATATATATATATATATATATATATATATATATGAGGGGCTCTTATCCTCGGTAAACAGAATCCATTTTGATAAACATGAGATAATCTTTAAAACACCAAATAAAATAAACTAAGACAGTCTTGAGCACAGTTAAAAAATAAAATTATAAATAATATACTTAAAAACAATTAAAAATACAATATGTAAACGGTTCGCTAAACTAACTTTATCTGTTCTTGATTTGTTCTGTCGTTTGAAATGCAATGGATATTTTTTGTACTGATGATGCCTTGCGTGTCGCTCGGCGAAACGTTTACATATTGTATTTTTAATTATTTTTAAGTATATTCTTTATAAATTTTTTTTTAACTGTGCTCAAGTCTGTCTTAGTTTATTTTATTTGGTGTTTTAATGGTTTTTAAATTCAGACGTTAAATATATATGTACTGTAAATGAGATAATCTATTTAGAAAGAGCATAAAATCTGTTTTATCTGCGCCCTCTGTAAATCAAATTTGCAAACAGATGACATATATCGTCGCCAAAGAACAATAGCAGGATATGATTAACAAATGAGTGTCGAGTAAATTCGATTTTAAAGTTTACCGTTTTTCCAATGCTAAATATTTTAGGCTGTAGAATATGGATTAAAAAAATCGCAGTTACCCTAACTTTTGGTTAAATTTCAGGTGGCGTTTATAACAAATAAATTAACATCATAGAAGAAGAACTAAATTCACTTGTGCTATTGTTGCCCTTCATATGTTTGATAATATCTAGGATATAGAATCGGATTCAAAACCATATCCAAGTGTTTACCTAGGAAAATCAACTATTTATATAGGACATCATTAAGGAGTGCTGTGCAGTTTTGTCCCGTTTCAAACGCGTCAGTGATATTAAATGAAAAAAAATAGTAAAAAAAAAGTTTTAGAGTAATATTTCTAAATGGAGATTAAGAATAATTTAATAAATATTTATTGAAAGTACTACAAAATTCTAAATGAGTGTGTCACTGTGGGCTTATATTGGGACTGGATGTCAAAATTCTCAAAAATATGCATTTTGCTTTCCTTTTTGCTACTGCTATTTTATTTTAAATACTAGAAAGTTAATTCAATTAAATAAAGCGAATATCATATTTTTTTGACAATTACTTCAGCTGAAATTAAAAATTTTCAGTTGTTTTAATGGTTCTGACCTGTCTTTAACTGAAAGTTTAAGTTCTTTTATCTCAGAATGGATTTTTTCGTTATTTGTCACTTTATTTAAAATCATATGTTTAAATTTTCTTCAGTGATCCATAAATGAAATGTTCTACAGAGGTTTTGTTATTTTTTAAAGAAATTGTTTTCGAGATTTTTCAACTTATGTGAATTTTTTTTTATATACTCATAAAAGTAAAAATTACTCTCAAAATTTCTCTTTTTTCACTTTTAAATTTACTGTAAAATTTGCATGTAAAATTGCTAGAAATCCTGAAGGCAAAATAACAACAAAACCTTTTTTACAAACAATATCGAAAAACGTACTGAATTCGGACAAGTAATTCATGAGTTACATGAAAAATTAAATAAGTACAAAATTAAATAAAAAAAAATTCAAACAGTATTTCAAAATCTGAAAAATCATTTCTAACATAAGTAATCTTTATTGAATCATACATTAAAGAAAAAAATGCATTAAAATTTGCATACAAATAAAGGAAGAAAATTTTGTCAAATTGCACCCTTTCAATGTGACTGAAAAACAGCTTCATGTGTTTTGGAATGGTAGAATAACATAAAATCTTTCCTCTTTCATTTGTATTTTGATCTGGACCCAGAATTTGTTTTTCCAGATGAACTAAATATTCACCTCTTGTTTATGGCTTCATACGCAGCGGATTTGTTTTACTCATATTTTAAAGAAATAGCAAACATCTATTAGATAAAAAACCCTTGAAATAAGATTTTTGAACAGGAGATTTTCATTAACTTTTCAATCATACCTAACACAGATAAAGAGTAATCAAGTGCAAACTGCAGGAAGTGAAAGCGAGGCAGTACAGCATGGTATGTTGTGCAGCAGCAGTAGGACACACAATCTTTTGGCGCAATTACTTCGGTGAGACAATAAGATATTTCATTTCAAGTAGTGTTGCACTAAACGAATGTGACTTTTGGAACGTCTGAAACACAAAGTTACGCTTTATATAAAATGTATGTGAAGACATAAAACGTGTTCTTGCATTCCACTAAATTCAGAAACGGATTTTCATACCAATAAATCAAAAAACACATTTTCGATTTATTTTTAGATGTTTTACTGCTGCTCTGAAGCGACGATTTGATAATGTTTGTGAACACAGACTTGGTTTACTGTGGAAGTGGATAAAACTGATTTCATGCACCTTCTAAAAGACTATCTAATTTTTTTTCTTGGTCTACTATGGCTGTGATGTCTCATATATATATATATATATACATACATATATATATATACATATATATATATATATATATATATATATATATATATATATATATATATATATATATATATATATATATATATATATATATATATATATATATATACATATATATATACATATGCATATGTATATATATGCATATATATATATATATATATATATATATATATATACATTTAACATTTTTGTTGTTTTAATATTTTTGATGTAGAGTTTCAGTTTAAATATAGTGAGTGATGAAGATTGATATTTGTTTGTGGTTTATATATATATATATATATATATTATATTTCATTTTAATTAATGGTTCGTTTATTTTGTAGATTTTCCTGCGATTGTTAAAAGTATTTCAAACTACCAATTATATTTTTATATTTATGATTGTAAGAAAAATCCACTACTTTTATAGCGCTTTTATAATATGTGTGATACTTTAAAAATATTACATTTTCATATCAAAAATCGATAGCACCTAAATATTTGAAATAATTTTAAAATTTATAAAACTAATAATTCCGGAAAATTGAGAAATGCGTAAATTAATGTAGGAAGTAAATATAATAATTTCGTTTAGGTCGCATCTTGTTTATTTTTTCTAAAATTTCATTTATGGTTAAATTAAACGGATTAGTATTTCAGTTACAGAAACATATTGAGTTTAAATATGTATTTATTTAAATATATATTTATATGTATACATATACTTCTGTAAAATATAAATTCGGTAAATAACATAAAAAAAAGAAAAAAAATCGGATAAGAGAAACGGGAAACATAGTTTCAAATTACTCTCAATCAAAACATTTATTAAAGGAACATTATATGAACTGCACATCAGAGAATAATCAAATGAAGTGGTTTTTTACTTCAAAAATGTTAATTTAGTTAATTAGTAATGTGCGTGGTATGATAGCTTTAATTTCGTAAATATTTTCAAATTATGAAAAAAATTCCAAATGTATTTCCAAAGTCTAGGAGCAATAGTTAATGATATAAAAGTTCAGCATAGTAAAACGCTTAATTAATTTAATAAATTTATTTATAATTAGTATTTTCGTAGGAAAATAAGTAAAATTGAAGCTTAATTAATATTAATATTCATGCCCTGTTAATTCAACGCTTTGGATTGAATTGTTTTAATGTTTGAAGATTTATTTTCATTTTCCCATATCAGTTGAGAGTTCATTTTGTTTCTATAAAAAAGGGATCTTTTTCTTTTAGCGTGAAAAGTATGTTACTAAACAGAACATTTTTCTTTTTGAAGACTTAAATAATTTTTAACGAAATATCGTAGGGTTATTCAATAATACACATTGGTGAGCAAAAATTAAAGAACATCACAAAATGCTAATTGTCAAATACGCGAACGCTCTAAAGGAAATAATATATTTCGAGTAATTACTATCTCTACAATACAGCTAGTCCATATAACATCTCTTTCATGTCACACATGATCACAAATATCACAGTCACGACGGTGCAGAAAAAAAAATAGGAAATTCCATACATCTCACTATGAGTCTCAAAAGATCACTATATGTGACTCCACTGAGACGGCACTGTGGCTGCTGCTTTGTGGCGAGTCACCATGTGACTTTACAATGTAGTTACATTGTGACTCTCATGTGACTCTCATCTGTAGATTGAATTTCAAAGTCATCGTGAACGCTGCATTGTAATTAGTTACAAATAATGTCACATTAAAGTCACATGATGACTTTCAGATGACAGAGAGACTACTGTGAAGTCACCATTGCGCTCTTTTGGAAAAATTCTCAATGTGTCTATAATGTGACATTATTTGGTGACTTATTATAATGCAACGTTCATGATGACTTTGAAATTGAGTCTAAAAATGACAGTCACCTGAGAGTCACAATTTAACTACATTATAAAGACACCTGGTGACTCGTCACAAAGCAGCAGTCACATTGACGTCTCAGTGGAGTCACATATAGTGATCATTTGAGACTCATAATTAGATATACGGAATTTCTCATTTTTTTGCTTCACCGTAGTGTCTGTGACACTTGTGACCATGTTTGACATGAATCGATATGTTATATGAACTAGCTGTGCCATTATTATCCGGGCAATTTCAATTTTAGACATTTTGTCGAATATTTAAATATATACTTGAGGGACTTTTCTGGAAATTCAGGATTATAAAGAATGTGTTTGATCTCAAATTTATCAACGTTGATTTGATAAGTAGGACGATTAGAGCAACGACAAAATATCAAAGAAAAATAGTAATATCTATACATTCTGTAAATTAAAATCCCCGAAATGATCTATCACTACAGGATACAAATGTGTGGATACTGTATAATACTTTTACTGTTGTGTGTAAGATTAGCGCGCTTATTCTTCGAGATATAACGATTTTGTTTTAATTCTAAAAATCCATATATGTTCTGATATATGAGCATTTGTCGACATTTTTCCCTGTGCATGCGCGAACGATAACAAAGATTTTTTTTTTACATAATTTAATAGTCAACCCTATGGGGAAACTCTTAAAGAGAATTCGTTCAAATCTAGTGAAAATTCAGAAAGATATCGGCAATAGAGTGTGCTATTTTTTAGTTTCTCTCTAAAAGCAGCTGAATGATAATGTATCCTACAATTTGTCGATTTTATTTATTTATTTTTTTATCGATGCTTTAGTACTTCCAGGATAAACACCAGAACAAGCCTATTTCATGAAAAAAAGAAGTCTCAAAATCAGAGCATTAGTACCAAATCTACTCGTTTATATTCACTAAATACGGCAGTCAGTTAATAAAAAATAACAATTTCTGGAAAATCCCCTTTTTTCAGCTGCTTTTAAAGAACAACTAAAAATCAGCTCCTTCTATCGCCGATACCTTTGTAAATTTTCTCAATATTTGACTGGTTTTTTTTTAGATCTGTTCCATAGAGTTGACTATTAAATTACGTAAAAAAACAACAAAAAAAATTCTATGTAATTGTTGGTGCATGCGCAGATAAGAATTATTTCATACAACCATTCATATTTCATAAAATATTTAATATATTTACATTCCAATTGCACTATATTGTTTCTACTACATGTTGCTAATATTTCTGAAACCTGCGTTAAATTTAGTTGAAAACCCTGCATGATATAAGCTAAGAACATGCAATAATTTTTTGAACTTAAAATAAATCTCTATATCTCCATGAATATAGGAGCTATTCTTACACACATCTATAAACAAGGGTGGTCCTTAAAAAATTAACTTTTAAATTGTCTATGTCCTACTTTATTCTATGTATAAAATAAAGACTTCCACAAAAATTTCAAATTTTCAAAACATTTTTTAAGGTTTGCTACCAAGGTTTGAATATTAAAAAATAAATAAATAAAAATTGACATATTTTGTAATCTAATAATGTACAATTAATACAAATCCATAGTAATTACCAAATTGAATCATGCTATGATATTAGGCTGTAAAGACTGTCATTTGATTCAAGTTTCAACATATTTACACAGTCTGTTGTGAAAACACAGAAAGTTGTATTTCATGTACATACTCTATTACCCCTCAACTTTCCATCATTGTGAAAGGCAGAGAATCTAACATTCCGTCTTGAAATATAGTTCTCCGTCATTTTTTAGGTGCGTTCGTAATTATAGAAATACGTAGCACCTATAGTCGTCGTTCAGTCCGTCCGTCTGTCCGTCCGTCTGTCTGTCCGTCCGCATATAACAGAGCAAAAACTACCCGACCGAATGATCTGAAATTTTTAATATATAATTGCTGCAAAATTTTGTCGAGCCATTTCCAATTTTATGAAAATCGGATGTATAGTTTAATTACAGGGACAGTCAAAAGTTTTTCTTTACATTACGGCCAATGGGAAAAATTATTGCAAGTGAATTTTAATGATGTTACAGACTTCCGAATGGTCTGAAATTTTTAATATATAATTGCTGCAAAATTTTGTCGAGCCATTTCCAATTTTATGAAAATCGGATGTATAGTTTAATTACAGAGACACCCAAAATTTTTCCGTTACATTACGGCCAATGGGAAAAAATTATAGCAAATGCATTTTAATGATTTTACAGCCTTCCGAATGGTCTGAAATTTTTAATATATAATTGCTGCAAAATTTTGTCGAGACATTTCCAATTTTATGAAAATCGGATGTATAGTTTAATTACAGGGACACCCAATTTTTTCCGTTACATACGGCCAATGGGGAAAAAAATATAGCAAATGCATTTTAATGATTTTACAGCCTTCCGAATGGTCTGAAATTTTTAATATATAATTGCTGCAAAATTTTGTTGAGCCATTTCCAATTTTATGAAAATCGGATGTATAGTTTAATTACAGGGACACCCAAAAGTTTTCCGTTACATTATGGCCAATGGGAAAAAATTATTGCAAATGCATTTTAATGATTTTACAGCCTTCTGAATGGTCTGAAATTTTAAATATATAATTGCTGCAAAATTTTGTCGAGCCATTTCAAATTTTATGAAAATCGAATGTATAGTTTAATTACAGGGACAGTCAAAAGTTTTCCGTTACATTACGGGGAATGGGGAAAAAATTATTGTAAGTGCATTTTAATGATGTTACAGACTATGTACATATTAGGTGCGTTCGTAATTATATAAATACGTAGCACCTATAGTCGTCGTTCAGTCCGTCTGTCCGTCCGTCCGCATGTAACAGAGCAAAAACTACCCGACCGAATGATCTGAAATTTTTAATATATAATTGCTGCACAATTTTGTCGAGCCATTTCCAATCTTATGAAAATCGGACGTATAGTTTAATTACAGGGACAGTCAAAAGTTTTTCTTTACATTACGGCCAATGGGAAAAATTATTGCAAGTGAATTTTAATGATGTTACAGACTTCCGAATGGTCTGAAATTTTTAATATATAATTGCTGCAAAATTTTGTCGAGCCATTTCCAATTTTATGAAAATCGGATGTATAGTTTAATTACAGGGACACTCAAAAGTTTTCCGTTACATTACGGCCAATGGGAAAAAATTATAGCAAATGCATTTTAATGATTTTACAGCCTTCCGAATGGTCTGAAATTTTTAATATATAATTGCTGCAAAATTTTGTTGAGCTATTTCCAATTTTATGAAAATTGGATGTATAGTTTAAGTACAGGGACACCCAAAACTTTTCCGTTACATTATGGCCAATGGGAAAAAATTATTGCAAATGCATTTTAATGATTTTACAGCCTTCCGAATGGTCTGAAATTTTAAATATATAATTGCTACAAAATTTTGTCGAGCCATTTCAAATTTTATGAAAATCGAATGTATAGTTTAATTACAGGGACAGTCAAAAGTTTTCCGTTACAGTACGGGGAATGGGGAAAAAATTATTGTAAGTGCATTTTAATGATGTTACAGACTATGCACTTATGAAGCGCAAAAAAATATACATTCAGTACAATATGGGGTGCAAAAGATAATTATAAAACTAGTTATAGTACGAACGCACCTCATTTGCCACGTTTGACGAGCAATTTCCAACTTGTTTTATCTTAAAATAGCTAAAATGCGTAAAAATTTATAAGGTAATGTTTATAAATTATAGAATTTGACTTTTCGATATTCGTAAAATGTACTAAATGGCCACATTCGTTTCGGAATTCGAGCAAGCAGAGTCCAAAACTTAAAAAAAAACAGAATTATCGGCAAGCGTCTTTTTTTTTTTTTTTTTTTTTTTTTTTTTTTTTTTTTTTTTTTTACTGTTCACTGGGATTACAACATTTTAGAAGCCATTTCAGGATCTGAAACTGTAGACAGATTACCCATTATTGTTTTAGGTAAAGTTATTGACCTGTTACTTGTTGTTCCAAAACTTCAATAAGGAACAGGTGAGGCAATAGCACCTGCTGTTAACGAAATATAGAAGTCGTGGGGAGTACCGAGCAAGTAAAATGTAAGAGTTTTGATATAACTTTTGTTAATATCGGATTATCAAGAGAAGCTTGTGCTATTCTGCAACAGAATATGAACAAAGAAATGATTTGGATTTCCATCAACACATCCTTGAAATACTGTTTTTGTTCTTTATCTTTTGTATCAAGTTTATTGTATTCCTCAATAAGTGCTACCCCACTTTCGGCTACATCATTAACAACTTTGACTGAAGACGCTAGTGCCTTACATGTCTTATAGGATTCATTTTCATTCAAATTAGTCACATCTGTTTCAAAAAATCCATAAAAAAAAAAAAAAAAAAAAAAAAAAAAAAAAACCTCAGAGTACTGTTTTCTGACAGTCTTGGAAAAGGACAAAATTGTAATGTTGTTTTCTTTGCATTTTATTTTAAATGCTAAAAAAAGATGATTCTTTCAACATTTTATAAAAAAACTTAATAACGAATATGAATGCAATCTTTGGAAGTATTAATCATTGTTCAATGTATTAAAAATACCTTAAATCAATAGGATTATATTACTTTAAATATTGCTTGTATTGCAGTGAAACCTGGAGCTTAGTGAACGTATTAACACGGTCTTGCCAGTGAGGGGGTTAGAAAATCTTGCAAGTCATTTTGGAGAATGACATCAGGATCAGCACGTGTTCTTTTCCAGGGTTCATAATTTTCTTCATTTTTCAAAGCATGCACCATTTTTCATTTACTTTCAAAAAAGACATTATCATCGAAAAATGCAAAAGCAACGATTTTTTCTGTGAAGAACAGAAATGGCCTTGGAATTTCTTCAAAGCACACAGACAAATTATTTCATTTACATTTTCGTCTTTTTTTTTTCAAGTTCTTCAGGAGCAATAAGTAATTGGCCCTGATACCAGCTGTGAATGTAGATTTTCACCACAAACGAGCAAACTTGACGAACTCTAGATTTTTCCTGCTTAGAGAGTTTAAACTGATCTCTAAATAAATAAACCTTAGAGCGAGTATATGGCCTTTACCATCCATGGAACTCGATCAAATCCTCCTGGGGCTCTAATGTAAACACCACTTTCGGGTACTCCTCCGAAGAACATGATGGTAAGCTCAATCAGTTCCTTGTAATCGTCCTTTGTTTGAAAATCATTGAGATGATTTTGAGCAAATTCTGTAATTTCTGATGCTTTATGTGTTATTTTTTTCATTGATTGAATTGTCAGTTATGGCGGTCTGAAATATGCGATATTCGATTGACACCCACGAAATTTTAAATGGTTTCAATAACAGTATGCCTGGTCTGCTTGAAACCCCGAGAGACTTAACAACAACTTCCTCAAGCATAATTTCAAGGATGTGATGATGGCAAGCCAAATCATTTCTTTATTCTTGACTTGAAACAAATGACAGTCTTTACAGCCTAATATCATTGCATTACTTAATTTGGCAATGACTATGCATTTGTATTAACAATTTATTTTTAGATTACAAAATATGTCAATTTTTAATTTTTATTTTAACATTCAAACCTTGGTAGTGACCCTTAAAACATGTTTTAAAAATTTGAAATTTTTGTGAAAAACTTTATTTTATACATAGAAAGAAAATAGGAGGATGCCCAGTAGAAAATTTAAAAGTTAATTTTTTAAGGACCACCCTAATCCACATACTTATATTCTGCAGCGATAAATCATTCCGTGGGTTGTGATTTACAGGGCGATCCCAATCAACTTTGATAAATGTGACGTCAAACTTATTTTTCATAATCCTGAAGTTCCAGAAGAATCTGAGAAGCATATTTTTAAATATTCGACAAAATGCCGAAAATTATGTCCGGTGATTAATGGCCATGTAGTATATTCAATAGTATCACTGGGAAATTCAGGCTCAAACATTTTTTTAACTATATGAATAATTTAAAATTATTTTTACTTTATACAGTTATAAGATGAAATGTTAATATGGACTTTAAATTTACAGCCTATTTTTGCTTAACTATTTAATATATATATATATATATATATATATATATATATATATATATATATATATATATATATATATTCTTTACACATTCTATAAATTAAGTGTTAGTGGGTCAACTTATACTTCTGTAAACTTTACAGATTGGAAACAACATATATTTTTATTTAAACTAAGTACAAATTTAATGAAACGATATGAATCCATTTTTTTTTTTCAGAATGAAAGAGATTTTCATTTTTTTATAAGGAAACATTATTGTAGGTCATATATGACCCATGGACTTCAATGGCATATATATATATATATTGTACAGTAAATACGAATATACTATAAAGTTTTATGAATAATATCAGGATTTTTAATTAATGGATAATACAATTTAGTTTCTAGAATATTTTACAATATGAAATTTAATGATTAAATACCAATAAAGGAATTTTCAATTTCTAGTTTCAGAGTAGATACTCTGAATTTTTCACAGACCGTATGGAATGGAAAGTGAGGAATATCTTTTAAAGAATATATATTTCAATTATCAATTTTAATTTCGTACAATTTTCCTACAGATTAATGAGACATAAGAAATAATATGTATATATATATATATATATATATATACATATATATATATGTCTACCCTATATATATAAAATCCTAATGAAACGAATTTAGGAAACGGATTTCATGAAACGACTGAAATGAAATGAATTTATGTAACGATTCTATGAAATGATTGATTAAACAACTGATTATGTTTCACGGCGATTTCTCCTAAAAAGCGGAATACTTTGCGATGAAATTAACACCAAAAATTCCGTATTGATCCGCAGATCTCAAAACTGGTATTAAAATTTTTAAATTCGAATAAGTTTTCGAAACATTATTTTTTTTCTAATTTTACATACAATTCTATAATGATGGCAACTCAAATTTTAATCATAACACATATTTTTTTTCATATTTTAGAAAAGGTTATTATTTTAAACTAATTTGGCGACCAGTTTGGCCTCCCTTAAATGTATGCTAAGAAATGTATCATGTTACTTTTATTCGTAATTCAACTTGTATTTCATTATCATTTTATTGAATACAAAACATTCATTTAAAACTGAAGCATTTAAAATAAATGGCTTTCACTTCTTTTTTTTATTTTTTAAACGAAACGAACAGAACAATATTAGGCACAGATATCATATACGCAACGCTGTATCTAATTGGCGCCCAAGTGGCGTTATTTTGCCTGACATGGTAACCCGCCTATTGTTGCTTATTTATTAATAAATGTTTTTTTTTTTTGTTTGTTTTGTTTTATTTTTATTTACAAAACATTTTATAAATTGTTTTGTTCTATGGTTATTAATTATTATTATTATTTAATTTATAGTTATTTCCTTTTAAAAATAACAGAAAATAATATAAAAATACGTATGTAACTGTATTCGAAAATGGGGCTTTCGCCAAATTGTCGGGAAAAAATGCAAGCCAAACCCGGTGCGTATATGACAACACAACAAAGTATGAGATATATTTTCAACTTCAAAGCAATGTTTTAATGATTCTACTTCTCCCGTCGACCAATTTCGCCATATTATATAAATCGCCAAACCACTCGCCAAATTATACAAATTGACATAATTGTTTATTTTAAATAACGAAAGAACAAATAAATTAATATAACATTAATAAAAATACAGATAAAACGTCGAAATAAAAATCACTTGATGGCGTAAACACATGTAACTTCCTTAAACTCAAGTGAATGTGACATTTACGATCAACCATTATTGCCATTTAATCTTATAGTTTGGCGACAGATTTTAGATATAACAGGCAACAGATTGTGAATCAAACACAAAAACAACCATTGGATGTCTTAACAGCAACAGATTCTACCTTAAATTTTTGCAATCAAAGGGAATTGAATGGAAACCCGTTTACAGGGTGATCTATAAAGGTTTATTCAGTATAATTTAATCTTCTGTAATCATTTTAAAAGCGATCATATTAGCGTGCTTTTAGATTCTACAGTGTCTGAACGGGGGTTGGCGAGCGTAGCTTGCAAGGGGCAGAGCCTCCTAGTATATATATATATATATATATATATATATATATACTATATATATACTATATATATACTATATATATATGTGTGTGTGTGTGTGTGTGTGTATAATTATATGAGTTAGTATTTACATTATGCTGATTTCCATTGAAAAAAATCCCACAAAATTGTCTTTGTTTCATATTTGCTTTTCATAATCGACACAGAAACTTAAAAAAAAAAATAAACACAGTATTAGTTTTATTGTCATTGAAATTTTTTATCAGGCAACGTTGTATTTTTGTTTAAAAATCTACAGTGGTGCATCGAGAGATAACTTTATGTTATTTTCTAATATTTTTCTCTCTTAGCCCATCTGCTAAATTTAGAATATAATTTCTTCTGCTCATGCTAGATCTGATGTTCTTTTAAAAAATACCCATGCCTTTTTAACAACTAGAGATTGTACTCTTGAGTTTAGAATTTGATGTCGATAGAATAAAAGTGACAATCTTGTTGTATATTCCATACAGTTCCATCTTTCGTCACGTCCAAATCACTTTGAATGGGTAATTATTTTATATCTCCCTTTCTTTTTTAATCTATCCCTTGTTCTGTAAATTCTAACAAGAATTTTACGTTTTATTGGTATTTCATGACGTCATCCTATGTATGTTCTTGGGATATTTTCATTCCGCTCACTTTGAGATTTGGACGACAAGATTTTATGAGCATTTTCATTAAAATTTGTTTCGCCATTTATATCAAAATTTTCCTGACAATGAGATGTATTTTTGTCTGAAGAATATTTTTATAAGTATTTTTTTTTCTTTTTGAAAGACCTCGCCGGATCGGCGTCACTAGTATACATTTGTGAAACTGGAATGCCACTAACATACTTTTTTCCGCCACGTGAAGTTTACAAGAGACAAAACATTTCTTTTTAATTTACTTTTCTCACTTTCGCCCATTTGTGCAAAGCACGTGTGATGCATATCCATGCATTAACAGTGTGCTACTGAAAAATCCTGAGTTGAAAGTCCTGTTGAAATAAAAGAAAAATACATTATCTTTTTTGAGTCAGCGGTGACCCACCACGGAGATTCTAGAAATACACTCCTGTAGGTAAAATAATTTTCCTTGGATTTAAACTAAATTCATATTATGGCATTATATGCATTGTTTGAGAAAAGTAAAAACATTTCAAAGTTTTTATTTGAAAAACAAAAGTGATACGAGTGAAAGATCACGTCTTGAATCATAGATGTCCCTCCTTGGTAATCTTAGTGTTAATAAGTTAGTTAATAAGTACAGGCATGCAATTTTATAGTAGTAGCATAGAGGTCTGCACGGGAACGGGCTTGGCCCGAGGCCCGTACCCGGCCCGGCCCGCGGGCCGGGCCGGGCCGGCAGAATTTGGACAATTTTTTCAACGGATACAGATATGTAACATGTCCATCGTAGAGATCAGCATCGTACAGTTACAAGATGTCTGATTACGGGTTTAATTTTTTTTTTCAGCAGACTCGTGCCGGGACGGAACTGGTCTTAATCGATCTCAGGATGTGTAGTACAGGCATTATGTTTTGTAAAAGTATTAATAGTGATAATGAACTTCTGTTAGCAGTATCTTTGGAAATGTACCTTAAGGGGTTCTCATATTCACTGCTCAACAATGCGAAACTTTCAAACACATTTTCTGACTCATATTTAACTATAAAGGAATAAAATTCACAGGTCTGACTATTGAAGGCATTTGGAAACGAATAGCTTTCTCCATATTTGATAAATTACTTACAGAGATAAAAGAGATTCTTGTCAGGTGACTGTACGTTTTTCTCCTTTCCTGTGCTATCGCTTCCGGAAATTCGATTCATAACGCTAACTTTGGCAGTATTTTCAGAGAAAGATATATTGCTTTTATCTATGAAAAAGACGGCATTTACATAGTTTCTAAATAAGAATACCTGCCAATCTTACGCGTTTCCGAAAAGAAATGAATTCTCAAATGTGTCGAAATTTAACTTCTTTCGATTTGAGAAAAGCCTTAAAAATGAGAGAAATATTTTCGCAAATCTGCTTTTTATCATACAGCTTCAAAAGGTATCATGTTTTTAATCCTTTATTCTGAACTACATTAACTTTTTAATGAATCATTATTGGAATTTTGAAATGTCTGTAGAGGCGATGACTAAAACACTGTGTAATCGTTAATGTTTACTATTGTGTGTTTTCTGCTTTGCGAACACATAGTAATCTAAAATATACTGTAAAATTTTGCCATAAATATGTACGTAGTATTCATTAAAAGAATCTGAATTGTATGTCGAGAAAAAACGGATTTTTTTTTTTTTTTTTTTTTTTTTTTTTTTTTTTGTAGAAATTGAATCAAGCCGGGCCTGTTTTCACTAATTTTTGTACGGGCCGGGCCGGGCCGAGAACTGTAAAAATGCAAACGGGCCGGGTCGGGCTCTGGCCGAACTTTCAATTTTTACACCGGGCCCGGAAATTCCGGCCCGTGCAGACCTCTATAGTAGCAGAACATAACAGTAGCAACATAGATTTTCCAACCATTAATTAATGTAGCAATACACACAGGTTACTAGTCCTTTTGATCAATGTTTAAAATTATCAGTGACGTCTAACATTAACTTTTCAAGTACATTAATAATTATAGCATTGAATAAACTGAAATATTTAAAAATGTTAAATTACCAAAAATTAAAGAGAGTAATTTAAAATAATTATGCTAGTAAATATTAAAACTCAAAATTGTATTCAAGAAAACATACTTCTTGTTTTGGTAATAAGATTAATTTTATAAATTTATATCTTGTATGAAAAATATATATATATAATTCCAGAAAGAAATATTTCTATTAAAAAAATAAATATCTTGTTTTTCTCCTCGCTTAAAAAAAAAAAAAAAAATTCTGAAGATATTTAAAGAAAGGTAAGAAATACAAATTTAAAATCCTTTTATATTAAAATCCATACTAATTACATTGAAATATTGAGATTCGATATGGATAATATAGCTGATACTTTTTAAAATTTTAAATTCTATTAACAGAAAATCTTCCTTTCAAAATTAATCTGGCACGCACGGAAGATTTATTATCTAAAGAGCATATTAATTACTCTTAATCCTATTACTATGGGTGAATTGAAATTTTCAATTCAATGGAATTTCAGAATGGAATTTCATCAATGAATGAAAAATTTCCATATGTATGTTCCAATGTGCAAAAGTCCATATGTATCTCGCACACATCATTATAGAATCTTATTAAAGTATAGCATAAGTGATTTCCATACATTTACACTTTAATGTTTAACTTTTATAGATATTCACAATCTTCGATTTTGCAGAGTGAGTTTTAATTAACTATTTTCAACTGAAATAACTTTATATATATATATATATATATATACAGGGTGGTAATAAAAAAAACCTTGCCCATATATGGACCTCTAGAGACCGTTCCGTCCAATCGAGATGAAATTTCACATATAGTGATTCAAAGTATGAGCTCGGGATTCTAGGAACGGCAACAAAGTGGCTCTTACAGTTACGGTTACAGGTACAGAAACTCGAAATTTTTGAATGGCAACGCACATTTTTCCCGTCGCAAAATGCTCAGAGCATGCAAAAACCCTAAAGAGCGTTGGTACTGTAGGTATATCACAAGAAACGGACGCGTTATGCACGCAAAAAAAATTGCTCTGCGAACGCAATCTGCCTAAAAAAACACGATCGGGTCCCACGGAGGAAATCTGCATACGACAGAGGCAAGACATCAATCACAGAGCACCATTAGCGAGATATTCAACTTAGAAAATGGATAAAAGTGTGGTGGGAATGTTGATTCTTCAGTTGGGAGCTCACACATGCCGATGAAATGACCACGTCAGCAATAGTTTCTGGTGAATTGGTAAAACTCTATTATCAAAATGGAATGAATGCCGCGGAAGTCTTCCGTGTTTACAATCAAAACCATAACCAAATGCGTGACCCATGTAGCCCGCAAGCTCAGCTCGATTTAGTAAAGAAATTCGAAGAAGAAGGCAGCACCAGTGATAGACCACGATCTGGCTGACCAACTGTTCCTGAGGACAGACACTGTTATGGAAGAGCATCATATAGTGACTTCCTTAAGCATGCAAGAGATGCAGCTCGTACATTGGATATACCGAAAACAACGGTTCTAAAGCCTATTGCGCTCTGTAATCCGATGTTTCCATACCGGTACCAGCGCGCCCAGATGTTGGATGCGGGAGATCATCAACAACGTACGGACTTTGCAAATTAATTTCTTATCCGATATGATGGTGATAACGACTGAGCGCTTTGCGTATATGGACTCTATCAAATGTGAGATTGAAAGCGTCCCTCATGCTATGTTACGTTCCGCTGTATTGTCCACAGTATCCCGCTTGCAATACGTAATGAAATGTGATGACACCCATGTGGAAAATATGTAATCCAAATAAAAGTTTTCTTTTCTCAATTCTGTGTAGCAATCAGTGATTTGTGTTTTGCGCCTCTGTCATATGCAAATTTCCTGCGGCCATCCCAGTCGTTGTTTATTTGCTCTTTCGCAGAGCTGTTTTTGTGCGTGCATAACGCGTCCGTTTTTTGTGATACACGTATCGTTTCAACGCTCTTTCGGGTTTTCGCATTCGCTGAACATTTTGCGATGGGAAAAAATGGGCGGTGGCATTCGAAAATTTCGAGTTTCCGTACCCATAACCGTAACCGAAAGCGCCATTTTGTTGCCATTCACAGAATCCCGAGCTCATACCTCTGAATAACTACATCTGAAACCTCATCTCGATCGGTTGAACGGACCAGCCGCTAGATGCCCATATATCGGCAAAGTTTTTTTTTTTTATGACCACCCTGTATGTATATATATATATATATATATATTAAGAAAAATTTATTATTTCAAGAAATTCGAAAATTTAATAAATAAATATTGTACAAAATTGTTATATGTTCACCACATAGTTTTAAGAATATTTCATTCTCGATATAACCTGAAATTTTCAAACTAGAATCTCACTCCGAGTAAAATCGATTTCTAATTATATCATCACACATTAACAAATATGATGTAATACAGTAGGATATATGATGTAATAGCAAAAATACGTAATTTACTAATGTTCTTTCGAAATAAAGCATTTATATTCTTAATATTTAACATAAATTAATTCAGGCGTCGAATGAACCCTTGCGGTAGTTGAGCCCAAAATATATATATATTTTTTTTTTCTATGTAAAAGAAAGTAGTTCGGGGATGAGGCATTTTAAGGAATAATATGATCTTATACTATAATAAAAGTCGTGAAATATCAAGAAATTTCGTAATGTTTTAGTTTAAGAAATTAAAAAAAAAAGTTCAAAAAGTGTAATTTGACTCCTCGCGGTAGTTTTAGTGATAAATTATAATATTACAGTAAAACTAAAAAAAAGAATTTATATTAATAAAGAAATTCCAAATAGGATTAATTCTATAGTTATTAATCTTTCCTGTTTTCAAAAAGATATTTTTACTTTTTAGAACAATAAACCTGTTGTTTAGTAGAAAAAGTTTATTAATATATACGCCTTATTTTTTGTTGTTGCATATCTGTTAAACATAAAATGATTTTTCCTTTATATATATATATATATATATATATATATATATATATATATATATAACTTCGAATAATGCATCAGATATGAAATTTAACTTTTTGCATGATATATATGAAGCTATGGTTTCCCTCATATGGGTAATGTACACTGTAAAAAAAAAATTCCGCAACGTTCCTGGGAAAAAATGGGCAGCTGAGTTGCCAATTATTTCCAAAAAACATTTCTTGAAAATGAATGGAACTTTACTGTATATGTTAAAAACATTCTACAGAAATGCCTGTAAGTTTCCTGCGAAATACCAGGAATATTTCTGTTGGCAGCAAAACATTACTCACATTTCACAGCATGCGGGATCCGCAGACGATTTTTACATTTCCAGTTGACAAATTTCGCTTTATTATCATTATTTGTTGGAATGAAAAAATATTTTGAAATTGACATCAAAATTATTATTTATAATTTACACGAAAAAATAAATTTTCAGTTAAAATTCAATAAAGTAATTATATATATGATATATTGTTTCTGAACTTTGCTTAAAATATAAAAATATATAAATGTAAATAATAATTAGAAAAAAATCTAGACATAAAATATTTTGGATATTCGTCAGTAATTATGTTAGTTTACAAGTTAGATAAAATACATATTTTCATTTAAAAAAAAAATCATAAACGTAATTGTATATTTTTTCCGAAAAAAAAAAAAATCAAATTTGCAGCAATTCAAAGTGTCAAATATATATCAAATTTAAATCAAATTGTAAAGTGTTAAAATATAAAATTAATAAAAAAAGAAAAAAAAAGTCAAGAGGTAGCATCGAACTCGGGCCGTACGGGTGGCGTGCGAGCCTTCTGCGTCCACACCACGAAAGACACATTGAAAGCTGCAAACTAATGGGTATTTGAAACGTATGCTAAACCACGGCATCTAATTTTTGAAAATCTAAGGCCCATTTGAAGAAATCCTTTCACAAGAATAATTAGAGATAAGAACTCTAAAACATACTTTAAATTAATCAAAATCGGTGAGAATCATGTTTGATGGTCCCCTGGTTAATGGAGATCCAAATAATAGGTGTATTTTTTTTTACACGGTCTGCTCGTTAAACATTCCACAGACAAGTACGAGAGATAATCTCTTAGCGATGTCACAGAGGTATTGTATTTTCATCTGAATGGTCTTGGCAATAGAGACTTAAAGGATTATGTCGTCTATTGATTTATTTGCATTCCATATTGATTTTTTTACATTCATTTAAGGAATTCGTTTTCGACATTCGCGCGCGAGCAACGGATTATACAAAAAAAAATAATAAATGGCGGCCGCAGCGTTTTGCTGTTTCCAACTTTTGTTCAGGAACGTTTCAGTTAAGAAAACCAGAATTTCACAGGAAAGAGCAAAATTATTCTGAAAACCTGAGAAAAAGCGAAACGTTCCTGGATTTTACATGGAACGTTACCATTTTTTTTACAGTGCACTTTCAGGCATGAAAATTACAATTTGTATATGCTTCATGCACGCATTCTTGATACATATAATAGTCAAAAGTTTCGAATAAAATGTTTTAAAATAGTAATTACATTGGTCGTTTTTTTTTTTTTTTTTTTAATCAAATCCTTTACATTATTCGAACTAAAAAGTACGAAATATTAACATCTTCTCAGACAAGTTTTTCAAATTTTTTATTTCCTAAAAGTGCTTTGATCTGAAAAACTAAATTAATGAAATAAATAACTTACGAGTTTTTATGAAATTACTTAAAAATCCGTTCATTTCATTCAAATATAATTTATTTAAGTATTCGATGGTATAATGTTTCATTCATGTTTTGATCTCAAAATTTAAAACATGAAAATGCATTTTGCAGTTTTTTAAATTTCGTTTTTATCGAGATGATGCGTAATTTCATTAAAAAGATTTCTCTGAAGTAAAAAATACGTTTAAAATAAATCAGAACTAATCTTTTTTTTTTTTTTTTAAGTTTAAGTTTTCATTAAAATGTATTTCAGAATTTAAATAACTTTGAAAATTGCTTTAACGAATTGTGTTTTATATACTTTTACATGGTGGTTGGAAAAATTTCTCTATTAAAATAGATTCTTAATATTTTCGCTTTCCGTATTTTTAATTCCGTTTTCTCTATTAGTTTTCTTCAAAATTTACTTTGAAATATAAATAAGTTTAAGGTTACTTTAAAGAATTTAGTTTTATATATTTTTTTACATGATGGCTCGAAAAAAATATTTATTAAAAATAATCTTAATATTTTCGCTTTTCGCGGTTACTTCCACTTTATTTTAATCTCGCTTCAGCTGGTTTCCAATTATAAAGGGATTAATGAGATTTTGCAGTTGTGGATCTGGTGATTTGCGATGTTTTAGGTTGTTTAAATTGAATAGATCTGGGCAAAGGAATTTAAGATAGATAAATGGAATAATGAAGAAATATTAATGAATGAGATTTGTGGAGAACGCGCGTGCGTAGTGGAAAACGTAGCTCTACGATGACCCCAAGTGACATTATCAGTCGTGATTAATAGCAACATGACGTCAACGCAATGCGTCTACCGAATAAAGAACATACTTATTATTGATAAGATCATATAAATGTATTTAATTACTTTAAAACATTCATACCTATAGATCTAAATATGTTTACAATTTGTGTCCAATAGTTTCTTGTTATCGGATTAAAACAATGATAGAAATTAATTCCCACTTATTGGTGTTCTTATATTTGTTAGAACATTACTGCACACAAAATGTAATACAAGCTGGTTTTCCCTTACTTTATTCCTGAATCCATTATTATTATGTGATTTAAAATCCATGATCCTCCGTAAACTCCTGTTTTATTCTGAGCTATCTGAATGCATCAGTTTTTATTTATTACATTTTTATGGTTGCTCAATTTTCTTACAGGTAAACAGGTTTATCTTCACTTTCTTAATATTATTTTTGCAACATTATTTTAAAACGAATTGTTTAATAATTTTGTAACGATAAAAATTCATACAATCAGATACATTTATACTTAAATTATGTTGCATTTTCTGAGATTTCATTACACAGTGCAATCTTTGAGCAAAATATTGAAATATATAAAATAATTCACACACATAAAACTATCCCTAACGGGAAAAATATCAATCCGAACCGCTTTGCCATATGTCATACAGATGATTTTGTTTTATTATGTGCAATATATTAAACTTCCTTGTACATTTGAGTACAATTCTTTAACTAGGACTGTATTTATTTTTGTCACATTGTTACCACTTTTACTTTGTCTAGAAGTTCAACCAACAAGTGATAAAAAAATACATTAAATGAAGTGTTTTTTATTCCACCCGTCAAAAAATTCTGGCAAATACTTTACTGAAAGTATTCACTAAATAATTGACTGATAACGTGACTTTCCAGAGTAAAATGCAAATAATATATATTTTTTTTCTTATTGTGTTTGAAATACATAAACGCTGACTGCTCCTTAGTAAAAGAATGTAAGAAGATATACAATGCATCATTCAGTACCAAAAAAAGACACATTTAAATATATGCAGAATATAAGATTCAATTGATAGAAAATCGCAAAGAATAATAGACCTATGTATGAACTACTGAAGAAAATTAATTTTATATGCAATTATTTTTTACATAACAAATTTTTTGTTAATTATTGCTTCTTTTTACTTTGGATATTTCTGAAATTTATGCAAAATTTGCTCAAATTTTCCATCGAACATACAAAATACTGTATATAATTTAGGTGTAAACTATTGTTTTTTTAATTTCTAATTTTCTCAAATAAGAGGCTTTTAAACTCTCTATAAAATATAATTAAATATTACGTAATAATTCTATTAAGTTTTAATAAGCATATTTTTCCATAACGATGTTTTTTTAAAACAACTTTAAACCATGTACTTTAAAAACGTGTGTAATCTGCAAAATTGTTAAATTCTTCTCTTTACTTTACTAGAAAATATTTCTTGTCGAATTGTAGATCTACACATGAACACATTTAACAAGAGTTCCGGTTAGTCAAAGTATAAAATAAAATTGTCTACTACTTATGTTGTCTAGGAAATAATAGAATTTTCCACGGCAGGGATAGAAGATTTTTCAAAAACTGAATTTAATGTATAACAATGTTTTGTGTACGCGAATATGTGTACTAAATACATGTCCCTTGGAAACCTATTTTAACATTTTTGATTATTTATTTAATTAAGAGTGATTTAGTTACAGTGAAAGTGATCATTTGACCAAAATATAAAAAAATAGTTGAATTAAATAACGATGAAGTATTTGTTTATGAACTGAAAGATTTAAAATTATCAAGGGTAAAATTTTGAATGTATTTAAAATGCACCGTGCATTGCGGCAACAAGTTTAATGAATAGTAAAAAAAAAATACCTTTTAAATTTTTACGTACCAAACTATACAGAACAAGATTAACATTCATGTTTTGTTTAATGCTTCGTTTCATGCTTTCAGCATACTTTCTTTAACCCTTTCGGGTCCTTTTTTTTTAATTTTGAGAAGAAAATTATTTTTATGCTAATAATGTTAATAGTAGCTTTTCCAAATAGATTTACTGAAGTTTAACGAATATGTCATTGTCTGAAATATAAGGAATGTAGTTAATGTGGGCACGATTCAATTCGTATTCATAAGACAATAGACTAAGGGGGAGTTTTTGGAGACGTTTAGAAAATATTGTATTACAGCAGAATTTAACAGGTGTTACAATTTTTCAAATATTTTTTTGATTTTCATCACACGTGATACGTACAGAAAAGAGTAACCTGAATTTTAAATTTTAAGAGTGAAATATTCGTTAAAAAAAAAAAAAAAAAAAAAAAAAAAAAAAAAAAAAAAAAAAAAAAAAACCACCAACGGTGCAAATAGAATTAAGCAAAATATTATTATTATTATTATTACTAAGATCCAAAGTATAAATGGAGTCATAATAAGAAATTTATAGACAGATATTACCGTTACAACATGTCGATAGTAACAAAAATCATTGTTAAGACAACATGATAGTCAATGAAAGGACATGTACTATCAATAGTACACCAGACCGAGCGGGTTAAATTGGCACAATATTTACAGATTTTGTAACGAAAAATCTTAATTTAAATTTAAGTTAATTTAAATTTTTTAAAATAATTTTAAATAATTTTTTAAATAATTTTTATTAATAATTTTAAATTTAAATTAAATTTAAAATCTTAATTTAAATTTAATTTTTTTGAACAAATATTTTTCTGATTTTTTAATACAGGACAGGTATTTTATAAAACGGTTTATTTGTCACAGTTAACCTTCAAATTATTTGCAATCGTTTCAAGCCCATATGCACCGCACATGGGCATACTTAAATGTTTAATGGGACATACGACCCTTTATAATTTAAAAAAAAAAAAAAAAAAAAAAAAAATATATATATATATATGCTTTTTAAATCGTTTAACAGCTAATGTTTTTCTGAACATGCCACAAACCGCATAAAAATATTCGTAAAATTGCGCTCATTATAGTAAAAAAATTAAATTAGCCTTTGTCAGTTTCAAGCGACACATTTGTGTTTAAATTGATTTTTCTAATAATCGATATTTGTTTTACTTGCGCGCTCAATAACTCCAAATGTATTAAAGGTAATAATTTGAAACTTTATCTTTATAAGATCCTTTTCTTCAAATTGAACTAAAATCTAAGAAATGTAACGGAAATCATTGAATGTATGGGGATTTGAATGAAAAAAAAAAATTATCAAAATTTTCATATTTTTATTTCGCAAATCAAAAAACTTTAGAATTTTATTTTTTTGTTGTTTATTCATTAGATTTTAATCCCTTTTATTTTTGTAATATCATTAAACTTATATTAAATGTTTCAAAGTTCTAGAGGTTATAGATATTTTTAAATCATGCGCGCAAGCTGTATACACTATCATTAATTAAAAAAAAAAAAAACATTAAGTAATAATTATTATCAAATAATTATACTGTTTAACGCAAATTATATATTATATTTCATGCAAAACGTATTATAGTATAAACATAAACAAAACTGAGGTGATTAGTGCAAAAATGAGTTCATGGGGTTCTTTAAATATTTGTCCTTAAATCAAAATTTTCATCTGTTTAAAGGGTCGTATGTCCCCTTAACAAAAATCCTCTTAAATTTACTGAAAAGGTATGAATCTTGAAAGAAAATCGAATATGTCTATAGTAGCGTATATTGACTAAGTAAAACTCCCATTTTTACTTTCTTATAAATAGTTTCCTCTGTATTTATATATTTTATGGTTTTTAAAGTTGAACTGACTAACGGATTTCCTTTCTATAAATCATTACATCCTTTTTTTTTTTTTTTTTTTTTTTTTTTTTTTTTTTCTAATGTACGATATCTTGTACCCTGACATACTATTATATGATATGACATTAAGCTTATGTTTGTTTTTAGGTCACATAATATATTAGCAATGTTATAATCTGTAGAAGAAAAAAAAAAGTGTGTACTAGAAAACAGGAATTCTGCTTTTTCAGAATTTAGTGTCGCCCCCGATGAAAAAAATATATGTATATATAAAAAGTATAAAGCACACACTTTTATTTTATGTAAAATGACGTCATTCGCATCGGCTTAAGAATTCCACATTTACGATCCACTCTTAAACATCTACAATAAAGCATGTATAGGATGCCACTATCGCAAAATAATACACAAATGTAGCAAAAAGATGCCGTCATTAAAGAAACTCGACAAAAAAATAACGGCTATCTAATGATTCATAGGCTTTCATTTGCTTGTAACATTAATATGGATAATTTAAAATAAAATATATTTTATAATATCTCTATGTTTTAACAGATATTATTCGTTTACATTTTTTCAAAATAGTACGTATTTTAATTGCATTTTCTTTCGGTTGTTATGAAAAAATGGCAACAAAAAGATATAATTGCTATTTTTCAAATATTTTCTCTTTACTTTCTACATAAATGTAGTACTTGAGTTGCCAAAATTAAACAAATGGTGCTAAAGACTACAAAAAATTTATATTTCAAAAATCAATGGATATACAGTTTTCAAACAAATTGCATTTAAAAGTACTTTTTTCCAATATGACAGTATAAAAATTGAAAATGTGCGATGCTTAGAAATTTTAAAAAATGCTATAGATTATTTAAATGTAGAATGATACATCTGCTTTGTTTATTGCTGGCTTCTGTAAGATAACATTATTTTTGTGACACAAAATAAGCTGGCAGAAAGAAATATAATACCGTACCGGGGGCTAATAATATCGTAATGCTTTTTTCCTAGAAAATTGTTCTCTGCGGAAGGGCTTTACACTAATAAAAATCAAACACAAACGACATTTGATGACTAAAGTAAACCAAGTTCATAGAAAAAAAAAATGATAAAGTCGACATTGAAGGTGCATAAAATCAGTTTTATTTACTCCCACAGTGACCAAGTCTGTAAACAGATGCTGTATTTGAAAATGTATGTGAAAACAGACATGGTTCACTGTGGAAGTAAATAAAATAGATTTTATGCACCTTCTAAAACAACAATACGCAACATGCGGCACGCGGGCCGACTGTCGCATGGCGACATTTTATTTGCGGCCCGAGGGACATAATCATTTATCCATTATTTGCGGCCCGAGGCACATAATCATTTATCCATATTTATACAATTAATTGAGATGTGCATAAAAAAGTATTTACTAGCAAAAGGCATGCTTTGTTTGGATTCGCGAAGCATTATTTAATAAGATAAATATTTGAAAGTAACAATATTTTTAATATTATTTTTTCGTCTTTATTAAGCAAAAACGTTATTTTATCTTTTGGCGCATTTTAATTTTAGTAATAAATTTAAAATAAATAATTAATTTATTATTTAGTAATAAATTTTGATTTCATAAAAATACAGATTTATATTATGGGAATTCAGCCAACTTTTAAGTTATATTAGTAAATTTACAGTATTGTTGAGGAAAATGGTTAAACATTAACGGATATATATATATATATATATATTACGGATATAAACTTGAAATCAATGATTTCTTTTGGAGCGTACACCTCCTTTGCACACATTGCTGTAATACTGTAAAGACATATGACATAGAGGGCATAAGGAGATAAGTAGATTATCATTCCACTTTTAAACTTAACTATTTCAATTCATTCTAATATTTTTTAATAAATTTCGACCTACATAGCCACCTGGTTCAAAACGGCAGAGTTGGCGTATCTTTCTATCTCGAAAACGGTACGATATATGGGAAAAAGTGAATTGCAAGGTTGAACAGTATTATCGATTTAGTACGAAAAGACACCAGGTGAACATGAAAGCTACAAACAGAAGGCTTAAAACACGTGCTTATTTTTTAGCGATTTCCTACACTGTGACTTGACGAAACGATCTTAGAAAGCTAAAATAAGTAGTTATCACAAGACACATTTATTTTCGATGTTCAAATCTCTCCATCGGTTGAAACGAACATCTGGATCCTTGTCTGAACTTCTCGTTGAACAGGTTGTAGCATATTGAATGACATATTGGCACAAACATCCGTAATGCGTCTTTGAACGTCCCGCAATGATGGCGGAGGGGTCACATATACCTGCTGTTTCAGGTACCCCCACAGAAAAATCTTTTTTCCTTTCTTTCAAATATTTTGACGTCACAGTTTCGGAAATCTCGATAACACAAATGGCGTTTTACGCGTTCCGTTTTTAGCATTCGTTTTCATAAAGTGTATTTTTGTAGTATATCGAGAATTCCCTACAACTATGTAATTCATTTTTCTCCATATGTGTACCATTTTTGAGATAGGAAGGCCATCTCCGTCATTTTGCACCAGGTGGCGCTATAAGCGGTCTCATTTAGTAGCGCATAGTCGCATTTCTATACCTAGACATCACTTTTATATCTATATCTGAAGTCGTTTTAACAGGTAAGAGGGTGGGAAAGGAATTAGTGTGCACTCTGTATATATAAAACGGTTTAGTTAATCAAAATAAATATGTTAATAAAATTTGAAAATTTATGTTATTTAAATTTTAGAATAGAACCAACAGTTTTTGAACTATATATTTCCAATTATACTGATTTATTAGAAATATCCTTGTATCAGCAAAAAATATTCGTTCTTAAAGCGATACAGTATATCATTACTATAACTATTTTGTCATTAATTGGTCCTTAAATAAACGTTTGTTTTTGTAAAGCATATAACTATAAATTTGAGATAACCTATAAAAGTTTTTAAAAAATAGTCAATTATTGTACTTTAAATGAATACGAAATTTTAAATTCTTTCGATCAATCTAAAATTTTATTTTTATGTATTTAATAAAAATGCAATTTAAAATATTTTTTATTAGAAATTTATTCAAACTTTCCGCAAAAACCTAGTACATAATTTTCAAATGTGGATATTGATTATCATATTTTGTTTTCTTCTTTTTATAACAGTGATCAAAAAATTATTTTGAGAAAAAAATGATATCCAATATTCAGATTTTCATTTTAATCGCTAGCCAACATTTACGTATATTGGAGAACGAGTATACAGTTTGTTCAAACAAATAATGTTTTCTAAACTCATTACATGATTAATATTCTATATCTCAGATTTCGTAAAAGTTTTAATTATTATTTTATCAATTTTGTTAATTGTGCATACTTTTATTAAAATACATTCATTCTTCAATAATTATCGCCTTGTCTGTCTGTATGTCTATAACTGATTTTTTCGTGTCCTTTGGAATATCTTCGATAACATTGATACTCAAAAAATAATTAATGCGATGGCAAAGAAACGAATAAATTGAAAATGTACCCTTTCAACACTCAAACTCAAAAATGTATGTTTCCACATTTAGCAACTTTTTAATCTGGGAAAAAAAAAATCTGTGAGGTTGGCGTTCGTATATACACTCATGTTCAGTATTAAGAAAATTTCCATATTTTGTCGAATTTAATGAAAAAAAACTGAAAGACGAAATAATGCTTGGAAACAAACATGCAACTCTTTAATGTCGAGTACGTAAACGTACACTTGTGCATGGGTGGAGCGGGTAGAAGAAATGTCTTTATAAGCGAGCATGGCGATTTTCGTGTTTTGTTCGCTCTTGCACCTAGCCAAATATCTTTTTTTCTTTTTTGCATCATTCAGGGAAACACCAAAGGCAACAGTAAAAATTCGTAACCACCATTGCTTGGATCACGGAATGAAATGGAGAACCGCGGGAAGATTGGAGAAAGTGCAGTATGAACTGCATACTTAAATGCAACGCCCAACTTTTTGTCCAACTTATGGAAACAGTTTAAAAACAATGGATGGATATAGAGAATGCCTGAGCAAGGTCGTCCAAGAGCCATGATGGGTAACGAAGATCGCTATTTGTCCATTACAGCGAAGGGTAACAAGAGTGCAACAGCTTCTGAGCTATCTTGTGACCTTTATATGGTCACATGATGCCCAATTTTAAGGGTTACTGTTTGCAGAAAGCTAAATGACAGAAGGCTGTTTCAAATAAGGCCTGCTGCTTGCGTACCTCTCACTTATATACACAGGAGAACCCATTTTCCATAGATGAGACATCATCTGCTTTGGATCAGGGAACAATGGCGGTTCATCCTGATTACGGATGAGTTTAAATTCAACCTAATCACTAATTCTCGACGTAATTTGATCTGGTGAAAAACACACATCCGTTACCTGTCTCCCATCTTTCGGGAAAGACACCACTATGAAGCAGAAGTTTGTTGGTCTGGGCAGGTATCGTGTTGGAGAGGTGCACACCTCTCCCTGTTTTTGGTAAATGCTCTGTGACTGGTGTGAGGTGCAGGGATGATATATCTGTGCACTTTTTTACCCTTTTAAGGGATGCAGTTGGCCCTTTAATGGATTACAACGCGCGTCCAGGTAGGCTCATCTAACTAAACGATTTTCTGGAAAGTAAGGATATTCGATTGATTGAATGGCCTGCCAAATCCCCAGACCTAAACCCTTAAAAGCTTGTATGGGATGCTCTAGGGAGGACAATTGTAACACACAGAGCCACCCAGTAATTAAAATCAGCAATGATAAAGGAGTGAGATTACTGCCGTAGGGACTCATAAACTGCCTGATTTCTAGTACGAATTCGCGTTGAGACAGGTGTAAAATTGTAAGAGAGGACTATAACCCATATTAACCCATTTTTCTTGTTCAATATGGTAATCTCTCTTTTTTACTTACATAAGATGATGGCTCATACTCACGATCATGCGACCGTATTATAACTGTTGACTGGTTATTTTTGTTACACTAAGGGGCTCGGCCCCCTACGAGCTACGCTCGCCAACCACCGTCCAGACACCGCAGACTCTAAATGCACGCTAATTTGATCGGCTTTAAAAAGATTTCGAAAGATTGAATTATAATTTAAAAAACAGTGGCGATCTCCCTATAAACGAATTTCTATTCATTTCTCTTTGATTGGGGAATTTTAACGCCAAATCCGCTGCGGTACTACTTGATTATCCTGTCGACCAATTTCGCCAAATTATATAAATCGCCAAACCACACGCCAAATTATACAAATTGATATAATTTTTATTTTAAATAACGGAAGAACAAATAAATTCGTACAACATTAATAAAAACACAAATAAAACGTCGAAATAAAAATAACTTGATGACGTATACACGTGTAACAACATTTCAAAATAAGCTAATATAAAAGGAATTAAGTAAAGAGAGTCTTTGTCTCCTGGTATTTTTTAACAAAGCGAAAAGAAAGTTCTTTTAAATGAGACATTTTAAATTAATTCTCAAAATATCAAATAAATGTCTAGCGCAATTTCTAAATTTAAACTTTTTTGCAATATTATTTTGTGTTCATTTTATGTAATAACTATAATGTGACGTAAATATGACGTAATTTCTCCTAAGACTTCTAACGCATGTTAATGAATTTATTATTTTACAATATCCTTTCACTTTTAAAATTCACGTGTATACTTTTAATGACGTAATTTTTAATAAGTTCCTGCTTTTTATACGTAATTATTTAATTCTAATTTGAAAGATTTTTTCCTATTTAAGATAGTCACGTGTAAAAATATTTTTAATTTGAAGCAAACATTATTGCTTGCGCTTTTTATACAGTTGGCAACAGTTTAAATTAGTACAATTTTCTGAAATCTGTAAAAAATATCTCTAGAAATGCTGAAAATTTGAATTTAAAATAGAAATAAAACCTGAAAAAATGAGTCAAAATAAAAAAAATTAATGCAATCTGCACTCCGGCAAATTCTAACGCATAAAATGTTCTAAAAATGATTGCACTGCCATGTAAAGTTTTTGCTGCTATAAAACTTTTTTAGTGGAACGATTTTGTCCAACTTTAGCATTAAATAACTCTTAAAATATTTCTTCGATTTGAAAACTGTCTGCGTCAGCGTGTTTATCAAACATTTCTGTATAAAACCACCGATTTTCATATTTTTGTATGCATTATTTTTGTTAATATTAACGAAGAAATGCCTCCGGTCACAAAAAAATCAAAACCGGCGGCGGCGGCGGCGGTGACAGCGGTAGTTACTTTTTTTTAGAAGAGAGAGAGATAGATTATATGAACATACGTAGATACCTAATTAAAAAAAAATATGTTCAGTATTTCTGAAGATAATCTATCGAATGTGAAAATTCTCTTAATTTCGAAAATGAGTGTAGCATTTTTGACGTACTTTACGAACGTTCTTTTTGAATGCTAATATTTTGGCTTCGGAAATAGACAGTGTTTTTCCATACATTTTAGATCACTAAATTACCGTAGTTTTGTTCAGGAGAATGAGTATTCTAAAATATTATGTAATATGTTAGAGCTTTTTCAAATAATGGCTGTTTGGATGCTAATTGCAGCAGAAATAATTAGTGATTGCAGCGTCACACGACTCGAAACAGTTCAGCTGTTTAGAAATTTTCTCTTGCTAAGGTATTTAATATTTTACAGTTGTCCATTAAGAGAAGGTAACGATGTATCTGTTAGTTTTGAAATATTGAGATTTCATTGCTCTTGCAAGGTATGACTTTTTTAAAATAAAACTTTATGTGATTATGGATATGAAGAAATAGGAATTGAAAATTAAAATTAAGTTAAAATTATTTTTCTACTAAAAAATGTTTGAGCGATTTTGAGATTTAGCCATCTTAACAATGTTAAATATAATTTAAAATTTAAGTAATCAGAATTAAAAAATATTAATAATATTCATCAAATTTCCTGTTAAATCTTGCATTGTGGGACGCAGAAAATTTATTTGTTACAGATTGGATAGCACACAGACATAAGATGAAAAAAATATTATTTTCAGGACATCACAAAATTAGTAAGTATGCGTTCAAAAATCGGTTTCATTTAAAATTTAATTAGTATTTTTTTCTGTCATTTTTCAAAATAAATTTTCATTTCCGATTGTTGGAGGGCCCCAGCAGTGTCCGAGAGGTTCTGCTCTCGAAGCTGGTAGACGGGAAGTGCTGGCTTCGAACCCAATCGCGCCTGTCGGCCTAATCGTTCGGAGTTTTCGTGGTTTTTTTTCGAACCTTGGATTTCCAAGTGTTAATACGGGTTAGGTTCCCTTAGAAAGACCCCCACGAAGGGCGCTCCCCTCCCCCCTTAGGTCCTATATCCCTCGTGTAGATAATTGGCTGTGATAAACACAACCAACCAACCGATTGTTGGAGGAGGGGGGGAGATTTCTTTTCAAATTATTATTATTACTTAACGTTATTATTACTAAAATAAATAAGTAAAATACTAAAATAAATAAGTTAGTAAATAATAACGTTATCATTAACGTTATTATTTATTTAAAGTTATTAATCATTATTACTTTTCTTGTTTCCACAATTTACGTTGGCAATATAATTATTTCCTTTTTTGTCGTGATGCGTATTTCTAATCTTGCTTTTTAATGTTAAAAGAAACGTTACTGAAAATCCATAAAAATAATTGTTACAAACATAACAACACATTATTTATTCTCTTGTAAGTCCTTAGTGTCACTTTAACATATATATATATTAGCTTAGCGGTGAGGTTATTCACGGACTTCATTTGACGGCTTTTGGGTTAGTTTGTGATTTTCATTTTTTCAATCTCTATTTGTTTGGTCTTGGCAAGTGAGGGGGAATGTTGTGCACGTGAAACATGTTTAACCCCGCAGTACAAGTCATAAGCCTTGGCCACTTGTCTCCATCCATATTTAGTTTTTTCTTAGTTACTCTTGGTTTTGTTAATTATTGTTTTAGTTACAGTTGTTTAGATGTTTTATCATGTACTAAATTGTATGAATTTGGATTTTTCAATATATATATATATATATATATATACTAGCAGGGCATGCCCGCTGCGCTGGCCAGTATTTCCTAATAAACCTTGAATTAAGCGAAATGGTGCATTCGAATTTGTATATTTTTTAAATGGACCTTTAGCTCGAGTGTCCTTCCGCGTTGCTGAAAAGATGCGAACGCCATTGCGATATTATATTACCTTATGCGTTGGGCAAAATTTAGCTATTGAGAAGTAGTTTTTTAGTTGATTATTTACTGTACACTTCTGGTAGGGAAATGAGGCCGTTATGACAATAGGAATTAAAATATTATCATATCTGACAATATTAAATTAGAGATGCATTACAATGATTGCAGAGATTTACCATTGAACTTTAATAATGCTCGGGTGGTTTATTTTCGTCCTTGATAACCTGGCCTCTCAGCTCGCGCAATATGTAATTCTGGTATCTTAAATACAATCTCACAGGATGTTAGTTATATTTCTTAATAAACATCCTCCTGTGCTACTACTGTTTTCCCTCTTTGGATTCTAGCAGAGTAAATACTGTCAAAAAGGTAATAAATTATTTGCAGACAAAGAAGGTTGTTTAACTTTCATATTTAAAAGAAAAGTGAAACATAAAAATGTGTGTTTTTAAAAATGAATTGCCTGAATAAATCTAAATTGACGTCATTTTCACTGTCTTTTCATTATGTAGACCAGCTGAAATCATGTAACCGTTAACGCGGGAAAAAACTCGATGACTTAATCTTGTAGAAAAATAAACCTCATGCATCCAATAAAATCTTTAAAATCATCAGTAATCGACGTCATTATGAGGGTTCACGTCAAACATTAAAACTGATGCAACAATATTGTTGCACGTGTACCAGGGTTAAGATCTGACAATGATAAATAAAGTTAGTTATACAAAAATTTTAGCAATATGCATTTTGGTGAATATCTGAAATGAAGATTTATTTTGCATTTTTCTAAAAAGCATAATAACACGGACAAACAAAAAAGCCTGCTATTTTCATTATATTTAAGAGTAAATTAATCTTCCGTCTGTTGTGTAAATAACCCATATTATGAAAATAACTCTTAAATTGTTGCTGTGTTTAGCTGCTAGAGTGTGTGCGTCAGGAGAACTCGCTTTATACTGATTGAAATTCCAGGTAATTTAATCCTATCTACGCCGAAATGGTAAGTCCACGGGCATTATACCATTTGCCACCATTTAGTAATCGCTAATTTCAAAATCTATCTAATCTTTTGAATTTTGATACGCCATTCAATATGCTAATTGGCGGGTGACACGATTCCGTAAGATTAGTCCAATATGTTCAATAAAACATGTTTTAAACAATGTTAAACAAAAGAAAGTTATGCAAAAGAAGCTAAAAAGAAATGACAAATTAGCAAGCAATATTTATTGCAAAATGTTTATTTTATAATTTTTATAATAGTAATAACGTATAATTGCAGAAATCTTCTTAATAATATTCTTATATCCTAACTTTTAAAGCAGTGAATATTCCTATAAGTGAAATAGACTTATGTCCGGCATGTTAAAAAAATAACATAATACACAATATGCAATTAATAAGTAATGATCAGAGTTCGAGTATATTAAAATCACATGCTTGAGGAAAACAAAAAGCATTTTTCCATAGTAATGGTATTCCATAGTATGGTGAAAAATATTTTAAATCTTTGAAAGTAAATTATTTTACAATATGTGTGTATATGGAAGACATTTGCACAAAAATTTAAATGATTGACTACATAATTATAATTTTGACTGATTTTTATATAATTTACACTTGAATATAAAAATGTACTCCGAAATGCTCTTCTCTCGACTTATTTCACATTTTTGTCTTATTTGGCTTAAAATTGCATTGTTTGGCGGCGAATGTAATAAATAAATAGCATGTAACTCACTAATACAGCCATTTTTACAAATACTTCTAGTTTTTCCTGTAAATCATATGATGGGAGAATTATATAAAAAATAATAATTAAATTCACAATAAATAAATAAATAAATAAAAATAAAAATAAATAAATAAAAATAAAAAAAAAGACTAAAGAATGTAACTAATTTTATTTCATCAAGTTTTCAAGTACGTTTTTATTGACATGGCGCAAGCGATAAAAGAGTTAAAAAGAAAAAAAATGCCATTCAAAATTGTCAAATCAAATTTTCAGATTCATTTTTTTAACATATCTCAAGCGATAATTAGCCAAGTATTGTACCAATTGTAAAATTTCACAGTAATTTATATTTGAGCATTACAAATATTTATTCCAGGTTTAAATTAGATATTTTCGTTTTATAATATTATGTCTTATTAAAACTTTTTTGTTGTTGTTTTTTTAAATTAAATATCAGTATTTTTTTCATTTATTCGCTAGGTGTTTGTATTATTTTCTAACAGATATAGCTATCTTAATTCTTTAATCAACAAACCTTTCGCCATAAGATAAACACTGGCAATCTTTTCGTTCAAAATAGCAGTAAAATACGAAATATATTCTAAAAAATCATAGCTATCCCTGCATATTTTCTCATAAACCACCCCGGGTATATTTCCTATCGAATGATACAATTTGGAAAAAATCCACCGGGTAGTTTTTGAAAACACTCGAGCGGAACTTTTAGAGCTTACTGCTTTATAATGTATATGATATATATATTAGTGTGTGTGTGTGTGTAGTTTAAATATGTATACACCATTTTTAAGGAAATAATAATGGTATTTTTGTCTTTAAATATTAGAATAATATTTGTGTGAGTTTCCTCTCAGTCCGCATAAGTTTGAAGAAATCCTTTGCTATTTATATGCTGCCACCACTGATATGATTACGTGATATCGGCCACGCTCTGAGAATATTGTTTAAATGAAAACCAACTCTTTCAATTAACTAAATTAATAGTTTATTTACATACTATTTACAAATCACAAAACACTATTTGCACTTAAAATATCGGATGTAGGTGATCCGGTTCAACATTAAATTAAATACAGTAAATGTTGGCTGTGTAACTATGTTGTTAAACTACGTTATATCACTCTCACTCTATAGTCTGTAAATTAGCTTTACCGGAGATTACTCTTAATCTCCCAACACATGGGCTCTAAGCTCTGAGAGCCTCACTCAACCCTACGCTTTCTACAAGAGCTATCGACAGAAACAACCTTGCACCTTGCGCTCCAGGCGTCAAAACCCTCACCCGGAGCAAAAACGACTGCCTACTATCAACCCTCTGCTTTTTCTCAACTCCTCCTCTTCATCCCAACATAAATCCGGGCACTTGGTCGAGATATCGATGTATACTATCCACATGCCTTCTTACATGGCAATAGGCGAATACGTGTGTTATCGCGTGACAAATACAAGATCGTTTCGAAATGTTAGCCATACTAGAAAGTGCAATAATTCAACCATATTTTTAAGATATAAACAAAAGAACAAATTTTCAGAAACAAAATCTGCTCCGGAATCTTTGTATCAAGGCCAAACACATAAAAAAATCTTTTTCATTTTCCAATTTTTTAATACTTTATTTTAAATTTTAAATTTAATTTTTTTAAAATGGCAACCCTTTTGAAACAAGATGGCGAATGAAGCTGGCCAACGAACTCAGTCGAGACATTGGTATCTGTTATGTACAGACCAAGTAACATCCAAATCGGTTCATAAATACGGCTGTTATCGCGTGACAAAAATCAGGTCGTTTTAAAATGTCAGCCACAATAGAAATTCAAAATTCTATAACTCAGCCATTTTTTTAGATATAGACAAAACAAAAACTGTTCCGGAATCTTTGTATTAAGGTCAAACACATACAAAAAAAAAAAAAAAATCTTTTTCATTTTCCAATTTTTTGGTATCTCATTTAAAATTTAAAACTTTTTAAATGGCCGCCATTTTGAAACAAGATGGGGGATGAAGCTGGTCAACGAACTCGATCGAGATATTTGTATGTACTATGTACACTCCAAGGTACATCCAAATCGGTTCATAAATGCGCCTGTTATCACGTGACAAATATCAGGATTCTTCAAAATGTCATACACGCTAGAAATTGAAAAGGCTATAACTCAGCGATTTTTAAGATATAGACGAAATAAAAACTGATCCCGAATGTTTGTATCAAGTTCAAACACATAAGAAAAAGTATTTTTTCAATTTTTAATTTCTTGGTACTAAATTTCAAATTTAATTTTTTCTTAAAATTTAAATGGCTGCCATTTTGAAACAAGATGGCGGATGAAGCTGGCCAACGAACTCGGTCGAGACATTGGTATGTACTATGTGCAAACGAAGTTACATCCAAATCGGTTCATAAATACGCCTTTTATCGCGTGACAAACTTCAGGACATTTCAAAATGTCAGCCACGCTAGAAATTCAAAATGCTATAACTCAGCCATTTTTTAAGATATAGACGAAACAAAAACTGCTCCGGGATCTTTGAATAAAGGTCAAATACATAAAATAAAGATATTTTTCCATTTTCAATTTTTTGGTACCACATTTCAAATTTAAATCTTTAAAAAAAATTAAATGGCCGCCATTTTGAAACAAAATGGCGGATGAAGCTGGCCAACGAACTCGGTCGAGACATTGGTATGTACTATGTACATATCGAATAACATCCAAATCGGTTCATAAATTCGAGAGTTACATATATATATATATATTTTGAACGGAGGATGGTTTCGGGGTCTGGGGATCATGATCGATGAAAATATACCAACATTTTTGGAAATCGCTTTCCTCCGAACGGCTGCAATAGGTAGCTTTTTGTAATGAAAGCTACCTAAAAGTTAGGGCCCTCCTTCCATGACTACCTCCCTAACCCCTCTCCTTCCATGACTTTATCCCTTCATCCATGCTGTACAATTCACCGACTCCAGTCCAATTTCAGACAAGGAAAGAATGTTACTTTGAAATTCCCAGTACACAGACCATACAATATACAATATAGTAAGATAAATTAATATATAACCATAGTTCTAATAGAAGATGTTTCTCAGAACCTGACATCCCTCACCTTAGCGGAAAATATGCCATTTAGGAGCTATTTTCCCCGTACATATAGTAATATCACAGAAGAGTTCAATAGTCTCTTTGCAGGTTTCTTCATTATTATTATTACATACATATTTCAAGGTGTCTGAACATTATCTACTGACATCTCTAATGAACCGTATACTAATATGATTATTACAGAAAACAACACATGCTAATACACTCTTATAAACACAAGCTTCAAATACAATTACACATACACACACACACAAAAAAAAGAAATTAAAACGTGATGACACCCCTTTAAGTTTTGTCCACTATTTAGACATTGATGCCGATGGACTAGCAACCGGCTGTTCTTCCCAGCTCTTCCTATGTAGCCTAGAAATTGCATTAGCATTTGACACTTCGATTAGATTTAATTCTAATAACTCCTGAATCTCTCTATCTACTTCCTCTTTATAAGAAACAAGTACACTATATAACTTTGGCTTTTTCCTTGCCACACCCGGTTTCAAATCAATACGGTGCTCCCCTATTTCCACTGGTCGCTAAGGACCCATAAATACCTCTTTATCCTCCCTCAAAATGGACTTTACATCCTTGACTTGACTATTAGATAATCCTTTTATTTCGAATCTTTCTACGCCCCGTTATACCTCTTGTTCCCTGTTTAAAATAGGAATTTCCCCCAACTTCTCCAAAATCCCCATCACCTTCAAAAACAATATTAACTACTAGCGAACTACCCGGCTTCGCCCGCGTCAGTTATAAGAAGTCTTCCTGGTAAAATAAATTAAAACGAAATAATACGGCTATCACAATAACTGAAATTTGTGCATTCCCAACCACAAATCGTTATAAAGACAATAAAAAAACATGGCGTTATTGTCTTGCAACTATAGTAAAATCCCTGAGCTTTAATAACAGAATGCACGTTTTCTTTGGCATGTGTAAGAGAAAAATATGTGATTTTCCTGACAATACGAAAAAAAAAAAATTCCTCCAAATCGCGTAGCACTTAGTGAAATTCTCGTTTGTATGGTATTATCTACATTATAAAGTAAAAACACTATGTCAGTGCCCATAAATTGTACCTCATAAATTGTAACCCATAAAATGTGCCTTTACTGCAATTTTTCTAACTTTTAAACATCACACAATTTCATTTTTTACAATGTCGAATAGAAAAAAGTTCTCTCAAATGAAATTTGTTTGAAAATTGTATCTCAGTTTTCTGATTTTAATGGATTTTAAAGTAATTTTTAAGCATGGACATTTTTAAAGTTCAGTGCAACCCGATTACTAAAGATGAACCTGTTTACACTTAATGTAATAGTATAAAGAAAAGACAGGTCTATGAGTAACGCTGGTATCATATTTTCGTTGGCAGCAACCAAACACAACAAATATCCCTTTTACTGCAGTTTAACGTGTAAACATTGTACATTCGATTGTTCCAACGTATTATAGAAAACAAAAGTACTCCAGTAATATTTGTTTGTAATTTTTATCTCAATTTACGTATTTTTTTATGGGTTTTAATATCATTTTTTAAGCATGCATACTTTTTAAATATGCTTGCAACCCAAATACAAAAGATTAACTCAATTTTTCAAAAACATAGTAAATAATTCAGAATTTGTTTGCTTTCGCGTAATATTCAATAACTAAATTGGCAAACGAAATTAAATCGCCAAAAAAAAAAACAAAAAAAAAAACACGAATTTAACAGATATCAAATCAAACTAATAACCTGATAAGTATATAAAATTCAAATGGAAATTTCGTTCCGGGTGCGTATAAATTTAATTTTTCAGAACGGATTTCCATGTGACTTGCACTATTAGTTTTTTAGGGAAGATTTTAGTTCGTAACATATTGTTTTCCTTTGCTTAGTCATAGAATTATAGGGGAAAGTTATTTAATCATGTGAACCCAATTATGAAGGATTAGTCTTATTAGTTGAATGAAACATGCAGAACATTTTTATCTCTAAATATATTGACGGGTTTATCTTCAGTAATGGGGCTGTGCGTTAGGGTGTTCTTATTTTAATGAGTGTGCCTGAAACCTATTATGGCATGCACCTTTGGTTAAAACAATATAGAATGAATTATGTTTTAAGCGACTATCTGGCATGCAACTTGATTACAATATTCTAACTTACAATAATGCTTAAGGTACTTCTCCAGTTCCCTGCTCAACAACGCGGAACTTTCTGACACATTTTCTTACTCATTAAACGTAAAGTCTTAAAATTTGGAGGCCTGACTATTAAAGCGATTTGGAATTGAAATTAGTTTTTCCTTTTTTTCATAAATAAAATACTTATCGAGTTAAGAGCTATTGTGGTTGCGTGACGGCCGGTTTTTATCCTTCAATGCACTGTTGTGTCCGAAATTCAGTTCAAAACACCAACTGAAAGATCTTATACATTTACCAACATATGGAAACTATCTTTCGATTAGATAGTTTCTAAATAAGAACTCCTGTCAATTTCATGCATTTCCGAACAAAAATTAATTAAAAAATACGTCAGAAAATAGTTCCTTTGGATTTGAGAACAGCCTTAACTTGACGTTTATGAAAAACTCACTATTTTAGTTTTAATTTTGAAACTCGCGAAATTTAACTTCAGAAAAAGGATGTTCTTTTGACACATTGTGGTAATTTTTTTTTAACTTTTAAAATTAAAATACATGTTTTCTTTGGCGCACGTAACAGAAGTATACAATATCTTCCACAATACGGGGAAAATGCAAAAAATACATCCGAATCAGGTAGTAGTTACTAAAATTTTATTTGGAAAATTTGAAATTTTATTGAAATTAAATCTACAATGATTAGATGAAATGATGTCATTTTCCTTAAATTTTAAATCAAGACATCTGTCAAGAATTTTTTTGAAAATGTAAATTATCGCTGTCTTTTTTGCTATAAATCACAGAAAATGTTACCACTGAATCTAAACCAATGCAACACTTAGCGATAATGTACAGCTATAAGATATGGCTGTAGAATACAATCGAAGTAGTAAGCAAAATATTAGAGCCATATGTTTACAATTAGTTTGATTAAGCGTTGAAAAGATTTGATAGAATGTGACGTCATATCTAGTGTCTTTTTTCTTTTTCTTAAATTGTTTTCATGAAATTTGACTGTTTGTATTAAAATAGATGTTTTAATAAAAAAAAAAACATTCAAATTGAGGTGTTACGTTATTTTCCCGCTGTTACAGTTAAAGTTTTTATTTTATATACAAAAAAATATAAATTTTCTGTTTAGAATGACGTCAATATCAAACACGCAAAAATATAGCAAGAAAATATGAATTTTTATTGGCAAATAGAAACAAAATACACGCATTATCCTTATTTTTTTCACATTATTGTGTCATTTTTTAGGGTGTGGCAACAGGAAAGAAACGTTTGAATTAAAAAAAAATTAAAAACAGATATTTCTATAACGTTAAACTATGGAAGTGGTAGAAAAAGCGATAAATAGTTATCTGATATTTTTTAAAGTAGGCAGTGATCTTTTACACGTTCTAAAACGTATGTACATGAAGTTTCGTGCAAATCGGTCAAAAAGTGAAGATTTGTATAAAGGACATACACACAGAGAACGGCTTTTATATATATAGATATTAAACTTAGCAATACATTCTCTTTATTTTGATACACATACATTTGGCTACCATCCTCCAACTCAACTAAGACTGTATCACTCACTTTCACTTTTCTACATAATTCATATTCTAGACATGATTTGCAAAAATTTTTAGCTTCTTTAGCCATACTTTCCCAACAAAAAGCTTGCCTAATCCTCTCTTAGGTTTTCTTTTCCGCGTGATGCTCACCCCCATTAGAAGCTTGCGCTGATTTTAAGATTCCTTCTCTTTTGACTTTCGGCACTACTAATTTAGCTATAGCTTCTTCTACAAATTTATCTTTATGATACAATAAGTCATTTTCAATATAATAACCCCCTTTATCAATTTTACCTAATTCCCAAGCTCTCTCTAACTCTTTACATTAAAATTGGGATTTCATAAATATATCTGAATTACTAACGATAACTTTATTATTTTCCTCTACTTCCGTTTTTTCTGCATTTTGACTTTGTAAATTTCCCGATCTCGTTTCTATTCCGCAAACATTATAATCATCGCTACTCATATCTTTCTTTTCACTCGAGTTATCAATACTAATTTCCGACCTTTCTAATTCTTGGGACTCTAGCAATGGCTCCTCGCGATTGACCCCTGACAACTCCATTATCACTTCGGGATGTAAAATTACCTGCTCATTAATATTATCGGTCACCGCGCAAAGTACTGCCTGGTGAATTATATTAGTTTGTCCGAATTGCGGAATAGCTAATTGTAATTTAACCAACGATGATTTAACTACTTCACCAAATAATCCTTGTAAATAAATACTACCCGCTCATTTGAATTTCTCTTCCGGTAACATATCTTTATGTATGACACTAATTCCACATCCAGAATCAACCAATCCTTTCGCTTTTTATCCATTTACACTAACTTCAATTTTCTAATATACACGTAATCTTACAATAATTTCCCCATGTTGCTATTAAGCGCGATACAAATAATACATGAGTTTCATTCTGGTTCCTCCTAGCCTTCTTAAAATTTTCCAAACACGTCTTCGATGTCGATTCGTGTTCCCTTAGAACTAACTATTTTAATTCCTTATAACTCTCAATTTGTTCCCTAGTGGTATAAATTAACAAATTATCCGCCTTATCTCCTAACATATTTAGTAGAATTTCGGCCTGCTGATTTTCCGGTAAATTTTTAGATTTGAATGCCCTTTCTAAACTGTTGAGAAATAAATTACATCCCTCAGTCCCTTCTGGTACTTTGATAGACAGTGCTTTAACATTTTTGATCAATTTTTCTGTGCTACTTTCATTATTAGGTTCCCTAGAGCCATTAGAGTTATTTGCCAAACCTTGCATCCTTAGCCTCTCCATTTCTAATTCATCTTCCATTCTCAGTTTTTCAGACCTCTCTTCTCTTTCTAACATTTACCGTTCAACCTTTTCTTCTCTTTCTAATCTTTCGCGCTCTAACTTTTCCTGTTTTTCTAACTTTTCGAGCTCTAGTCGTTTCGCAACGATAGTGTTAGATAATTCCATAATAACCCCCTCATCATAGTCATCGCTGTGCATTATCTTTTTCCTAAGCTGAATTCTGGTATCATCTTACGTGAATTCAACCCCCAATTCTTCGGCTATCATCTGAAGACCCACCCTTTTTTAATTTCAATAAGAAAGCCATACCTTCCACCGATTACTATTACGACTCTACTATAATATTTAGACCTACTAAATTAATATTTCCTAAATTTCTACTTTAGTACAGTTACTTCCCATTATTATACTAATTAATACCTTTCAGATAACCGATGTGTTATATTTTTAATTTAACATACTGTATATCTTGATTTTCCTCAACCATTGATATCACACAATTTACTTCCAATAAAAAAGGGTAAAAACAATGATTTCGATTTGATTACTATGCAATACAGATACCAATTTATAAAATTAGATAGTAACATACAATTTACATAATAATATTGACACGTTGCAAATTGAATAAATGTATTGATGCCAATAGAAACTTCCACATAAAGAAAAATTGTATAACGTACACATATGAATTCCTACAATAATCCTCAATAAAATATTTCCAAATTCAACACTGGTTCTCACAATTAAAACAAATAAAATCAAAACCCTCACTTTTTTTTCTTGTAAGCCCTTTTTTTTCTCTTGTGAGCTTTTTCTTTTTTTCACTGTGAGCCTTTTTTTTTTTTAATTTACTTCCAGCCAATTAAAATTCTAAACAAATGTTCATTGCTCGTTTGTTATCAACTCTTCAAACTTAAGACAGTATTGCTTCATTTAAATATTACTTTAATAATAATTTAAATTTAAATAAATTCAATTATTCCTTTCAACTATTATTAACATAATGCATTAATTTTGTTCACTGCCATTATTAGTAAAAAAAAAAAAAAAAAAAAAAAAAAAAAAAAAAAGAAAGCCAATTTTAGCTCAAGCTATTATGACCTTTTCTTAAATCTATAGTAAATATGGCTGTTAATATATCCTACCTATCTGAACACAATTATTTGATTTTACATAAATTATCAAGATTTAGACAATTTATCTTAAATTACTATTAATTATACAACAACAAATACATTTGGTTCGAGAATGTCAGCAGAATTAAATGATCAAAACACCTTACCTTATACTTTATCTGCTGAGGTACTCCGCTGCTCACACGTAGTTCCACGTTGAACTCAATATTTCACACTTTAAAGTCACTTTGATGATATTCTACACTTGGGCTGTAACACACTGTAATGTGATTCACTGTAGCGTTGATAGGGCACAAACACTAGTTCGGTTCGCTGTAACGACGATATGACTCAAACACTCTCGTTCGGCCCACTGTATCGACGATAGGGCACACAGACACTGTACTTCCACTCGACGCTTGGTTGTTATCTCTCTAAAATTCCGCTCGACGATCAGGCATTAACACGCAACAATCCCACTGGGTGCTCCGGCACTAACACACTGCAACACGGCTCGCTGGTCACCGGTCTCAGACGATTCTATCCCGTTGCTACCATCAATTTGTCGGAGTTTCCTCTTAGTCCGCACAACTTTGAAGAAATCATTTGCTATTTATATGCTGCCACCACCGATATGATTACGTGATATCGGTCACGCTCTGAGAGGATTGTTTAAATGAAAATCAAATCTTTCAAGTAACAAAATTAACAGTTTATTTACACACTATTTACAATTCGCAAAACACTATTTACACTTAAAAACTCGGATTTAGGTGATCCGGTTCAAGATTAAATAAAATACAGTAAATGCTGGCTGCGTAGTGTTAAACTAGGTTATATCACTCTCACTCTATACTCGTTAAATTAGCTTTACCGGAGGTTACTCTTAATCTCCCAACACATGGGCTCTAAGATCTGCAAGCCTCACTCAACCCTGCGCTCTATACAAGAGCTATCGACAGGAACAACCTTGCACCTTGCGCTCTAGATTTCAAACCCCTCACCCGGAGCAAAAACGACTGCCTCCTATCAACCCTCTGCTTTTTCTCAACTCCTCCTCTTCATCCCATCATAAATCCGGGCTTTTCCACTCTGACCACATTCTCAGCTCTTTCCCTCGTTCGTGAAATTCTTTTGTCTGCTCATCTCTAGCAGACACCTCAAAAGGTAGGGCAAACCCCTCTCCTTCCATGACTTTATCCCTCCATCCATGCTGTACAATTCACCGGCTTGAGTCCAGTTTCAGACAAGGAAAGAATGTTGCTTTGTAATTCCCAGTACACAGACCACACAATATATAATATAGTAAGATAAAATAATATAGAACCGTAGTTCTAATAGCAGATGTTTCTCAGAACCTGAATAAAATTATTTAAAAATAATTTAATAATAAGGCAGTTTAAACTTTAAAAACTGCATAAAAAAATTAATATTACTAAACTAATTAAGATACAATTAAGCGGTTTATATTACATGGTTCTGGATTTAGAGATTACACATTTTAGAGATTTACTTCTTATTTATAATACAGCTTACGTTATTTCTCCTCTATAACTAAAACAAATGAAAAATTAAGAAAGGAATATATTACAAAATAATAAAATCCGCAAAAATTGATCGTGGCCTTTTTTCTAAGGTAAATCGGTTTGTCCATTTTTAAGGTATAATGTTCAGAAAATTTAATTAGCTTAATTTTAATAAAATAAACATGTAAATACGTTAATTTTTTCAACAGTTATCGTCACAAAATCGCTGCAAAAGCAGAGTTTAGTGTCAACGCCGTTTAAAACTATGACATTCGCAGGTATCTCTTCTCAGACTTCAGCGGCCCTATGTTTACGGCTCGTACGATGCTTTCCTATTGTACCAGCTGCACTAGATTCTTAAAAGATTAAATATTATAATAATAATAATATAAAAATATACACTAAAAATACATTTTTTCGTCTTTTAAAAGTTTTATGATCCCCTAAAATATTGTTTTTGCTCTTTATTACATTTATTTGATGTGATTTTATTCAATCTTTAAAGTCATTTTTTACCTTCCTTTATTATACTCATATTCATTTTTTGCCTTATTTAGTAGGTAACTTATTTTTCTGAAGACCATATGTTTTCCTTCTTATTCTTCTCCCCACAAAACCCATATACGATAATAATTGCTTTACCTTCCCATCATGCCTGTTCTTTTTTCCGTACACTCCGCAGAGTCACCAGGATTTACATATCATGAAGGACACCTAATCTCAGGAAAATAATGATTCATTTTTATATAGGGTAGACTAGGGAGGCTTAACCCGCCCATCAGTTTTCGTATTTAAAAGGAGTTTTATCAATAGGTGTCAACCAAAGCTACAAGAAAGCTCAAACAACAGTTTTTGTTTCATACAGATAATAGAAATAGGGTGGAGAAAATCAGTTGTGAAGCGTTTTCAATCTAAAAGTTGTGTTTTTTAGAAATAATTTGTAAGCGTTTTACAGATAAAATATATCATAGAAATTTAAGTAAGTAGGTTTTAAGTAGTGCCGAAATATCGAACATTCATTCCAGGCATAAAGATTGTACAGTAAGTAGGCTTAACGTAACAATGTGCTATACTTTAGAAGAGGGCTATGTAGGGAGTCTTGACCCGGACAATGTGAGAGAGGGTTGACCAGAAGCTCATGGCTTCCTTAATTAAATGGTTTTGGAAATATTTTTATTATACACTGTGCATAATGAAGAGTTATTGGTTATATATTAAAAAGAAAGTAAATTTATTCTGTAAAGCTACAGTAAAATGGGGTGATGGAAGGAAAATGTTTAAAACTCTTTAAAGAGAGATGTGAAAATTTGTTATATTATCTACTGCAAGAGAAAAAGCTAGTGAAATATAAATGGGAAAATTTATAGGAGCTTTTTTCCATTTAAATACTACTTACAATAGGTAAATAAAAACAGTGGAAAAAACTTGAAAATACTAGAAAGTATGAAAGCAGCAGTCTTAAACCTTTCAGGCGCAGTGGAAACTTTATGAAATCCTTAATTTTAATTCCCAAATGCCTCAATGACACAAGAATTTTGCTAAAATCTTTCCTTTTAATATGCATGTAAAGCATAGCCTATCTTCGTATTGACAAATAAATTTGTTCGTAAAGTTCAGTGCCAGTCATTTATTTCTACATTTTAGTACTAAAAGTACTTTTCCTCTGAAAGGGTTAAAATATGTTAATGATAAGTTAAGTGCTCACGCGGCAGCAAAAGAACATAGCATTGATCGAAAAACTTTATGACGGCATGCAGACAACTCTCACCAGGATGCATACAGTGAGATGTAGCCAAACTATTTGACAACTAGAGTTGTCAGGTCGAGTGTGACAAACAGTAGCATAAGGAGACAAAAAAAATCGGGACAGTGGCTCCTAAATCCAGACATAATAATACATGAAACCCTATGAAAGCGGAAGCTGTATCTAACGGAATAATGTGTTAATTTTAAAATACATTTTTCCTGATGTACAGTTACATATGCTCAGACAAAATCATGTTTAAAACTAAATGTTTCTCAACTGACTTGCGATTTTGTCTAAACAGGTTTGTTTAAGCATCATATTTTGAAAAATATATTTTATAATAAAATTAAAACATGCAGCATAAATTTAGTTTTTTTTTTTTTTTTTTTAAACTGATTTTATTTCTGTTCAAAAGCATTTCAGTATAAATCAAAGTGGGTCAAGCCACCCATATAGTGGGTCATCCCACCCACATGTGGGGAAATTTGACCCATTATTTTCTCATTATTAAAATTAATCATTTTTCAAATTTCTTATATATTACACTCATGTAACAGTTTTATTTTGATAACTGATTGTATAACGAATAAAATGATACATAAAATTTTATCCTACGTTCAATATTTAAAAAATAAAAAATCATTTTCTAAAAAGTGAGTCAACCCTCGCTAGTCTCCCCTATTTCACGTTAATAAATCACAATATGTAATCGTTCTTTAACGTTTAATTTTTTGGTAGAAAGACTTACTTTTAAAATAACCATGTATCTTGCTTAAAACGTAAGTACAAATTATTTAATAAGTAAATGTATATCATGATATCCAATTTATCTGTAATAAATCTACGTAGAACATTGCTGCAGCCATAGCGGGAAAATGAACGAAAATATGTTAGTAGATACTGCTGGACAAAAACGAGGATGAGAAAGACAGAAATGAAAAACACACGATACAAATATCAATAAAATAGGTTATCTTAATATATTTTATTGATTTGTTATCTAAGACAGTGAAAATACATTTTTTTATAATTTTAATTTTACTTGCATAGCAAATTAATATAATCTTTCTTTACTATTCGTTCTTGTTATAAAACTTTTTTGAAGAAATTGTATGTACAATGACAATATCGGTGTCATACACTGCTCAAAACAATTAAAGGATATTGCAGACGTCGCTGAGACGTCGTACTCATCGAAACAAAGCAATCACTGAATGCCGATCATCCTTATCTTCATTCTCTTTTATCCAGTTGAAAGTCAAATTTCATTCGCTGCCGCTGAAGCGACGTTTTTGACGTCGAACTCAAAATTTGCATACTCCACAGTTTGAAAACCAGAAAAATTTGCATTTGTGATTCTCTTCTTCTATTTTCGGCAAAAAATATTTCGTTTATATCTTTATTTTATATAAAACTTCAAATATCCTTTAATTGTTTTGAGCAGTGTATTTAGATTTAAGAATATTACATCTGTACAATTTACATAATTAATTTGCATGTATGGACAACATTTATTTTTTGCCTACAACTGTAATCAACGGCATATTATCCGAAACAGTTCCATTGCTTTATTATTCTTTATTCATATACGTTCCTTTAACATTAGTTGCACTCTAATTTTACACAAAGACTTCATGCACAGTTGTTATACACTGTAAAAAAAAATCTGTAGTTCTACAGATGTAAAGTTACATGCTTACTAAACTTTCACCTGTAACGGTACGAAAAAAGCTGCAAATCTACAAAACTAGTTTTTGTAAAGCTACAAAAATCTGTAACTTTACAAATGAATCTGCTAAAATTTCAGTAATCTTACTAAACTTTTATTTGTAACCCTGGCTGCAGTTACATGAAAAGTTCTCGGAATCCCAGTTTCCAAAAAAATTCTTAGTAACCTTACAGATTTTTTGATTTTCGGCGCAAAAGTGTGACTGTTACATGAAATTTTGTTGTTGCCGTTACATGAAAAGTTCTAGGAATCCCAGTTTCCTAGAAAAACTTTAGTAACTTCACAGATTTTTTTTTACAGTGTAGTTTTCTTCCTTTAATTAAATTTTTATATAACTAAATTTCTATCGAAACTACCACAATTTACTGAACTTTTAAAATGCTGAGTAGGGATTTTCCAAAAGCAATAAAAGTTTAATTAGTTTGTCGCCCCATACTTAAAAGAATTCAGTTCTTGGAATTAGTTTAAATGAGATTGTTAATTATAAATCTCGGTTCTCATTATTGCTTACAATCTTTAAGTATTTTCTGCGGACAGTTGTTTTCAAAATGGAATTCTTTAAGGTAGAAACTGGGACTTAAGTGATTATAAATTATTTGCATGCGTTCTCACCCGCTAATTAATGTAAAGGGCTATTTATTCATTTTTTATACATATAAATTGTACTTTAAACAGTTTTTAAATGAAATTTGCGTATTTGACAAATATAAACATTAATTAGAGCTTCTTTTTCAATTTGCGAGATCTAATACTAGACTTTTATTCGCTTAATAAAGACTAATTATTAACACTCAAAAACACGTATGCATTTGTTTTGGAATATTAGTTTTAACGATATGAATGAGGTGAATACTTGCTTTGTCGAAAAGTGGTTGTATTTTTTCTAAACTTTTGGCGATAATTAGTTCCTTGATAAACCCATTGTACTCAAAATTAAATAAATGTACGAAGTTTAAAAAGTAATAACGCTGTTTTTCCCGCTATAATTAATTGAAATTTATAAGTGTACTTTTTAAAAAATAAATGTGTAAATTTACACGTAAAAACAGGTACATCGATGATACAAAACATTTGTCTATATGTATAAAGTGGTGTCTAAATTGCCAAAACACACACGTAATGTGTAAATTTCAAAATACTAATTTTAATGTGTAATTTCATGATAACAATAAGTGTGTAAAATTTATCTGATCAATTTTCAAATGCATACTTTAATGTGTAATTTACGCAAGAATACACGTATTTCTCTGTAATATTCTTACACATTTATCTGTATAATCATCTATGATTTAAAATATTTTAGTGTATTAGGCAAAAAAAACATTTTTGTGTTATATGTAAATTGCACAGTTTTTGTGTAATATGTAAAATACACATATATTTGTACAATATGCAAAATACGTATATATTTGTGTAATATTCTGTTCTTACACATATTTTTGTATAATATGCAAAACGTTACACATATTTTTGTATAATATGCAAAACGCATATTTGTAAATTATTCAAAATACATAGATCTTTATATAATATTGCAAATAAAGAGAAATTTTGTGTACATACATTTTTTAACCATATACATTGGAATGTTCAAATTGTGAACTAAATGTTTTTCAATCGCATATGCTGGATATGATTGTTCTTTCTAGTAGTGTTTTCTTACGACTACAAAACAGTATACTCACAATGCAATTTGGCAATTTACTTTAAATATAAAGATAAATCCGTTTCTTATCATCGATATGCCTATTTTTAAGTAATACAGGATCAACAAAAGCTACAGTTAAGATCAAATATCTTTCTGTGAGAGTTGATTTGGAATCTTAGAATGGTATATTAAAAATTTATTCGTAGAACCTGTGTATTATGATTTCCACAAACCGTGTAAAATCTGTCTGCTAAAATAAACAACAACAAAACATAAATAAATAAAACAATTTTCCTCACTTAGATTTACAACTGTAAAAGGTCAAGTTGTTTTTAATATTTTAAAGATTTTTTTTTTTTTTTCAGAAAAAATTATGCAATTTCCATACAGCCCCCTACATTCTGAAAGTCGAATGGCTTTAAATGTATAGAATTTTTTTTTTCCGAAGTATTCTGAAAATTTACTGCATTTTATATAAATGGTTCTGAAACTCAGATTATATAAAAAAATCAAACGTTTAAGCTCTTAATTTTGAAAAGGATGTTACAGTACTATATTTTTACAGCGGAATTACCGAAATAAAAAGTGCAGCACTGATTTATATTTAAGCTTTCTATTTCTTTTTTAACGTCTACACACTTTACGATTTACACACTCAAAATATTTGTAACACTCCTATCAGTGTATATCCGGATATTTTTTGCATTTACACACTTATCTGAGTTTAGCAAGTGATAACAACTTACAGACTTAATGTCATAAACTATATTGCACAAAAAACGGTAATTTTTGGGTCAAAGTGCGTAATTTCTTTGACAAGTGGGTAATTTTAGAAATTTATGCACTTATCTGTATATACGTAGATGTGTGTAAAATATAATAACATAGCAATTCGTGTAAATTTAGACATTTTTCTCTATTTACACACTTGTTTCTGTTTTCAAGTGATAACAAATTATATACTTAGTTTCATAAGCTCAAATACACTTAAAAATGGGTAAAATTTAGCAGAAAGTGTGTAATTTTTATGACAAGTGCGTAAATTTTGAAATTTACACACATATATATGAAAAAAAATGAGTAATTTACACACTTAGTTTTTAGAGAGTAACCTCCATATTACTGTCTTTTTTTTTTAATATTTCATATTATGTAAATTCCACCGGTTTACAAAGAGTGATAAATATATCTTCAATACTTCGTTAATTAAATAAAGACACATTTCTACTGGAATTTTTATGAATTTATAATTTTATTAATATATTTTTGAGAAAGTTTTTTAAAACATTTTATTAAATTAGATACAAATAATTACTTAAATGTCTTGAGTTATGTGTTGAAATAAATCTAGAAAAACTATAAAATTTCATATCCAAAAAAGAGTGGATAACCAACCACACATAAAAATAATAAATTCACAACATTTAATTTGGCCTTAAACGGAATATCTAACATTGGACCACTCCACAGGACGTAAACGTCAAGTAGCAAGTTACAGGAATTTTAACTGTGACATCAAATTTGATTTGGGGCAATGTTATAAAAAATATAAAATTTATTAAATTCAGTTTCTCAAATTTTGGAGGGGAAGGACTTGTGACGAATGTTAAATAGCAAGTGTATCATGGATATATTAATGCTTTTTATTCTAGTATAATGGGTTTTAAGAGGTTATTTTAAAATAAGACTATCTGCAAAATATCAAATATGATAATTGCATCCCCTAACTAGAACTACTGATTAAAAACATACAGGTATATCCTTTAAAATATGTTTTAATTATTACACCAGTGATATAATTAAAAAAATATTTTAAAACTTTTTAATATGAATAAAGACGTAATACATAAAGACAGTTAAATTACTGTAAATATTTTTTTCATAAAAAAAACTTGAAAAATTAAAAATTAATTCTTTCAAAAAGAAAAAAATGTCATTTCCGTTATTACCAGAATATAAAATCTCTTATATAAAGGAAAACTGTCTTAAGCTTCCACAGTAATAATTTATATAAAATTCTTTCTCAGTGTTTTGAAAATACTTCGGTGTCAATAAATATTTTTTCTTTCTATATTTTACTTTACAAACACAGAAATTGTGGAAATATGTTTAATAGAAAAGGTTTAAGCTCACTCTCACAATCTAAAAGTAGCAATAGGAAACATTAAAGTTCCGTATAAACACCGCCGTGAAATATGTGCAGATAAGTTATCGTTCACTAAGAAACAGATTCTTTCGCAGACAATTTATTTTAACACTAAAAAAGTTTAATAAATTTAAATTGCATAATGAAATACTTTAAACACTATATTTTTATATTTTTATTTAAACCTACAAACTTCTAATTATAGTTACACATAACATAACTTTGCATGCAATTGAATGAAAAACAAATAGCGAAGTTCCATTTTTCTCCAATATTTAAACAAATCACTATTATGCTTTTTTAAATGAAACTTAACCTCTGGGCTACACCTAGAATCATTATTACTTTTCTACATATAGCTACAAATAACATAACTTTGCATGGAATTGAATGAAAAAAAGTTTGCGAAGCTCTATTTTTCTCCAATCTTTAACAAAAGCATTACACTATGACGCAAAAGTTTAGACAATGACGTCATTCAGCTTTAAAATGTAGAATTATGACGTCAGAATTACAAAAACCTGTAAATATATTCAAAAACTGATTTAAAATGCTATGTACAAAAGAATCGTTTTAAATGTCGTTTTATTTGCTATAATACTAATTTTTTTCATAAAAATTCATATGTGCTTGTCGCAAAAGTTTAGACACTATTCTAAATTTCTTTGAATATTCGCTGGCATATGCAAATTTAGAATCGATGATGTCACAAATTTGGAGTACTTAAGTTCTGCAAACGATTGCGCTTCATAGTCGACATGCCGAGAGCTAAAGAAATTCAAGTGAATGAGGTTTCAAGGATTTGGCAGTTGAAAGGTGAAGGGAAGAGCGTTTCTGAAATTTCTGCTATTATTAATAGGTCAAAAAAATCTATTTATCGAGTTTTATCGAGTGGTTCCGAATATAAAGCAAAATGTCGGTCTGGGAGGCCACGTGTGACAAATGTACGAGAGGATCGCCTGATACAAAGACTAGCGAGTACTCAACAAATGAGCGTACGTGGAGTTCAAAGCTCATCCGGACTCTCTGTATCAAAGGATACGATTCGTAGACGAATTTTGGAAAAAGGAACAATCGTTTATAGCAAAATGCAGAAGAAACCAGCTCTGAAACCACATCATAAGTTACAAAGACTTATGTGGGCTCGAAAGCATATGTCATATGGAGAGAAATGGCAGTCAGTCATATTTAGCGATGAAAAAAAGTGGAATCTGGATGGTCCAGATGGTTGTTTATTGCATTGGCATGACTTGCGGAAGGAACCTCGACGTTTTTTTAGTCGCAGACAAGGAGGGGGCTCGGTGATGGTTTGGGCAGCCTTTTGCTATAATGGACAAGTATCTCTGACCTTCACCAGTGGTCGTCAAACTTCACAGCATTATACACAGACATTAGAAGAAAACCTACTGCCATTTGCTGAGCTTCTAGGGGGTCCTCAGTGGGAATTTCAGCAAGACAATGCTTCAATTCACACTGCAAAACATTCAAAATCTTGGTTTAATTCCCATAATATAAGAGTTCTCGACTGGCCAGCATGTAGCCCAGATCTTAACCCTATAGAAAACATTTGGAGCATCATGTGTCGCAAAGTTTATAGCAACGCTAGACAATACTCTTCTGAAAAGGAACTTAAGACATCTATTGAGAATGCATGGTACGATATCGATCCACAAACTATGCAAGATTTAGTTTCTTCCATGCAATCTCGTGTATATGACGTAATACATAAGCATGAATGCGCAACCAGGTTTTAAAAATTGTTTATTTCGATTTTATTTAATTTGTGTCTAAACTTTTGAGACAGCAGTTTATTTTTGTTACCATTTAATTTATTGCAATATGCACAATTCCACTTTTCTTTGTTATAAATATTGTTTATATGTACAGCACATTAATTTCAAGCAGTGATTTGAAAATTGAATAAATATTTTTCAAAGTATGTAAGAATTTCTTCATTGTCTAAACTTTTGCGTCATAGTGTATTAGGTTCGTTTGTAATTAAACTTAACCTTTGAGGTTCAATGTTCAATCATTATTATTGATTTTAGATTTTAGATGAAAGATTTAGGCTGTTTTTACAAAAACATTTTTAGACAATAAAAGTGTTATATAAACTAGTTTTAATTAATATAATTGCAGTAAATTAACAAAGTGAGAATGTAAAGTAACTAAATCAAAACACACTCCTACATGTTTGTCTCAGCGGCGCATGCGCTCATTTCCTTTGTAAGTAGAATATGATGGAGACTCGTTTGAGATTGAGTATGTGAGAATTCAAATCGTCTACTTTTAGAAGAAGATGGCATAAACAAATCGGCGTTGAATTCTATTACATAAGTTTAGCATGCATTTAGAGTTCATATTTTAGCAAGGAAAAACTATTTTAATTTAAATGCGACAATCATGCCCTATCAAAAAATGTGTTAAGTGAAAAGACAATTTGATCACCATGTTGGATTTTATTATCTTTAAATCTGACGGAAAAAATAATGCTTTTTACCGGGATAATTTTAAACCTGGGAATTCTGATCAATAATAAGTAATACTTAATATTTCAAAAAATCAGAAGTCATTTGACACAATAAATTGATCAGTATGTATAGGAGCACAGCTGCTGCACTTACTTACTTTTCTTAAAAAATAGATAGTTGATATATTTAATAATTTTCATACAAGATTAGAAAACATCCTAAAAAAGATCTTTTATTTTTTTTAATTCTTTCAGTAATTTTATTTTAATTTATATTGTAATTGCTATTTTATAAAATAACATGAACATTTTATGTGTTGTAAAATGTAACTCATCCACTTGTTTTAAAATCCAGTAAGTATTCTGATGAAGTTATATCAACACCTTAGTTTCCATTCGTAAAATTCCAATATTTTTATATTTTCGAAAGAACGCGGTAATAAAAGGGCATACTTAGAATAATAAATCTTCAGAAATTATTAAATGTTGAATCTATTATCAAACATAACTGGTTTTCTTCTTTTAATTATTAAAATGAATATCTTTGTTTTTTAAAATTTACATTAAAAACAAATTGCTGAAAACATCCATTTGTCCATAATATTTCAATAAAGTCCTTATAGAAACTATCTTATAGTGATTAATGGATTTTTTTCGAAAGAAAGAAGTTCTTTATCGGTGGGTGTTAAACAAAATCTATAAATCCTTTCTCAATCACCCCATCTTTACTTAAGGTAAAAGTTTTGTAACTTAATGTCACATTTAATTTAACGTTTGAAATAAAATGAATAAGCATTACTTATCTTTCTGTTGGTGCTCAAGAAACTTGTCAAATATTATTGTAATCAAAATCACGCCTAGAAAATAATTTCGTATGCTTTATACAACTTTTATCTAACATGCATTTTTGAGGTTTGAGTTATATTTTGAGAAAGTGTTGGTAAGGGAATGAAACATTTTAATAAAGATAAGTTACCCCTTGCACCCTGATGTCCAACAATTATGAAAACCCATTTGTAGATCAAACTTGGGCACACATATATTCTTTCATATATTCTTACACCATAAACCTATTCTTTTGCATTGAGCTACATGACCATACATAAAAGGTCTCTGGTGCTCCAGTGCAAATGATGTTGCGTATGAATGGGCGTCATCTGACCCATTTTGTCATCCTATTATCATTTTATTTTCTTAAAAGGGAATGAAACATTTTAACAAATATAAGTTACTCCTGACACTCTGATGTCCGAAAATTATGAAAACACATTTGTAAATCAAATTTGGGCACACGGATATTCTCTGGTTACCATAGAGCTATTTTTTGGCATTGAGCTACATGACATACATAAAAAGTCTCTGGTGCTCCAGTACAAATGATGGTACGTACGAATGGGCGTCATCTGACCCATTTTGTCATCTTATTATAATTTTCTTTCCTGTAAAGGGAATGAAACATTTTAGCAAAGATATGTTACTCCTTGCACTCTGATGTCCGAAAATTATGAAAACACATTTGTAGATCAAACTTCAGATGATCAAACTTAATGATCAAACTTCAGATATTCTCAGGCACACAGGTATTCTCAGGTTACAATAGACCAATTTTTTTCGTATTGAGTTACATGACCGCATGTAAAGATTCTCTGGTGATCCAGTACAGGTGATGCTGCATATGAATTGGCGTCACCTGACCCATTTTGTCATGTTACCATCATTTTCTTTCCTGCATTTTACTTCAGATCTAAGTACGGAAGGTTAAAAAGGATTTATCGCATTTTGAACCTATACGCATATCCGTTAACAGAAAGACACATTTTCACTTTATATAGAATGTAAAATTTATATGTATTTATGTTGAATGGATGAAAAGTTGTGTTGCATTCAAGCATGATTAGGATTTTAGGACATATTATTTTTCTTTCCCTTTTTTTAAACATTTTTGTGTACTGAAAAGTATACTAATATATACATTATAATCCATATAGGCTTTGCAAAAGCAAGTGCTTTGTGTACCTTCTATGCAGAGCATTCTGCTTGAATTTAGCATGCTTTATTCGTATATAAACAATAAATTGGCCTTGTATTTTAAATAAATAAATAATATTTTTGTCTTCACTATTTCGTAAAATCTGATACGTACTTCAAAACTATAGCTACCATATTTTCGGCATATTACCGGAAATTTAAGTAGAACTTAAAAATGTACGCATTAATACAGGGTCTGAACATTTTCGGCGTGACTTAAAAAACATGCAAAATTCAAAAGTTAAAATACAAAACTACTACTAAAGTCTATTAATTTTTTTTATTGTTTTTACATGTGAAATAGAGATCAACAAATACTGAAAGATTTTTTAAACTCTGTAATATTTTTCGAAAAAAATGCTATGCTTGTTCAGCATTCTTAAAGCATGAGGTGAAGAGTGTTCCTTCGATTACTGAATGTTCCAAGATAGACTACGTTGAATGCTATGAAACTGTTATAACAGCTTAGCCATAATAGCGAAAAACTAAACAGAAGTAAAAAAGAAACAAAAATATTTACAGAAAAAAGGATTTGATAGTAGGTAAAATTGGATGCTTTAAAAAAATTTCTATTGGGAGACTGGACAGCAAGTCTGAAAGAGTTTTGTGGATTCCATTTTTATAAAATTAAAAAAAGTTTAGACTGTTACAGAAATTAATATAATGGTAAGTCTTCCAATTTGGATAGCACGAATGAAGTGAGGCGTTCATCTTCCATTGCAATAGATTCTTTCAAGAATTTCAAATTTTAAAATTGGCTATAATGCGTACAATAACCCAACTCAGCCAAAGGTTGCTCTGAGTTCACTGTTAATTTTCGAAATATCGCAAATAGATATAATTCCCACATTTCGGGTTTACGGTCAGTTAACTTCAGTCTACTTAACTTCCATATTACCGATGTCAAATTAACATTAAAGCTTACCGTTAAAGCATGTTTCAAAAATTTTATTCTTATCTGGTCACAATAACATTTTGTAAATGGAAATTGAACTCTTCACCAAAGTTCTATTTAAGCATAAAAAAAAGTCTCAAGTCACATTTGTAATAATCACATTTGTAGCTAATATATCAACGACATTGGTTGTTTGTCATGCATATTAAGACGTTAAATGTTTGTTATAACCTGTCAAACGTTTAGGGTTTCTTGGTTTCTTAAAGGAAATATGTTGAGGAAGAATGGGCGAATAATTGGGGATGATTCAGGCCTATTTCTGATTCTTTTTGAATGATTTTACTTCGAAATATGTCCAAAGAAGCCAATTTAGAAACTTGAAGCTTTTCTGTAAGTCACTAGATTTTGCATTGTCTATAACTTGGAATTATTATTTTTTCACGCGCATGGGTACTTCCTGCTAAAATTAGGATGAAATTTACGAAAAACTTTTTGAATTATTCTTAACGAAACACTGCAATATTTGTCGTAGTTGAGCCTCCACAAAATTTCCATCGAGTATTAGTCTTCACTTTGACCAGGCAGTTAGCAATCATTAAAGCAAACCAACGTGATGTCTTTAAATATAAAGGTTGTAAGGTTCGTAATAAGTAGAGTATAAACATTCTTTACAGGGTAGTTTATTCAGAAAAAAATCTTTAAAAGAGTAAGCAAAAACATTTAAATTTAAATTTAAAATTAACATTAATCTTATTGTAAAGGTTTATTATTTCATAATTAAAATTAACGTTTAGAAATGCAAAATTAAGCTACAAATACACACATGTACTTCATAAATTCTCAAAATTTCTAAAATTATCACTGATGTAGCACACGAGGGGTATCAATACATTTCTGCCCTCACATAGAAATAATTTAATGAAATTTATGAAATTGCTACATTTTATTAGTCCTTTTCTACATAGTCACCTTGCACAGTAACACATTTCTGCAAACGGTATATCAACCAGGTAGGAGGGTGTTGTGACAGCGTTTCTGACTCATAGCTATCGTTTTTATTCAAAATTAATTTAAAACATATCTTTCTTACTTTTAGATCATATTATCCTCCACCCCCACCCCCCCCCCCCCTCTTTCCTATACTGAAATATGTGATTAAATTCAATTCGCAAAACTATCCAGATTTTTATTAATGTGTTTTCTTTCTTCTTTCTAAAAACATCTTTATTTCAGGCCGCTCAAAGATTCATTTATTTTTTCCCTTTTTTCCTTATCTGTCCGTTACCACTCCCAGTGCAGAGAAATAAATAAAAATCACAAGGCACGGCTGCTAGTAACAATATCTCTATATTTAATTTCATCGGATTTTGCCCACCGCAGTGAAAAGCTTCTTTATCACTGCTAATATGGAACCGTTGAAAATCTTGTAACAACGAATGTGAAAGGAATGCATTTTATGCGATTTTCTGCATCTCTCCCTTTCATCTGTCTGCAGCATGTAATTTTAAGTATCACTTGTTTAAGCGAATACCAGTCTGTAATATAAACACCTCCCAGATGTTTCTGCCGTCTCTCTCATCGAAATGAGATGCGGTTTTTAAAATCACGTTTCATGGGTGTTAAAATCTATCTGTCAGTTGGTTTACCAGATGCCTTTCTTGGCATTTCGCGATTGTATGTTGCGGGCATTTTTAACGTAATCATTTCGGTTAGATAATGATTCCCAGGATTTGTGCACTTGCAACCATTTTCCATCACGCGTTTCATGGTTCTCATCGGAGTTGCTGGATTTTTTTGGGATAATCATTTGGCTCGCGAATAAAACCTTTGTCCACAGTTCGTTCAGGGTGCCAATGTTTGAATTTGGCGATGTGTAGTGACTAGTGTTATATGATTCTTATGAAATCACGAGCACTCAACTTTTTTATCTCGACCAAAAAGGATGTAAGACCTTCATGGTCTGTGGGTCACGCCCAGGCGTACCTTGTAAATATGGACTCTCTTACTCTCACTCTTAATCAGTTATGAGTATGATTTCTTTTGTAACTTTAAATTGAAAAATGTTAAATAAATTTTCATAGTTCCTGTAATATGGTTGGAGTTTTTGCATTTAAGTAAACGAACCCCCACTGAATCCTTTTCACAGGTGTATTCGAGGAGGCACAATAGTAGACCCAAAGGAGGGCACTTTTCTAACTTGTGACATATCGTTGGAGAGGGATGTACCCACTTATTCATATTATACACGTGCCGGACTCCTACCTGAAATTTGCTCCGGCGCACTTTTATAAATTTTTCGAACACCCTTACCTGTTCAATATTTAACCACTAGCACATGTGTGTGTATGGGATGGCGTTAACTAACCATTTCATTAAATCAAACAAGATACGTCATTACGTACGTCATTATTTCACTTAAGTGTGCTTGATATACTATAACTAAACACTTTTGTAATACAAATAAGAGTAGTAAGACATTTTTTCACTCTAAAATACAGGGTATCTTTCTGCGACATTCCGAATGTTCACAAATTTTCCGTATTGAGTCAATCCACGTAAAATGAGCAAAAATTAAAAAAAAAAAGTCGTTGCCACATATTAATCAATTTTAATAAAATTTGATACACAGGTTCAATTCATATTAAAATAGAGCGCTTCAAAATATCTTCACAAAAAATATATATATATTTTAGCTGTTTTGGACATTTAAAAACTTGTGATAAAGAATGACGTCGTGCAATCGTCCAAAGTTGCAAGTTTGAAGTTCCGTATCTTGAAAACAATTTAACAGAAATGATTTTTTTATAATATTGTAACCTCAAAAAAATTATCTTCCTACTTATTGAGTAATAATAATCTGGTAACACCATGATTAATCTTTAATTGGTAGTAAAAATTGAAAATTTGTGAATTTTGAGAAAATTAGAAATGTTATAAACATCAAGGGATTTCAAAAACATGTGTGAAATGGACGCCTGATGTAGTATTATATATGACAAATTCCCCAAGTTTGAAAGTTGCCATTTATTTCCTTCCTATTAAAAAAAAAAAAAAAAAAAAAAAAAAAAAAAAAAAAAAACACTTCAGAAACTTTTACAAAATCATAATTTTTCCTCTTATGTATGAGCAAAAATATAAATAAAGGAGTGGTCCGACATTAAAAATATTGCACAGTTTAAAGATCAAAAAGTCCATGATATGCTAAAAAAAATTCAAGATTGCCTTTTGATTCCTAAGATAGCAAAAATAGGTTCCAAAAAGGTAATACCTGTTACATTCCATGAGCTTTTCGACTTTGAATTCAAGCTCGCTTCTTAAAATATTGCACGATTTCAAGGTGAATAAAAATGACTGTTGCCATCATTTTTTAAAATCTGGATTTAGGATTAATTAGGGCAGGGATAGGTAATTTTTGTCTAAATGAATCATTTCTTCTACTTTAATTAAAAATATTCGTGCGGTAAAAATAAACTGAACGCAAGAATACTAGCTTCTATATTTAAAATATACACATTTATCCATAATATCAAATATTTTTAAACTTTTAAAAAGCTTCCCTTCAGTTTCAAAGAAGTAATAGAAATATTGCTTTTTACCCTCAACATGTTTTACTATTTATTTTTTTTTCTCATTAAGGAATAAAAAGTTAAGAATGAAACTTTAGATTTTAAAAATATATACTTTTAGCTATAACGTCAAGTTGTTTTAAACTTGTCAGATGTGTCCTTCATGTTTATATAAGCAATAGAAAAATTGAATTTTTCCCTCAAAATTTTTCAAAATTATTTTTTTTCAAATTACTGAATGAAAATACAATTATTAACTTACGCCAATCTGCTACTTATTATTCGTCCCTAATTATAAATTATTTTTAATATAGTATTTCCATTCCTAAGGCTAATAATCAAATTTGTAGTTTTTAGCATGTTGACAAAATCTCGATTTTGCATCCACTTTTAATGTAAATTTTAATAGTTAAATAAACAATCCTGAAATCTATTTTTTTTGTAACGTTTACGCATAAATAGATATGATCTACTCATATAATGATTTTCATTAAAATCTGTGACATGTCTGCCACATCTGAATTGCTAATTTTGCACAGAATGACTCTATTGTTAAAATTTAGGAAAAAAATGTATTTTTTAAAGATTTTGTCAAAGGATTTAAATTGATATGTGTGAATTAGACATCTTAAAAATTCATGAACAAGACGGGATTTCGGTATGTGTAATTGCATATTTTATTAGAAAATGTGCAGCGTCTATTTTGACTTTATTTGAATGCAGATGATTGCATTTTTTCATGTCGACGTACTTTTGCTTAACAAATCTAAAGGGAAATTATTTAAAATTTTGTTTAAGTATATCCTTTATTTTCAATGTTACACAAAATATCCAAGTTTAGATTGGAGTCAGAAATCCCATATTTTTGACTGAATAAATTGAATATGGCCTTAGTTACCGTGAACGAATATTTTGCTGTACTCTATCGCCTCTTAAAGTTTGTGTTTTGAATTTAGAATAACACTTATATTTAAAAGTCCCGACATTTTTCCTATATGTTATCTTAAATGTGACATATTTTGAGTAACTCTTAACCTCCAAATTCTTATCAGTATTTTTAGACACTATTAAACAACTCTGTATGTTCTAATATTGGGTCAAGGAAAACATTCGTAATGTTTTTCCCAATAGAGGGTTTTGAATCACATAACATTGGTAACACTAATTCAATCAAGCTAAAATACGGCGGGTTTAAAAGGTGCTAGTCCGAAAATGTTACATTCGTTTATTTAGTCGAAAGATATTGCGTTTTAAAAATGAGCAAAGATTCTTTAAAAAACGCTATGTTTTACAATATCGCTTCGCAAAGGCAAAAACTCTTCGTAGGATTCTGAAATCAAATTGTGGTGATTATTGTGAAGGTGCTTTATCAAACTCAGCAACATGTAAATATTGCCCGTTAGATGAAGTTTCGAAACAAATTAAGGAAGACCAAAAAAATTCATCTTATAAGATCGCTTAGGAACTAAACAAATCAGTTTTGAATTATTTGTGCAAAGTTGTGTGCCACACATTTTAACAGTGAAAAATTTATTGGGCTTAATTTCTCACTATTAATCGCTGCTGAAACGAAACACGATCTTGTAATTTTTGAAGAGATTGATAGAGAGCGATGAAACGTAAATCCCATACTATAACCCTTTCTGAACGGGAGTTTTTTTTTAATTTTTTAAATTGAAATTGAAAGTTTGGGTGTTTTCCCCTTATTGACAGGATCGTATTTGATAGAAAAAAAAATATTAAATGTAATACCCTATGTCAGGTTATGCCAAAAGAGGACACGCACACTTGGGCCTTAATGCAGCCGTTTTTGGGCTAAATCTTCATAATTGTGTAGTTTGGGATTATGTGTGCAAATATCTAAAGATAAAAGTTTAAGCAAAAAAAGTTGTTGTTTATTGCGATAATTTTCATCAGCCACAATGAAAATGATTGAAACAATTTTTGTTTTTGGACAGACCACTACAATTTCATTTTCTGAGACGTGCTCAACGCTCGCACACCTCTTAAGAGCCTTTGACAAATGGATGCCCTCCACTTCGTTTGAATTGTGCCTGATCCTTCAAATTTCTTTTTTTTTTAGTTTTTACAGCAGCGGTATTTTGTAGAAATAAGGAATCGAGGTACATAAAACTAGGTTTCAACCAGAATAAGGACTACAGCAGGTCCTAAGCTTAGATCCTTGTGGACCAGGTCTGTACTTTCCCATTGGTATACTACAAAATTTAAAACTATCCCAGGTGATACTGTTACAACAGAGTGTGGTTTGTTTTTTATTATACTGCTTTACTGAGGCACGTCTTAAAAAAGAATCGTCTGCTCATCTATGGAAAAATTTCCCTGATCTCCTGGTAAATGCAAGCAGACACTACGGAATCTGCCGAGCATTTGCTGTACTTTCCATAATTTGTTATTTATTCCTGGTGGTTTACTTGCTGTGTCGACAAAATGGAATGAATTTATCAAACTTAAAGATCTATCTCGTGATATGCATATAAATCATATAAAACTTATAAATCATATATGACATCTATAACTCAGAGCAGAAACATACCGTTCATTACATGTGCATATTATATATCTAATACTCTTAATTTTAAATAGAAATCATGAATAGTACAAACCTATTTAAAATTAATCCGGTTTAAAAAATGTAATTAACAAAAAATAAGTTGCTAAAAACATAAGTTTTAAAAAAATCACTTAAAAATAAAAAAAATTATATATTAGGAATTGTACCCATTTTGGAAACGGTAAAACCCGGACCCGCACAATTATGTGGGTCGTTTGTTTTTCAACATTTGTAAAGCCTTATTAAATTTATCAAAGACAAAATCAATTAAAATCATGAATAGAGTATATGAAAAGAAACATTAAATCTAAGCAAACATTAAAAATCATATTTAAAAGAAATTACAACAGTACATACTTTTTGTCTATTGCTGTCAGATGATATAGTTTTTTTCAAAGCGGAAAACCTAACCCTGTATTGTAGTTGGTGCCCCCTAGTTGTATCTTATCAAAACACCTGAAGCCAATTAACGCATATAAATATGCCGATATAGTTTTAAATCTCACAGAAACAGAAATAGTCATTCTTCCTTACTTTATTATCACGCGCACAATTGTGCGAGTCAGGGCTTAAAGGAATAATAATTTGCAAAAAATATCGTGGTTCGATATGAGCAAACCGTGGCAAACCCCGTATTGACACCATGTAAGGAAATGCCTTTTTTGTAGGGATTGGAAAGGAATCTTGCTTCTCAAACATGGCTAGACGATTAATTCCACTCTGATTTTCAACAACTAATGCAATTAAAACGCGTAATTTAAGCAAATCGCCCATAATTGGTCAATATATGAAAGGCGTTGTCTTCCATCACTGCAATGCAAGACAAAACACAATCTTTAATGGAAAAAAAATGAGAGAGCATGGAGGGACGTTTTGATGCATTCACGCATAGCCCAGATCATGTATCATCTGAAAACTTTTTTTTCTGTCTTTAGAACTCTTTTATACAGATGTAAAGCTGGCTTTAAAAGTGCCCTGTAAAATCCCCTGTATTCCGTTTTTCGCACAGAAATATTAGAAGTTCTGCGTTGGTGGTATAACGATTTTACAAATAAAATGGGTAAATATTATAGACGAAGACGACACATATTTCGTTTACTAAAATACCTTTAAAATGTAAGAAAAATATGTTTAATTTTGGTTAAAAATATCAAGAACTTTTTCCTAAAGGTAATATATTCCGTGTACTGCGCATGCGTATAAAGTACAGACAAATTAAATATTTTTTAAACATATTTCAGTTTAAAACGTAGCTTCGAAATGCTAGCAAACAAACAAAATTGAAGTACATTTCGTCTTACAAAAGCTGCGTTAAAGACACCAAATGCAATTTTTGCGGTTCTGTAATTATGTATAAATTCCACTGTATTGAAGCAAGATGTGTGAGTAACAAAAACATTATTTTACAAGTAAAAATATGAAACACATTTCGTAAATATTTTTCAAGTGTTTATTTGCAGCCAACCTGTATTACAATTGTAATCCTTTGAAGATCACATTCAAACCAGTTAATTATAAGAAATATTCTGTTTTAAAAAAATCATTTAACTAATATACATATTACTTTTAGAAAAATTATTTTTTGTAAGAAGTAAAATTAAGGAAATAATAACTAAAAATATCCCAGATTGTTATATATCTAGTTGAAACATTTTTTTTTTTTTGCTTTAGTTTTTCTACAGTAAAATGTAACACATTCCGTAATTGCTAAATGTGTTACGCATGTATAATAAACATTTACCACATTTTATTTTTTCTACTCATACATATCTTTAATAAAGCTAAAAAGAACATGTCTTAAAGTATAAGGTAACGAAGGAAAGAACATCTAAAAATATTCTAATTATTAACGATCTCTCTGAAATAATGTGCAGTAAAACACTTTTTTATATTTAGTCTTTTCTTTCAGAAAATTCAATAATTCATTAAATGCTTATGCACAGGAAACATTCACGCCCTTCCATACCTTTACTTCAACGTTCCCTTTTTAAATGATGCTTAAGGAAACAATTTTTAAAGTATAACGAAATATGAATAATGTATTAGAGTACGTTATCAAATTCCTATCTTGCAGATTATTTTCCTTCCCTTATTTTTGTATTTTTTCTAAACGAGGATGTAATTCACTTTAAGATTTTATCAACAAGAATTAAAATGGAAGCATTAATATGTTTTCTATGTAATTTGAGCTGAGTAAGAAAATTTAATTATACATCAGTAAACAAATTATATAAAAAGGACTTTTCTTTGTTTAGTAAAAAATATATAATTCGTTTAGCATGAAGTTTATGATATTTTATTAGCGTTTCGATGTTTTATGTGAAAGATTTTTTTTTCTTACCTAACATTTTAAACGCAAAAACTGTATTTAAGGTATTAAGCTAAAGTATTAACTGTATTAAGCTAGTTCATTCGATATTTTATTCAATAAACATTTATGTGAAATATTTTTGTAGTTAAATAAAACTTGTGGTTATATAAACTAAACGTAATAAATTTATGTATTTTTTTATATATCAGTTTTATACATATTCATTTATACCATACATAAAATATAAAGATTATTCCAGAAAATATTGTGCTAAAATTGCTAAAGCTCGTGTAAAATACACACATACATTGAATTAACATAAGGTGACACCGACAGTTTCTGATACCCTTCCAGTAATTAGACAAATTCCAGTATTCCTGTAATTGCGCTTTTCAGGCGAAAATGTGTTTTACACGTGGCATAAGGCATAATATTTTTGTTTGAACATTAGAGCATCTGTTCTCGATTTGTTGTCGGCTGCCTGCTATAAGAGCAGATGTTTTATGATTTTTTTTATTAAAAAATGTAATAATTTAGATTTTGATTAGTTGTATACAATTACGGTACGTTTAAATAATCCACTTCCATCTTGCTTATTTCAAATAACAGTTTTATAATAATTATTGTTAATCACACATGAATCAAGCATAATATTTTAAAGATTAAATTTTGAATTATTGACTGATTTCTTCGATTGATCAACTAATGAGTAAATGGCAATTAAAGGGATAATTTATATTTAATTTTGTAGCTAATTTCAGTAGATTTCATTTTTACCCATTATAGGGCATTCATTAAAAATTATAGCAAACATGTTAGTTTACTAGAATAGATATATAATAAAACACCCGTAGCACTGGCCTTTATCTGATCAACTACTAGCTGCGTCAACTTACATACCCTTATATGTGAAGGTTTTCTCAAAAATGTATCCTATATAAATGTGTTAACATGTAGCGTATTATTAAAATATTTTCTATAGAAAATACCCACTTTTTTTCTCGTAAGTAAACAAACAAACAACGCACAGTACACTACGTACAAACAAAAATAACCACAAATTTGAAAAGGAATTGCGTTTCTAATATCAGATACAATTGATTTTCGGATCGAAGTATTAGACAAATTTTGAAAGCGAATACATACAAAAGTTTAATATTTTAAAATCATTCGAGCAAAAACATTGGGCATTTTATCAGAATCTATTTTTCAATCGTATTCTTTACCTATAAAAGAACTATTGGAAATAATATACTGCAAAAATGTACAGAAAATATATGATTCGTGTTATTCAGAATCCATGTCGTGATTCTCAGACACATTATATTCTTTGTCTCGGTTTATTTATACATAAAGTTACATTTAGAATTTCCTAAACTAAAGAATTTTCTGAGCTTTTGACATTTTACTTTACCTCTAATAAAATCGGCACCTTTGATTTTAATAAATGTACTATATATACATTGGTGAACCAAAAAATGCATCAACTGTTAAAAAAAAAAAAAAAAAAAAAAAAAAAAAAAAAAAAAAAAAAAAAAAAAAAATTAGAAAATTAGAAAATTGCGCAATTAATCTGTTTTTTGTTTAGGTTTCATGTAAACATGATGTTGTTACATTAAAATAAACCTGTAGTATTAATTTGCCATACGATTTAGTTTCTCGACGCACATAATTATGCTGAATATGTTCCGAATGCGAAAAAAGCACTACCTTATCAAATCATGGAACAAAGTACTTAACCACAAATGTAGTAGAAAATAATGAATTTTACATAATCGAATCATATTATATGCATTTGGATGTGGCTATATGAAAAAAAGATCACATTAGTACTTTTTTTTTTTTTACATTCTCTGCAAGCTATACGGCAGCCTTGCATAAGTCGGCCATGGATTAATTCAATATTTGGATTATAATCGTAACCGATTTCATTATACCAAACATCTTTAGTTTAATTTTGGTAGCCTGCTTCCTTAGCACTCACTTTTAGCACTCATTATAATGCACAAATTTTGCATGGGATTAATTCCAGAAGAATTCTTAAGCCAGTCCATATCTTTAATACCAGATTTTTTCGGACAGGACTGCACCTAAAGAGTGGAAATAGGTTGAAAATTATTTTAGTAATTTATGTTATGTTGTGCGGATAAAAAATGCAAATGACACAAGGAAATCAGTTATGATTAAATTATATTCTACTAACCAATTTTTAATATGACAGAGTACTTATGTCTTCTTAAAAATGCATTTTTCTGCACTTTAAAATTACTTTTAATAACTGGCTTTAAACACTCCTCTAAGATGGCAGTGGAAACATATGTTCAGTATTAACTTTAGGCTTCCACCTGTTTGCTTTTGAAACACTTTGGCTCACTAGGAATGTCTCAGTCGGCGAAATACAGTCTTAGTGATATGCTTTACTTTTCTTCTCCTAACATACTGCTTGCTGTCCGATCCATGGAGGATGTGTTTAGATTCTTCCAAAGAAAATATGTTCAAATGAGCACTTGTCCATGAAAAAGTGTTTTGTATCCATGAAAGTCGCATCTGCATACTATTTTTGTAAGTAACGAATTTTGTGGCGTGCGATATGCATGCAGAACACATTAACGTAAGCCGTCTTTGGACATTTCATGCACTTATATTAACAGTGAAGGAGTTTTAAAATTAGACTTTTAAATCAAGTGTTCACTGTAAAAAATTATGTAATGTTACGCCATAAAATATGTCAACCCTCATGCCTCCATGTAATTGAGTAATTTAACCGATATAACTGGCATTAAGTTACATTAACGTGTAATGTTACAAAAGTTATATCGGTTTAAATTACAACATTATATAAGTTAAATTACTCGATAAATTTCAAGGCAGCATGTTGCCACCAATTTTATGGATTAGCGTTACATACATTTTTTACAGTAGACATACATGACGATTACGGAGCCATATCTGCTTCAGATAGACATTTTCAGGTGTTGCAGATATCCTCTTTCAGCCTGATTTCGGCCTCTTCTAATAACTAGCTTGAAGCTTTAATTTTTAACTCTACAAATGTGGACTTGTGGCAGGTGGTGAACACACTTGTCTTAAACGCTTCTTTAGTTAAAGCAACTGTCATGCATTTCATTTTCAGGGTGAAAATTTAAATTGTGTAACCTTGCTTTGGTAGCATAAACAATCCCGACAAGCTTTCATTTTGGCCAACTCTTTATGACAATTGTCTGATTCATTGCTTCTTAATTGTTGTATGATGCAATAGTGACGTACAATGATACTATGCATTGTTTTGAAGCGCATAATTTAATTTTTTGCTAACAAAATAATTCATTCAAAATACAAAAATTGTATTTTTCTATGCGAAGGAGTTTTGACAGTCGACCACTGCACAGTGTGGTATTTTGCTGAAAAACCTGGCCAAAATTATTTAAAATCTTTTGTGCGTTCTATAGCAGATAAAATGTCTTAAGAAACCGAAAAATATTTTAATATGCTAGAAACAACTCACTTTTCGTACAGTTTATGCAAATATGTGTAATAAATTAATGTCCTACTGACCATCATTCTTTTGATCATAGTCGTCCACATCATCCACTTCAGAATCACTCGAAAACTAGATTCTGCCAATAAAAACTGTAATGCCTCTGCAGAGAAATTTTTATGTTTCGCGGTGTTTTTTCGCATACTAAAACTTAAACAAGAATCAGAACATAAAAGTAAGCGATTAAGCACTCATGATTCCAGCCTATGAGCGAGGCTTTTCTTGAAAAGTTTTGGCTATATGAACGAAAATGCGTGTTGCGAGTTTCAGCCGCTTCCTCTGATAGCTGTCCGATTGGATGCAATGCATGTTGTATAATAGTAGCTCCGTGATTGAAGATTTTGTGTAATGTGGTTGACATTGGTCGCCAACCATAAAAATGTAGATAATGGTTAGAGGTATCATTCGCGAATTCTTAAAATTTTTTAGTATTTATTTTAGAACCATTAGATAACACTTCTAGAATAGTTTTTAGGTAGTGCATTAATTTTATGTCAATTCCTGTAATTTAAGCTGATGTTTCTGGGTCCGAGAAAAACTTTCTTGGGATGTTTCCGTTATTGATGTTTCCGAAACGGGCTTTTGCAATGCCTACCGGTAATCGCATCTCAATTTAAAACTTGTCTTGCATTGTTTTTTTTCTTTTATTGAAAATCTATCATTATCACTTCTCACTTGCCATTTTTTGTATTGGAAACTTCTAAGCAAGATGTAGAATTGACTCGAAAAATGTGATCCTAGACTGGAGTATTGAGAGACAGAATTTTAAAGAATCAGGGTCAATATCTGTAATTATTTTTAACTTATTAAAATCTTTGCATGATTGTTTGCAAGTATTACATCGCATCGTGGAATTGGTGCTGTAAATAGCATTGTAAACTTTAGCATCGATAATAGTCAGCATTAATCTGTACTGAACGTGCAGTAAGCCATAAGCTGTGAGTATATTTGTGTTTATTAAAGTTCGAGCCTGCTCTTCAGTGTATTTTACTTCCTCTTGGATTATGTCATTATCTTTACGAATGAATCTTGTTCGTATAAAACGGCAAAAACGTGGAGATGAATGTATAAGGTTCTGCCACCATACTTTTTCAAATCCATTTATGTTACTTATTAATCTCAAATGAACTAAAGAGCTTTGGAAGATGTTTGAGGAGTTTTCAAACTCTTCTTTGAACATTTGTTGCTAGGAGCCGTCACAACCCCATTTGCAGTAGTATTCTAAATTTTTCAATTCTGCTTCACTTGCTGTTGTGAAAACATCTTCTATGTATTTACACAGTCTTTAAGTAGTGTGATCTAAAAGATTTTGAAGTTTTACTTCCGCCATATTGTCAGTAATGTAGTATCTTTTGAATATAACAAGTAGCTCTCTTTAGCTCGCTGTAGAAGTGAATAGCAAGGACATATATATTTATTAGAAGTTCGGATTATATTATATTGATTGTAAGTGAAATCTGATGCAACAAACATGGTCAAAGCCTTAGTCGGTGATAACGTCAATGTACTTAGTTTTGTTGTCTAAATCGAAGAATTCAAAATTGTTCAATATTTGTTTCCCCTAGTTGGGCTGGCTGTAACGTCTTTAATAATGTTTGAGACATCTGCAACTGCATGTCCTGCAGCTCTTTCGCTCATTTGAGCTGCGTGTGTCAATTGTCTCAATTGTCCGTTGCTAATTTTCAGATCGTAATTGTTCTGTTTTACGCCTCTTACTTCTGCCACTACAATTTTTAAATTCTTTAGCTGGGCGACTGAGTTTCTCAATTGTCTTTGTAGGAAAATAAAGCATTTGTTTCAGTCATTCCTCGTTGTTTTCTGGAAAACATTGTTCAGTGAATCGCGAAGAAGCTCATTTCTGCTTATAAGTATGTTTGAAAGATTTTACTTTGTAACGGAGCAAATGTATTTAATTTTCTGGACATTTCGTAATTTCGATAAGTTTCTATTCTAGAAACTTCATTTTCTTGTTTATTTTTTCTGTGTCACACTACTTTGATTACATCACACATATATTTTCTTGATATTTGTATTGATTTTCGTATATTGAATTAAAAAAATACATGTATTAGTACATCTCTTCTTAATATTATAAAACTCTCTAACCTCGTTAGTGAGTAAAGAACGCCCTTCTTTATGGCTAATCTAAAATATATTATCCAAAATGCTAACAGATAATTCACATATTACAAATACTTGGTACAAAACCAAAATGTGACATTATTTACAAAGAATCATTTAGTGCACGTTATTACTGTACGATCAAAAAACATCTTGCTTAAAATAAAAAGAAGGCACGTCTAACCACTTAACTCTTTGAGCTCTGGTGTGTGAATTTCTTCAAAATTCCCAAATGTCACATTGGCACCAGTATTTTGATATCAAAAAATTCGATTTAAAATATAGACTAAAAAGTGCATTAAACTCTTTTTGAATAAAATTTGTCGAATATTCCGGTATTATTGTGACATTTGGGGATTAAAATTAAGTGGGAAAAAATTCAACCACCAGAGCTCAAAGGGTTAAAAAAAGGGATTTTTTCTCTTCAATTTTCAGGTTTGTCCTCTGCACATCAAATGGTCACCAGTATGGAATAAAACACTACAGCATATATTAAATGTAAACAATTAATAAATTTAAAATTTTAATAAAGTAAAAAAATTCTTTTTCAAATACTTTTTTTGAAATTTTGTTTTACTTATTAAAAAAATGGGGGTCAAATGGGGGTAGATTTTATTTCATATCTTTTAATTAGCCGACATATACTATATGAAAACACAAGAGTTCTTACTGAACTCAGTTTAACTCCCTATTAAAATTATAATTTTATCTAAAATATTTAATTTTAAAAATTTGTGGTTTCAAACGTGAACATCATAATGAAGATGCATTATATTTACAAAAATATTTATTTAAAAGGAAGTATACATCTTCGTCTTTAGAAACCGTAAAAAGTTTCTGAAATTCTACTAAGAATAGTTTTTTAGACGTTCGATAAAAAGATGCATAGATCAGAAGCATAAAAAGAGAAATGCACAAACCATGAATTCCAAGTAAAATACCAAACACCTGAAGAGTCTACAGATCGAAATGAACCCGTTATCATATGGACAGGATAGTGCTCTTATACCAACCAGAAAATGATAAGCTATATACGAAATTTGAAATTTTGACTTTTGGCCAGCTTTTTCAGCGAAATACCACACTGTGCACTGTATGCTTATAAAACGTTAAATTCATCATGACTTTCTATCGTTATCAGAATTTCAAACACTGCCATGGTATTTTGTGAAATATATTAAGCAAAATAACAAAAAAGTATGTAAATTACATTAATATATTGATAAAAAACATACGTATTTACTGTAAATGTTTTTCAAATAATTTTATAAGAATTTTAAGCTGAAGGAATTTTAAAAAAAACTCATTAAAAAACACTTGTTTTCAATAAAACATTTAAACATTTTTTTTTCTTTCAATAATAAACTTATATTAATTACAACAGTGATAAGTATATTTATAAACTTTAAATATATATTTATAGTTTCAAGATGTGCACAAAATTTTGTTGCGCAGGAATTACATATAAAAATAATAATTGATATGACACGCCTTAAACCGTTGCTGTAGTTGCAAAAGAAAATAAATTATTTTTCTATGCTCTTTAGATCTCTAATGTAATTTAGGTAAATCCCATTATTGTGATTGAAGAATTGATTTAAGAGAAGGTTCTTGAGATACGGCTTAACTTTTAAGGCATATTTGAGTATTATTTTTTGTTTAAAAATTGCAAATATTTAAAAATGATGACGATTTTTTTTCAAATTTGACAAATAATGTATTGAACTGCCACCAAATGTATGAACATAGTTACGAAAAAATGTTGATATTTAAAATTAATGTAAGCGTGTCAAATGTTGACTATGCATGAAATCCTCAATAAAGTGTTATAACCTTAATGCGCCTTAAAAAATGCTCTAAAACAAAACATTCACACGAATTCTTGAAAAATATCAAATTAGTAGAACAACAAACTTCACTTTTGGAAGTTAAATAATAAAATTGCGAAATGGAGTCTATTTGTACTTTGAGGTCAATATTTGGCATTAATTTGTCTTTAAAAATATTTAAAAAATAGAAATTGTTAAAAAATTAAATTTTTGAAAATTTTGTCATCAAACTAGAAAACTGACTTGTTAAAAAAAAAGTAGCTTTGACAATTTCAGGGAGATAAGTAAAACGATCAAAGAAGTTTAATCTAAGATACATGCGTTAAAAATTTATATTATTTATATAGGTAAACCCGACACAGGTAAATTAATCTGGTTGGCATGAAATAAAAATTGAGCGGGGAAAAAAAAAATCAGAGACATATTCAAGGCTCTTTAGGCTGTAAAAAATGCAATGTGAAAAAAGAAAATCTCAGTTTTTCGGATAATTTTTTCTTAAACCGTTTGGAAGAAAACTTAGGTAAGGAATGCCGTGTAAATTTGCCATTGAGCCCAAAGTGGACATTTGAGTTTTTTACACTGTATAATTTACCCGCTACTCAGGAACTAGGCGAAACAGTCGTCAAAGATTTTGGTAGTACTGGCTGCGCTTTTGAAGCGGAATGCAACATTTTCCTAGTTCTGAATTTATTTTATTGTCTTCCCATTTCTAATTTTTGGAAAGTGTTACAATTTCTTCATTGTACTAAATTAACATATAGTATTACAGTATTTTGAAACTGATATGTTTTATCAGTGTGAAATAACCTTTTAAATAATGTGTGGTTGAAAACGCTAAGTCATGTAAATTAGATGCTAGTGTGCATTTTTTGTAGTGGCGTCTTTGCGTTCTAAGTCGCTACAAGGAGATCGGGGAAAATAGCGAGATGGGTACTTTGACAGGAAGCTGTTTTTTATTCTCTGTCCAAAAGAAAATGCTACTAAAAATATTCTCTTTTAAATGAAGTAGAAACGTCGGGTAATAACGTCTTCAGAGAAAGGCTTACTCTCTTCAATCGCAGTCTGCATGTCTGCAGAATTGTATTCACCCACTTGTCATATAGATACACATTACTGTTTACTTTATCTGATAATGATTTGATACATAAACTATTATGAAACATTAATTATTAATGTGTATCGTTTTTGCTTGAGTTGATTAAATATATATCCTGAATCAATGTGATTTGGTCATGTACCTATGGTGGCCTCCTGAGCCACCTAGGCGGGCAAAGTGGCCATTTTTCATTTTTTCTTAAAGTAACAAATACATTTGAAAATAAATGTTAAAATAAGTAAAATATCAATTTAATATAAAGTTTTTATAGTCATTATTGATATTTGTTTCTAGAAATTTACTGATTAAAAATGTATAAAAATTCATCAAACCATTCAGCGGCCATTTTAACATTCCTTCCCTTAAACGAGATTATACTGCGTAAATATTTGTTAAACGATTCACAGTGGCATGCCAGAAGAATTCAAAATTGCTCAAAATTGCTTGTTTAAGAAAATATTTGTATTTTGTACCATTCCTGTATTTTTGTGTGGGTTGAATCCTGAAATTGCAAAACAAAATTCTTGAAATTAGCGTTGGCTGTAGCAAATATGCAATACCTCGTGTTGCACCTGCCAGATGGTGAAATTGGACGCTCTGATTTGTCAAAAAAATTGTGTAAGCAAATTTAATATACAGGCTAATCAAGTAATCTTTTCTAGTTTTTTTAATTCATAAAAAGAAATTTCCCAATGATATTTTGTGATACCCTGTACCTCTTCAATTAAAAAAAAAAACACTTCTCTTTTCGTGCGTGCTTTTGTTACTCATTTCTTCTATAATTATTCATTAACAGCTCACTGGCATATTCGCCGTCCTCCTGTTCTTACTGAATGATAACTAGCTAATATTTTATCGAGCTTGGTGCCGGAGTTTCTTCTTAGTCCGCACAACTTTGAAGAAATCCTTTGCTATTTATATGCTGCCACCACCGATATGATTACGTTATATCGGTCACGCTCTGAGAGGATTGTTTAAATGAAAACCAACTCTTTCCATGAACTAAATTAACTGTTTATTTACACACTATTTACAAAACACAAAACACTATTTACACTTAAAAACTCGGATGTAGGTGATCCGGTTCAACATTAAATTAAATACAGCAAATGCTGGCGGTGTACAGTTAAACTACGTTATATCACTCTCACTATACACTCGTTAAATTAGCTTTACTGGAGATTACGCTTAATCTCCCAACACATGGGCTCTAAGCTCGGCGAGCTTCACTCAACCCTACGCTATATCTAAGAGATATACACAAGAACAACCTTCCACCTTGCGCTCAAGACTTCAACTTCCTCTGAACAAAGCGACTGCTTACTAGCAACCCTCTGCTTTTAATGGACTCCTCCTCTTCCCCCAACATAAATCTGGGGTTTTTACTCTGACCACATTTCTCAGTTCTTTCCTTCGTTCGTGCAATTCCTTTTATCTGCCACTCTCCAACACACATCTCAAAAGTTTGGATAAACCCCTCTCCATCCCTAACTTTATCTCTTCACCCACACTGTACAATTCACCAGCTCGGATCCAGTTTCACACAAGGAAAGGATGTTACTTTGAAATTGTCAGTACACAGACCATAGAATATATAATATAGTAAGAAAAAATAATATAGAACCATGATTCTAACAGCAGATGTTTCTCAGAACCTGATACCCCCCCCCCCCCCTTAGCGGAAAATATGCCATTTAGGGGCTAATTTTCCCCGAACATATAGTGATATCACAGAAGAGTTGAATAGTCTCTTTGCAGGTTTCTTCATTATTATTATTACATATATATTTCAAGTTGTCTGAACATTATCTACTGACATCTCTAATGAACCGTATACTAATATGATTATTACAGGAAAACTACACATGCTAATACACTTTTATAAACACAAAATTGAAATACAATTACTCATACACAAAAAAATTTAAACGTGAAGACACCCTTTTAAGATTTGTCCACTATTTAGTCACTGATGCCGATGGACTAGCAACTGGCTGTTCTTCCCAGCTCTTCCTATGTAGCCTGGAACTTGCATCGCCATTCAAATGTTGCGCTCCTGGACGATGAGAATTACTCAGGTTCCAGCGTTGCAAAGCAAGAGCCCATCTAGTGAGTTTGGGGGACCTTGGGGTTGTTTCAGAGAGAAATTTTAAAGGATTATTATCCGTTATGATCTCAATTTGAGATCCATAAGTCCATTTTTCAAACTTCCGCAACCCGAAGAGAACACTCCAAGCCTCTTTCTTTACACTCCGTCAAGCACGCTGAGTCCCTGATAATTTCTGACTGGCAAAATCTATCGGCTTAAACTGCCCCTTTTCATCTTTTTGAATAACACAACATCCTACAGCCAGGTCTGAAGCATCGGCGTGAATCTGATATTCCAGGCCTACGGTAGGTGTAGCCAAACGAGTCATGTTACATAACTCATCTTTAAGGGTATTAAATGCTTCTTCTGCCCTTTCATCCCATGGTACATTATTTTAACCTTCCCTTTAGTTAGTTCAGTTAAAGGTATAGCAATTTCTGCATAAATTGGAATATAAGTTCGGTAAAATCCCATTAATACCAAAACAGATCTAACTTCCTTTTTAGTTTTCGATCTCTTTAGGTCCCTTATTGCTCCTATTTTTCTCCTCATAAGGTGCATGCGTTCCATCCCCAATTACATGACCTAAAAACCTAGTCAATTTCTCTCCAAATTCACATTTATCCGTCTTAATCATAAAATGTCTATTTTTAAGTTCTTCTATGAAAGCCCTAACATGCTCACAATGCTCTTCCAAAGTGTCGGAGAAAATGATGACATCATCAATATATGCTTGCGAATACCTCCGATGATCATGAAGGACCTCATTCATATCTTTTTGAAAAGTATCAGCTGCCCCTGATAAACCAAAAGACATAGTACGCCACTGATAAGTCCTATTATGAGTTGTAAAATATGTCAAATGTGTACATTCCTCAGCCATTTTAATATGCCAAAAACCCCTCAATAAATCAATCGAAGATAAATATTTAGCTGACCCCGCGGTATACATGATTTCTTGCGAATCTTTCATAGGAAATGTTGGGACCTGAGTTACTGAATTTAAATCTCTATAATCTATACACAACCTAACAGTTGCGTCTTTTTTTGCCACGCAAACAATTGGATGACTAATATCTGCATTTGACACTTCGATTAGATTTATTTCTAATAACTCCTGAATCTGTCTATCTACTTCCTCTTTATAAGCAACAGGTACACTATATAACTTTGTCTTTTTCCTTGCCACACCCGGTTTCAAATCAATATGGTACTCCCCTACTTCTGCTGGTTACACAGGACCCATAAATACTTCTTTATTTTCCCTCAAAATGGACTTTATATCCTTCACTTTACTATTAGATAACCTTTTTATTTCGAACCTTTCTGTGCCCCGTTCTACCTCTTGTTCCCGGTTTAAAATAGGAATTTCCCCAACTTCTCCGAATTCCTCATCACCTTCAAAAACAATATTAACTATATTACACCTAACCATAAATTCCCCTTTATTTTGATATACATATATTTTGCTACCATCTGCCATCTCACTTAAGACTCTATCACGCACTTTCACTTGTCTAGATAAATGACATTCTAGGCTGGATTTACAAAACATTTTGCCTCTTTAGCCATAGCTTTCCAATAAAAAGATCCTAATTCTCTCTAAGGTTTTCTTTGCCGCGTGATGTTCTCCCTCATTATACACATGCGCTGACTTTAAGTTCTCTTCTCTGTTGACTTTAGGCACTACTAATTGAGCTATAGCTCATTCTACAAATTTATCTTTATGATACAATAAGTCCTTTTGAATTTAATAACCCCCTTTATCAATTTTAGCTAATTCCCAAGCTCTCTCTAACTCTTTACATTCCAATTGGGATTTATTAAATATATCTGTATTGCTTATCATAACATTACCATTTTCCTATACTTCCGTCTTTTCTTCATTTTGACCTTGTAAATTTCCCGATCTCGATTCTATTGCGTGAACATTACAATTATCGCTACCCATATCTTTCTTTTCACTCGAGTTATCAATACTAATTTCCGAACTTTCTAATTCTTGAGACTCTAGTAATGGCTCCTCGCGATTGACCCCTGACAACTCATTAATCACTTCGAGATGTAAAATTACCTGCTCATTAATATTATCGGTCATCGCGCAAAGTACTTCCTGATGAATTATTATTAGTTTGTCCGAATTGCGGAATAGCTAATGATAATTTAAACGGTGATTTAACTGCTTCACCAAATAATCTTTGTAAATAAATACTACCCGCTCCTTTTAATTTCTCTTCCGGTACCAAATCTGTAAAGACGATACTAATTTCGCATCCAGAATCAAACAATCTTTTCCCTTTCTGCCCATTTACATTAACGTCAATTTTCTCGAGTTTATTTAATTTCTCACCAATAACATTAGTTCTCTGTTCGGCCTTTGCCGATATCCTCGCCACAATAGCCCCTTTAGGTAAATCTTTGTTTCCTTTCACGACAATCTTATTTACACCCGCTTTCTGTTCACGCCCATTACTAGCATTATTATTTCCCTTATTACCCACTTTATTACAAAAACGTTGGTAATGACCTCTTAAACCACATTTAAAGCATCTAGGAGCTGAATCATCAGTAGGTTTCTTAAAATCAGTTTTCCTACCCGAAAAAGAATTAATCTCATTACTCCCGTTTTGCCTCCAATTACCACTAACTTTAGTATCCTCCCTCGGTTTCACTTTTTCACTGTTTACATACCTATCTTTACCCTTAACAATTTTATACGTAACCGCATAAGACTTGTGTTTAGCATCAAAATAATTGTCACATTCTTTAGCAATTTTAAAAAGCTTCTAACCATTTACTCTGCTGAGTTAACCCATTATATGATGCGGTTTCCTCATTTAACGTATTTAATAACTTATCAGTAATTATTATCTGATTGACCTTTTCATATGAGTCAGCACCCCTAATCTTACAATATTTTTCCCATGTTGCTATTAAGCGCGATACAAATAATACATGAGTTTCATTCTGGTTTCTCCTAACCTTCTTAAAATTTTCCAAACACACCTTCGGTGTCGGCTTGTGATCCCTTAGAACTAACTCCTTTAATTCCTCATAACTCTCAATTTGTTACCTAGTGGTATAAATTAACAAATTATCCGCCTTATCTCCTAACATATTTAGTAGAATTTCGGCCTGCTGGTTTTCCGGTACATTTTTAGTTTTGAATGCCCTTTCTAAACTGTTGAAAAATAAATTGCATCCCTCAGTCCCTTCTTGTACTTTGATAGACAGAGTTTTAACACTTTTGATTAATTTTTCTATGTTACTTTCATTATTAGGTTCCCTAAACCCATTAGAGTTATTTGCCGAACCTTGAATCCTTATCCTCTCCATTTCTAATTCATGTCCCATCCTCAATTTTTCAGACCTCTCCCTTATTTCTAACTTTTCCCGTTCAACACTTTCTTCTCTTTCGCGCTCTAACTGTTCCTGTTCAACCCTTTCTTCTCTTTCTAACATTTCGAGCTCTAACTTTTCCTTTTTTTCTAACATTTAGCTCTCTAATTTTTCCTGTTTTTCTAACTTTTCGAGCTCTAGTCGTTCCGCAACAATGGTGTTATATAATTGAATAATAACCCACTCGTCATAGTCAGCGTTGTCCATTATCTTTTTCCTAAGCTAAATTCTGGTGTCATCTTCCGTGAATTCAACCTCCAATTCTTCGGCTATCATCTGGAGATCCACCCTTTTTAATTTCAATAAGAAAGCCATACCTTCCACCGATTACTATTACTACTCTACAATAATATTTAAACCTACTAAATTGATATTTTCAAAATTTCTACTTTAGTACAGTTACCTCCACTTATTATACTAATTAATACCTTTCAGAAAACTGATGTATTATATTTCTAATTTAACATGCTGTATAACCTGATTTTTCTCAACCATTGGCATCACACAATTTACTTCTAATAAAAAAAGTTTAAAATAATAATTTCGATTTGAATACTATGCAATACAGATTCCAATTTATACAATTAGATAATAACATACAATTTATATAATAATACTGATACGTTGCAAATTGAATAAAAGTATTGATGCCAATAGAAACATGCTCATAAAGAAAAATTATATAACGTACACTATAAATTCCTACAATTATCCTCAATAAAATATTTCCAAATTGAACACTGGTTCTCACACTTAAAAGAAATAAAATCAAAACCCTCACTTTATTTTTCTTGCAAGCCTTTTTTTTTTCGAAATTTATTTCCAGTCAATTTAAATTCTAAGAAAATGTTCATTGCTCGTTTATTATCAATTTTTCAAACTTAAAACAGTATTGCTTCATTTAAATATTACTTTAATAATAATTTAAATTTAATGAAATTCAATTATTCCTTCCAACTGTTATTAACACCATGCATTAATTTTATTCACTACCATTATTATTAGAAAAAATAGAAAATGAATTTTAGCACAAGCTATTATGACATTTTCTTAAAACAATAGTAATTATGGTTGTTAATATCTCCTACCTATCTGAACACAATTATTTGACTGCACATAAATTATCAAGATTTAGAGAATTTATCTTAAATTACTATTAATTACACAACAACAAATACATTTGGTTCGAGAATTTCAGCAGAAAGAAATGATCAAAACACCTTACCTTATACTTTATCTGCTGGGATACTCCGCTGCTCACACGTAGTTGCACGATGAATTCAATATTTCACACTTTACAGTCACTTTGATGATATTCAACACTCGGGCTATAACACACTGTAATTTGATTCACTGTAGCGATGATAGGACACAAACACTAGTTCGGTTCGCTGAAACGACGACAGGGCATAACACTTTAGTTCAGTTCGCTATAACGACTATAGGACACAAACACTCTCGTCCGGTTCACTGTAAAGACGATAGGGCACACACACTCTGTACTTCCACTCGACGCTTGGTTGTTATCTCTCTAAATTCCGCTCGACGATCCGGCATTACCACGCGAGAATTCCACTGTGTGCTCCGGCACTAACACACTGGAACACGGCTCGCTGGTCACTGGATTTGGACGATTCTATCCCGTCGCTGCCATCAATTTGTCGGAGTTTACTCTCAGTCCGCACAACTTTGAAGAAATCATTTGCTATTTATATGCTGCCACCACCGATATGATTACGTGATATCGGTCACGCTCTGAGAGGATTGTTTAAATGAAAACCAAATCTTTCAAGTAACAAAATTAACAGTTTATTTACACACTATTTACAAATCACAAAACACGATTTGCACTTAAAATCTCGGATGTAGGTGATCCGGTTCAACATTAAATAAAATACAGTAAATGCTGGCTGCGTAGTGTTAAACAACGTTATATCCCTCTCACTCTACACTCGTTAATTTAGCTTTACCGGAGATTACGCTTAATCTCCCTACACATTATTCTCTAAGCTCGGCGAGCTGCACTCAACCCTACGCTCTATCTAAGAGCTATACACAAGAACAACCTTCCACCTTGCGCTCAAGACTTCAACTCCCTCTGAACAAAGCGACTGCCTACTAGCAACCCCCTGCTTTTAATGGATTCCTCCTCTTCCCCCAACATAAATCTGGGGTTTTTACTCTGACCACATTTCTCAGCTCTTTCCCTCGTTCGTGCAATTCCTTTTGTCTGCCACTCTCCAACAGTCATCTCAAAAGGTAATTTAAACCCCTCTCCTTCCCTAACTTTATCTCTTCACCCACACTGTACAATTCACCAGCAAGGATCCAGTTTCAGACAAGGAAAGAATGTTACATTGAAATTCCCAGTACACAGACCATACAATATATAATATAGTAAGACAAAATAATATAGAACCATAGTTCTAACAGCAGATGTTTCTCAGAACCTGACACTCGGTATTGCTCTCAAAGCTTAAAAACTTCTTTAAATTTCTTTGTGACCTTTCTTTATTAATTAACCACTCAGCCAATAACACGGGTTCAAGTTTATTTACTGTTCATTTTCAAATCGGAACTTTGTCTTCGTAGGTCATATTATTTCATTTTTTATGTATTTTTCACAATTATTGTTTTCGCCATATACATTTTATTACTGTTTTTGGAAAGCATAGCTCAGGAAAGCATTAGGTATAATTTTCAAAAGATTTTAGCTCAACTTTATACACTGATAGCTACTGAATTACGAAAATATATTAGAATTATTGGGATGAGTGAAGCGAATCCTCTACTAGGCAAAAAAAATTACATTTTGTCATACACTTTACAAAAAAAAAAAAAAAAAAAAAAAAAAAAAAAAAAAAAAAAAACTATTCAGTATGTTGACTTGAAATTAAACATAAAAATAAATTATGATCTGTAGACTTGCACAATATTATTTTTTTTTTTTACAGAATAACCTTAAAAAATGTGTTATTTTAACTAATTTATTTTACATTTTTTTCCATTACGGACGCATTTTTCAAAATAAAAATTGAAATACGTATATTTTCAGATGAAAAAAATAAATCATGGAGTTAGTAATTATAGATAGAATCATAATTAATTAAATAGTTTCACGATTTCTTTTATAAAATTTTAAAATACCTTTTTTATGAAAATTATAGCATATTTTTAATGAATTAAAATTTGCGAAAATTCAATTATTTACATTCAATTACACAAGTATTTTTCAGTGTTAAGAATTCAAATACACAATTTGTTCTTATTATGTGAAATCATTTACGCAGATCATACTTACGCATTTTAAAAGTATTATATTATGACTTTTTTTCTTGTAAAGTGGCAACAAAAGAAATGTAAACAAATAAAATAAATTGTTAAATTTGTTATATAAATATTTTGTAAAATTTTGCTGCGAAAATATTTTTATCTATGCCAGTCTTATATCGCAAATAAAAAAATCCGAGGAAATTCTTAGTTATTTGGCTGAATTTACATTTCTAAAATTAAGATGCGCCATAACATAAAATAGCGTTTTTGCTTAATAAAAAAGCAAAAATGCTATAAAAATATATTGTTACTTTCAAATATGTATCTTATTAAATAATGCTTGGCGAAACCAAACAAAGCATGGCTTTTCCTAGTTATATTTATGTCGCTCTTTCGTTATAAAAATTATCCGATCTACTAGTCATTATTTCAGAAACAATGGCCCTTAAAAGATTTGAAAAAATAAGTAATTTTATTCATTTCAACGACCAAGACAAACACCTACCTACTGACCATCCAAATACCTACCGACCATCCACTCGATTAACTAAGAACCGTCATTGAACAACTAAATGAAATATTTTGTTCCAAACCATTTAAACAGAGGTTGCCAGTAGCTGAACAGTTGTGTGCCACTAAGATAGGTCAATTCCTCAAGCAATATTTACCCAGCAAGACATACAAGGATACAAGGACATACAAGGATATATGCTATTTGTAATGTGTCGTTTGCGAGAATATGACTCCCAATTTGAAATTTGTTCCGGAAAACAAATTCATGAGCGTCTTCAAAGCGACCCCGAATATGGAGCTGTATTAGATACTGTTGTGCATCTTACACGGAACGTGTCAAGAAATCGCAACTACATTTACTTCGATACTTCCAGTACAAATTTACCACTTATGTATTATTTTGCTAAGGAAGGAATATTCTGTCTTGGTACAGTACAACGTAATCGTTCAGGTAAGAAGTGTAAACTAGCTGCAAAAAATTAAGTTATGAAAACTCTATACCTATAGGGACTTTGATGAAAATCTGACCAATTATAACGACACAGAAGTATCTGTTTCAGCTGCAACGAAAATAAACAGGTAATATTATTATCAACTTACGAGGGAGGAGGAAACTTCGAAGCAATAGAAAGATATGGCAATAGTGATAAAAAGAAGAGTGCCCATTGCCTGTCCAAAAGTTGGAAGAGAGTACAACTCACACATGGGTAATGTACCCCTAATGGACAGCTTTTTAGGCCGTTACGCGTAAACCTGAAAACAAGAAATTGGAATCTCTGCATATTTTATAATTTTTAGATATCAGTGTCATAAACGCATGGTTCGTATATCAAAAAGCAGTCGCAAAAAGCTGCCAATACAAAAAAATCTTATATGCTTAGCAAAATTCCGTTGGAGTCCAAATTGGAGAACCAAATCCGTTGGAGAACAAATCCTTAAAAAGTATGGCACTTGCAAAGATAACAAAAGAGGACAACAAACTGCCAACATTGAAGGTGCACTTTCTAAGAAGATAAAAGAGTAATTTTCCCAACATTACCACCCAAAGAATTACTATTAGATAAGGTCGGTCATGGAAAACTCAGAACAGATTCAAGAAGACACTGAGAAAAACCACACTGCAAACTCCTGAGTGTCATAAAATGTTCGAAATGTAATGTTTATTTATGTTTAAAGAAATTCAAGGTGTTTTTTCTTTATTTCATAATACTTAGTAAATATATGAATACTTTATTCTTAGAAACTAAACGATATTACTGATGTTTGCACTGCATGTTGAATAATTTTAAAACACTTCATTTTTTCAAAAATGATGATACATATATACTATTTTTTCAAAAAAGATGATACATATATACGATTTTTTCATAAACCTACATAATAAACTACATGTAATATGATATTTGCGATTAAAAAAAACCACACATTTAAGGGTTGAAATAGTTTCTATAGAAAATAGGAAATTATATCTATTTAAAAAATGAAAAGAAACGAAATAAAAAAGAAAAGTGCCCAGCTAAACTGATGGCATTGAGCTCACAGACTATTCACACTAATTGTATATTATACTCTTATTTAAAAGAATAATGCCACTCAAAAAAAATAAGTGAAGGGGAATTAGCCCCCGTTTCCCCCTTTATACTTAACCAGTGAACCTCCAAATCTAATCAGGAAAGCTCCTTATCACAATAAACCGGTATACCAAATTTGGAGCAAATCGAATAATCTTGCAAAAAAAAAAAAAAAAAAAAAAACATTTATCTAAATTAAGGTGGTGGACTAACCCTTTATCCTTAACCAATGAATCGCCAAAACGAATCAGGGAAGCTCCTTAACATAATAAACCGGTATACCGACTTCGGAGCAAATCGAATCATTCTGCATGAAAACCCATTTATCTAAATTAAGAGGGGCGGGCTAACCTCCCTTTTCTCCCTTTACCCTTAACCAATGAACCCCAAAACTAATCAGGGAAGTTCCTTAACATATTAAACCGGTATACCAAATTCGGAGCAAATCGAATCATTCTGCATGAAAAACACATTTATCTGAATTAAGGCGGGTGGACTAACCCTGTTTTCCCCCCCTTTATCCTTAACCAATGAACCCCCAAAACTAATCAGGGACGTTCTTTAACATAATAAACCGGTATACCAAATTCGGAGCAAATCGAATCATTCTGCATGAAAAACACATTTATCTGAATTAAGGGGGGTGGACTAACCCCGTTTTTCCCCTTTTATCCTTAATCAATGAACCCCCAAAACTAATCAGGGAAGTTCCTTAACTTAATAAACCGGTATACCAAATTCGGAGCAAATCGAATCATTCTGCATGAAAAACCCATTTATCTGAATTAAGGGGGAGTGGACTAACCCCGTTTTTCCCCCTTTATCCTTAACCAATAAACTCCCAAAACTAATCAGGGAAGTTCCTTAACATAATAAACCGCTATACCAAATTCGGAGCAAATCGAATCATTCTGCATGAAAAACACATTTATCTGAATTAAGGGGGTGTGGACTCACCCCGTTTTTCCCTCTTTATCCTTAACCAATGAACTCCCAAAACTAATCAGAGAAGTTCCTTAACATAATAAACCGGTATACCAAATTCGGAGCAAACCGAATCATTCTGCATGAAAAACCCATTTAACTGAATTAAGGGGGTGGGGTGTGGACTAACCCCGTTTTTCCCCCTTTATCCTTAACCAATGAGCTCCCAAAACTAATCAGGGAAGTTCTTTAACATAATAAACCGGTATACCAAATTCGGAGCAAATCGAATGATTCTGCATGAAAAACCCATTTATCTGAATTAAGGGCGTGGACTAACCCCCCTTTTCCCCCTTTATCCTTAACCAATGAACCCCCAAAACTAATCAGGGAAGTTCCTTAACATAATAAACCGGTATACCAAATTCGGAGCAAATTGAATGATTCTGCATGAAAAACCCATTTATCTGAATTAAGGGGGGTGGACTAACCCCGTTTTTCCCCCTTTACCCTTAACCAATGAACCCCAAAACTAATCAGGGAAGTTCCTTAACATAATAAACCGCTATACCAAATTCGGAGCAAATCGAATCATTCTGCATGAAAAACACATTTATCGGAATTAAGGGGGTGGACTAACCCCGTTTTTCCCTCTTTATCCTTAACCAATGAACTCCCAAAACTAATCAGGGAAGTTCCTTAACATAATAAACCGGTATACCAAATTCGGAGCAAATCGAATCATTCTGCATGAAAAACCCATTTAACTGAATTAAGGGGGTAGTGTGTGGACTAACCCCGTTTTTCCCCCTTTATCCTTAACCAATGAACTCCCAAAACTAATTAGGGAAGCGCCTTATCACAGTGAACCTAGGAAAAAATTTTTAAGCAAATCGGATGTTTCTATCAAGAGTTATCGCGTTACGTACATACGTACGTACGTACATACATACATACATACATACATACATACATGCATACATACATACAGAACGGGCGGACACATTAGCTCTCAGGCTTTGATAGCCTGTGAGCTAAAAAGGAGTTCAATAACTGCAAATGTGAAACGGAATTGCGTTTCTAGAATGATATAGCATTGATTTCCAGGTCGAAATATGGGACAAATATAGAAAGTCAATAAATAAACTAGTCGGATGTACCAATCCCAAAACTTTCTTCTATCTCATACATGTTAATACTTCAAAATCCGCTATCACACTGCCAAAATTAAATGGCAATCAGTGCATCTCATGAGGATTCTAACGATATGAAATTCCGTGCGTTAGTTCTTGAGATATGACTATCGCTGAAATCGTCTAAATTCAGAAAAATGCTGCCTAGCAGCGCCACCTATTGGGTGATTTATACCAAATCCTAATCAGCAACAATTTATGTCAACGTCTGACTAAATCTGAAGTTTGGAGAAAATCCGTACATTAGTTTTTGAGATAGAGCAATAACGAAAATCGTGAAAATTCCTGCATAGCAACGCCACCTATTGGGTGATTAACACCAAAACCTAATTAACAACAACTTGTGTCAACATACAACTAAATCTGAAGTTAGATGAAAATTCGTCAATTAGTTCTATTGATAGAGCTATTGAGGCAATCGTGAAAAAGGCAGCAGAGAAGCGCCACCTGTTGGGCGATTTACACCAACACATAATCAGTAGCAAGTCATATCAAGGACTAACTGAATCTGAAGTTTGATGAAAATCCGTGCGTTAGTTCTTAAGATAGAGCTATTAGGGAAATCGTGTAAATCCTGCAAAATTCATCATAACAACGCCATCTGTTGGGCGATTTACACCAAAACATAATCATCATCAATTCATATCAAGGACTAACAAAATCTGAAGTTTGATCGAAATCCGTGCATTAGTTCTTGAGATAGAACTATTGCAAAAATCGTGAAAAATGCAGCATAGCAGCGCCACCTGTTGAGCGATTTACACCAAAAACTAATCAGCAATAATTTGTATTAGGGACTAACTGAATATCAATTTTTATTAAATTCCGTGCGTTCGTTATTGAGATAGAGCGCCCACAAAATTTGTGTCACATACACACAGACAGACAGACAGACAGACAGACTCACAGAGTCACAGACAGACATTTTGTAAAAACATGTTTTTTGGAATCTCTGACCCCTAAAACGTGTAAATCCGTCGAAAACCGGAATTCGAAAATTTTCATGAATCCAATACTTTCTTCTTGTAAAGATAGAATAAAGTAAAAAGGTTTAAATTTTCAAATCACTTGAGCAAAAATATACTATATTTTATTGCAATTTATTCGTCAAGCACATCATTTATCGCTACAAGAAAAATTGGAAATATTACGCCATAAAAATAAAATAAATACAGGTTCCATGTGATACAGAATCCATTCCATAAATCTCAGACAAATTATATACTTTAACTTAGTTCATTCAGACATAAAATTACATTTAAAATTTCTTGAACCAAAGAATTATCTGTGCTTTCGATTTTTTATATTTAACTACAGTAAATTTATTACCTTTATTTTGAATAAATAAATATATTTATAATATGAAATTCGAAATTTTCTATGATTATTAGTATTAACATTAGTAGAAACAATCAAAACACTATTTTGTAAAATAAATTAAGCAATATAACGAACAAAATATATTTAATATAATTTCATTAATATGTTTACATAAAAGCATACATATTTGACATGGAAATACATTTAAAATACTGGAAGTAATACATATGAATTTTAATATAAATGAATTTAATGAAACAGCAAAGAAAATACTTCTTTTTGATCAAACATATGAATTGTCGATTAATAAATTAATGTTAATTATAAATTTATTAAATATATTTGTTTATCTTCAATACACAGGCTGGTTATAATTAAAATTCCCCTATAAACAGCATCTTGCGATGCAAACGGGTGAATGGAATGCAAAAAAATTTGGTATCTAGACTATACACGAGATGCCTTCACGAAATTTCGAAAAACAATTAGTTCAAAATTCCACCAGAGGGCCCTTTTTCCGAAAAAAATTAAATTTAACACAATAAATGGCCAAAACAGAACCCAGAAACAATATCAACATTTATTGACTATATTCTTATCACCTTGACATCGAACCACATTACGTAAAGGTAAGGCTGTTTGAAAAAAAAAAAAAAAGTTACATTTGCAGAAACATGAACAGATTAGAACAAAATTGCACAAGAGGAGCAGGTGTTAATCGTATCCAGGACAATGTAGGGAAAGATGCTCTATGTGACGACCCTCATTTAACTAAAAATTTTCAAGACGATGGACATTGTGTTCAACAGCAGATCGTAACTGATCAGTTGTGATGTTTCACACAAGAAGTGTTATGGAGTTCTTTAAGTCATCCAACGTCTCAACACCTCCATGTTACACCAGACTTTTTAAGTGGCCCCATAACCAGAAATCGCAAGGATTTGGATCTGGTGAGCGTGGTGGCCCTGTATTACGAAAGAGGCAACTAATAACACGTTCGTATGTGAATGTTTGGTTCAATAGCGTCTTCACGGACTGATGGGTATGTGGGGGCGCACCATCCTGCATGATAATGGTCGATGTAAGGACCCGACTTTGCTGTAGTTGCGGCACAACAAACGTCTGCAATATGTCATGGTACCGGCGACCCGTAAATGAACATAAGACAGGACCACGTGCAGTTATTTCCTGAAAGAATTATGGTTCAAGGATGAATGTTGCCGTGAATCCACACCAGACAGTCACCTTTGGAGAATTTCGGGGAATTTCAGTGCGCATCCGCGAATTTTCCTGAGCCCAAATGCGTCAATTGTGTCTGTTGACTGTCCCAGTGAGGTATTTACAGAATATTCCAAGGCCACGACAGATCAACATTCATTCTGTTGAGAAAACTGGCTACGAATGAGAGTCGTTGTGGCTTGTCCCTATACAGCAGCTCTTGCTTATGGTGTATCTTGTATGGGGAGTAGTGAATTATGTTTCTGAGCACTTTTCGGACGGTGCTGTACGAATAGCCTGTGTGTCCTGAAACTACACGTGTGCTTCCCCCAAACTCTGATGCCTGTGACTCTGCGGCAACAGCTGTCTTGACGGCATCGACAAGTACCGGTGTGACAGGGATATGGCCTCTTCCAGGTTTAACTCCTAATTTCCACATCTCATCAAATCTTTTAATCATGATCCGGATACCTTTAGCAGATATTGGTCCACGCCGTACGATTTTTATACGAAATTCACGAACATCAGCAGGAGCATTCCCCTTGTATTCGTAAAACAGCTTCACCAATAACGCATGTTCAACTAAAGATACTGTCATCATTAGAGCCGGAAACATCGACATAAAACATGTCAACGTCTGCAAACGTTTTATACTCTAACCTGTTTTGCATAAAGCTTCCTCTTGTTCGCAAGCATGCAAATCTCGACATTTTTCTACCTAGAACTGACAGTTTTCCCGTTTTTACATTTTATTACTCATAATTCTCATCCTGGATTGTCAATATTTTTTTCTGTATTCCATTTTGGTTGGTTATTGCGCTTAATTTATTGTTTTTCCATAAAAGGCGTGCTATGGTAGGCATTTTCAAACTAAATTTTATTTTCGAAATTCCGTGAGCGCATTTCATGTATAGACTATATACCAAATTTAATTGCATTCAGTTCTCTCAGCTGTAGGATGCTGTTTATAAGGGAATTTTAATTATAACTACCCTGTCCATAATCGTAGAGTAGCGTGATGTGCAAAATTTCCGTTACGCAAGAATTACATTTTATAAATTTTAATTGATGTATTACGTTTAAGCACGTGACGCAATTGAATAAGAATGTAAGTTACTTTTGGTGCCAATTGGAAAAGTAATTTAGAGTAAATCTCTTTGGAGAGACAGAAGTTACATTATAGGGGAAAGTATACAGATACAGTCTGATATTAGGGTTTTATTTTTTTTTTTTGTTTAAAAATTGCACATAATAATAAAAAAAATCGTTTTAACATGTTATATTGATACTAGAAGGCTCTTACTCTTGCAAGCTATGCTCACCAATCCCCGTTTAGACATAGAAGATTCTAAAAATACGCTATTTTGATCGGTTTTAAAACGATTACAGAAGACTGAGTTATAATTTAAAAATACAGTGATGATCTCTCTTTAAACGGGTTTCCATTAATTTCTCTTTGATAGTAAAATGTTAGGATGAATCAGACACTTTCAAGATATTCAATAGCTGTTTTCGTGTTTGATTAATTAAGATCAGTTAAACATTTGAAAATAAGTTAATAAAAAAGGAATTAAGTAAACAGAGTCTTTGCTCTCGAGTATTTTTTATCAGCACAATAAAAAGATTTCTTAAAAAGACATTTTAAATGTATTGTTTTAAATCTGACATCCTAATTTTTCAAATGTAATCTAATCTAAAGCTATCTCTTTCAAATCTAAGTTTTCTAAAATCTAATTTTTCAAAGTTGACTTTTTTTTTTAATATTTAAATGAAAATACTTTTATTTTTAGAATGTAAATAATATTTTCTGCGGTATCTTAGAATTGGCAACATTAGTTAAAAAGACCGTCTTGAAATATTAAATGTCTGGCAGAGATATTTTTTTTTAATTTTTAACTGTTTGTCAATATGATCATTTGCTCATTTTAAATATGACGAAATTTCTCGCATTTACTGCTTTTAGCACATATTAATGAATTTATCAAATTAATATTTACGTGAAAATACGTTTTTGTTAGAAAGGAAATGTCATTAATCGCGGTGCCTTAGAATTGGCAACAAACGTTAAAAAATTATCTCGAAATATGAAAGGTTAACAACAACTTTTCACGTTAATGTCAGAATAATTTTCTTTTTTATTGATCTCGATAGCTTCTTTTTTTGACAAATAGGAGGTCTGAAAGTCTATATAATTTTTTAATGTTTTTATTAATATATTTATCACTTATCAAGTATTTAATGAAAATGATTTAATGTTTGAAAGTTTTAAAAAGATGAGATTTCTAGACATAAATTAATTTGGATTTTCGTCGACAGAATTTTTTTTTTCAGAAAAAATGTTATTTTTTTAGGAATAATCATAAATATAAATTTACTTTTTTAGAAAATATCAAAAAGTTCAAAGTTTCAGAATTCTCAATTAATTAAAAAAGAAAAAAAAAGACTCAAAGAAAGATCAAACTTACAATTTTGGACAGTAATCACGCATGCTACCTCCGCTGGATAATATCCGAGGTCACTATGCATTGTTCAACCTAAAGGGTATTTAAAACGTATGCTGAACTTTTACTTACAGTTTCTTAAAAACCAAGGCACACTTGAAGAAAATATTTCATCAGAATAATTAGAATATGAGTCCTACAATATAATCTAAAATCATTCAAATCTCTGCGCCCACTGGAATTCCAGGATTACATAATATAAGATACGGTAATAGAATATAAATAAAAACAATTTTATTTGAAAACTTTAAGCATTTTGTTTTACACTTAATCAATTCTTTTAGTTGCGCACTAACAACACAAAAACACCTTTTTATATGCAATAAAACCAACAATTCAAATAAAGTTTTCAAATTTATTAAAATCGATACTTTTTTTTAGCCTCTGGCCCCAAATTAATACCCGATGAAATAGACAGAAATCATATTTACACCAGCTTATTTTATTCCAGTTTATTTGAGCTTTTAAGTGCTTAGCTCAACATGTCAAATTTACGTTTTAATTTATTTAATGTATTATTATGATATTTAATTTTCCTATTGGACGAACAGAAACAAACGCTAAATAACTATTTCTATTTTTTAGGGAACCGGATTGATCTGCAGGCTATTGTGATATACAGACGTGTGAAAATTATTAGAATAATTGTGAAATTTACAATAAAAACATCTTATATTAAAAAAACGTTCGAAAAATATTGATACGTTTAATATTTAGTGTGCATTCCCTCTTTTTTTATTAAAGAAATGATAGCATAACTGTCTTGGCATATTTTGTATGAGTTTTTGGCAATTGATTTGCATTTCGTTGTCATGATTCCAAATTTTGATGAGTCTTTCTATCAGACTAGTCTTGTTTGTGATGTATTTCTTTAATGTTTTCTTTACCATGACCCAAAGGTTCTCTATGGGGTTCATATCTGGACTATTTCAAGGCGATGGAAATGTTTTCTTTAATTAAATTAAAGAAATACAACATCACAAACAAGTATGTTCTGATGGAAAAACTCATCCAAATTTGGCATCATGACAACAAAATACAAATTATTTGCCAAAAACTCATACAAAGTACGCCAAGACGTATAGAATCTTTAATAAAAAACAAGGGGATGTACACTAAATATTAAATGTATCAATATTTTTTAAATGTTTTATTTCTTTAATATAACAAGATTTTAATGTAAATTTCACAATTATTCTAATAATTTTCACACGTCTGTACATATATATATACATTTAAAAATATTACTTAATAAATCATTTTGAAAACCTCAAAAATTGTTAATTTATGACGCTGTTTTCACAAAAAATACTTTTGGAAATTCCATTTCATCAGTAAGATACGGTATTTGAATTAATCACTCAAATTGTTGTACCTTGTTTGTTGCTGCAATTTTTTTGACTCGAAGACCAGAGTCAACAAAATTGCAACAACAAATAAGGTTGAACTAATTAAGCGATTAATTCGTGCATGGTATCATAGTGATGAAATGGAAAAGTACAAGATTCAAAAGTACATCCAAGGAATGCCCAAAGCATATCCAGACAGGCAAAGCTGCAAAAGATGCACATACGAAGTACTAAAAACCATGATTGTACTGTGCATCCATAAATATGTCCATTGTAAATTATGCATATATATTCAACCAATATTAAATACAATACAAAAACCTAAGCTCTAGGTGGATTTATGGATAAAGTTTCCTTTTACCATAATAATTTGGCCAGTACTGTATATTTGAGACCATAGCTATCTTTGATATGACGTTAACGTTATTCGCGATCTTGATTTTGCAATACAGTATAGATTCAGTTTAATTATATATATTTTCATCTTTTTAAAATATTTTATTGATAACCAATACCCTTTAGTGAATTAAAATAACAATTTTTAAAGTTTTCATCAATATCTTTATTTTAAATTACCTGTAATCGATAAATTATAAATTTAAAAATAAATAAGAATTCCAATTGAAATACAAATTTTTTCAATGATACGGGCTGAGAAACGTTTATTATTGTCATTGTTAAGTTAATAATGTAATACATAAATTTTCAAATTTTGACAGATTTCCTTTTAACTGACAAACCCAATAACTGTTTTTAAAGAAACATGAGGAATTATAATGAAATTCCCTGTTAATAAGCTTTTTTAATGGAGAAATTTGATTGTACGCATACTTTAAATATAATGTTTCGATTTTTTAATATAAGTACTCTTCAAATAAACAACGAAAATAGAAGGAAAAGTATTGTAATTAACATGTGTAATTAACACCAACAACATAAATAAGCAACAATTATACTATAAAAATTTGTATATATTTTTTTTTTTTGTTTTCTCTATTTAAAATATATGTATCAAATATAAAATACAATATTTATTTCTTGTATGTACATTAAAAGAATTAAGTTTGTTTCATTCGGTAAATGTTTGCCATTATTTCATATTAACTTTCCATTATACTGAAAATCTTTCAGTACCGCATTTGGCTTTTAAATATGTCTTATTTTAACTTTTGTAAATTATAAAATTCCTAAAAAATTATAAAAACATAAACGATTTACAAACAATACAAAATAAAGTATATTTGGCAATGATTCACTTGTATGTTCTTTGATCTTTATAGTGTAAGTTTTAGAGTAACATTTTTAATAGGGATTTTCATAATCTTTTTTTTTTTTTTTTACGGGATATAATTATCTGTTCAGAAGTGTAATCGCCTACATAAATAACAATGCAAATATTTTGAAAAATTTTTGTTTTTAGTTTTTGCGAAAGAAAAATATTTTTTTATATGGGGTATTTGCTTTATTGCTTTCTTTTAACTTGGTTAATTCTTTGTCGGGATAAATCCTTTTAGATACCAAATTTTAGAATTTTATTTTAAATTTGAATAGTTATACAAAAAAGTTTAAATATATGAATAACAAAAGTGACAGCATTTTTTAATTATATGTGTTAAAAATTAGCATGGTATATTTTATTTTAAAACTTTACTTCTTGTACGTGCATTTAAATTAATAATGTTCCTTCTCTATTAAATCTCTATTATTATTTATCTTTTATGCATCTTATTACACTGATAATCTTTAACTTTTCAATTACATTTCCTCACACTTTCCAAATTAGATTTTGAGACGTAACCGATTTAAAACAATTTGGAAGATTTAGTACAAGGCAATTAATCAAAAGAGAACGAATTTTCGTCACTGAACTGGCTTTTTAGTGAATCTGTTTAATGCTTTCATCTCGATTTTTTTTAATTTTGTGAAAATAGTTCATTTTACGCTAATAAGGGTAATAGTAGCTGCACAAAATTATTTACTGAAGTTTAATGTAAGTGATGTTGTCTGAAATCCAACGGATGTTGTTATTTTGCGTACTATTTAATTCATATCCATATGACAATAGGCTGAGGAAGCGTTTTTGAAGATGCTTTGAAAATATCGTATCAAAATCGGATTTATCAGATGTTATAACTTTCTAATATTTGTTTGCGTTTTATGCACATGATTCATTCAGAAATGTAACCTATATGTTAAATTTAAAAAGCGAAATATATGTTTGAAACAAAACGATCCTCCAACAGTGAAAATATAATTAAACAACCTTTTTTTATTATTATAATTTCTAAATTCAAAAACACAAATAAAGTCACAATAAGAAATGCATAGACATGAAGGTGGGCCGAAAAAGCTTTTTTTCGAATTTCGGTGATGGGTAGTGCGAAAAAGTTCCACTGGTAGCACCAAGTTCACACAGAGGAATTGATATTTTTAGGACAATTTCTTGATTTGCTGCAAAAATGTCTTGAAATTTTACTAAAATGCTGTTTTGTGAACTTTTTAGCAAAAAATCTTTTAAATCTTACATTTAATTTATTTTGGATGTATTTACTTCAAAAATCATGTTTAGTGGGCCAAATGTTTAAATAAGCTCTGTTACGTATTATTTTAGTGCTATGTGCTGTAAAAAGGTACAGACTTTAGCTTGTTTTGAGTTCTGGACCAACGCGAAACAACCCAGGAGTCACCACGTTGAGGTAGCTACACGGGGACATTCACCCAAATTCCTACCCAAGGAATTTTCTATTTAGATTTTTTTTTCTTTTTAGGCTACGAATTCCTTCTTTGAAATGAATTTAAGCTTATTTTTTCGTACTCGCTTTGATGACCGCATCCTTCATTCCCACATAGCTTTGATGCAGCTTCTATCACAACTTTAATGGCTCATTCCACATCCTGGGGGTACCATGGGTAGCAGACGAACGATTTATAAACATGGATCCTGGAATTATGTTGTCTTCAATTTCTTCTGACGGAAGAGTTTTGGTTATCAAAAGCTCCCTGATTTCGGTCGATACAATTACAGTAATTCGTTGCCGTAAATTTCAGTTTTGGGACCTCAAACTCAAGCACTTTGTTGGCTTTTACTTTTTTGAATTGAAGTATTTTTTTATTCTTTTCCATGCTTTTCTTCTAAAATCTTGTATATCGTTATTTGATATTGCTACAAATAATTTTTTGGGGTTGCCATAGTATCCATTTGTGTGAACGATTGAATGCACTGTCTTCTTCATCTTACCCGGTAGAAACGTTGAGGGTCGATCAATCTGCCACAGATGTCTAGGTCGTCTGGGCAACCTTACAGTTTCCCTTCAGCAAACCGCACTTTCGCATAAACTAGTTTAGATCTTCTTCAGGAATCGTACTACTAGCGTACAGACAAATGACAGGGATGAACGCTGCAGGAACCCAGCTTTCACTTTGGAGTATAAGTGCATTTCCTGGGGGACTACTAACGTACAAGCGTAATACTCTGCAGACGGTTGTGATCTATATCATTTCCACAATTGTTCCTGTATTTCTGTTTTAAAGCTTTCCAGAACACTGTCCGGATAAAACTGCTACGCAAATATCAAATAAATGATCTTTATCTCGCTCAAATCTTCAGTCTTTTATAGTTCTAATGTCTATAAAACACTGTTTCATTGAAATAAGAAAAGGTTCGACCAAAACGACACGTAGATTTTTGCACCCCATTCGTCTAGCTCTGATTAGACAGGCAAAGTTCTTAGGTCCCCTGGTCCTACCATATAAATTAGAGAGTAGATATCGGAGTTGAAGCTCGCTCGTATGAAGGATACATATCAAACGTTGCAGATCTCTTCTTAATTTTCGTCAACGCATGTCATGACATAGTTGTGATTTCTTATTTTACAGCGGTGCCACCACACCCGACTGTTATTGGTTCAGAAGAATCACTTCAAAAGAAAAAAAAAAGTCTTCTTCAGCTCACCCGGTTGAAAGGTTGAGTGTCGATCAATCTGCCACAGGTGTCTAGGTCGTCTGCGCAACCTCACCGTTTCCTTTCAGCAAACCACATTTTCGCATAAACTAGTTTAGATCTTCTTCAGGATTCGTAGTACTAGTGTACAGGGGGAATGACAGGTATGACCGCCCCTGGATACCAGCTTTCGCTTTGGAGTATAAGTGCAATTGCGAGGGGACTATTAACGTACAAGGGTAAAATCTGCAGAGTGATCTATATCAATCCCATAATTGTTCCTTTGTTTCTGTTTTAAAGCCGTCCAGAACGCTGTCCGGATGAAACTGCTACGCAAATATCAAATAAATGATCTTAATCTGTGCTCAATTATTCAGTCTTTTATAGTTCTAATGTCTATGAAACACTTTTTTATTGAAACAGGGAAAGATTCGACCAAAACGACACGTAGATTTTTGCACCCCATTCGTCTAGCTCTGATTTGGCAGGCAAAGTTCTTAGGTTCCGTGGTCCTGCCATATAAATTAGAGAGTAGATGTCGGAGTTGAAGCTTGCTCGTATAAAGGATACATATTAAATGTTGCAGATCTCTTCTAATTTTTTTCTCAACGCAGGTCATGACATCGTTGTGATTTCCTATATAACAGCGGTTCCACCACACCCGAATGTAATTATTTCAGAAAAATCCGCTTTGTTCTGGTTTATAAAATTATCTAATTTTTTCTATTTCTTCGCCGTAACTGGAACGAGGTTTTTAGTGACCCATAATATTCTGAACCGGATTAAGACAGAACGGTTATATGCTTTTCGTTTTCCACTCGACGCTCGTTTTGTCCACCTTTTTTCTATGACGATCGTTTAATCTTTTCTACCATCAAAAATAACCTCTTAATTTTTATTCCTTCAAGATCTTCCCCCTCCTGTATATTCTTTCCAAATTTCTTTTTCTCTCTTTCCTGAACATGTTTTTTATCGATGACGAGATCCACGTACTCTACTGTCAGAGTTCCTGCATCTGGAAGCATGGATGAAGCTATTAACACAACTTAACTCTCTGATACACTTGTTCTAATTGCGTCGAACGCCCTGTGAGAAAGGAATATACGTTTGTGAGTATCTGCTTTTAAAGGCACTGTTTAAATTTACTGATACCTTCCCTTTTTTTTGACTGCTTTTAAAGCTCCCACTACTTGAATCTTATATAAGATACTATATCTGTATCTTAGATCAGGAAAATGATAAAAATCATATCTCACACTTTCTCCCCTCTCCTATTTCCTCCCTCATTCTAACGATAACTCATTTCGTTCACATTGGTTTCTGTCCACCCTCTGCTTAAACATTTGCTGTCGAGGCATGCTGTAGTCCGTCACCCAAATATACAGTACTTGCAATTTTTGCCCACTTATATGCGAAAAGGTAATAAAAATCGGTTAGTTTAAAATACACATAACAAATAAATAATACATAATCAGATCATATTTAAACATTTGGAATACTAATGTATATTTTTAAATAAACACGACCAAAATAAATTTTATTTAATATATATACAGGGTGATTCAGCTCGTCGGTGACAAACTTTAAGGATCGATAGAGCACACCTAGACGAACATTTTTGAATAGGGAATGTAGGGTCCCTGACGCGATGGTAAGGCGCTAGGCGCTTTCGAAAATTTGGGTGCCGAAATTCGAAACGTCATAAAAACTAGGGAAATGGTTAGATTTTCTTGCTTGTTGCGTCGAAATGATTCTGTTTGTTTAGACTTTCTTCAGTACCAATTTGATAAGCGTATCTCTTAAAACATGGATAGGGGGCGCTGCAGACTTTGGAGAGCTAGACAACAACTTTAAGCCCGTTATTTTGATAATTTAACACATGCTCGCCAAAGTTTATACTCTAACTTAAAGTTTGAACCCAAAAGTAGAGCCCTGCAAAAAGCGTAAGAGCCGGAATAAAATGTCAAAGTACAGGGTGGTCGGAACTCGAAGGCTCCTAAGAGATAAACAAACAGATTTCTTGACTTATGGCATGCATTTTCATGATTCTGTTTGCTGGGGTTCTCTGAAACTCAGTTGAACGGTACAAAAAGAAACATCGATAGGGGGCGCTTTGGGCAAAAAACATAATTCGTTGACATTTCGGACGCTAACTGGAAACGGGGCGCTACGATCAGTTAGTAATAATGAAAACACATTTTCTACCTCTGCTCAACACTTCTGAATAAATTTAGACCAAAAACATCAATGATACTGGAAATTTATTTACAAAAAATAACACTACAGAAGATGCTCGAAATTTCGACCTTGGGCCATGATGCAGGCTTCGCACCTCCGTCGCATTGAAGAGTGTGTGTTTCCAACAATGCCAGGAGTATCTCTGATCTGCCCTGCAGCTGCCACAATGCGCGCCACAAGTTCTTCAGCACTGCTGACAGGTGTATGGTATACCTCGGCCTTCAGGTAACCCCAAAGGAAGAAATCCAAGCAGGTGAGGTCTGGTGATCGGGCAGGCCAGTGAACTGGACCCCCACGCCCGATCCACCGCTGGCCATACCTTGCGTTTAGATGGAGACGCACGTCGTTCGTGTAATGGGCCGGAGCTCCATCGTGCTGGAACCACATCTGGCGACGCGAACCTTCGGGTACGTGCGCCTCATCCAGAAGCTGCGGCAGCACTTGATCCAGGAAAATCTGGTAATTTCCACCTGTCAGCCGTTCAGGTAACAAATAAGGGCCAATGAGGCAATCCCCCAGAATGCCGGCCCACACATTTACTGAGAAACGCTCCTGGGCTGCTCGGCTTCTGGTTTCATGTGGATTTTCATCACACCACACATGACTGTTGTGGGCGTTCCACATTCCCTCCCGGCTGAAGGTGGACTCGTCCGTAAACAAAATGCTGTTTACAAAACGGGGATCCCTGGATCTCATCGCCAAGTACCATCTTGAGAATTCCACTCGAGGGCCAAAATCCTGCTCTCTGAGCAACTGCACCCGCTGGATGTGGTAGGGGTGCAGATTCCGGGAACGTAAGATGCGCCACGCAGTTGCTTGCGAAATGCCAACATGTCTGGCGATATCTCTCGTGCTAAGACCTGGGTTGTCCTCAACCAGGTTAAGCACAGCCTCTTCGTTGTCGGGGGTGCTCACTGATCGCTCCCGTTCAGGCCTGCCTCCGTCGAAAGATCCCGTTGTGGACAACCTCTGGTGTACTCGAGCGAAGAAGGCATGGCAGGGGATTTGCCTGTTGGGGTAACGCTCGGCGTACAACCGCTGAGCGGCTCGTCCATTACAACCAGCAGCGCCATACGCCAAATGCATGTCAGCCAATTCAGAGTTTGTGTACCGTTCCATCCTACTACCGATCTGCAGACAAGTAACCCGAAGCTTAAGTAGGTACCGCACGTTCAAAAGACGTGTCTGCGCATACAACTACGTCATCTCGCGTTGTCGTCTACGCATTACGTATCTTTTGCATATCGATATGGTACGATATCTTTTGCATAAATCAGCAAAAAGCACCTTATGTAAATTTTATTGCGCGCATTGTGCATGATTGAAACCAGCTATGTTTGTTAAAAAAAACAAACAAACTGCAGTTTTAATAGCTTCTTATGATAAGTAAATTACTCTCTTGTTTTGTTTCTAACTGATCGTAGCGCCCCGTTTCCAGTTAGCGTCCGAAATGTCAACGAATTATGTTTTTTGCCCAAAGCGCCCCCTATCGATGTTTCTTTTTGTACCGTTCAACTGAGTTTCAGAGAGCCCCAGCAAACAGAATCATGAAAATGCATGCCATAAGTCAAGAAATCTGTTTGTTTATCTCTTAGGAGCCTTCGAGTTTCGACCACCCTGTACTTTGACATTTTATTCCGGCTCTTACGCTTTTTGCAGGGCTCTACTTTTGGGTTCAAACTTTAAGTTAGAGTATAAACTTTGGCGAGCATGTGTTAAATTATCAAAATAACGGGCTTAAAGTTGTTGTCTAGCTCTCCAAAGTCTGCAGCGCCCCCTATCCATGTTTTAAGAGATACGCTTATCAAATTGGTACTGAAGAAAGTCTAAACAAACAGAATCATTTCGACGCAACAAGCAAGAAAATCTAACCATTTCCCTAGTTTTTATGACGTTTCGAATTTCGGCACCCAAATTTTCGAAAGCGCCTAGCGCCTTACCATCGCGTCAGGGACCCTACATTCCCTGTTCAAAAATGTTCGTCTAGGTGTGCTCTATCGATCGTTAAAGTTTGTCACCGACGAGCTGAATCACCCTGTATATTTAATTTTGCTAAAAAAGATAAAAAAGTAGCACTTTAGGAAAACTTCAGAAGATTTCCGGCAACTCAAGGAATTGTCAAAAAAAAAAAAAAATAAAATAAACTCAATATTTTTTTTTTAACTTAGTGCCAGCAGCGGCACCCTTTCCGCACTGCTCCTCATAGAAAAAAAAAGTTTTTTTTTCGGCAGAACCTAATAGACCTATGCTACTCTTAGTACAAGCAGCTATTAACAAAAGTAATTGTTGGACAAACTAATAAATGAAAATACCTGTACTACTAATAGTAGGCCAAACCCGAACGGGCTAATTATACAGTTTTTCTAGACAATTTGAAAGGGAATGGAATTTGTTTAAAACTAATATTAAAAATGTTCATCTTCAAATTCATATTATTTGCGCAAAATAGATACTTGAAGCATAAAACACAATGTTTATAAACCAATCAGTACGATTGTGCTAAAAATTAATTGTCTAATGTGTATTGCTTGTTTGAGAGCTGTAAATGAATGGGGTTCATCATTCCGTACACCTTGAAGATAATTTTAGCTTGGCTTTCACGTATACTAAAAATATTTTAGTATTATCTTTCTTCTAAACATTCCTTATGTGATATTTTTTACAAGGTATAACCTGGAACTTAACAAACATACAAAATATCTAATATAAAATGTGCATAGAAATTAATGTTAAGTACTTTCTTTGGTTTTAGGCTTTAGAGAATCTATTTTATTTATGATATACATAATTTTTTTGAAGACTGTAACATATGGAAAATAATTAACTGTTCTAAAATTTTATCATCGATATAACAATATTTTTAGAAAATGTTGCTTTATCCCTTTACTAGATATATATTTTAATATAAACGCGTGTTTTTTTTTTTTTTTTTTTAACCATTTTCTTTCGATTGACTTGATTAGCTCCTTGTCAGTGTTAAACATTATAACGTCTGGATTTTAGAAGTTTTTATTTTTTATTTTTAAAACGTAATGAATACATTTTAAAGATACTAAAGCAAACGTGTGTAGCAAACAAATATATTAAATATATTGGATATGTTTATTAGAAATTAGCAAGGCATTTATTTATAACATCTTTATATTTTGTATGGGTACTTAAATTAATAAAGTTCAGTTTATTAATTAGTTTTAAGTTGTATTAAATATATTGAATATGGTTATTAGAAATTGTCAAGGTATTTACATAATAAAATCTTTATTCTTTATAGGGTCATTTAAATTAATGGAGTTCAGATTTTTCGTTAAATCTGCATCATTAATAATCTTTTATGCTTCTGATTATACAGAAAATCCTCCAGTGTCTTTATGTCTTCTAAATATTCCTTACGTGGTAATTTCCAAATTACAATTTGAGACTTAACTGATTTAAAACAATTTAGTACATGTGATAAATGTTAATTAATCTAAAGAGAGAGTTTCTTTTATTAAGAAAACTGTCTTTTAAGATAATTTCTTTATTATGAGATAAACATTTTGTTCTATACAACCTTTAGAAATAATGTAATTTATTGTTGTAAATTTGTAACTTCTTCATGCGCATAATATGTATATAAAAAAAAAAAGTTTTTTTTTTTCTAAATGCGTATATTTTATATTGGTTTTTGGGATTTATTCATTTATACTAGAATGTAGAATTGATCTCAAAGCTTTAATAGTAACATTGATTCTAAAATTAAATGTGTACATTTTAAAATTGTTTTAATAACTGTGCTATAAAAAATTAATTATTTTGAAAAATATCGTTTTTCAACCTGATATTTTCTGTTTTTATATTAATTGCTACTAATGACTGTTGTAAAAAATATAGTAGTGCTTTTAATCTGCGTAAAGGAACGATTAAATCATATATTTTATAAACTAAGCGATGATATACCTTTATTTAGAATAACATACGTTTAACCACACAATGGGCGACATTTTCAAAATCACTCTTGATAGAAATAGTTTCGTAATGTATTTTTGAAAACAAGAAATTGTTAAATAATGTCCCGAGACATGAAATCAGTACAAACATAAAATAAAATGAAATTGGATATAAAAGAGAACCTCTTTATTGTGATATATACATTTTGTTCTATGAAACTTTTAGAAATAATGTTATTTATTCTAGTAAATTTTCAACGTTTGTAGGAACATAATATGTACTTCAATTATTATAAGAAAAAGACAATACCAGATTATAAAACTATATTTTTCAAAATAAATATCATTTTATAACACATTTATTAAAACAATTTTTAAATGAAACATTCAAATTTAGAATCAATGTTTAAATCATAGCAATTAATATAAAAAAAAGAAAATACTAAGTTTAAAAACCATATTTTTCTAAATACACATTTTTAATAACTCAGATATGAATACAATTTTAGAATGTACGCATTCAATTTTAGAATAAATGTTTCTTCTAATGTTTTGAGATCTATACTACATTTTCGTATTAATGAATAAGACACACGAACCAAAAGAAAAAATATATATGTAAGAAAATAGAACAATTTTTTTCTGATATACGTATTATATGCATTCATTCATATCATACATATTTTTACATACATTTTAGTTTTATTCATTCACTTTAGAGTTGACAATAGAAAGTGTCATCTTTTAAGCATCTGAGGACAGTGTGTACACTCCCTGTTTCCGAATTCCTACTTTCATCACGTATTGAGTTATGATCCTCATGCACATAAATAAAAGTATGTGCGAAGAAATTTTCATTACTTCATCGTTTTAACGAAAATTTGTGTTCGCATGGAGGATCACCATAAGGAGTCCTATACCTTTGTTTCAATGCGTGGATTTGGAATATTTTATAATTTTTAAGTTGGTATAGATTTCCGAAAAAAAAAGGATTTTTCCTCTTTTCGTTGAAATCAATTGTATTACAATGCTGCATTAATTGCGCGAAGCAACAGTCCGTTGTTTTTCCCTACTTATTTAGAAAGATAAATACATTCAATTTTAGAATCAAAGTTTCTTCTAAAGTTTTGAGATCAATAATACATTCTCGTATTAATGAATAAGACCAACAAACCAAAAAAATATATACGCAAATAAAACTAATAATACCTTTCCCAGATGTATGTATTATGTGCATTCATTCATTATAATACATATTTTTACTTACATTTTATTTTTACTCATTCACTTCAGAGTTGACAATAGAAAGTGTCATCTTTTAAGCATTTGAAGACAGTGCATACGGTCCTTGCACATAAATCAAAGTACGTGCGAAGACATTTTCATTACTTTATAGTATTAACAAAAATTTTTGTTCGCATGGAAGATCACCATAATGAATCCTGTAACTTTGCTTGAATATGTGGATTTATAATAATTTTCTAAGTTAGCAAAGATTTCGGAAAAAATAAAAATAAAAATAAAAATTCCGCTTTTCGTTGAAATTACTTTTATTCCTATTCTGAATTAATTGCATGAAGCAACAGTTTGTTATTATTCCCTACTTATTTAGAAAGATAATCAAATAACTATTAACACTCTTACAATTTACAGATACTAGAAAAAAAAAAACCCCAAAAAAACGTATCAAATATATTCAAAAGAACAATATACTTTTAATCATTGAAACAGTCAATAATTTAACACGTTTAGCATTCATTAATCGTTGTAATTAGTCTTTTAATTAAAAATCTGTACTTTCATTGTAGTGAAGAATATTTTAAGGGCTTGCTAAGCAGAATTATTTTCCCCGTGTCGTACTTTAAATTAGAAACGATAAATTAATTGATTACGTCTATTCCTGCATTCAGATATGAAAAGATCAATTTACGCGGTGCATAAATATGGTTAAGAAACTTTTAAAAATCATTTTTTACTAATTCAGATGTAAATATTCATAGAATTTATTTTCTTTTTGAAGAAAAAAAAAACATTTTAAAAGAATACACTAATATTTACGACACATAGAGGTAAAATATCCCTACTTTTGAAATTAGATCAAAATTCTAATTTAATGATAGGTTACTACTTTCCATATAAATAATTACGTTCGATACAAACTTTTTGATATTTAGTTAATTATTAAAATTCTAAAACTAAAACAACAGAATATATAATTTTTTTTTATAAAATAATTGTTTACCACAAATAAAATGATAAAATATATTAATTTATATATTTCTTAATTTCTTGTTATTAATTTTGTATTTACATTTATGGGATATGTTCTATCAGGGCATTAAAAACTGTCAAATAATAATTGGCTGAAACATATGCATTTTCATGATCAAAATAAAGATAAAAATTTTATTATTATTAAAAAAGAAAAATATATATATTACATTTTTTCTGCTTACTTTCAATTTAATCTATCTTTGATGTTTGTGTATTTGGTTATTCCAGAATGTGCTTGCCTGTTTAATCTCGAGATCAGTAATGTTTAATATTATTACATGCAATTTCTGTAAAATGCGATGCCAGGTAATAAATATACCGCACCCTGTTCACCTAGCTTTGAAGTTCTTAAATCAAATCTATCCATACATTTTGTGTTCGGAATTTTTAAATCTCAGTACCAATACTGTGTGTATTTATTTCTTGAAGATACGATCATTAAGAACGCTGAATGCGCTACCCTCATAATATGTAATGCTATACCCACTGTTTTTAAGAAATCTTTTCAAGACTGATTATAATTGTATTAAATCAAAACCCTTTTAATAGTTAGATACCTGATACTTTAGCTATTTTATGAATTCCTCAGTTAGACATCACGTCCATGCACTGTAAAAAAAAAAAAAAAAAATACTGCCAGCTTTCCGGTAGGAATCTGAAAAATAGTTGCCCTTATCGTACCGGAATAATGTCCGATCCATCTCGGAATACAATCCGTGAAAATAAAGAAATAATCAGTAAAACGGTATTTTACGGATTTTATTCCGATTTTACGTATTTTATTCCGAGCTGGGTTGGAAATTATTCCGGTACGATAAGGGCAACTATTTTTCCGATTCCTACCGAAAAACTGGCATTATTTCTTTTACAGTGTGGATATTCTTAAGCACGGAAACGACCTCTGTTTGAAAATGAAATTTTAGCATTTTTCTTTGATTTTAATTCATCAAGTTCTATTGAATTTTTTTTAAACTTATGTGTACATTTGAAGTGTTTTATATACATCTGTGAAGTGTTTCGGCAAACAAATTAATACTGGAAGGCTGCATAATGCTTATAAGACTTAATGTCCGTTTGCAAAAAAAGGAATTGCGTATATTTTACTTTTATTCCAGAAACAAAATTATATATATATATATATATATATATATATATATATATATATATATTAAACAAACACATATTTTGAAGAACAAATTAAAAAAACAAAATTTATTTCCTACATTGTTTAAGCCCGAGAAGGGACAGATATTAAGTTATTTCATTCAATTAGTTCTACATTTGATGTTAAATTTTTGTAATAAATTAGTTAAGCCAATTGAAGATTAAAAAATAAAAATGAAATTCATATAATATGATATATAAAACATCCTAAAAACTTAGATTCCGTTCAAATAAAATCGAAATAGATCTTAGACTTCTTCCATTTTTAATTGAAAATATTTGTATTGCAGATTTAGTATTATGTTTATGAAAATTGTGCATAAAATGATAAGATGCATGCAAAATACAAAACTTTAAAAAAAGTCTAAGATTTATTTTGATTTCCTTTGAACGGAATCTAAGTTTTTAGGATGTTTTATATATCATATTGTATGAATTTCATTTTTAATTTTTAATCTTCAATTGGCTTAACTAATTTATTACAAAAATTTAACATTAAATGTAGAACTAATTGAATGAAATAACTTAATATCTGTCCCTTCTCGGGCTTAAACAATGTAGGAAATAAATTTTGTTTTTTTAATTTGTTCTTCAAAATATGTTTTTGTTTAATATGTCAAGTTTTTTAATGACTACAGCACTCAGGCGAACGCATTTCAAAATTAATACAGAGTATCATCATCAGGCTTTGACGTATGCGGTATTGCATCACAATGTGGGATGCAGTTTACGAATGTGTAATTCAAAATGCTTCACCACTGTAGTAATGCAGGTTGCGGCAGTTTGGACAAAAACTTCCAATCTGAACGTAAAAAATCTATAATCAAAACATAAAAAATTAACTTCACTTAAATTTAGATACCTTATTTCCCACTCAGGAACGCTATGGATGTAAATGTAAATTCTGTTGAATCCTTACTGCTAATATTTAACGATATTATAGCTGTGATAAAGTAAAAAATAAAAAAATAAAAGTTTTACTTGAATTTTTAAACCTTATTCTCTCCCAAAGGGTGATGTAAACACATCAGAAAATTATTACCTAAGTTTAACTTGAGGTATAAATAGTTCTCATCTCGAAAAAAAAATACATTTTAAAATTTAAGTTATGTAATTCCCCACTAAGTTCGCTACTTGCGTAAAAATAGCTATCTATTAGAAACTTTTATTAAAATATAAACTTGATCAAAGCAAAAACGTATTCTGAAAATATCCTTTTTATGTCCACTATGACGCCATATTCACCTTTTTAATTTTTGAAAAAAAAAAAAAAAAAAAAAAAAAAAAACTATTTCAATTAAAATTTTTCACGTGGGAATCTTTGTACTAAAACCAAATAAATCATTATTACGGCTTTTGAAATTTTTGCAACAATGACGAAAAAATGTTACATTTTCTATTAAAAATGTCCGTTGATTCTCAATGAAAAAAGTGAAATTTGGAATTATTAAGAAAACTATCTGAATAATATACAAAAAAATTGGCCTTCGTTTCTCTCTGGGTTATAATTCACACATATGCAAAGATATTTTGCCATTCGTTTTGACTCTGACGTCAGGTAAACGTTTTTAAACTTTAAATTTATGATATTATTAGAATTAGTAAAGAATAAAAAATGAGTGGCATCAGGGACAAAAAGGTGGGAAGAAAAAATGAAAAAGTTATCATCTCCATAGGCTTTTCTGTGTTAAATTAACATTGAGAAGTGACACTGGAAATAAATAAGTATTGGGCTGCCGCGCAATACTTAAATTATTAATTAAAACAATATCTGTGTGCAAAAATTTAGAACGAAAGTCGTCCAGTTTCATTTAAGGTGTTGAATAACCTTAATTTTTCAATTTTATTTTAATATATATAATTTTATATGTTATGTAAAAAATTAAAGACATTTTGAATGTATTAAATCATATTTTTATTACAGTTTTATCTATAAATCACAATAAAGAAAATTGTGTCCATGTTGTATAGCGAAATGTCTATAAATAGTTAATTGAAAAATTAAGAGCAAATTAAGAGAAAAAAATTAAAGTTCCGTGTTAAATTGGTTTACGGAAATACTGCGTCTTTTCTCAGAAATAAAAATTGAAATTTTGGTTTCACATTAATACATGCATTTGACACACATAGTGATGAAACGCAACGACTGATTCAGAAGTACATTCAAAGCGTGCCAAGACGTATACAGACAGACACAGCTGCAAAAGATCGACATGCGAAGTGCAGAAGCCATGAGTCGACATCTATAAAAATGTTCATAGTAAGTAATGTTTATATATTCAACCAATATTAAACGCAATACAATGAATTAACTTTAAGATGGATTTACAGGGTGTCCATAATTAAACAACCCTACTTCAAAGTTGTCTACAGACAAAACTGTTGTTCATAAAGTTGTGAAATTTTGTGAAAGACATATATAAATGGATGGGAATTTGTTTAGGCTAAAAAAAAAATTGTAAATAAAAGTAATTCAAAATTTTGTCACCAGAGGGAGTTTTTAATAAATTCCACATTTAGTATTACGATAATTTAAAAATTTTATTTATTAACTCAACATTAATCTACAGACAGCTTTTCACGACATTTTCCCAGCTTTTCCCTGAACATATAGCGTTCAACTATCTTACGATTCCAGATGATATCTGAAAATGATGAAAATCATGCAGAACATGTTTGGTTATAATAAAATTTGTTAAAGCATCGTAAATGTACCCTTAATGTGTAATTCGCAAAAAAATGGCCTCCTAATTTTTTTTTCGCTCCCACATATTCCCATACTTTTATTATGTCCTCCAAGAAAATTCACAACATCCTGGACAACATTTTCGTTTGTAGACAACTTTAAAATAGGGTCGATTAATTATGAATATCCTGTAAATAAAATTTCTGAACTATCTTAATGCTAAATATGCAATTTATTAAAAATCGTCCTCGAAATTTTAAACGGCGAAAATTTAAACTATTTTTATTTATTTCTATTTACTTTTTTTTAGCTTAAACAAATTCCACCCCTTTATTATGCCTTTCCCAAAATTTCACAACTTTATGAACAACAGTTTTGTCTATACACAACTTTAAATTAGGGTTGTTTAATTTTTGACACCCGGTATGTGTAAATTTTCCTGTTACCATAATATTTTGGCCAGTACTGTATATTTGAGACTGTAGCCATCTTTGACATGACGTCAGCGTTATTCGCGATCTTGTTTTTCCAATATAATATAGATTCCGTTTCATTAAATACATTTTCATCGTTTTTTACATATTTTATTAATAATCAAAACTCTTTAGTGAATTAAAAGAAGATATATATATTTTAAGTTTTCATCTATTTATTTTAAATTAGGTGAAATCGAAAGATCATAAATTAAAAAATAATTAAGTATTCCAATTGAAATCCAAAATTTTATCAATAATATGGGCTGCGTAACGTTTATTATTGCCATTGTTAAGATAATAATGCAATATTTAAATTTACAGATTTTTACAGACTTCTTTTTAACTGATAAACCAAATAATTCTTTTCAAAGAAACATAAGGAATCATAATGAAATTCCATGTTAATATTCTTTGTTAATGAAGAAAGTTGATTATACTCATTTATTAAATAAAAAGTTTTGATTTTTTTTTTTTTTTTTTTTTTTTTTTTTTTTTTTTTTTTTTACCTACGTACTCTTCTTATACAACGGAAAACAAAGTAAAAGTATTATAATTAACATTTGTATTTAACACCAATCACATAAATAAACAACAACTCTATTATAAAAAAATATTTTTTTTAATGTGTTTTCTTTATGCGAAATATATGTGTTGAATACCAAATACAATATTTTTTTTCTAGTATGTACATTAAAGGAATTTTGTTTGTTTCATTCGGTAAACGTCTGCGATTATTTTATATTAACTTTCCATTATACTTAAAATCTCCAAGTATCGGATTTGGCTTCTAAATATCTCTTATTTTATCTTTTGTAAATTATAAAATGAGACTTAAACGACTTACAAACAATTCAAAATAATGTATATTTGGCAATAATTTTCATGTATGTTCTTGAATCTTTTTAGTTTAAGTTTTAGAGATTTGCATATTATTTTTGTTGCTTTTTACTGCATGTAATTATCTGTTCAGAAACGTAATCCCCTATATAAATAACGATACAAATATGTAGAAAAAAATTCTTTCAGCTTTTGCGTAAATACAATATTTTTTTTATATCGGTTATTTGCTTTATTACTTTCTTTAAATGGGGTTAATTCCTTTTCGAGATAAATCATTTTTAGGTAACAAATTTTAAAATTGAATGGATACAGACAAATGTTTAAATATATGTCTAACAAAAGTGATAGAATTTTTTAATTATATGCGATTATTATGTGTGTAAGATTTTATTATAAAATTTACTGTGTAAATTTTATAATAAAATCTTAATTTCTTGCATGTGTATTTAAAATAATAATGCTCATTTTTAAAAATTAAATGTCTATTATTAATTTTCTTTTATGTATCTTGTAACACTGATAATCTTTCACTTCTTTTGCCGCACTTTCCAAATTAGAATTTGAGACGAAACTGATTTATAACAATATGTAAGATTCAGTGCATTCTAATCAATCAAATGACAAAAAATTTTCGTTACAGAACTGGCTTTTCAGATAATCTGTTTAACGCTTTCGGCTTGATTTTTTTTTCTTTTTGAGAAAAGAATTGCGTTTACGTTAATAATTGTAATCGTAGCTATCCAAAAAGATTTACTGAAGTTTAATGAATCTGATATTGCCTGAAATCTAACGAATGTAGTTATTTTGAGTGCTATTCAATTCTTAAAAAATAAGCAAGCGTTTTTGGTTGTTTTGAAAATATCGTATTACAATAGAATTTATCAGATATTACAATATTCTACTTTTTTTTGCCTTTTATCACACATGATTTGGTCAAAATGTAACTTATGTTTTAAATTTAAAAAGTGAATTTTTTTTTTTTTTGAAATACAAGAATCACCAACGGTGAAAAAATAATTAAACAAGCTTTTATTATAATTACTAAATACAAAACAGAAATAAAGTCCCAATAAGAAATGCATAGACATTAGGATGGACGGAATTTTTTTTTTTCTATTTTCAAGTAGTGCTGAAAATGTGTCACTATTGGCCTCAAGTTCACACAAACAATTTCAGATATTCAGGACAATTTCTTGATTTGCAGCAAATGTCATGGGGTTTTACTAAATTACTATTATGTCTTTTTTAAATATTTTTAGCAAAATTTTTAAAATGTTATATTTAATTTATTTTGGTTGTATTTATTTTAAAAGTCATGTTTAGTGTGCTAAATATTAAAAAAAGCTCTGGTTACATATTATTTTAGTGTTATGTAAAAATGTAGAAAATATAGCTTTTTATTCTTTCGGGACCAACGCGAAACAATCCAGGAGTCACCACGAGGAGGTAACTGCAAAACAACTTTCACCCAACTTCCTACCCAAGGAATTTTATATTCAGAATTCGTACATTTTAAGCTGCAAAGTCCTTCTTCGAATTGAATTTCAGCATATTTTTTCGTGCTTGAAGTTTGGCTTTGATGACGGCATCCTTCATTCTCACTTTCATTCTTCGATGGAGCTTCTGTCACAACTTTAATGGCCACATCCTGGGAGTGACATGGGAAGCAGACGAATTATTTATAAACATGGATCCTGAAATTTTGTTGTCTTCAATTTCTTCTGACGAAAGAATTTTTGTTATTGGATGCTCCTTTATTTAGGTGGATACAATTATATTATTCCGTTGATTAAAATTCAGTTTTTGGAAACTGAAATTCCCGCACTTTATTGGAATTCTCTTTTTTTAATTGGCATTTTTTTTTAAATTTTACATTCTATTCTTCGAAAGTCTCCGCTATCGTTATTGGTCACTGTACCAGTAAATATTTTGGGTAGCCATAGTATCCATTTGTTTTAATGACCGAATTCACTGCTTTCTTCAACTAAGCTGGTAGAAACGTTGATAGTTGAACAATCTGCCACTGGTGTCTAGGTCGTCTGGGCCATCTTGTCGTTCCCTTTTAGAAACCACACTTGCGCATAAACTCGTATCATGTACTGTGCGATATATCGCAGTGTTTCATCAGGATTAGTACTATTAACTCACAAGCGTAATATTCTTCAGACGGATGTGATCCATCTCCATTCTACAATAGGTCCTATTCTTCTGTTTTAAAGCCTTCCAAAACACTGTCCGAAGGAAACTGGTTTGAACAAACCGAATAGGTTCGAACAAACCGACACGTAGATTGTTGCATCCCATTCGTCTAGCTCCGAATCGGCCGGCAATGTTCATAGATCTTGTGGTTCCACCATATAAATGATTCAGTAGATGTTGGAGTTGAAGTTCATTCGTGTGAAGAATGCATATCAAAGGTCTTCTTATATTTTTTAACGCAGGCCATGACACCGTTGCGTATTCATATATTAACAGCCCTGACGTTACACCCGACTGCTATCAGTTCTGGTTTATAAAATTATACAATGATTTTGATATTTCTTCGCCGTCATGGGAACGGGGTGTCAAATTGCCCAAAATATTCAGTACACAACACATTCATATGGATATCTCTATACGCCTCTCATGTCTTTAGAAGTTAATTAGAAACGTGCCTGGAAAAACGCGGGATGGACCAAGGCGGCGTTGCAACTTTGCAACATACTTTCGAAGCGCGCTTAACACAATCCCAAGTTTAAACTTTGAACAAGGGTTTTGTTTTAGCTACACTGTAAAAGGAAAAGATTATTACTACGCTGAATTTAGTTTTAAGAAATGCCATATGAAGTTTAGCGCCACCAGTGTCTGAAAGGTTCTTCTCTCGAAGCTGGTGGACGGGAGGTGCTGGGTTCGAACCCAATCGCGCCCGTCGGCCTAACCGATCGCAGTTTTTGTGGCATTCTTCAAACCTTGTCTTTCTTTGCGTAAATAGGGGTTAGGTTACCTTAGAAAGACCCTCACGATGGGTTCTCCTCCCCCTTAGGGCCTATTCCTCGTGTTAATAATGGACCAACAAACACAACCAACCAACCAAGCAAATAAAGTTTAAATGTGCACTATTTTTATTGTCAGTACCGAAATAATTTCATCATAAACAGATTAGGATAAGATTAAAAAAAACAATTATACAGAATAACAATATTTTATATTATTTATTCTTGATATCCCTTTGAACTTTTAGGGTATACCCAATCATACTTTTCTAGTACATATAGCTATGCTTAAACCTAAGTTGTATAGTTTTTTACAACGTCTTAGTATTCGATTAGCAACGATTTATTTAATAATACAGTTAATAATTCATACATTTCTTGTACGGAACCCTCTGAGCGCTAGTAACACTCGCACTTGACCGTTTACTTTGTTTGAACTTTTTGTCAGCAGCGGCAGCTTTTCCGCGCTATCCATCATCGAAAATCTTTTTAAAAAAATGTTTCTTTTGGCCCATCCTAATAGACATCTACTACTATTAGTACATGCAGATAGAAACAAAAGTTGTAAGACAAGTAGTTAAGACAAAATAATACTCAATGAAAATACATGTGCTATTAATAGTAGGCGAGACACGAACGGGTTAATTATTCTATTGTAAGACACGTAGTTAAGACAAAATAATACTCAATGAAAATGCCTGTACTATTAATAGTAGGCGAGACCCGAACGGGTTAATTATACCGTTTTTCTAGATAATTTGAAAGATAATGGTGTTAGTTTTAAATCATTAAAAAACTAATATTAAATATGTCCGTCTTCAAATTAATGTTATTTGTGCAAAATAGATGATTGAAACATAAAATACAATATTTATAGCTTGTTTGCGCTTTAAATGAATGGAATTCATTCCATTCGGTACATCTTGAAGAAAATTTTAGCTTGGCTTTCCGCTACACTAAAATTTTTTTTTGCACTTTCTTTCTTCTAAAAATTCCTTATATGATATTTTCCAAAGTATAACCTGACACCTAACGAACATATAAAATATTCAACCTAAAGTGTACATAGAAAGTAATGTTAAGTAGTTTCGGGTTTGTTAGGCTTTAGGGAATCGATTTATTTGTGATATATATAACGTTTCTTTCAAAACTGTAGCATATGGAAAATAATTAACAGTTCTCAAATTCTATCATCTATGTAACAATACTTTTCGGAATTATTTTTTTATCCCTTTAATAGCAAAATATTCTAATTTATGACGCGTGTTTTTTTTTCTTTTTCTTTTTTTTTTTTTACCAGTTTCTTTCGATTGAGTTGATTAGCTCCTTTTCAATGTAAAACATTATAACATCTGGATTTCAGAATTTGTTTTCATTTTTAAAACGTAATTAATGCATTTTAAAGAAATTAGAGCACACGTGTGTAGCAAACAAATATATTAAATATATTGGATATATTTGATAGAAATTAGCAAGGCATTTATTTATAAAATCTTTATATTTTGTATGGGTACTTAAATTTAAAAAGTTCAGTTTATTCGTTGAAGCTCTGTCATTAATTACCTTTTGTGCTTCTCATTTTACAGAAAATCCTTTATTATTTTTCTGTCTTCTAAATATTCCTTACATGACAATTTCCAAATTAAAATTTGAGACTTAACTAATTTAAAACAATTTATCATATGTGATAAATGATTATTAATCTAAAGAGAGATTTTTTTTTAATTCGAAGAACTGACTTTTCAATGAATTTCTTTATTATGGGATGTACATTTTGTTCTATGAAACTTTTAGAAATAATGTAATCTATTGTAGTAAATTGGAAATGTATGCCAATTAAGGGGGTCGGGACACATTTTAAAATATTTTTTATTTACTGAGTTAAAATTCTGAATTATTTTTTTATGGTTAACCTTATGATTTGTAAACAAAATCACATGATAAATCTTTTCATAATTTTTTTTTAATTTCAAAATTTAAATTTAAAATCTTTATAACGCGAAATATTATTTATAGAATTTCATTTTTTTTTTTTTTAATTTAAATAAACAGATATATATTAATTTTAATTTTGAATCAGCATTTTTAAAAATATTAGTTTATAAAAAAAATTAAAAATATTTAACGGGAAAATTAAAAAAAAAAGTGGTGCAACTTTTTTAAAAAAATTCATATTTTCAAAAGTAATTTTTTTTCAAATATGCTGACTCACAATTAAAGTAAAATAATTGAAAAGGTATGTTCCAAGTTTGAACCCTTTATCTTCAACTGTTCTAGAGTTATAAGAATTTAAATACGGGAAATGGTGAAAAACCTATCATAAAGAAAAACGCCTTTTTACAAGACGTCGTTTCCATGACAGCAGTTGCTCGAAAGCTGCTAGATTTTGAACACAAACCACAACGAAAAAAAATTTTTTTTGTTCTAATTCAGATAGAAAGACGATCTAAACGTCATTTTATGTAGTAAAAAACATAGAAATTTTTAATGAAATAAAATGTTTTTGCAAAATTTGAGGATTTTTGTGTCCCGGACCCCCTTAATATAGAAAAAGGAAAATGCGAAGTTGAAAAACTATACTTTTAAAAATAAATATTATTTTATAACACAATTATTAAAACAATTTTAAAATGAAAACATTCAAATTTAGAATCAACGTTTCAATCATAGCGATTAATATAAAAAAAGAAAATACCAAGTTGAAAAACTATATTGTCTAAATAAATATTTTTTATAACTCAGTTGTTAAAACAATTTTAAAATGTATACATTCAATTTTAGAATCAAAGTTTCTTCTAAAGTTTTGAGATCAATAATACATTCTCGTATTAATGAATAAGACCCACCAACCAAGAAAATATATGCGTAAATAAATCTAATAATACCTTTCCCACACTGTTAAAAATTTGCAGCATTCTGGCAGGTCATTTGACCGTTTTTTTTCCGAAAACGGTTACACAACCGTAATTTTAACACTATTCTGACCATATTATTGGCAAATTTATGGTCAGAATATAGTTAAATTATGGTTATGAAACAAAAAACGGTTTCAAAAAACGGTCGAATGACCTGCCAGAATGCTGCAAAATTTTTAACAGTGCAGATGTATGTATTATGTGCATTCATTCATTATAATACATATTTTTACTTACATTTTATTTTTATTCATTCACTTCAGAGTTGACAATAAAAAGTGTCATCTTTTAAGCATTTGAAGACAGTGTGTACGTTCCCAGGTTCCAAAATCCTACATTCATCACGTATTGCATTGTGATCCTCTTGCACATAAATCAAAGTATGTGCGAAGACATTTTCATTACTTTATAGTTTTAACGAAATTTTTTGTTCTCATGGAAAATCACCATAATAAATCCTCTAATTTTGTTTAAATATGTGGATTGTAATAATTTTCTAAATTAGCATAGATTTCCGAAAAAAATAAAATAAAAATAAAAATTCCGCTTTTCGTTGAAATTACTTTTACTCCTATTCTGAATTAATTGCATGAAGCAACAGTTTGTTAATATTCCCTACTTATTTAGAAAAATAATTAAATAACTATTAACACTCTTACAATTTATGGATCCTAGAAAAAAATGAATCAGTTATATTCAAGAGAGCAATATACTTTTAATCACTCAAACAGTCTATAATTTAACACTGTTAGCGCTCATTATTCGTTGTAATTAGTCTTTTAATTATAAATCTGTCCTCTCATTGTAGTGAAGAAACTTTTAATGGCTAGCTAAGCAGAGTTATTTTCTCCGTGCCGTACTTTAAATTAGAAGAGATAAGTTAAGTGATTACATCTATTCGTGCATTCTAATTAGTGAAACTATCAATTTACGCGGTACAGAAATAAGGTTTAAAAACTTTTTACCCTACTGTCAAGAAGGGTTATGTGTTTGACGCGTCTCTGGATATATGGATTTCTTTATACCCTCGAAACATCCCAATGGCTGGATGGATTTTAGTAAATGATGTCTCTATCCATTTGTTTTAAGCGTCCGATTGTTACAGGCTAGTTTTGTTTCTATAAATTCAAAATGGCGGTCGTGAAATACAAAATGGCTGTAGAGACGAAAAAACATTTTTACGGACCCTATTGAGTGGCATATCATTGGATAGGTCTTTGAAAATGAAACGATGTTTCATTGCTTATTTTACAGTCAGAAGCTCCATTTAAATATTACACAACCTGGAAGTTGATTAGGTAGGATCTCTAGCTTTACTGCAACTCTAACCTTCATGGATATCTACAGGCCTCATCAAAACAGTGTTTATAGATAAGAAATAACAATTAAACACAACTTAAATGTCATCAATACAAGTAAAAAAAAAAGGTAATTAATATAAAATGTAGTTTCACATTGATGAGAAATAATTGATTAAATTGCTTTCTACAGAGTACGGTTTTTTTATTTTGAAATTTAATTTTTGCTTGTTAAAATAATTTTTTAATAATATAGATGTAATTATTCATAGAAGTTTAATATTTTCTTTTGTGTGTAAAAAAAGCATTCTTTAAAGAAAACTCTAGAAGATTACTACACATGTGTGTAAAATATACCAACATTTGAAATTTGATCAAGATTCTAATTTATTGTTAGCTTATTACTTTCATGATAAATAATTACGTTCGATACAATATTGCTGATATTTAGTTAATTATTAAAATTCTAAAAATACAACAACTTTATATATTTTTAGGAGTATTTATTTAGAAGTAAATATTTTTTGAAGAAGTTTTTTAGAAATTGCACCATAAGTAAAATACCAAAATATATTGATTTAAATATTTCTTAATTTAATGTTGTTAATTTTTCTTTTATCGGATATATTCCATTAAGTTATTAAAAACTGTCAAATAATAATTGGCTGAAAATTGTGTATTTTCAGGAACAAAATAATGATAAAAAATTCATTATTATATAAAAAAATAATAATAATTCTGCTTATTTTCAATTTAATCTTTATTTGATGTTTACAAATTTGGTAATTCCAGGGTGTGCCTGCCTCTTTAATCTCAAGATCACTAATGTATCATACAATTAAACAAAAAATTATGTGAGGTGCGATGAATCTTTTGAAATATACCGCACCCTAATCACCTAGCTTTGAAGTTCTTAATACAAATATATCCATAAATTTTGCTTTCGTAATTTAAGAATCTCAGCTCCAATATTGTGCGTACTTATTTCTTATGGATACGATCATTAATAATGCTGAATACGCTACCCTCAGAAATATGTAACGCTATTCCCACTGTTTTTAACCCTTTATCTACTTCTGGTGCTTATAAGTACCATTAAAATAACTTGTTATAAAATTCATTTAATACAACGATTAATAGTAATACTCTTAAGAATGAGTTATAGATTACTTTATCTTGTTCCAAAAGCATTATTGTTTAAACAAAACAAAAATATTTTTAAAAGGATGATTTATTTTGTTTTTGAATCTTTTCAGCTTTCTTGGCGGTTTTTTTTTTTTTTTTTTTTTTTTTTTTTTTTTTTTGGGGGGGGGGGGGGGTCGTTTTTCAATTAGGAAATATGCCTATATTTCGATTGTGAGAACATTATATTTCTACATTTCATATTTCTAAAAAATACTAAGAGAAATATTTAAATTAAAAGATTTGAGTGGGGTTCTAAATATTGCACAAAATCCCTATAAATTCAAATTTTATTAAACCTTCTAAATCCTTCTAAAATTTATTAAATGATTATGTAAATCTTCTAATGTAGTTTAACTAATTCACGGAAAATACTTTTGAAGATGAAATTTTCATGAGTTCATAATTCAGTACATAAAGGGTTAAAAAATCTTTTCAATAATGATTACAAGGAATGAAACCAAAACGACCTTGATAACCACCTGTTACTTAAGTTATTTTATGAATTCTTTAGTTAGATTTCACGTCCCTGAATATTCCTAAGCACAAGAACAATCTTTATTTGAAAATGAAACGCATCTTACCTTATATTTTAAATCATCAATTTCTATCGAATTTATTAAGATTTATGTATATACTTCAGATATTTTATATGCTTCTGTGAAGTGTATCGGCAAACAAATGAATATTGGAAGGCTGCATAATCCTTATCAGGCTTAATTTCCGTTTGCAAAAAGAGAACATGCATATATTATACTTTTATTATTGTAAAAAAAACTTCAGATATATATTTTTTAATGTCTTCCCTATAAAACGATATTTGAGATGTTTTCAAAAATATAGAACGAAAGTCGTTCAGTTTCGTTTAATTTACTGAATGTCCTTAGTTTTTTAATTTGTAAATTTCATTTTAATGTGTATAATTTTATGCGTTATGTAACAATTTAAGGACACTTCGAATATATTAAATCATATTTTTATTATATATTTATGTATAAATTAGAATTAAAAAATTGTGTCCATGTCGTAAAACAAAACGCCCATAAAAATAAATTGAAAAACTAAGAGCACACTTAAAATATATATATATATATATATATATATATATATATATCGCATTAAGAAGGTTTACTGAAATATTGCGTCAGTTTTAAAAAATAAAAATTCAAATTTTGGTTTGAAATAAATTATAAGAAATAATTATTTGCGAGCATTTCTATAACAAAAATACAAGTAATTCGTAATTTTAACACATTTTTAGCCCTATAATGTTTAAAACTAAAAATATTTTTAGGTATTAAAAAAAAGTTTAAGTATTGAATAAAAATCGGCTAAATCCTGCACACCTATTACTGTAGATAATTACAAAATTGCAAATGTATTATAAACATTTCATTTTTATAAATCTTATCAATCCCTATCCAAATAAAATACCATGATTCTAGCAAAAGAAGAAACGTTACGTTAAGAAGTTTTTAAAAACTCTGGTTTGGAAGCAATCTCTAGATAAAACAAAATTCAAGCCAATATTATTTCTACACAAAATTAAACTTGAAAAAAGATTTTTTATATTATGTATTATTTACATAGTTCTCATTTGAAACTTTTTTAACCCAAATCCGATTAGAAGCCCCCAAAAGACTGCTTTTTATTGCAAAATGTAATATTTCTGAAAAAATAAAGAAAGAAAAATTTCTTAGACCAATCTATTTATAGATGGATTCTAAAAGTTTAGTTAATAACTATAATTATAAATAAAATAAATAAATATTTCATGTAATTCTTAATGCAGATTCAGATAATATCTAAAGGTTGAACACCAATAAAGAAAAATTGGAAAAGCTGTCTTTTGCTTTATAATCAAAACTTATATAGATGACCAAAATATTCAACCAGATAAAATTCTTTACACTAAGGGAAAATTCCCTATTTAGAACCTTTAGTTTGATATTAGAAAATCGAATCAAATTTTAATTTTTGAAAGAAGAAGCTTAATAATTATGTATATAGTTTTGTTCATGAGTGCTTTTACATATAATATACATTTTAAATAAAATGTGAATAATTCCAACATAAATTTACAACAAATCAAATGATATCATGTAGTTCTGCATTGCATAAATAAATGTATAGGATGTATTGCCAAAAATTAGACATTTAAAAAAAAGGTTTTACTTATTTCATATTAATTTTCAATGATTGAATGTTCACGCTTTTAAACAATTTTTTTTAACGGACGTCCGGTGCGTGCTGGAGAAGCGACTGAAAAATATAGTTGCATATTGTTCAGACTTTACTTAAATTATTATGAATTATTTTAAATGAAAATATCGTATTTAAAATGAATATACAGCTTTTGATCTCAATAGCACAGAATAAACATAAAAAATGAGTTTGGCAAGTAATTTCATTACTTGTGAAAAATTTTTTCGAATCGCATCTATTTTATATAGAATAAAATTTACATAGCTATGATTTTTATATTGAATCTCTTCAATAGTTGGAAGTGTTTGTGGAATATAATTGTCATTCTCTGTCTCTATCTATCTACATTTTACTATATCCATGCATATAACTACAAAATATACAGAAATCATTGCAAAGAAAATGAATATGTTTTACATACACAAAAATATGATGTGATATAAAAGAAAGTATGTCTTAGTAAAAATGTGACAAAATATAAAAAAAGGGTAAAATATTAAACAAACTATGAACAGTTTTAAATTGAATGTCCAAACTATAAGAGATTAAAATCATACAGTGTAACATTGGAAAAATGTTATATGCAGTTCTATATTTAACAAGAGTTTGAAACTTTATAATTAAACTTTTGGCAATATTAAAAGCATTCCTTTGAATCCTGACATATGTTAAAATTCTCGTAACTAGTAAAAGACACTTTAATTAAATGTCACTTTTAGAATTAAATCTTTGATGCATCCCAGATTAAATTTCACAGATAACTTTCCTTCTCTTAGAGAACAAACTAAATAAAGTTAGAAAGAAACAATCATATGTATCAATGCTTATTTATACCACACATTCGGGTGTATAACACGTCCCAGCGCATAACACGCACTCACGTATTTGCTGAACTGGCTGTACTGAAGGTAACGATATGTAATATTGAAATAAAAATGCTTTTTCAAATGCATTTTTACTATATGAAAGAACTAATTGCCAAAAGTCTTCTGTCTGTTTTCTGATTTTGAAAATTTCTGTTCTTTTAATGACCTATTTAAGAAGATCTTCCATGTTATTGGTAAGATTTTCAATTCTTAATTATCTGATGCAATGTTTTCACGAATTATTGCGTACTAATTATTAAGTGCAAATATGTATTATAAGATCCGGCTCAGTGGTAGTTACATTCTTCACATTTCATACAGATTTTTTTTAAGTCACTCCTTCTACTACCATTTCAAATAGAAATATGGTTTTCAGAGAAATAATAAACTTGGATTACTAAATATTGCTGAATAAAGACGACTGTATAAGATAAAAATATTAAAAATCTAAAAAAAACATAATTTAAAATTCTCATACGTAAAAAGAAAGCTTAAATATACATTTCTGATGTTGAAAGAAGTTTGAATCTAGCCTATTCATAAAATAGAATAAAAAAAGTTTCCGTGTCTTTGTATGTGAATTATACGAGCTACATACTTGATTAACGAACCCATCCAAGATAATTGCAAAATAGTAACACTGCCCCAATTAACTTCTTGTTGGTGTATGTTTCGGACATTATCGTGATGATAACTACTGCATTCTTTATTCTTGTGCGTCCCTGTAAATGAACTATTAATAACTTTATACATGATTATTATCAATATTACCTATGGTAATCGAAATTTGAATATTCTGTTTCAATTATGTTTGAATTTTTTATTAAATTGAACGCTATTGTGATAGCAAATTTTGCATACTTTGCTTTTGATTGTCCCTCTAAACAAACTGTAACAGTTACATCCAAGATTATCAATCACATCAAATTTACGGGCAAGATCAATGAACTGTTCAATTAGGTTTGAAAGTATCCGCATAAACGAACTATAATAGATCCATAATTTATTAACGAATTTATGCAAATCAGACCGCTCTAATTACTTTCGCATAAATTCAATCTTTCGAATGGCATCGTGATAAAAAAAAGCGTGTATTTTATTAGTGTGTCCTTGTAAATAAAGTTGATGAACTACATGCTTGTTTCCTCCAAGTTGTTTGCACGTTAAATACTTTGTCAAAGTTATATTTGAAAGGTTTCAGTATTTCGAACGATATTGTGACGGAAAAATTTCCCAGGTTTTTTTTTCATTTTTTGCCACCGTGTAAAAGGCGCAAGGTTAAGGAATCCATTCAAGCAATTCCTAATAAGAACGAAATATATCAAATACATTTCACATAGTTCAGTATTTAGGAGGTAAAAAGAAGATTTTTATTAATCAATATATATCGTATATCCCAGCGTATCTCTGGCGTATAACACAGATCACTAAATTGAGAGGGCATATTTTTATTTCTAGCATATACTGCTGTATAACACGCATCAAGTTTTTCCCACAAAAACAAATCAGAAATACCAACTTTCTGGAAAAATGGACTAATAATACCGAGAAATAGTGTTCGTTTATTTGTCATTTTATTGCTTAGCTAACGGTACCAAATTAAACCCAATGGTAATTTTCAAACAAAAAACAGAGCCACTAGGTAATTTTCCAAACGGAGTTTCTGCTCATGTCCATGAGAAGGGCTAGATGGAAGAAAATGGGTTAAAATTATCGATAATTTTTTTTGGGGAAAAGCGGCTCGGAGCTTTAAGAAACCCGGAAAGTCTCTTACTTTCGAATATGTTTGGATACCATAGAACACACGGAATTCAAAAAAGGAATAAACGTATCTAATACAGATTTGGCAGTAATTCCAGGTGGCCTGACTCAACCATTAGATGTCTCCATAAACAAATCTTCCAAAGAAAGTTCAAGGTGGCAGTGGAACACATGAATGCTAGAATGTGAAAAAAAAAATAATAACATTTACGAAAGGAGAACATATGCCGCATGTGTCATTAACGTATATGTGGTAATGGATTATAACACCATGGAAAGAAATCGAACCGGAAATATTTGTTAAATCATTTTTAAAATGTGGAATGTCAAATGAGCTTGATGGTCCCGAGGATAACTATTTATGGCTAGATGAAAGCGACAGTGGATAAAAAAATACATGTAAGCGACAGTGGGGAAGAATATGACTTTCCCTAAAATATAAATGAGGGCGAGTGCAACGAACTTTTCACGTTTTCTGGTAAAGAAGATTAAGTTTGTTAGAAAATATATATTGTATCTTTGTTTATATTGATACATGAACGCATATAAATATACCTCTAAAAATTTGGAATAATTTCTTCTTATAATTTTACATCAGTCATTTTATATTCGGTGTATAACACGCACAAATGAAACGGTTTTTTAGAGTTCAAAGTTCGTGTTATACGCCGAGATGTACGACATATATATATATATATGTAACGAATTTGCCGCTACTCCAGTTATGGATCTTCTGTCGTGGCGTCGGTCAGTGCCTGACCGATGGGGGCAGAAGCGCGAACCGCGGACGCGTGCGTGCCGATTTCTGAGCGAACCCTCGGAACTGCTAGCATATTTAGGTAGTCACAAGCCGTGAGTGGTATCCGGGAAATCAAAGTCAGATTAAGATAGTAGTTGTTCCAATAAAGACACAGTTTATCAGGGGACCTGATTTGTTGTTCTTTTCTTACATCCTTTTGAGAAATCAGGCCAATTTTGGCTTGAGAGCTGCTAATTTACTTTATGGACATCTGGCTTGGGAATTATGTGTTCCGCAAAGCGATACTTAAGAGAGCCGAGTGTCGTGGAGTTAGTGCATTCTTTTGATGGTAAAAAGCTCTGTCCGGGGACCTGTGCATCGATATAAATACGCTGTATTTCGCATTATTCCTGCTAGGGCCGTTGAAGTCAAAGGAGGCGTCTTTAAACTATAATTGGTCGTTAGCTGAATGATTGACTGCCCGGGATAAAGGCTGCGGTTTGAGTTGGCCGATCGAATGCAGCAAGACTTACAAATTGCACTTATTCAGCAAAAGTATTCTTATGAGATGTGCCAAAACGATCTCTGAAAGTTATAAGCTGCGATGCTGAAAAACCAACTTACCAGGGGCAAAGGCGTTCAATCAACTGAGACACAATTACAAAAGCATTTTAAAAGTTTTAATTTTAATTTCTAATTTTAAATTTTAAAAAGGAACAAAAAAAGGGGATTTTAAAAAGGGGCTTAGCTTTTATCGTTTCATATCCCCTCCACTAAAACAAGAGCCACAGGGCTCGCCTGCAAGACCTGTGGGTCTTATCTCATAAATTTTACCCAGGTTTTTTTTTCCGATTTTTATTTGCTCCAGTTCTCAAGTCAATTGGACCTATTTTTACATTCATATATCAAGTTACATAAAAATACTGTTCACATAAAAATATTGGTTACACTAAAACATAGGAATTCTTGAGACATGGGACCTTTAATTACACCAAACTGTCTCTAAAGCAAGTCTTTTGGATGTTTTTTTTTGTTTTTTTATAAAGTTTTTGTAAATGTCTCTGGGTATTGTCCATTGAGTAACATCCTTTTTTGGTGTAAAATTTTAACATTAACATATACAGTATAAAATACTCAAATATAAACATGCTGCTACCTATACAATATATCCAACAGTATAAAATATTCACACATACAAAATATTCAAAAATATAAAAATGTTCAATAATACACGATATTTAAAAATATAAAATATTCAATACTACAAAATGTTCAAAAGTATAAAATATTCAATAATACAAAATGTTCAAAAATATAAAATATTCAATATTATAAAATGTTCAAAAATATAAAATATGCACTAATATTATCAACAAAAATATATGGTCTACCAAAATGCAATTTGGAAGTTTTGCATTTCTAAAAATACTGAATTTTCACACTGAGATAAAATAAAAGTAAAATGCACTGTAATACTAATAACAGCAAACACATTCCTTCTTATTCTACCTTTCTGTTTGGGTAGGGACTTTACTACTTCTTTGATGCAGCCAAGGGTTATCTTTATGAAAAACAAACTAAGTTGTCTTAAAAAAAGGAAAACTATAGCTAAAAAATTATAAATATGCGTTTGCTATAATTTTCACCATGCCCAGGGTCAGTGTGACATGGATTTTAATACTCTGAGGTGAATATCATCCCAAAAAAATGTGCCTCTTGCACGACCGAAAAAAGTAAGGTGGGTAAACCAATATTCACCTGCAGAGGGGAAGCGAAGCAGTTTTGCCAGATTCTCCGTTCAACCTGGAAAGAGAATCTGGGAAAACAGTTCCGCTAAAGATGGGTGGCCACGGAGCGGAGGACCCCTTCATATGTCACAAAATCATCATAATAATAGAGTTATAAAAAAAATAAAAATTCTAACAGTACTTTTAAACTGTCACCATCATTCTACGCCGCTGGGTAGTTGGGTAAAACGCCCAGCTGGGTCCTCGTCCAAATGCTACGAGCAAGGGGGGCGACAGGAAAGCAAAAATAAAAAAAATTGAAAGATGAAAGAGATAGAGGGGGTTTATTCATGGTTGAGTTTAAGATTTTGAGGAGGGTGGTAGTATCTTAACTTGGATGAATGGACAATTTCGGAGTTTCTCTTAAAATGTGGACTGGGTTTATCAATTTCAAACGATACATCAGAAAGTTGTTTTAAAAATGGTGTATGGGCCAGAGTATGGCGAAGCCAGTTTACGGGTATTAGGATAATGAAATTCTTCATACATTACAATGTCACCAACTTTAAATTTTACAGGAAGGAAACGAGCATCATAACGGACTTTATTCTTTTTATGGTAAGCAATTGTTCTCTCTTTAGCCAATTTTCTAGCTTCCTCCACAGGGGGATAATAACTATTATTTGGTAAAGGAGGATCATATGGTAATTTTCCTAACAATAAATAACTAGGGGTGAACTGGGTTGCAGAATGGGGAGTATTATTATATTCATATAAGACTTCATCTAAAAGCTTAATCCAGGGTATTTTCTTGGTTGTGGAATTGACTTTGCATTTTAATCTAGTGACAATAGTCTTATTTAGGCGTTCAATTTTCCCATTCGTTTCTGGGTGATGGCTGCTTGTCAATCTGTGTTTTACATTGTAAGTACGAAGAAATCTTTTAAACCTGGAAGCTGTAAATGCTCCATTTCTGTCGGTTAAAAATCTATCTGGTACTTGTATCTGAAATAATTGCTTCAAAATGTTTGTATAAGTTTCGGTAGTTACACTTTTTGAAGGAAAACCCCACACATAGCGAGTTGCATGGTCAACGACTAAATGCAAATATTTTTTTGTGGAATTGTTATAATTAAATCCGCCAACAGAGTCTACTGCTAAACATTCAAAAGGTATATCTGTTGGGGGCATTAATTGCAATAAGCCAAATATTTTTTGCCTACATTTTTTGTTTATCTGACAAGTGTGACAGTGTTTTACAAAATTTTCAATGTCCTGATTAATGTTAGGCCAATAATACTGCGGAGAGATTAAATTTATCATCTTATAAATTCCAGGATGGCCAAATTGTGTGTGGGTTTTTTCTAAGAGGGGTAGACGTAAAGACATGGGGACCACAATCTTATACAAACTTTTCTTTTTAATTACAACAACATCATTTATCTCAGTGTACTTTTTACCATCAACTGTTACATTTTCTTTTTTCTGATTGTCTCTTACTTCATTCAAGTCAAGGAGATGTATAATATGGGGTAAATTTTCTGAAACAGGCTGTCTAGATAGCATATCAGCTTCAACATTAGTGGAGCCTTTTTGGTAATTAATTTCATAGTCAAACATACTAAGTTTTAGGGACCAGCAGAAAAGACGTCCTCTTACATTTTTAACACTTTTGAGCCAGGTAAGTGCCGCATGGTCTGTATGTATGACAAATTTTTGACCGTGTAAATAATGATAAAATTTATCTAAAGCATCCACAATCGCCAAACATTCTAACTCAGTAATTGCATAATTTTTTTCATAATCGCGAAGATTTCTAGAGTGATATGCTATAGGATGTAATGTTCCTTTTTCATCAACTTGTCTCACAACACATCCCACTCCATGACTTGATGCATCTACAAACAAATGACAAGGTGTTTTGGAATCAAACAACTTTAATATAGGTTTTTCAATTAAAGCATTTTTTAACTTTTCGAAAGAATTTTGACAATTTTGGTCCCATACATAGGGGACATTTTTCTTCAACAAATTGTCGAGAGGGTATTGAATGTTAGCATATTTTGGAATAAATTTGTGCTAAACATTTATAGATCCCAAAAAATGTTGTAATTCCTTTACATTCGTAGGTGGTGTTAATTTCTTAATTGTCTCTATATTAGGGTTGTCAGGTGTGATACAACCATTCGAGACTTCATATCCTAGGAAATTAATTTTGGATTTAACAAAATTACACTTTGACAATTTCAGTTTAAGGTTTTCTTGGACACAGATATTAAATAAGGTCTCTTAATGACACAAATGTTCTTCTTCATTTTGGGAGAATACAATAACATCATCAAAGTAACTACAGGCAAAGTCAATTTTGTATTTATTAAGGATTCTTCTGAGGGTACGGTTAAACCAAGCAGGCGCGTTTTTCCACCCGAATGGTAAACGATTCCACTCATGTAATCCAAAGGTAGTGGCTAACGCCAGCTTCTCCGTATCTCGAGGGTGGATAGGGATGTGCCAGTATCCACTGGCCAAATCAAGAGTGGAAAAAACTTTAGCATGTGCCAATTTATCTAACAGGGTGTCTATTCTAGGTAAGGGTTCTGCATCTGTTTTTGTAATGGCATTCAATTTTCGAAAGTCAATACATAACCGGGTTTTCTTCCCTTCTTCACGTTTATACACCAAAGTTACGGGTCATGAATAAGGGGAATAACTTTCTTTAATGATACCAGCTCGCAATAAATTCTGAATTTGGTCTTTAATTTCTTCTTCTTCCTTAGAGGAAGTGCGATATGCTCTTAAAGAAACGGGGAGGTCTGATGTTAAGTGTATTCTCTGTGGTTCAATGTTTACACAGCCTACATCATATTTATCTTTAGCAAAAATACAGACATATTTGGCTAGAAGAGCAGGTAATTGTTCCTTGACAGTGTGAACACGTGGCACATGTTCAGTGGTCTCGAACAACTCCGGCTCAAAATTTTCTTCGAATATCTCTGCATTTTTAACTGTATTTTCCATTTCTGGATGGTTAGTATATGTTTCTGATAAATGTAAGGTATGATGGGATGAATTTGTTGAAATATTGTCCATGAGAGGTACTTTCTTTTTCTCTTGCGTGATTTGCATTTTAACACAGTCAATATTCAATTTAAACAGTTTACAGTGGGGTAGCCCAATCAAAGCATAAGGTAAGTGATTATTAATTATAAAAAGTTCAACATTCTTAGAGATACGTCCTAATTTCAAACTAACAAGGCATTTTTCTTTCAAAGCTAGAACACCTTGTGTTTGGGTGACCGATATACTCTGCTGAACGTTACATATTTTTAGGTTAAATTTGTGGGCTAAATGACCAGGAATCACACTGATTGAACTCCCTGTATCGATCAAACAAGGTAGTGAGTCCTCACTTTTTACATCAGTAATTTTTGACAATTTCTATTTGATAGTTTATAGCTAGCTTTTTCTTTTTGTATATGTCCGGACATAAGAAACCGTCATTGATTACTAGATATATTTTCGGATGACTCATTAGCTCTCTGATCTGGGTTGGGGTTCGCAAAGTTCATATTGGAACTAGGGTTTGGAACTGCTAAGACTTGTTGTCGAAAAGGGCAGTATTCCACCCAATGATACGCATTTGGTATTCCTATATTAAGACAAACTTTGCATGGGGAGGGTGGCAAAGTGTTCTGGTGATGTACATTCGGTCTCGGTTGAACATTTGACGTCGGTCTAAATGTATTTTGAGGACTTCGTGTTTGATTAGATGGAAAAGGTCGAATGTTGGGTGTTTGATAGGGAACTCTGTAGTTCCACTGGCTGTTAAAATTCTGTCCTGTCTCATATGGGGGTCGAAATGGTCGCCATTGTCGGTATTGATGGGGGTTTTGTGGGCTTGCGTCAACTTTGCTCGCATTTCCTTTTCTGTCCAGTTGCAGGTTGCAAATTCTGAATACTAATTCACACCATGAATGTGTAGTTTAGGGGTTGCTTGCAATAACTAACTTTTGCATTTCTAACGGCAAGCCCTCCGTTAGTCTTTCCAAGATAAGGTTCTGGTCTAACCCTAAGGTTCTCCCTATTTTAGTCTTTTTCTGATAGTATTCGTTCAGGTCCTCTCCAATTTTGTATCTAATACGGGAAAAATCAGTTAACGAAAGAGTGTCAGGAATTTCGTAATGTTCATTGAACAAAGTGAGAAATTCGGACCAATGCAGCACATTTAAACAATTATTAATGTACAACGTAAATGCACTGTCTTTGAAGTATTTCTGTATGTGCCTAATTTTCCAGAAGTCGTCTTTTCCTGTTCTATACAGACACTCTCAAAATAGGTGAGCCAAACTGTCCAAATCATATCCAAATTAGGCGAAAACGGAATAATATCAGGTTCTATGGCCATTTTCGTGCTAGCGGTTACTGAGTTGTGACCAGACCCAGCTTGAGCTGACAGGGTCTGTTCACCTAATGTTGTTACATTATGTGTCTGTGTGGCAACCCCGAACTTCTGACTATCTTTCTCTTTATCTGAGTTGTTTTCTAAGTCATTCTTTTCAGGAGGGGGAGTGACACTTATGTTGAAATACAAAATATTACAAGATTACACAAAAATATAAGGCACAATTTAAACACATAAAAATATATAAAACTTTTCAAAAATTGCAACACAATATTTGTAACAAGTGGGCTTAAATCTAACTGAAATTCAAATTTGATATATCAATTTTTTTTTCCTTCAAATTGAGACCAAAAAAAACGAGCTTTGAAATAAAATTTCAAAATTCCAAAGATGTAACTACTGTCTAAATTTCAGAATATTACTCTCTTATAACAAAAATAAATAAAATGAACGTTGTCTTATTCTAATTTTTTGCTATTAAAATGACAAACAATTAAAAAAAATACCTTTTAAAACTGTATTCTTTCTCTCTTTTTTAATTCAAGAATAGATTAAATGGTCTTACCTTCAACAAATCTATTCAAGCACATTCTTACATCTCCACAAACAAAACAACAAAAACAAAAACAACGATCTTCATAAAAATTTCAACGCATTATTAATTAAAAATACTTCCGGTCTAACAGGAATCATTTTCTCTCTTTTCTTCTTAACACAAGTCAATGAGTCCTATCTGCCGGTAGAAAACTTGTTTTTCACCTCGAAGGCGAACTTGACCCAATTTCTCAGCTGATAACATGCTCTTTCTGTTTTCTTTCTTTCTTGAAAAGATGTCTAAACGTTTTAATCGTCTCTTGGTTGAAAAAAGACTTGCTTTCAGGACACAGATGGATATTTTTCTGATTTGTCGCTAGAGCAAATGTTTTCTTACGTTTCTTTTCTTTTCTTTTTTAATGACCAGATTTTTTCCCCTCTTAATTAATCGCTGGGGAAAGACTGTTTTTTTCCATGTTCTTTTTCACTCATGGAAGGCAGAAAAAGGATTTGAAAACTGTTCTTTTTAGAGATTTCTTTCGTCACTTGTTACACACATCCTGAGTTCTGTTGGAATTAATTGCTGGTTAAATAAACAGTAGATACGTCATTTCTTAGGACTTCATTACACACCTCCTGATATTTGTGCTGGAGCTCTGGGATTTGACCCGCGTAAATGCACCGTCCTGCCGGCTTTTCAATGTAACGAATTAGCCGCTACTCCAGTTATGGATCTTCTGTCGTGGCGTCGGTCAGTGTCCGACCGATGGGGGCAGGGGCGCGAACCGCGGACGCGTGCGTGCCGATTTATGAGCGAACCCTCGGAACTGTTAGCATATTTAGGTAGTCACAGGCCGTGAGTGGTATCTAAGAAATCAAAGTCATATTAAGATAGTAGTTGTTCCAATAAAGACAGAGTTTATCAGAGGACCTGATTTATTGTTCTTTTGTTATATCCTTTTGAGAAATCAGGTCCCTTTTGGCTTGAGAGCTGCTAATTTACTTTATGGCATCTGGCTTGGGAATTATGTGTTCCGCAAAGCGATACTTAAGAGAGCCGAGTGTCGTGGAGTTAGTGCATTCTTTTGATGGTAAAAAGCTCTGTCCGGGGACCTGTGCAACTGTATAAATATGCTGTATTTCGCATTATTCCTAGGGGCCGTTGAAGTCAAAGGAGGCGTCTTTAAACTATAATTGGTCGTTAGCTGAATGATTGACTGCCCGGGATAAAGGCTGTGGTTTGAGTTGGCCGATCGAATGCAGCAAGACTTACAAATTGCTCTTATTCAGCAAAAGTATTCTTATGAGATGTGCCAAAACGATCTCTGAAAGTTATAAGCTGCTATGCTGAAAAACCAACTTACCTGGGGCAAATGCGTTCAATCAACTGAGACACAATTACAAAAGCATTTTATAAGTTTTAATTTTAATTTCTAAATTTAAATTTTAAAAAGGGACAAAAAAGGGATTTAAAAAAGGGGCTTAGCTTTTATCGTTTCATATATATATATATATATATATATATATATATAAGGCAAGTTTGTGTATGTAAAGACAAACTTTTCTCCATGACCATGACCACACATGGGCCACCCAATCGCAGTTGCAGTGTTAGATAGCCCTTGATCTTTTGCGGTTACTAAGGGTGTTTCTTCGTGGTGTATGGAAATGGCAGACAAAATGTGAAATATCTCACTTTATTCTCACACACTGTGCTTATGAATAGAGTCTAACGTTTTTTGAGTGGCGTTTCATATGCCAATGAGGGACAGACATGAATTCGGAATTTCCCAGAATTTTTCCAGAAAGTTTCAATATGTTCTAGAATGTTCGAGAATAATCAAAAATGTTCTAAAACGATCTAGAATGATCTATAATGTAACAGAATAATTTAATACGAGTTAAAATAATAAAGAATAATCTAGAATGTTCGAAAATAATCCAAACTGTTCTTAAATGACCTAGAATAATATAGAATGTGCGAGAATGTGCGAAATTTTGATCGTTAATGGTATAATATATCGTCAACTTTGATCGTTAGTGGTATGATACATAAGTTGAATCTCAGAGATTTTCATCAGTCAGAGAGGATCAAAGAGAAAAATACCCAAAAGTGAATATTCAAACGATAATTTAAAGTGATTTCAAAAACAATATATATATACATATATATTGTATTCAATTGTTTTCTTAAAAAGTTTATCCAAGTGAATATACATCTTCTTTTACATTTGTTATATACTGCTGATGAGATACATTTATTCATTAAGTAACTTTTGATTCTGACCTATTGATTCGTATATTTGTTTGACGAAATGAATAACGAATGAATAAAATGAATAACGGATTAACTTGCTTTAAGCTACATTTTAAAATAAGTCCCAAATCGACTCACATTGTTAAACCTTAACATTTATACAATTGACTTACCTATATGATGCTGTTATCGTTTCAAATACTCCAGATTATGCCAATAAAAATCCGTTAAGTGAGAGTAAATCTCAGCGGTAAGAACTTAATTTTTTTTAAGTGTAGATTAATTGAATTTAATCTTATTACAGTGAGAAAATTAAAGTTTTCATTATAAAATATAAGGAAAATAATGAATATATACAAATTTGAATCGGACCTAAATCTAGTTACATGTCATATATATCTGTATTTACTTTTAAGCGCACAGACGAACATAAATGTAGTTAGTTTATACTAGTTTTATTATATATTATGTTTTGTTGCAAGTAAACATATATTTTAACTGATAGCGTTGTCCACTTTGCTCTGTTATTTATAATAGGAAAATTATATTTGCCAAACAATGCATAGCATTCTAAAAGTTTTTGATTTATTATAAAGTGTTTAATATTGAAGTTAGATATTATTTATTGTACGGTAAAATATGGATGCTGATAATAATCGATCTTATTAATTAACTTTTTATGTTTTACTATATATAAAAAGTAATTGTAATGCAATTGAATTAATAGCTTTCTAATATTAACTCTACATCATCATCTTGCTTACTTTCGTAAACATTCCGTAATCAGTATAGATGTCATGGTATTATAGCAAATTCATTTGTTTTTCAATTTTATATTTCTCTCGATAAGTTCCTAATCTAAAATAATTAGCAAAAAGTTCTCTACAATATCAGAGGTGTTTTGTGTTCAAATAGCAATAAAATCTTTAAAATTCCAAAATACAATAAAAACAATATTCCTAAATCTTTAATTTCAGTTGTTTTAAAAGTGCAAAAAATTCTCTAAAATTGTTATTAAAATTTTGGACTTGGAATTACTAATACTTGAAGTTCGACGTAACATAAATAATAGACTTAAATACAAATTACGTGTTCCTCTTCCATTTTCAAACTTTGCATTATTTATTAATAATAACATTATTAATATTACTGTTAATAAATTCCTAAATCCTCAGTTCTGTATATGCACTCATACGAACAATGTATGAGTGCCACCAAAACTTAATCAGCAACAATTCATTTGAAGGACTATTTTAACTTTGTCTACTTTTTACAGTGGAAGGAGGAGGTAGGAATATATATATATATATATATATATATATATAGAATAATACAGGGTACGTACACATTTCTTTAAATAAAAAACAAGGACTTTTAAGGACTTTCAAGGACCAAAAAATGTAAGGACCTACAAATTAAATAAACTAATAAATTCTAATATACGTTTTTTTAAAAAAGGGTTTCGTTTTTGTAAACACAAGATTTAAACATTCAAATGGCCGACAAGGGGGGGGGGGAGGTGTTCAGTATGTGATAGTAGAAATTTAGAAAATTTTAAAATAACAAACACAGCAGACGAAAAAACTAGTCGGATGTGCCAATCTGAAAACCTTCTTCTATCTCATACATGTTAATACTACAAAATTCACTTTCAGAGTGCCAACATTAAACGGCAATCTTTGTCCATCATGAGGATTCTAAAGATATAAAATTCCGTGCATTACTTCTTGAGAAACGACTATTTCTAAAACATTGTAAATCCTGCAAAATGCAGCATGGCAGTGTCCTCTGTTGAGTGATTTACACTTAACCTAATCAGCAACAACTTCTGTTAACTGACTTATGTGTGTCTGACTGAATCTGAGTTTGATGTAAATCCGTGTATTAGTTTTAGAGATAGAGCTATTGCTGAACTCATGAATAATTCAGTATAGCAGCGTCACCTGTTTAGCAATTTACACCCAAACATAATCAACCCCTATATTTATCATGGTCCTTGAAGTCTGAAGTTTGATGGCTTACATTATGCATAAGTTCTTGGGAATAAAGCAACAAATTACAAGTTCAAAATATGGTAAACAATTATAAAAAGCTAAATTGTCACATGTCATTAAAGCTTCATTTCTTGCATTCTTATATTGACTTTTTCCCAGATAATATGGGAACAATTGGCGACGAGCATAGTGAACGATTTTACCAACAAATGTCTGCTATGGAGTCACGTTATCGATCGCAGTGGAATGCAGCAATGCTGGCCAATTACTGTTGGTTCATCAATCCAGAAATGAACATAGATATAAATGCAAAAATAGGTACTCATGTACACAAATTAATACACTCAAATTGTAGTCAGCTGCGTAAAATGTGTGTAAAATATGGCGAAAATGTGTATAAACAGTGTACTACTGGTAAATTTAACATTTATGTGTTATTATTAAGAATTATTGTACAATCTCCTAAATTGTGATATATGGTAATAACCTATGAATACATATCCTTCGATTAACACGTTCACGCCGGTGCTGTGGATCACCCTCGACTGTCTCAGAGCTGCCAAGTCTCCGGCTTTTTGGATAGTAGTATTTCAATACAGAAAATGTTGTTTTATTTAATTTGAACAAATGAGCGATTTAAGGGAACAACGTTTTCTCTAAAATAACAGTGGTGAGCAAAAAGCCGGAGACTTGACAACTCTGTGACAGTCTGGTGTGACCCACCGTGTCGGCGTGAACGTGTTAAAATAAAAACAAGAACCAAGTAAAAATTTCTACTATCATTTTTATTTACTCAAGAATATATATAATAGGAATATTAGCTTTAAATTTAAGAAAAAAAAATAAAAAGTCAATTTTTGTTTATCAGTGTTATTCACTCTTAACAACTAATTTTGATACATTTTTTCGATTATTCGATAAAAGCTGTTTTTGCATACTAAGTGTGAAGTTATTTGTTCGTTAGTTATATCAAGTAGTATATAAATATTGCAGACGCTAATTTTGAACTCCTAATTTTAAGCTGATATGTAATCGTTTCAAAACAGAATATTATGCATGAATTTATTAAAAATAACTCAAATAACACTTGATGGATTTAGTAGTAATATTTTATTTGCATATTCCATGCTTGTGGAAGTAAATGTCCGTTGAACGTTTTTCTAAATTACAATGAAACCTTTTTTAGAATATTGATTTCTAAGATTGTATATTTTTTTTTCTAAAATACAATGAAACCTTTTTTAGAATATTGATTTCTAAGATTGTATACATATGTATATTTTTTTTAATCAAAATATATGATATTCGTAAATACCTGTTCTGGACTCTAATATTTAATATACAGATTAGTGATTAGTGTTCACAAATGCCAAAATACATATAGAAGCTTCTTGCGACTGTATTTAAAAGCTATAGTGGACTTTAATACAATAAGACTAGCATCAAAAAGGAAAAGAAAGAAAAATAAATCTATATTGCCGAACTTCAGATTTGATAACGACAAAAATAGTTTACATTGGATACAAAGTCTACGGTCAATCATACAAATGGGGATGACAGTTCTGAAAAGTGATTCATTTAATTAGATCAATTAAACAACAAGTTTGGGAACAGTGATTTTACCACCGACTTATCTTGAAGCTCACTTTGAATTTGTTAAATAACACGGGACAATATCTAAAATGTTGTCATCAACTAATCATGGAGAGAAATCTGATTATGCTTTTCGTTATGGTACACAATGTTTATTACCTATTGTAGACATTACTCAGTAAAAAAGGTAGTAGACCAAAGTCACGAAAAGGTTAAATTTCCGTAAGAATATGTGCATTTATATAAATAAAATGGGCCATGTTCTGTGAAGAATAAAACAAGATATTTATCATTCATCTCTTATTTTTTAATTGTTCAAAGAAAGTAATTGGCGAAACATCCGAGAACTGGCATATTCCATTTTTTATCTTTTTCAAATTAAATATTGTTTTAGGTGTTTTTTAATAGGATGTTAGAAAAAGAAGGTTGATGAAACGTCTCACTTTGCGCGTGGCTAATGTATGAGATAATTCATACCCAGTCACATATTTCATTTCCTCTTACATAGTTGAAGTAAATTAACATATTGAATTTAGATAATAAGGTTAGTTGGGGTAACAGGGCCATGATTGAACAATGTTACTCTGGAGCTTCTGACAATTCAGCTCCAAAAAGCTAATGTTCATTTGAATTAAAGTCTGAACTTCTGTAAATGTGTTCAGTTTCTGTTCCCTCTATCAGACAGAAATACTCAAAATTACATTTTAATATTTAAAAATATAAAAATATGCATATTTCATCTTTCTTTCCTCATGGGTCCATTAGCCCCAAAAATGGGGTAACTGGATCAGGGGGTTCTACGTTACACACGCATTTGTATTTTTCCATATCGGATGTAGGGTCCTGTTTGAAAAAGTGTAAACAACATTAAAAAAATTAAATCCGTCAGATCAGGTAAATTATATGTCAATAAACAGCATTGTAAGGGAACCTTTGCTGTTATTATGTCTAAAAAAAGCACTAAAAGTAAAAATATTAGATTTATTTATACCAAAAACATAAAACTTACGTACTTACGTACTTTAGTATAGATAATAAGTATAAAAGTCACATGGGTATTTTAAGGAAAAAAATAGCAAGGTTAATTTATGAACAAACGGCTACGTAAGTACTTTATCTTTATCCAGGAGTCGCATTATATAGGGAAAATTTTATTGTTCCTTACCAGAATCCATAAGAAAGGTGCGATGAAGATATTATTTTCAAAATAGTGGTAGGAACGATAAAAGTTTCCCTATAGAATGCGACCCCTGGTTATAGTACAATTTCAAGGTCTGGCTATCTCACTTTTAGGGGCAATGTACTTGCATTCGTAAAATGTTGAAATAATTTACTGACACCAATAATTACAAGAGAATCTATCTGAAAACCAGTAAAAGTATATTTTCGCGTTCTTAATAAATGTGAAATTTTCATTATAAAATTCAGGTGCCAATGTGGCAATTAGGAATAAAAATTAAGTGATGCCATAATGGCATCACCGCCTCTCAAGGGGTCAAGAAATTTGGTTTGATACCACTCAATATGCTTTTTTAAAATTTCATTACGTAATTTTAGTATGGTATTCCATCATTTTCTTTATTGTGAGCAAAAAACAAGGGAGAAATTTACTTCCTGTAGTAAGAGAAACACAAAAATATTATTTATAACTATTGGGGTAACTGGATCTAGCATGGTCCAGTGCTTACATTTGGGCTTACATGGTCCACAGGGCTTACATTTGAAACATGAAGTAATTATGTACAGATACCTAATAATATTAATGTAGTTACATGTCTAATATTTAAAAAGAAGATTGTTTAATAAAAGTACTTACAGTATTTTAATAAAAAGCCGAGGACGTTCAACCATATTGACGTTGTTCTAAAAAAGGAAACGTAAATTTTTGACAACCTATCACCGCAAAGTGAGAGTTATTGTTGAATTGATACACGTTGTTTTAAAAAGTAGAGATTAAGGTGCATTGTTCACAAAAGCTAAAACTTAAAAAACATCAAGAGTTTTTAATAAAATAGCCTATGCTCCAGTTACCTCGTGAGTCCAGATACCCCAACTAACCTTATAGCTTCTTATTTCTGTAATCACATTACCTATGGGATCCATATTCGTCTAAATATATGTTCTAGTCAGAATATATTTGCTTTCATCTGCAAAAATGAGACAACAAGATTTGTGATTTCTTCATTACTTACCACCTGAAAAACGCTGAGTTAATGACAAAATATTAATTGATTTGTGCAATTAACTAAACAATTACTTAAATTTGTTGTTATTATAGAAAGAATTTTTAGATTTTGATGTTACAGGTTCCATCCTTTATTCAACTGGTATCGGCTTTCAACTTCATTAAGTTTGCTGCAACATATGTTATATGATTGAATTCGTTATGTTATTCCTCGTCGACAATTATTAAACATTTAGTCAATGCTTATAGTAATTTATAAATGGGTTCAAATCTCATTAAATGAGATTACGGCACTTCTGATTAAGGTATGCTATATTATAATGAATTTTGTTTTTAAAAATCTATAATGTGATTTTGACAAGAGTTGTTCATATTATGCCTACAGAAGAATTTCATTCGGTATTATTCTTCTACAAGAAAAGAAAAAAAAATAGTTAATCATACCATAAATTGTTTTACAGAAAGAGGCATTGTATTCGTGTTATATAGAGGAAAACGTGTAAAAACGAGCACAGGTGTAAATATAGTCACAACTCCCAAAGTGACCATTGGAGGTGCTGAAGACTGGTGGCCAAGATTGTACATGATGCCTACTTATTGATATAAGATAATGGAGAGTAGTTGGAATCATTTTTTCAAATAGTGTGAATGCAGCGTGAGTTATTGTGCCAATTGGTGTTTGCTCGGGACTACAAACTTTTGACAGGTATCTGAAATCCTTTTCTTTTCATGTGCTTGTAGTAAGTTTAAAATACTTTCAGCCACAATATATTGGGAAAGCGAAGAGCCTAAGCTACTTTTAAAATCCCGACATTAATCATGCACGTCTTTAGGTTACATGTGAAAGTGGTCATCTTTCTTAGTTGGTGTTGGTGTAAATATAGGCACCCTTTATTTATATAAATATGGAGCCCCATCTTTTTCAAATTATCTAGATATACATGAACATTAAACTCTATCTATGCTAATTGATGTGGCTGCTGAAACACCAAAATGTTCCGCAGGAACATTAAATGTAGTGTCTTCGGTCGACATATTTCCTGTCCCCGACATGAAGAAGATAAACAATACTCGTGGACTCAAAGCGGCAAGGTTCAGCGCCATCACTGGATCCCCGTGCAAGAATCACTTTCCTAAGTCGCTTGACAAAAGTGCTCTCAGAAGACATCCTTGAGTTTTCCCGGAGTAAGAAACCACTCAGGGTGCAGGTGTGGGAAGACAAAGGCATTAAAAAAATCTATCCAAGAAACGGTACTATTTATCCTCGAACTCATCACCCTCCTCCTGTGGACAGTGATGTTGGTTATGAACCTGGATATCAACGATGGGACGAAACCCGTGATGCAACTTGCATCTTTTGTGATGGAAAATTCTGTGAAGAAACTCGCAGAAAACAGTGGAGTGTACCATTTTGTATTGTTTTATTCTCTTTCAAAACATTTTAAACTATTTTTTGTGAGCTTTTTTGGAGAGGGCCCATATTTGCACCCCACTTTTTCTGATGTGTTTTTCAAAGCTTTTTGGAAATCTTCGTTTTTTTAATTGAAACAATTGATGTTAATCATTTTTTCCATCCTGTCATTTAGTAAACTTGTTATAGTTGTTGATGGAGAATAAAAATATAAAAATAAATAAATTAAAGTTACTTTAAGTCAAAAACAAAAGAGGGTGTCGATATTTACACCCTTTCCTCTACTCATAGAGCTTAATTAAGTCAGCAAAGAGTACTTAAGCATTGCAAATATCTACCTCCTTCTAACCCGTTTCCGATTTGTGAAAAGAGATTTTTCTTGCAGTGAGTTTAACTTACCTTTTACGTACAAAAATGTCTAGGTAATACATAATAAATAAATAAATATATATATATGAATATATGCAGACACACGCATGCTTGTGTAGATATGTAGATATGTATATACAGATAAAAAGAAACTCTTAAATAAAACAGAACAATATTTTTGATAGCGAATCATTTTGAAGGATATACATCAGTAAGTGTTATAAATTTTACAAGAAAATCGGAAAATTCACATAAAACAATATAAAAATTATTCAACCATATTAATTTGAACAATACGTCCGATAGTGTATTGTTTTATGTAATACATACTAATAATCATAGTTTAAAATCAATAATGAGAAAATATGCTTATTTATTATGTGATATGCTTAGTATTATGAAGTCATTGACCTCTAAAATTTGCTTTGCCTCTAGGGAATTGCCTACCCTCCCCTTTTGGTAATTAGGCCTTGTTTTACCCTTCCACGTGGCAATTTAATATCATAGTGTTTTTAAATACAGGGATGACCGCCCCGGGAACACAGCTTTCGGTTTAGAGTATAAGTGCAATCCTATTAATTAGTTCAAAATATTAGGTAATCAATCAATGGAGTTTTTAAAAAAGTTTTTGTTTTCATTCCACTTTTCATTTCTCTTACCCACTTCGTTCGTTAAAAAAAATAAAAATAAAAATAAAAATAAAGACAAATCTATTTTTAAACCCATTTAAGTAATTTTTTCTAGAAACAAATATTTTCTTGAAAAGTGACACTATTTAACTATGAATTGGTTTACATTTAAAATCCGAAGCGCGGATTTATTACAAATTGTGTGTAGCAATTTTATATATAATTTAATTTAGTTAAAGTTAAAAAATATTATATTTGATAAGTACGAAGTCCAAAGAAGTTTTAACATTGAATATGGTTTATAAATTAAGAGTAATTCCTGTAAAACCCATTACACTAAAAAGTGTTTTACTTTTTATTCTATTCATTATCATTAAACCACATGAAGTACAATATTGCACAAAAAGGAAAATGTATAATTGTGTTTTTTTAATCTATTTACTTATAGAAAGAAATAATTCTTTGAACAATAACATGTTACTGAAATTTAAAACTTTTTAAATGATCTACGAAACTTTCCAAACTAATCATTTCACCTTCCTCAATCTACACGTATATTTCAACTTAATTGTTGAAATTAGACTTTTAATTATAAAAGTTCCCTTTATACCATAGAAAGTTTTAATGTATTTGCACTTAAAATCCCTCTGTTCAGCTTTCTTTAAATTAGAAGCTAGGATTTAAGTAATTAGAAATATTTTACATCTGTTCAAACTCACTAATTAATGTAAAAGGTAATTTATTTAAGTCATAAATCCTTTTTACAACTTTTTAAAAACATATTTTTGTGTCAGCAAATGTAGTTTTCTTTTTTTATGACGTATAACATGTGAAAGTTAAATTTATGTACATATATCTAAATTTAAATTTTCAACAGGATTTCAAATCCGCACAATGAAATAACTTTTTAAAAAAGGTAATTATAAGAGGAAACTTGGTAGGAGGAACCATACTTTCGGGAACCGAAAACTAGAAAATCTATGTTATCTACCCCTCAAATTTCAAATACCAGAATGAAAATGTAACTGAGATTTGTTGAAAATTACCGAACAAAAGCACGGACTTGTTGCCCCACTACGATACTGTGTAGATGTATGTCTTTTTGGTGCCCAGATTTCCAAATAAAATCGTAAGACGAAACGCAATTTTTCATCTTGATTCAACATAAAATATGAATATATTTTGAATATATATGAATATATGAAAAACATAAAATATAATGTGAACTTTTAAAATTCACTGTCTTACTGAAAAAGCGACTAAAGTAACGAAAAAGATGTTACAATTTTAAAATATACATTTTATTCAAAACTTCTTAGTACTTGCAAGCTTTCCAAGCTCATCATCAGAAAATATTTTAATAACTAAATGTTGTTTATTTGTACAAATACGTCACTTTGTTTTGAAAATGAGAGTGCCAATAAATATTAAAGTTGAAAGTAGAAGTATCAGTAGAAATTTCTTTGACTAAATTTAATTAGAGGAAATATATATTATTATTAATTGCAGCTCCATTTAATTTATGACATCACTCTGTTCTCATACATCATTTTTCATGGGTAGAAGAAAATATTTAACAGCCGTATTTTAAAGTTAAATTTTAATAAAGCCTGAAAACTTGAGCAAAGTGACTTATTAAAATTTAAAGTACGGCAATTAAACATTTTCTTCTACCTATCAAAAGAGACGTATAAGAAGAGGGTGACGTCATAAAATAAATTGAACTGCAATTAATAATAATATATATTTCCTCTAATTAAATTCAATCCAAGAAACTGCTACTGCTTCTTTTATTTTCAACTTTAATAATTATTGGTTCTCTCATTTTCAAAACAAAGTGACGTATTTGTATAATGGAACAACATTTAGTTATTAAAATATTCTCTGATGATGAGCTTGGAAAGCTTTAAAGTACTAAGATGTTATAAATAAAATGTATATTTTAAATTTTTAACATGTTTTTCATTACTTTAGTCGCCTTTTAAGTTAGACAGTGAATTTTGTTTAAAGTTAACATTATATATTTTATATGATTTTCATTTGACACTATTTGACTTTCATTTGAATTGCAGATGAGTAGTAGTCAAACTATAGTTTGATGCTATACTACTTTACAAAGATATTACTTTAGATTTAACAAATAAACTGAAAAGTCTTCCGAACAACAAGCATCAAGAGCTAAATTGGTAAATGTGTCACCAAGATTCTTTTCGTTTTGCATACATATTTTTATGTCACTATCTATCTATAAATATTTATATCTATTAAAAAAAATAAAAATAATTTACGGATATTAATAAAAATTATTGTTATTTACAGCACAGACTTCGCACAAAATATTTTTAAGACAATAAAGAAAAACAAATAGCATATTATTTGAAGGGTAATATATTTTAAAATAATAAACAATATGGAATAAAATAAAGAGAAGGGATATAAAAGAAATAACAAAATATTAAAGTAAGCGGAAGAGATATATTTAAGTGTAAATGGCTGAAATAATAAACAGTTTGGAATATTTAATTTTTTTAATTATATTCAAAAGATATCTTAAAACATGCAAGAAAAATTTTAGACACGGAAAAATATGTTTTCAGAGTCCTTTATTTAAAAAAAGAAATATATCCAATCTTTAGAAAGTAGCTTCAATATTTTATGTAGCATAAATATTTTATGTAACTTTTTTATTCTTAATAGATATACGAAATATTTTGAAGGAAACCCACTAAGGAAGAAAAATCGCAGTTTTCTCTAACAATTTAATGGCTCTCTTGTGTGACATTACATTTATATATGAACGAAGCTGTAATATTTAACCTTGATGAACTATCCTTTAATAGGTAATATTCTCAATGCATTGCTGAACTATATTTTTCAAAGTAGAAAATTTCAGGATTTCATGATTTTTGGATAAAACAGTTTATTGAATACTTATCATCTTCAAGAACATGTTAACTACTATATATGTTTTAATAGAAACAATTATAAATAAAAGTTTTCAATATATGTGAACCATCCCAAAAGAGGCACTTCTTTTGGTATCTTACATTTTTATAAAAGTTGCTTTTGTTCGTCACATATTCTACATAATTCAGTGTGATATTTCTGAGGGAAATTATTCGTCTTTGTAAAAGAATGATATTTAATAGATAAACGCAAAAATGTGGGTTGCAATGCATTTAAATAATAATAAAAATAATAATAATAATAATAATAACAGTAATCAAGATTGTAGTTAGACAGTTTAGTGTTAAATTACATAAAAACATATTCTTCTGTTTTCTTTGTTGTAAGTATTATAATTAGTTAATAACTCCACCAAGGATAATATTCGTAGTATTTTTAAATTATTATTTGCCACTTTTCACTATATACTAGAAATGATTTGGTGTGCAGAGTTTAGCATAATTTATGGCCCAGAAATACACTTTTTTGCAGATTAGCTAAATAATTAAGAAAATACAATGATTGCATTAAACGCAAGCACTATATTCTGTAAATTTTTGGTAGCAATTTATAAAACTTACATAAATATAAAGTTGTTGCCGCGCTTGTAATGACCGCGCTTACATACTCCAATATATTGTTGTAAAAATGTAATCTTATCGTATTATAGATCTATGTTCTTATACATATAATACATACATATAATACATACATATATAATATATACATATATAATAAATACAAATTTATCCTAAAATATTTTTTGTTTAAAGAAAATTTTTCATTAACATTTCTAATCCGAGATTTAAGGCGAAAACATGTCATTTGTAGTTATAGTCGTCCGATACCATTCATTCAGATAAAACTCAAATTTCATTACATAATTTCTAAATTTGTAGGATTTGTAACTATTTTCTATGTATAAGTTTTATGTGCAGTTTTATGGGGTTTCTATTTATATGAAGTTTCCTTAAATATTTTTTTTTTTTTTTTTTTTACGTTTTTCATATTGTATTCATGTAAAATGAACTTTAACTTTTTGCTGAATATTTTTGTCTTAAAACTATTTTATTTCTTTAATATATATACGTTATTACTCCAAATAATTTAGAAAGAAACGTGTCAACATAGATTTATTTTTTAATAATTTAATGTAAAAAAATATCTCAGAGAAATATCATAAATTGTTATACTGGAATTAAGATCCTGACAAGAGTGGAAATTTTCAATTACATTGTAAGTAGTATTAGGATCATTTCATTTAAATGCGTCATATTAAAATTTTCAAGTGATAGTAAAGGTAACTTTAATTAAATGTCACTTTTAGAATTAAAACTTCGACACGTATAAAATTAACTTTTTGTTAAATAGTGCCTACTGCTAGGGTATAGATTAAGCAAAATTACAACCTATGAAAAAATAGTTAATCATATATATATATATATATATATATATATATATATATAGATAGATAGATAGATAGATAAATTCCCAAAATTACGATTTCTGTTTAATATTTATTTTCGTATATCATTAATGATTTATTTTTTAAATAAGTTGTTACCTAAATAAACAAAATTATTTTATTATTTATATATCTATTTCTACGAGTACATATATCAATATTTATTAACTATTTCTCATGAAGATTAGGCCGTAGGTACTTTATAAATTACAATAATACAAACCTTTAAAACACATTCATACAAAAATATTTATATTTTATAAATTTACATGCATCGCAACATTTGTTCATTAATTGATACATAAAGATATAATTTTACTAAAAGTCAAATAAAGCTGATTTTTTATGCTGCGGTACAGACGATATTAAATTGGTACTCGCATTTTTAATGTAATTTTTTTAGGGCTGTAAGGAAATTTATGTCTGGTTTCATTAAATCAAAATAAATAGAAAATAACAATTCATTAGTGCTTCATTTTTTTTCACAAATAGGCTTGTAGCGAATATGCGTTTCTGTATGTTGTCAAGGTTCTACAAATAAGAGTTTACATTCTTTCCACATACTGCATTTTCACAGAACTGGTGATCCACGTGATCTACATCAATGAATGTGTCATGTATCTGCATAATAAAGTTTATGTGGCACACGCTTAGGTACCTGGCAGCTCCATATCGTCTAAATTAGAGATCGTAGTAAAAAATTATGTCTAGTATTACAAAAATAATTTTATTAAAAGCAATTAAATGTATACATCATAAACCTTAAACAGCTTAAACATACTTTTAATCGGACGCAGAAATATAGTATTTTAAGGAATCGCGCAATTAGTAAATACATAAGAAATTAAAGTAACGTAAGTTTTTTAAATAAGAACATCCATGTAATTATGTCCAGTGCGTTCATTAGCGCCATCATGGATTATGTATGTTATTCAATAGAGAATAACGGTGATCACGCACATTGATCAACGACCACACTTTTCGTAATTTATACGATAGTTTTGGGAATTGTTGAAACAAATTCACACGAGGAAAATAGGTAGAGGTCTAGAAAAAAAAATCAAAACATTATTTGTTAAAGATACAAAGCTTTAATAAAACTAGTCCATAACACCATAACTCTTCAATGCAATAATTTAGCTATTTATTAAAATCACATCTTTGACAAGCCCAAAGTTCGAGACTTTTAATAAAATTCAGTAGGTTAAAAATGTCTTTGTAACTCAACTATATATAACACCACTCTAATGTGGGTGAGCAAACAACTTCGCAGTCGATAACTCACAAAACTATTTCCTTTAATATAAAGTTGTTGTACATCAAATATACAACTTTTTTCTCTATTCTAGTGGAATATTTCTAATATTTTATGTTTGCATAAGTGAAATTCTTTAGATAGTTTAAATCTCAGCTTGAACATGACCTTCACATTCCCAAAATCCGTCAATCTAAGAGCTTTCTGGGTATGACGGTGTAAAAATAAAAGTCGATTACTCCCAAAGCATATTTATTACTATTATATACTATTTTAATTAAATATATTTATTATTCTTATATAAGGATTTTTTTCTATTTCAGTCAGTTTATATCTCCTATAAATATTCAATGAAAGGGATTTTACTTTTTCTATGATATTACGAGGGGTGTTAAAAAAAAAAAAAAAAAAAAAAAAAAAACGTGAAAAGTGATTCGAGGTGTGTATCCATGAGATGCGTAGGGACAGAAATGAGACAGATACATAGATAAAAACAAAAATATTTAATGAGTGAAATGCATACAAAGTTTGTTAACAGAAACACCTATGGCGTTTATTCAGGCATCCCATTGCTCAGGAAGGTTACGAATTCCGTCCGCCAAGATTGAGCCGCTTGAGAATATTGAGAGCAGTACAGACGGAAACGTTGAACTCAGTTGCGACGTCAAGAATGTTTCGAAGTTGACACTGCAATCAATTTACTTTGACTGCAGTGTCAATGCCCGTAATCAGCTTCTCTGTCAACATCTGTGGGACTGAGCTAGCCGCGCGAAAACCATTGTCTCCTGTCGACTGTCTTTAAACATTCTCGCCTACCTCGTCACCGTGGGCTTTGACACACACGTGTCACCGTACACAGTGCACTCTGCGATGTATATCCATCGGCTTACGCCCTTCCAGAGTTAAAAACGTAATTATAGATCACTGATCAGTTTTGGAGGCAGTTGCATGCATACCAGCCATTTTTAACTGGACGCCACGTTCTTACGAATGAGGTTATCTCAAATCTGCTTATGCTTGCGCACGCGTGGTACATACACATTTACTATCACATTTCTTTCACGAAAATACATTGAAAACTGTTCGTATGCGACGCTTCGAATCACTTCCATTAGGACACGCCTTATAATTAATGTCATTTATATCGAAAACAAATCAGTTCCTTAAAAATTTATGAAAAGGTATGCATTATACGTCTTATTTAAATTTATATCATGAAAATACTATCATTTCTTCGAAAGGCAGTTAATAATTGAATAATTGAATACTTGTAATTATAATGTATGATGCATGATGTATTTGACATTTTTTGCTTAATCCTGAGTATTTAAAGGATAAATGCATAAATGGTAGTAGGAGTGATAATTGAATTTTTTATTAAATACTAAGTTATTTAAATTTATTACCGAAGCAAATGAATCCGAGAAGAAAACTCCTTCCATAAAACCTGGATTCATATCATTAGATTCTCACCTAATTCAAGTTCAATGACCCTGAAATTATTGATCGAATATAACTCAGAGTAATAAACTATCTATGCAAATCAGATAGATAATCATGAACTTAGTGTGTTTTTGATGAACATTTAATTAGAATATGACAAGGACAACATAGTTCACCCGTGATGCACATCAAGACCTTTATGGTCAAAGTTATTTGGTGAGAAATATTTTATAATTACCTTCATTATCAGTATGGCTATTGTGTAATTTATATTATCAGAATATACATATTTTACTTTACAATATTTATTCTTATATTCCAAATTTAACTGATATACGTATTATTAACCCATTAAATAATTTATATAAGGAATAGTAATATTTAAATGGAAATTCATTAATATTTTGGCTAAGAAGTCTCTTATATTTGGATCTGTGATATAAGCAGTTATAAATAGGGATTTTCATTAAAATTTAAAATAAAAAAAGAGAAAGGCAGGTTTATAATGTGGATTAATATTTCATTTATAAAGTTTAATGAGATGTATATTGACATGAAGGATAATCTTGAAACAATAAAAAAAAGATTTTTGAAATATGAATCTTATATGTTTAAAAAAAAAATGATTATATGTATACATTTTCTGTCCTTTCTTTAGAACTATTCTTTTATTCTTTCTTTTCAGATTATAATTAATTTTATGAATATTGATAATTTTAAAATGGGTAAATTTCAAAATTAAATATCCTTTAAAAATTTTCCAACCTTAAGTGACAGGTTAGAACGTTAAACAAGTCGTTCTTGTATTGTTGCCAAAATTAATCTCCAAACTTTCTCTTTTTTTATTATTAATTTATATTATCGCCTCTGTCGTTTTACAACGCAGGAGGGGGTAATATTATTTCTATTTTGTACTAACCAATGACCCTGAACCGTGACCCTGTATGGAGGTGTCATTTTCGGCACTACACCTTTGTATATACGACAGACAAATCATGTGACAGATAATCTCACGTGTGCTTGGCTAGAGTTCTGGCTATTGTATTACCATTGAATATTACCGCATTGATCCCATTCCCCAGGCGTTGTTAAATATAAAAAGTTTGTAGCCCTGCCTGCAATGATTCAAGTGTTATTTTAGTTCAAATTTGTATCTTTACAAAAACTCTGAATAATTATAACTGAAATATTAAAAAAATATATATCTATAAATAATTTTTAAATTTGATAAAATAATTAATAAACTTTAAATCAATTTGTTTCAAGTGAAGTAACAAAATGTTTAGTGGACGAAAGTATTAGAGATATATTGCAATAATCCATTGATATAAAAGATGGATTCTTTTAAAATGGAAATACATGTACAGTACTAATAATCGTTAAAGTATCAACTTTTAAGGTTGAACATCATTTTAAGATTTCATACTTCCGAAGGGTTTATGCATAAGACCAATCCAATTCCTCAATAAATGGAAAACACATAAAATACTTTGGATATCGGCATTAGTTTTCACGTTAACAAAATTTACACTTTTGTTTCATATATATATATATATATATATATATATCAGGCTCTGACATTTGTAGAAAGAAAAATATATTAAAATCAAAATTATTGAACGTTATTAATTTTTAAATTTTTGCCGTGAAAAATGTTATTTAGCATAAATTGTATTACCGAATTCAAGTACTTTTGAATTTTCAAGGAAATAATAATTGAAAGATAATGTCATGATATTTTGCACTGGAAATTTTGTAAAAACTTTTAATTTATGAAAAGTACTTTAACTATCCTAAATAAGAAAATACAAGCCAAAGTCTTCAGAAAATTATATATAAAGGTATTGTTTTCAAACATCAGTTTAAAAAATTAAAATATTTTACATGTTTTTCTCCAAAAATATATATAACAAACTGCTGAAGAAAATGAATGATATTGGAAAGCTTTGTAATCAAACAAGTAATATATAAACAAAAGCAAAATAAGTCAATTCCTACTTAGGACATCAAAGAAAAATTTAATATACTCCTTTACGCTAATATTAGTATTTGTTGCATTAAAATATCTCAATTTGTTGATTTTCTATAAGCAAGCAAACCCTATTTGTTTACAATGGAAGTCTATGGAAATTTCGCGAAATGTTATAGATATCGCCATGTTGGCGTCACTTTTGACGGCTCATTTTGGTCGTCAAATCAGGCGATATATCGCCAAGTTGGCGATAAATGTGGAGGTATTTGGCGACAGAACAGGGTCCCCCTATGATACCCCCCCCCCCTTATAGATATGGAGAAGGAGATGCATTAAACGTTGTTCAATAACCAATGGCCGCCATTTTTTCTCCCATATAAAACTAAAATTAATTAATTAAATTTAATTAATGAAATAATATTTAAAAAACTGTATTAACATCAAGTGTCATCCACTGCAAGTTTAAAAACATGTATTTGAACTTGAGTGGATGAATAATAACCCTTTTATTAACGATTGAAAATTTGAACTAGATATATATAGGGAGAGTGTGAACTAATAGTAGGAATTGAAAAAGAAAAGATCAAATATAGTTATCGATGTTTCCGAAAGAGTTTCAACATCCGATTTTAAACGTTTAAGGAGAGATAAATATATCGCTTTCTATCATCCTCCCTGATTATTTAATTTATTTATTCTGAACCAAATTCAGGATTTATTTTCTCAAAACTCTATCCATTCATTACTTTTTTTTTAATTAAGGGGGGTCCGGGAAATTAAATTTTAAAATTTTTGACATATATAATTTTTTAATAACTCTGGAAGTACTTACTCGATTTAAAAAATAATTACACTTTTGCGTACAGAAAATGTGTCATTTTAATTTGTCTTCAGGATTTCTTAAACTATTGACTATGAATTTTATAAAAAAAAATAAGTATAAAAATGAAGTTTTTTTTTTTATGAGTGAGTTTTTCATTAAATAGCATATTTTCACAATTATCACTCAAAATTAAATATCCTGAACACAATTTGTTGAAAGAATAGCATAAAATCTTTGTTGAAAATTTCATACATATGTCTTGCAAGGAACTTTAGATATATTCTTTTAAATTTGACAAATCGTGAAAAAATTCATTCTGAGATAAATGAAGTTAATGTTCTCGTCAGAGGTCAGCTGATACATCGCTTCTCAAGGCAAAAGGTGTTATCCCAACAAAAAGTTTTCGGTAAAAAAAAAAAAAAAAAAAAAAAAAAGCGCCAAGTTCTCCTTAATGTTTCGGCCAGAAAAAGTAGTGATATCTGAAGTTCGCACAAGTTAAAAGCCAAACATCCCAAATCTTTCATTGAAAATGGCTTCCTGCGACTTGGCCGTTAATGCCTTCTACAGCATTTCAAAATTAATAATTGGAAATTACGCATTTATGAATTATTTAAATATTAAAAGTAATATTAGAATGCAAAGAGGCAAATTCACATAAAGACATTATAAGTAAAAGATTTCTTATAACTACCATTCAGTTTCAACAAACATTAGTTTTGATTTCATATCATTTAGTCCACTTGCGGTTTAATTGCCATTTTGTACGGTCTAAAGATAAAGACATTAACGTAAAACCCAAGAAATAAAACAAAATTTACTTACTTCAAATCTCACAATATGTTACATTATATTTTATTGTATAATATTGAAATCTTGTGTATTGACGAAAGAGATTTTTTTCGTTTGACCATTTATTATAGTTTGTTTGCATACATTAAGAGGTATTCGATTTATAAACTGTTAAAAGCTGGTACTAATTATGTTTTAGCAATTAGGGATATTATCTCCTGAATACAAGTATTTTGTTATTTTTAACTTCTAAGCATTTAAATAGACTGAAGTTGTTTAAATGCTTTTTTCAAATGTGTATTTTATTTCTGTACTCTATGCCGCAATATGCCTAAAATAATCAAAAAATGTAGTTGGCATGTAGCTCATTTCTACACATTTTAAAATTTGAAAAACTCTCTCGAAAGCATTAACGGCCAAGTCGCAGGAAGCCATTTTCAATGAAAGATTTGGGATGTTTGGCTTTTAACTTGTGCGAACTTCAGATATCACTACTTTTTCTGGCCGAAACATTAAGGAGAACTTGGCGCTTTTTTTTTTTTACCGAAAACTTTTTGTTGGGATATCACTACTTTTTGTATGTTTTTTCAAGTTTGTTATTCTAAACTATATTAATATGAAAAAACTTAAATTTCGGTACTTTTATGTTAGCCGGGAGCAAATCTCCTCATTAGCTTTTTGTTTTTTCGCCAATAGCAGTTTTTATTTTTCACATGTGTAAATTAGAAGCAATGCTTTGATTTTTAAATAAAATATTTTGGTTTATGTTATTAATACTTATTTATTTTTTTATTTATTTCTATGTTAAATATTCTATTAAATAAAATGAGGGAAATGCATCTATTTCAAATGAGATGACTGAAAAGTATATATCTTTAAATGAAATTAATGCAATATGAACAATGGAGTTGGGAACAGTATTTGGCGATTTGACACTTGCGCCCGGCTAACATAAAAATACCTAAATTTATTTTATTGAGCTTTACAAATTTATACTTTATTTCTTTTTACATTAAAGTACTAGGCGCCTCTAGCAAGCAGTATTTACCGTATTACTTCCATGTTAAACGTTGCATCATGTTACTATTATTCATAATTTAATTTACTTGCCAATTCTTTTGCCAATTCGGAAGCTTTTGATAGAGAAATCAAGAACTCTTTACGATCATGGAAGTACATCATATATTTTGTGTTGTTATGTATTTGATCTTTCGTGACAAATATCTGTTAACTCACTTATGCATGTTTCCTTAGCAGTTACGATTCGTTCTCTAATGCGGAAATTTTTAATTCTATTAAGTAATCTTTTCTAATTGGGCTCAATGCCAATTGTTGTATTTTAACCGATACGACCGGGTACAAGTGAAATGGTTCTTATGAAATCCTTTGACAATATCTGCATTTGCATTAAACCATACTGATGCTAATATCTTTTTGTTTCACGTTAACTTTTTCAATAGACTCGATAACGGAAGAATAGAAGGTCTACCGGCTCACTACCATGATCCATTTGAAAATCTAGCATTCTTCTCATCTGATCGTGTTGAAGAATTAGTCAATGTGCCATGGTTTTAAGATTTTAGCTAATTTTACTCGAAACCTGAAAACTAAAATGCGAGGAACCGGATTATAGACGATTTATTCTAATGTACATATCGATTAACAGGTTACATATTATAGAATTATAATAATCATAAGGAGAACTGGCAGTTTCAATGCTTTAATAGTTTCCGTAAATTTTCTTTATATAATACAGAAGATTTAGCGGTGTAAAGGTTAACAACATAATCACAGTAAGTATAATAACAGTACAATATAATAACAATAGCAGAGGTTTTGGGCAGTGACGAAACTATTAGAACTTTGGAAATAATAGTACGTTATATCATTTAACTAAAAAGACAAAAAATGTTTTGTTTATTCTGACGTCATAATGATGCATATGTATTATGTATTATACACATACCTATAATATGTATGATGCAAATGTATTACGTATTATATGCATATGTATAATATGTATGATGCATATGCATAAGTTCATTAACATCACTAAAACGCACTTAAAGGGATAGGGTTTCATAAATAGTAGAGATTTGACCAGATTGACCAGAGTGCTATTGAGATTAGAAAACCGACATTTATAATAGACCGGGAGGCGTCTGTACACACCATCATCTCATTGAGTTTACAGCTGAAATTTTAGGATTAGTTAAAACTAGATTAGCATATTTAAATGCAACTGGTCTGTTAAGTCATATCTTGGTAGAAACCACCTGAAGACCTAATTTATTGGTTAACTGATAGGTTTACTATTGTATTTTCCTGCATCCAAAAGTTTGGAAACATGGAGGAATGGGTGCAGGAAAACACGATGGAAAATCCACCAATTAACCCGTAAAATGTGGTCTATAGGTGGTTTCCACAAAAATATGACTTGGCCGACCAGTTACATTTCAGTACGCTAATCGATATTTAAATAGTCCTAAAATTTCAGCCGTCAACTCGATGAGGTGATGATCTGTGCAGACGCCTCCCGGTCTTTAATAAATTTGTTTTAAGGAAGTAAAAGATAGAAAGATGGACTGATAAACTGAAAGATTTGCCTTAAAAGCATATAAAAATTCATTCAGCTTGAAATCATGTAACACCTTTATAACTCAGGCTAATTCTCTGTAATCGGGTTTTGGCGATCAACATATCCTATCTATAACTATAATCTTTCTTTTACAGATTTAAAATTAACAATAAATTAACAGTATGTAAGCTAATAATACAATATAATAACATTAGCAGCGGACTTCGGACTCCGCATCTGTCGCACATCGTTAAAGACAGTTTATTAGTTACACATTTCATTTAATTAAAAGGAGATTTTTAAACTTTCATATGGAATTAGGATATTTTTCCACTATATTGACCTTGGCATTTTTTAAAAATATTGGCCCAATTCGGACTTCAGAAACTGAGATATGTTGCCAAATGATATAAACAACTACGAAAACAAACCTGATGAACTTTTATGTTATTTATATGTATTTATATACATATAAACATTTTATTTATACATGTATAAAATGTTATTTTTTATATACAGATTATTTATGTTGGTATATAAAAATAAATATACGGGTTCCTTACATTAAATAAATTGTATAGTGTATACATATGGAAAAAATTGCTTGTGTATATGACTCAGTAAATAGGTTGCCAGAAAATACGTTATTATCAAATTTCTTTTCTCGTCAAGGCTATTTTCTGTATTTCGCCAAGGCTACTATATCGGAAACTACCGAATTGCCGTTATATTTTAACTGTTTTATTGTTTTAATATCGTAAATATATCATAACCTATACTGATTAAAATTTTTAGGTATATTCATTTTTTCTATTTAACAAACATCTTTGGAAAAGCATATATCTAAAATGTTGTTCTTCTTGAAATCACGTGACGCCTTCAAAACTCTGTAATCGAGTTTTGGCGACCAACATTGGCACAATTGAATGTGTAGGAACTGTTTACGGCCAAATGAACACCCCCTGTTTGAAGGGTTTAGAGGCGGAAATTCTGTGTTTTCAGATTTTTCTGGTTAATTGTGCTACAAACCCGACTTACTTGTGAAATTTCATGATTCTACGACTTTTAGAAGTACCTTAGTTATTTGATGATGCGAAGTGAGTCAGTGACAAAAAAGCGCTTTTTCGGAATTTAATATTTCGAAAACTACTCAATATAGAAACATGAAATCGTGGAACTTTAGTTCAGTTTGACCATACGAACATGTGTATAAAAGAAAAATTTCTATATCTCTTCCTAAAACGACGTTATGAGGGGTTGAAAAGTATGCCGAAATGGTTCAGGAAAAGGTAGCTTGCGGCTTGTGCGAACTTGGCGGACGCACTGCCGTGCTCCCAGATATTTCTGGGTCTAATGAAGATAATAGCATGCGGTTTGCGGTATTTAACGCTAAAAACTCAGTATTGTTTTAAGCCAATAAATAAAAATTGAAATTTTTTGAGAATTTTTAGCCCCGGACACACTTAAGGAGCTTTTAGTGGGTGATTGCAAACGTCCGTGTCCTGTTTCATAGATGGCAGAAATTTGCATTTTATGACTATGTTGATGTTGCTTTTATAATCATATTTGACGACCAGTTCTGGTTCACTGGATTTCTTAATTTAACTAACACTATCTTAAAATAAGTCAATTGGTACTTACTCAATTAATTCCACGGGGTATCAATTTTCTCTTCCAATTTATTGGAAGACACATATTTACAGCTATAATACATTATGATACATTTTATTTACAAAAGCGAAAACGCGTTCTAAAAAACATTCTTTCAACACTCATACCCTCGAACAGAGCAAGCGACAAACATGAGCAAAGGAGGAGTATCACTACGTAAAAAATAGAGCCATTGCCACTCCTTTATCACCCATTTAGCGTCAAAACATATAATTCTCCACACACTCCCCACCTGGACTCATGGGAGTACATAATGATAAATCAACATAAACAAATTCTTATAATAAACATAACCTTAATTCACAAATCAAATGATAAAATAGAAAATTTTCAATCTACAGGTGTTAAAGTATAAATAATTAAACCTAAAATAATTAAGTCATTATCAATATAAATAAAAAAAATGACACTCTTATAACATGTAGCTAAATGAACGTATCTGGCCAGATATTTTACCTGAATAAGATTAACTGAATATATATATACATAATATAAACATATATACCTAATGTAAACAAATTAAATACTATTATTAATTCAATAACCTTTTCAATTTGAAATAAAGTACAATTATGCATAAAATGAAACAATTTTACTAAATATATAAACAACAAATTGCAAAACACACACAAAAAAATTCTAACTCTGAATATCAAAATACAGTAGTAGAAAAAAATAAATTTCAAATCAAATACGAAAATCATTTATCATTCAGCAATCTAGCTCAAAAGAATACAAAAGAATACTGCCAATAATGACTTAAGGGGGTCCGGGACACATTTTCAAAAAAAAAAAAAAAATATTTATTGAGTTAAAATTTTGAAATTTTTTGTGATGGTTAACCATATCATTTGTAAACAAAATCGCATGATAAAATTTCTCATAATTCTTTTTAAAAATTTAAATTTTAAATTTTGTTAAAAAAGTGGGGTAGTTTAAAATCGTTATAACTCGAAATATTATTTATAGAATTTCATTTTTTTTTTCATTTAAATAAACAGAAATATATAAATTTTAATTTAGAGCCAGCATTTAAAAAAAAATAATTAAAAAAAATAAAAATATTTAACAAAAAAATTACAAAAAAAGTGGTGCAACTTTTTTAAAAAAAATCATATTTTCAAAAGTAAATGTTTTTTTTTTCAAATATGCTGGCTCAAAAGTAAAGTAAAATAATTGAAAAAGATATGTTCCGAGTTTCAACCCTGTACCTTTAACGGTTCTCGAGTTATAAGAATTTAAATATGAGAAATGGTGAAAAAACCTATCATGAAGAAAAACGCAATTTCACAAGAACTCGTTTCCTTGACAACCATAGCTTAAAAGGCAGATTTTGAAAAAAAAAAAAAAAAAAAAGGAAAAAGTTAATATTTCCTGTTCTAATTAAGATAGAAACGTGATTTAAACATCATTTTAAGCAGAAAACGGCAGAGAAATTTTTAATCAAAAAAAAAAAAAAAAAAAAAAAAACTAAAAATTTGAAGATTTTTGTGTCCCGGACCCCCTTAATTAATTATTCCTAATTCCCACAGCAGTTTAGATTTAGCAGTAACATCTACTAAAACAACATCTCCAATTTTTAAGTTTTTGTGTCTTTCAGGAGTTCATGAACTGAACTTAAATTCAATAAGTATTGTTCCTTCCACTTAAACCAGAGCTGTTTCAACAACTTACTTTGATATCGTTTTCTCCTTAACAAAGTTTCTTTAGTAGAAATTTTATTTTCTAATTTGGCAAAATATAGAAGGCAACAAATGTTTTCTTTTCCTAGCTGAAGGAAATGGGCCGGGGTAAGTGGCTCTGGCTCGCCGAAATCACTTGTTGTGTAGGTTAGCGGTCTCATATTTATTATGGCTTCTATTTCTGTCGAGATTGTTGCCAGTTCGTCAAATGTGATGAGAGCTCTTCCAAAATTTTTCTTAAGGGTTCTTTTACACTTTTTATGAGCCTTTCGTTAAACCCTCCCCACCATGGGGCACGCTCCACGATAAATTTCCATGTTATATCTTTATTTGATATAAAATCTAGAAGTTTTTGATCTTTAATGATTTTTTCAAATTGTTGTAATTCTTTATAAGCAGCCTTAAAACTCTTTGCAGTATCCGGAATAATTATTTTACCGTTTCCGCGTCTTGAAATAAATCGCCGAAAACACTAAATGAAAGATTTTTTACTCATATCCCTGGCTGCTTCCAAATGTATTGCTCTTGTTGTGGCACTAGTGTACAGTACAATATATGACATTTACGTCTCTTTATTCTCTGTTTTTACGATTATCGGGCCTGCAAAATCCAATCCTATAACGGTAAACGCAGGAGATTCTGATATTCTTTCCTTTCGAAATTGGCCAGTTAGTTGTTCAGCTGCCTCTGCATTGTATGTTTTACAAATTAAACATTTTCTGACCCTTTTCCTAATTAATAGTCTTCCTTGAGGATTCCAAAAAAAAAAATTCGGATTTTCTGTCAATGAAACTCCACTATGCAACAATTTTCTGTGCTCTTGCATAATCAGCAACTCGGTAAATTTTTCATTCTTTGGCAATACGAATGGATTGGTTTCATTTGAACTAAATGAGCCTTCATTAAGTCTGCTTCTGATACATAAAATTTTATTTTTATCCAAATATGGACATAACGAATAAATTTTTGAGGTCTTCTTAATGGGATTTCCTCCTTCTAATGACTCAATTTCTTCCTTATAATTTTTCATTTGTACTTCTTTAATTAATAGTTCTTCAGCTTCTGTCAATTCTTCAGCAGATAATACACTTTTACGTTTAATTGGACTTCTTAGATTGAAGACAAATCTTTTAATTCTTGCCGTTGTTCTAATTGCCTTCAATAAAGAACTAAAACGCTCAATCTCTATAAGTGGTTTCTGATGAACAAAGGTATTGGGAAATTACTTTCCCTTTAGCTTCTGGTTGCTTCATATCTTCATCTACTTCTCTGTCTTCCATGGGCCATAAAATTGAATCTTTAATTAACCATTGAGGCCCTGACCACCATAGATCATCGCTCTCGAGGTCGAGACGTGAGAGTCTTCTCATAAGTCGGTCAGCAGGATTTGAGCTACCGGGACAATGTCGCCAGTTCCTCGGATTTGTCAAAGTTTGTATTTCCGATACTCTATTGCTGACGAATGGCTTCCAAGTACTAGATGAACTCTTGATCCAGAGAAGTACGATGTTCGAGTCAGTCCAATAGTGTACTTTATTTTCACTTATCTTGAGAATGGAAATTACCCATTTTCCAAGTCTTGCTCTAATCATAGCACCCATTAACTCCAACCGTGGTAAAGTTAACTTTCTTATGGGAGCTAATCTGCTTTTTGATGCAACAAAACTTGTCTTTATGGTATTATTGTTGTTATATCTAAGATGAATAACACTTCCATAGGCTTTAATACTTGCTTCACTAAAGCAGTGGTCTTTTACATTATCAAAACCTTCGATGTACTGAAAATAATACCTTGGGATTTTTATTTTACTAAGATATGGAATCTGTGAGCATCAATTATCCCATTTTTTTCTCTAAATGTTCTGGCAATTTTTGATTTCGAAATGGTAGTTTTAATCTAAACGATAAATTTCGCTCTATGCGACCTTCTGTCATTGATAATGACTTAATCCTTGAGTTAATGAATACCAATCCACGAATTACTACTAAAGACTTTATTGAGAGACTATATGTTGACAATTGAACTACATTGCGCCATTTAAAACAACTCGGACACACTTCGAATCTCGATGCATCGGAAAATCTGACAAAAACTTTTGCAATCACCCAATATAGTAATCCTAGTTTTAACAAATACCTTCAGAATTTCATGTATTATTTCATGACTCATGTTATAGAAGATTTTTTGGTGTAGGAATATCCTTATTTGTTCGGATGTTTTACTATTTATTATTTCTAAGCTTTCCTGTAATTCAGTAAGAAACAATCCTTAAAATACGATGCGTTTTTATGAACATAAAAATACCAAAAATATAGAAAAATATTTTTATTACAAAAAAAATTGTGTGTTTCCTTAGTGTTTTTAATCTTAAGTGTTTAAACAAAGAACAACTTCTAAAAATGCGGATTCGTATATTTTGTCATTTATATAACATTTTTAACAGAAAGAAATTTACTCGTGTATGAATTTCATAAACATATATTCTGAAGATTTTTGTTCGTATTTCGGAATATTCTGGTTAGCATGTTCGAAAACTATACATAAAATCATGTGACATATTGGCAGTTTTCTAAAACTTTTATTACGTCTCATTCAAATGTAATATATCGACACATGTTTTTAACAAAAAATATGGACATCTAGGGATGCTAGATGTTTTCTTATTTTACTACACTGATGTATAATTATTAAAAGCCTATTAATGTCTTTATAGAGAGAGTGTATTGGCGAAATGGTGTCATTTGCGGTAACACATTTTAACACACGCATTTTTATCGAAGTCATTAATTTTTATATGCTGTAGTTAATGATACATTTTTTCTGTGTGCTTCTGTACACAAATTATATACGATTCGACAAATATTTTTAAAAGCACAAAATATTGCTGTGTATTTTAAAAGCATATAGAAAATTATGATTAACTCTAAATACCTACCTATTATTATCTGAATATCCAAACATTATATTGATTCATTGTATAAAATGGAACATAGAAAATGAAAAATTCCGTTGAAAAAAACAGAATATATTCTATTTTTCTCGCTTAGGAGCATTTAGGGCAATTCTGCACATAATTTTCCACAGAGTCAATTAACTAGAAAATTTAAAACTGGGTAGAGAATAAGCTATTTTCTTCATACAGATGCAACAGAAATAATGAATGTTTTAAATATAAAAAAAATTAATTATATAAATTTGTGATTATCAAATTACGGAAACCACAAAAAAAATAATTTTCCTCCTCATGCCCATTAAAATTCCCATGAGCCCATTATGTACAGATTGCAACAGTCAATCGATCTATCCACAAAATCCGAGAATAACAGGAGAGAAAGAAGCTGGGTTGTAAAAAACCCAGTCCGGGCGGGTAGCTGGTCAGATACCCGGGTGGCTTCACAACCCTTATGGTTGTAAAAAGACCGTCTTTTTTTAACTCAGCCAAGGCGGATAGCTGGAAGGATACTCGAGCAGCATAACACTACAACACTTCTGGTTGTAAAAAAATCCGATTTAAAAAAACACAGTGGCTTGCTGGATGGGTACCTTGCAGCTGACCACTACAACCCAGGAAAGAAGAAATAGAAAATGAAATTGAATTCATTAAACCTGAAATTAAAAAAAAAAAATAATAATATATTTAATTTTTTTTTTTACTATAACAATAATAAAAAACCTTGAGGCTTGAATTTTCTTATGAGGATTATGAACTTGCGTTGTAATTTTTTTAGGTTCGCTCATAATTGCATAAATACGTAGCACCCATATTCGTCGTTCGTTCCGTCTGTCTGTCCGTCCGCATATTACTGGTCAAAAACTAATTAACCGAATGGTCTGAAATTTGAAATATATAATTGTTTCCAAATTTTGTCGAGTCATTTCAAATTTATGAAAATCAGATGTATAGTTTAATTACAGGGACACTCAAAATTTTTCCGTTACTTTACGACCAATGGGAAAAAATATTTAAAGTGCATTTTAATGATGTTACAGACTTTCAAACAGAATGAAATTGATATGCACTTATGAAGTGCACTAAAATATATATTCAGTACAATATGTAGTGCAAAACTAGTTATAGTACAAACGCACCTCATTTGCCACGTTTGACGTGAAATTTCCAACATGTTTTAATATTAAAATGAATTATATATTGTTATATTCGGTACCCGATTTTATTCAAACGTATTCATATACAAACATATACAAATTATATACGGATCATTTTATAAACACATTGGCGATATCTACTATACGTATTGCAAAACTTTAAATAACGAAAAGAGAAGTCAACGAAATGAATATATTAATTTATCTACATCGGCCATAGTTCGCAGTAAACTCTCAAAATATAACAAAAAAATAGCGCATTTAATTTTAAATATCGCATTACACAGAAAAACAGGTAGTCACCTTGACGGTTGTACATGTATATAAACTTATAAAACATTTTAGGTAGCAATTACAGAGCGTAAGACACCAGATAGGACAAAACAAAAGACCTTACCTTTTGACACATAAACTTGGTTTTTATCTACTTACCATTGCTATGAAATAAAACCGCAATGAAGCTCACATTTTCTTTAATTGTAGTATCTCAGAGAGTTGCAATGTACATTCACACATACGTCTGATATATAAATTTGAAAACTTCATTGAAATAATGGATAATTATTTTTTCACGTCACTTTTGTTCAGCATTGCATAGAAAATTTGAAATTAAATCAAATGGAAGAATGGGACTATCAGATTTATGAAAATCAAATGTATAGTTTAATTACAGGGACAGTCAAAATTTTTCCGTTACATTACGACCAATGGGAAAAACAATTTCAAGTGCATTTTAATGATGTTACAGATTTTCGAACAGAATGAAATGTATATGCACTTACGAAGTGCACTAAAATATATATTCAGTACAATATGCGGTGCAAAAAATATTTATAAAACTAGTTATAGCACAAACGCACCTAATTTGCCACGTTTGACGTAAATTTCCAACATGTTTTAATTGTAAAATGTATTATATTTTGTTATATTCGGTACCTGATTTTATCCAAACGAACCATACAAAATAAATACGAATGATTTTATAAAAACATTGGCGATATCTACTATACGTATTGCAAAATTTTAAATAACGAAAGGAGAAATAAACGAAATGCATATATTAATTTATCTGCATCGACCAAAGTTCGCAGTAAACTCCCAAATTATAACAGAAAAAACAACGCATTTAATTTTAAATATCGCATTACACAGAGAAACATGTAGTCACGTTGACGGTTGTACATGTATTTAAACTTATGAAAAATTTTAGGTAGCAATTAGGTAGTTAGACACCAGGTAGGACAAAAAAAAGACCTTACGTTTTCGGCGCATATACTTGGTTTTTGTCTACTTGCCATTGCTATGAAATGAGAAAACAATGAAGCTCACCTTTTCTTTAATTGTAGTATCTCAGAAAGTCGCAATGTATATCCATACATACGTCTGATATATAAATTTGAAAACTTCATTGAAATAATGGATACTTATTTTTTGACGGCACTTTTTTTCAGTATTGCATACAAAATTAGAAATTAAATCACATTGAAGAATGGGACGATAATAATTTGATATTGGATTATAAAAAATGAATGAATGTATCGAAAATTTATGTAAAATTCTCTAAGGAAAAGTTTATACTATCTACAAGATCTTTTATATCTCAAAAATACTTCATGCATCCTTTTTAAATGAAATATTTTTTTAATTTAATTTTTAAATATTGTTACATTATAATGAGAGCAGTGGGAGCTATTAAATAAGTTAATCTATTTTAACCCTTAGATTTTTTTTAAACTACAGAGTTAAATCTTTCATTTATCATATTCTTATTAGACCTGGGAAACTCGCATATTATTTTAGAAAATTATCTAGTATAACAAAGTATAATTTTAAGATCTTAGTAAATTAAAGTAATTTTTGAAAACAAAGTTTATAGATTGTGTAACTTTACTCATGGAAACTTATAAATTTCAAGTTATCTATCAATTTCTCCCTGCAGGAAACTTTCAATAAAGCTAACTTTTGGTTTATAAATTGTTTGGAATATTTCACGTGTGAAGGCTATTTTCCATAAATCTCTCTCTCTCTCTCTATATATATATATATATATATATATAACCATTAATTAAACATAACCTACCACCATCAAAAACCGTAATATTATGAATTAAAGCTGTAAGTATAATTTTTTTTTAAATTTATTAGAAGAATTATTATGGAAGAAAAATAAGAAAGTGGACACCGACAAATAATGGAAATGCTTATATATTGAATTACGTTGTCAAGGGCACAGAATTCAATGATATAAGCAAAATGGTTGTTTTCTGTGAGAAAAATAAGCTAAAGCTAAAAGTTATTTTCCCCTGTGCCCAAACAACCATTAAAATCAAGTGAATTGATTAAAAATGAAAACAGAATAGAAACAAATAATATGAAATGGAAAAATCAATAAAACCTATTTAAATATTTATAGGATATAAAATAGAAATAATAAACACCATACCGATTAATATTTCAATATTTTAGAATAAATCCACGCGCACATGGCACCCAAAATATCGTAAAGATTAAGGTGAATAAAACAGTTAAGAAAACACAGTAATAGATACCATAGGATGCAGTTAATACATTTTGAAATAAATGTTAAATATTAATTAAATGTTAAATAATGTTAATTAAAAATGTTAATACATTTTGAAATAAATGTATATATATATATATATATATATATATATATTAACATCTGTACAGATACTTGTGATATTTCATCAGTAAATATTATAACAAATGATTCAAATATATGCATATTAGGAAGAAAATTATAATATCAATTTAGTTGCTATTCCTTGCATAATTTTTTTTACATATTTTCAAGTATACTTGAATTACTTGATTGTACTCGTAAATCGCAAAAGACTAATCGAAAAATATTTTTTTCTTCAAGTTTTAAAGTAAGAACTAAAAACTGATTTTCATAAAACTATGTACCATTAATCAGTTAAAATAAAAAATCAATGGATAAAATATGAAATAATTTAATGAAGAAAACAAGCACAACATCTACGTTGTAAATTCTGTAATAATCGTTGTTCTAAACATACATGGAAAGATAAAAACTCATTGTTTTATAAACCGTAATATTTTCTGTGATTTGTTGTTGCGTACTCAGCATGACAAATGTTCATCGGAATATGTGAAATGTTATTTTTCTTTCTACATATTACATTCCGTTAAAGGTTTAAAATGGTGTCTTGAAAATCTTGATGTCTTATTATGTTTTATTTTACATAAATATATTTTTACAATTAAAACGCATGGCTTTTAAGTGAGTTTAATGCAAAAATATATTCCCGAAATATTGCATTGGATTTTTAATATCTTTCATTATTCAAAAAGAAAAAAAAATCAATATTCTCTGTAAAATTCCTAATATTTTCAGATTTTGTTTACAGTTTAGAAAATTCTTTAACCCTCAAATGCATGATTGAGGTATATTTTTCGTAACATGCGTCAACCTTTTCTTATGTTGCACATGTGCAATACATGTAAAAACTACTGTCATAACTACAATATTACAAATTACAAATATTTTAATAAGTGTGAATAAAAATATGTATAGAAATCGCTTATAAACAGATTAAGTAAAATAATGCTTTAAAAAGTGATAAAATATCTTTATTAAGATTAACGATCGTTTCGTCGCACCAACGGCGACATTTTCAAAATCATTTATGATAGAAAATATTTTCACACAATTTAAAAACAATAAACACAGAAAACAATATCACGTGACACTCGCAAATAGCGAAGATAATTTTATTTTTATTTTATGTTTTGCAATGTTTTTCATTATGCATGTTGTCCCGTGACATTGTTTAACATGTTATTGATTTGTTAAATTATATGAAAATTATTCCACGCTCACAAATAGCTAATTTAATTTTAACTTAATTTTACGTTTGCAATGTTTTTCATTATGCATCATGTCATGTGACATTGTTTACTATGTTTATAGTTTTTAAATTATGTGAAAATATTTTGTATCATAAATGATTTTGAAAATGTCGCCGTTGGTGCGGCGAAACGATCGTCAATCTTATTAAAGATACTTTATCACTTTTTATAGCATTATTTTACTTAATATGAATAATTTATTTTACATACATTTTTATTTTGTAAAATTTAACCCTTAAATACATGAATTATTCTTTTAGAATTGTGTTTATATTTTTATGTTAAGGATTAGACACCAGAAATATTAAGATAGATTTTTAACTTTATTTAGTAGCATATTTTTCTAATTTTTACAGTATTCATATTTCTATATATACACAGTCGTTACTAAGAGTTAAGTAAAAAGAGATTCAGATATGAATTACTATGCATTTAAGGGTTAAATGCTAATAGACGAAAGCTAATATATATATATACAATGACTACATTTATGTCATAATATATTTGAAAATAGATACGTCAAGTATGCAAGCCAAAACTGTTTCTAAAACTTACGATATTTTTCGCAATACCTAGGAGGCAAAATATGAATGGTGATTAAATCTTAAGAAACAGAACAAACTCATCTTGTTTCATTAATATCTAAAATGGTGTGTTCAAGTTTGAATTTTGACTGGCTCATTTGCTGTGGAAAGCCTTTTAACCCTTAAATGCCTGATTTTTCAAAAATCATTGTAATAATGTTTTTCGGCTTTCATTTTTTAAATAAATCATGGGAAAAATACTTAAAAAAATCATATTTTGTTTTAAGTATTGTTTACGGCTAAAATACAGTTTGTTACTAATGGGCAATAATGGTCTTTAATTGAAAAAATAATTTTCCTTGATAAAATTCTATAAAATTAAACACACAATCATTTTAGGAACTATAATAAAAAATAAATTTTACTTGCTCACTGCAGAACAAAATAGGGTATTTCACAAGCTTCCAAAAAAAAAAAAAAAAAAAAAAAAACAAAAAAAAACAAGTAGCAACAATTGAAAAAATAAAAATATCTTTATTCTTAAACAGCACAAGTGTTGCCATCTACACGTTGAAAATCGAGTTAATAATACTTTAAGAATGTATTTTATTGGCAACATTAGGCATTATAACTTCAATATTATTCTAATAGTATTTTAGATCCTAAATTTGGTATGCTGCCGAAAAGCAACACCCGGCGTTTAAGGGTTAAGTTAGATAATTTACTAAGAATCATTGACGTCCAACAGAGTGATATCCGTGCATTTAAAAATTATATTTTAGAAAGGAACTCCATCAGTGATATTCAGAAATTTGGATAAACAGTGCAGAGTAATTAGAATGGCCATGCCTTTCCCCAAATATCAGTATCATTGGCTTTCTTCTTTGGGAGCACAAGGAAGATAAATCTTCTAAGGCGACATTGAATTCCATCGAAAAGATGAAGCAGCGATTATACTGTAAAATAAAAATTACATATAAACAAGGCAGCATAGAACGCAATCTGCAGCAGCTTGTAACTTCTAAGAAAAAGAAAAACTCACAAATCGTTCATTACTTGGATAGAATTTTGTTAGGTAATTTATTTAAAACTAGTAAATCTGCAGATCAGGAGCCTCAACGTCATCTTTGCAAGTCATTGTTTTTTAACACTCATTGCGTAATATTCATCTTCCTACAAATCGCTTTTTAAAGTTTTCAAATTACATAAATATTTATAAGAATACAAAATACTTCGTAAAGTTTCAGAAATTAAATGTGTTAAACAAGTGGTTATACACTGATGTTCTGAAGTTCTGATGAGCTGCTAATTCTGGTAACTTTTTAAATCAAAAATTGCATTTCTTCAGGGGGGCTGTGCCCCCCTGAACCCTCCGTAGTTTATTTAAGTTTACATTCGTGATTTTTTATTGATTGTGCGGATGGTTATAGTATATCATAGATTTTTTTTTTTTTTACGCTGTTATTTATAAAGATAAGCATAAGTTTTTTTTTTTATAAATTAATAACTTTAAAATTTAAAATAAAATCCTCATGTTAACCGTACGCAAACAATAAATCTTGAAGTGACGCCAAAAAATGTAACCTTAAAATCCGCTACATTCGACCGAAACACAACGGCGTGCTTAAAAAAAGAAAGAAAGAAAAGAAAAATATTTTTATTAATACAGTTTTTAATTCATAATACGATGAAATGCTACTTTAGAATGCTTAAATATAAGCAGATCATTTTCATTTTACAGAAAAAAGGCACGGATGAAGTCAAAGAATTCGGTCCCTGTTCCACGTGCTTGTTTTGTTTGGGCCAAATAATGGAATTTAAATCTGGGCGATAACGCACATCATATTGCAAACTGTTTTTACGGCATACTGCATCACCATCTATTTCTTTCCTCCGTAAATAATAGTTCATTTTATTTTAGCCAAGGTCTTTTTATTCCAACATCTTTTCTTTTTGATAAATGACGTCTAATTCATCTGCTATTCGTACTTACTCAAAACCTTTCATCTTGTTATATTAAGAAATACTTGAGAGTTTTCTTTTTATTCCCAATATGTCGCCATATTAATTTTTTTATTCTTAATTTTTTTTTTTCATTTTCGTGTTTCACGTCAAAATCTTTCAATTGAAAATTGTTTAAGAGAAAATATTATTCAGGGTTTTGATTTTCTTCGCAACGATTAAAGAAACACTGATAAATTTTATGAAAAAATGTCACATTATTCTCTATGAAAATAATGAACTTTTGTATTTTTAAGCAAAATATTGGAATAAAATAAATAAAATATTGCCTATTTTTATTTCTGGGGCTAAAATTCATCTATATGCAAAAATACAAATGCATTAATTCATCCGTTTTGACGTTGGCTTTACTGAAACATTATAGACGCATTTATACTAATATTATTATGACCAAATTCGTTGCTAGGCAACTGATGAAAGAAAAGGTAAAAAATGAAATATGTATTATGTCAAATTGATAAAACAAAATGCTTTATATTATTGGAAAACATGCATAAAGTTTCCCCAAAAATTATAAACCTAATTTAAAAAATCTCGCAAATATATTGACATAATTTCAAACTAATTGGAATAATTTAATAATCTTATTTAAAAATTTCAGCATCCAAAATGTACCATTTAAATCCATTTTTTATATGAGCCATTTCTTTCAACAAATGAAAATTTGAAAATCGTCTGACTTGCCATAGACAAGCATTACAGAGCAAAATAAAATGTTCTATATTTCCCGAACGAATGAACCAAATTTAGCCAAAAACTATACAGCTAAGTCCGAGTACCTCATCAACATGCCCAATTAATTTCAAGCCGATCGAATGCTTTTTGCGGCAGTTATCGCGGAACAGACAGACAGACGGACAGACAGACAGACAGACAGACAGACAAACGGAAATCAAAACTTTTCGTGTCTCCACAGTAAGCCTTCACTGACGTTTCGGCAATTAAATTTCAAAGATTAATTGACTTCGATTTCCTTAACCCCTTGACGGTCATAGTATTTCGAAAAAACATTCTTCCACCAGTTTTGACAGTCCTAAAACAGAAAATGCAATCTTGAACTAGTTTTCACAGTCGTAAAACTCAGTCGAGTATTTTTGAGAAGGAAAATAAATCCTTGAATAGTCCTTTTCCACCAACATTTCAGAACAGCAGTTTCAGCCTTAAAAAAATTGTGGCACTTTAGAGCGATTCGCGTTATATCTCGTCGGCATTTAAGGTACAAATAGGATTTATTAATGTGTCCATCCTAACCCTAATAGCATTTTCAGGATGGTGTCATCTGGAGTTCATTTAACACATATTTCACAGTTTTATAGAATTCCAGCGGACATGAGAAATACGAAGGTTGTGAATAAATTTGGCAGCTTTTCATATTTACCCTATATATAAAAATACCTAATGAAACGAATTTATGAAACGGATTTTATGAAACGACTGATTTGAAACAAATTTATGAAACGACTGATTAACCAAATGATTATGTTTCACGGCTATATGTCCTAAAATATGGAATACTTTGCGATAAAATCAACACCAAAAATCTGTATTGATCCGCAGATTTTAAAACTGGTATTAGAATTTTTAAATTCGGCTTAGTTTTTGAGAGATATATTTTGTTAAATTTTAAATTCTTTTCTCGAATGATGGCAACTCAAATTTTAATTATAACAGATATTTTGTTATACTTTAGAAAAGGTTATTATTTTAAACTAATTTGGCGACCAGTATGGCCTCACTTAATTGTAAGCTAAGAAATCTGTCATGTTACTTTTATTCATAATACAAGTTACTTGAACAATCAATGCCAAATCGAAAGATTCTGATAGAGAAATCAAGAACTCAGCATTTTTATGTTAGCGGAACGCAGCTGCTAAATCGCCAAACATTTTCCCCGTCGCATTTTTTCTTTGTATTTCATTAATTTCATTTAAAATATAATCCTTTCATTATTTTATTAAAAATACAAAACTTTCATTTAAAACTGAAACATTTAAAATTGATGGCTTTCACTTCTTTCTTTCTAATTTTTTTTTAAACATAACGAAAAAAAAATAGTATTAGGCACAAATGTCATGTACGCACCGGAGTACCTAATTGGCGCCAAAATGGCATTATTTTTATTGACATGGCAACCTGGATATTTTGTTTAGTTAATAATATATGTTTATGTACTTGTATTTTCTATTTTTAAATTATATAAGTTGTTTCGTTCTATAGGTAATTATTTTTTTGGTTATTTTCTTTTAAAAATAATCGAAAATAATTAAAAAATACGGTACTAGTAGAGTTATTCCGACGACCAATTTCGCCAAATTACATAAATCGCCAAAACACTCGCCAAATTATACAAATTGACTTAATTTTTATTTTAAATAACGAAAGAACAAATAAAATAGTATAACATTAATAAATACACAAATAAAATTTCGAAATAAAAATCACTTGATGACGTAAACACGGGTAATTTGCCTAAAATCAAATTAATGTGACATTTACGATCAACCATTATTCTCATTTAATCTTATAGTTTGATGATAGATTTTTTTGTCGGCGGGATAACTAAGTAGTACCAAAAATACATATTTATCTGGTATTCAAAAACGAGGTTTTCGAAAAATTTTCGTAAAAAAAAAAAAAAATCGCGCCAACCCCGGTACGTATTGCATCTGGCGAAATATTAAATAATGCAACAAACCATGACATTTAATTTCAACTTCAAAGCAATGTTTTAATTTACCACTCGATAAAAAAAAAAAAAAAAAAAAAAAATGTTAATAGCCGAACTGAAAAAAAGCTGTTGGCGAGATTTGCACCCGACTAGCGTAACAGTAACAAGAATTCTTTGCGACCATGGCACCGTTTCCGTAGTTTTATTCAATAAATCTTTTTGATTTTTTTTTAAAACAAAATGGAAAACTTGCGGCACAGATGTCATATACGGTTCCATATTTGCGCGATTTTTTCTGACTATAATGTCATATACGCAACTGGTACTTAACTGGCGCCAAAGAATCGTTATTTTTCTTGTTATGATAAGCCGTATATTGTTGTTTATGCTGTTGATGTTTTCCCCAAACTGCTGTTGTATAAAAAATCCCGCCAATATGGGGCCATATATGATATCTGGGCCAAACTTTCATATGAAAAGTGAAAGGATCAGACGGTATTTATTTATGGCAGTTACATGACTTGGACTATTATAATAATGAAATGATGGTGATAGAATAGTATTTGGCGACTTATCACCTGTACCTGGCTAACATAAAAGTACCAAAATGGCACCTGGAATATAAAAAGCGAAGTGGTCCTCTCGGAACTGTAGATGATATTCACATGACTTAGGCTATTGTTATAGAAATTGTTTTAAAATACTGGGAGACAAAGACTCTGTAAACTTAATTCATTTTATTTTAACTTCTTTTCAAATATTTAACTGATCCTCTTTAATCAAAGACGAAAAAAACCATTGGATGTCTTAACAGCAACTAATTCGGCCTTAATTTTTTACAATCAAAGGGAACTGAATGGAAAACTGTTTACAAGGAGATCTGCACATCTTTTTTCAGTATAATTCAATCTTCTCTAATACTTTTAAAACCTATCAGAGTAGCATGTTTTTAGATTATGTGGTGTCTGAACGGGGAGTTTGCGAGCGTATCTTGTAGGGGGCAGAGCCCCCTAGTACTCAATATAAATGAAAAAAAAAATGAATAAATAGCTAATAATACTGTTTTATCTGAAGTTTGGCTGTTCTAAGTGCAATTAACGTTTGTTGTTTATTAAGTTATTTATTATTAAAATAAATTATGGAATAAAAATGTTATTTGTTAAAGTTACGTTGATATCTGTAATTACTATCTATTGCATGTTAAAATTAATAAATTAAAAAATAATTGTCAACAAAGATTTTTAATGATGTGAAAAAATAAATGCATATTTTTATACCTGAAAAAATTTAAATTTCCTTCCAGATGCAGTAGAATTTAATCTTCTATAATTAAATAAGACACAAAATTTCTTCTGTATAGTTTGGGTATGGAAAAAAAAAAACTATCCGGATTAACAATTTACGTAAAATTTTTGGGCTACAAATTTATTTAAACTGTGGAAAATTATGTTATCAAATATCACGGAAATAAGTTGTGTTTAATGTAAAGTAATAAATTATTTCTTGCTCTTTGATAATGTTCTGCCCGCAAGTGACTGCTTTATAATATTATTTATATTTTGAACTTCTGTTTTTATTTAATTAAAAGGAAACTTGTTATAAGATTATATATATTCAAAAAAAAAAAAAAAAAAAAAAAAACAATCTACGTCATTTTACTAAAATATGTTTAACCCTTGAATGCATAATGCAACTCAAGGAGTTACATGATTTTTTTTTTCATTTAGTGCTTTCTATATGTCTTTTGGATACAACCTGCATGGTGATTTGCTGTCCGATTTTCTTCTGATTTGTTATAACGAGTAGGTTATAACATATTTTGTTAATACTGCTTGCAATGTGCTCCACTGGCATCTCTATCTTTATAAATTGTTAATTATTAATTCTGCAAACAACTAAAAGCATTATGCAAATTATTATATTTATGAACAGTTGTTATTCTTTAGTGTAAACATTTTAAAGTAATTATATAATGTAAAATTTTCCTTTTTTGAGAATTTTTTGTTATGTAACTCTGGAGTGACAATATGAAATTATGTCCAACAGAAAGACAAGTATTTTTAACTATTTTTCTAGTTGATATTTAACAACAATTGACTAAAATATAGGTCAATTCCATCGTAACTGACGTAACATCTGATGATCAATTATTGTTTTCTAAACTGTGTAGAAAATTTACTAATAAGGCTAGAACATACTTTTTATAATTTAAAATACTTCTTATTAAGGTCTCAATACCAAAGAACTTAAAAATTTGTTCAATCTCTATTTAAGTCCTTAAAATTACATTTAAAAATTTTGTAACTGATGTAACATAAAACAGACAAGCGAATTTTCTGCCTTTATTGAAATGTAAAAATTATCAAAACTATCCAAATAAAAAAAATATATATATGCTTTTAACATCACTAAGAAACGACAAATTAGAATTATAACTTTTTAAATTAATTTTTGAACAATAAAAAAAGAAAAAAAATGCATTTACACATGTAACTGACATAACTTCAACGTGTAACTGACGTATCACTGTCGTTTTGCAAAGACAATACTAGGCACTTAATTTAGTTTGTTAACAGTGCTGGGGAGATCCAGGTCCATTTACCGGAACCATCTTAACTACCCAAACATACCTTGAAAGTGGGGGAAATAATAATTGGGTAATGGGGGTAATTAACCAAGAGAGTAAGAGAGGTTAACTACTCCTCAATTACTGAACCTGAAATACCTGAATTATTATAGTGGGTATTTAAACATTACAATTTATAGACAAACATTTGTGATCGTAATTATATAATACTGGTCCTGGCTATTCCTGATAATTAAACTAACCTTAATTATCTTAAATTGAGGCGGGAGGAAACACATCTCCAAAACGACCCAAGCTGCGTTGTGTAGTTTTAGTGAAGAAATAGCGTATAGACCGCGCAGTTATATCTAAATAAGATCTATCTAAACTACGCATAAATAGCATCATAAAGCAGACTGTCATCTGAAATAAAACTTACATTAAAGTAAAACAATGGACTCATGTTGTATTAAAAACGTAGCCAAAAGTTAACAATAAACAAAAAGGTTTATTTACAGTAATGTACATATTTACAAAATAATAAAAGAAACAAAATAGAATTGTGTCATAAGACACCAACGTTCCAAAGAACGAAAATGAATTAGTAATTACATTAAATTTACTTTTTAAATTATCATTACAATTAATACTTAATTGCTTGAGTACCATAAATTGTACCTCCCTAATACAACATAAATTATTCACACAATGGGAAAACAAAAATGTTAAAGAGGACAAACCTTCTGTAGAGAGGGATCACTTGTGGTTAAGGTCACACTTGAATCCTTGGCACATTGAATGACTTTTTTTTTCACTCACGGTAAAGTTCACTAATTTAAAACACTTAACGATGAAGCAATGCCCGAGGACAGTTTATCCATAGGGCCATCCCTTAACGGGAAAACACGACCCAAATAATTCGACATCGTCATTCTGGAACTCAAACTGAACTCTATTTTTAAGACTGCATAGTTTTGGAGTTTCCATCGATCTCTTAAGTCGTCCTGGTTTAAAGACTTGAACCGACATCTATGATTTTAGTCTTCATGGTATAGGCTTGAATCGAACTCTATTTTAAGTCATCATCATATAGAAACTTGAATCGATCTCTATATATTATTTTAGTACTTCATAGTTTTACAACTGGCATCGATCTCATTGTAACTTCTTCCTTTAGTTACGACATCACCTCGTGATGACAATGTGGAGGAGGGTCCTCCGCCCCCTCCGTCGAATGATCAGTCAGCCTTGCTGTACCCCATTTCTTCCTTCGACATGCAAACCTCTGATTCGGTGTTGCACTTTTTCGGGGTATACCATACTCCGCCCCTTGAGCGTCAGCGATCTTGGTTTCTGGCCCCCGAGTCTCGCCTGTGTGGCCTGTTTTATTAGGTATCATAAATAAGGTAGTATCCCGTCATAAATACGACTTGGCATTTTAGGTCAAGCTATTGTCCGGCTTGCAGACTCCGTGACTCGCTGAATAGATCCCCTCTACAGATAGGACTCCTTGTGTGGTCCTACTGTTATTAAGACCTTATAGCATAAATACATATATGAGTATATTTATATTAAATAATAATAATAATAATAAAAACACCTATATGTAAGACAAACTCTAAATATATATATGCATTTTATAAAATAATAATAATAATCAAATTATATAAATATTAGTATTTTTTTATGACAATAAAATAAAATAATAACCTGCTGAAGTGGTATCAAGGGTATTTATGTAAGTTACATGATACACTTCCAGCATATCCCCTTGTTTTTATGGAAAAAAAATTATTCATCAATTTTTTTTTTTTTTTTTTTTTTTTTTGTTTGGTACTCCAACCACTCTAGGTTAAGAGACAACGATCTTTGTTGAAAGTAAGTCCTTTAGTTACGACATCACCTCGTGATGACAATGTGGAGGAGGGTCCTCCGCCCCCTCCGTCGAATGATCAGTCAGCCTTGCTGTACCCCATTTCTTCCTTCGACATGCAAACCTCTGATTCGGTGTTGCCCTTTTTCGGGGTATACCATACTCCACCCCTTGGGCGTCAGCGATCTTGGTTTCTGGCCGACGAGTCTCGCCTGTGTGGCCTGTTTTATTAGGTATCATAAATAAGGTAGTATCCCGTCATAAATACGACTTGGCAAGTTTACCAGTTTTTATGCGACTCCACGCCCAGTAGAAGGGTAATTGTAAAACACATCGTAGAGGAGGCATAAAAATGTCACATAGTAGTACAATAGACAATTACAGATAGTAAAAAAAAAAAAAAAGTGAGAAAAAGTATTGATCTCTCTGAGACAGAATACGAAATAAGTAGAAGATATGAAGTGTTTCATTATTTTTACTGGCAGCGAGAGAATCCAAAAGTAGGAAGACGGAGTTTTGCTGGCAAATGCTTTAATATGAGAAAAGTCTAAGAATTGAGAAAATATTTGAAAAATAAAAAATATATGTGTGTGAGGATATTGAAGTATGTTAATAGGAAAGTAAAAAGAAGCAAATGTTCAATTTGTCCAAGAAAATTTATCGCCATAGCGAGAATATGCGGTATTTATGATAAAGATGTTAACGAAAAGCGATGAATTATTTTCGTTTATGAAAAGGAGAGCCTATAAATTATTCAAAAGCAAATAAATTATTCAAAATGGCATGAAAAGAGGAAAAAATTCATTTTTTTTTTCAGTGTAATTGTTTGTAGTTTTCGAAGCTATTGTAAAATGCAAATAAATATGCGTGCTGTTATTTTAAAAAACACCAAAAAAGAAATGAATACTCATTGTTTTTCAGTAAGAGAAAAATATCATGAATTATTCATTTATTGAAGAATACACAAATAGAGAATAAATTAATTTAAAATTTCAAAGTAAAAGTGGTCGGTTGACAAGACTTTCATTTACAATTTTTCTTAAACAAATATAGGTTTTATATAAGTATTATTTTCCAATGTATTTAATATTGGATTAATGCGTAATTTTTTAAAGAAGTTTAAACTAAAAAGTTCTAAAATCTTTTTGAAATTTTCTAAAGTATTTATAAAATAAATTAATTCCTTAACTAAATTTGTAAACTGCGATTTTTTAAAACTCTAAATATATCTAATAACAAGTTTTGAATTTGTGTAAAAGACGATGTATTTTCTAAAATTGATTATTCAATCTTTTTATCCGACTCTCAAGAAGTGTTATGTGTTTCACGCGTATGTGGATTTATTTAAACCCTTGAAACATACCAATGGTTGGATGGATTTAAATGAATGAGGTCTCTATCGATTCGTCTTAACCGTCCGATGGTTATAGGATAGTTTTTGTTTTTATAAATTCAAAATGGCGGCTGTAAAATACTAAATGGCGGTAGAGACGGAAAGAAAATTACGCACCAAATTATGTGGTATATCATTGGATAGGTCTTTTAAAATGAAGACAGTGTTTCATTGACTATTTTACAGTCAAAAGCTTCGTTTAAATATTTAAAAACCTGGAAGTTGTGTAGGTATGATCTCCAGCTTTACTGCAACTCTAACCGCCATAGACATCTATAGGCCTCATCAAAACAGTGTTTATAAATAGGAACTAACAGTTAAACACAGCTTAAAAGTCATCAATACAAGAAAAAAAAATGGGTAAGTAATATTAAAAAAAAAGGTCCACATTGATAAGAAATAATTATTTAGTTCCAGGTTTTTTAATTTTTTTTAAATTTATTAAATGTATATTTTCAAAATATGTGATACAAACTTTTTACAGAGTTTTATAAAAATACTACGTATGATCGAAAGATTAAATAATGCACCTTCATTAAAAAAAATAATGTTTCAGATAGTGTATGCAAGTAATTTATACCTGAATAATAGTGGTAATGGAGTGCGGGTTCATAATGGTATTATGATTAATTGAATTTATTTCCTGTAGCTTCGTACTTCACTGTTGAATATACCTAAACATTATTTAAAGACTATTTTTGTGAAGGTAACTTAATAACTGACTCGTTAGTTTTATTGAGAAAACAGAATGCTTGCGATGCCTTATGGTATATCGAACAAAAAGAACAAATGATATTAAGTACATTCTAAAAAAAAAAAATAGTCTCAGAATAAAATGAAAAAAATAGTGGGTTTTATAAGAAGTAAGCTACGGATGGATTAAGATTTTTAGAATAATAAAAGTATACGCTGGATTTAAACTATGAAGAAAAGATAAAAGATATTGATATTATTAAAGCTTGGTAAAGAAAAAAGTAGATATTATAATAATTTGGAATATTTTAATTAAGAAACAAAAATAGCGAAAATTTTTATTATTACGTATATATATATATATATATATATATATATATATTTAGGATTTTAAGTTCATACCTGATTTTTTTAGGTTTTAAAAAATATGTATGTTAATTTGAAAATACAACATTATGATATCCAAAGATTAATTCTACCTTGAGATCTCAATTATTTGAAAGAAACATAAGACTAATATTTCCAGAAAATTTCTAAATTCTTAGACTATTGTATGAAAAAATATATATTAATTTCATACAGCATACATTTTATTCTTATTTACAGAAAGTTAAACTATGATTGAAATAATTGGGTTATTGTTACAGTTACAGGAAAATTTCATTTTCAGCAAAAGTATATATTTCTGAAAAAGGATGAACATACTTCTCTAAAATATAATCTATTTAATAAAAATAGTAAAAAGTTGTTTTTATCGAGGAAGTACTAAACATACAGTTTCAAATTACCACTAGCTAAAATATTAATTTAAAGTTCATTATCTGAATTGCACATCAGAGAAAAATTAAATGAAGTGGTTTTTCACTTCAAAACAGTTAATTTAGTTAATTAGTATTTCGTTTGACATGGTAACTGAGTAAATATATTAACAGAGTAAATATTTTTTGAATTTTTGAAAAATCCATAAATATATACCAAAGGTATAACTTCCAAAAATAAATTTTAAAGATATAAAAATCCTAGAAAAAAAATACTTATTTAAAAATGTTTAACAGACAGATCATATTCAAAATATTAAAATAATTACTTTTTTACTAATTGTAAATATCATTCCGTAACTTAATGTTTTTTAATGCAAATATACAAACAATATTTTTATTAAGTCCTTATTGCTTATTAAACTTATTTATTATCTTAAAATTAGTGTCATTTTTTAAAAGATTAATTGTAAAAAGAATATTTTAAAAATTCAAAATATTAGAATATTTATTCGAGTGGTTCGAAATAATAGAATATTTCACATTAATTTTCCTTTAATTATCGCCAATTCACGACTGGTGGAAGCATTGATTAAATTCAGACGATTTTATTTAAAGCCAGTATTCTTTTTGCAGTTTGTTTGCTTTTTCGTCTTAAAATGCGTCGTGTGAGAGATATTCCTGAATCTTCGTATGGTTGATTTGTATCGGCACGGTAAAAATCAACGTTATATAGTGAATTATTTACATTGTTTGCAATCATGAGTTAGTAAAATACTAACACAGTATTCAAAAAATGGAAATTTTCAAAATAATCGTCGAAATGGCAGCAAAACATCTGCTAGAGATGCCATGAAACTGTAGCGTATAGTTACGAAAAACCGTTTTAAATGATAGCGATTCTTGCACCGAAAATTGAAAAAAGGTGTTGAAGTTTCTACATTGACAACGTTAAGATGTCTCCATAAATTTAAGTCTGAATCTCGTGTACCGAAAACAAAACCTCTCATGACTGCAAAACAAAAGCGTATAAGATTGAATTGGTGTAAATCAAGACGTTTACGGAGAAAAGATTGGAAAAATATAGTATTTTGTGATGAAAGTATGTTTAGTGTTTCATATAGTAATCAAGGTATTCGAATTTGGTTAATGAAGCAAGAAGCATTTGATAGAATATTCCTTAAACGTTCCATAAAATTTAGTGTTAGTGTCATGATTTGGGGTTGGATGGCGATGCAGAAGGATCTGGAAAGTTATGTATCGTCTACGAAACTCTTAACTCTCATATGTATCAAGAAATTTTGGAATATTACATGATTCCATAATCAGAGGATTTATTTGTAGATGATTTTATCTTTGAACAAGATGATTCAACGCAGCATTAAGGTACTTCCTTGGCCACCAAACTCACCAGACCTTAATCCCATAGAAAACTTATGGTGTATAATGAAGAAAAAACTCCAAAAAAAATCTCCCTTTAAGTTAAACTGAATTAGTGGCTCGTATAAAATCTATTTGGACTAATATTTATAGAAATGTTTATAAACACCTTGTATATTGTATGCAAGATCGATTTTACGTTGTTATGAAAGCAAAAGGGGATGCTACAAAAAAATAACTACCCTTTATTTCATATTCATAAGATAATATTGTTACGTAAAATAAAATAATCTAATATTTTGAACAAATCTAAATTTTATTCTAATTTTCAGATGAGTTTCACAAAGCTATATACCTAATTTGTTCTACTGTATTTTATATTTTGTAAATGTTAAAATCTTATCTAAACATTCCAGATTTAATTTATAAGAAATTTAATTGCATTTACTTAGTATCAAACATAAATAAATGAAAAATAATTTCTTCTTATTACTTTTCTCAATTATTTTAATATTTTGAATTTGAGCTGTACATAAATTTATGTTTAATCTGTACTTATTTAATAAAATAAATACTATTGAGACTTTATTAATATTATTATTCGTGATACATTAACGCAACATTTTTGATTTAATATTTTATAGGTTTGTAGTTTAAATAATCTCTATTTTCTATATTAACTGAACTCAGATTTAGTTCCTGTACAAAATATATTATCTTTTCTGTATGTGTGTGTGTGTGGGGGGGGGGGGGGGGTGGAGGTGAGAAAATCATGTTTCAAAAGCGCAGAACGATTTAAATTAAAGTCTTATTTTTAATTAATGATGCCTGATTTATTGAATGGTATAGAATCTAGACTTGTGGCGAGAAAAACATACTTTTTATGTTTGATCAAACAGTAGAAGCAAATTGTAAAACATTTGTGATATATTTGATATTATATTCGGAAACTGATTTCAATATTTTTTTTTCTTTTTTTTTTTTTTTTTTTTAAACACAAATATGTTATTTTTCAGTCAATGGATATGAGAAAAGAAATGTTATATATACAGTCTTTAACGCTAGAATCTTTTTTGCTTAAACTTTTAAGTATAATTCTTTATTCTTTATTTCATTATGCTAAATTAAAAAAAAAAAAAAAAAAAAAAAAAAAAAAAAAAAAACTAATTATTTTCAAAAATTTTAAAGATATTTATGTATATAAATGCATATTTATAAACGAAATTTCAAAAGAAAAATAATAACATTAAACAGTCAGATAGCTTTTAATCATAGACATATTTATACGCTTTTCTAAAATTTTAATGCCTAGGTCTTCACTCAATATTCAGAATTGTGAATAATACTAGTAAATCTGCAGATCAGGAGCCTCAGCGTCAGCTCTGCAAGTCGTTATTTTTAAACAACATTTGGGTAATATTCAACTCCCTGCAAACCGCAGTTCAAAGTTTTCAAATTACGCAATTATTTATGAGAATAAAAAATACGAAGTTTTCAGACACCAGAAGCGGTAATTTAAAAACATTATAAATAATAAATAACGTAATAAATAAAATTACGTTAATAAATAACGTAAGGCTATTCTAAAATTTTCATGATCTGCTAATTCTGGTATTTTTTTAGAAAATAATGTAGATTTCTTCCGGGGGTCTCAGACCCCATAACCACCCGGGGTCTCATTAAATTTACATATGTAACTTTTTATTCGTTGTGTTAATGGTTATCGTAAATCTTAGACTGATTTTTACATTTCCGAGACTTATTTTTTAATACCAGTGACAGAAGATCATTTACATTGACACATTTAATTTAAAAGTTTAGGTTTATGAACGAAAAAGTTTTTTTTTCCTTTTAAAAATAAAATAATTTTCATTCATATTTTCTGAAACGAGACGGCATTAGGAAATAACACTCATCAAAAAATATTTTTTTCTGGCAATCTAGTTAATGTTTGGCTTTTAAGAATGAAAATATTTATTTTCCGATACAATGACGTTATTTTCGGCAGAGATAATTTTTCGGTGCAAGAATATCTGGAATATCCTCCGGAAATACTTTATTATCTAAAACAAGTAATATAAAAATATTGTTTTTAAAGTCAATTCCTACTTAGGCCATCAAAGAAAAATTTAATATAATCAAGCTAATATGAGTTTTTGTTGCATTAAAATATCTCAATTAGTTGATTTTCTATAAGCAAGTAGGTTTACAATGGAACTCTATGGGGATTTGGCGAAATATTACAGATATCGCCAAGTTGGCGTCACTTTTGGCGACTCATTTTGGCCGCCAAATTTGGCGATATATCGCTAAGTTGGCGACAAACTTGGCGGTATTTGGCGACAGAACAGCCCCCCCCCCTACGGTAACCCTTATTGAAAATACTTTCATTGAAATTCAATAACCAATGGCGGCCATTTTGTTTCCCATGCAATACTAAAATTAATTAATTAAAATTTAATTAATTAATTAATATTTGAAAAAACTTTATAAACGTCAATTGTCATCCAGTACAAGTTTAAAAAAAATTATTTCAACCTGATAGGATGAATAATGAGTATTTTATTAACGATTGAAAATTTTTACAACATAAATATATAAATATATAAATAAATATAGGGAGAGTGTGAGCTAATAGTAGGAATTGAAAATAAAATTATCTTGGCTATTTACGAGCGTGGATTAATTTCTACTATTGTTACTAAAATTACATAGCATCTCTTTCCAAATTTATTATATGTTTATTGTAATGTTTATTGTTATGTGTATTATATATATGTTTATTGTTTTTAAATTATGTGAAAATATTTTCTATCGTTGAATGATTTTGAAAATGTTGCCGTTTGTGCAACGAAACGATCGCCAATCTTAATAAAGATTTTCTATCACTTTTTCTATCATTTTTTAACTTTATCTGTTTATAAGTGATTATTATACATGTGTTTATGAACTTCATAATTAAAAGTTTTTTTAAATAAATTGATGAAGCCATACTCATCTGAAGCAAACATATTTACTTCAAAGCGTTTCGTTGCTAGTTCAGTGCTAGCGTGCTCGTCTCGTAAAGTTGAGATGGCTGGTTTAAATTCAACACCAGCCACTTTTCATTTTCCCAAATGTTGCTCCTGTAACGGAGGAAAAAAAAAAGGAAAATTACGGAATTCTCAGAAAATATGAATGAAAATTATTTTATTTTTAAAAGGAAATAACTTTTTCGTTCATAAAACCTAAACTTTTAAAGCAAATGCGTCAATGTAAATGATCTTCTGGCACCGGTATTAAAAAATAAGGCTCGGAAATGTAAAAATCAGTCTAAGATTTACGATAACCATTAACACAACGAATAAAAAGTAACATATGTAAATTTAGTGAGACACCCGGGTGGTTCAGGGGGTCTGAGACCTCCGGAAGAAATCTACTTTATTATCTAAAAAAATACCAGAATTAGCAGATCATGAAATTTTCTTCAGAAGAGTCTTACGTTATTTATTAACGTAATTTTATTTATTACGTTATTTATTATTTATAACGTTTTTAAATTATCGCTTCTAATGTCTGAAAACTTCGTATTTTCTATTCTTATAAAAAATTACGTAATTTGAAAACTTTAAGTTGCGGTTTGCAGGGAGTTGAATACCACCCAAAGTGTGTTTAAAAGTAATGACTTGCAAAGTTGACGTTGAGGCTCCTGATCTGCAGATTTTCTAGTATGAATAATGTAGAGTTCCAATTAGGAAATTTTATCATCTATAATTTACCATATAAATCCTTCAGTCATATGGGCCATTTCCTTTCAACAAATAAAAATGGAAAAAATCGTCTGAATTGCCTTAGAAAAGCATTACTGCACAAAATAAAATATTCTATATTTTCTGAACGAATGAACCAAATATAACACAAAACTATTCAGCTAAATCCGGGTACCTCACCAACATATCCACTTAATTTCAAATGAATCGGGTGCTTTTTTCGGCAGTTATCGCGACAGACAAACACACAGACAGACTTACTGAAACCAAAACTTTTCGTTTCTCCACAGTAAGCCTTCACTGACGTTTCGGCAATTAGTTTTATTTAAAAAATAATAATAATTTAAACTAAAGATATAAACCCATTTTTAATGGATTTTTTAAATTATTTATTGAAAGCATTCTATAATTTATAGAAATGAAATGTACACAGTAGATTATTTTGAAAGAAACCTTTATTTTTTATTTTTTATGATGTAGTACTGAAAATATGTCATTGTTGGCACTAAGTTCACACAAAAAAAGATTTTTTTTTTTTATGACGAATACTTGGTTTTCCGAAAATGTCTTTTATTTAGGATAAAATACTCATTTTGGAACTATTTTAGGAAATTTTTTAAGATGATAAATTTAAAATATTTTGCTTTATTTACTTGAATAGTCATGTTTAGCGTGTCAAATTCCATATTAAACTCTTATTTTCTTTTATTTAGGTGGCATAAGGTAAACGCACGGGCAGTGGGACACGTACCTGTAGAGGGCACTAATTTTCAAAGTTTAAAAACAAGCTCGCAATCCATTTCAAAAAAAGGACTGAAAGAAATCTGATTAGCTAAAGTTCTTAAATGTTAACTTTCCACAAACAGTTTGTAATAATTGTTATTTTCCTGTATATATATATATTTGTTTATCTTCCAGAGTGTCTTCAAACAGAGACTTTTTAGCAAATTCTTATTGATTTAATTGAGAGATAAGGTTAAATTTTAATAGTTGTTTCATTAATATTATGTTTTATTTTGAATTAAACTACCATTCGTATACTCGATTACATCGTGAATAATTTGTTAGATTAGCTGAAAACTTAATAATTGAATATTATATTGATTTTAAGGGGTGGATCTTCTGGATCTCAATTACTTAATTTGTATCAGTAGGAGGCCGACTGCTGGAGCATACGCCAAAAAAAATTTCATGTTTAATTAATTCCAATTAAGTATTTTTTGAGGTTCTAAGATTTTTATATAATTTATTTAGTTTTTTGTTCATCAGAACCAGTAGTGGACGAGGACACACTATTGGTCAACAAGTGGCCCACTTCCGGAGCAGCGAAAAGGTAACATCACTAAGCTATCAGACATAATATTATTAAAAGAAATTAATATTCTGCAACAATTGTGAATTAATTCAAAGCATGTGGACTAGTTCCATGGGATCCAAAGAAAGTAACTTTTGATTCACACTAACATCAAAGAAAGTGATAATATCAGTAATAAAGGAGAGAGAAATGTCTTCTTTCTTGGAAGTTCTTGAAGATAAAATTGGAGAAGAAAAAATAAAATCTCTCTCAGAAAATAATGGCAATTTAAAAGGCCCTGTGGAGCAAGCAAATCTTTATTACTTATGGTTGAAGACGAAGGAGATTTTGAAAATTGAACCAATTTCCCAGGTAATCTATCTCAAAGTAATATGAATATAAAACACTTGTGTATATATATTTTTTTCTATTATTTATTCAATTTTTACATTTTACTTCTTATAGGGTACACCAGTTATATCTCTTAAGGTGGCATACACTGAAGACTCTATTGACACTGAGAATATTGAGCAGGAGCAAAGAGCAATTGTTGAAGATGCTGAGGTGGACCTTTACATTCAAGAAGGATCAAATGTGACTGCCGGCAATTCAGTGCCTTCAAATGGTGGGCTATCTAAAAATGTACTATCTCTCTTGAAAAGAGTTCTTTTTTGGCCAGAAGGGGGAGATAACACAAAGAAAAAGAGAAAAAGAGAGAAACCTTCAAGCAGTTGTGACGTCTCCCCAAAGGCTTCAATATTATAAGAAAGAAAAAAAAAAGGTCTTAAAAATATTAAAGATACGAAAAAGAAAGAAGAAAAAATTAAAGAGAAAAAACAAAAATTGAAAAGGAAGAGTTAAAAGAAAAAAAAATAGCCAATGGGAAAAAAAGGAGAGTCAGGAAGTTATCGCGCGAGTCTGATGCATCTCATTCATTGAAATATTCAACCTAACAACTCTAGTTCAACTCTTTGTAATAAATTGGTTGTAAACCCCTCGCACATTTTCAGATTTTTTTTTTGTTTTTGAATTAATAATTTTGTTTTACTGTCATTTCAGCTTTTAATTATCCTGTTTATTATATTTTTCTTATTATTTATCACCACTGCGAAATAACAAATAGGACAGAATTTTTAAAGTTAAAAAATATAACAGACTGTTATTTAGAGAAAGAACGCTATGCATTTCGGTAAAAAGAAGGTTGCTAAAGTGTCTTCTATTATTGCCGATAAAAACTGGTGATTTATTTTCTACCATTTCTATCATTCTAGTACAAAACACCGAAAATGAACTTTTAATGTCAGAAATCAGTGAAAATTCACTAAATTCATTGTAGTACAATTCTGAAAATTTTGATCACAGAATTCGTTAATATTTGTTGTTTAACAAGTGAAAGCATATAAGCAGATTTTTGAAATATAACTTATAGACCACAAGAGCTGTACAAAAAAAAATTCGTAGCATTAAGAAATGTAACTATTTAGATGAAAATGAATTTTCACATGGTGAAAAACATGTCAAATAATTCAGCAATTAAAATTATACCTCTAAAACTAGCTTCTTGGGAACTAGCTATTTTTAAACAATAAGAAAAAACACTTTACATGAAATATAAAAAAAATTACTTTGCAGATTGTAGAACATTAGTTTTTATGTCAAGTGAGATAAAATTAAAACTGATTTACAAAACTGTAGTTGAGGCCCTGATCTGCAGATTTACATGGGAGATTGTTTTACGTAATCATCTAAACTTTTATGTATAATTTCATTATTGTGTATATTCAATTCTATAACTGTAAAAAATAGTATAATTTTAGTATTTTCACACTAAACTCAAAACTAGAGTGACCCCCTTCAGGGGTGTCCACTACTGGTGCATCAAAAATTTACTATGCCCCCTACAGGGGCATAGAGGAATGTAAATTTTTATTTTTCATTTTTCCCAAAGAATGTATTTTGAAACTTTGAAAGTTTATTCCGATACAGGAAGGTTAGGGCTCGGTTAAAAAATATATATGTCTTTTAGCATTCACTAATATTTTAATAATAATTAGAAAAATGTCCATTTGGTGGTAATTAAGTGGCCCACTACCGGTGAGTTTACCTTATGCCTTGAAAATAAGATTTTAGCTTGTTCTGCTCGCGGGACGAACACGGGATAAAAAAAAAATAATAAATAATAATAATAATTCCCCACGAGGATGTTGCTGCAAGTTCCGCCCACTGCATGTTGTATTCACAATATTTTTTTTGTCTGAAAATTCATAGTACCGAAATAATTTTTAACATATTTTTCCTTATTTGCAGCTTTGTTCTGATGAAGATTCCATGTGTTTCATACAGCTTCTGTCACAATATTATCGATTCTTCAGCAACCTGGAAGTGACTTTGAATACATAATAATGATTCTTCTAACATGCATCCTGGATTTCTGCTGTCTTGAATTTTTTCCAATGAAGCAATTTCCATGATTGGAGGCTCGCTGATTTCAGTGGACTGTCGCTGCATTTATAGTATTCCGTTACTTTAAAGTTTAGCTTTGTGACCTGAAAATCTTGCACTTTGCTGGTATTTTTACTTTCTTCTATCTTTACAAGAAAGTATTGGTTTCATGAAAATTTTCGAATTCCAGTTTTCGACGGATTTACACGTTTTATGGGTCGGTGGGAGATTCCAAAAAACATGTTTTTACAAAATGTCTGTCTGTGAATCTGTCTGTCTGTCTGTCCGCCTGTCTGTCTGTATGTGACACAAATTTTGTGTGCGCTCTATCTCAAGAACTAATGCACGGAATTTAATAAAAATTTATATTCAGGTAGTCCCTGATATAGATTGGTGCTGATTAGTTTTTGGTGTAAATCGCCCTGCAGGTGGCGCTGCTATGTAGCATTTTACAGGATTACCGCAAAAGCTCTATCTGAAGAACTAATGCACGCATTTTTATAAAACTTCAGATTGCGTTAGTCCTTGACATGAATGGAGGTTGTTTACGTTTTGGTGTAAATCGCCCAACAGGTGGCGCTGCTATGCTGCATTTTGCAGGATTTACACTATTTTCGCAGTACCTCTATCTCAAGAACTAATCCACACATTTTCATCAAACTTCGGATTTAGTTAGTCCTTCATATGAAATGATGCTGACTACGTGTTGGTGTAAATCGCCCAATAGGTGGCGCTGCTGTGCTGTATTTTGAACTATTTCCTCAATAGCTCTATCTCAAGAACTAATGCACGAATTTTCATCAGACTTCAGATTTAAGTATAACTTGATTAATATTGCTGCTGATTATGTGTTGTTGCAAATCGCACAACAGGAGGCCCTTCTATGCTGATTTTGTCATGATTTGCGCAATACCTCTATCTCAAGAACTAATGCACGAATTTTCCTCAAACTTCACATTCAGGTAGACGTTGACATTAGTTGTTGATAATTAGGTTCTGGTGTAAATAAACCAATAGGGGGCGCTGCTGTGCTGCATTTTGCTGGATTTACACCATTTCAGTGGCAGTCATACCTCGAGAACTAATGCACGGAATTTTATATTTTTAAAATTATCATGATGAACACAGATTGCCATTTAATTTGGCACTGAGATAGTGAATTTTGAAGTATTGACATGTATGAGATAGAAGAAAGTTTTGTGATGGCCACAGCATACTAGTTCTACTTGTAATTGTTTCAGTTTTTATTTCTTGTCCATGGCAATTTATTAATTTATTTGTTATCTTCTGACGATATCGGTAAATCAAATCTAAATCTATCTCGATTTGTTGAAGGGGTGGTGCATAACTATTATTCCTCATTCAAAATGCATCCTTCTCCATTTTTCGTGACGCAGTGTTTGCAGTATATATACGCAGTATAGAATTTTACTCATGTTTAACTGAATGCTTATGATGACTCTTTTTAAACAGTTCTTTCAGCCTTCGGGAACTCCACAACTCAGTTTTAAACTTTTTTCCTGGTACAGCAGCAACAATTGTCCTAGTATTTAAACTTAAAAAATCGCAATTTTGAAAAGAGAAATTTCATCATTCCTTGCGAATTTTGTCTTCTGTTTTACATCGTTTGAATAAAGGATTTTTCAAATGATGGGCACTGGTAGTAATAGCAGTTTTATGGATGTCTTTTAACTCAATCAGCAGACTGTAATTTTCCCTTTTAACACCGTTTAATAAAAAATTCGCACTTAGGGAACACAGCACAAACTCGTTGGGTTCCACATTCTCAACTGGTGAAAAGAGAAAAAATAACAAAAATATCCCAACGCAGAAGGAAAACCAAAGGTACATGTGATATTTTTCCTTGCTCGGAAGGTAAAAGCTCAGAACATTCAGCCTTCACTTTAGCACTTCTAAAATATATTATATTAAGAAATAAACAGACCCTATAATCTATCTGATAATTTTTCATCTGGAAACAACTGTTATGGATGTATTTATCCGGATATTAGTTATCTGTTTACGGAACATCTTAATAAAATCATGCTCTGGTTGAATATATATATATATAACGATTTTCATGAATGTAACTTCACAACCAGCAGTCGTGTCGCATGTGGTAGTATAAATTGGCGACTGCAAGCCTTTCATTTACCATGGTATCCCGAAAATGATATTTTTCACAGTAACTTTTTTTTCACACCTATTGCCTTTCGCATTAGCCATTGCTGAATTCGTCTTAATAAACAGCATAAAAACCGTGATGATTTGTTAAAGGATCTACAACAGCAGAGACAAAAGTTTCACATTCAACAAATCAACAAATGTCGTAATCACACAGAGCGTAGAAAAATTATATATAATCACAGTGCGTAACAAATTCTCCTTTTATCCATTTACCATCTGATACTCACGGAGACTAGTTGTGTTTGCACTGGTTTCACGCAGAACCTTTTCTCCTTCCGAACATACTGTCGTGTGCTGCGAAAAAAAATTCCTTCTGGCCATTACCGGGAGGAAGAAGTAGCTTTCACATTCCTTATTTTTTAAAAGCTAGCTCATATTATTCAAACACACGATGCTCAATTTAGGGGAAACCGATTATAGAAGATTCAATAATACTTTTTATCAATACTAAATCACTATGAATGCGAATTTTGCGAAATTAGCCAGCTTTATCCACACTGATTTTATTTAAAGTAACTTATATTTGGTTTCCAAATTCGGAAATATCTTGAAGTGCCTAACATTTAAGACAACATAGTGGATGAGACTAACCAGTGAACTTTGTCGAGACCTTAGTAATTCCTGTGAACATGCAAACTCACATCGGAATCTGTTGATATATACGAGTGCTGTCGCAGGCAAAAAATCAGATTTTTCAGAATGTCACCCCACATAAAGAAATTCAAACTGCTGTATCTGAGCCATTTTTTAAGATAAAGACAAAACAAAAAATGCTCCGAAATCCTTATATCAAAGTCACATACTTAAGAAAGAAACCTTTTTCAATTTCTAATTTTTTCGCACCTCATTTTTAAATTCAATTTTTTTTATTTAATGGCCGCCATTTTGAAACAAGATGGCGGATGAAGCTGGCCAGTGAACTTGGTCGAGACATTGATATATACTATCCACATGCCTTCTTACATCCGAATGGGTTAATAAATACGTGTGTTATCGCGTGACAAATATCAGACCGTTTCAAAATGTCAGAAATGCTAGAAATTCAAAGTGCTATAACTCAACCATTTTTTAAGATATAGACGAAACAAAAACTGCCCCTGAATCTTCGTATCAAGGTCAAACACATAAAAAGAAAACTTTTCCATTTTCCAATTTTTTGATACCTCATTTTAAAATTTAAATTAATTTTTTTAAATGATTTCTTTTGAAACAAGATGGCGGATGAAGCTTGCCTACGAACTCGGACAATAAATCGGTATGTACTATGTACACACCAAGTTACATCCAAATCGGTTCATAAATACGCCTGTTATTGCGTGACAAAAATCATGTCGTTTAAAAATGTCAGCCACAATAGAAATTCAAAATGCTATAACTCAGCCATTTTTTTAGATATAGACGAAACAAAAAATGTTTCGGAATCTTTGTATTAAGGTCAAACACACAAGAAATTTTTTTTTCATTTTCCAATTTTTTGATACCTCATTTTAAATTTTAATTTTTTTAAATTTTTTAAATGGCCGCCATTTTGAAACAAAATGGCTTATGAAGCTGGCCGACGAACTCGGTCGAGACATTGGTATGTACTTTGTTATGATGACGCAATCATCATATATTGTCCTTTATATTCTTTTTAAATTAATGTTTTCTTTTTCTTTCCATGTATTCAGTCAGTCATAAATGGATTTGTTAAAAAAAGTAATTTCAGGCTTATTTCTCGTCTCTTCATACGGAAGTAAAACATTAAATAATAAACATGCCTTTTTAACGAAATGATTCATTATCATTTTGATTTCGCTATTTTATATCTGCAAGTCAACAAACTATAAGGGAGATTTACGATAATTGCGCTCTTGACATTTCGATATTAATTTAATACTAATCTATTTTTGTTACAATATTTATGTAGGCAATTTTCCTCTGCGTTGTTTATAAAAGAAATCAATCATTTTTATTAACAACAGGGATGTTATCCATTTCTCGCATTTTAACTCAGGCAATAAATTTAATCATATAATTATATTTGACATCTATAATATAAATAAATTTTACGTATTGGTAGGGTTGCTTGAAGTTATTTTCACAATTTCGTCTTTATCAGTTGATTCGCCAATAATTTAATTTATCTTCCATTGTTTTTATATGCAACGGATAATTTGGCGTTTGCGTAACTCTCTTATTGACTTGGTATTCCAGTGGATGTGGCGTGCATTCGATATGTAAATTCATTCATTCGGCCTGATACTCTGACTGTGTAACCCACGTTTTTTTCTAAGCGGCCCATCCCATCAGTATATTATGTCAACATTTCTTCAATAAAATTTTCATCTTTACTTTGCTGAATCTGTTTGCAGTCATGGGGATTAGAGCTCACAAATATGGGTTTTTTGTGAGACATCCCAATGTACTACACTTGTACGTCTGGCCATATCTCTAATTTAAAGTGTGTGTGTGGGGGGGGGGGGGTTCCCCTTCACACAAGTACACACTAAAATACATCCGTATCGGTTCATGAATACGCCTGTTATCGCGTGACAAAAATCAGGACGTTTCAAAATGTTAGTCACGGTAGAAATTCAAAGTGCTATAACTCAGTTATTTTTAAAGATATATACGAAACAAAAACTGCTCCGGAATCTTTGTATCAAGATCAAACACAAAAGAAAAAAGTATTTTTCAATTTTTAATTTTTTTTGTACCACATTTCAAATTTTAAATTTTTTAAAAAAAATTTAAATGGCCACCCTTTTGAAACAAGATGATGGATGAAGCTGCCCAACGAATTCGGTCGAGACATTGGTATGTACTATGTACACACCGAGTTTCATCCAAATAGGTTCATAAATACGAGAGTTGCAATGTGTGACAAAGATCATATATATATATATATATATATATATATATATCAACATTTGAACGGAGGGTGGTTTCGGAGTCTGGGGGTCATGATCAATGAAAATATACCAAATTTTTTTGAAATCGCCTTCCTCCGAACGGCTGCAATAGGTAGCTTTTTGTAATGAAAGCTACCTAAAATAATATGAGGATTTCACAAATTTATTTACGTTATGTTCTAGAAAAGACAAAAACTTGCATTACAAACTTTCGCTCAGATAAGTTATGGTAAGTAAAATATAGTAAAATTAATTCCTTTATCGTGAAAATTTTATTTCTGTAACTTATTGTCTTTTAACATCATTTATATTTTAAACTTTTGTCTTTATTTTCAAAAATACGCGTTTTAAATTTATATATTTTTAAAAAAGACATCTAGTTCATTGTTCGTAAGTAAGTTTAGATAACGGAAAGTAACTAGTTTTACTCATTTTAATTTAGTTTATTAAAAATTACTTTTAAGCACTGGAAGATTAAATAAATTTAAAAAACTACATGGATTAGACGTGAATCATTTCATGATTAAAAAAAAAAAATTATCCTGTGTGATAATTATAATCGGTTATTTACGAGTTTTTCTCGAACACAAAGGGTTCTCCACAACAATGACCTTGCACAAATTTTAAACTTGGCATTCGGCCAAGCGTTTTTCAAAAGAAGATTGCAAAGTTAAAGAGCGGCCATTGGTCCATGTGGATTATCTAGAAAGATTTTTTTTATTAATATTTCGGCTAATTAAAGACAATATGTTTTTCAAATATCATTTTTAACAGTCTTTGATTGTGCGTCGATAGGCCCCCCTCTGTCGTACCATAACTCTCCGTTGATTGGCCGGAAGTTATAAAGTTTGGGTGTTACAGAAAAATGCCAATTTTCTCAAAAAGTATGGGGCCCATGGTAATCGATATAGTTTCCCATCAAGTTTAACGCAAACTCCTACTGCAAACATTTTTCATAAATTTAGTTTCAGTAAATTCGCAAAAAAAAAAAAAAAAAAAAAAAAAAAAAAGGAAAAAAAAACATATATTCTTGTGTTTGGTTTTACGAGATCTATCGAAAGATACCTTAAAAAATTTACATTTTTTTTTTTTATTAAATTAATTAGCCACCATTTTTTTTTCATAAACATATCTTTGAAAATCTTTTAATCTACAGTGCCGCGCAAAAGTTTATGCACAAGCTAAATATTTTTATAAAATGAAAAATATACTTCGGAATGCTTTGAAATTTTTACTGTATCTACAGAATTTGATTACAAATACATGTTTTGCATTCGGAAACCAATTCATTGCGAGTAAAATAATAAATTATAAAAAACTGAAAATTGTGATTTCGCAAAAGTTTATGCACAAAAAAGAAATATATACATTTTACAACACACAAAACTCCTTTAGTAGTCTATAGTGCTTCCAGTGCACCTACAGTGCGTCTCATAAATATAAAGACACTGAGATTTTCAAAATAATATTTTAATAATTCTGTATTCAAAATTATATTTATGCATATAACGAAAAGCATGTGCCAAGAAAACATTTTACAGTAAATTAAATTAGAATTAAATAATTTCAACTCGAAAATTGATAAATGTAAATAAATTTGCTGTCTCATAAATATAAAGATTTTTACATACTTTTGAATTACCATCCAATAAAATATCCATTCCTATTAATGATAGAATATATTCTAGCGGACATGCTGTTTATTAAGTTGTATAACTATTGGGCTTTATATCAAGCTAACTTCGTTCGATTTCTCTTTACAACTCAAGGATGTTTGAAAATTGTCTTTCAGATGCATATACACTGTGTTTGAAAATGCCACAAAGATTCTTAACTGCATTTAAATCAGGGTTACGTGCGGGCCACAACGTGAAATGAACATTGTTGTCGGCTAACCATTTTTTTTTTTTTTTTTTTTTTCGTCTTGATGTGTGAATCGAAGCATTAGCCTGATGGTACAAATAATTCCGACCACCAAGAGTTTCAGCAGTTGTCAACAACTGACTATCAAGCAGTTCTATGTACTCTTTAGATGTCTGTTTACCTTCCAGAAACGTAATATCTGTAGTTCCATTAACAGAGAAGGCACCCGAAACCATACCAGAACCTCCCCCTTTCTGCCTACTGAAAAGGGTTCGAGATTCACGTCTTGAATCGTGCGAGTAGGAATTCCAATCATCTGTGCCATCCAAGTTAAACCTCTTTTCATCTGAAAAAATGTCTTGCATCCATTCGTCCTTTCAGTGCATATGATCTTTAGCCCAGATTAACCTCCGTTCTTTTCGTTCTTTTTTCAGTAAAGGAAATCTGCACATATGCCGGAATACAATGTTTTTTCTTTCTTTTATACGACGATGTACTGTATCCTTTAGGACCATACCATAAACGTGTTGAGAAACTTATCTGAGTGACAGTTTTTGCGACGAAACAATTCGCATGATTTTGCGATCGAGTCTTTCATTAGTCTTTCTCGGTCTGCCAGATCGTTATCTCGAATACAAATTGTAAGTTTTTGATAAAATTTTATAAAGTGTAGCTCTGCTTCTCCCAGTTTTTTCACATATTTGACAAACTGTTAAGCCATTAGCTTTAAATTCACGTATTTTACAAATCTCATCTTTAGAAATTTCAATGTTCCACGGCATCTTTGCAATTGAAACAAGTGAAACAACTTTGCTCGTTTGGGAAGCTTAAAGTGTAGTTCTGTGCGTGCGCATTAATTCTGCACGCGCGCATTCGAAAAAAAAAATGTTATGAAGCAGTTTCAAGTTTGTCTTTATATTTATGAGACAGTGTAATTTTTTATTATTTTTATTATTTGAGTCGAAATTATTTTATTTAAATTAAAACCCCTATAAGAGATTCATTTCAATGTTCTTAATATGAGGTATAAAATTTAATTTCTTATAACTGAAATAATAATATGTAATTTCAAAAACATCTGTGTCTTTATATTTATGAGACGCGCTGTATAGTGCTTCCAGTGCACTGAGATCAACTACTCAATTTTCCATTGATAGCACGAGAGTATGGATGGTTTTCGGAGCGAGTTTGTACCAGGCTTCCTCGATTGATGATTTGAGCTTTTGCACTGGGTAATACTGCTTCTCATTCTTGTAGACGTCACGTGGGAGGATTCCCCAGATGTTGTACATAGGATTCAGACCTCGGCTGAGTGCTGGCCAGTTCATCACACTGATATTCTGATATCTAAGCCATTCTTTTGTGCAACGGGAACGGAGTATTGATGCGTTTTCTTGCTAAAAGGTCCTGTTGGGACAACCTAGGTTTTCTAAACGGTCACAAATGCTCCATCAGAGTTTGCTGGTACATTTGTGAATTTTGTCTGCCATTTAGGAAGCAAAGAGACGTTTGTACTTTACAGCCAAAAGCGCCCCTTACCATGAGCGAATCACCACATTGTTACCTTCCGAATATGGTCTTCGGATCTTTCCACAATGCACGCAAAACGAATGAGAAGTCATTTGGAGCCTCCAAATTCCATTTTTTTTACATCAGAAAAAATAACACTAATCAATTCGTCACCTTAATACATGCGCTGTTTTGCCCATTCAAGTCTTGCTTGTTTGTGACACTGTTTCAGAAAAAGCTTACGAGATAATTTTTGTTTTTCTATGAATCCTGATTATGTTATTCGTCTGCATATGATGTCATGTGATATTTTTGAGCCAAGTCGATTTTTTATCTCATTAAGAGACAAAAAGCTAGTTAAAGCCAATCTTTTAATTCTGTTATCCTCATAAAATGTGGTTTTACTTGACGTTACTTAGCAATATATATTTTTGAATTGTTTTCCACGTTGCAAAACACTATAAACACCTGTTTTAGACCGATTTAAAATAAGCGAAATTTGCAAAAAAGATTTACCTTCAGCTTTCAGTTTCCAAACTTCTACAACTTTTTCAGGCGAGAGCGGCAGAGATTTCGACATTTTGATATAACCCGTACAGTGGTCTCTACACTTTATACTCTAGGAAAAAAGTCTCGCCGATCCTCCACCTATCATGTTTAAGGAGATATTTGCATAAAATATCATCTGTGCATAAACTTTCGCGACATCACAAAAAATGTTTTCTTGTAGTTTCTGATTTTCGTAACGATGATTTTTTTCAAAACTTGACATATATATTTATGATCATAGTATTCACCTACAATGGATATTTGAAAGCATTCCATTGTATAATTTTATTTTTATTAAAATAAAAGCGTTGAGCTTAAACATTTGCGCCGCACTGTATATATCGCTCACCCGCAGGAAAAGTGACCCATTTCGACAAAAGTAAATTTCACACGAGAGGTAAAAGAAAATTTACATTATTTTTATGTAACATGAAATTACAGAATTTAGCTCTGCATGCAGGAGTGAAAACGAGCATAAAAGTATAAAACACCTAAGAATGGAAGCATATGATGACGTTTGGAGTGTTGGATAAATTTACCTCCACACACAATCCACGACTCTTCTGTGGTCAAGAATGGAACAAATAGAGTAACAAAGTAATTTTTCATATAGCTACACTTATGGAACTTTTTTTGTAGCAACTATGGCAGACACAACTATGGCAGACTTACTTGTGGAATAAAACGCAAAATGAATTTTTGTGAGATGTGTCACTTTTCTTGCGGGTGAGCGATATATGTGAATCAATAGCCTTTACAACTTTGGCAAGTTGAAACTTTTCGCGTTCCTTAGATTTCGACAAAAACGGCTCTGATACACGGACAGACAGACACAAGAATTATCGTATAATCGTTCCGTTTTTACTTTTTAAGTAAGGAAAGAGATTAAAGGAAATCGCTATGGTATTTTATAATCATTTTTCATGTGTATCTCATATAATTAGAAATTTAAAAAAAAATAGTTACTGTTAGCCGTTTTTTGAGTTTCTCAGTGTATCTCGGAATTCATTAAAATTTCAGTAAGATAAAGGAAAAATGTTTTTAAATTATTTAGTGAATTGGTGAGTAATATTTCACTTTCATATGAAAACTCCATTATATTTAATTTTCTATCTCTTTGCATAGACAATTTTTCATTTAATATGATTTAAAATGTGACACCAGAGTATTTACTTTAGATAAATATACACTACACATATAATTACGTATCTATCTATCTATCTATCTATCTATCTATCTATCTATCTATCTATCTCTATATATATATATATATATATATTGTAAATTATATGTGTGTATATTTAAAATAGTATTTGAATATATAACTGAATAACATACTGAGATATAGCCCTTCACCAAGGAAAAAATATATATATAATTACGTAGAGGAGAAGGTCCAAATACCGGCTATTAGATGTTCTGAGAACTGTGCGCAGCGCAGCCTAGCGGTGATGTGCAGAGTTTGTAACTTTAATTGAAAGAAGAAAGTGATAAAAAGAACGTCACTGAAGTCTGTGTTATTTACAAATAGTAAATGCAAAATTGTCGAATCTACGTAATATGGCACATCAAAAGGTTTTCAGACATTTGTTTCTCATTTTTTGAAACTGTACTGATCGTATATTGGCTTGAATTGTTGATTAAGTTATTTTCTAGACATATTTAGCTCTCAATTGACACGCGCACATTATTGATATTTTATGATATGAATGAGTAATACCGGTTTTAACTTAAACATAGCAGTGGTCCGAGTACTGGCTACCAAGTGTGGTCTAAATACCGGCGAGCCGGTATCTGGACCTCTCTCGGTTGCTCTGCTTGAAGGGGAGAAAAATAAAATAATTAAAATATTCCATAATCAATAAATTATTTTAACTGGTTCAGAAATAGTTCCAGTCCCATTTCACAATATGAAAAAAAAAGGGCAGCCATGGCCGTAATTCTTCAGGACCGACACTGGTTACATTTATTTTGCAACATTTATTTGCATACATATAACATCTATTTTGCAGTTTTTTTTTTTTTCCATTTTCGTCCTTTTTGCCATGATGCATGATTTTATTAAAAAATATAAAAAAACATTCTTAAAGTGAAAAATACGTTAGAAATGAGAACTAACCGGTATAAAAATTTAGAAAAGAGAGCTTTAAAGTTTTCATCGAAATTTATTTCGAAATCTAAACAACTTAGAAGATTAACAAAATTTATTTTATATATGATGGTTAGAAACATTTATTTATTCAAAAGACTTACCTACGCTTATCGACATTTTTATTACTCTTTTTTTTTTTCATCTCTCGACTCATCTGTGGTCAGAATATGAATAGATTAAAGAGATTTGATAATTGTAGAGATTGTGATTTGGAGTGGTTTCCGATTTTAAGTCGAAAGAGAAAAGAAAATCAATGGTCCATAAAACGGAATTATCAGTCGTTGTTAATAGTGACGTTACGTCAATGCAAGACATCTGCAGAATCAACAGTATAATTATCTTTTAACCAATTTATAAAAAAAAATTGATCTTTACTTTAAAACATTCAGACCTACAAGTCTAAAAACGTTTAAAAAATTATTATATTGTTTTTGTTATGCAAAATCGTATTTATATTACAGATATCTTATACGCTCATTTGGTAACATTAAAAGTGCTTTTTTACACAGTATTCTATTTAAACAAAGATAGAAATTAATTCCCATTTATAGCCTTATGAATTGTTTTAATGTTTTTCTTTTAAAATTATAGTAAATGCTGAATTTCCGTTATTATTTTTCCCCTTGTATATAACATAATTATCATATTAAAAATTAGATAAGCTCCATCAACTTCGAGAATACACTCTCCAGTTTTATCTTCAATTTTCACGGGCAACAGCCTTATCTGATGAAAAACGGTCTGTTTCACTAAAATATTGCTTAAAGATTTGTGTTAATACGGTTTAAAATTAAAGGATTTTTGTTTAAAAAAACGCCGAAGAATTTTAATGTTAAATTATCTGAAAACACATATTAAATCTTTCTACGAATAACACAGAAAAGGAAATGTTAAATTTGTTTATTAATTTGTTATTTACAAAAAATGCATAATGAATTAGAAAATAAAAAAAAATAATTTTTAATGATATCATGTTTAAAATTTCTTTTTTTTTCTGGCATATGTTTACTACATTATATTTATAACATCATAGAACATTTCACGTCATGTAATATGAGTATACAAAATAATCATGTAAAATGTTATGATAATATTTTTAATTTTCGGGGATAGTATTTTGTTTCCTGATAATATATATTATATCCTTTACACGGTCTAAAAAAAGTTAAGATTCGCAATTAATTTGCTTATTTATCGAAATATGAGCGCTATTTTGATTACAGCCGAAAAGTTGCATCCATGAAATATTTATGATGTATGATTTCTATAATTTTTTTCAGCACATTAATGTTACATTATTAAAGTCAGAATTTATAAAACTCTATTTCTTACAAAATGAATACGAAATTTTCATTAAATTATACACTTTACAAATCTCATATAATATTAATATTAGAAATTAAATGTCAGGAAACAATAGTTACAATATGGCATTGTTATATTTTTGAAAGTGATATATTAAATTTGTATTTTAACAAATATTTTCAATAATTTGAATATTTCTACTATATAAATATGTGTATAATATTTTATGTTTCATAAAATGTTACTGTTTTCTTAAGGAACGTTTCACTCTGCAGTTAATATTTAGCAGCTGGAAACATCGGATATTAGCAATTGAACTTTGTTCAGATTTACTACAAAATGGAAACTTGTATGACGAAATTACTGTTGGTTTGTTTGCTTTCAATGATTATTTAAAAAAAAGCACTTTTAAAAAATGTGTTTAACTAGTATGCTTTATGTACATAAAATGTATAACCAATACGCAAATTACAAGTTGGTGATATTATTTTTCGATGCATTTTCTCTGTTATTAAGCTTGACATATTACAACTCTCTGACCAAATATAGGTGTTTTATTATTATGAACTTATACTGTTTTATTATGAACTTATACTTTTATAATTGATGTAAATTTTCAACTGGGCGAAAAATGTCCGTTCCAGGGCTCTTTTTGCCAAATCCACCAATGCTACGTCATCCAATTTACCGGCTACCAAGAATCCCCCGGAAGAATCTGGTGGATCTAATTCATCCAGCTCAGATGATTTATTTACTAATTATAATAATTGTGTTAAAGTTAATCTAGTATTATACTGTTACCTTAATTCATTTAATTTTGTTGCATTTAAAATTACCTAAAAGTAGTTTTAACATTTAATATTTCTGTAAAATTTAACAAGTGTTCATTTGGATGTTTTAATGAGCATCCAGACAAATGTATCACGTTCCAAAATGAATTTTAAGTTATAATTTTATTATTGATAATCCTCTTTTAAGGAATTGCTATAAGGCAGAGACTTCGGTCCATAAATAAGCATACAAATGAAATTAATTCTCAATAATTAGAATCAGCGCATAAAATTTAATTGATTACGAGAGGTGTATAAATCCCTACTTGTGATTATTTTAAGACATTTTCAGCTTGCATTGGAAAATGTATGGAATTCCAGAAAATATATGGGCGATTCTAAAATACCTACAATGATTGGTTAAAATATCCCTGTCATGTAAAAATTACTGCATAGATATTCCCACCTAATGTTATTGTTTTTTAATAATTTAACTTATTAGATCCCATAAATAGAAATTACACATAATAATGAAAATACTATAAAAATAGTTTTTTAATTAAATAATAAAAATAATTTTTTTATAATATTTGTACTTAATAATGTTATCAAAAATAAATAAAAAATACCTATGCTCGCCAACTCTTAAAAGTACTCAACTGAAACTCGAAATAATATTCGATTCGAATAAAATATTAAAAAATTAATTTTATCTTTGAAATATAATATAAAAATTTCGCAACTTCAATTGTCTAAATTAATTTACATAAAAAATACTTATTTTAAAGCAGTATGCAAGGAGGTTTTTTAAGAACATTTTTCTCAGTGTATAACCCGATAAAAATGACCTAAAAGTAAATAAATATAAAAAAATGGTTTTTATTTAACCAATCTATAAAGAAAAACACAGATTATGAGAAGTGCGTGTAAAATGCAAATAAATCTACATGTTATTGTGTTTGAAATAAACAAATGCAGATCTCTTCGCAGTAAAAAAGTCTAACAAAATACTCCATACATTATTCATTGGGAAATAAAAACATCCAAACATACGTAAAATTTAAGATTGCATTGAACAGAAATGTCAAAGAGTAATAGACCAATGTATGGTTTGTTTAAAAATTTTATGTTCCTATGTATTTAATTCTTACTGAAGGTATTTTCTTTTTACTTCTAGGCAGAAGAATACTATTTTTTTTGCTTCTTTTTTAATGTGGAATATTCTCTTTTTGTTGAAAAATTTGCTAAAATTACCTAGCGAATCATTCTTGATAATTTAGGTGTAAATGAAGAATTTTTAATTTCTAATTTTCTACCAATTATATGTTTTTTAAAAAATACAATGTAGGTTACCTGGTTAATTGTAGTCTTTTTTTATAAATATAGTTAATTCTGATAAAGTAATTCCTTTATGTTATCTTCAACTATCTTTATTAATCTAGTAAAACTTAAATCAATGTACTTTAAAAGTGTCTAAAATGTAATAATGGTAAATTCTTCCGTTTAATTTAATAGAAAACATAGAAAACAGTGTATATTTGTAAATATTCACTAGAACTTTTATAATAAGAGATATTCTAAATCATAGTTTAGATAATATGATCTACATTTTGTTATGCCAAGAAAAAAAATGTAGAATATTTCCCTGACTGCCATAGAAGATTTTGCAAAAACTGAATATCATGTATAATTTATCATGTATAATATCATGTATAATATGATTATTTATGCTAACAGCATATCCTTTGGAAAAACATTTTAAAATTCATTATTGATTCTTTATTCAAACGTATCAAAAACTGCATTTTCAACATACAGGGTGGCAATTATTTAACTATATGAAATTAAACCGTCATAACTTCTCAATGGTTTGCACGACGAAATTCAAACTTCGTGGTTAGCTGCAGGGCATGATGGGAATTAGTATGCGCATGCGCACTCAACTTATTGTTGTCGGCTATTTTGGCGCCTTTGGGGCACTGAGAATCCGCATTTCGCAATCGAGGAGTCTCTGGTGTGCAATGTCCAGTCACGGAATAATTGGTCCGATATTCGTAGGCGGGACGGTGACTACTGAACGATACGTGAATGTTTTGGAAAATGTTTTCATCCCCCTTCTCCAAAGTGACCCTGATTTCGACAAGATGTGGTTCATGTAAGACGGAGCTCGACTCCATCGGACAAAGAAAGTTTTTGATGTCCTGGAGTAGAACTTTGGGGACCGCATTCTGGCTCTGGGCTACCCAGAGACCACTGGAATGGGACACACTTGGCCGCCATATTCTCCGGATCTTAATGCTTGTGACTCATTTTTGTGGGGCTACATTAAAGGCAATGTGTACAGAAATAACCCGAAAAACATTGCTAAGCTGAAAACTGCCATTCGAGAGGTCATCGACAGCATCGATGTTCCAACACTTCAGCAGGTCATGCAGAATTTTGTATTCGTCTGCGCCACATCATAGCCAATGATGGCAGCCATATCGAACATGTCATAACCTAAATCCGAATATCTGTAGTGACGTTTACATGTTGAATAAAGTTTCTGCATTCAGTAGTTTTTGAATAATTTACGTTTTATTTCATATAGTTAATTAATTGTCACCCTGTACCTAAGATACAGCATAATTTGCGTAGTTTTCAACAAAAGCTTTAGTTAATAGTGAACGAGTGTTTTAAACTTGCATATATCAAACTCTAAAAAAAATAATAACTAGATGCTTTATTGAAAACTTTACAAGATTTATAGATTTTGTAACGATAAAATTTAATTTAAAATTTGTACATTTTAATACTAGTATCCGTCAGGACGAAATGTCGCAGCATGGAGACGCGTAAAATTAAAAGGTATTATTTAAAAAAAAAATATTTTATTTTCTAGATTACTGTTTAATAGTATAAAAGTAAGTTTGAAATAGCAATCGTCGATACTTCATTTTAAAGTGTTTGATTCAGGCGTCAGTTGCCTCGGGTAATGCACAAATGCAAATCTGTCAGCAAGTGCTCCCATACTTCTAATTTGGTAAAGCCTCTCCTTAACGAAAATCTCTTCCATTAGAACTTCCTCTAAATGACAAACTACAGTAAAAGTGACATAAGTTGTTTTGTGTGACAACACCTTTAGATGAATGTCCACAGCAATTTTTGGCAAAGTTAAACTCTGGGATTTGTGTATGGTGGCAAGGTATACAACAGTTAAAGGTAACTAACTTCTTCAGAAATATTTACAAATAGGTTTGATAAAAAAAATTCTTTCAGTTAGAAATGGCACATGATACTCAAAAAATGAACTATTATAGCCTGTGGCAAGCCTCGAGGTTGAAATCGTGGGTCATAGGCAATATCTTTTATCATACTTAGTGCACCGTTTACCAATACTCACTCCGTCCAGATATTGGTTTGTAGCATAATGCATAAACCTGTGTTTAGTTCCTGAGGAAAGTCCAGCCTTAAATCCAGAAGCGTGATCATCTTCACTCCATCTTGCTATTTAATCATTGGATCTGCTAAAATTCTTGTCAGGCCCCCGTCTTTGATTTAAGAAGTACTTCTTGACTATATTCTTTAACTTGCTTGGTTTTGAGAAAAAGACATATGGCATCTTCAAATCATTCAAGTTAGCCGAAAGCAGTATATCTTTGCGTCGTTGCATAAGGGGTGAGAGGTAGTCTAAAACTTGACACACCCAAAGTGAGTTAAGAGTCTTTCGGAACTATGTCTGCTCATCGCTGTTTTGTCTCAATGTGTTTGTAATGTGAAACATTTTTTAAAAGCTTAAGCATTTTTGTCCGAGAAGAACCAAAATGACTTTTATAGAATGTCTATTATATTAGAGGGATGTGTTTTCCGCGATGTAACTACCTAATACGTCCAAGGATTTAAACAAATAAGCCTCTAAAAGGCTCAATGCTATCTATTTTACCTTCGCGATATCTTTGTTCAAAGTCAGCCATAAGACGACATCCTATCATTAAAAGTTCGCCATTAATGAGAAATAACACTGGATCCATGCTGAGCTGTAGATTTAGTGCTGACTTTTTAAATTAGCGAACTATTTAAAACACGTTGGTTCTTTAAGCGCTGAGTGAATTGCCTTGTCTTTGACATTAAATGCAGCAGTACCTGTTGGGGCCAAAAGAATGATAGCTTCTGATCCTAATTGCTCTATGATTGTTTTATTAATTTCTTTGATTATCGCACATTTTCCAGCTCTACCATTTCCAATAATAAAAGTTGACTTAGAGAAAGTTGTAACTTTTGTTTGCAAAGACAAATGTTGTTCAGTGTATAAATGAAGTATCTTCTGCTGCGCATCTATAAATCTGATGTCAGAATTATCAAAATTTTCATGCAGCGTAATTTGTTGTTCTTTAGAATAATTCAGAAATGTTAAAAGTAAAGAGAGACCACTGGATAAGAGAATCTATGGTAAAAATAAAGAATTATCACCGGATGTATTTGAGCGATTTTGATTTGTTTAATGTAGCCCGATCTTTGAGACAATCAAAGATTGGAACTTGATCCATCGAGTTAGCGGATAAAACTTCAAAGCTCCTTCAAAGACTTGTTTGCCTGGCACAGCCCAAACTTATTTAATATGGTAACAGGTAAAGGCTTGTAACACGTATGTAACACACACACATAGGTAGTCTGCTATACTCCTCTATCAAACTTGGTACCTTTATTCATCTGAGTTGCTGTTATATCGTTATTCTGCAAATACTCGGAACGCATATGGGTTATTCTTATGCGACTTTTCCACATAGAATTGTGCTGAATCGCGCTTTACATTTGAATTGCTTTCTTTTAAACCGGCATTTTCGAAACTTCTGTGTATAACGTTACACAGATAAAAATATGTACACTAAATCTAGGCAACAGATAAAAAAAATCAGGGATTGATTTATGACCTTTAGTGAACATGATATATCACGAATTATCTTTCATTGCTGTATCCATTTTCCCGATCATAAGCATAAAATTATATACTTATATCCATTAACGTCGAATTTCTCGCTAAGCTTCGCGACATTTGGTGAAATATCGCGAACTTTGGCGACCAAAAATATGTCGCCATAAATTAAGCCAATTTGGCTGTAGCTGACAGATTTGGCGAAATTTCCATTGAAATTCAGAACTGATGATTCTTCTCTAATCGGGTTCTTCACATTTTAGCATTGTGTTCTCCAGTAAAATTAGCTAAAATCTTAAAACCAAGAAATAGGGAAGCTACCTTTTCCAACCCGTACAGGAATTTTTTATTTTGTAATCTACATATTTCCGTTTTCTTGTGTCCATTTTGACAAAAAATACTTATCCCATTCACCTCAGAATGTTCACTTGCATTTCAGTTGCAACACATTCACTTACGATGAATTAAAAAAAAAAAATGAGTAATCTTCAGTAACTGAGAACGCTACCAAATTGTTAAATTTGCGCATCAAACAACGTTCAGTAAATTATGAAATTGTCTATAAACCCGATTACGAAAATAGAAACATAAATTCGTCTGAATACAAACATACATACATAAGAATACATACATATAAGTAATACATACATGACATTATATTTTGTTCGATTTAATTGAGTACCACTCGTAGCCGTTCGGCTAATGCCCAAAATCGTATTTTGCGTATTCGATTTCTTTTCATTCAAAATGAATTGCGATTTGGAAGCTTAAAAAACAATAAAAAGTTCGCAAAAAATAGTGGTCGTTACGTACGTAGAAAGTAAAACTTCTGAAAAGGAGGTGGGGGTCAATCTATATCTAAGATTACCAATGTATCAACATCGACTTCAACATTCGACTCCATAATGGTCAGTATGAGGTTAAAGTGCATAATTTAGAACAATGGAGCTAATGTTTTAAATAATAACGGGATGAATCTCGTCGAATTTCGAGAAAGAAATTGTTTAAAAACGAACTCATACATAGTTAGTACTTAGTCTCTTAAAACAAATATTATTTTTAACTTTAAGTTACCAAAATACTAATTCCATACACTACGACTGTTCAAAGGATTGAAAAATTAAACTGTATTATTATACCTAATCAAGATAAGTAATTTTGATGAAATTACCCATTGAGGCTGTTATGTTTAAAATTACCGATTGAAAATATGAAAAAAATGATTTCACCTTAAGCCAATCATGGGATTATTTTTCGCGTTAAATCTAAACTTAACGTTATTTTCATCGTCTAAAAATTATCATATAGGCCGGGAGCCGGCAGCACAGCCGGCCTCATCGAGTTCACGGATGAAATTCTAGTATTAGTTAAATCTTGATTAGCATATTAAAACTCAATCGGTCTGCCAAGTCATATCTTGGTCGAAAACACCTGAAAACCCGATTTTAGTGGCTGACTCGTAAGTTTACCATTGGGTTTTTCTGCACCAAAAGGTACACTGTTAAAAATATGCAGCAATTGCTGCATACTCACTCCACTACTTTAATAGAATGTTTCTGTTCCGACCAATGAGAATGCCACATAATATAGTCAAAGTGCAGTTTCCTATAAAAGAGATGGAGTGAGGATGCAGCGAATGCCCCAGATTTTTAACAGTGTATGAAAACATGGAGGACAGGGAGCAGGAAAACACAATGGTAAACCTACGAGTCAGCCGCTAAAATCGGGTTTTCAGGTATTTTCCACCAAGATATGATTTGGCAGACCAATTGCGTTTTAATATGCGAATCAAAATTTAACTAATCCTAGAATTTCATCCGTGAACTCGATGAGGTGATTGTCTGTGCTGCCGACTCCCGGTCAAATACGCATCTCTCATATTCACATTCCCCATTTCAAAAATATTACAATGCGCAATATGTGATTAATACATATATTTCTAAACTTGAAATTAAGTTTGTCAACTACGACTTTGCATGTGAACATTCGAACTCTTGACTTGTGATTCTAATCTCCGTATCCAGGGCCTGATTACCAACGGGGCACACTTACACCAATAAATTTTAAAAGAAAAGATCGAGTTATCTAAACGCCGTATTCATGTAAAATTTCTGCCATGAATGAGGCAAAATTTTCTGTTTATTTTTAGTGGTAGGAATTTGCCCGTGGGTAATCAGGCTCTGTCCGTATCAGCAAGTAGAATTCCAGAAAGTTTTACTTTTATCAGAAAAAATGATCGTTTTCATTTAAATATGATGTCATTTTCCCTCATTGAAGCATTTCACCTAGCGTCTCAAACTCAAATGAAAAAGAATTGAATGAAATGAAAAAGAATTGAATTATAACAGCTTTTTTGTGCGGAAAACATGAGTATTTTTTTTTAAAGCGTGACGTCATTTTCTGTTCAGTTTTTTCAGAAAGTTTATTTTGAATTTTGTGAGAAAATGGCATCAATAAAGATAAGCAACAACGATGGAAGTAATCCAATTGCTACCATTTTGAAACAAATTCATAGAAAACTTTTAAATTTTAAGTTTAAATATAAAAATGGAAATATTCAAAGAAAATAGCTTGTGCGGGCAAATCCAGAAACAAACAGCTTTAATTAAAAAAAAAAAGAATTATTAAAATTGGTTCAGATAAAATCTCAAGGTAGATGACTAAAAAAAGAAAGCCTTATCTTTCAAATATATAGATTTAAACTCGCAATGTTATCTCTATGGGAAAATTTTGAGCCGACATTTCAGGCTGTTAGGTTGACGATTATTTATGATTTTCAATACGCACCGAGATTTTGGCACTACCGACGTCCAGCTCATTTTTTGTGTCGATGCGACAAATATTTTGGACGTTATCGTGTTAACAATAAGTGTAATTTTTGCAAGGAAGCCGGAGCTGTGCTCCGACAATTAATACAAAATAGCTTAACTAATGAGTGTGTGTAAACTACTTTTCATAAAAATCCGGTAAAACTTTGATAAAAATGAAAATTGTCATACATTATAACGAAGACTCAAACTAATATACATTAATTAGCATAATCTAAAGTATAAATAATGAAATGCTATTAAAAAATATTAAACAATATGATGTTTAAACGGTATTTTTGTTACCACATAATTTTTCTAATTATGAAATATCCTCGTAGGAAATGTACATGTCCGTAGTTAAATGTTTAATAAAAATCACATTAAAATAAATTCGCTTTAAAATGTTTTGAATATGTTAAGGAAATCCGACATGTTTATGCTTGCATATAAAAATAATTTTAACTATCCTTTTAGCTATCTTCTTAATAGTACAGTCATCTATTTCATGGAGAAAAATGTTTAACAATTTAATGGATTTTTCGCAGATTGAAGATTTTTCCTTCTCTTTTTAATCAATTTCATTATGCTTTAAATCCTATTCAGTGATATAAAACGCCATTGGAATTTTTCATATTTAATAATTCAGAAATTGTATTATAGTCTTATGAAAAGCAAATGCCATTTGAAATACATCTTTTGCAGGAAATTGTTCCGTGCGGATGAGCTTTGTATTAAAAAATGGATGTAAAACGCGGTTTACGACAGTTATAATTAGAATACGAATATGATTTCATTTTTAATTATATATATATATATATATATATATATATATATATATACAGTTTAAATAACAAAATAGTGTTTTTACAAACGTTTGTCTTTTTACGGAAAAATAATAACACTATGATTTTATTCAACAGAAATGTAACTTAAGTTACTTACATTCTAAACAAATTCAAGTCCAATATAAATTAATGAAAATAATAGGTAGATACTTTTATTACTTTTTTTTTATTTCACTTAGTTTAACTGCATATAAAGTCATATTTCACGTTAAACAACCACAAAAAATTCCATTTAAATTATACTGCGGAGTATAAAAATCTTCAACAGAAATTTCAAAACTTTGTACCCAAACTCATTGTACAATTATTTATATTTATTATCGTTTTAAATAAACTTATAACGTAAACAATTTTGTTTACATGATGTTGTAACTGTACAACTTCTGATTCATATAGACATTTTTTGGAATACAGCATCTGAAGCAATATATATATATATATATATATATATAATCACGCCATCACGATTTTCAAACTTTGCTGTACATCATAAATAAGTAGATTGTAAATATTGTTTGCGTCGTTTTTCTTTAAAAAGAAGTATCATTGTTGGATGAAAATGTCGAACAACTCTTAAAAAGCTTTTTGTTCTAAGTTGTATTATTCAGTTTTATTTAATTATTATTCTTTTTCTGCATATTTTTAAAACAAAATGGTACTAGAAAATGTTTAGTTTTTTTTTAATTTTTTTAAAGTAGTGTATTTATTTTGAAGTTCTTCTGAAGAATTAAAACGAAATACCTAAAAATCCCATAATCCTTTTTTCAATTTTTTGTTTCTGAATTGGCTCCTGTTATTTCATATGTGGTTTACAGAGTTATAAAATGCCAAACACTTTTGGCAAAAAATGATATTTATGTACATAAAAAAAAATTATTTTTGTATAGTTTTTCGCTGTAATCGTTTTCATTATAACGATTGTGTGGCGTCGTCATAATACAAGAAATTTGAGCGCCGACAGTGATCTAAAGGGGCAACCCAGGAACAGTAATTGAGTCCATGAGATCTTGAGATTCTCGTTTCCTGCGAGAAATCCGTTTTACAACTCGTGTAAGATGCCGATGGCTTAGTACTCTACCTCCAGTGAGAAGAGCATTTTGTCGTTTTTCATGGTATATCATTTTGAGGTGCATGTCAGTTGCAAGAGGGATGCTGTTGCGTTGGCTTGCGTACGTGTGGTACCAAAGAAGGGAGGTTTGACAGGCTTTGTGCTATGAGAGTCTTCAAAGGTTTTGGTGCTGTGTGCGTTGCGCAGGCTATGTATACTAGAGGTTTTGTCGGAACTGCCATTTGTTCGTCTCGAGCGGAGATGGTATTGTTGGTGACGTACTTGTTCGTCTGTCCAAGGTCACGAATCAGGTAATGAGGATAAAAAAAAAGGATCGAACCGGAGATACCAATGACAATAGGCGTCTACCTTTAGTGCCAAAAAAATCTGGGCCAATCGCTTCCTGAGAGAAGCTCATTGCACTGCAAGTACAAGATGGCGAGGATAACAGAAAGCATTCAATATTAGTAGATTAAGTAACTGAATTTGCGAATGTCTATCCCTTATGCGTTACATTTTAGTACTTTGTGAACGGTATTAGTATTTCTCATAATTGAACGTTCTAACATGTAAATTCTTCGTTGAATAAAATGAGTGTTTCGCAATTGAATCTACCCTATCAAAGCAAACAAGTTTCATTATTTCGCAAATACATCCAATGTGAATATTTTACTACGTAGAAGTTGTGGATGCTATTAGCTGGTGGGATTAAGCTATTTTATCATCAGTTTAAAAAATAACAGATACATTAGTGGAGGATTTCCGTTGTATATTTTTAAGCTTCAATTGATTTTAATAATGCGATCTATTAAACTTCATGAACCGTCAGATAGAATTTTGTTCAATAGACATTTTATGAAGATATTCAGTATTTCATTTGCGCCGGAGCCCACCAATGTCATCTCCGATACTTCAATGTCTTAAGTAAATATTTAAATATTGGTCGGAATTCACCGGACCTCATAAATACAGGGCTCATAAACCCAGTGAAATAGCGCTTCCAAAAAACCGAAACCTAAATCACGATTTCCTTTCCCTCCCAATCTCCACGCTTTTACGTTTTTTTTTTTTTTTTTTTTTTTTTTTTTTTTTTTTTTTTTAAATCAAAACACTCATGTATAATACGTAACGTGTCGCACACGTAGGATATAAACGATGAAATGGAATAAATTTTTGTATCAGCTTTTGGGATTGGTTTGGCTTAAAATTACATTACATTAAAAAAATTATTTATTCATGTATATAAAAGAAAAAAATTTCGCCTTAAAAACATTGTATTCTATTATGTTTCAGATCAGTTTAATGCTATTTTGATAATAATGAAGGGAAAACAGAAATCGCGGTTTTCTATCTAGTGATATGTGCAAATTTACGTATGGTATTGATGGCTGAGACGTGTTTATACGGCGTCACTCAAGAGACTGAACAATGAATTTGCTTCCAGTTCGATTTTCGTTTTTGACAGTAGGGTAATTTTAAATTTTCGGTTCATTTTATTTATTTTGTATTTAGAAATTTAGATATCTAATCTGAAAAAAATATTTTTTTTTTTTTGTTTTTAGTCAAGGGACGTCAGCTTGAGGTTTTGTTTGTTAGATTCGATTCTAATTACTTAAAAATTGCAGTTACATAGTACAAGTTTTACTTATCACCATTTATTAAAAATCCCACCTACTTAATAATGTTTAATAATTACTTAAATAATTTTTATTCACTGGTTTATTTATTTATTTTTTTTTTTTTTTATGTAACCTGAAAATAATATTTTCTGTTCTTAGTCAACGTGTGTCAAATTAAGGTTTTGTTTGTTTGATTCAATTACAGCTTTTAGCCTTCAATTGTGTACGACCATAAAAATCCCTTTCTTGATTTTCCTATTTATTTTGTATCATGAACGATGCCTTTGCTAAGGCTCTGCTCTGCACATTTACGAAGTGACTTTCATTTGTAAGTAGATACAATAACAGTGTATTTTTATTCTGATATAAAGCAATCAAACAGTGTTTCCCCTTCATCTATAAAAGCATCGAATATTTCCGATAACGGTGCAAATTCTTAATTTAATCTAATTTTCCGGGACTCACCACAAAAGATATTTATGCGGAAGGAATAGATTATAGTTTAAGATATGCACTTTTATAAAAAAGTGAAAATCGTTGTTCCATTCTTCAGCATATAAATGTTAATTAGTCAATTTAATTCATTTTTTTCATACAAATGCATAGTCGTGAACTATTCCTTATTTGTGTTAACACTATTTTCGAATCATAATCCCTACCAAATTTAATCGTAGAATTCTACAATTAATTAGCATTAAAATTAGGCAATGACTTCTATTCGGAAGGAGTGATAACTAAAAATTCCTTCCGGCCAGTGCAGGGAAGAAGAGTTAACTTTCATATTCCTTATTGTTTAAAAAAAAAAAAAAAATAAAAAATAAAAAAAAAAAATAAATAAAAAAAAAACTTGTGTTATTCACTCACACGAAGCTCAAATTTGTGGAGCCCAAATATAGAAGATTCAATACTAGTTATTGTTAATACTCAATATGAATGATAATTTTGCGAAATTAGTCAGCTTTATCGAAGCTGGTTTTATTTAAAGTGATTTATATTTGCTCGATTAATTCGGTGATATCTTGAAATGCCCGTCATTTTAAAACAACATGATGTGTGGAGCTAACCAACGAACTTGGTCGAGATCTTAGTAGTTTGTGTGCACAGACTCACTCACATCGAAATCAGTTGATATGTACGAGTGCTGTCGCGGACAAAATATCAGCTTTTTTGAAATGTCACCCACAATAAAAATTCAAACTGCTATATCTCAGCCATTTTTTAAGACAAAACATAAAAAGCTGCACAATCCTTGTATCAAGGTCAAATACTTAAGAAAGTAACCTTTTTTAATTTCTATTTTTTTTTTTTTTTTTTTGTATCTTATTTTAAATTTTACATTAAACAATATAAATGGCCGCCATTTTGAAGAAAAGATGGCGGATGAAACTGGCCAACGAACTTGGCCGAGGCATTGCTATATACTATGCAAATGCCTTGTCACATCCAAATCGGTTAATATATACGTGTGTTATTGTGTGACAAAAATCAGATCATTTCAAAATGCCAGCCACGCCTGAAATTCAAAGTGCTATAAGACAGCCATTTTCAAGATTTAGGCGAAATAAAAATGCTCCGGAATCTTTGTATCAAGGTCAAACACACAAGAAAAAAAACGTTTTTCAATTTCTAATTTTTTTGTCCCTCATTTTAAATTTAACTTTCTTTTTTTAAATAATTCATTTTATTGGCCGCCATTTTGAAACAAGATGGCGGATGCTGCTGGACAACGAATTTGGGCGAGAAATAATTATGCACTATGTACACACCAAGCTCCATCCAAATCGGTTCATAAATATGCCTGTTATCGCGTGACAAAAATCAGATCGTTTTAAAATGACAGCCACACTACAAATTGAAAGTTCTATAACTCAGTCATTTTTTTCAGATATCGGCGAAACAAAAAATGCTTCGAAACCTTTGTATTAAGGTTAAGCACATAAGAAAAAAAATATTTTTCAATTTTTATTTTTTTTTTTTTGGGGAGGGCGATTGAACAAAAGCACCAAGCAGGCGGTGTCTGTGCCTTCAGGAGAGAGTTTCCTCAACTCTCCGGGCTCCGCTAGAGACACCGTCTCCTTCTATTAGTTTCCTTCCTTAATATATATGCTCGTTATATTAGTTGATCTTGGAAGGCCTCCGTGAACCAACTCCTCCTCGTGAATCCTCGGCATCGGCTCGTGGTCTCGATTCCTTTGTAGGTGTTCGGTTCCTGCTGGTCGCTGTGGTGAACTGGAGTGAACCAAGAAAAGGGATTGCTTGGCTCTTTTCCTGCTGGGTGGTGAAAACTGTACCTTTTGGCTGGTCGTCTCTTCGTTTGATAGATAGGCTGCGTGATGTGCGCTGGGCAGTGCGCATGCCAAAACCGGGGTCTCCGTTAAAGGCGGCCTTCGAGCTGTCTTGATCTTTAGCACAAGTGTATTCCTGAACCAGGACAAGGGAGTGGGATCCCCGCTTTACTCACCAAGTTAGGTTCCAATAAGTAATATGAAATTTTTGTAGACACAATTATAGATCTTTCACCAAAAGATGTCCTGTCATACCTTAACACTAGAATAACCGTAAATTTTGCTCAACTTTTATAAAAAAAATTTACACTAGCATTTTTATTTGAAACTATTTAACTTATTTCTACATGATACATATTAAACTTATTTTAGAAAAAAAAAAATTCTGATTCGAATCAACATATTTTTATTTGGTAGCTGTCAAAATGACCAATATTTTCGTTCTAGTGTTAAATAAAATTGACAAAAATAAATAAATTTCTGAAAAGTTTTTAGCAATAGGCATTTTAGAGATTACTGGAACAGAAGATTTTTTTTTTGCATTCTAAAGATCATAATTACACTTACAATCAAATAGCCCTGCTTTATATTCAAGAGTTAATTATTCTTCCGTCTATAGTGTAAATAATCCAGATTATGAAATAATTCTTAATTTGTTGCTAAGTTTACCTGCTAGATTGTGCGTCAGGACAATTTGCTTTATAATGTTCGAAATTTAAGATACTTGTATCCTGTCTAGGCTGAAATGATAATTCGACAAACAGTATTCCATTTGCCACCATTGAAATCATAAAGTTTTTCACCTACAATAAAAGTGTTGTTTTTTATGAGAGTAAAATAATTTGAGATAAAAAATAAATAATAATAAATATTCTTTTCTTCATTAGCTTCATTATCAAAAACGGTAATTTTAGTAATAGCGAATTTGAAAATCTGCGAATATTTTGTAATTTGATACGCCATCTCCTTCCAAATATAAATAAAATTCCCAACCATATTCTAAACACACTAACTAGCGGGTGATACGATTCCGTAAGATTAGTTCAATATGTTTAACAAAACACATTATAATTTTCCCAATTATAATTTTAACTGCTTTTTATATAATTTACATTTAAATATAAAAATTTCTTCAAAATGTTTTCGCACACTTAAAAAAAAACACCATTGTTGCCAACTTCGCACGGCTGATTTCAGGCTTCTGCCTTTGTTGCTTAAAATATGGGTGCAATGGATATATGGGTAAATTATATAAAAATGATAATTACTTTGAAAAACAGAAAAGGAAATGGCTAAAGAATGTTACTTAGATTTCATTTCATCAAGTTTTCAGACACATTTACATTAACCTCGCACAAACGATATATCGACAAATAATGTAGCAAATGCATTTTTCATAAAGAATTATTTTTTAAGTTTTATAAACATGCATTTCCTGTTTAAGTTATTTTTTTTTATATTATGAATTTATCTCTCATGAAAACGATTTATGATCCTTTCTTAAAAAATAAATAAATAAATAAATAAGCGAATAACAGATTCTTTCTTCTATTTTGCGAGATTTTTCCATTATTCTCTAACTAATATAGCCATTTCAATCCTTTAAGAAACGACAATGTTGCCAAAAAATAGTTACTGGCAACCTTTTCGTTCATAATAATAATAAAATACGAAATTTACTATAAAAAATCATGGTTTTACCTGTTTATTATACAAATAAACCGCCGCGTGAATGTTCTCTATCCAATGATACAATTCTAAAAAAAATCCCCCGGTAAGTTTTTTTAAATTAACCGGACCGAACTTTTGTGGTTACTTACAACCACTGCCATATTTTTATTTAATTTGATTTAGAAAGTATTTTTATTAATCTATTATTCCTTTAATTTTAATATTCGCATTCCAAATTTATTTTAATTCTTTCCTTTTTTTTTTCAATCTTCCCGGTAAGCTTTTCTTTCTGGTGTAACATTCCATTTCATTTTAAAATCATAAGCGTCGTTTTGAAATCTGTACTTCCGGTAAAAGAATTATCTGGATAATTCCATAACTTTCTATTTCTGAAGTCATTTCTTTTTGTAGCTCCGCCCTTAGCCATTAATATTTAAATCAGTTTAATACGTAATTTCAAAATTCGTAAGACTTTACTATTATTTGGCATCTTATCTTTATGAAGTCTATAAAATTCCCTCCATTTTAAAGCAGTTTTTATATGCTTTAGCATCGCAATTTATGCCAATGCAAGGCTCTTGTATGTTTGTTCCACCAAATTGGTGTCTTTCATTTTTATGGTAACCTTTTCTCCCTTTGACATCGCAGTACGTTTTGCGCAGGCAGTTGAGTTGGGATTTCAATGCAGAATGGCTCCCCTTTTGCCGTTCTGTGAAGATTCATGTCCGCGCCAGCTATTAGAGTTCTGGCAGCAAGAGCTGAAATGGGTTGCGGCCCCTGGCTGCATCATTATTTTTTTTTATTCAAATGGTGCTTTTGTTATGAGTCGTAGAATTTGATGCTAAAAAATCATCTAAATGCCTTGTCCTTTTTTACTTGTGTCTCCAAAATCCCCAAAGGAAAAATGATTATATTTTCTCTAGTAAGAGCGTATAATAAACGTCGATTTTATGTGTTTCATCATAAAAAAAAAGTACATCTAAAAGAATAAGAGTTGTACTCTACGACAATGCTCTATGTTTTCAAGAGAATTTTCTTCATAAATAAAAAAAAATTTCAAGGATGATTTGCCATCTGTATATTTCCTTTCTATAATTCGTCCATCATTTCTGTTCTTTCAGGTCAATACAGGTAATGCTTTTGCCTTTTATTTTGTTCTAGATTGTCAAATATATGAGAAATAAATATAGATTTATTTTAATTAATGACTGTTATGTCCGGGTGACCTTTTGTGGCCACAGCACAATGTTTTTAAACAATATATGATTGATCATAAAAAAGAATGATTTTAGGATTATTAATTGGAATTTCAGTATTTAAAATTAACGTTAGATATTATTATTCTACCTGTCTTCCAACCACAACAATTATACAAATAAACCACCGCGTGAATGTTCTCTATCCAATGATACAATTCTAAAAAAAAATCCCCCGGTAAGTTTTTTAAATTAACCGGACCGAACTTTTAGGGCCTCCTGCTTTAAAATATATATTATATGATAATGTATTTCCATGAAATTAAGCATTTTAAACTGAACATTACAAAAGATGCATGCTTTATAATTATTTGCCTTATGAAATTCCATTATTTTGGTAGTAAATCTATAAATTTAGATTTTATTTGCATATGCATATTTCAAAATGCAGTAAGGCATTTTTAAAATACAACTATCATTTGATTCCTAAACGTCCATTCAATGTTGTATTTAAATAAAAAACATTGTATTAAGTAACTTCATTTAAAGAAGCTTCCTTATATAATCTTTATATTGTCAATATACAAAAAGGGATGCTTAATAATTGATGTAGATATATAATTAGTTTTACATTTAGAATCAGTTTCATTTTTAAAGTATTTTAACGAAAATGTACATTTTGAAAACTGAAATACAATGGTTTATTCCATACTGTAAAATTATACCGTTGGAATATATTATATTTTTCTGAATACTGTTTTTGTACAAACAATGAACAGCTACGGAATGGAATTGACATTTGTATTCTTAAGTTTATTCTGCTTCAAGATAAAGAAGAGATATTGTTATCAAGTAACATTCTAAAGAAAATTTTCTGTGAAACGCACGTAATTATAAATAATTTTAAACGTCTACATTATATATAACGTTAGTTAGCCTTAGGATGGTTATTAATCCTTAAATCTCTTTTTACATTTAAAAACACAAAAAAATTATATTTTTTCTTAATTAAAACCAAATTTGTATTTATTTTTAAGATTTTTCAAAAAAATAAAACAATCATAATAATGTGTACTAATATTATTATTTTAATAGTTTGTGCTATAAATCGTGTTAGCAAGCAAAGGAAAACATTTTACTCAAATTATTTATCACTACTGCAGAATAGTATATTTGCATTACATGGTAACAGAAATTCCGTCATTATATGAAGCAACATTTAGTAACCACAGTAGGTGCTAGATATTTTGGAAAAACAATACTCAATCTGAGGCAACTTTCTAAATGAAATAATTACGATTACAAAGAAATATTCCATACTATGCTAAATTACACTACTTTTGGTTGCTCTAGTTTTTTTTTTTTTTTTTTTTTTTTTGGCCTAAAATTTGCATTTAAATCTTTATTCATATTTATAATTAAATCTCAATGCAATGTTCGTATATTAATGTATATAAATCTTTTACCAAATTACATATATTTATTTCAGTAATTCACTTTAAATTAACGGAACCAAAGAAAAATCAAAGACTTTCTATTCTAGATTTCTTTATAAAATCACTCATTCATTTTATAAAAAATGTAACAGCATTTTATTATGAAAACCGAAATATTTTCAATAATAAAAAGAACTATTTAAAGATGTAATTGACGAATAGTTTACTACTCATATATATATTATATATATATACACTATATTGCCATTAATGACCGGCAACATTCAATTTTAGACATTTTGTCGAATATTTAGAAATATACTTCACAGATTCTTCTGGAATTTCAGGATTCAAAAGATCAGGTATGACCTCATATTTAGAAATGTCGATTTGATAAGTGGGACAAATAGGGGCCAGCAAAAATTCAAAGAAAAAGAATAATACTTGGGATCACCCTGTAAAATAAAATGCACGAAATGATCTATCGCTACCGAATATAAATAAACAGACATTTTGCAATATGTGTATTCCTTTGTGTAAGAATAGCATGTATATTAATAGATATATAGCAATTTATTTTAAAAAATTAAAAAAATTCTTGCAGGTTTCTTGTTTATAACATGCAGGGTTTTCAACCAAATTTAACTCCGTTTTCAGAAAAATTGAAAAAGTACAGTAGAAACAATATAGTGCAATTGGAATATAAATATATTAAATATTTTAGGAACTATGAGCAGTTGTATGAAATCATTTTTATCTGCGCATGCGCGAACGATAACAAGGATCATTTTACATAATTCAATAGACAACTCTATGGAGCAACTTATTAAAAAAATCTAGTCAAATATCGTAAAAATTCAGAAATATATCAGCATTAGAGTGAGCAAATTTTTAGTTGTCCTCTAAAAGCAGCTGAATCATATGGGGATTTTTCACAAATTGCCATTTTTAATTTTTAATTTTTTTTTAAATTTTCATTTTTTATTGATGCTTTAGTTCGTCTTGGATAACCACCAGAACGAGCCTACACCATGATCAAAAGAAGTATCAAAATCGAAGCATTTTTTCCAAATCTACTCGTTGATACTCACTAAATACTAACATTTTTCTGAAAGACAGTTAATGAAAAATGACAATATGTGTAAAATCACTTATCATTCAGCTGCTTTTAGAGAACAACTAAAAATTTGCTCACTTTAACGCCGATATCTTTCTGAATTTTTACGATATTTGATTAGATTTTTTTTAATAAGTTGCTCCATAGAGTTTACTATTAAATTATGTAAAATGATCCTTGTTATCGTTCGCGCATGCGCAGATAAAAATTATTTCATACAACTGCTCATATTTCCTAATATATTTAACATATTTATATTCCAATTGCACTATATTGTTTCTACTATATTTTGTCAATTTTTCTGAAACCGGCATTAAATTTGGTTGAAAACCCTGCATGTTATAAGCAAAAAAACATGCAAGATTTTTTTAATTTTTTTAAATAAATCGCTATATCTCTATTAATATACGTGCTATTCTTACACAAAAGAACACACATATTGTACAATGTCTGTTTATCTATATTCGGTAGCGGTAGATCATTTCGTGCATTTTATTTTACACGGTGATCCCAAGTATTACTTTTTTCTTTGATTTTTTGTTGGCCCCCTAATTGTCCCCCTTAACAAATCGACATTTCTAAATATGAGGTCATACCTGCTCTTTTTAATCCTGAAATTCTAGAAGAATCTGTCAAGTATATTTCTAAATATTCGACAAAATGTCTAAAATTGAAAGTTGCCGGTCATTAATGGCTATATAGTGTATATATATATATATATATATATATATGTGTGTATGTGTGTGTGTGTGTGTGTGTGTATACACTCGAACCTCGTTAAGACGAAATCAAAAGTCTCGATAAAGTAGCAACATTTTTTTCATATTAAATGAAATTCGAATTAACCGATAAAAAAACATTTAAGATGATTTAAAAAAGAAATCGCTAAGACAAAGCTATTGGAGAATGTAAAGGGTATCAGTAGAGAAATGATTTATAGTTATTTTATGTTAATCAGTCTTTTTATGCAAAAAAGTACATTTCTAACATTATCATACAAACAGAAAACCCCTACAATCATCGATATCAAGAACTTCTGCAAAAGACTTTGCTTTTTCTGGAAAACAGCGTCAGTTAAAAAGATATTCTGGTTCCTAGCTTGCTTAATCCATCTTAATAAAGAAACTTCATTCTTAGCAATTTCTTCATTCTTAGCATTTCTCAATCATTTTCTTGTAGTCTCGAACAGATTGATAACACAATTTGTTCTCGATTCTTAATAACTGTCGAAAGAGAACTAACAGGTATTCCGTAACTTGCTACAATTTCTGACTTTTTAAAATTCCCGTCATTAACATATAAAATCTTATTATTAATTTCCAAACAAAGAGCCATTTTTTCCCACCCATTTTCACGACTAGAGCTCCAATACAACTAGAATTCAATCAATAAAATATTTCTTACAAGAACAAATGCTATTGTGCAATTCTGGAAAAGGGATAAACTGGTTTCAAGGTAGAAGGTAGCCGCAAAGGGCACAACGATTTTTTTTTTTTTTTTTTTTTTTTTTTTTTTTAGGTGCAAAATGTACTTTGTCTTAAACAGTAGAGGATTGTCTTCATGTTTGCATTAAACGATGGAATTATTATTGTTTTCTAAGATTGCGTGATGGGGAAACTATTTTCCTTCGTCTTGAGCGATATTTCGTGCTAAGCGTTTTCGTCTTAACAAGATTTGATTGTATATATATATATTTATACATATAATAAAAAAACATATAAATAAAAATTTAAATAAATCGGAGTGAAATTTTATGCAATTACAACAAATGCAATTGTTAAAATATGCATACAGTAAGTTTTTTTTATATTTTTATTGCTCATAAATTTTGTGCATAAGTCAATGGACATATATATATGTATATATATATATATATATATATATATATATATATATATACATTACATTCCTGCAGACATTTTCAATGCTTAAAAAACGGGTTTTTGAATTTGAAATTAACATTTTATTTAGTTTTTTAAATTCGTCTCATTATTTATCATCTTACTTTATGCGTCGTAGGAACATAATATGATACAGATAAATCATTAGATTGCCATAGATACATCAGTAATTTATAATGATATATACATCACAGCTATAAAATGACTAAAATAAAACCAATTTGTCTGCGTACAACAAAGACTACATATTTATTTTATACATTTTTGCCATTCTTTATATGAAAGTAATAGGTGCTTTTTGATTTTAAATAAATTTTAGAAAATAGATATTATAAATACAGAAATATTCTCGAACTTCGAATTTTTTTAAATTAAATGAAATCAAAAAGTGAAAACAAACACTCCAGATTACATGCTTAATATTATACACTTGAATTTACGATTATAATTTACGATTTAATATTTAAAGAAAATATGTGAAAGTATACTTTTTGAAATAAAATTAAAATAGATTAGATAAATTATATAGCGAAACTTATAGCTTTTCTTTAAATAAAATGGAAATTAATATAAGTAATGAGTAAAACATTGCACATCCGATTCGGAACGCATGAATAAATCTTAAAAATTTGCTTTTTTTTATCACTCATCGTAATCTTTTGCTTTCAATGCAATCATAGCCATTTGTAAATGAAAATGACAAAACAATTTTTACGGTGAAGAAGTTTCCATTCTTTTGAAAAAAATACATTGCTTTAACTGGTAGCTTCAAAACTTCTATAACATTTACTGTGTCTAGGTGCATAAAGGATTTTTTTTTAAATAAGACTGTATTTTATAAGTTTATTTAGGAAATTTGGCGTTTTATTTTACTGTTTTGCATATGTCGCATGCTAAAATATAATATCAAATTATTGTAAATGAATGCATGTGAAATGTCATACAAATTGCCACACTTTAAATATAAATTTGTATACATCTTTATGAACTACAAGTAAAAATCTGAGCTTTGTTTTGAGGGAAACAAATTATCTTATTCATGTATTGTTAAAGTTTCGTTTTAATTTAAATACCAATTCTACATCATAATTTTAATATAACATTTCATTGACGAATTGCAATTTGACAGTAATTATGCACTTAGTTTCTACCAAAGTTTTACTATTATAATACATACTTATTTATAAATGTAACTGATATAAAATATAAATTAAATATGCCTTAAAATATGCTTGTGAAAAAATCATAAACTTATCCCAGTTAGGCATCAATCTTTCGCAACAGAAAAGTTTCACTCAAACTAACATTTCACTTTGTGGCATCTTTCATGTATGACGTTAATTTCTCCCAAGAGAGCCTTAATGGCAGTAAAGATAGCTGTGATTTTTCTTCCGCAATTGATACCACAGGAGATTCGAACTAGAGAGGAAAATATGAAATCAATATTTAGTTTGCGATTTATCTTTACATTAGAAAATGCATTAGCATATATTGAAATAAAGAAATGTCGCAAAAAAGCGTCATAAATATTTAAAAATTATTTGGATATTTGTCGCTTTTTACTACCATTTTAGGTTTGTAATTTGTTGTCAGTTTGATGATAATTTAACGCAGTGTTTTATTTTCTTATTTAAGTTACCCAAGCCAAACTAAAGAAGAAAATAATCGGAATATTTCCGAGATTGATTATACAAATTTATGTAAAAATGCCATTGAAAATATACACTGGAAATTCTCATACATTAATTATTGACGTAAAAACCGAAAAGTTAAGGGAATTGTGAACATTTAACTGAGCGGAAATCGACCAAAAAACGAAAATTATTTTGTGCATATTATTATTGTCCAGTTTGTTCTGAGCCAAAAACCGCAAGCAGATGCGATTATTTTTCACAAAATTACAAGCTTTTGTATTTTATACAAATGCAATTTTTTGGCACTTTAATATACTTTAAATCTATTTTTCTCAAAACAAATTTTTCAACGTTTTTAGATATTTAAAAATATTCCGTGCGTTATAATATTTCATCAAAATACATTAAATTAGTAAGAACGAACCCTGATATTGCTTACAAAAAAAAAAAAAAAAAAAAAAAAAAAAAACTGTACATGCATTTTAAAATTCGACTTCATAAGGATAATTAAATTTGATTTTTAGCTTATGAAAAGGATAAATTTTAATGAAAATCGATATCGAATTCAGAAAAAAATCTCTATAAAATTAACTATTGAAGATATTTAAAAATATATACACATATTTTTTTAAATAGGGTTTTAAGTGATTAAAGTGAAAAATCGAGAAAATATCTCAAAAACTAAGACGCATGGAACATTTTAAAATTTCGTCTTAAAATTTTACATTTTTCAAAATTTCCTAAAATTCTAATACGTTTCAAATTTTCTTTTCTACTTACTCGTGGTAAAGCGTATATTTCCACAAAATTTCACATCTCTATGATGAAAATTAAAGAAAAAATATTCAACGTCCAACGTCCCAATGAAAAATACATCTTAAAATTTAAAGAAAAAATTGCAAATAAAAAAGTAAGAGTACATAAAAAATAACGTGATTGAATTTTTCCAGTTACAAGTTCGAAGTTTACAAGGAAATAAAATTACGAAAACTGTATCGTCTCTAGCAATTTATTGAATGCATGACATTCATGTAATAATAATAAATTTATCATGATGATTCATTCCCAAGTTTGTTTTCCATTATTTTTCGATACCCTAATAAATTTATTCTATTGCAAAGTTTAAATGATTGTTTGGAAGTTTTGATTCGTTGGAAGACATATATTTGTAACTGAAATTGAAGAAGTTTTTCCCAGCATGGACTGTGCAAAATTGTATATTTCTCACCAAATTTCTTAGAATTTAATTCTTGTATTTAAAATATATTTTCCATAAAATTATTTCACAGTTATAGGTGATATAGGGTTTTTTATCGTAAAAGAGTTATGCTAATGGGAGATAACTTGAAAAGCTGTAGCACAATTTCATAAGTGTAAGTTTTTTCGTATTTTTACATATATATTTACAATTATATTTTATAGAAACACAAATATATATATATATGTGTGTGTGTGTAAAACCCTGGTTTACTGTCAAAACACCCTTTATATACTAGGAATTCGGAAGTAATTCTCGGTCAAGAAAAGCATAGAATTTCCTTGATAAGACAAGTTTTGAAACTTACATCCTCATATAATTTCAAATACAAAATAACACACAATTTTTTTTAAATAAATTAATTGCATTATTTCTAATTGCAAGTCTTCTACACTTGCACTTCGTGTAGATGCCCCTTTATGAGTGCGCAATTTTTTCAAAGTATTATTTGAAACACGCTTACCATGATTGTAATTTGTTGAAAATAATGAACACGAATTGAAAATTCCACGAATGTTTTTAAATGAAAATCTGCATTCCACATAATTTTAAAAAATAAGATACGAAAAATGTATTTCTTTTTACTTAATAATTCTAACTTTCCTTCATATACAGTATAATGCAAAAATAAAATGTAAAAATACTTTTGAAAATTAAAATAACTTTTTAAAGAAAGTAATTACATATATAATATATTACATTATTTTAAAGCCTACATCAGGGAAAATGTCCTTAATATTGGAACATTCCATTATATCGAACCCCTCATGATCTGGTCATGTAGGAGCTGCCGCATGGCCAAAACAAGCTGAACTAGTGTCTAGTGGCAAGACGTCAGTCAAATAAGCGCCTTGGTTAAATACGCAATTGTTTTTTGCCAGTATTTTTTTTTAATTTTGTGCAAACCAAAAGTTTTTGTTAACTTAATGAAAAATCATTTTTTAAAGCAAGAGCTTTTCTTAACTATTGTAATGTGCATACAACCGCATAATCATGTAGACTAACTAGATATAGCTGAATGGCTTTTTTTCTATTCTTATTTTCACCGGTAGATTTGGTCGTATTGTACTGTTCCGTTCTTCCTAATATCGCACCCCAGCTTTAGTTCTAATATCGCATGATACGGTATTACGCAAAATATTTTATTTAAGAGATTAATGTCAACTTTTGTATTTACGAAGTAATTGCTAAGACTTTTTTTATGAATGTATTTTCCTTTTTAAAGAAACATATTCAAAGACCATGAATTTGTAGTTGTTGACACTGCTGATGCTTCTTACAAACAAGAACATCCCGAAGACTCTTTTCTGCCAATCACTGACACTGAATCACTGTTCAGCTGAAACAAGTCAGACAGGAACAACATGAGCCTCAGCCTGCATCCATCGGTCTCGCACCTTTTGTAAACAATGCCGACATGTTTAATCGAAAACAGTCCTGCTGTGTATCCTCATCGCCATAAACAAGTGGTAGCAAAGTTTCTTAGACGGGTATAAGACCATTGCAACTTCTCAATGAGAAAAACGTTCAAGTAATCAAAACAGGTCGTGCAAGTTGCTCAGCAACGATTCTGATAAGTACTCCATATAAAGTAAAACTTTGTGAAGATCTTGATAAAAAGAAAAAGACTAAGGTTGCAAAAAAAATTATGTCCCAAATAATGCAAAAATACCCCCCCCCCCAAAAAAAAAAAAAAAAATCATACCTAATAAGGAAGCTATTGGAAAGAAGAAAAAATGATTAAACGTCAGACGTTATTGAAGATATTCTCAGAATCAGACGAAGATCCTGATCAACCGTTGACAGTGTCTACTGACGACGAAGACAGCCAAAATGATTGTGAATGTCCTTTCTGGAACCAACTCTTCTCAACTGACAGACGTCGAGAAAAATGGATCATTGGAATTAAATATAGTATTTGGTGTCAGGGGCAATATCTGTAGCTACTGAATATAAAATCTACACTTGTGATTTCTTTTTAAATAGCTAATTTCCATCCATATGTACAAATGACAATTTATGGCCTGACTTCTTTGTAAAATATTATAATCCGACAAAAATTAGTTCTTTATTAAATATAATGACAATATATAATGTCCTTTATATTTATTTGCCTTCCATATTCCACTGTTATGACCTCTACAAAATAGTATCCCAAATATCGCCCTGTGTAATATCAGGAATGCACATGGTGCGATATAAGGGAAAAAATTCCAAAACATACTTTTTGTGGTTTTATTTATATATATATATATATATATATATATATATATATATTATTATTATTATTTGAGCTATTGAACTGATTGTTTGTGGTATGTAGAGTCAATAACGTATCTACGAAAATCACGTGAATGTTATTAGTTAAATTGAAAAATAACAAATATATAAAATGTTTAAAAGGGTTACGATGTTACAGGCGTTACCCCTTCCTAAAATATAACTTCCAAGTTTGCAATACAAATTTATATCCCGATAATAATAATGGAAATGACAATAAGAAATATAATAATGACTCTACTGCTTTTATTGCAACTTAACCAAACACATTTTTGCCGTCTTTAATTGTCAGAAACAAAATATATACTGAAAAAACTCATTAATGGTTTATCCTAAAGTAATTCCCATCGGCTGCTAGCACCTTCATCAAATATTCCCCAGCTTCTCAATGCTTTCGTGGTAAACCTCTTATTCAATAAAATTAATCAAAGACTGTAATTATACAAGATTTATATTAAAAGGCACAGGATATTTTTATATTTTTATAAAATTCTTTCCGTTTTTTTTTTTTTTTGTTTTTTGTTTTTTTTTTTGTTTTTTTTTTTTTTTTTTTTGTAAGGGATAAACAGAATTTAAAAAGTCTTGTTAATTGGTGTATAGAGCGTTAAAATATTTCAAAGAAAACTTTTTCTTTCTTATTTACGTAAAATCTGAAATCTAGGAAATTATATAAAAAGACGTTTTAATTGGACGTTTATATAAAAAGTAAATTGATTTTACAGCTCAATAGAATTTAAGATATTGTGAAACTAAATTTTTAAAAATACTTTCAGTTATAATATACAGTGTGTCCACGTATAAACTGACCGACCTTTATTTTTGCAACCATTGGTCCTAGATGCCTACTTCCAATTACTAAAATGGTTTAAATAAGGTAAAGAATTATTTTTAAAGCAATTTGGATGAAGAAAAACATTTATTAAAAAATTACGAAATTTAAATTTTTATACGGTCCTCCGGTCCTATAAGTTATACTTACTAAAAATTACTGTGACACTAACAAGTAAGACAAAAAAAATCCCATTCACCTAACATTAAAATTGACCGAGTTATGAAACTTTGAAATGCAAGACTCATACCACTTTTTTGCATGTCAAAACAGATGATTTCGGCCATGCTTTCAGGCGTCTTGTATAAAGTACTTAAACTTATTTCAAGGTATCTGCGCTTTGAAAGAAATCGTACAAAACTTACGATTAACTTTTATTAGTTAAGTTTCAGATTAGTTAAATTAATTGTATTTTAACATATGTTTTATTTTGTAAGGATTTGAGGCGATAATTTCTTTTAACTAATATTATGTTATTTTCACACTGTTTTATTCAACTGCAATGATCGTCTTTCCAGTTTAAAGGGACAAGGGACCTTTAAAACCTTAAAAATCAATTTTTTTTATTTTTTGTAAATTTCGCTTTAAATATTATTCAAGGGTACATTATATGCATTATGGCAAGCATTTATCAGAAAAAAACAGAAAAAAAAATTTTTTTGAGAAAAAAAGGGAATTTTATGCGTTGTCTTAGAAATCTTCGAAATGCCCCCTTCGCGTTCCATATCAATGAAAATCCCCAATATTTTTTATAAAAGTTTGGTTTATATATATAAATAAAACAGTGCATTGAATTTTATATATTTGAATATAAAGGTTTAAAAAAAAAAATCCAAATTTTTCGAAATTTGTAAAAAAAAAAAAAAAAAAAAAAAAAATCAATTTTTTTTTTTTTTGTAAGTTTTAATTTAAATATTACTCAAGGGTTCATTATATGCATTATGGCATCTATTTATCACAAAAAAATAAAAAATAAATTATTTTTGAGAAAAAAATGGAGTTTTACGCGTTGTCTTAGAAATCATCGAATTGCGACTTGCGCGTTCGATATCAATGAAAATCCCCAATATTTTTTTTTTAAATAAAAGTTTGGTTTATATATATAAATAAAACTGTGCAGATAATTTTATATTATTTGAATACAAAAATTTTAAAAAAATTGAAAAATTTTGAAATTTTTTCGAAAAATTTTCAAAAAAATTAGATTTTTTTAACCTTTATATTCAAATATATAAAATTTTATGCCCATTTTTATTTATATATAATAACCAGGCTTTTATAAAAAATATTGGGGATTTTCATTGATTAGGAACGCGCAAGCCGCATTTCGAAGATTTCTAAGGCGACGCGTAAAATTCCACTTTTTTCTCTCTTTTTTTTTTTTTTTTTTTTTTTTTTTTTTTGTGATAAATGCTTAGTATAATGCATATAATGTACCCTTGAATAACATTTAAATTGAAATTTACAAAAAAATAAAAAATTGATTTTTATGGTTTTAAAGGTCCCTTGTGCCCTTAAAATTTGTACTCGAACTTTAACTTACTTTCAAATGGTCGATCGAAGTTAAATTTACATACTGACTTAAATCCGATTTCAATGCAATATTATTATTATTTTTGACTCTTACCATCTTATACATACTTATATTAGAGGATAACACAAAAAAATTCGGATAGACCGTCAAGGAGTTTAACAAAAGAGTTTTAGATTAGATAACATAAACCTGCGATGGTTGTGTTTTTTAACTTTTATAATTACATTTTATGTCTTTTTTAACGCTGAATAAAAAAAAAAAAAAAAGACCTTGACTTTTAACCATCATGTCAAGATTTTTCGCAAATCGTAAATCTCAAGGTTAAAAAACAGCAAAAAATCTGATGCTATGAAATAGATGTAAGACTTTTTTATTCAATTTAATTTTATTTAATTCAGTAATTTATTAGATTATTTGACTTATATTGGGTTTATTTTCAGCTAATCAGCTCGGGGGTCCGATGAGGTTGTAAGGGAAGGGGGGGATCAATTTTAACTTTTAGCTTTTTAACTTTGAAATTTGCGATTTGAGAAAATTCCTGAAGTGATGGTTTAAAATTATATTCATTTTTAGATTCAGTGCTAAAAAATACATAAGAATCAATTTTCAAAAGCTAAAAAACATGCCACAACCCAAAATTTGAAAAACAGTGTAATCTAACATCATTTTAAAATATGTATCATTGTGTAAACAATTGAGACTGTTGTTTTGCATCCTTTTATTTAACAAAAAAACTGTTATTTTTATCCTCTTATAATGTTCAGTCCAAATTGTACGTTTTGCAGTAATATGTCAGAATGATTAAAGCTTTCAAATTTATATTGCAATGCTAATTTTACTCTCAACCATTTCTTTAATATTTCTGACGAAATTATATTTCTACCAAATTTGTGAATGTCCCTTAATATGCAACAAGAAATATACTCCAATTTTAAACAGCTATTACTGGGTCAATTTTAATCATAGAATAACGGGACTTTTTTTGACTTACTTGCCAGTGTAATAGGGAAAGTTTACTAAATATAAGTTATACGACCGGGGGACCGTATAAAGGTTTAGATTCGGTAATTCTTCATTAAATTGTTTTTTCGCATAAAACTTTTTTATCTTAAACCTGCACAAAATTTTGTTCATTTTTGTAATTGGAAGTATGCATCTAGGTCCAACGGTTGAGAAAATAAAGGTCGGTCAGGTTATGCGTGGGCACACTGTATAAAGGAATATGTATATAAAGTAATATGTAAGCTATTTTAACTATGGCATTAAAAAAAAAGTTGCATATTCAAAAATTGAGATTCAATTTTTTCTTCCTTTTATTGAAATAATTATATTCGTAATCTGAAAACTCTAGTAAATTTAATGTTTAAGGACGGTATATTTTTGTATGCGTTGAAATCTATAAGAATAAACTTATACTTTCCAGTTTTTACTTAAAGGGAATTTCTGAAATAAAAAAAACGAAAGTAATCAATATCTAAAGGAATGTGCAGTGTATGTGAAAAATATCCTGGTATTTAAAACTCTCAGAAGAACCCTTTAGATATCGGAATTCCAAAATAGATCCTTTGACTAAAAATTCTTAGAATATTCACAGACAAATATGATAGCTTTCTTTAATAGATAAAAAAAATCCACGTGCATAGAAAGAATTTATAAACGCATAATAACCAATACTTTCTCTTGAGAATTTAAAGTATTTTTACGCTTTCTTCCAATTTATTGAGTACTATCTTTTAAAAATATAATACAGTGCTTTAGTATTTTATTTTATTACGATAAGCAAAATGCTGAATAAATATCATTTCATTTAAAAATAAGCAAAAACTAATTTCTGCAGAGGAAACATTTAAGAAAAGTTTATAAGCATATTTGCAGGTAACTAAAAAAAATGTATATACATAAAACTGCTAATAATAATACAAATACTAATTATAAGAACGTTGTGAAATTCTGTATAGAAACAAACTTGCCAATCCTTTTTTTTTCACTTTATCAAACTTATTAGAGGTGAGAAAAATTACAGTTCCGATTAATTTAAATTTTAAGAAAACCCAAAAAAAGAATAATAAATATAAAATAAATCGAGACTTTATTCCAACTCGACTGGTACCGGTTTCAAATTTCTATTATTTTTGTGACATAATTAGTTTGGCATATCTGTGCCGCATGTATATAATTTTGATATAAACACTATAAACCAGCATCTTTCTAAAAATTTTAATAATAGAATTAGATATAATACCCACGATGGTGTCTCCACTTTGTTGCAATGGTGTCGGCATGGGTGGGTCGATAAAAAGCGAAATTTTTCAGATTAATTTCTAATAGCGCAGAAAAGTTGGCTTTTGTAATTAGAAGAATAGCGCCAAAATATTTTTGAAATTGGTTAATACCTTTTGGTCTGACAATGCACTTGAATTTTTGAAAAAATGAAGAAAAGTGGTGATTTTTGAAATTAATGAAGAAAATTGAAAAATATTCAGAGCTGCTTCTAATAGTGCGTAAATGTCACCATATCAAATTAGAAGAATAACACACACAAAAAAAAAATAAATCGGTTGATATCTTTAGGTCGCGCATTGCACTTGTATTTTGGAAAATATAACCAAAATTGACAATTTTTTAAATTACACGATGAAAAAAAAAAAAAAAATATATATATATATATATTCAGACCTACAAAAATATGCTGACCGAAAGAGCAAGAACTTTCCGAGGTTTTGCGACACCAAGTTCAATTGTAGTGCTCATGATTACTCATAACTTAATGACCGGTCTACCTGCAAGTTTACTCCACCTTCCATATTGCACAGAACAAGCTCACAGAGTTCTTTGTCTGACACTGATTCAAAAGCTACCTGAGACAGCCACACACTGCATTGCTTTCCGAATCTGTCTGAATCTCGATTCCCTTATTGTTCTCTTTCATCTGTGATCATTGATAATCACAGGTTTTTGGTATAAAAAAGACTCCGTTAGGCTCAGTAACAGAGTGTATCACTTCCTCCAATTATTTTTGGTAATTGACGCGATATTGTAATTATCTTCAACAGATGCATTTCTACTAGAATAATAGAAGGATTCTTATTAATGTCAAACAATATAGACGAACATGTCTACATGGCATATAAAACTAACTGTTTCAACTCATTGACGGGGTTTTTAATGGACACATAGAGTCTGAGAATTCTGTTTGTGGTCGTTAATGAGAAATCAGCCCTCGATTACGAACAGTAAGATTCCCAGGACAGAAACCTAACGCACAGCTTTCAATATTTAAAGAAGATATATATTTTAAATCTTAATTGAAGTCATTTGTTTTATTAACAGACATTGCTGGGATATTGCAATTGATTAATTGAAATTTGACAACAAATAGTGTTACATAAGCAGGTAGTTGCTTACAATGTTAAAAATCGGCAGGGAACTGCTTAATCATTTTACCTTTTTTGTAAATAACTGTTACTTGACAATATTGTTAATGGAATACGACCATGTTATTGACCATATTATGGTCACGATCATAAAAAATACGGTCGAATGTCTGGGCAGTTTGCTGCAATTTCTTAACTGTGTACCTACAGAACAAGAAAATAATGCCGGTCCTTTTCTCTTTCTATCAATATGTTGAAACAAGTGTCTAAAAGGCATTTCAATAAAAGGCAAAACGCATATAAACCAATGAAAGAGCCTACCTATCGGAATTTTGGGCCTACCTATCGGCATTTCTAAATTCCAAATAGTCCCTTATTATCTATCCCGTATTGTTAGAAGTGCCTTCACATCCAGCTACAATGACTTCATCTATAGGAGATGTTCTTTTCAGATAGATATAAAACAACACTTCTAAAACAGCTCTACCGGTTCCAGCAATAATAGTTATATGACCAGTGTATTTTGAACCCAGCGGCTGTATTGCAGAAATGTGCTATTTTTGACTATGTTTTCCAAATTTCAAGTGCGATGATTCGACCTAAATATATTAATCGATTTTAAATAGTTTTTATGTTATTCTTCTAATTTCAAAATGTGCCTTTTACGCACTATTAGAAGTAGGTCTGAATTTGTTCATAAATTTTCATCATGCAATTTCAAAAATTGTCAAACTTTGTCATATTTTCCAAAATACAAGTACAATACGCGACCTAAAGATATTAACCGATTTTAAATATTTTTTGTGTTATTATTCTAATACTAAAAGGTTACATTTGCGCACTATTAGAAGTAGTTCTGAATATTTTTCATTTTCATCATTAATTTAAAAAAATCGTCACTTTTCATCATATTTTACAAAAATCAAGTGCAATGCGCGACCTAAAGATATTTCCCGATTTCAAAAATATTTTTGGCGTTATTCTTCTAATTACAAAAGGCAACTTTTCTGCGTTATTAGAATTTTATCTGAAGAATTTCGCTTTTTTCGACCCACCCTAGTGGGCATGCTTGACACTAAGATTCTTGAGGCTATTCTGGCAGGAGAACAGCTTCTGGTAGGGCCACCCAAGCCAGACGGGTTCAAGGTGAGTGCCCTGAAAAAGAGAGGCACCCTGGTCCTCCAGTTTGGGGGCTTGTTGCAATGGACTATCTCCTCGTTCAGCACAAAAACATATCCACTGCTAAAAGATCGAAGAAGAAGAAGAATTCCGGTCCGCCCTTAAAAAAACCACTTGGCAATCGAAAAAGGATGATTTTCGGTTTTTGGAACAATCAGTGGATAACCAATAAAATTGACATACTACCAGTAGAACTAATTGCAGCAAAAATTGATGTAGCAGTGCTTTCTGAGACAAAGAGGAAAGGAAATGGCTGGACAAGTGACTGATAACTATTTTCATTCTTGGAGGGAATAGGTAAAAAAAAAAAAAAAAAAAAAAAAAAAAAAAAAAAAAAAAAAAAAAAAAAAAAAAAAAAACATGCTAAAGCAGGAGATTTAGTCATGATTAAAAAACAGCTCCGCAATAACATAACTAATTGGAATTATTAAAATGAAAGGATTCTGACAGTATGCATGACCACTTTTGGAAGAGAAATCTGTATAATATGAAATTATGCACCAACAAACGATACCAGTGAGGAAGAAAAAGAAAAATACTGCTATGAATTAAGGCATATCATTGAAAGTACAGATATTTCTATTGACAGATTTTAATACAAGAGTATCTACAAGTCTGAGAAGTAACGTAATTGGAAGATTTCGGGGGGGGGGGCAGTGAGCAATGACAGCGGAAAACGGTTGATTGAATTTTTTCAGAAATCAGACCTTAAAATACGGAATACGTTTTTCCAACATAAGGATATCCATCGTTATACATGGCACCAAGAAGAAAAAAAATCAGCAATCGATATTGATTTGATTATAACTAGGGAGAATGCTTCAGCCATAACAAAGGATGTTAGAGTATTCGAGAGACATATTGTGGTTTAGTTTATTATCTAATAAAAGCAAAAATTGAATGGGTTTGGTTAAATAGTAAAGCTAAAATATCTTGTGAACAAAAAGAAGGAAAATATAGTAACCCAACTTTTAAAGTGGAATTGCTATAAAATGACAGCATGAAAGGCATATATGCGAAAAGGTTGAATGATAGGCTACTCATAGATTTTGGAGGTATGGCAGAAGATTAGTATAACCACCTTAAAAGAAATATTAGTGATGTTGCTCTATAGATTTTTTGAACATGGTGCAGTAATGAAACAACAATAAAAGCTGGCAAAATGAAAAAAATTATTAAACGAATACATGAAAAGAAAGAAGCATTTTTAAACTGATTAAATAAAAAAATATGATATAGTGTATATGCATATAAAAGTAAAAATATATATATATATATATTCAAAGAAATTAGACGATACAAAAATAAGGCTTGGGAAAAAGCATGAGCTAACTTAAATTTCCAACTGGGATTAAAAAAAAAATACACTGAAGCACGGTAGATTTGAAAAAAGGATTCAGATCTCTATACTCACCATAAAACGAAGCTTGGAGTGATTAAGATTGATGCTTGGAGGACATATTTTGAGGAACTTCTCAGGTAGAATAAAGATGATTTTAAGGAGACAGAAGTGTTTGAACACCTAAATGTTGGATTTCAAATCACTAGCACAGAGGTCGAAAAAGCATTCAGAGAGGGGAAAATGGTAAATCACATGGATCTGGTGGAGTAAATTTTGAACTACTAAAATATGGTGGAAAATGTCTTGTAAAGATATTAAAACAAAAGTACAATATGATCTTGGCAGGAGATCCAATACCGCAAGAACTAAAAGAGGGATATTTAATACCTATACTTAAGAAAGGGGACAAGAAATTTGTAGCAACTATAGAGGAATTTGTGTTACAAGCCCAATAATAAAAAATATTAGGAAGGATTTAAAGAAATAGACTGGAAGAAGAATATATAGGAATTGAAGAACAAAATGACTTATGATATAGTGTATATGCATATAAAAGTAAAAAAATATATATATATATATTCAAAGAAATTAGACGATACAAAAATAAGGCTTGGGAAAAAGCATGAGCTAACTTAAATTTCCAACTGGGATTAAAAAAAAAAATACACTGAAGCACGGTAGATTTGAAAAAAGGATTCAGATCTCTATACTCACCATAAAACGAAGCTTGGAGTGATTAAGATTGATGCTTGGAGGACATATTTTGAGGAACTTCTCAGGTAGAATAAAGATGATTTTAAGGAGACAGAAGTGTTTGAACACCTAAATGTTGGATTTCAAATCACTAGCACAGAGGTCGAAAAAGCATTCAGAGAGGGGAAAATGGTAAATCACATGGATCTGGTGGAGTAAATTTTGAACTACTAAAATATGGTGGAAAATGTCTTGTAAAGATATTAAAACAAAAGTACAATATGATCTTGGCAGGAGATCCAATACCGCAAGAACTAAAAGAGGGATATTTAATACCTATACTTAAGAAAGGGGACAAGAAATTTGTAGCAACTATAGAGGAATTTGTGTTACAAGCCCAATAATAAAAAATATTAGGAAGGATTTAAAGAAATAGACTGGAAGAAGAATATATAGGAATTGAAGAACAAAATGACTTATGATATAGTGTATATGCATATAAAAGTAAAAATATATATATATATATATTCAAAGAAATTAGACGATACAAAAATAAGGCTTGGGAAAAAGCATGAGCTAACTTAAATTTCCAACTGGGATTAAAAAAAAAAATACACTGAAGCACGGTAGATTTGAAAAAAGGATTCAGATCTCTATACTCACCATAAAACGAAGCTTGGAGTGATTAAGATTGATGCTTGGAGGACATATTTTGAGGAACTTCTCAGGTAGAATAAAGATGATTTTAAGGAGACAGAAGTGTTTGAACACCTAAATGTTGGATTTTAAATCACTAGCACAGAGGTCGAAAAGCATTCAGAGAGGGGAAAATGGTAAATCACATGGATCTGGTGGAGTAAATTTTGAACTACTAAAATATGGTGGAAAATGTCTTGTAAAGATATTAAAACAAAAGTACAATATGATCTTGGCAGGAGATCCAATACCGCAAGAACTAAAAGAGGGATATTTAATACCTATACTTAAGAAAGGGGACAAGAAATTTGTAGCAACTATAGAGGAATTTGTGTTACAAGCCCAATAATAAAAAATATTAGGAAGGATTTAAAGAAATAGACTGGAAGAAGAATATATAGGAATTGAAGAACAAAATGACTTATGATATAGTGTATATGCATATAAAAGTAAAAAAATATATATATATATATTCAAAGAAATTAGACGATACAAAAATAAGGCTTGGGAAAAAGCATGAGCTAACTTAAATTTCCAACTGGGATTAAAAAAAAAAATACACTGAAGCACGGTAGATTTGAAAAAAGGATTCAGATCTCTATACTCACCATAAAACGAAGCTTGGAGTGATTAAGATTGATGCTTGGAGGACATATTTTGAGGAACTTCTCAGGTAGAATAAAGATGATTTTAAGGAGACAGAAGTGTTTGAACACCTAAATGTTGGATTTCAAATCACTAGCACAGAGTTCGAAAAATCATTCAGAGAGGGGGAAATGGTAAATCACATGGAGCTGGTGGAGTAAATTTTGAACTACTAAAATATGGTGGAAAATGTCTTGTAAAGATATTAAAACAAAAGTACAATATGATCTTGGCAGGAGATCCAATACCGCAAGAACTAAAAGAGGGATATTTAATACCTATACTTAAGAAAGGGGACAAGAAATTTGTAGCAACTATAGAGGAATTTGTGTTACAAGCCCAATAATAAAAAATATTAGGAAGGATTTAAAGAAATAGACTGGAAGAAGAATATATAGGAATTGAAGAACAAAATGACTTATGATATAGTGTATATGCATATAAAAGTAAAAATATATATATATATATATTCAAAGAAATTAGACGATACAAAAATAAGGCTTGGGAAAAAGCATGAGCTAACTTAAATTTCCAACTGGGATTAAAAAAAAAAAATACACTGAAGCACGGTAGATTTGAAAAAAGGATTCAGACCTCTATACTCACCATAAAACGAAGCTTGGAGTGATTAAGATTGATGCTTGGAGGACATATTTTGAGGAACTTCTCAGGTAGAATAAAGATGATTTTAAGGAGACAGAAGTGTTTGAACACCTAAATGTTGGATTTCAAATCACTAGCACAGAGGTCGAAAAGCATTCAGAGAGGGGAAAATGGTAAATCACATGGATCTGGTGGAGTAAATTTTGAACTACTAAAATATGGTGGAAAATGTCTTGTAAAGATATTAAAACAAAAGTACAATATGATCTTGGCAGGAGATCCAATACCGCAAGAACTAAAAGAGGGATATTTAATACCTATACTTAAGAAAGGGGACAAGAAATTTGTAGCAACTATAGAGGAATTTGTGTTACAAGCCCAATAATAAAAAATATTAGGAAGGATTTAAAGAAATAGACTGGAAGAAGAATATATAGGAATTGAAGAACAAAATGACTTATGATATAGTGTATATGCATATAAAAGTAAAAATATATATATATATATATATTCAAAGAAATTAGACGATACAAAAATAAGGCTTGGGAAAAAGCATGAGCTAACTTAAATTTCCAACTGGGATTAAAAAAAAAAAATACACTGAAGCACGGTAGATTTGAAAAAAGGATTCAGACCTCTATACTCACCATAAAACGAAGCTTGGAGTGATTAAGATTGATGCTTGGAGGACATATTTTGAGGAACTTCTCAGGTAGAATAAAGATGATTTTAAGGAGACAGAAGTGTTTGAACACCTAAATGTTGGATTTCAAATCACTAGCACAGAGGTCGAAAAGCATTCAGAGAGGGGAAAATGGTAAATCACATGGATCTGGTGGAGTAAATTTTGAACTACTAAAATATGGTGGAAAATGTCTTGTAAAGATATTAAAACAAAAGTACAATATGATCTTGGCAGGAGATCCAATACCGCAAGAACTAAAAGAGGGATATTTAATACCTATACTTAAGAAAGGGGACAAGAAATTTGTAGCAACTATAGAGGAATTTGTGTTACAAGCCCAATAATAAAAAATATTAGGAAGGATTTAAAGAAATAGACTGGAAGAAGAATATATAGGAATTGAAGAACAAAATGACTTATGATATAGTGTATATGCATATAAAAGTAAAAATATATATATATATATATTCAAAGAAATTAGACGATACAAAAATAAGGCTTGGGAAAAAGCATGAGCTAACTTAAATTTCCAACTGGGATTAAAAAAAAAAAAATACACTGAAGCACGGTAGATTTGAAAAAAGGATTCAGATCTCTATACTCACCATAAAACGAAGCTTGGAGTGATTAAGATTGATGCTTGGAGGACATATTTTGAGGAACTTCTCAGGTAGAATAAAGATGATTTAAAGGAGACAGAAGTGTTTGAACACCTAAATGTTGGATTTCAAATCACTAGCACAGAGGTCGAAAAAGCATTCAGAGAGGGGAAAAGGGTAAATCACATGGATCTGGTGGAGTAAATTTTGAACTACTAAAATATGGTGGAAAATGTCTTGTAAAGATATTAAAACAAAAGTACAATATGATCTTGGCAGGAGATCCAATACCGCAAGAACTAAAAGAGGGATATTTAATACCTATACTTAAGAAAGGGGACAAGAAATTTGTAGCAACTATAGAGGAATTTGTGTTACAAGCCCAATAATAAAAAATATTAGGAAGGATTTAAAGAAATAGACTGGAAGAAGAATATATAGGAATTGAAGAACAAAATGACTTATGATATAGTGTATATGCATATAAAAGTAAAAATATATATATATATATATTCAAAGAAATTAGACGATACAAAAATAAGGCTTGGGATAAAGCATGAGCTAACTTAAATTTCCAACTGGGATTAAAAAAAAAAATACACTGAAGCACGGTAGATTTGAAAAAAGGATTCAGATCTCTATACTCACCATAAAACGAAGCTTGGAGTGATTAAGATTGATGCTTGGAGGACATATTTTGAGGAACTTCTCAGGTAGAATAAAGATGATTTTAAGGAGACAGAAGTGTTTGAACACCTAAATGTTGGATTTCAAATCACTAGCACAGAGGTCGAAAAAGCATTCAGAGAGGGGAAAATGGTAAATCACATGGATCTGGTGGAGTAAATTTTGAACTACTAAAATATGGTGGAAAATGTCTTGTAAAGATATTAAAACAAAAGTACAATATGATCTTGGCAGGAGATCCAATACCGCAAGAACTAAAAGAGGGATATTTAATACCTATACTTAAGAAAGGGGACAAGAAATTTGTAGCAACTATAGAGGAATTTGTGTTACAAGCCCAATAATAAAAAATATTAGGAAGGATTTAAAGAAATAGACTGGAAGAAGAATATATAGGAATTGAAGAACAAAATGACTTATGATATAGTGTATATGCATATAAAAGTAAAAATATATATATATATATATTCAAAGAAATTAGACGATACAAAAATAAGGCTTGGGAAAAAGCATGAGCTAACTTAAATTTCCAACTGGGATTAAAAAAAAAAAATACACTGAAGCACGGTAGATTTGAAAAAAGGATTCAGATCTCTATACTCACCATAAAACGAAGCTTGGAGTGATTAAGATTGATGCTTGGAGGACATATTTTGAGGAACTTCTCAGGTAGAATAAAGATGATTTTAAGGAGACAGAAGTGTTTGAACACCTAAATGTTGGATTTCAAATCACTAGCACAGAGGTCGAAAAGCATTCAGAGAGGGGAAAATGGTAAATCACATGGATCTGGTGGAGTAAATTTTGAACTACTAAAATATGGTGGAAAATGTCTTGTAAAGATATTAAAACAAAAGTACAATATGATCTTGGCAGGAGATCCAATACCGCAAGAACTAAAAGAGGGATATTTAATACCTATACTTAAGAAAGGGGACAAGAAATTTTTAGCAACTATAGAGGAATTTGTGTTACAAGCCCAATAATAAAAAATATTAGGAAGGATTTAAAGAAATAGACTGGAAGAAGAATATATAGGAATTGAAGAACAAAATGACTTATGATATAGTGTATATGCATATAAAAGTAAAAAAAAATATATATATATATTCAAAGAAATTAGACGATACAAAAATAAGGCTTGGGAAAAAGCATGAGCTAACTTAAATTTCCAACTGGGATTAAAAAAAAAAAATACACTGAAGCACGGTAGATTTGAAAAAAGGATTCAGATCTCTATACTCACCATAAAACGAAGCTTGGAGTGATTAAGATTGATGCTTGGAGGACATATTTTGAGGAACTTCTCAGGTAGAATAAAGATGATTTTAAGGAGACAGAAGTGTTTGAACACCTAAATGTTGGATTTCAAATCACTAGCACAGAGGTCGAAAAAGCATTCAGAGAGGGGAAAATGGTAAATCACATGGATCTGGTGGAGTAAATTTTGAACTACTAAAATATGGTGGAAAATGTCTTGTAAAGATATTAAAACAAAAGTACAATATGATCTTGGCAGGAGATCCAATACCGCAAGAACTAAAAGAGGGATATTTAATACCTATACTTAAGAAAGGGGACAAGAAATTTGTAGCAACTATAGAGGAATTTGTGTTACAAGCCCAATAATAAAAAATATTAGGAAGGATTTAAAGAAATAGACTGGAAGAAGAATATATAGGAATTGAAGAACAAAATGACTTATGATATAGTGTATATGCATATAAAAGTAAAAAAATATATATATATATATATTCAAAGAAATTAGACGATACAAAAATAAGGCTTGGGAAAAAGCATGAGCTAACTTAAATTTCCAACTGGGATTAAAAAAAAAAATACACTGAAGCACGGTAGATTTGAAAAAAGGATTCAGATCTCTATACTCACCATAAAACGAAGCTTGGAGTGATTAAGATTGATGCTTGGGGGACATATTTTGAGGAACTTCTCAGGTAGAATAAAGATGATTTTAAGGAGACAGAAGTGTTTGAACACCTAAATGTTGGATTTCAAATCACTAGCACAGAGGTCGAAAAGCATTCAGAGAGGGGAAAATGGTAAATCACATGGATCTGGTGGAGTAAATTTTGAACTACTAAAATATGGTGGAAAATGTCTTGTAAAGATATTAAAACAAAAGTACAATATGATCTTGGCAGGAGATCCAATACCGCAAGAACTAAAAGAGGGATATTTAATACCTATATTTAAGAAAGGGGACAAGAAATTTGTAGCAACTATAGAGGAATTTGTGTTACAAGCCCAATAATAAAAAATATTATGAAGGATTTAAAGAAATAGACTGGAAGAAGAATATATAGGAATTGAAGAACAAAATGACTTCTCATCAGGTAGATCTTGCGTTGACCAAATTTTTGCTCTGAGACAGATTCTGGAAAAACAGATAGATAAGGGAAAAACTACAGAACTTACATTTGTGGATCTTGCAAAATCTTATGACAGCGTACCGCAAAATGTGCTTTGGAAAGTACTTAAAGTAGCTAATATAAATGCAACTCTGATCAATATCATTAAAGCAATATATTATGGTAACAGCTGTAGAGTTTAACATGGAAATACATTGTCTGAAACTTTCGTAACTAGTAAAGGACTTTTGCAAGGTTGTTGTCTTTCTCCAACATTATTTGATATATATGACGTAGGCTAATTGAGAAATCATGCTCTTTGCAAAGATCCGGGATAATTGGAGAATCAGCTCCCTTTTCCCATTTAGCCTGATATTTTTCAGGCTTATTACAAAGAGCCTACAAAGCGTTAGGCTAATTGAAAAATAACCACTTATTATCCAATCAATGTGATTTTTTTGGGTTATTAACCATAACCCGACCAGAACCCAAAAAATAAATTATAACAGATCGTACCCCGATCCGAGCAATACAAAATAATTTCAGTCTGCATGCAACCCGAACCGAACCTGAAAGTTCCATTTGAAAAAACCCGAAGTCTGACCCGAACTAAATCTGATACGCGATAAAAATATTCTAAAACAGTATAACCCGATCCGAGTAAGACAAAAGAATTTCCTTGGACACGCAACCCGAACCGAACCTAAAAAATTCACTAGGAAAACCCCGAAATCTGACATGAACCAAATCTGAATCCGACGAAAATATTCCAAAGAAACATAACCCAATCCGAGCAAGACAAAATAATTTCGGTGGGCACGCAACCCGATCCGAACCTAAAATATTTGTTTGAAAAATTCCGAAATATGGCCCGAACCAAATATGATCACCGACAAAAATATTCTAAAGAACCATAACCCGATCCGAGCAAGACTTTTCTTGAAAAATTTCTTGGACACGCAACCCAAACAGAGCCTAAAAATTCTATTTGAAAAAAAACCCGGAATCTGAAGCCTACAAAAATATTCCAATGAATCATAACCGATCCGAGCAAGACAAAATAATTCCTGAGGACATGCAACCCAAGCAAAACCTAAAAATTCAATTTGAAAAAAAAAAAAAAAAAAAAAAAAAAAAAAAAAAAAAAAAAACGAAATCTGACGCTAACCAAATCAGAACCTGGCAAAAAAGTGTCCCCAAAAACCAAAACCCGATCAGGGCAAGACAAAATAATTTCCGTGGACACGCAACCCGAACCGAACTTAAAAATTCCATTAGAAAAAACCTGAAATCTGACATGAACCAAATCCTAACCCGACAAAAATATTCCAACGAAACATAACACTATCCGAGCAAGACAAAATAATTTCCGTCACACACAACCCGATCCGAACCAAAGAATTTTGTTTGAAAAAAATCCAAAATATGAACCGAACCAAATATGATAACCGACAAAAATATTCTAAAGAACCATAACCCGATCCGATCAAGACAAAATAATTTCCTTGGACATGCAACCCGAACCGAACTTAAAAATTTCATTTGAAAAAAACCTGAAATCTGACATGAACCAAACCTGAACTCGACAAAAATATTCCAAAGAATCATAACCCGATCCGAGCAAGATAAAATAATTTCCTTGGACACGCAACCCGAACCGAACATAAAAATATCGTTAAAAAAAACCCTAAAATCTTACATGAACCAAATCTGAACCCGACAAAAATATTCTAAAAATCCATATCGGATCCGAATAAGACAAATTATTTCCGTGGACACGCAACGCGAGCAGAACCTAAAAATTCCATTTGAAGTCAACCTGAAACCCGACCCGAACCAAATCTCAACCCGACAACAATATTCCAAGGATCTATAACCCGATGCGAGCATGACAAAATAATTTCCGTCGACCGGCAACCCGATCCGAACCTGAAAGTTCTAGTTGAACTCAATCCGAAACCTGGTTGTGATCGGTTTTCGGGTTGACATTTATGGGGTTCGGGTTTGAATGGAACCTGTAAGTTCGGATCCAGTTACGTGTCTACGGAAATGACTTTGTCTTGTTCGGATCGGGTTACAGTTCTTTAAAATAAGTTTGTAATTTTCAGATCGGTTTCTGGTCGGGTTTCAGGTTGACTTCATATGGAATTTTCAGATTCTGGTCGTATTGCGTGTAAACGGCAATTAATTTGCCTTGCTCGTTTCGGGGTACGGCCTGGTGTATTTTTATTTCGGGTACTGTTAGTGTTAACTTAAAGTAGAACTTTCAGGTTTGGATCGGGTTGCAATCGACGGAAATTATTTTGCCTTGCTCAGATCCGGTTATGAATCTTTGAAATATTTTTGTCGGTTATCATATTTGGTATGGATCATACTTCGGGTTTTTTCAAACTAAATTTTTAGGTTCGGATCGGGATGCATGTCCACAGAAATTTTTTTGTCTTGCTCGGATCGGATTATGGTTTTTTAGAATATTTTTGTCTGGTTCTGATTAGGTTCGTGTCAGATTTTGCGTTTTTCCTAATGGAATTTTTAGGTTCCGGTCATGTTGCGTATATACGGAAATTACATTGTCCTGCTCGTATCGGGTTATGGTTCTTGGGGATATCTTTGTCGGATTCGGATTCGGTTCGGGTCAGATTTAAGGTTTTTTCAAATATAATTTTTAGGTTCGGTTCGGGTTGCGAGTCCAAGGAAATTATTTTGTCTTGCTCGGATCGAGTTTAGTTATTTAGAATATTTTTGTCGGTTATCTTATTTGGTACGGGTCATATTTCGGGTATTTTTCAAACTAAATTTTTAGGTTCGGATCGGGCTGCGTGTCCACGGAAATTATTTTCACTTGTTCGGATCGGATTATGGTTCTTTGGAATATCTTTTTCGAGTTCAGATTTGATTCATGTCAGATTTTGGGGGTTTTCTAATGGAATTTTTAGGTTCGGGTCTGGTTGCGTGTTCGCGGAAATTATCTTGTGTTACTCGGATCGGGTTATGGTGCTTTAGAATGTTTTTGTCGGTTATCAGATTTGGTTCGTGTCATATTTCGGATTTTTTCAATTGGAACTTTCAGGTTCGGTTTGGGTTGCATGTAGACTGAAATTATTTTGTCTTGCTCGGATCGGGGTACGGTCTGTTGTAATTTATTTTTTGGATTCGGGTCGGGTTATGGATTAATAAGCCTAAAAAAATCACCCTGATTGGATAATAAATGGTCATTTTTCAATTAGACTAACGCTTTCTAGACTCTTTGCAATAAGCCTGAAAAATATCAGGCTAATTGGAAAAAGGGAGATGGATTCTCCAATTAGCCCGGCTGTTTGCAAAGAGTCTGATTTCTCAATTAGCCTACGACATATACATTTATGTCTGCCTCAGAGAATGGAAAAGAAATGCCATAAAATGGGTCTGAAACTGAATGATGATGAATGCCCATCGTTTTTTGTTTGCGGATGATCAAGTCATTATTGTAGAATATGAAGAAGATGCCACATACATGATTCGTAAATTAAAGGGCACTTACGAAGATTGGGGATTGGAAATGAATATACGTAAAACAGAAGATTTAGGGTCAGAAAATTGACACAGGTCAGAAAATTGACATTTAATTGAATGATACTAATATTAAAACTCTAGAGGAATTCAAATACCTCTGATATATGGATCAAGAAGAGAGGTGTTGAAAGGAGAATTGGTGAAGGCAGAAATGCAATAGCAATGTTGAATTCTGTTCTGTGGAGTAGTAACCTTCTACCTAAACTAAGAGATCAATTTATAATGCTATTTTGAAAAGCATTTTGCTGTATAGCGCAGAGACAGTGGACTTTAAATCTTCAGCTAAAAAAGAAACTCCTATCTACCGAAATGGACATCTGGTGAAGATCAGCGAGAAAGTCTAGGCTGGATAAAATTAGAAACTCGAGTATACGTGAACTAATACAAGTCAAAAAAAATGTTGTTAATATAGTCGAGAATAACAATCTTAGATTGTATGGTCATGGCCGCAGAATGAAAGAGGAATGCCTTCTTAAAATTATCTTTGAAGGGTGTGCGGACGCAAATGTAGGAGGAGCAGACAGAGGAAGACTTGGATGACTTGGTAAAGTTCTATACGAGAAGCAATGAATATATATAGGTTGAATGATGATATTATTCTGGACATAGAGAGATGGAAATGATCTTTTAGAACCAATTTTATGGATCTAGGGAACCTACTGTTTAGTATAAACTCTTGAAGAGAAAGAAAAAATATATAAATGCTAAAAATATATCATTTCATTTAAAAAAAACATAAACTCATTTCAACACAGTAAACATTTAATAAAATTTATTAGCGTTTTTGCATGCAGATAATTCAAAAATTCTACTGTTTATGAAATTGCTAATAATATAAAAGCTAACTATAAGAGTGTTGTGAAATTCTATGTTTAAACAAACTTCCGAATGCCTTTTTTTTTATTTTTTTTTATTTTTTTTTTTTACTGTATTAAATTTTTTAGTGGTGAGCAAATTTGTAGTACCTATTTATTTAACTTTTAAGAAAACCCAATAACAAAATATAAAATAAAAAACAAATCGAGATTTTATTCAAACCTGACAGGCACCAGTTTCGAATTCCTATTATTTATATGACATAATTAGCATGGCATATTTGTGTTTTTCAATTGCCGTGTAAAAAATCAGTCTTAATGAAACAGTAATAAAATCGTACAGGCTTTTGCAATATTAAGCTGTATTTTCCCTTTATATGATGTTATTAAAACAATTAAGCATATAAAATGCATTAATTATTGTAGTAATTCAATGCACTTAAATTTACTTCTCAAAGAATGTAAAATCTAGTATTTTTGAATTAAAGATAATTAACCTGATAAAGACATGAAAATGCATGTTTTGTAGCCTATCATTATTTTTTGGGATGCAACACGTACCGCCATGCATGTAAGTTTTATATAAACAGTATAAACCAGCTTTCTTCTACAATTTATGTATCTAATATAATAATAATAACAATAATAATAATAATATCATGATATATAAAATGCTAAAGAAATATCATTTCATTTTTTAGAAAAGCATAAACTAATTTCGACACAAGAAACATTTAAGAAAATTTTATAAGCGAATTTGCAGATAACTCAAAAGACGTCAGCTTATGCAATTGCTTATAAAGCAAAAGTTAATAATAAGAACTATGTGAAATTTTATGTTAAAGCAAACTTACGAATGTTTTTTTTTTCACTATATCACATTTATTAGCGGTTAGAAAAATTGCAGTTCCTAGTAACTTAAATTAGAAGAAAACCCAGTAACAAAATATTAAATATAAGAGAAATTGAGATAGTATTCAAACCCAACTGGTAAGGGTTTCAAATTTCTACCATTTTTGTGCCATAATTAGTATGGTATATTTGTGTTTCTTTGAACTGCTATGGTAGAATATCAGTCTTAATAAATCGGCAAAAAATAGAACAGGCTTTGTCAATATCAAGCTGTATTTTTTATATTACTATGTTATTAAAGCAAATGAGCATATGAAAATACTTTAAACAATGCAGTAACTTAATACACTTAAATTTACTTCCTAAACAAATGTGATTTTTTTTTTAAATTAAAGCTAATTATTCTGAAAAATAAAACCACGCTAATGCATGGGTTGGTTGATGCCTATCATTATTTTTACTGCGATGCAAGACGTGCTGAAGTGTATATAATTTTTATATAAACAGTATAATCCGGCACCTTTAAACAATGTAAATATGTAAAATAATAATAATAATACTATTAGAAATAATAATAATAGAAATAATAATAATAATAATGTAAGGGATGACCCTAGCCTACCTTTCTAACTCTTTAAATAATTTTGTTCAAATAAGCGGAAATATAAGAATAAATAAAGCGTAGATTCCAATTTTCAAATATATGAATTTTCGCTTTAGGGAAAGACTTTATGATTGAAAGTAAACGTGGGCTTTCATTATTAAACTTGAAGAATTTATTTAAAAGTTTCGGAAAATATTGAATTAATTTTTATCCGGTTTTTGCTTGCACTAAACCCAGTAAATTAAAATAGGTTTTCGATTTTAATATTTATAGCTATACTATTGGACGTTTTAACGTTTTTGGTGTAGATATTTTGACATTTGTTTCTCAAAAAAAATGCAATAATAAAATTTCCATGCACCCTTTTAGGCAAAGAAAGCTCGATGTACATTTTTCTCTTTTCTTTATTTATCACATTTCAACACAGTTCAAAAACATTTATCTCTACGGCTTCTTTTTCGTCGACGGATTTCGCTGTCCGTACCCCAATCGTCGTAAATATACTGGGATTGTTGAGATAATGTAATAGTGCTGAGGTTTGCTATTAAAAGCTCACTACTAAAAGGTTCTAAGTAAAGCATCGTTTGCATTATATTCTAATGACGTTACACAATTTAAAACATGTTGTATACGATATGCGTTTTTACGGTGCAATAAAACATACTTTCTGTAGAGTACCAAAACTTTCATCATACATTTACAAGGTCGCTCAAGGCATTTGATAACATAATGGTTCAAGGCTAAAAAATCTTTGGAGAATATTTTAAACATAGGGTTCTATTTCAGATATATTAAAATGTAAGTATATTATAGAGGTCTGCTAAAATATGCTTACTGTAAAATACGACATGTATAACAGTTATAGTTTATTTACTTGGAGGGAAAAATACTTTGGTTTCTGTACTGCCTCGCAGTGATAAATGATATAATGTGCAATTCCAGTTGTGGTATTCGTTTATACGTTTAACTGCAATTTTGTAATCTACGTGCCGTGCACAAGTAAAATAGATGCCAGATGGGCTACTTTTTTTAAAAATTCATATTCTTGATTGGTACCACTTTTTGAAATGGTAAAATGCGCCTAATTTAATGACATATTAATGGAGGGGAAAGCAAAGGTAATTTTACCGTTTCAAAAAAGCGTTGGCAATCAAGAAATCTCAATTAAAAAAAGTAGCCAACTAGCAACATTGACTGAACCGAGTAGTACATAAAATAGAACGTGAGCTGTAACATGTATGAGAGTGACTTTCATTCGTGTGATTTTCAGTCGAGTTATGCCTATTTCATCGATAATATATTTATTATACTAATAAATGTTTGTATAATTAAAATAAATTTATATACAGGGGTAGGCAAAGGAGTGTACATGTACATTTCTATTGAATGAAATCAATGAAATTGCGTTTTCTATTGTATTATATATTTCGTTCCTAATTCAATATATAGTTTAATGCCGGCGTTAAGAGATAAATATGTATAATATATTAGACCTGTTAAAAATCATTCGAGTTTGTTTCTATTTGTATAAATTACTTAAGGTGAATTTTCAGCTGAGTTATGCGTTTTGTAACTAAGCTAAATATTAGCACGCTATTACAGTGGATATACGAATATGTAAACGATATAAAGGGATGTACAAAACAGATTCATATATGTTATTATTTTTGTGTTTACATGTATATCTTTTTTCGCCAATTTAAATTGTGACGTCATGTTACCGTCTTCTAGTAACCTTTCATAATCTATGCTCGATACATCGTTATACACTGAGGTTTATTAAATAAGGAATGAGTTTTGATACATTCAGTACTGTTGTGGTGAATCATCCTTCTTGTATTATCATATACGTCCACATAACCGCCAAAACGTTCCATTTAGATGTTTTGGCGACTAGCTAGAGACTTACTTCACAAATGCTTCTGGAACTTTACGAATACATACCACATAATTAACATGGTATTTTTCCACAAAGGTTATTAAAAGCCCAAAAACAAACTCAATGAAAATATTACATTTCCGACCATCCGGCAAAACATAATGCTAAAAATGATTTGTCAATCTAGTATACTACTATACTGATTTCGTTCAACATCTCCGTTTATTTGTGTAACAATAGAACGTATATTCATGGATATATAGAAAGCTTCTTTTTAAAAATACTATAATTTTCCCATTTAATCCAAATAATAAAAAAAATAATCAAGATCGTTGACACAGTATGAGCTGAATTTCAGTTATCTTCTATAGCAATGGTTATAAGGGGCATTCTACAAACTGTCATTTTTTAACGGACTTGCAGGAAAGGAGTTAGTATTTAATAAATATTTGTGTATCTTTGGAACGGATCGTTCGTTTTTCACAAGAATTATATTTGGTTGGAATGGGCTTATTATATTGTTTTGCATGAAAGTCAATAAAAAAAAGATAAATCTAAGAATGAAAAATGACAATTTCTGTGAAATCCCTTTTAATCGAACTACGTTTAGAAAGCAACTGAAATACGTCTCTCTATACTGCAGATGTCTTTCTGAATTTTCAAAATATTTGACTTGATTTTTTTTTTTATTTCATATGAGTTGTCCTTTGCCTTACATGTTTGACTGCTAAATTATTAAAAAAAAAAGAGTTGTCTTTTCTATCGTGCATGCACAGCTAAAATTTATTTCATACAAAAGTTTATATGTCGTAAATATTTAATATATTTAATTTTGCTTGAAGTATATTATTTATATTGTACTTTTTCAAGTTTCCAGAAGTCTTAAATTTGGTTATAAACCCTGTACGCTATAAAGAAAAAAAACTATACGGAAATGTCTTGGAATTTTTAAAGGAGCCTTTATATAGCCATGAATTTATATTCTACTTTTACTGAAATGAACATTATTGAAATTGTACAAGATCTATATAGTCAAAGGGATGTGGTAAACGTACAGACCATATCGAGCATCTTTTGAAAATATATTTTTTCGTTTAATTTGATGTTGGCCTCCTAATACCGTCAGTGATCAAACTTTCTCTGAAAATTATTATGTCAAAATTGTTGTTAGTTTCAGGGACTTTTTGACCATGGAACGCAAAATGAATGTGACCAATTAAATTATAATTAATTGAATAATTGGGTTAATTAAAAAATGCTCATCGGTTTCCATTGTTCACAAAATAGATGAAAATTGGTTGATAATAGTTTAGATACCACAACTTTGTCATATTACTCGAAAAAAGTATGCCGTCCTTGCGATAGAGCTGTGTAACTTATTTGCCAAATGAGAGCCCGATCAAATTTACTGTCGGCCAGTTATCTATTCCACACACACACGAAATCACAAACACATACATGCAACACTTATATAATACGTTAGATTTTAAACGCATAATTGATATGTATTTTCATGTATAAATAAATAAAAAAAGATATGTTTTATCATACTTTATTTTTTAACAAAGCAAACTTTAAAAAATATATAATTAAGAATACAGAGAGGGTAATACGTTTCTTAAACGCATAAACATTTATTTACTTGAAGTTATTTTCTCAACAGTTTGATGAAACTTCTTCGATGTAAATAAATGTTTAGTGTATTTATTCCTTTAATGTATAAAAAGCAAAATCCTAAAGGATTTGCATTAAGAAAGAAAAATTGCAGTTTCTTTTGACAGAGTTAAAACTCTCTTGGGTAGCATTTAAGTTATGTATAACTAGTGCCACAAAATGTATCCAGATAAGTATATCTATTTCTATTAAACTCACCTGTATGGAGCATTAATTTTAAGAGAAGATTATGATTTTTTATCATTTATTAAAATATCATATATGAACTTTAACCACATGTTTTTATGTAGTTTTTTAATTGTGAGCGGTTATTTTAAAATAGCGGTAATAATAATCTTCAAGATACATTATGCAAATTCATAACTTTTCTTACAAGCGAAATCGAATTAACCATAGCGTAAATAACTAAAATTTGTATCTAGTGGAAGTCAACAGTGTTCAAATTATTTATTTTGAAAAAGATTTTTCAACATAAAATATCTTAGCTTTTAAAAAAGATATTATTTCTTTTGCATGAATCATGCTCTTTTTTTGTTATTTTTTAGCAAAAAAATGCTAAACGTATACTTGGGAATGTAGATGGCGAAAAATGAAGATTTATTGAGCTTCTAAAAGCAGCTATTTTCTGAAATTTTCTGCAATGAAATATAAATTTCTACTGAACACGTTTGAATTTTAAATAGTGTTTTGAATTTCATAAAATATTTAGAGGGAGAAATGTTGCTAAACACTCCCAACGTATTAGTTGTAACATATATAATAAATTTATTTTGTATGAGCATGACTGTATTCATCTGTATGACATATTAATATAAATTTTGTAAAAAAAAGCCATTTTACCCTAAGAAATATTGTAGAAAAATTTGGTTGAATAAGAAAAAAAAAAAGGAACCACCATATTAAAATTTTATATTCAAGTTATCATAGATGAATCTGAGAGGTATAAGTCGAGTGCCAATTGTGTTTTTAAAAATTTTGTATGAAAAAATAAAGTTTAGAGACACGTCTCAAAATTGAAATTATAATATACCTTGTATAATTCGGTATAATATACCTTGTTAAACAAGGAATAATTCAGTGATGAATATGATTTTTGAGGATGCAGAATTTTTAAATTATAATGTTCAATCAATTTATAATCTTCGGGAAACAAAATAATTATAAGGCGAGATAAACTAATTGTGCATTCAATAATCACATAATATATCCATTATTGTAACAAAAGGTAAAATTTAAAGAATAATTCAAAGTTAAAGTATCTTTTGAATATGTAGAATGTTTCATATATATTTTTATTCTTTTTTAATTATATAATTCACGATTTCTACTGAAATAGTACTTCGCGCCTGTCCTTGTTAATTTACTGAAAAAGTACCGTACAGTATATAGTTAAATCAGAACATCTTCAATTTACTTTTATTTCATTAAAACGGAAATTTTGTCCTAGCTTTTGACAGCAATGGACACCATTATTGAAATTTCTCCTTTTAAAATGAATTAAGCTTAAGATAAAAGCTATTTTAATAGTTTTATTTATTTACATTTTTTAGTTATTATTACTCTTTTAGTAATTTAATATATAATATTAGTCATTTATATTCAGTACATAATGCTGTTTACCTACTTTTCCCTGTGCCCCCTGCACAGGACCTTTAATCTTTCAAAAAATCAGTTTTAGGTTTTTGCTTTATTCTGAAGGTTTTAAAATTTCTCAACAATATGCAAAAAAAAAAAAAAAAAAAAAAAAAAAAAACGCATTCAAAAATCAGCATTATTCTTGAGTTATAATCATTTATAGACGGTGAGTATAATGGAATGTCCGTAGATATTGAAATTTTAAAGCGCGTTTTCTCAGATTATTAAATTTGGAGTTTGCGCGCACTGTTAAACTATGTAAGCTACAGCTTAAAAAAAAATCACCAACTATGCATTTCTTTATGGTCTACAGACTAAAACCAATAAAATTCACATAATTTGGTTATTTATTCTTTCGCATTTGAAAAACTTGAAAAAATTTCTGAGATTTTTTAACTTCTTTTTGTGCTAAAATGAAATTTTAAACAAAACCTATTGCGTATATTTTGGTTTTAAGTTAGAAGTAGGTGTATTATGATTCTATTTTGTTCAAAAATTGTTTCCTATATGTATAATCTAGAGTTTTATCATTTGCGCAGCACTTAATCACGCATTACTGAGATGAATTTTTATATTTAAAATTTAAATATTAATTTCTTACATAGAACATTTATTTTTCTAAATAATGTAGTTAAGGATATATATTTAAGGCAGGAAAGGGAAAAATAGTTTAATTGCTTATTGTTTTTGTTTTGGTACTTTGAAAAGGCGATGTTTTTATATTTTTTTGAATAACTCAAACGTCCTGCGCCCCCTTAAAAAACCACATGATAAACGATTCCTTGTAAAAGCACATATTTTTTCGGGTGTAAAAAATATACATTCATTAAATAATCATATATGCCTTTGTTACTCAAGAAAATAAGAAGCATAAAGCTTTTCTTAAATAAGAATTTCTCAATATGCTTTAAATTTAATTAAATTTATTTCTATTATGCGATTTTACTAAGATATTTTTATCTGCAAATTTAAATTATCTAATGATCTTAAAGAAAATATATCGCATGATTCAAAGAAAATCTATCACATTATCAAATGATTTTGAATATCCCCACTAATTTTTCTTTAAGAACACTATAAACAAATGTACTCAAGGTTTCCAACAATTCTGCCGCCCTTTTAGAATTTTAAAGATTTTATATAAAAAAAAGCGTTAAAATACAAGCATTAAATTTTTTATGTATTCATTTTATTCAGCTGGATGTTGATGCTCTAATACATGATTATAATATATATTTAATGAGATTCTCGCAAACGGAAAACTGATTAAATATACATAATAAAAATTCAATAAAGACAGGTTTAAAAAAAAGTTTTATCTGGTTTAGTCAAGTATGTATATAGAATCTTAATAAAAACAATTTTATTGATTACTATCCGGATTTATAACCATTTCCTTATATTTCCAGGATAATATAGGGGGGGGGGGATGGATGTGTATGTACATCTGTTCAAATTTTTATATAATATTCATTTTGCCAATTTGCTTGCATTAAATAGGTATCACTTCATTCAGGGTTTATACGCCTCATGTAATTTTCAGACCAGAAAATTCTATAGAAAATCTCTCCTTCGTACATTTAAATTAGACTTATTTTTCTTTAAAACAAATTCCCTTTAAAAATTCTCTGACCTGTTCGAAACCTGTTCATTTATTGTTTAGCACCATCAAACTTTCTAAAATATGGTGAAGTTTCTTAATATATTGAAACTACCTGTTAGGGTAGTTTATTTAGATGTTTTCCATTGTTTTATGTTTAATGTAACAATTAATAGAAAATATTATTACTTCACATCATGATCGCGTGATCAATCATCATGTAAGTGTTTCGAAGCTTTATTTTATCATGGTATATATATATATATATCTTCATACAAACATTTTTCCAATATCGGATTCCAAAGCCTCGAATATAGATTTTTAAAAAAATTCTACTTTTATTTTCTTTTTTTCGTGATCTTACAAATGTTATTGCGTGAAAAAATATAATTCAAATACTTTGCAAGAGAGGTTTCAGTTCTTTTTTTCCTTTCCTAGAGATGCCGTATTGCGATTGATTAAAAATCTCAACATCTTTCTTCAAATTTTTTTTTGTTACTTATTCTAAGTTTTATTTACTTTATTTTATTGTTACTGCTTGCAGTCAAGATAATTGGATGTTTAAGTTACTTTTCTTTTTGCTTATTAAAATAATATTCTTAAAAGGTTATTTATGCTATTATGCACAAATTTTCCAATAATAACAAAATATTTCTAAGAATACTTACACCTTTTTAATTATTTTAGGACATTCAAATTGATTTGTATGTTGTAAAAAAAAAAAAAAAAAAAAAAAAAAAAAAGCAGATATAAATTTTGAGGGAAGGGGAAAAAATTAAAAATTAAATATAAAAACAGAATAAGTTAAATATATTAAGATATAGCTGTAATCGCATTAACTGACACATTTTCCCTAGTCATATTTATCTTACTAAAACTTGAAAATAACACAAATAAAAGATTCAATATAAAAATGAGAAAATCAAGCAAATATTCAAACTAATGAAAAAGCACTATAAGTTTTCTTGATTAACTAATTTATTCAAAAATTATAATATTTAAAGTAATTAAAGATTCGATTCTGCATAAAAACAAATATTAAATTAAAATCGCCTATAGGCATAGTAAACACAGTTCTCAAAGACAAAAACAGAGCGTGCATTCTTTGACGCGTCTTTGAAAAAATACATCTTTATTATTGAATCTTATAAGTATCGGACTTAATTTTTTATTTTTCGAAATTATTTAGCTCCACGTTGTATTTCGTGGATAGTAGCTAGCCTTTTTGTAGTATATTTCATATCTCATGTAATCACTAATTGTATATTTCAGTCATACAGCGGTGACTTGTAGGCACATGTAATAGAAAAACTTAACACACAATTAAAACATAAGGGATTCGGGATGGTAAATATGCGATTATTCTTAAATACACTTCTGTAATCACGATGGAATATTGAAAAATCATTTTTAAAACCATTCTATGCTAGAAATTTTACGAAAAATAGCTGATCACAAGTTGAATCACAAGTTAAATTCGTTTGCACGCGTTAATTGCTTTGGACACATAAAGACTCTTTTCAGTGATGGCAGTTCACAGAATCATAAAACAAGGGTAAAGTAATGTAAACTCGTTAAAAATTAAAAGTCTTCTGTAAATATTGTTGACAGATGTTACGGAATGTAATTCTCCAAATGCAGATGATAAAATAAATCATACTCAATAAATTACTTTCATCTATCAACATGATTCATAGAAGCAATTATGAAAGAACTTGATATTCTAAACAATGAACTTTACGATCCTAAGTGGAATAATTTATATAAACAAGTCATCGGAAATCCAAGTAATTATGACATTTGAACAATCAGTGAACTAGACTATTTAACCCTTAAATGCCGGGTTTTGCTTTTCGGCAACATACCCAATTTTGGCTTTTAAAATACTATTAGAATAATATTGAAACTATAATGCCTAATGTTGCCAATAAAATAAATTCTGAAAATATTATTAAATCTTTTCTCAACATGTAGATGGCAACACTTGTGCTGTTTAAGAATAAAGCTAGATTTATTTTTTCAATTGTCGCTACATGTTCTTTTTGTTTTGTTTGGAAGCTTACAAAATACCCTATTTTGTTTTGCAGTGAGCAAGTAAAATTTATTTTTTATTATAGTTCATAAAATTCTTGTGAGTTTAATATCATAAAATTTTATCAAGGAAAATTATTTTTTCAATTAAAGGCCAGTATTGCCGATTAGAACCAAACTGTTTTTTAGCCGTAAACCATACTTAAAACAAAATATGATTGTTTTATGTATTTTTCCATAGATTTATTTAAAAAATGAAAACCGAAAAACATTATTACAATTATATTTGAAAAATCAAGCATTTAAGGGTTAAATGACTATAATATAAATAATTTAATATTAAAATTAATGATACTAACACCCTGTTTAATTTCAATAATGTATATGCTTGTTTTTTTTTTTTTTTTTTTTTTTTTTTTTTTTTTTTTATCACTTACTTGTATTCCAGACTCTCAAAAAAGAGAGATGCAGCGATATATATGATGCAATTGTGTTACTAAAGTAATTAAATTGTTTTTCTTTCTTTAAAGTGAAGAGATCACTACATTTTATATAAGTTACCTAAAGAAATCATGCGTGTTCAAAATGACATAGAATTTCCATAAGCTTGCAAAATGAGAATGTGAAATTGCTTTTCCTTATAATATTTCCTGATGACGGATTCCAGATAAAGATGGATATGTATATAACATAGATACAAGGTAAGCCAATTTTTCACTTACCTATTTTATTGTTGAGACATAAATAAATAATAAACTGTGAGGAAAAACGAATTAGCGCAAACACTTTGTTGGATAAGTTGAAATGCGTCCAACAAAATTGATTATGAGACTGAAAAAATTTTCTCAATAAAGACATCGTCGGTTAAATGATAAAAAAATAAAATAATCTGATAATCCACTAAGGGTAATTTTTTAGAAGGGAAATATAACAAATCTATAACTATATAATGGCTTCTATAAAAGACAGTACAACTCTAGAAAAATTGAACACCGACAATTATACAAATTAGCACTTTAAAGTTAAAAAGCTGTTGATTCGGGATGAGCCAATTGGAGTTATTACGGAACAGGCTCCCACTTCATTGACAAATCAATGGATAAATAAAAATAGAAAAGCCAGATCTTCTATAAATTTAGCCATCGATGACAGTTAAAAAGTGTACGTCAAAAATTTAAATTCGGCTAGGCAAAAATAGGACGCACTTTAAAAAAATCATGAGAGATCTAATCTCTCTAGTAAGCTATATTTGTTGCGAAAACTGTTCAGTACAAAGTTAAACGAAGGTGGCAATATGACAGCCCACATAACAAAAATTTTAGAAATTGTGGACAAATTGTCAGACATCGGCGAAAACATAACAGACTCGCACATTTCAGCACTGTTGCCGTGCTCTTTGCCTTCGTCCGACGACACATTGGTCACTCACCTGGAGGCGAGAGATGAATTAACGGTAAACTTTATAAAGAGTAAGCTTACAGACGAGTATACTCGTAGGGTAGATAATTTCGGAAATTCCGATAGCTGCACGAGAGCATATAAGGCACAAGGTAAAGTAAATAATTCAGAACACAAAAGAGGTAATAATAAGTACTGCTCTCACTGCAAGTTGAAAAATCATACCAATAAAGAATGCTAGTTTCTATAAAGGCAGAACAACAGCAGTATCAAGCATAACAGATATTATAAAAACAAAAGCAATTCAACATATTTAATTTATGAGGAAAATAACTTATCTAAAAACGCAGAACATGAAGAAAGAAAACATACAGTAAACGAAAACAGTTTTTCTTTACTACTCGAAGAGTCCGAAAATAAAGGCACTTTTAGATTGGACAGTGGCAGTTCCAGCCACATAGTAAACTCAAAAGAATTCTTTACTAAAATAACAAATAACACTGAAACAAACGTTACAGTTGCGAACGGAAATAAAATGATTTCATACGGATCTGGGGAGGTAATAATTCCCATGGAAAATGAAAACAAACACATTATATTACGAGATGTACTTTATGTCACTGATATAGAAACTAACTTGATGTCAGTGAGTAGGGAAACTAAAAACAGTTGCAAAGTAAAAGTAAAATTTGTCAAAGATACATGTGACATAATACATAACGGTAATATTTTACTTCAGGGTAAACTAAAAAATAATCTGAAGGGAACGAATTTTTCCAACTGCAGTTCGCAGCCAAGTCCAACTAATAAGAATGAATTATGTCAGCCAGGTATCGTCCGGATAGGCTAACAGGTAAGGCATTGGCACGGCACGCCAAGTATCCAGGTTCGATCCCTGGTCTGGACATTTTTCGCTCTGTTGGAATAAACTTCAACTGTGCTACTCCAGCCTTGAATATAAAAAATAATCTGTATGAAATAAATGTCAGTAAAGATAAAAATTACAAGCACAACGCAAATGCCAATTACAGCTGCTCAAATGCAAATTGGATAGATTTGTGGTATAGGCGGACTGGGCATAGGAATTACGACAAAATAAAATTAATGTTATCAAAGGAGTTAGTTAATGGAATTAAAGTTAACAACTGCAAACACAACACAAAATGTGAAGTATGCATCACATCCAAAATAAACGAGAACCTATTTCCTAAATCAACTGCTTATAGAGGCTCGAGTTAGTGCATTCTGACGTATGTGGAAATATAAACACACCCACAATTGGGCGGAAAAGATACTTCGTCACTTTTATCGACAATTATACCCGATTTTGTGTAATTTATTTAATGACAAATAAAAGCGAGGCTTCAGAAAAATTTAAAGAGTACGTTTCAATGGTGAAAAAATAATTTGGAAAACTGCCTACTGCCATAAGATCGGATAACGGTGGCGAATATACAGGTAATGAAATTGAAAAATATCTACAAGAAAATGGCATTCATCATCAGCTCACCGTACAATTTAGCCCAAGCCAAAACGGTGTTGCTGAGCATAAGAATAGGTCGCTACTAGATATGATTAGAGGTATGTTACATGAAGCAAATCTCCCGCACAAAATATGAGGGGGAGCCATAAGCACCGCGAAACACTTACAGAACCGGCTACCTTCAAAATCGGTAAGCACCACACCCTATGAATTATGGCTGAATAGAAAACATAACTTAATCTTAATGTTTTAGGCTGTACTGCATATGCTTACATACATAGATCAAAGCGAGGAAAATTAGACAACAGAGGAAAAAAAGTTACTTTTGTCAGATATGACAGTCGCTCAAAGGCGTACAGAATCTATTCAGGTGACGAAAGAGTAATATTGGCCAGAAGCGTAAAATGTATGGAAAATAAGATAAATAATTTAGATACTAATGGAAATCTAGATAGAAGAAAATTAATCGCGGAAACAAACAAACAAACACAACAGAAAGACACGAATAAAATCGAAATAGATCTAACCCCGACACAGAATGAACGAAGCCCACCACTGCATCACAACAACAAATTCCACAAGTCACAAGATCCGAAAGAACCAATAGGGGTGTACCAAGAGACAGGTTTGCTCATGCAGTCCTGCATGATCCGGTGTATGTACCTAATAGTTGGGAAAATATGATAAACTTAGAAAATCCTGTAGAAAAATAGAACGGGGTAAAAGCGATACAAGAGGAAATGAATTACCTTAATGAAACGGAAACCTGGTCCTTAGTTGATCCCCCACAAGGAGCTAGAGAAATTGGGTCCGACTGGATTTTTAAAGCGAAATATGACAAATTCGATAAAATCATCCGTTATAAAACCAGACTAGTCACTCAAGGATTTAGACAAAAGTATGGAGTAGATATTGATGAAAATTACGCACCAGTAGTTTCCAATACGACTTTAAGATGTTTCATAACTGTCGCAACCTACCACAATCTCAATATTAGGCAAACCGATATAAAAACGGCATTTTTACATGGGGAACTGGAAGAAAATGTATATGTATCACAACCGGAAGGGTACATAAACACTAAAGAACCAAATAAGTTTTGTAAATTAAAACAGGCCCCATATGTGTTAAAAGAAGCAGCAAGAGCATGGTACTCAAACATTAGCGTAACACTGAAAGAATTAAAATTTAAACAAAGCAATGCTGATAACTGCTTATTTGTAAGAAAAGGAGGGGGAAACAAAGTTTTTATGGCAATACACGTAGACGATATAAATATCGCAGAAAATGATGAAGAGATTAATGATATAATAAGTAAATTAAAGTCAAAGTATGCACTTGAAGATTTAGGGAAAATAAACAACTACCTTTTGATAAAAATACAAAAACACATAATGGATTCAAACTAAATCAATCAACAAAAATAACAGAAATTTCAAAGAAAATTAACTTAGAGGATTCAAAACCATGCAGCACTCATATGGAAACATGCTTTCAGCGATTAGACAATGAAGATGTACAAATGCCAAACAACACTGAGTACAGATAAGCAATAGGTACATTATTGTATGTTGCTACAATAAGAAGGCCCGACATTTTAGTAGAGGACAATATTCTGAGTAGAAAAAATGAAACGCCATCTGAAAGAGATTGAAAAGATGTTAGTAAGGTATCTAAATTCTACAAAAGAGCTGAACATAGTAATCAGCACAGAAGAACCACCCATTTTGGAAATATACCCAGATGCCGACTGGGGTGGAGATATAAAAACATGAAGGTCAACGACAGGGAATTTATTCGTTTTAGGAAAGAATCCAATGCAGTAGATGACGAAGAGAAAAACATGCATAGCACAATCATGCACTGAAGCAGAGTTTGTAGCAGCGGTGCTACGCAAGAATTAATGTGGCTATTAAAATTATTAGACGATCTCAATATACCGCAACAATTACCTATAGTCATTTATGAACCCAAGAAATCTTGCATAAAAATGATCCAATCGGAAAAGTATTCTAACAAAACAAAACATATCGACATAAAATACGATGTAATTAAACAGCTGAAAGAAGACAAAATAATTGAAATGCGTTTTTGTCCAAGCAAATCAATGGCAGCAGTTTTACTTGCAAAACTAGAGCCCAAGCTGACTTTGAAAATAATAGAAATAAACTCAAACTACAGAACCATCTTCATTAGGATCTTAAGGGGGGGGGGGGATTGTTGACAAATGTTACGAAATGTAATCTCCAATGAAGATGATAAAATAAATCATACTGAATAAATTACTTTCATCTATCAACATGATTCATAAAAGCAATTATGAATGAACTTGATATTCTAAACAAGGAATTTTACGGTCGTAAGTGAAATACATTATATAAAAAAATTCATCGCATATCCAAGTAATTAAGACATTTGAACAGTCAATAAACTAGACTATTTAAATGACTATAATATAAATAATATAATATTAAAATTAATGATACTAACATCCTGTTTAATTTCAATAATGTACAATATATTTTTTTTTACACTTACTTGTATTCCAGACTCCCAAAATAGAGAGATGCAGCGATATATATGTTGCAATTGTATGACAAGAGTAATTAAATTGCTTTTCTTTCTTTAAAGTGAAGAGATCACTACATTTTATATAAGTTACAGAAAGAAATTACGCTTGCTTAAATAACAGAATTTCCATAAGCTAGCGGAATGAGAATGTGAAATTTCTTTTCCTGATAATAGTACCTGATGATGGATTACAGATGAAGGTGGAAATATATATAACATAAATATAGGTGTACATGCTATCCTCATAATAAGGAACACAGTTTATTAAAATAAGGCACTTAATTATAATCTGCAGTTAAAACGGTTTTTGCTACATTAGTTTTTACAGGGTTATCCAAAAGATAGTCATTCTTTTTCAATTTGTTGATGGTCCCCTATGGGGTTTCAGAAAAAAATCCTGAAAAAAAAAAAAAAAAACTGATATTTAACAAAACGTCTAAAATCGCAAAATGGCCGATCACCTTTGGCCATATATGTATACATACATATATGGCCATACATATATGTATATATAGATAGATAAATAGATAGATAAAGCCTTTTACTGAGGGTGGTTTTGGGTTTTAGGGGTCATGATCGGAGCAGATCTGCAAAAACATTTCACATATTCCAACATAGGGGAGAATGTAATAGGTAGTATTTAATACGAAATCTATCTAAAAATATCGTATTAAGTATGTACTGAAATCAAAACTGCTTATTTTCTGACTCATTTTTAAAATCATTTTTTTTTCAAACGCATCCAATTGCTAGATTCTATTATTCAGAAACTTTATAATATGCCGTAATGGTCGATTTATTGATAGAGGCAGGATGTATTTTTAAAAATGATGTCAAACTGGGAATTTTGAACCGAATTTCTCGAACCGATTAAGTTGGAAACGAAAAATATACTCCTACTGAAAAAATAATTGTTTATAATTCAAGTTCTATTTAATTGAACGAAAAATAAAAATATAGATTGCTTATAAATCTTTTAAACAATAACGTCAGCCAGTTTCATTTTTTTCCTGAAAAATGAATCTGAAAATGTACAGAAAGTTTTGAGTTGTTGAGCAGGGAAAAATATTTTTTTGAATACTAGCTTAATACGATTCGGATAAAACCAGCTCTTATACAAGCATGAAATTAAAAACTCGTTGAAAGCGGCCAGATAAAATTTTTAAAGTGGATTTATCTCTAATCATGATTTAGTTCTTGTTGTTGAAATTAGTACTTAACCTCGAAATCTACCTGCGCCTGTAGGCCGAGTCGGCTTGGATTTTTACATAACTACCTTGTTTTACTCTTTCTTTTTTACTATGATGTCTATTGAAGCTCATATTTATTTTAATTACATGATCTCAGTACAATGGTCTCAGTTACGTAATTTCTGTAAATATTCCCTGTAAGAATTCCCTGAAAGGCAATATTTGTTGAGGCACTTGATTTCATCCGTGAATAATTATTTAGAAATGAATTTCAATCATATGGAAGAATGGACAAGTAACTATTTCTTTTGGATTTTAAATAAGCAAAGGATACATATATATATAATGTTCTGTCTGATTATTACCTTCAAATGCATCTATAAGCATAATTTGTACAGCTTCTTAGAGTTAAAAATGTATTTCTTTTACAATTTAAATATAATTATATTAATAGGAGGAAATGATAAGCTAATGTAAAAATTATCTACATTTTACATTTAGAATTTTAGCTTATTGGTGCATTTTCTAACTTAAATCTAATGAATAATGTTAATCATACTGTCATTAGACTGGCTATTTTTGTATTTGCTTTTAGAAAATTATACATTGTGTTAAGTCATAAATACTTAAATAAATTATAAAAAAAAAAAAAAAAAAAAAAAAAAAAAAAAAAAAAAAGCAATGTTCATAGGTTGAGTGACTTTACTAATGCAAAATTATAAACATCTATTTTTCTATCCATTCTTTCCTTTAACTTAAAGTAACATTTTGGTTTTGATATACTATTAAAAATCTGCTGATTTTGCTGCATAGTCACTAAAACGCTTTTATATTATATCTCTATTCTGACTAATGAGAAAGCTCCATAATATAGTCAAGTAATCGTTTTCTATAAAAGCGGTGGAGTGACTATGCAGCAAAAGTTACAGATTTTTAACTGTGCACAGTTTAAAATATTCCACCTCTAACGCAAATTTCCATAAAATATTCTTCACAGTTGCAAATATAATTGGGAATTTTTATGAGTAAATATTACCCGAAGTAATTCATATATTTGTATATTAAGAAGAAAATGATGAAGTCAATTATTACTTGATATTCTATTGTTATTAGTTTTAAATATTTTCAAATATACTAGAATATTTTTATGTACATAGATATCAAAATGAGTGCAATATTTTATTTTAAAAGTTTTTGTTAGAAATACTAATAACAGTATAACATTCTTTAAATATAAAGCAAACATCGATACATAAGATATGAAGCAAAATACTAGAAAAGTAAGTATAAACGTATATATATATATATATATATATAATGTTGAAAAAATTCCAATAATCGATTTTCAGCGTACAAGTAAAGATAAAAACACTGAGTTTTATAAACTGCAACTTTGTTCTCTAAAAGTGTTGTAAACATACCATGTCAAACTTCTTTCGGAAACCGGTAAACTGTTTTCTTTTTTCTGATAAATTCCTTTCCATTAAAGGTTTAAAATGAAAGCTTTAAAATATTTTTATTATTTATTATGCTTTTTTTTTCTCTCTAAAATATATTTTCACATTTAAAATGGCATTTCTTTTCCTCAGTTACTCTTGGTAAAATACAAGAATGTGTTTTCTAAACAATGCATGGAATTTTCAAATATAAATCCTTTATTCAATTGTAAAAAAAAAAAAAAAAAAAAATAATAATAATAATAATAATAAATAAATAAAAGCTTTATTCTGTATAAAGTGACTGATATTTTCACATGATGCTAGAAGATATTTTATAAATTGATAAAAACTAATAGAGAAAAAGTTAAGAAAATGAAATGTATTGAAAAAAATATTTATGACATAAAGAATAATTAATAGCTACAAAGATAAAATGTTGTAATATTATCATCAATTACATATGATGCTACATGTATCACTTTCGATTTCTACATTGAGCATTTTTCTTTTTATATTCTTCAGAATCAGGCACATCAATATTTATTATTTAAATATATATGTGTTTCTGTGTGTGTGTGCCGTATAATGACAAGACAATAGAGGTTGGTGAAAATAATTTTTACCTGGGTTTCCGAATTAATTCGCACATAAAAATAAAGAGTGGAGAAACAGTCGACTGAGCTAATATCCAAAGTTTATTAACATCTTCAAGAAAAGTTTTTGTGGAGAAATGCTCATTTCACTCTTTGATAAAAATATGATTCACCTCCAGGTAGTAACTAAAAATTATGCAGAAAAAAGGAACTTCATGTCAACTTTCGAAGTCTTACAAAATATTCCATCTCGACGCCGACCTCCCACACTGATTATCTCTGTCTTCTACACTACATCTTTATACACATTTCTATATACCGTATCTGGCTGTGCGTCGGTTTTAAACTACATCGGCTCAACGCTACAGTACAAGCCAGCTGATTCCTCTATTCCAATCGTATGGCTTTTAAGAGGGATTTATTATTACTTCCGGCATGATATCGAAGTAAATCAATTCCTCACGCGAAAACATTGTTCTAGAATCTTCTCTAACCTCAAATCAGATGCACAAGGCGTAAGCACAAATTAATTCCTGTTATCGAGATTGCAGCTAAAATTAGATTTTTGACGTCAGACAATAATTTAAACAGAAAAGAAAAATGAATTTATTGCCGCAGAATAAGTTTTAAAGCTTTGAAATATTATAGTAGATACCTTGATATTTTAATTAAATGAAGATTTTAAATAAATAGGTTTTTTAGACTGGATAAATTATGAATTGTGACATTTTAGCAATTAAATCAAGAACTTAGAGGTGTTTGATATACCGCGAAATAATAGCGAATTTTAATAGGGATCTAAATAATAAAAGGGATTTATTATTGAATATAAGTAGTTAGCTGAATTTGGAATAATGTTATTAGATGGATTAAGATCTTGTATCTTTACATATGGATATTAATAGATTACTTTAAGAATAGGGTTTTAATTTAATAAGCCAAAATAATATATGTAATAATATTAAGAGGGAAATTTATATAGAACAGTGTTAACCTTGGCCAAAAATTTTAAATTTTGTAACATATATATACACATGTTGTAACTCATATACTTAAAATAATATTAGATCGATCAATAAAAAAAAATGATGAGGCAGTCATACTTCATCAAATAAAACTTGTGTTATAAATCAAACAATAATAAAAGTTTTTCTGAAAGTGTTATTAGTTCAAATTATTTTGTAAACGAAAATTATGACTCTCATAATCGTGTATTTGAAATTAAATTTATTATTCTAAAATGTTAGTAAACACCAATATGTAATAAAAATTCAAGCACTACTAACTTCCTTCAAACTTATAAATTGTTACATATATATATATATGTGTGTGTGTGTGTGTGTGTGTGTGTTTCTAAGACAAGTACTTTTATTAAAACATTTAGTAACATATTTTAAAATTTTGCTAAAGATAAAAGAAAGAATAATACAAAAAAGTGAAGAAAATAAATATATTAACAAATTAAATTAAAAAAAAAGCATTTATGTGAATCAAGAAATTAACCATACCCTTATTTATGTAGTTTTCATTCTTTTATATTTTGAAACATGTATTTTTCTTTTTGAAGATGGTGATATTGTTGTTTAGTTGAAAAGTTTTGTAAATATATATGTTCTATTTTTTTTAAATATTTTTAATGCAAAATTTATTTGAAGTAAACATATTTATTAATTTAGAATCGAATCATACATCTCACATGAAATATTACATTATGCATTGTACGTGTTGTGCACAGGTATGAACTATATAGCTAATGTAATGAATGGTATTTAAATTATTCATATAACAAGTATAAAATAAGCAAAGCTTCTTGTACATGTTAATCAGAATTTTAATCTTGTAAAACTACTTTGATCTTAAAAGTTATACTTTCCGAATTCACTAAAATAAATACGCTGAGTTTTTATCAAATGGTTTTAAAAACATTTTCTTCACATCAAATATAATTTACTCAAATACTGATATAATATAACGATTCATCCATATTTTCTTCGCAAATATTTTCATTTCAAAATTTTAAATATAAAAATTTATTATGCACTTTTTCTTTCATTACGGTTTTTTTTTCAATGCTGGGTGATTTTATTGAAAAAAATTAAAATGATATGTAAAGGAAAAATACATTTAAAATAAATTGGATCTATCTAGTGTAGAGAATTAAAGAAAAGAGTGCTTATTAGATTTCATCAAAAGATATTTCGAAACATAAGTAATTTTCAACATTGCTTTAAAAAATTCTATTTTATGTAATTTTACATGGTGGTTAAAGATATTTTTTACTCAAAATAATTTTAATGTTTTCGCTTATCTGGATTCTTATTTCTTTTTTAAAGCACGGAAGTGAACTGGTTCAGTATTTTAAACAAACATTTGAATTAAACGTATATAAATTATAAAACTTTTTAAACCGGAAATTTAAATTTGTAGATTCATCAATAAATGGTATATATATATATTGAGGTCGGGAATGCTAAAAAATGTTTAAAACCTTATATGTTTATATGTGTGTGAGCGTGTATATGTGTATATATATATGCTTTTATATATTGCATGGACATATTTAAAAAAAAAAAAGAAAAAGAAACGAGTTATCATGCATTTAACATCATAAATTTCTCATAAATTTTCACATATTGCTTCATAATACAAAGGTATATGTTACTATCTCAATATTCTTCATTGTTTTTTTTAAATTTTCACATTTAGTTACGTAATACAAGGCTATATTTTACTATCTCAAAATATTCCTCATTTTTTTAAATGTTATTTATATTCTCATTTTTTATATTATAATATTTTGTCTCTAAATGATGTTAATTTAATCAATTGCCCTTCTATTTATTTATTTTTATATGATTTTTTATTTTATGTTGTATTAATTTATTCCTATTCTTTATTTTATTTTGTATTTATAAAGTTTATTCCCATTTTTTCATTTTACTTTAACTAGATATTAATATAAGTCATTTCTTGATTTCTTCAATCAATTTCATTCTTTTTTTTCTGTGGAGGGGGTGGGGTGGCATAATTTTGGCAACACTAAACATTATTGTTAATAATCCAATGCCAATTTACATTTTTTTCCTATGATTTATCACTTGCGCCTGGCTAGCATAAAAAGGTACTACTTAGTTATACCGTCGACCCATTTCGCCAAATTATATAAATCGCCAAACCACTCGCCAAATTATACAAACTGATATAATTTTTATTTTAAATAGCGAAAGAACAAATAAATTAGCATAACATTAATAAAAATACAAATAAAACGTCGAAATAAAAAAAAAACTTGATGACGTAATCACATGTAACTTGCTTAAAAACAAGCAAATATGACATTTACGGTCAACCATTGTTGATATTTAATCTTATAGTTTGGGGATATATTTTTGGTCGTCGGGATAACCAAGTAGTAACCATAAAAATACGGAGTTCCTGATTTCTCTACTAGAAACTTCTGATTTGGCGAAGTATTGAGAAAGTAAAGTAAATTTTGGATAAAAGTAAGATGGTACAATGTTTAGCACACATCTAACGGAGACCAAACTGGTCGCCAAGGGCGGCTAATATATAGTATATATATATTGTTAATTTTTCTATGTTGTTAAGGAGTTTTGGGATTAGATGTATAGTATGTGGTTTTGATATATATATATATATATATATATAATTGGTGACTTTTCCTCTTTTTTTATTTCATATTAAATTTTACTTATTTAATCAAATTAAATATTAACTTATTTTTAATTTAGTCTACTCAGGACAATATCAAATTAATTAATAATAGTATACCATCTTTTTAGTGATTATTATGCATATAAGTCTATTTGAGATAACTAATGTTATACTGTATGCATTGAAATTGGGTAAATAGTTTTTATTATTATTCCTCTATACTATTTAATATTGTTTTATTTTCTACTTTGTATTCCATGATTAATTATCGGTTTATCTGTTTGATTGTCACAATCATATTTTTTTAGCTTTTTATGGCTAATATAAGGATAATTCACACACTATATTTGTGATCTTTAGGATATTGGGAATTTTAGAATCTGACAATCTTATATAAACATCCATTTTTTATTTATTTATTTTATAATTAATTAATTAAGTTATTTATATTTTCTTTCCTGTTCATTTTTTATATGTAATGGTAAATATTAAGACTTTTATATATTTTTATAATATATAATTTATTTTATTTTATAGCATATAGCTATATTCTATACATTATCAAGTTTATTTTTTATTTATTTATTATTATTTATTTGTTTATTTTTTTCTCAGTGTAGATTTAATGGTATGGTAATAGAATACATTGTAAGCATTTTTTATTAACATTTAATTTATTTTAAAAAAATTTTGAATAATGATATACAGTATGGTATTGTTTATATTAGGATGTGTGTAGGAAAGCAGTTGATATATTTTAATATCATTAGCATGCATTAGGTTCTTCTTTTTGTGACATTTTTATAATAATAATTGTTTTAAAATAAAATAATAGATGGCAGCATCATAAATTGTGTATTTTTAAAGCTTCTAATAAAGTAATAATTTTAATTTTTTACACCAGGTGGTAATTAACGCTAAAATACTGGCAATGCTGTAAAATTGTTATTAAACAATTTAAAATTGTTTTTAGGCATTATGAATGATATAATTATTATTTATTTATATTATATTAATTATATTTATCACCGTATTTCAACATGAATTAACTGGCTCCATAGGTTTTAATTTATGTGTTAACTTAACTGTTTTATTCACTTTAACCTTATCATGCTTTTTGGATTCCATGTGCGGGAATATATTTTGAAAATCTACTGCGAATTAATTCGGTATGTTTTGTAAGATTTCTATTGCTATAAATTAAATATTTAATAGGTAGTAGTTTTTTTTTTTTTCATTTCATGTCATTTGATTTTGTTCTGTTTTCATCTTGAAACTATTCTATTGGTTATATTGGTTGTTTGAGTACCGCGGAAAAAATTTTTTCAGCTTATGGCTTTTTTCTCACAGAAAACTACCGATTTGCTTATATCATTGAATTCTGTACTCTTGAAAACGTAATTCAATATATAAGTTTTTCGATTTTTTTCGGAATCCATATTCTTCTTTTTTTTTCTTCCATGTTAATTCTTGTAATTAGTTCTATATTGTTGGTTTGTGGCGCATTTTGGTGTCAATCATTCACAATATTGCGGTTTTAGATGATGGTCGGTATGTTTAATTAATGGTTATATATATATATATATATATATATATATGCATACAATCAAATGCATACAAATCAAATATTGCATACAAATATGCATACAAATCAAATATTTATTTATTTTTCTTTAAATGCATGATTTATATTAAATAATAAAGTTTCTGTTTTAATGGGTAATACAAATATAATAATAATAATAATAATAATAATTATTATTATTATTATTATTATCTTATTCATTTCGCTATATAATATAATGGCAATAATCCTAAATTATATTATCTAATGGAAAGAGGTCAGCAGTATATCTGATTTAATACTAGAGATTAAGGCTGCTCCCCCAACCTTTCTTTAAATTTTCGAGTGGTCATACCTATGTAGCCTACGCACCTATACCACATAGATATGACCACTCGAAAATTTCAAGAAAGATTAGGGAAGCACGAGAGAGATATCAAGTTTAACCCATCATCTACAGCACTTTCAAAATTAAATCAACGCCAAAATTTAAAAATAGATTTCGGGAAAGCAAAAGTTATTTTATCTTTGTCAGATTATTATACTTTGAGAATAAGGGAATCATTAGATATTTTAAGTAAAGGAAATGATGTATTTATTGATATTTTATCTTATGACATATACCTCATAGTTGGTTTAATATTTAAAAAATATCTAACACTTCAGCATCTGAACGAAACAACGTAATAGACACCCCGACAAATAATGGACTAATCCTATTTTCCAGACTGGAATATAAATAGTACAGCGAATGCGACATTTCAGTGAAACTATCTCTTGAAAATGATCGCGTTCAGATTGAAAGACCTCGGGTATTATCTTTTCTGTTGCATATGATTTTAACATCAATGATTTTTAAGTTTTTAAAGACCAGTTCATTTTGTAACGGAATATTTTATTAAATTTTTATGCGCCTTTAAAGTAAACAGATTTTTTTTTTTCTTAATTTTGGTTAAGGAGGTCTTTTTTACAAAATGAAGTCTCGAAAAAATATTCTTGAAATTAACGCTTAGATAAACGGCCAACTAAAAGCAAGCGGAAAAAAATATTACGTCTAAGTTAAAATTTCCAAGTGAAAATATAGGATAAACTGTTCGAATAAGAAAACCAGAGGCTGATAGCCGAAATATTATAGCTGTTATAATGTCTAAGGAAAATGAAAACTTATAGAAACTTGGTCAAAAACATGGAATTTTAAATGAACTCTACACAAAGAAGGATTTTTCTTTCTGCAAGTAATCTTTAATTTCATTTAATGAAGTTCTTTTGAATTCAATAAGTCTATGGTAATGTGTTCGTAAGAAGTCCAACTTAGCTGGTCAAGGATTTCAATATTACAATTGCAAAGGCAATTGCCAATATAGTTTCTTCAAAATGTATACAATGATAAATCCCTTGTAACTCAAAATGCCACAATAGCTCCTCCAGCCAAAATAAATAATTTGTTAAAAATGTAATAAAAAATCAAAAACCTTTTGTAACTCCAAATGCCACAATACCACTTCCTGCCAAAATAAATAACTTGTTAGAAATGTAATAATATTGTATTTCTAATGAATTTTGTTGAGAATTTGCTGTTTGTTATAAAAAGAATAATATTCTATTTGGTACCTTCGTACTGGTAAGATGTATTTTCTCCTAGTCATCGATGGCAATCTAATTTGGTACTTCTGGACGGCAGAGTGACATAATAAAATACCTTTTCGTTTTCGTTTTTTATTTTATTAGATTGGTGTAAAAATTGTCTTATTCAGACAGTAACTTATCTTAATATATTTGCTATATGTTAAAATTAATTTTATAGAAGTCTAAATTTAAAACTTACTACTTTTCTACATTTTTTTTTTAAATATTCGTTGCTGAAAGTATGCGCTTTAAAACTGAATTAATTATTATTTCATTATTTAAGTATTTCAAAGTTTCACCTATTTGATTCAGCAATTATAAAATAATTATCTTTAACCCCCGCGTTCAATTAATAGAATACATTTTTTGACTGGGTATAATTGTATCTTAACAATTATTTTTGTTATATGCTTCATACAGTGATGATTGTACATGTTCCAGTACAGTACATATTCGTTACTAAGCTTAATTAATCATATTGACCGAAGTTCATTGGGGATTATTAATAATAATCGATTAGTATGATTAATATGCAATTTCTATCAAATTTACCAAAAGACGCGGTAATTGTTAATAATGACCCGTTATTATTAATAATAACCGAATTTATCAAATTGTCTGTAACATACATATATATATATATATTAATTATGCGAAGGGCTTGGATATTCTTCTACATTTGTTTATGTAATTAATTTCTGAGAAAAGAATACTTTTTTTCTGGGTGAGGGGAAACTTTAAGTGAAAAAAAAAAAGAAAAAAAAAACATTTTGCATTTCAGTTAGAATTCAAATAAAGTCAAGATTCCAGTTTTTCAAAAAAATAATACTGATTAAAGACAATTGAAAAAACAACAAAAGCCTCATGCATTATTTATTAGTTAAAGTTTATGTAAACTCGATTTAAATGTAAAGGAATTTGTTTAACGAAAGTCCAATGAATTTTAATGTTAAGTTCCTTGAAAAGCCTTTTTAAATCTTCCTAAGCATCATTGAACAATGTGACATTTTTAATTTTTTTTTATTTATTACAAAAATACATAATTACTCATTTTAATAATGAAGCATTTTCGTATAATATTGTTTTTTAAATTTCTTTTTTTTTATCCCATTTCCTACTTTTTTAATCACATATTTTCTGGCATACATTACACAAAATAATCATGCAACTCGTTTAATATTATTCTATATTGATTTTTTGGAGCTAATATTCTAATTATTGATCAGTCTTTTTTCATCCTGTTAACATATTTAAAAAATAAAATACGTTAAGGTTATAAAATACCTTTTAAACGGATGAATTACATTTAAATGTGACTGTAAAAAAAACCCCACATCCCATTATCTTTTGTATATGGAAATTTAAACCCCAAATTAAAAAATATATATTCTAACAGTTAATGTTCCGAAAAAGTTTATAGATGCATATAAAGTTCTTTAATTGAATTTTAAGTGTATATGTCTTTTATTTACATATATATAAATGAATTTACTTATGTGACTTTCGCGCAAGTTTTCTCAAAGTTGATATGTCATAGTGAGTTAATTTTATTTACTGAGTTGAGATAATATGTGTTTAAAGGGAACTACACTAGAAAAAAATATAGTAATTAGTTCTTAATGTGGTTTTCAAATCTCCTGCTCAACAACTCGAAATTTTATGAGATAATTTCTGACTCGTTTCTAAACGTACAGGCTTGAAAATACTGAACTATTGAAGCAATTTAGAAACGAAGTGAGTTTTTTATATTTTGATAAATAAACTGTTTATCGAATTATAAACATTTTTGGTCGCTTGACGATCGTTTATTATTATTCCAGGAGCTGTCACGTGGATAATTCGGTTGAAAACGCCCACTTTCACAGTATTCTCTGAAAGATCTTTTGTGTTTACAAACAAAATGAAAAAGTATTTCTATCACTGAGTTTTGGATTAACAATACCTGACAATTTGATGCGTCCCCATCAAAATAAATAAAAAATAAATATGTCAGGAGGTACCCCCTTTGGGTTTGAATATTAAAAAATAGAAAAAAAGTCATTTTTTTTATATATCTCAATTCTAAAATAATACATTGTCGCTGTTTACGCCGCCGCAATTTTTCCTTTGCTTGTGTGTGTAATCGGGGAGTTTCTTCGCTAATATTAAGAGTACTGAGTCATAAAAAAATATACAAATTGGTTGTATTATAGAGAAATGTGCGATAAACACGCGGGATCAGACAGCTTTTAAATCTAAGAATTATTTTAAGAGATATTTAATGTTAAATTTGGTCAAAACCGTTCCATTAAAATGTTTTATAGAAGCAAAAACTATAGGAATTGAATAAACTAAACTAGGAATTTAATAATTTTTTCTAAGGCTAGATGTTTAATTGGAACCTCGTGGAATGCAGACTGAATTTATTTATTTATTTAGTTATTTTTATATTGACTAATTTTTTGATGTTTCTTTTTAATTTTGAATTCAAGTTTTGAGAATTTAGAGAGATGTGTTTTACATATTTTAGAAAAAGGTTATAATTTTATATTGTTGCCAATTGTAAAAATAGGGGATGTAATAATATTTCCTTTAAATTAAAAAATCACTTACACGTGACTGTTATAAAAAGAAACAATTTTTCAAATTATAATTAAATTATTACGTGTTTAACCCTCTCAGTGCGCATCCCGCGATTTCCACGGGCATCGTAAAAGTAGCATTTTTTTTTCTGCCTATTTAAAAGCACAACCCGCTCTTTTCCCGTTTAATGATTCATTTGGGCTTTTCTGCGATGTGCAATTGGTGTTTCAGATCTGGGTTAATCAATAGCGTTAGTTATCATCTTTCTGTGAAGTTCAGAAGCTTGTTCAGTGATGCCAGTTGACTACTTTTTTTAAATTCATATTTCTTGATTAACACCACTTTTTTTTTTTTTTTTTTTACTGTAAAGTTTCCCTTGTTTTCCCATTAATTAATATGTATAATAAGGCAAATTTTACAATTTCAAAAAAGTGGTACCAATCAAGAAATCTGGAATTTTTTAAAAAATAGCCGACTGGCAACACGGAACTTATTTTGCAACTATTCTGAGTGCTCTTTTGAAAGCTCAGAGATGTCTCCGCCCATGAAATTAACCGCTCGTCATTTTGCGAGTCATATACCTCCAATCCCATTAAGAAAGAACCAAATAAACATTGTTCTGTTTGTTGTTTAAAAAAACTGAAACTAGCAAAAAAAAATTTGCAAAGTGAATTTCGTGCAAAGATTGCGAAGTAGGACTTTTTCTCGAACCTTGTTTCGAAATGTTTCATACTAAACTACATTTCTAGTACAAGTTTTAAAATTATTTTACATGTTTCCATTAGATTTTATGTTTTACCTCCGTATTTCATAAAATAAATCATAATTTATCCGTGATTAATTTTCAGAATTCAGCTTTTATATTATTGATCTTCAAGTTGGGTTTTCTGACAACTTTTCTCTATTATCTAATTCTAAATTAAAGAAACGCTTTTACATTTTTTTTTTACATATTTTAAATCAAAAATATATGTAGATTTACAATATATGAATGCATATGCGCAATTTGTGAACGTATTTTGATTTTAAAAAGTAAATAAATAAATTAATTTAAAAAAAATTACGCCGCGAGAGGGTTAAAGAAGGAAAATGTTGATAATTACATCATACATTTGTATTTATACATGAATCTTAAAAATGAAAGAAAACTTTAAAATATTGAATTTATTAATATCTGTTAAAAACAGTAAATGGGGGAAAATTACGTCATATTTAAAATGGCCAAATAATAACATTGCCAAACTGTTAGCATTTAAAAATACATATACATATATTTCATATTTTGATATGATTTTTTAAACTATTGTTGCCAATTCTATGTCAGTGCAAATAATAATATTTTCATTATAACAATAAAATAAATTTCAGGTGAATATTAAAAAAAAAGAAACAGAAGTTTGCTGAAGATTACGTTAGATTTCAAACGATACATTTAAATTGTGTTATTTAAATCAGTTTGCTTATAAGGTTGTTAAAAAGCACAGGAAGGCAATGACTCTGTTGAATTAGTTCCTTTTAATAGTACCCGATTTTCAAATGATTAACTAGTCTTATTTAATCAAACACGAAAACAGCAGCTGATTCGGCCTTAAAAGCCCCCAGTAAAAAGGAAATGAATCGAAACCCGTTTACAAGGAGATCGCCACTGTTTTATTTATTATTATTATTATTTTTTTTTAATTATAATTTAATCTTCTGTAACATTATAAAGCAAATTAAATTAGAGTGATTTAGAGTTTAAAAGGGGTTGGTGAACGTAGCTCGTACGGGGCAGGGCCCCTTAGTTTTTTTTTTTTTTTTTTTTTTTTTAATAAAAATAGTTGAAATTTCTAAATTTATTTTTTGATGATAAAATTATTAGGTCGTTTATATACATTCATCATATTACAAAAATAAGGTATATACCGTCAGGATAAATTTTATGAAATTCCTTCTAGCGATTTTTCCTTCTAGCCAAGTCGTGCGCGCAATGACTAAAATTAACGTTTTGAGAAAACTGAATTTTAAAATGTAACTACCCTTTGATAATTCAAAAATAGCTCAAAATATTTTTTACACAATTTCCCATATAAAATTATTTTTTGCATGAGATTTCATTGCTTTATTTTAAAATGATCCTAAAAAATAAAAGCTATTTCAAAAAGTGATTTTCGACAAATTCTTGGGTACATGACCGCTTAAAATAAGTTAGTTTAAGTGATTATTTATATAAATATGCATTTTCGACAAATTATTAGGTACCTGACCGCTTAAAATGAGTTAGTTTAAGTCATTATTTATATAAATATGCATACTATGTTAATTATAGCGAAAAGTAAAACAATATGGACTAGTGAAACATTCATGCTATATAATTCTCACACTGACTGTTTAAAGCGTATTATTTAAGCCATAATATACAAAACTCTTTTTTTTTAAACTTAATATTAATTTCATACAAAGCAATCCTACGAAAAATTAAAAATGTACGATTAATATAAATTAAAAGTCAGGAAACTGGTATTAATTTTACTTTAACAGAGTTATATGTTTTTAAATGCAATACATTTATTTAGAACTCCAACTATCCTTTTTTTTTAAGTGATGATTTTTTACTATGTATTTGGAAATGTGCATAATTATACTTCATCAAATGATTATGTTTCCTTCGGGAAGAACCTTGGAGAAAGCAGTATTCCATTGATAATATACTTAGTAGCTGGTAACAGATGTATTTTGACAAATTAAATATTGTTGAGATTGATTATACTATTGGAATTCGTATCATGATATTACTATAAAAATATATATTGCAAGATTGTAAGTTCCATATGATCCACAGTGAATGTACCAGGGGGTTAGGGTTTGTACATTTTAAATAAATCGTCTGACAAAAATAGTTCTTAAAAAACGGTTTTAAAATATTTTTTAATTGTTGGATGCATCTTTCTTGGCTTATTGCTATTTTTGAACTTTAACTAAGTGTTTCCTACTATATATTGTTACTTTACTTCACATAATTTTCTTGTGTTTAAAAGTTATCAGAAGTTGTTACAAAGTTTAGTATTTGTGTTATGATCGAAAAATAGTTCATTTGCAACTTTTATAATCATTTAGACTCAAATTATTCAAGTTCCATAATGGATAATATGTTATAATTTTATGTTAGACAACTGTATTTTAAGGAAGTGGTTTACGGGAAATGCCTTGGTCAGCTTCAAATATCAATTTATAAAATAGGTTACTTTTTACTTATTATAATCATTACAAAACGTTTTGATGTTGACTAGTGGTGCAAAATTCACTTCTAGTGGGTATTATGAAGCAATTTTCAGATTGCATGCGTATAATGTGTATAAAAATTCAAAAAATATATCCACGGTTCTAAAATTACAATTTTATTAAAAATGACTATACATATGAGGACGTGAATTTCAAAACTCGCCTTATCCAAAATTTAAAAAATCGAGTTTTCAGTACCAATCTGTTCTATTGATAAACCTGCACAGAAAAAACACTATAATCTTTAAAAAAATATTTTTATCCTTTATTTCTGGGTTCTTAAAATATTGGTTTGGTTTCAAAACTCGCCTTATCCACTAGGGAGTTAGCAACAAAACTAGCTTTATCCCCGCGCATGCGTAAGACCAACGGACGACTAGCTCATGAGCTACTATCACAGGAATTTTCCTTTATTTCTCTGCGACATGTTGCTATTTGTGTTTAAAGTTTTTACCTGTTCTATTCATACAAACTAGTTAAATAAGTTTTACAGCATGTCTTATGTATAAAGGACAGTGGATAAACTCTAGCATTTTTGTGGGGGAAGTGGGAAGAAGAGAAAAAGAAATACGAACACATGGACTAGTAAAGAATACACACCAAAGAAGGTTAAAATGTAAGTTCAAAATGGAGTATCGCTTTCTATATTTCTTACTGTCATAAGGTGTTAAAAGATTTATTTTTTATTCTCAGATATAAACCTAAGGCATTTCCGGTCCTCTCAAAGCGCAGTCACCAGAAAGAGAACTTGAAATATTCAACTCTATCAATGTAAGATGTTCGACGTTTCCACCAAGCTTTTTTTTTTCAAGCAAAGACAAAACATCATAAGATCACTTTATTTTGAGATCTCAAACATCCCCTTCAAGAAACCGTCAAGATTTCTTTCCTTTCATGAAACATCCAGAAAAGTAAAATTTTCACCTTGAAAGTTTTTTTTAAGTACATCTCAGTGCGTTTTAAAAGGCATTACCATAAGGTACTACATAAAGGCTAAGAACGATGGCCATCTTCAAATTTGTGGAAGTGTATTTCGGAAGATTCTTGGAATATCAAAATTCAGAGTGTAAAACTTCTGCTAGAGACACCAAAAACTAGACTTTCTTTTTAAAAAGAAGGGGGAGGGATTCCCCTTGAAGTAAGACAAACATAAGGCTGTTCTCAAATGCTCTGCTCAACAAGCGCAAAACGTTTTGACACATTTACAAAGTCATTTTTTAACGGAAAGATATAAAATTGGAAAGCCTGACCATGGAAGCGATTTGGAATCGAACTGTGTTTTCCCTTTTTTGATCAATCAATTAGCTATTGAGTTATAAGCAATTTTGATCACGTGAAACTGCATTTTTCACCCCTTACTGACTGGATTTTCTTATTTCGTTCCGAAGTTCGGTTCAAAATGCCAACTTTGACAGTATTTTCTGAAAGATCTATTGCGTTTACAAGAAAACGAAAAAAATAGTTCGATGACATAGTTTCTGAATAATGACAACTTATAGTTTCATGCGTTTCCGAACGAAAATGAATCAAAACTTATGTCAGAAAGTTGACCCTTTGGATTTGAGACATGTTATATACATTATATTATACTACATTCTTTTAAAAAAGTTATTTTAATCAAAAGCTATTTATGATAAATTTTATTTGATTATTGATAAGTTTGCTTTTTTATAATAAAACGTAATACTAAATTTTAATCATTCTTATTGTTCTCGTAAGGTTTATTTTTTAATCCAAAATATTATCATCTGATGACCAAAAGTAGAAATGATTAATTTCTTTTAGCAAGTATGATAAACCATTGGCAACAAAACTCTTCTTGGATAATACCTATATATACCTTGGATAACCTATGAATAATATGTTGGCAACAAAACTCTTCTTATCCGAAACTTTTTTCAATTAATTAATTAAGTGAATTAAAGTAGATTTTCCAACTTAACACAATGATATCACAGAGCAACTAGCTATAAGTATACAAAAAATTGGAGGTATTCGATGCACGGGGTCGCAGTTACAGGTTTTTCGCGATTTCCCAAAATTTGATTTTTTGGATAAGGCGAGTTTTGAAACTCACGTCTTCATATCTAGTATATACTCTCTCTTTATACTTTTAATAGAGCTATATATATATATATATATATATATATATAGCTCTTTATATATATATATATATATATATATATGTATGAGTAGAGTACAGAGTTTCGCACCGTCTTTTTCATAGGTTTCATAATTCGTATACTTTTGATAGAGCTATATTTACTTAGTGCATATAAGAAGCTACGTTGCGTCTGATGCACTGGTTTGTTTGTTTTACACCTTTTAAAAAGCATTATATACTTGGGCAATATGATAACCTGCTTTGCGCTTTTTTTGCTATGTATTCAACTATCCATTTCATCTTTCATATGTTGAATTGGGTGTGTTTTGTTATGCAATTGGGTGTTTTATTGTTGTTTTACACCCCCTTTTTCATAGATTTCATAATTCATATAATTTTGATAGAGCTATATTTACTTAGTGCATATAAGACGCTGCGTTGCGCCTGATGCACTGGGTTGTTTGATTTACACCTTTTTAAAAGCATTATATATATATAAGAAAATGATTATCTGTGTTTATAAAACTTATGATAATAGATGCCACAAATATATATTACGTATAATAAAGAAAAGAATGCTTAAATAATTAAAAAGGGCTATTTCGTTATAGTGCATGTTTGTAAGACATTTATAAAAAACAAATAATAATATTTATGCTTAAGAGATAATTACACTTTAAAAAAGTAAATTTTAAAATAATTCCTATAAAAATTATGAAAAAACAAACATTTTTACATTTATGTTTAGTATTTAAATAAATATTGAAAGTTCAAAACTGAAATTTACAAAAGAATTTTACAAAAATAAAAATAACATTGTATTTTATTCAACCAATCAAGAAAGAGAAAAAACAGAGTACCAGAATTGCGTGGAAAATGCAAATAAATCTACATGTTATTGTATTTGAAATAAACAAATATCGATTTTTTCGCAGTAGAAAAATCTAACAAATTCCACAATGCATTATTCATAGCAAAAGTAAAAAAAAAAAAAAAAATCAAGCATTGTTTAAAGTTTAAAATTTCATTAAACCGATGTGTCAAAGAATAAAAAAAATAATGTATACGCTGCTAAAAATTTTATTTTCCTATCCATCTAATTTTTATTGAGGTAGTTTTCTTTTTACTTTGGACTATTCTTTAATTTGTGATACAATTTGCTAAAATTTTCTTGAAAAAGTTATTGAATATAATGAAGATGTAAACTAAGAATTCTTCTTCTTTTATTTTCTACTGTTAAATGTTTTTAGACATTGTAAAAAATATAGGAAATCTAAAAATTATTATAACATAAATTGTTTATGTTCTCTTCAAGTATTTTTTTTTTTAATCAAGATATTAAGAAAGCTTAAGCTCTAGATTTGTAGAAATATGACTAAATGTCAAATTAGGTTTATTCTAATAGGAAATATGCAATGCTAAATTATAAATATTAACAGACAATTCTAATTTCAGGAGTCCCACGAATTTAAAGTATATGATAAAATTTTAATGGAATTTTCAATGAAAAAGAATAAATGTTTCCTTAACTGTATAGAATATATAACAAAACCTGGATACCGTGCTTAATGATATTTTTCTATTGAATATGTATAAAATTAGATATTCTTTAGAAACATATTTTCAAATTTAGGATTCCTTCTTTATGATTCAGATGCTGCCAAAATGATCGATCACGCAAAAGATCAAAATTCAGTTAAATGGCGATGTAGAGTTTGTTAAAAAAAAAAAAAAAAAAAAAAAAAAAAAAAAAAACAAGCAAGTCATGTAAAAATTTTTGACTATACGTTGAAAAATATTCTAAAAGTAGCTTTGATTAACCAAATCCTTTAATTTCTTAAATACAAATTTCTAAAAAAAAAAAAAAAAAAAAAAAAAAAAAAAAAAAAAAAAATCGAAAAAAAAAAACAGGTTTAACTACATAATTTATGGAAAATAGACAAGATTTGTACATTTTTTAAAAGTTAGTTTTAAGTGAAACATATATATAACTTTTAACGTTAATAATAAAATTTCCTAAATATTGAATGTGCGTAAACTGCCGATTATTTTTCATATAAATTCAACAACCGTTTCATAATGATAAAAAAAAAAATCATACATAAAAACGAAGATTCAAATTAATACATATAATCAACATAATCTATATTTTAGTTAAAGAAATTGAAGTAATTTTTTTTTAAAATTTATGGTATTTAAACGGTAGTTTTGAAAACACTGAATTTTCTAAATAATAAATATATGATTGATGTTTTATAAACACGTTTACCACTTAGCCGTCGACATTCAAGTTACTTTAAATCGTTTCAGCTACTTTTTAACTGCATATATCCTTAGTTACACAGTTAACTAACAATTTGCTAAATTTCTCAAAATTTCCTAAATTTCTCAGTTATTAAAAGTTGTAAGGGAATCTGGTATGTCTAATCTTGCGTATAACGGATAATTTGAACTGCCCTTTTGGATTCCTTATATTTAGTTAAAAATGTATTTCCTTCTTATATTTTCATTTATCGAATTTATTGTGTCTGAAAACATACTACCTGAAAACATACTAAACATATATCTTAAGTTGGATTTACCCATATTTATTATTTAGGAAACAGTATAGTAGTATATGAAAAAAAAAAAAAATAATAATATTTTATAATTTATTTATTTATTTTATTATTATTATTATTATTTTTTTTAGAAAAATGTTCTCAGAAGACAGCATTTAGATAAGCTTAAAAAAAAAAAAAAAAAAAACATGATATCTATCTTTATTTCTAATTTTTACATGAATATAACACAAATTTTAAATTGTAAAATAAATATAAATGCTTTTTAAATAAGAAAACGTATTATAGAAAAAAATATTTATTATTTTTTTTAAGTAAGTGTTACATTTTGAAGACGAAAGAAATATACTTTATTAACACCAAAATACGATTTTGTTGTTGCAGTAGTTACAAAGCGCAATAAACACCACATTACCAAATTAACACCACCCAAAAAACATGTAATTACTCCTCACGGGGTAACTTGGAGCTTACTGCATTTTGTTTAATAAAAGCTGTAACTTACTTACTTACAAAAATCCCTTTTTTCTTTTATCAATCTGCCCCTGAAAAAGGTATGTTTTGCATTGTACATTTCACTCTGTATAAAAAACTACAGTTGTTTTCTTTTACTTAAAAATAATTAAGCGCTGAATTATCCCGCCTTATCCTAATATTAACATACTTTTCCGTAATAATATCATGAAACTTACTTACAGTGTAAAGTACTTAAAACACACACTGTTTTATTTTTTTTTATTGTCTTTCCTAATTTCTAAAATTCCATTTCGCTTTTATTAAAAAAGAAAAAGAAAATCTAAAATTAAACTGAGGATTAAATAATATTCAATAAATAAGATTTTACCCCAGTGCAAAAGCTTATGACACACTTTTCTCCATTTATTGAAGTTTTAAACTAACAGCATTATAAATTTATTTTAAAACTTTAGATATAAAATTCCAATTAATATATACACATTTCCAATATGAGAATATAAAGTAATAAGGACAGATATAAGAAAAATATCCATGTTCCACGCTCAAGATTTCGAAACATTGTTGTCGGAAAAATAAATCTTTTTGAAAACATTGTTTCAGTTTTTTCTTCTACAAAACTCCATATCAAGAAAGGTTGAAAATATCTGAATACCTCTCAAAAATGCTTTTTATTTCTTGTCCTATTCAGTAATATTTGAACAACGTGCATTTTTCGGTTACTTTCAAAATAATTAGGTATATGAAAATGTGTGTGCACTTTTACTTTTTAAGGAGGCGAATTCAATTTGATGTTGTTTTTCAAAAAATACCATTAAACAATTAAAATCGAAAAAAATCAATTATTCAGCTTATGATTTCTGAATAATCTTGAAATTTTTCTTATAATTGTTAAAGATGTATAAGATGACAAAAAAACATACATATGTATATGTTTTTGTTTTTTTTTGAAAGTATACATGTAGTCATAGTAGATCAATTTGCGTCATTGTAAAATCTCAGTAATTCTGTAATTTTTCAGTAACTTTTTCATAATAATAAATAAGTAAATAAGTAATAATAAGTAATTTAATAAGTAATTTTTTCATAATAATAAATAAGTAAATAAGTAATAATAAGTAATTTAATAAGTAATTTTTTCATAATAATAAATAAGTAAATAAGTAATAATAAGTAATTTAATAAGTAAATAAGTAATTTAATAAGTAAATTTTTAATAATTCAGTAATTTTTTTTTTAACTGAGGTTTAAGTTAAACTTGCAGGTTTAATCCATTAGTGCCTGAATTTTCTTTTCAACTCAATATTAGGCTTAATTATAGAAAATAGTGTGAAATGAACGTAAAAAAATAAATTAAATTCTCTTTGAAAAAATATTTATTTAAAACATAAAAATCTAAAAGTCCCAATTTTGGGACACTAGGCACGAAGGGGTAGGTGTTTTGTCCGTTACTGTCTAAGCATTATATCTAGGTTTTATGCCATTTAATTTGATTCAAAAAGGTTATGTTCCATTCGGTATATTATTTGACTGTAAAAATAACTTTATTATTACTATAAGGGTAGGGGCGGTGGGCTGGGCACGGCTCAAGAACAAGACCCCCTTCCTCCTCACCATTAGGTATTGGCATAGTAAAAATTTATACAGTAAAAATGTATAATAATCAATAATTTTATTTTATTTTATGCGTAAGTGGAGCAAGATAACCAGATCACTAGGATCTGGTGTAAATCTTATATAGACCTATCAATAATTACTAATAGAGTATATATACCGTATGTACTCACATATACGTCGACCACTAACTTTTGAATGCAAATTCTGCAAAAAATAAAAACTCGCGCATGTCGACTCCCTAACTTTTTACTTCAATTTCGCATAAAATCAAGCCAAAGATTTCATTTACTAATGCGAAAAATTAGTAAGTAAACAAAAACAAATCATTGAAAATTTTTTGATAATAAATTATTATTATTTGTACATTTTATATATTATTTTATTATTTATACACATAAAAATTCAGACTTTTGCAGTATTTGAAGGTATTTTTTTTTCTTTTTTTGCTTCTGTAATTGACTCGCGTATAAGTCAACCACCCAATTTACTTGCAGAAAATTGTCAAAAATTGTTCCTTTTACATACGAGTATATATGGTACAGTAGAACTTCGATTAACCGACCATCGTTTAACAGGAACTCTCCGTAAACCAATGTCGATATCCTGAATTCTTTCCAATATTTTTTTTTTCTTTTTTACTTTCATATTCCTTCTGTATTCAAGCTTTCCTTTCCAATCCACGAGTAGAGATAAGCATTTTGGTTCCCCCTTCTTCGGATTCCATTGAAATTAACTTGAGCTCCCGCATGATCCGTTCCCGGTATAATTGTACTCTTGCACCAACCGCCCCCCCCCCCGCCCCCATTGTACATGTCAATGTTCTAAACAAATAAAATTATTTTCATGTATAATTTAAATTTAGATATTTATTAATCAGTTTAAATAGTCCTAATAGCGGTTCTGTGACGATGTTACATATTAAACTAGATGATTATTGATAAATTGTCGATTATCCGGAAATTTCGATTATCCGCTGTCGGTTTGGTCCCAATTACGTCGGATAATCGAGGTTCTACAGTATATATTTTAATAACCTCAGGATGCAAAATTCTAAACAAGTACAAAACATAACTGTATGATATAAATTTTTACTAAGCCAATAGCTAAGGGTGGGGAGGGGTGGCTGTCTTGTTCTTGTACCGTGCCCAGCCCATACCCCCCCCCCCCTATAGTAATAGCAAATAATAGTCAAATAATAATCCGAATAATAATTTTATAGCCATATACTAATCAGAATGGTATGTAACCATTTTGTAACAAAATAAATGGGAGAAAACATACATTTAATGCATAGACAGTAACGGAGAAAACCCCTACAGATTATTGCTTGGCGACCCAAAATTGGGACGATATATAAAGGTTCAAATTCGAACAAAAAAATATAAATCTGAAAAAAATGCAAAAATGCGTATTCTAAAATAATGTTTCGTCTTATAAATAATATCACTTATAAAATGATTGTTAAAAAATAAAATAAAATAAATATCTTACTTTTTCTTACGCGCCATTTTATTTCAAGAAAATCCAACTTTGCGCTACAACAAACATTTATTTCACCTTTTTATTTTTAAAAATGTGCTTCCATTTATGGATAAATATTGAAAACAAATATAAAGGATATATTGTACAAAGTTTTGAAAGGATATCATAATTTCATTTGGATACACATTTCACAAATTTGTTAATTCTACTTACTATTTTACAGCTATAACCTTTTATTTTCTTTTAAATTTTTATTTATAATGAATTTGCATAGTACACACAGGATATTAAAATAAGAAATAATAACAATGTAGTATTTATAGTACAAAATTTTTGTATTACATTGTCTTAAAGGGGTGTTAAAGAAGGGACGCTAAGAAAAAAGGTGACGGTACAAGAAAAAACGGAAGGTAAGGGAAAAAAATCGATGGTAAGGAAAATTACCGCCTATTTTTAAGAAAAGCATGTTAAGACTAAGTGATAGCCACAACGTCCTTTGATTTTTAGAAACAGTTATTTACATTGGATAAAATATATATATATATAAATATCTCAAAAAGTGCAGGAATAAACCTTGTGGGGGGGGGGGGGCAGACTACAAATAAAGCCACTATGCTTGAAATGGATATTTAAATTATGTTTAAATTCTGCAGAAAACTTCCAGTCACAGAATTTTAGCCATTCTTTTCATAACATACTTCTGCATGAGAAAAAAGTTGAAAACAATTCTGTGGCTGCATCTGAAGTGATTTTCTGTATAATTTTAGCAAGAGGGACTGTAAGGAATCTAAAACCCAGGGACAGAGTAAAAAAAAAAGAATAATAGCAACCGTAAAAATGAGTGCAGGTTCCTTTTTGCTACACATATAAAACGATAGTCAGAGTTTCGGAAAAAAATTACATCGAATTACTTTGATTGAAACAATTTTATACAAACGGCCACAAACTTAAAAATCAGCATCAGGGACATGGGGCAGTATAGGAATTTAGTGGTATATTTGGACCCCAACATCATCCAAAACTTATTTATCTCGTTAATATTGTTATGCAGTCATGCAATGGGATGTTTTCCATATATGAAATTAAAAAAAAAAAGCTAAGAATATGTACTAATATAAAAATTATTATTCGGGGACAGAAAAATATAGAAAAGTCAAAGCTTTATGAGAATGCCTCATATATTCTTAGTAGTTTATAAATTTAACTAGTATTGTTCAAGGTTGAATGCTTTAATATCTAGTTTACGCTGAATATGGAAGGTTTTTCTTTCTTTTTTTTTTTTTTTTTTTTTTTTTGCCAAAGAACCTTTCCTACCATAGTCAGAAAAGTTCAAGTAATATGAACTATTACTTTATACGCATGCATAACATGCGCATAAATTCAACAGGATTATTTTTTTACATACAAATTATTGATCATATAAGCTATTTTACACTCATTTGAAGTAATAACGAAAAGCATTGGTACTGGAGACATTTGTAAGCTTTAAAGCTTTATGTTTTCACAATAATTTACAATTTTTTAAAGGTTAAGGAACTTCAGATAGATTAGATATTTTTTTAGACATTGTTTGAAGGTAAGGTTGTATATAAGTGTCAAATATATAAGCAAAATTGGAATTGTCAGTGATTTTGATTTACTAAGTGAGACTGACTTGAAATATAATCTTGCTTATCATAAATTTAGCTTTATTTTCTTAATTTCGTTAAAGAAATTGTTATTGTCGTCAGTCAAAACTGCAGTGTTGAGATATTGAAGTTATAGACATTTTCATAGCTAAGTTCAGACACTGAGAATTTTTTCAAAAACTTAATATTTCCGAATACATAGAATAGATGTAAATGTAATTAAAACATATATTCAGGGAAATATATATTTAGAAAAAATACAATTATGTTTATATGTAGCTAAATATGTAGTTAAATATGTAATCTAACAAAAACCTATACAGCTATTTACGGTATCTCACCAACATACCTACATAATAACAGACTAATCGGATGCTTTTTGTGGCAGTTATCAGGAAATAAATAAGCACACAAAACCTAACATTTCGTCAAATACTAGTTACGAAGGTTAATTTTCCAAAATTAAACGTTTTCTTACATTCATATGTTCTTTTTAACCCAGAAAGAAAGTATCTTTAGTAAAAATTTAGTGAGAAAATAAAAACTGTTTTTTTCATTATCCACAATATATTTTATATGATACATTAAACTACATATTAAAATTTTAAAACACTTAAAAAAATATTATCCGAATATATATAACCTGAATGTTTGATGTATTAAATTAGATACTTAATTTGTATTTAGAAGAAAATAAATTTTTTAACATTATAAATTAAAAGGTTAACTTGAATTAATGTCAATCCGTTCAATACTGACAAGTTAAAAGGTGAATTCATGGATGATAGTAGAGTAACCTTAATTAAATTTCCCTTTCAGAAATTAATCTTCGTTGCCTAAGAGTTTAAGTTTTACAAAAGAATCTTTCGTTGTCATTGATTAAAATTAATTTGCAAGTACAAAATTTCAATAATTCTTTAAATAGAAATCCCATAATTTTTAAATGTAACTTTATGAAAAAAAGCTTAGATTATAATTTTAATATCTTGAAACAATAAATCTATAAATTCTAATAATATTTAAACTATAGTTTTTTTTCTTATTTAAATACGAGTTAAAGAAAAGTTTATACAATGTAAATAACATCGAAAAATAAAATAAATTTTTATTTTTTCGTTGAAAAAATAGATAAGCTTATAGAATATTGTACAAGGTGGCCTTAATTAAACTGACGGTACTCAGAGTGTTCTGTATCGCGATCTAATTGCGAAAATGGCGCCATATTTCGTAGGAAGATTAAACAAGACGGGGGACAAAGAATTCAGCGGAAAAAAATTAGTTCCAAAAATCACCACCAGGGTAATATGTGGCGCTGTGTATTCGAAAAAGAGAGTTTCAAAAAATGAAGAATCAATACTGAAATAAAATTAACGTTTATATAATGAATTTAGCAATTTAATCCAAGCTCAAAATGGTAGCAGTTTATAAAAAGCTAAAAATTTACATAAACACTGCTAAAGCTGCAATTTCACTTACAGAGCCCCGAAGAAAGCAACAGAAGAAGAAGTTCTTTATTCAAATTTCACGTTATATCTTTTGGCGCAGCTTGTTCGGCTTTAAAATGTAATGTGCTACTGTTAGAAACAATTTCATTGAAAGTTATCTTTCATAATGTCTCATTCTTTAGTCGAGCGAGCTCTACTAGTAAAATTCTTTTACCTCAACCAGTGCATTGCGCCAGCCGCTCTTCGTGCTTTTAGATACCACAAAAAAATGCGTAAAGGTAACGGTCCTTTGTAAGTTAATGTTATAAAAGAAATGGTTGAGAAGTTTGAGAAAACAGGTTCTCTAAATGTTCAGTCAGGCAGAGGACGAAAATCTGTATCACAGGATACAATCGAAGCAGTGGCAACGGCGATTGAAGACAGAGCACCAGACAATGTTGCTACCACTTCCAGCACTCGTGTTATAGCTCGGAATCCGGATATGCCTTATTGTACGATATAGAAAATCCTACGAAAGATTATCCTCTTCTATCTGTACAAGATTTACGTCACACCGACCATGATAAGCGATTGACTTTTTCTCTCACTTTTCTAGACAGAATGAAGTTGGATAATGCTTGGTCATGGAAAATCTTATAGGGAGACGAGGCCCACTTTTACCTGAATGGAAATGTAAATACCCAGAACTGCCGAATTTGGGATCACAAGTCACCAAGTGTATTCAAAGAAATTCCTTTGCATTCACCAAAGATAACTGTTTGGTGTGGTTTCACAGCAGATATGATCATAGGTCCATTCACCTATGAGAACATTACTCCGACAGGATCTGCAACTTGTTCTGTTACCGGAGACAAATATCGCCAAATGCTAAACAACTTTGTTATTCCAGCACTTCTGCAAAGACAGTGCCTGGAGAAAATCCGTTTCATGCAAGATGGATTCACTCCATATATTGCTTTGCGGGTACAGCAGCTGCTACGACAGAAATTCACAACAGAAAGAGTCATTAGCCACTGTTTTCCAACTGAATGTCCATCTCGGTCCCCTGATCTTACATCCTGCGACTTTTGGCTATGGGGATACCTAAAGTCCAAGATGTATCACGGAGGTGTCCAGGACCTGGCTACGTTGAAGGATAACATATCGCGAACTGTACGGGAGATTCCTGCAGACATGTTAATCTCTGCTGTTGTAAATGCTGTGCACAGAATGCAATATGTGGTCCACAAAAACGGCGGCCACATCGAACCTGAGTTGGGTGTGCTAAATAAATGGTAATTTTATTTCAGTATTGATTCTTCTTTTTTGAAACCCTCTTTTTCGAATACGCAGCACCACATATTCCCTTTCCGGTGATTTTTGGAACTATTTTTTTTTCGCGGAATCCTTCGTCCCCCGTTTTGTTTAATCTTCCTACAAAATTTGGCGCCATTCTCGCAATTAGATCGCGCTACAGAAAACTTTGAGTTCCGTCAGTTTAATTATGGCCACCTTGTATATAAATTGTAAGGTACCTTCATCTCATTTTAACACTTTCTAACACAATTGGAATGTGAATATGAATTCGGTTTTTTGTCTGTATATCTGTCCGTACTAGTATATTAAGGATTAGTATAGAATGTTTGGTGCAGAAAATTAAGGGTTTAAGAGTTATAATTCATTTACTGGAACATATACAGATGGGTGACAAAATAATGCGAACACCCATGAAAAATGCATGGTCCATTTCAAACAAGTAGAACACGCATGTCACTTTGCACTCAATTCTGCCAACTAGTGGTTATGAAAGGTAAGGTATCAGTCGTTCAACATCAGTCATAGATGTTGCATGCAAGGTGCATCGTTTTTTCCAGACTTTATTTACAGGAGAATGCCCACTTTATCAAGAAGAGAATTCTCCTATCCACACTGCTAAAATCGTCCAAAAATGGTTTGAAGACCATCAGGAGGAAGTAGGACATCATGCTTGGCTCCCACTGCCTCCTGACTTGAACATTATTCATACATTTTTGGGATATTATGTGTCAAAACTCCGTGCTCGATTTACTCCACCATCTACGCTTTTGGAATTAGAGATTGTTCTCCAGGAAGAATGGCTTTATATTTCTTTAAATGTTGTTCATGACCTCGATAAATCCATCCCACGTCGCATACAATCTGCAATTAAGTAAAGAGGTGGTCCAACGCCTTATTAATAAAACTTTTCTCTTATTTCACAGGTATTCGTATTATTTTGTCACCCATCTGTAAATATATTCCTTTACATTATGGTCTATTTTTGAAATTCGTTTGAAGAGCATTTTATTAGCGGTCCGATATTTCAAACATAAGTAGAATATATGTACCAATTAAGAGTACACACTTTCCCAGGAGTAGCATTTTTAGTTCTTTTGCATGGTCAAACAAAAGAAATCCACTACATTATGACCAATGGAAAAAATGGTTTCGGTGCATGTTATTGATCTTTTTATTATTCCAATATAATGGAATTTAAAAGAAGCATTGAGGACTACAAAACGTTTTCTATAAATTATGATTTTTCGTTTATTTACACAGACCCACAACATAACATGTTAAAGGACTGAGTATGGTCGATAATTGCTGAAAATGAGCGGTCCGTTGTGGTTTGAATTTTGGAACTTATCAAAACATGTAGATATTTATGTGGTGCGTATAAATTCTATTAATAATATACAGGGCTGTAGAAAACAAATAAGACGCGTGTTAGATATTTACAGCAATTGATGATAATGGATTTTTACTGAGTTATGTTTTTTTTTTTTTTTTTTCAATTTGCTTATTTATTTAACTCATTCCATTACATTAAAAAATAATTTCCGAATAGTACTTTGTTAATGTACGAAAGTGTTTTATAATGCACGCCTGATTGATGTTTTTGTTGTTCTTTAAGTTTTACCTTGATAGCTTTTATTTTATGACCACAGTTTGTTCCAATTATTGTTCCAGATAAAATTAATCAAATCAACATTATTATAGCAAACACGGTTGATATCCTGAAGTCAGCTAATAATCCAAATGTATACAGTATATACAAATTAACAATATACAGAAACAGCAAAAAAATCCGTGACACTCAAACTACAATCTCAATGTTCAGATTTTCAGTGTTAGCGCATTTAATAAGATTTTTATGGTGTTTCAAAGAAGTTATTTCTACCTTAACATTTCACACCAGTTTATTAAATTATTTAACAAGGAAAGTGTGCAAAATATTAGTTTTGGCAATAAAATTTTACAAAGTGAGTGTTTTTTACTCTTATTACATTTTTCACTGAGTGTCAATTTTTTTTTTTTTTTTTTTTTTTTTTTTTTTGATGGCACTGTATTGGACAAAACTGTAAAAGATAATTCAAAAATAGTTTGAGCCATTTTAAAAGAAAAAAATGTTGATAAGTAAAAACAACCTTAAATATTGACTAGAAATTTTTAACTATCTTACTATAAATAAATATTAACTAATTTTGAAATGAAAATGTATTTTCATGAATTTAAATAAGTTGAGCTGGAAATTAAAAATATAATTTCTTTATATTTATACCTTTTTTTCATATACCAATACTTTGGAGGAAATCTATAAATATATGGGCATTCCCACAATCTTTTGACTTTTATGTCCCTGTATAATAATTTTTTAGTACATATTCTTGTGGTTTTTTTTATTTCATATACTGGGAAACATTCCATTGTATGATTGCATAACAATATTAACGAGATAAATAAGTTTTGGTCCATGTTTGGGATCCAAATACCAGGAAAGTTCTTATACCGTCCCGTGTCCCTGATGCTGATTTTTAAGTTTGGAGCTGTCTATATAAAATTATTTCAATAAAAATAATTCGATGTCATTTTTTTCGAAACTGAAACTATTGTTTTATATAAATATGTAGCAAGAAATTAACCTGCACATATTTTTAGGGCTGTTATTATTTTTTAAAATCTGTCCGGTTTTAGACTCCTTACCGTCCCTCTTCTAAAATTATACAGAAAATCACTTCAGATGCAGCCACAGAATTTTCTTCAAGTTTTTTCTGATGCAGAGGTATGCTAGAGAAAGTATGTCTAAAATTCTTTGATAGGAAATTTACTGCAGAATTTAAATCAGCATTCCAATATCAATTTCAAGCATCGTGGCTTTATTGGTAGTCTTAACGTCCCCAAAGTATATTCCTGCACGTTTCGAGGTAATTTATTATTATTATTATTATTTAATCCGATGTAAATAACTGTTTCTAAAAATCAATGAGCATTGTGGCTACCACTTAGTCTTAATATGATTTGCCTAAAATTGGTGGTAATTTTCCTTACCGTTCCATCCTTACCGTCCTTTCTTTTCCATTTCGTCCCATTTTTCCTATACCGTCCCCTTTTTTACCTTACCGTCCCTTCTTTAACAGCCCTTTAAGACAATGGTATACCAAAATTTTGTACAAAAATACTACATTGTTATTATTTCTTATTTGAATGTAATGTGGGTACTATGGTATAACGGCTTTACCGTTATATATTCATTATTCCTCCTCTCCCCTAAAAAAAAAATCAACTTTTAACTTTACTGGTTTATTATAAATTGTCATTATTCTTCCTCCCCCCCCCCCCCTTCAAATAAAATATTTAGTTTAAATTTGACAATTTAGAGTTAATTTCATGCCTTTTTTTTCATTCTCTCCCCCTCTCACTACTGTAAGTTTCGCTTTTACTTTTTAAAGTTCTTTTCAAATGCAGACATCATTTATCTCGGTTCCTTTTTCTGTCTTTCAAATTCACACGATAGAAAAAGATCTTAACCGCAGCTATTTTCCATTGAAATAAAGTAAAAGAATAAAATACAAATGAATGTCTTTTCGCTTTGCAGCCGACGATATCTAATGCATATTTTCCCAGCCTCTGGGCTTGCATTAGTATTCAATTCTCACCTTTCTGTTTGTCGGATAAAAGCCATATGCCCCTTGCTGACTAATTCAGCTGTCGTTAAATCTATAACGAGCATGTAATATCACGTGTTAGCTATTTCTTTAGCCACTTTCCCTTACCGCAGGAATGTTAAGATACGTGTAACCATATAGCGCGCCATGGCGTAAGTTTGAGTTCTATGTAATACTTCGGGATGCTTCTGATTCCTTTGTCCACGTCACCAATATTCATCGCCAATACAGTACATATGTTCCAATTCATCTCGCTAATGAGTGAGTGATTGTAATGATTATTTTACCACTACTCCCTCTGATCTTGAACGTGACGGACATCAGCTCTCTGCCCTTCGGGGCCGCCCCGTCGGCAGTCTTGTGTTTGACTTCTCCCCGTCCCACTGTACTCTCATGGCCCTCCTTTTAAAAGTTTCATAATAAAGAAGTAAGTCCTCGAAATTTTCGTGTTGGAGTTTTTTTTTTTTTTTTTAATTCAGTCATGAATCTGGGAATCCAATTCTCCTCCACATATGCAAATTCATTATAAGTAAAAATTTAGAAGAAAATAAAAAGTTTTAGTGGTAAAATTGTAAGGAAAATTAAACGCGCAAGTTTCACTTAAACCTCAGTTAAATAATTTTTTTTCTCGCTGCTGACCATTTTTTCTTTATTTTGAATCATTACGGCATTCGTCTATCAGATTAAAATGTTATTTGGCAAGTTTAAGTTCACCAGATTTTTATTCCGGAAAGTCAAAAGATTGTGAGAATGCCCCATATATGGTATCATTCCATAATCATATGTAATAATGAACACAGATATTTTATATTCGTATACAAGCTTACGAACTCTCATATTATTAATATGTTTCCATATGTTATTTACATTTAAATAAAAAATGTTTTATTACCGTTATTTTCAAGAAACTTTATTTTCAAAAGGGCTTATTTTTGTCTATATACATTAGGGAATTTTCAATAATTGACTTAAATACATCATTGATTATTTTTTTTCTTTTTAAAGCATATTAATTAAAATTAATATTTGACAAACTGGAATAGAATGGTGTATATCATATTATGAAAATATTTTGCTGGATTATATAGTATTGTCCAGAGTATTCCCTTATATACAAACAAGAAAGCATTGAGAATGGAAATAGTATTATTTTTCTTTATTATATTCTGTAATAAATGAATGAGGGTTTTATTAATTTAAATTAAATTTTAATAAAAATAAATAGCGAAATTCTAAACAATGTTAAACATCTAAATCACACAATACATTATTTTCAGATTCATAGGAGGAAATGTCACAGGTGAGATGATTATTAATTCATAAATTCAAAAATTTACATTAAAAGACGTTGTAAATAATTTACTTTTTATTAATTAAAAATAAATATGAATTATATTTTGACTTTATTAAAAAAAAATAAGACTGCATACTAGTAATAATATTTTTTATTTGCATTGTAAATTACAATTCTTCTGGGGATTTTTTTTTTTTTTATCACAATATCGGTCACTATTTCAGAAATGTACGAATAATTCATATAATGAAATCATTTTTATATTATCTAAGCAAAAACTAGTAATCAGTCATTAATAAAGTCGGTATTTTGGAAACTAAACGTGAAACTGCAAACACTTGCTTTAAGAAAAGCACATGTATACATAAATAAATTGTATCAACAGCGAATCAAATCATACTTCCAATCTACACAGGCATGACTTTGACTAAGTTAAAATATATTTATTTCGGTTCTCTATTTGTTATTGATATAATGAGCCTAAAAACTGTTTAAAACGGGTTTCAGGGTGTCAAAAAACAGCCTTTTTTAGAGTTCCGTACTTAAAAATATAAAAACGGAACAAATATAATATCACTCCTGTGTCTGTCTGTCACAGCCCTTTTACTCGCAAACTATGCAACGTGGAAAGTTCAATTTGGAGGAAGTAATAAAGACTATTGATCCACATATTTACAAATTAATAAATATTCATAAATATATTTAGGAAAAATGTAGATGGGCTAATTAAGTTACTTGAAAAAAAAATATTTTCTTTGTATATCATATGGGGTATCGTGTGAAAGCTTTCGTAACGCTGAAATAAAAAATATATTTCCTTTAATTTTAGTTGTTATATTTTCAAAGTTATAGTGCAAAAATATGCCCCCACCCTATCTAATTCCGAATCTGCTGAAATTAAATTTATGAAAAAAATTAGAGGTTGTAGACATTAATTTAAACATTGTAGTAAAATTATAGCGTTTACCCTAGGTCACATAGTTTTTCAGAAAATTACATTTTTCCGTTTCACTCAAATTTTGATTTACGGGCTTCAACAAACGTGTTAAGCAGAGCTAGAGGCACCTATCGTAGCAGAAGTATAAAAGCATTGTTGATCATGAATTTCAAAAAAATTCGTCGGTAATTAGCCGAGATATTAACCCTTAAAGACACGGACGGTTTTGGCATATCTAATGACAGGGACGGCGTACTCTATGCTCCATCAGCTTTTAAAGCCTAGATAACAAATTTTAAGGATATATTTAGTGATGTAATGCCCAGTAGCAGTGTAAAAGCAATAAACGTCAAAATGTTAAAAACAGACTAATTTAATAAGAATTAATTACATAAATACTATGAAATTCGCGACTAGTTTTCATTGAGTGGCTCTTTCAATACACCTACTATGTCTTTAAATGTTAACTAAAAACCTATATAGAATAACAAATATACAGAATAGCTATATTTGCTATTATTTAGGTTCCATATATCTTTGAACTTTCATAGTATATCCGTTTACACTTTTCTAGTATACAGGGTGCAAAGGAAAGTTCCATTAACTTGAAAATACTTGTGAACGGAGACAGCTACAACTATGCAAGTGAGGGAACGGTATAGTAAAGCGACTACGCCCGATTTAATGAAAACGACAGCAGTGCTCCCTAGTGCGGGCAGAATCTCCAGTTAGGAAGATTTAGAGCATCAGTTAATTAATAGAATACGACATTTGGTTTACATGGATACAATAATCTTCGCCTGTTTACCCAAAAATATCCGAAAGCGATGCACTCCATTTTGTGTAAATGTTTGAATGGAATAGTCAGAAGAATGAAGAAATATGCACAATTTATGCTATAAATACGTACTTATCTCAATACATTTTGATAACATCACACACAAACATAAAAAAAGACAAACTGTCTTACAGTGATAAAAAGTTAATCTTCAGTATGTTCGAAAAGTTCGCCATTGCTCACGATACGGGTTTGTATTCGTGAGAGAAATTCTGCATGCACATTTCTCGGCATGGAACGTCTATTGCAAGCCTATTCAATACGACGACATAGATTTAACCCTTTCAAGGGCGGTGGCTAGACGGTCTAGCCACCTAATTTTAATTCCAAAACTGACAAATAGCACCAAGAATATTTTAATAAAATTTTGCTTTTGTATTGAAAGTGCAAATTAGCGGGTTTTTGTTTTCTGAGAAATTCGTTTGACTATTCTGGTGCTAGTCAAATATTTCATCAGTTTAGGAACAGAATTCTTCTGGCCCTGAAAGAAATTTACGAAAATTTCAAATGTATTGGAAATTAAATCTTTACAGACATTACAGCACAGTACAACGTCACAATCTGCAATTGTGCACTGCTACATTTCCGAACTATGAATAGGCAAAGTAGAATTGTCACTCATCGATTTCGGGAATTTTTGCGTATGCAGGCGACGATTTATCTTATCCGTGCGAACCAAATGTCGTTTTGTACTAATTAATTGTTGCTCTAAAACTTTCTAATTGGAAAATTTGCTCTACCTCTTTTCGTTTACGATTTGCAATGGCTATCTTCCAAATTTCGCCACTAGGGGTGCGGCTGTCGTTTGCATTAGGTCAGGCGTAGTCGCTTTACTGCACCGTTACCTCACTTGTATAGCTGTAGCTCTCTCCGTTCTCAAGTATTTTCATGTTAAAGGGACTTTACTTTGCACCCTGTATACTATACAGCTTTACCCAACCCTACGTTGTATAGCTTTTGCAAAATCTTATTATTCTTTTAGCAACGGTATTTTTTTTATAATACACTTACTAATTCATTGTTATTGTACGGAATCCTCTGTGCGCGAGTAATACTCGCACTTGACCGTTTATTATTTTTCTTGGTAAGAAAATATTATAATGCAATATATTAAAATAAAGCTAACCACTTATTTCTTCGATTTTTACAGCATAATGTACCCCCTTTTTTTGTACTAACATTATGGCTTACCACTAATTTAATAATTATATTTATTTATTTCAGAATAGCTTTTATCATAATTTGTCATTTTTAAACAGTGTATATATACACATTATTGCAAGATATAAGTATGAATTTTTGCACACAAAAAAAATTATGTTATGTTTTTAATAAATTCTTTTCAGTATTTTTTATTTTATTTGACAATTTAAAAAATATATTCCTCAACGTAAAAATCACTTTCAAAAATCATTTTTTTAAATTTTAAATTTAATAGAATTTCTGAATTTTTAATATAAATCCTTAAGTTAAATTTACAAGAAACCTTTCTTGTCCACAACAGTAAAACATGAAGCGAAAAGGGACAAGTGGCTCATGGGTTACATACAAAATAATTCAGTTTAAAAATTAAAAATTAAAATTTCTTTGAAACGAAATTTCGAGTTTTTGATAAACTATCATTTGGAAAGTTATATTTATAGAACAAATTGTTATGTAATGAATTTATTTCAGTAATAGTTCATGTTCTATAGACGCTTCATTGAATTAAAAATTTAGAATGATTTCGTTAAAAAATCAAGATATTTTAAGCAGTGGACCGTATGAGAATTTCGTACTTCTGTCTACTATACTGGGTTTTATAATGGTATTAACGCGCAGTAATTTTGTAATATCCTCGCAAAAACTCATAAATACACTGCAAATAAGGGCGTCTTAAATTCAGACACATATGTGACTGAAAAAGTAATTCAAACACTTAAGTGTCTGAATATGGAATTTCAGACATCATAGGTGTCTGAAATTTAGACACTTAAGTGTCTTACTATATGATCATGGCATAAACACTGTAATCTGAAATGTCTGAAATTCAGACACATAAGTGTCTGAAACTGGAGTGTTCAATTTTCAGACATTTTAAAGTGTCTTATTTTTTAAGACACGTGTATGCGTCTGAATTTCAGACATTTCAAACGTCTGAATCGCATCCATTTTTGACCAATCTGGAAGTTCGGTAATAGGCAGTCAATTTTTCACTTTTTTTTGTAACCTTTATACAATGTAAAAAAATATCCGTTAAAATATGGAAATTATACTGGCAATTTACGTATTTTAATGCAAATTTTCTTCCTTATATTCCAGAAAATTTTCCATTTTTTGCATATTTCTGTATTTAAAAATTTCCATTTAAAAGGTAAAATATACTCTTTCAAGGACAAATCCATATATTTCGTAATCAGCATTTTCTAAACCCATGTATATTAGACATGATTTATTAATTTATATTCAAACCAGTGCATTGCGCACCCACGGGGGGGGGGGGGGGGAGCTAAGAAGGCTGAATCCCCTCCCAGACTAGACTAGATATTGTTATTTTTTTTAATTATGAAAGAATATTATTATTTTTTTTAATAGGTTTAAAAATCGCAATTTTTGAAAAGATATTAATTTTGTCACACATTTTTTTTCTCTTTTATAAATTTTATAATGAAATTCGAAATTATAGCATGTTTGAAATTTACTTAATTATAAATTTAAGACCCAGTGTAACCTCTTGTTCACTTTAACCTTCATAATATTTTGCTAATTTAATAATAAAACTTTAAATTGTTTGATTGCAAACACACTTTAAAATTATCCAAATACAGAAACACAGCAAAAAAATCGCAAAAACTAAGATATATTTTAGCACAGTATTTCCTTATTTAACATCTTAAAAGTATTCAGAATTACACCACTAAAACTTTCCAGAGCTTCCTCTGGCTTCTCTGTCTGGTTACGATTTATCAGTGTTGAATTCAGGGGGTGGCCCGGGGGAGAGAAATTTCCCCCCGGAGCAAAGAGATGTCCCTCCGGAAAATTTGAGATTTTGTGTTTTCAATGGTCAAAAAGTGCAATCCCCCCCGGAACTCAATAATGCCCCCCCCCCCCCCCCCGGAGCCTCAGAAATCCCTCCCGAAGAAATGTGTCTGAATTCAACACTGACGACTTTGCTCCAGTCTGCAGAAAAATAAAAGTCAGGACCTGATCTGGCATGTACCATCAAATCAAATGAAAGAAAGACCGGGACAGATCTGAGCACATATACTCCTCTAAAATATGCCCCTCCAAATCGCAATCCTGGATATAAAATGTCAAGTTTAGTAATTACGAAAATTTACCAAGAGAAAAGTTGACATCAATACACTTAAATCAGTAGCGCCATCTAGTTTGAGTCGAACCTATTATTATTAGTCGAACATATTATTAGAACGTGTTTTGAGAAGTCGGACGTATTAATTTTTTTTTTTTTGATTTATGGAATATTTCTGAAAATTCTTACTATGTAACTTTTTAGCTGATGATTCAGTATCGATCTACTCCAGGTATGATTTCACTCTGTATTTTGATCGGGGGAAAAAAGGAAGACAAAAAATTTGTACATAAACCAATGATTTTTATTATTTTTGCAGAAAAATTATACACAATATTTATAACTGAGAAATTTTTTTCAAAATATTTAGCATATAGGATGGAAGTAATGAGTCCAATTTCAAAAATTTTGCCATATATTCACCTGATCAAACGAAAAAAAAAAAAAAAAAAAAAAAAAAAAAAGAAGACATAATCAAAGAAAACAGAACACTATATTCCTTCACACACTTTCATATACACATACCTTCGCATTAAAATTAAACACAGGCTTTTGGCAATAAGAAATGCATTTATTTTTGAATGAAAAATTGATTTTATTTTTAAAGGTTGCCCCCCCCCCCCACACACACACAACTGAATCGGGACAAGCCCGAATTAAATATATATATATAATATATATATATACATACGCACTGTTAAAACATTTTAAATATTTTAATATTTAAAAAATAACGTGTCCTCTGATAAACAATGATATTTGTGTTCTGAAAATTTCTTCGATAGAAGTAAAAAAAATTTCTACTGGTTCTACATCGCATGAAATTAAAAAGCAAAATATTCAAAATTCTAGAGAGAAGATGTGTGAAATCTTTCAGAATTATAAGCAGATTGACAAAATATTTACCATTTCCATAAAATAAATTGTGAGTCACAAATGACTAACAATATTTGAACTTCCTAGCTGTGAAAGCGTGGCCGAGAGGGATTATCGCATAGTCTACGGACCATAGGGTCATGAGTTCGTATCCCGCGACGGGTAAGTGTAATATTGCTAATGTTGTAAAATGAATTGGATGAGTAAACGTGTAAAAAAATCTCTGAGACCTACTGAAATGTGGGTGAAAATGTCCCTTCCTTTGAGAGCATAAATTTTATTTTTTAAATATAGAAATTTCCAAAAAAAAATTTAAATATTTCTGATAATTGAAGAAAATTTCCACTAAAATACATAAATTGTACTGGCGTTTTGATTGGCGGTACAGTTTTTGTATTTTAAAGGATTTTTTTTCTGTGTATTAAGGCTTACCGAAAAAAAGGTGGAAAAATGCTTTTGCAGAGAAATTAAAGGTGGTCAAACATGGATGCAATTCAGACGTTTGAAGTGTCTTAAATTTAGACACATACAAGCGTCTTAAAAATTTAGACACTTTAAAATGTCTGAAAATTGAACACTCCGTTTCAGACACTTATGTGTCTGAATTTCAGACATTTCAGTTTACAGTGTAATTATCAAAAAACTCCGTTCTCAAGGAAAAAGCAGTAATTTTACATGTAAAAACACGCTGTAAAAGAAATATCAAACTTTTAGTTCATTGAAAAAGTGAATTATCTAAACAATTGTGTTGCAAAATGTTATGAACATTGATCGAAATTATCCCTAAACGATCATAGTAAGATCAACGTTGCCTTTTTCTCTAGCAGAATGAGTCATTAACCTACCAATATCTCCTTGAAGAAAACATGCTGCCATTTGTTCAGGAAATTGGCGGACCTTTCTGGATGTTCCAACAGTACAGTGCATCAATCCACTCGTCAAACAGTTCTTGGGAATAGTTTCTTAATAATGGTGTACAATTAATCCCATGGCCATCTGTTCTTCCTGATTTAAATCCAATGGAAAATGTATGGAGACCACTGGTTAGAGCTCTTTACGTAAATGGAAAACAATATGCCACAATTTCAGAATTAAAAGCTGATATCAACTTGCACTGGAATGAATTTGACACAGTAGAATTATATATTGAACCGAATTCCGATAACAGTAAATGTTTCATTTTATAAAAGGAATTTCTAGGATATTCGGTTTACACCAGTAACCGGCACTTTCTTTTTATGGACCTTTTAGCAAATACATATTTTTGGAACTCGCATAAGTTATCACTAGAACGACAGCAACGGTCATTTTGACCGCTACCATTAAAAAATATTTCGATTCAAACCATAAATTTCTTTATAAAATAAGTTAAATTTGTGCCACAGTGAAATAAGTTAAATAAACAAGTTAAATATCTTTGAAAAATATAGTCTGGTGCAAAATGTTTTTGTAACACATGGGAAAATTTTAGATCGTTTTAGTGTTACATATACTAGTGACTTCGTAAAAATTGTCATCAAAAATTGAATAATCATCAAATTATCACAATTTGAAAAGAGCTGACATCAAAAGGGGTATTACACTTACTAAACTTAATAACAGATTGCAAAAACTTTGAACTGGGTGTTATTTTTATCGGAATGATATAATTTAGCATTATTACTTAAAGTACTTGTAACCGGAGCTTTGTTTTTTGTATTTCCAGCATTATGTGGATTTAATTCAGTTTCCTACTCAAAATCTCTCTCATTCTAAATAATGTTAGCTTGGTGCACATTCAAATCCGAAAGATCAGAAAATAATCTAATCGTAAGGTCAACCAGGTTTCCCACGTTAGAGAATGAAGAGTAAATAAGTGTGATTAAATCGTTTAAAGAAAATCTAGCTAGAATGTCATTCACTTTATTTTTTAATTCAGTGATAATTCAGTCTAAAAACCAAATCCAAAGCCGTGTATTGTTTTCGGTTCAATCGATCGCTTTCCTCATCCAACGATAATTTATTTAATAATTCGATTTTATAAGAACATTTGTTTCTCAACATAAATTCCAGTTCGGAGATGTCGACTAGTTTCATGATATATATACTTGGTGTCCCAGGATTATTTGGACAAATTTTAAGCGGCGGTAGGGGGCAATCACAAGGATTCAGATTGGATAGCAACCCATAGTCGGAAACGCTTTCCTAGCGCGGTAGTGACGACACAAACCCCCAGAAAGTCAGAACTCGAATAATAGGAGACAACATGTTTATTATCTTTAGTACAGCAGAAAACTAAGAAAAAAGAACTTTAAATAGACAACGATCGTCATATCGGCATTTTTGCAGCACTAAGAATAATAAACACTCGGGGGCTCAGCCCCCTACTCGCTAACACTCGCCAACACCTGTGAATTGCTACGCAATTCACATATTGACCGCTACGCATTCTCAGATCACTTTGCTCGCTCGCCAATATTTATGTCAACTCTAGCCAGATTGAGTGTTATCCTAAATCATTATAACATATGAAATTTTCAAATATTTTTAATGTATAAAAAAGTAAAGGAAAACTTTATTGAAAATGTAAATAAAAATGTATGTAGGTTATAAATGGTTACTAATGGTTATAAATTGCTTTAACATTATGAAATTTTCAAATTTATAAAAATCAAAATAATAATCTTGAAATAAAAATAATTTAAAACCTTAGTGAAAACACAATAAAAAAAGTCCTTCCGGCCAGTGGCGGGAGGAAGAGGTAGCTTTCATATTCCTTAATTTTTAAAAGCCAGCTGATATTATTCAAACACACGCAGCTCAAAGTAGTGGAACCCGGTTATAGAAGATTAAATACTAATTTTTGTCAATACTGAATATGGAGGAGAATTTCGCGAAATTAGTCGCGTTATCAAAGCTGGTTTTATTTAAAGTGATTTATATTTGGTCGCCAAATTCGGTGATATCGTGAAGTGCCCGCCATTTGAAGCAACATAATGGGTGCAACAAAGCTAACCAATGAACTTGGTCGAGACTTTAGTAATTCCTGTGCACATGCTCACTCACATCTAAATCCGTTGATAAATACGAGTGCTGTTGCAGGCAAAAAATCAGATTTTTCAAAATGTCACCCACATTAGAAATCCAAACTGTGATATCTCAGTCATTTTTTAAGATAAAGACAAAACAAAAAATGCTCCGGAATCTTTGTATCAAGCTCAAACACATAACAAGAAGAAATTTCAATTTCTAATTTTTTCGTACCTCATTTTAAATACAATTTTTTTTTTAATTTTTTAAATGGCCGCCATTTTGAAACAAGATGGCGGATGAAGTTGGCAAACGAACTCGGCCGAGAAATTGCTATGTACTATGCACATGCTTTGTCACAGTCTAATCGGTTCATAAATAGGCGTGTTATCGCGTGACAAATCTCAGATCGTTTCAAAATGTCAGCTATGCTAGAAATTAAAAGTGCTATAACTCAGTCATTTTTTAAGATGTAGACGAAACAAAAAATGCTCCGAAATATTTGTATCAAGGTCAAACACATAAGAAAAAAATCTTTTTCAATTTCTATTTTTTTTACCTTATTTTAAATTAAAATAAAAAAAATAAATGGCCGCCATTTTGAAACAAGAAAGCGGATGAAGTTGGCCAACGTACTCGGTCGAGACATTGTTATGTACTATGTACACAACAAGCTATATCCAAATCCGTTCATAAATACGAGTGTAATCTCGTGACGAAATTCAGATCGTTTCAAAGTGTCAGTCACAAGAATTTCAAAGTGCTATAACTCAACCGTTTTTAAAAATATAAACGAAACAAAAAATCCTCCTGAATCTTTGTATCAAGCTCAAACACATAAGGAAAAAATCTTTTTCAATTTCTAGTTTTTTTGTACCTCATTTTAAAATTTAATTTTTTTTTTAAATTTTTAAATGCCCGCCATTTTGATACAAGATGGCGTATGAAGCTGGCCCACGAACACGGTCGAGACATTGCTATGTACTATGCACATGCCTTGTCACATCGAAATCGGTTCATAAATACGCGTATTATCACGTGACAAAAATCAGACCGTTTCAAAATGTCAGTCATGCTAGAAATTCAATAACTTGCCATTTTTTAAGATACAGACGAAATAAAAAAAATTTTGTATCAAGCTCAAACACATAAGAAAAAAATATTTTTCAATTTCTAATTTATTGGGGCCTCATTTTAAATTTTAATTTTTTTAAATTTATTTAAATGGCCGCCATTTTGAAACAAGATGGCGGTTGAAGCTGACCAACGAACTCGGTCGAGGCATTGGTATGTACAAAATACACACGAAATGTTATCTAAATCGGTTCATAAATACGAGAGTTAGGCTGCGTACCCACTATCCTTCTAACTGATTTTAGTGTCGGCTTCGTTTTTTGTGGCCTTTCGGTGTCTTTGATTTTTAACGACTTTAGCAGGAAAGGGACTGATGTCCGGCAAAAGAGGAACCTTTCCTTCAAGTAGAGTCGAGCTCCTTATCTCCTGACCCATTGTTGATTCCCCTCATTCTTTTGTGAATAAACCGCAGATGATTTCAGAATAAAAGATTTTCCAAGAATACTAGAGAAGGAGGCAAAATACAAGTCAGAACGTAGCTTTACAGTATGACAAAGATCATATCTATATCTATCTATCTATCTATCTATCTATCTATCTATCTTTCTCTCTCTCTCTATCTCTCTATCTCTCTCTCTCTCTCTCTCTCTCTCTCTCTCTCTCTCTATATATATATATATATATATATATATATATATATATATATGCAGGGTGATTCATAAATATCGAAACAATAGATTATTTTCTTAAATATTGCCCCTAGACCCATACTTCCAATTGCAAAGTTTCATAGAAAAGGATTCAAAATTTAATGACATAAGTTGCCACTCCATGCTGGGTCTATTTGAAAAAATACGAAAATTACATTTTTATACGACCCCGGTGGCGTAAAAATTCCAATCAGGAAGACTTTCCTAATCCATTCATGAATTAAACACAAAAAATTGCATTTCATATCTGAAAAACTCGCAGAGTTATGGCCGTTTAAATAATTCTACGGGTTTTAAGGGATTAGACACAAATTGAAATGCGTGCAATCCAAGAAGCAATGTTACTTTAAGAGTTCTAGGAAACATGTACAAAATACATTTCTTGAGTTAGAATTTTGATTTTTTTTTTTCTCTTTTTGTGATGGTTAACCATATAATTTTCAAACAAAATCACATCCCAATATTTCTCATGAAGTTTTTAAAAAAATTAAATGATTAGTATTTTTTAAAGCGGATTTAATTTAAAATCTTTATAACTCGAAACATTTTTCATCGGATTTCATTTTTTTTTTTCATTTAATTAAAGAGGAAAATATAATTTTAGTTTTGTTTCAGGATTTTTTTTAATTTTAAAATATTAAAATTAATAATAATTATAATTAATATTAAATAATTAATTTTAAAATATTAAACATATTTATTAAAAAATTATGTAACTTATTTTAAAAAAATCATATTTTCAAAAGTAATTTTTTTTTTTTCAAAGTTGCCGAAACAAAATTAACATAAAATAATAAAAAAAAACGTGTTACAAGTTTGCACCCTTTTTATTTACGATTCTTAACTTATAATAATTTAAAGACAAGAAATGGTAAAAAGAAAAAAATACATCATGGAGAAAAACGCATTTAAAGTTTTAAATATTGATTGGAAATGCTTTTTTAAAAAAATGCACGTGAAAAAGTAACTTATTTCTGTAGCTTAAATTTTCGATTCAGTTTAACTTTTCCCGTTTCCACCTCCTTTTTGTACTATTTAAATGTCCATAAATAAATGTTAAATGTGCAATTTGAACACAATGCTTTTTCTAACATGCCGATTAGGAGTTTTTAATATTTTAGCCCTCACAAATTCAGGCTTTTTATCGTCCCGGCGAGGCGGTTAAAAAAGTCTACATTTTGGGGACGGGCCGGGCCGGGACAGGCCAGACACGTGATTGGCCACTTTTTTCTGAAGACTCGGCCAGGCCGGGCCTAACGTATTTTTTCATACCGAACCGGGTGTTGGTGTGATTTATGACCGCCAATTATCTACACGAGAGATATGGCCCCGTAGGGGGGAGTGCCTTCAGTGGAGGTCTTTGTAAGGGAAAATAACATGTATTTACGCAAGATATCCATGGTTAGCAGGAAACCACTGAAAACTCCGAACGATGGGGTCGAAGGGCGCGATTGGGTTCAAACCTAGCATCTCCCGTTTACCAGCTTTGAGAGCAGAACCTCTCGGCTACTGGTTATACCGAACCGGGACTGGCTTCCTTATTCCTAGGTCTCCCCTGGGCGAAATTTGCAGTCCCGGTCTCCAGACAACCCGTATTAAAATTATTACCTCTGACTGACCTAATCCGTGGAAAAATAACTAAAATTTGGCTCAGCCCAAAAACGGTTACAACAAACGCATATACTTTTAAATGGCCATTATTTTACAATAAAACTTTAAAATTCGTATTTTTAAATCATAGTAGATTTTAAGGCAAAAAAATTAAAATACAGCAAAATTAGCGAAAAAAATCTGCCTATGACGGAATCCTTTTTTAAACGGAAAAATATGTTGATCCACGGAAAATGAATAGAATAATACCTGAGAAAAAATAGACTACATTTACAAGGGAACTTGTCTATAACGCTTTTTTTTTTCTTTCCTATGTGATTCAATCTTAAAAGATTAGCATTTTTATAGCATTTATAGCGTTTTTCATTGTCTCCATCATATGGAACATGGATTAACGATATTAAAGGAGAAGTGAATAATTTACGTATAAAAAGGGATTCATTAATAAAACAAACAATCACAGCTTTTAGCGCTTCTTTAAAAATAATCATTCTAAATATGAAAAAAGGAAAAGATATAATAAGTATTTTTGGTCAGAACTCCTCCATACGAAGCAACTGTTAACCATATCGATATAAAAAACTATGTAGAAATTCAGTCGATCCGAGACAGGCTACGATGTGAAATTTTTTCCAGGTCAGGCAGGTCCGAACTTTTTTTCCTGTGTGTCGGATCGGGACCGGACCTAGATTTTTCGACCCGTGTAGACCTCTAGTGCAGATCACCAGCATACTTTGAAAACAGGTTTAACGTATAATCTATACGCTGCCTATTTTATGTCCAAAGGAGAGGCACTGTCTTATATCGACTTTTAATAATATACAATTTGTGGATGATCGCTATCTTGCATTCCAAATGAGTCAAAAACTCGTCGCTCAGAGGCATGGATAAATGGTGTAAGTCACTAATTTAGAATTTTGATATCTCTGCGAATTTTGAAGATATCGAGATGAATTATTTTGTGTTTAATTCAGGAATGGATAAGGAAAATTTTCCTAATTGGGAATTTTACTCAACGGGGGCCGTATAAAAATTTAATTTTTGTATGTTCTCATATAGACTCCCCATGGAGTTGAAACTTATCTCATCAAAATTTGCACCTTTTTTTATGAAACTTTGCAATTGGAAGTATGTGCCTCGGGGCAATATTTAAGGAGATAGCCTATTGTTTCGATATTTATGAATCGCCCTGTATATATATATGGATATATATATATATATATATATATATATATATATATATATCAAATTTTGAACGGAGGGTGGCTTCGGGGTCTGGTGGTCATGATCGATGAAAATATACCAAAATTTTTTGAAATCGCTTCCCTCCGAACGGCTGCAATAAGTAGCTTTTCTAATGAAGGCTTCCTAATATTGGTACTACTTGGTTATCCCATCGCGTCGACCAAAAATATATCGCCAAACTATAAGATTAAATGCCAACTTTGGTTGACCGTAAATGGTTGACCGTAAAAAAAAAAAAAAAAAAAAAAAAAAAAAAAAAAAAAAAAAAAAAAAAAAAAAAAATGCATGTTTTTAGCTTATATCATGCAGGGTTTTCAACTAAATTTAACACCAGTTTATAGTTATGAGACAAATTGGCAAAATGTAGTAAAAACAATATAGTGCAATTGAAATATAAATCTATACAAATATTATAAAGAGGTAAAAATTGTTTATTTGTAGGAGGTAAGCTCTGGAACTACCAAACCGATTCTAAAAGTAATGGTATCAAAATGATGGTGTTAGTCCAACTTAGAACATAGGCTATATCTTATGCCCGTGCCACTGGCCAAAAAAGGGTGCAGGAGCAAAAAATGTTCTAAAAATGCGATTTTTCTGTTAGTGAAGGACCTAGAAACATGAAATTTGGAATGGTAGTTACTTATAAGATATTAATGATATCTAACGACATTTCTTAAAAAAATCAAAATTAAAAAGTGGTTAAAATGCGCAATAAGCGTTCTAAAGAACGTTCTAAATGACAATTTTTGCACAATTTCATGAAGTATCAAACCGATTTCAAAAATAATGGTGTCAAAATGATGGTGATCACCAGTGGTGGGATTCAGCCGGTTCGCACCGGTTCGGTAGAACCGGTTGTTAATTTGTGCTGAGTTCGGCGAACCGGTTGTTAAAACTGTACTTCAAATGCGAAAATCGCATTTACATTAATTTACTTTCTTTAAATGATTATCTGCACAACAGCGTTTTCTATTTATAACACCGTGACATGTTCTGATTTGTTTCATTTTATAAAATAGTTTTTCATTTACAAAAAATATTTTCTTTTCTTCATCAGTCCTTTAAGAAGCAAATTTAACTAAAAAAACAAGAAAAAGAAAACACTGAAATTTTGAAGATTTGAAGAATTTTGGGATCCAAATCGGCAGCCGAGGCTAACCCTGGCTATATAGCTTGCTTATTCAACATTAAAATAAGTACTTATATTCGAATAAAAGGTTACATTGCTTTGGCTGCTTCTTTCGAGAATATACAGAATTTTCCCTGTTATCGCTGTGCAATAGCTAATAGTTAAATAGTTTGATTTACTGGTATACTTCCAACTGCATTTAAAGAATATATATATATTGTTCTTCATATGTGAGAAGTCATTTAAATCAAAGTCGTTATTTTTGCAAATGTAACATTTTTTTTTATTTTATAAGATCCCCTTTTTCTTATAAGTCATATTTAGAAAAACATTTTCCGCTCGCTAACAACTGAAAAACATTGTATGGTTTAAACTTGCAGAGTCATGATACTTTGTGATTTACGAATTTCCAGCATTGTCTGGCCCAATTTGCTTTGGATGCTTCTTTCGAGAATATACAGAATTTCCTTGTCATCGCTGAGCAATAGCTAATAGTTAAATCGTTTGATTTATTGGTATACTTCCAACTGCATTTAAAAAAATATTGTTCTTCATATGTTAGAAGTCATTTAAATCAAAGTCGTTATTTTTGTAAATGTAACATTTTTTTTTAAATTGTATAAGATCCCCCTTTTCTTATAAGTCATATTTAGAAAAAACATTTTCCGCTCGCTAACAAATGAAAAACATTGTATAGTTTAAACTTGCAGAGTCCTGATACTTTGTGTTTTACGAATTTCTAGCATTGTCTGGCCCGATTTTTGTACTGAGAAATAGTAAAAATCCCTAAAATTTCAAATCTCATAACTCGAGAAGTTTTGTTCATGCAAGAGTCGTCTCACTTCTTATAGAATGGATATTTTTTTTTTCTAAATATGTTATAGAACCCATAAAACTTAATAAAAATTTAAAAATTTTAACTTTTTTCCAAGGTAAAACAGCTTTTAAGCTGATAAAGGACAACATTTGAAATATTTTAGAAATTAGTATTCAAAATTTAACAATTTCAGAATTAGCTCTTGGTCAGCGATAAGAAGGAGGGCCCTATATATTTTATAACTTATATTGCCTTGACAATTGTTTATTTTAAATGAAATTGCTCGTCTTTCAAAAGCACTGCGAAGATGAAGGCTGCCGAATTCTGAATATTAAAAATCAAGTTTTAGTCAATTTAAATATAGGAATAAATTACAGTTTTTTCTCCGTCAGATTAATGGAATATTAAAGAAATAATACCTCCATGAAAGTAGCTAAAGAACTATTATTTATATTTAATGACACTTATAATTACACTGGTCATCAAAATTAAAAGACAATGACAGAAATAAAACGTAACTGATACTTAATGAAAAATATTTAATTGAAATTTGTACAAAGGCATTTGTTAACATAAATTACAATGTTTGGCAGTTGATTATTCTCAAAATATTGAAATTAAAACCAAATTTATAGAAGTTGGAAAGTGAAGGAAAAATTAAGTCACTTCTTGTGGAAAATGTTTTTCTTTAATATGGTGTATACTCACTTCGGACATATATGCATACCTCACATTTTGATTTCATAGACTTTACCAAAGTGTTGATCAAGTCTTGTGGAATTGTACGCCACTCTTCTAAAAGTGCACTTTTCAGCTCCTGGAGGGTCTGGGGAACAATTTAACGCGCTGAAAATCGGCGCCCTATGGCATCCCACACATTTTCAATAGGGTTCAAGTCGGGTGAGTAAGGAGGACAATCCATTCGAGTGATATCTTCTGTTTGCAAGTATTCTGAAACCACACATGCTCGATGCGGCTGAGCATTGTCACCCATTAGCAAAAACTCTGGGCCAAACGACACCCTTAAACAGTCTAACCTGTGGTTCCAATACCTCCTCCACATATCTCCGAGCAGTTACAGAACCTCATTGAAAGATATGCAGTTTGGTGCTGCCATTTGCCATGATCCCCCCCCCCCCCTAAACCATTAAACCGCAGTTGCGGAAACAGGGCATTTCACGGACAAGGGAAGGCAAGTTGCGTGTTCCCTGCTCTCTTCGATCAAAATACGTCTAGAATCAGTGTTCAGACTGTATCTGGACTCGTCAGTAAACAGTACTCAGGTCCGGTTGTTGTGGTTACTTTGAACCACTGCTATATTTTTATTTAATTTCATTTAGAAAATATTTTTATTAATCTTGTATTCATTTAATTTTAATATCCGCATTCCAAAATTATTTTAATTCCCTTTTTTTCAACTCTCCCCTGTAAGATTTTCTTTCTGGCATTGCATTTAATTCATTTTAAAATCATAAACGTCTTTTTGAAATCTATACTTCCGGTAAAAGAATGATCTGGAAAATTCCATATCTTTCTATTTGTGAAGTCATATCCTTTTGTGGCTCCACCCCTTAACCAATAATATTTAAATCAGTTTAATTCGTAATTTCAAAATTCTTAACTCTTCACTATTATTTGGCATCTCATCTCAGTGAAATCTATCAAGTTTCCCTTTTTTTAAAGCAGTTTTTTATATACTTTAGAATTGCATTTTATGCCAACGCAAGGCGTTTGTATGTTCTCTCCGCCAAAGTTGGCGTGTTTCAAGGATTATAGCATACCCCCTTTACTCCTCTTCTCGGAGAGCTCTCGTGCACTAGCAGTTGAGTTGAAACTTCAATGCAGAATGGCTGCCCCTTTTGCCGTTCTGCGAAGAAATTATGTCCGCGCGCACCTGCGTAAATGTTCTGTCCACGAACGCAGAGAATGGATGGATACCTCTTCCCCTTCTACAAAAAAAAATAGTAAACGGATCTCATATCTACAGTAAGAAATATTAAAAGAGCAAGAATATTTCTTTAACATTGTGTAATCGGCTGCATAAGTTCGTATTCAAATTATGCTGTCATTTGGAGTCGTAGAATTGTGATGCTAAAAATTCATCTAAAAGCCTGCGCCTCCATACTCCCCAAAGGAAAAGTTATTTTCATTTCCTTAGTGAGAATGTAGTTTGTGTGTGCCCATCATAAAAAAAAGGTACATCTAAAAGAATAAGAGATGTATTTTATGACAAATGCGCTAAGTTCTGCAAAAAAAATTGCTTCATAAATAAAAAGATTTTCAAGGAAGATTTCTCTTCTGTGTATTTTCTTTCTGCAAATATCTCCATCATTTTTTGGTTCTTTCGTGTCAATGCAGGTAATGCTTTTACCTTTTATTTTTCTTTGTTCTTAATTTACATATGTATGATAAGTAAATTCAGATTTTCTTTGATTAATGACTGTTATGTCAAAGAGGTCTTTTGTGGCCGCAACAAAATGTTAAATGAACACTATACGATCGAGCCTAAAAAAATGATTCCTGGATTATATTTGCAATCTCAATATACAAAATAACTGTACAATGATATTCTTTCACCTCCTATCTCCGAAACACAACAACTGTCTTTCCTGGTACCGTGAACCATTGGAAACCTTTATGACATGACAGTTATTAAGTTATATTTTTGTTTTAGTGTATTATTATTGAAACATTTGATATTTAGAAAAGGTGGCTTCCTTAAATTTTTTATACAATCTTTCTAAAAAAAGAGAAAGAATTCTTGTAATATTTGCAGTTTATTATTAGGGGAAAATGATTGTTTATGATATTATTTACAAAAAAAGATGAGTTAAAAAAAAAAAAAATTCTTACTTATAAGTAAATGATTGATTTTGATGCCATTTTGTTTTGATGATATTTCGAGAACAGTTATTACATTATTCTGTTGAATTGACATTTTAAAAGGTGACTTCATATGAGATTATTTTTTTTTTTTTTACATCACCACATTATTTTAAAATTTATTCGGATTTGTTTTGAAATTTGTTCAACATTGTTTTGAAATTTATCACCATGCCTCCAAAAGCAAACTTAAACCTTTGTATTCAACCATTCGATCGAAATCCTCAGACAGTCGAATTTTTCTTCGACCAGTTATCAGATTTGAAGGAATTATATAATTACTCTGAAAAAGAACTTTTTGCTCTTTTCAAGTCAAAATTACAGGGTACTGCATTACATTTCTTTCTCGAAACACAATTTCAATTCAAAAATTCTAACCTTCAAACCATTCGCAAAGAATTTATTAACTATATTTTGCCAAGTAAAAAATCTGACACTTGGAAGTCTCTTCAAAATTTAAAATTGGATTCTAATGAGTCAGTTAAAAATTTTTCATATCGTCTGGATAAACAGCTTCGACTTGCTTATCCTAAGTTAGATCCAGCTGCTCTAGATTCTTTGAAATTTACTCATTTTATTCAAGCTTTACCTAAGCAAATTAAAAGGAAAATTCTAGAAGAAAACATTTCCACATTTGAGTTAGCTCTTGAACGAGCACAATTGTTACAAGATATCTATGATTCACCACCTACTCAAAAATCTAATCAACATTATGACCAAGTTTATTCTCTGAATAATGAAAATAATGGTGAATGTTCAAAACTTTCTGATAGTTTTGTTGAACAAGCTCCTATCAGACATAAAAAGGACAGAGTCTATAGAAATTCGCAAATAGCATTCTCGCCATCTGAATCTCACAATGGACATTCTCCTAGACATAGAACTGTTGTTAAAAAAAAGCGTGTAACTTACTCTCCCTCACCAGTTAGACATAACGTGGCTTCTAGAAATAAAACAAACTTTATTCAGCAAAAGCCAGATCACAAACGATCTTTCTTTCGGCCAAAGTTTGACAAGTTTTCTCACAAGAAAAACTCTTCAGAGTATTTTCGCAAACAAAATGTTATCCAATGTGCCTTTTGTGGTCGTTTCAATCATCTTATGGAGTCATGTTTCAAGTTTAGAAATCTACTTGACTTTTCTAGGCAAAATGCCAATCACACTCAAGACTCTCATTTTTCTTCGAATTCTTCTCAAAGAAAGAAAAACTTTACTTCTTTTTCTAAAAATAAAAATGATGATAAAAATTATCATTTAAACAAGTAAGGGAGATTGGTCCAACTGACCACCATCCCTCCCAATCTTACTCGTTAGGGTCAGTACACTCCTGTGACAATTCAAGCGAATGTCACATTGACAAAAATTCTTCTTCAACTACTTCCTTTTCAAGCGCTGTTACACAGACATCACCAATGGTGCAAAAAATGAACAGACCTTGCTGTTCTGAAAATTCTTTGTCATCAAAGTATTCTTCTCAAATTGAGGATTGTGTACAACAACGACACGTAATTTGCAGCTCTTTTGATAACACTTATTCACTTCCATGTATAATTATGAATGTTCAACATAATGAGATATCAACTCTCATTGATTCAGGCTCAACTCTAAGTTTGTTGGATCATGAATGCTTTAATAGCATTAAATCAAAAATCCATTATAAATATTTATCTAGAAATGTTTCTGTATCAACTATAAACTCTAAAGTTTTCTTTAAAGGATGTATCGAGATTGCATTCAAAATAGACAAATTCTTTTTTCATCATGTCTTTTACCTTACTGATATAAAGAATGTTAATTTTGAAGCCATACACTATGACGCAAAAGTTTAGACAATGACGTCATTCAGCTTTAAAATGTAGAATTATGACGTCAGAATTACAAAAACCTGTAAATATATTCAAAAACTGATTTAAAATGCTATGTACAAAAGACAGTCGTTTTATTTGCTATAATACTAATTTTTTTCATAAAAATTCAAATGTGCTTGTCGCAAAAGTTTAGACACTATTCTAAATTTCTTTGAATATTCGCTGGCATATGCAAATTTAGAATCGATGATGTCACAAATTTGGAGTACTTAAGTTCTGCAAACGATTGCGCTTCATAGTCGACATGCCGAGAGCTAAAGAAATTCAAGTGAATGAGGTTTCAAGGATTTGGCAGTTGAAAGGTGAAGGGAAGAGCGTTTCTGAAATTTCTGCTATTATTAATAGGTCAAAAAAATCTATTTATCGAGTTTTATCGAGTGGTTCCGAATATAAAGCAAAATGTCGGTCTGGGAGGCCACGTGTGACAAATGTACGAGAGGATCGCCTGATACAAAGACTAGCGAGTACTCAACAAATGAGCGTACGTGGAGTTCAAAGCTCATCGGGACTCTCTGTATCAAAGGATACGATTCGTAGACGAATTTTGGAAAAAGGAACAGTCGTTTCTAGCAAAATGCAGAAGAAACCAGCTCTGAAACCATATCATAAGTTACAAAGACTTATGTGGGCTCGAAAGCATATGTCATATGGAGAGAAATGGCAGTCAGTCATATTTAGCGATGAAAAAAAGTGGAATCTGGATGGTCCAGATGGTTGTTTATCGTATTGGCATGACTTGCGGAAGGAACCTCGACGTTTGTTTTGTCGCAGATAAGGAGGGGGCTCGGTGATGGTTTGGGCAGCCTTTTGCTATAATGGACAAGTATCTCTGACCTTCACCAGTGGTTGTCAAACTTCACAGCATTATACACAGACATTAGAAGAAAACCTACTGCCATTTGCTGAGCTTCTAGGAGGTCCTCAGTGGGAATTTCAGCAAGACAATGCTTCAATTCACACTGCAAAACATTCAAAATCTTGGTTTAATTCCCATAATATAAGAGTTCTCGACTGGCCAGCATGTAGCCCAGATCTTAAACCTATAGAAAACCTTTGGAGCATCATGTGTCGCAATGTTTATAGCAACGCTAGACAATAATCTTCTGAAAAGGAACTTAAGACATCTATTGAGAATGCATGGTACGATATCGATCCACAAACTATGCAAGATTTAGTTTCTTCCATGCAATCTCGTGTATATGACGTAATACATAAGCATGGATGCGCAACCAGGTTTTAAAAATTGTTTATTTCGATTTTATTTAATTTGTGTCTAAACTTTTGAGACAGCAGTTTATTTTTGTTACCATTTAATTTATTGCAATATGCACAATTCCACTTTTCTTTGTTATAAATATTGTTTATATGTACAGCACATTAATTTCAAGCAGTGATTTGAAAATTGAATAAATATTTTTCAAAGTATGTAAGAATTTCTTCATTGTCTAAACTTTTGCGTCATAGTGTACTTGGTTTTGAGTTTATAAACAAGCATTCTATAACCATCTCTCCAACTTTTAAATCTATTTTAATTAAAGATAAACATATACCTTTTAACGTTCAAAAAGAGTCTCCTAGCAGTTTTTATTTGAATTCTCAGTATAATAATAATAACAATATAACAGTGCCATATTCTTTTGACACCAATAAAGTGCCTATTTATGAAAATTCTATATCAGTTAACACAAATAATGGTACTTATTTTGATAATATGAATGGAAATTTTGGTGATAATTATTTGCATTTGGTAAATAATTATGAAAATTATCCTTGCAATTACAGTTTTCCAAATAATGGTTTGTTTATAAATAGTCTTGGTAATACTGCTATGAATTTTGATAATTCTTTTATGAATGCTAATCTCAATATTCGGAATTTAGAAGGTCATGCTCAAGTTTTTACTCAGTTTCCTAATTATTTTACCACTCATACAAACTTTGATTATCCTAAAGTTATAAATAATATTTCTAATACCAATACCAAAATTACCTCTGATGACAAAAATGACATATCTGAAGATGACAATGACATTAGTTATGTTGGTAAAAAGTACACCAATTTGAAAAATGGTAATGAAAAATTATTGAGTTCTAACATGGTACAAACTGTAAATAGAGAGTTGATTCCCCCCAATTCTTCGGTTTATTTACATGTCAAATACTTGAATTCCCCATCTGAATATTTTATTTTTAAGCCTGCTTTCAAAAGTAAAGCTCTTATTTTGCATGAATCATTGCATTCTAAATCTTCAATTCAAAAAGATTTATTCTTAGTTGTATGTCAGAATATATCCAAAGTGGATGTTCATTTAAACAAACATACAATTCTTGGTGAGTGCATTAATGTAGAGGAGAATGATATTGAAAAATATTCCTTTGATTTAGATTCAGAAAATGAATATTGTAATTTAATTTTACCATCTGAGGAAATTAAAATAAAACGAATACAAAAACTGTCACCAGATGATTTTGACTTAAAGCACTTGTCCTCACGTGAAAGTGACTGTTTACTAAAATTATTGTGCAATAAAGCTCAAGCATTTTCTAAATCCTTAGACACTTTGGGTCATACAGACCTAGTGAATCCTCAATTTTCAATGATGAATTCTCATCCTGTGAAAACCCTACCATTTCCTGTGCCACAGGCACTAGAGCAAGAAGCTCTTGACCAGATTAATCAAATGCTAAATGCTGGCATTATAGAAAGATCAAATTCTTCTTGGGCTTGTCCCATGCTGTTAGTTAAAAAGAAAAGAACTGACATGTCAAAACCTCAAAAATATCGTTTGGCTTTAGATCTACGATTATTAAATTCTATTATTATTCCTTCTTCATATCCTCTACCTCGCATTCAAAACCTATTAGTACAATTGTCAAAATTTAAATACTACAGTACACTGGACTTACCCTCTGCGTACTGGCAGATTGCGGTTCCTAAAGAGATGCAAGATAAGCTCAGTTTTACCACTCCATGGGGAATTTTTACCTACCTTCGTCTTGTTTTTGTCTTGAAGACGGCTGCAAGTAGTTTTCAACAGTTAATTGATTCAGTTATTCAATTTCCGAAATTGACTCTTGTTACGCATACCAAGACGACATAGTTGTTGGCGCTAATTCGTTTGAAAAAATGGTTGCAAAACTCACAAAACTCTTGGATACTCTAATTGCCAACAACATTACACTTTCACCTGAAAAATGTTCTTTTATGCAAACTAGCATTAACTTTTTAGGTTTCCACCTCATTGATCATAAAATTCTTCCACTTACAAGCAATATTTTGAAAATTACTTCTTTTCCAAAGCCAAAAACTAAAAGGCAGACAAAGAGTTTTATTGGCTTATGTTCATTTTACAAGTCAATCATACCTCATTTTGCTAAATTAATTACTCCTCTTATTGAAATCACCAAACCTAAAAATAAATTCTGTTGGAAATCTGAACAAGAAAATGCATTTAATAAATTGCAAGAAATTTTTTTCCATAAACCCATGCTCAATCTTCCAAATTGGAATGAGACCTTCTATGTTAACCCTTTCAGGGGCAGAAGGATTCTGTTCGTTAGCTGATTAAATAATTGATTTGCACCAGAATATTAAAAAAAAAAATTCTCAGAAAATAAAAACCCGCTAATTTGCACTTCCATTAGAAAAGCAAACTTTTATTAAATATTCTTGGTGCCATTTCTCAGTTTTGGAATTAAAATTAGGTGGCTAGACCGTCTAGCCACCGCCCTTGAAAGGGTTAATACAGATGCCTCAAAGACAGCAATTTCAGCTGTTCTTATGCAAAAAATTCAAGATGAACTTCGCCCCATTTCTTATTACTCCAAAACTTTATCTCAATCTGAAAAACAGTACCCAGCCATTAAACTGGAACTTTATGCCATTTATAAAGATATAACGGCTTTTAAATATTACATTTTCGGCAGACCTTTCATTCTTTTGTCTGATGCTAAACCTCTCAATAATTACAAAAAATCAACATCTCCTGCTGACACCACTACACGTTGGATGTTAGAACTATCCGAATACTCTTACACATTTCAGCATGTTCCAGGCAAAGATAATGTGTTAGCAGATTTTCTAAGTAGGACACCTCATATTCCTACTGAAGATCTCCATACTAACCCTGATCTCATTTTTGAACAAGAAGTATTGCCTATTGTTGATAAACAAAATGACCTACATAATGAAATTGCTCAGTATCCATGTGCATTAATTGGTAAAAAACCTCATAACTGCCATCTTCAAAGTGACCCTCCATCTATAAATAATGTTAGTAATGAAGACCCATTGTTAGAAATTTTTGATCAAACCATCCTTTCTGAACAACAAAAAGATCCTCAAATTAAGAAAATTTATGAAGATATTAAATCTAATAAAAAATCTAAAAGTTTAAATGGCTATTACATTAATCCAAGTAATGAGTTGCTTTGTTATAATGGACACTTCTCTTCAGAAGACATTGAATTACATAGAGCTGTTTTACCATCTTCACTCAGAGCTAAAGCTTTAAGAATTGCTCATATTACTCATACTGGTATTCATAAAACCATTGTTAATTTAAAGAAAAGATTCACTTGGAAAACTCTAATTTCTGATACAATTAATTATGTCAAGTCTTGTGAAATTTGTTTAGTAAATAAAAATCATAAAACAAACACTGCTCCATATCTTCCAGCACCTATTCCTACAGCTCCTAATCAAAAAGTTTCGATGGATTTACTTGGTCCTTTGAGAAATCACCAGTTTATCATGACTGTAATCGACCATTTTTCTCGTCATCTTGAATTATATGCCTTGAACAGCATTCATGCTGAGTCGGTGACTAAAGCTCTGTTGAATTACATTTCCACTCATGGAAAACCCGAGTTATCTCTTACAGATCATGGTTCCCAGTTCACTAGTGATTTGTTTTCTTATTTCAACAAAAAACTTGGCATAAAGCTAGAGCACAGTACAGTAGCCCATCCACAGGCTAATGGATTGAGTGAGAGATGTAACACTCAAATAAAGTCATCTGTCAATACAATGGCTTCCCAAGGATTTGATGTTCCAACTGCTTTAAAAATTCACCAGTCCATATACAACGCTACACCTCATCCAACTACAAAATTTACTCCAAATCTTCTTCATTTTGGAAAGGGAGGTGAATGATATTTATGCCAATTATAAAACCCATTTTTCCTGGAAAATCCTTAACACTGCTTATGAAATCCACAAATTAATGGATGTAATTGAAAAGTATACTACCAAGCTTACAAAAATAACGAGTCTTCTAGACAAAAAGTGTATCAAAAATCAAGGGAAAAATTAAAATTTGCTAATATCAAAGTTGATGATATTGTTTATGTGAAATTTCCCAGTGTATTTAATAAAAAAGTACAAGGACCTTATATGGTAAAGAAAATAATTTCACCTGTACTTATTCAAATTCAAGATTGCAATAATAATCAAGCATCACCTGTGTTAATTCACACTAACAGAATCTTGAAACTCCAGAAAAGAAATGAAGCATTGCTTCATCCTTCTGATTCATCTAGAAGTGCAACACATGATCAAACGACTGTTGATAGTGCATCTTCTTCTCCTGTGAAACGACATATGCCTACTCATACTACTAATTGTGATTCTCCTCAAATTCAGACTACTTCGAAGTGCCAACAAACAACTTCGCATTCACATAGTTCTGTGCATTCTCAAGATCTGGTAGTAAAACTTCCACTACAGTTCTAAATAAATCTACTCAAAGTAAAAAAAAAAAATATGATCTTCGTCCTCGCAGTCATAAACAATATAAAATATAAATTAATCTTCAATTTTATTTAGGATGCCCTTACCATTGTAAAAAATCTCATCTATGCTAGCTAGATTGGATTGTCAAATACGAAGACTGACTGTTTATTTTATTTTTTACTTCTACCAAAGCTGCAGGCAGCATTTGTGTATTTTTTTATATTTATTTTTTTTAAGTCGCCTTCGTCTTGACACTGTGGAATTGTTATCCTGCAAAAGTATGTAAATCTTGTTTTTGTTTACTATGTTGCTCACTGAAATATTTTCTTCAAAACCTTATTCATCTTTTAGAATTTATATGTATTGTAAAAAAAAAAAAAAAAAAAAAAAAAAAAAATGTGCTAATAACTCAGAAATTTTAATTTCAGTATTTGATTTAAATATTAAGACAGATTCTTAAAAAAAAAATCAAATCAAAGTTTTATAATTCATTATTTTAGTTGCAAATGATTGCTTTATTTTGATTGCTTTATTTTGATATGGTATTTATCTTAAAAAAATAAATTGTTATTGATATAAAATATAATATGAGTACATATGTCATCCTTTCCCTATTGTGACTTTTAGAGTAACTCAAATGTTACTTTGTTCGTAATTATAATTCATGCATGTTCTAACAACTAACCCCTTTCTAACATGTAAAAATAAAAATAATAGTGAAAGTTGTACATGCTAATACACCTACTGTTATTATTGGCGTATTATGTAAAGTTGTTGAAAATACATGAGAGCTTAAAAATCCTCTCTTTGCATTTATTTTCTTTGAAAGTATTATTATTGTGGTTGTAGAATAACACGATATTAGTGATTCAGCTAAGAAAAGTTGATTCATTAAAAAGTACTATATTTATATATGTATTTTTAATGAGAGTGTAAATATTCTCTCTTGACTATTTACTTACATTTTGATATTTGTTATGGAAAATTCTCAGATGAGTAATTTATTGAAAAATTGATTTAAAAAAAATTGAAATGTAGTTCATAGACTTTGACTTGAAATAGAATGGTGATTTAAAGATGCTACTTTAAATTATTGCTATTTTTTTTTCAAAACAGAAATGTTTTATTGCTAATATTGTACTAAATTGAATGATGCACAGTCATCATTAATATGCATGTCAATTTGTATCATGTAATATTAATTGTTTATGTGTACGTTATTGCAATTTTTCTTTTTCCCCCATACTTTTAATATACACTGATTTTACTTTAGAGTGTTGTATTTGCTATTTCACACGTCAGTGAATGAACTTTTAGCAAATTTATTTTGAAAGACTTTGTGTACCTTTAGTCAGAAGAATGTAACCGACTATTAATTTTATTTTGTTTCTCATTATTTGAAGTTATATGCATGTTGTATATGTATATTGTTTAGAAAATATTGGCTCAATGTCAAAATTATTAAATTTCTTCATCTTACCAATATTTTCTTTTGGGGAGGCCGGAGTAATATGTTGTGGTTACTTTGAACCACTGCCATATTTTTATTTAATTTCATTTAGAAAATATTTTTATTAATCTTGTATTCATTTAATTTTAATATCCGCATTCCAAAATTATTTTAATTCCCTTTTTTTTCAACTCTCCCCTGTAAGTTTTTCTTTCTGGCATTACATTTCATTCATTTTAAAACCATAAACGTCGTTTTGAAATCTATACTTCCGGTAAAAGAATGATCTGGAAAATTCCATATCTTTCTATTTGTGAAGTCATATCCTTTTGTAGCTCCACCCCTTAACCAATAATATTTAAATCAGTTTAATTCGTAATTTCAAAATTCTTATTAAATCTTATTCTTTACTATTATTTGGCATCTCATCTCAGTGAAATCTATCAAGTTTCCCTTTTTTTAAAGCAGTTTTTTATATACTTTAGAATTGCATTTTATGCCAACGCAAGGCGTTTGTATATTCTCTCCGCCAAAGTTGGCGTGTTTCAAGGATTATAGCATACCCTCTTTACTCCTCTTCTCGGAGAGCTCTCGTGCACTAGCAGTTGAGTTGAAACTTCAATGCAGAATGGTTGCCCCTTTTGCCGTTCTGCGAAGAAATTATGTCCGCGTGCACCTGCGTAAGTGTTCTGTCAACGAACGCAGAGAATGGATGGATACCTCTTCCCCTTCTACAAAAAAAATAGTAAACGGATCTAATATCTACAGTAAGAAATATTAAAAGAGCAAGAATATTTCTTTAACATTGTGTAATCGGCTGCATAAGTTCGAATTCAAATTTTGCTGTCATTTGGAGTCGTAGAATTGTGATGCTAAAAATTCATCTAAAAGCCTGCGCCTCCATACTCCCCAAAGGGAAAGTTATTTTAATGTCCTTAGTGAGAATGTAGTTTGTGTGTGCCCATCATAAAAAAGGTACATCTAAAAGAATAAGAGATGTATTTTATGACAAATGCGCTAAGTTCTGCAAAAAAAATTGCTTCATAAAGAAAAAGATTTTCAAGGAAGATTTCTCTTCTGTGTATTTTCTTTCTGCAGATATCTCCATCATTTTTCGGTTCTTTCGTGTCAATGCAGGTAATGCTTTTACCTTTTATTTTTCTTTGTTCTTAATTTACATATGTATGATAAGTAAATTCAGATTTTCTTTGATTAATGACTGTTATGTCAAAGAGGTCTTTTGTGGCCGCAACAAAATGTTAAATGAACACTATACGATCGAGCCTAAAAAAATGATTCCTGGATTATATTTGGAATCTCAATATACAAAATAACTGTACAATGATATTCTTTCACCTCCTATCTCCGAAACACAACAACTATCTTATTTTTTTTGCAGAACTTAGCGCATTTGACATAAAATACATCTCTTATTCTTTTAGATGTACTTTTTTTATGATGGGCACACACAAACTACATTCTCACTAAGGAAATTAAAATAACTTTTCCTTTGGGAGTATGGAGGCACAGGCTTTTAGATGAATTTTTAGCATCACAATTCTACGACTCCAAATGACAGCATAATTTGAATACGAACTTATGCAGCCGATTACACAATGTTAAAGAAATATTCTTGCTCTTTTAATGTTTCTTGCTGTAGATATGAGATCCGTTTACTATTTTTTTGCAGAAGGGGAAGAGGTATCCATCCATTCTCTGCGTTCGTTGGCAGAACACTTACGCAGGTGCGCGCGGACATAATTTCTTCGCAGAACGGCAAAAGGGGCAGCCATTCTGCATTGAAGTTTCAACTCAACTGCTAGTGCACGAGAGCTCTCCGAGAAGAGGAGTAAAGGGGGTATGCTATAATCCTTGAAACACGCCAACTTTGGCGGAGAGAACATACAAACGCCTTGCGTTGGCATAAAATGCAATTCTAAAGTATATAAAAAACTGCTTTAAAAAAGGGAAACTTGATAGATTTCACTGAGATGAGATGCCAAATAATAGTAAAGAGTTAAGAATTTTGAAATTACGAATTAAACTGATTTAAATATTATTGGTTAAGGGGTGGAGCTACAAAAGGATATGACTTCACAAATAGAAAGATATGGAATTTTCCAGATCATTCTTTTACCGGAAGTATAGATTTCAAAACGACGTTTATGATTTTAAAATGAATGAAATGAAATGCCAGAAAGAAAAACTTACAGGGGAGAGTTGAGAAAAAAAAGGAATTAAAATAATTTTGGAATGCGGATATTAAAATTAAATGAATACAAGTTTAATAAAAATATTTTCTAAATGAAATTAAATAAAAATATGGCAGTGGTTCAAAGTAACCACAGCACCGGTCTTCTTGGATCCTCGCATACATTCTAGGCTCGTTAAGCGTTCGTGCAGCAGTAGAATGGCTCATTCGAGCTCCTGTGGCAGCCCGAAGGCCTAAAACCAAATCTCTTGCAGTCGCTTCGCGGTTTCTTCGAGTCGACAATGACAGAAAATGGTCTTCGGATGCATTTGTTGCTCTTGGTCGCCCTTGACCAGGCTGTCTATCAACGGATCCAATGCTTAAAAAGCGGCTCCAAGCTCTTGATATGTCACTTTAAGCAATATTCAAATCTTAGGTGACCTCCATTTGTATTTGACCTCCCTCGATTCTACCAATTATTCGCCACTTTTAACTTCCACTTAAAAGATGCCTTTGAGCCATAACTAATTAATACTGATCACTCTCAGACACCACATTCATTTTAACAACACTACAGACCAGAATTCTAACATGCGTCCATTGCGCACCACATTGTTAATGACCTAATTTGCATATTTTCGTTGCTAACGTATGCGCAGAAGCGCAATTTTGCGTTGTATTTAATTAGCATAAATAATTGCAGCATTGGTCATTGGTTGCAACATTAAGTGAAAGCATATTTTTTCTCATTATCCTTTAATTTTGATGACCAGTATAATATTAATGATTATCGAGGTTTTTTTTACCATATTTTAAATATTTTTCTATAACTACTGAGTTTTTGGAAGTATTCAAAATTGTAAAATTACAGACAGAACAATATTACTGCAAGTTCAGTAGATATGGAAAAGGGATTTTAAAAGATAAACATAATATGGTCAAAGAAGAGAAGTCGACTAACTATTTCTAAAGTATCAAACATAATCTCTAATGTATCTAATGTAATCTCTAATGTATCTAATATATCAAACATAATTAGTCTAAAAACCTCTAAAAGAATGGGTTCCTTCTTTTATAATGAATACATGTTAAGAAAGAAGCACACATCCGATGATGTTCGAGTAAAGACAAAGAAAATTGAAAGTGAGGACGCATTTTATAAAACTACATGTAAATGTCTCAAGTAACACAAGCTATTTAATATTTTAAAACTCATTCCTATACTATAATCAACTCTTTTATACATCCTTTATTGTTTTATTTAAGTATTGACTATACGAAATAACATACTCTACTTTTTTAAACTTTTCAACATAATAAAGTTATTTTCAGTACAGGATACCCAATGTAATTCGAATTTATTTTTGCTAGTATCATTCCAAAAATGTATAATGTGCTGATGTGCTCCATAGGCAATTGTTATCCATGGGCAGTTATTGTATGAAAGGTTTTTAAAAGATGTTTTTAAACTGATCTAAATTTTATTATGGATACAATTTTTTCAGATATATCTTCTTCGCGTGCGCATTACTGTTACTACAAAAATAATTTTAGAGTCACTTGGAACTAATTATAGAAGACGACATTGACGAATGTCTAAGGGAAATTTGCAACTTTGGTCCCAAAACCCAACATAAAACAAGCATAAAAAAAAATCCAGAAATCAAGCACCTAAAACTCTCAACAGCCGATTTATGGAGATTAACTCTGAAGAAATTACAAACATTTATCACCAAAGCAAGGGCGTAATGCTTGACATTCATTGAGCTAGTATTCTCACGATATTAGAGACTTCGGCAGTACTTCTTGCTTCTTAAAAAATCTTCCTACATTTAGTGTTTTTAACACCTAACTGATAGATCATGGGCATGGGTTGGTACTAAATATTACATTTATGATACTTTTGTATTTTCCTTATTGTATTATACTGTTTTGATACATTTTCTGATAGAAATTTTGATCAGAATTTCATGACTGCCTAATATTTATTAAATAAATTATGTCCTTTCATAGGGAAACATGTTTCAGGATTTTTTCCCCACTAAACCAAAAAGATCAATGTGTTTAAACAATGTCCTCATAATAATGGAAAGTGCTTCATAATCTATGAGTGATGCTTCATTTTCCTTTCCTCTTAATACATCAAAAATCCTTCGGTCAGCGAACTGGTTGTTATATTATTTGAATCCCATCACTGGTGACAATCCTTGCTCAAACATAGGCTATATTTTATGTCGGTGCCACTACCCCTAAAGGGGGTGCAGGAGCAAAAAACGTTCGAAATTTCGATTTTTGTAATTTTGAAGGGTCCAGATACATTGAATTTGGCATGGTAGTTACTTATTAGATATAAATTATCTCTAAGAACATTTCTTAAAAAAATTCGAAATTTAAAAGCTCGTGAAAATACGCAAAAAGCGTTCTAAAAAACGTTCTACATGACGATTTTTACGCAATCTCAAGAAGTATCAAACCGATTTCAAAAATAATGGTTTCAAAATCATGGTGAACCCTTGCTTCAATAAAGGCTACATTTTATGTCGGTGCCTCTACCCCTAAAGGGGGTGCAAGAGCAAAAAATGTTCGAAATTGCGATTTTTGTGTTACTGAAGGGCGAAGATACATGGAATTTGGAATGGTAGTTACTAATAAGATATAAATGATCTCTAAGAACATTTCTTAAAAAAATTGAAAATTAAAAGAAATGAAAATGCGCGAAAAGAGTTCTAAAAAACGTTCTAAATGGCGATTTCTACGCAATCTCAGAAAGTACCCAACCTATTTCAAAAGTAATGGTTGGAAATTCATGATCCGTTGCCCCAACATAGGCTCTATTTCACGACGGTGTCACTACCACCTAGGAGTTGCAGAAGCAAAGAACGTTCTAAATTACGATTTTTGTGTTACTGAAAGACCTAGAATCCTGAAATTAGGCAGGACAGTTATTTATAAGATACAAATGATCTCTAAGAACATTTTCTAAAAAATCGAAATTTAAAAGAGGCGAAAATGAGCGAAAAACGTTCTAAAAAACTTTCTAAATTGCAATTTCTACGCAATTTCAGGAAGTACCGAACCGATTTTAAAAATAATGTTGTGAAAACGATGGTGACAGACCTCACTCCAACATAGGCTGTATTTCACGTCGGCGCCACTACTCCAAAGGGGGTGAAAGAGCAAAAAACGATCTAAATTCCGTTTTTTGTAATACTGCAGGGGTTGGCAACTTGAAACTAGCATGGTAGTTACTTATAAGATATAAATGATCTCTAAGAAAATTTCCTAAATAAATCGAAATTTAAAAGGGGTGAAAATGGACGAAAAACGTTTTAAAAAACTTTCTAAATTACGATTTCTACGCAATCTCAGAAAGTACCCAACCGATTTCAAATGTAATGGTTGGAAATTGATGATGACAACTCTTGCTCCATATAGGATCTATTTCATCTCGGCGTCACTACCACCTTGCGGTTGCATTTTAAAAGACGTTCTAAATTGTTATTTTCGTGATACTGAAGGGGCTAGAAACTTGAAATTTAGTATGGTAATTACTTATGAGATTTAAATACTCTCTGAAAAGAGTTCCTTAAAAATTTGAAATTTAAAAGGTGTGAAAATGAACGAAAAGCGTTCTAAAAACGTTCTAAATAGCGATTTCTACACAATCTCAGAAAATATAAACCGATTTCAGAAGTAATGGTTTCAAATTGATGGTGACAGTCCCCGCTCCAACATATCCGATATTTTACGTTATTGTCACTACCACCTGGGGGTTACTGGAGCAAACAATGTTCTAAATTGCATTTTTTGTGTTACTGAGGGGGGGTCTAACATTTTAAATTTGGAATGGTAATTACTTCAAAGATGCAAATGCTTTCTAAGAATTGTCGAAAGAAAATTCCAAATTTGAAAGGATGAAGTGAGCGGAAAGCGTTCTATACAGTGTTGAATTCAGACACTTTTCTCCGGGAGAGAATTCTGTGGCTCCGGGGGAGGGGGTATTAATGAGTTCCGGGGCGAAAATTGTACATTTTGACCATTGAAAACACAAAATCTCAAATCTTCCGGGCGTGATAGACATCTCATTGCTCCGGGGGGGATAGTCATTTCATTGCACGAAGGGAATGTGCCCCACGGCCCACCCCCTGAAATCAACACTGGTTATATAAGCGTTCTAAATTACGATTTTTATGCAATCGTATGAAATACGAAACCGATTTCAAACATTATGGTTGCAAATTGATCGTGATAGAACCTGCTCAAACATAAGCTATATTTTATGTCGAGGATTGCAGCAGCAAAAAACTTTCTAAATTACGATTTCTGCGGTACTAAAGAGGCTAGAAAATTTAAATATAGCGCGGTAATTACTTATAAAATATAAATGTTCTCTAAGAACAGTCGAAAATAAATTCGAAATTAAAAAGGGGTAAGACGAAGGGAAGGAGCGAAAAGCATTCTAAAAGAGTCCTAAATTACGATTTCTATAGAATCTCAAGAAATAATAAACCGATTACAGAAGCTACTGGTTGCAAATCAAGAGTGATAGTCCCTGATCCTTTACGGGCTATATTTTATGCCGGTGTCACTACCACCCGGCTGGCAGGAACAACAAGAGAGCCTTTAACCCCTTGAGGAGTGGTGGGATATATTTTATCCCATCTAAGTTTAATAAAGATTTGCACCAGAAAGTTAACTAAGTTTATTTTATAACTTTGAGGGGAAATCGTTTAAAATTTGCTTTTCCTTATTTAGAAATAATTTTTTTCAAACTTTCCGGTGGGAATTCAGGATTTCACAAACGCAATTGCTTGCCCCTAAAGGGGTTAAAAACATCTAAATTCCGTTTTCTATAGAATATTAGGAAATACCAACCGATTTCAAGGTTAATGTTGGCAAATTAATGGTGATAATTTCTGTTTCAACATTTTTCGAGACGTTCTATTTCAACTCTGTTTCGGCATTTTACGTTGGTGCCACTAACACGAGAGAGGTGGCAGATTGTTAGACAAGAAGCTTGGAACTTGTCATTATGGTTAGTTTTAAGATGTAAATTTGTTAAGATGGTTTCTAAAAAAATCAAAACTTCAAATGAATAGTGGAATGAGCGTGTGAAATGAGCATAAAAGTCTCAAAATACTTTATGATTATCATTTATTTAGAATTAGCTTTAGTTCTTCTTATTAATTAAAATCTCATATCTGTCTATTGCACTTTTATAATGAAGTTTAGTCAAACTGTGGCTTAATTTGTAATTTTTGAATTATTTCAAAAAGTATAGTACTTCTAATAAAAAATAGTCATGCAAATATCACTTGGCATATTTCAACTATTACGCGAGCAATGCCGCGGGGTTTGCTAGTATATTAAATATTTTATGAAATAGGAGCTATTGTATGAAATAATTTTTATATGCGAATGTGCGAAGCATAACCATTTTTTTTTTTTTTTTTTTTTTTTTTTTTTTACATGAATTAATAGTCAACTCTATGCAGCAATTCATAAAAGAACATTCAGTCAAATAACATGAAAATTCAGAAACATTTCCTTGACAGAGTGAGCTGATTTTAGTTGCTCTCAAAATATGCCCATCATAAAAGTATTTCACGAAAATATTTTCTGTTTTAAAAGTAGTATTTTGAGGCCGTTCTGTTAAAGTTTTTTTTCAATTAATTTAATTAAGAGAGAGTTAAACAATATATTTTGCATCAAACACATGCATGGTACATTTGTAGTAGATAATATAAAAGTAGTTAAAAAATTTTCACTGGTTATTTTATTATAGTTTTAAAAAAATCTCTTAAACACACTTTATTAATCACAAAATAGAAAAAAGAAATCGTTTTGTTTTTGTATAAGATCCACACTAGCAATTTGAAGCTACGCTAAATGAAAATAATTCACATATTTTATGAAAAAAAAATTGAGAAATGATTTAACAAATGATATTTTTGACTTATTGGGGAAAAAATCATAAACAGGATATTTTCAGATTTTTGGATAAGTAAAAGGTATAGTAAAAAAATAAATAAATAAATAAATCTGTATTTGGTACTCTTAACTCACAAAGCAATCTGAAATATATGACACCTGCTCATAAACAACATAACAGACTCAGAATCAAAAAAGAATGAAAAAGATTTTCTACTACCTATAATCAATGCCCGGATAAGAGTTATTGCAATTTTGATGCACCTTTCATAGCAAACCTAACTGGTGCGAACGGGTTTAGATGTAAGTAAATATTTTTTTCTGTTTCTTTTAATTAATATTTTATGAAAAAAAATTGTTTATGTGTTCAGCCTTTAAATAATACGAATTTAAAATAAATAAATAAATATTATATATATATATATATGCTACAAGTGATAACTAAGGTTTATAAACCTTTAATAGAAATATTTTTCATAGGCACGATCGGCGACATTTACAATATCAAGATTTATAATTAAAATATTTATCTACAAATATATAATTCGTGAAAATATATATTTTATATACTCAATATTGTACAGATTTTTAAAGAAAATTAGATAAAGTAACGGTAACTGAGAATCGCGATGAGTGAAATAACAACAACAAAAAAATAATAACGGCTGTTGTATATTTCTTTCAATGTGTCCTATGTATTGATTTCATTATGTTGTCATTGCAATTTTGTAATTATGTTTTCATTGTAATACTCATTTTTTCTTATTTTATGTTTTCCGTTTTCATTATAAGTTGACATTAAAACTTTTTGACGCGTTAAGAGCGCTTCTCCCTTTACCGACTCGACACCAATAAATCGTATATGATTTTCATTATCCAACATCGACTGCACGCAAAATTTATTCATATGCAGTGTGGAGACGAAATAGTTATGTAATCGATAGGTGGAAAAGTAGGTAGTGCATATGACTGCATTTTTCGTACACCGATGTCGAATAACAATTAACTTATTTTATTTTTTAACCACAAAATGTCAAAGATGCTTTTTCTTTACTATAAAAAACCATAAGAATTGATTTTAATGGAATCATTATTGAAAGTACAAATTATGATTTTACTATCACCACTGCACTTCAAAACGTATAAATATCTTACTTTGTAAGATCTAAAAGATCTTCTTAAAACACCATCAAAAACATTTAAATGTGCTAGGCCTTTCGAAAGATCTGAGTCTTTCTTCGTCAGGTGCAAAGAAGACGTGCTTCTACTATGAAAGCTGCAGCAAGACGAGTTCCATTCTTGCTGCTACTTTCATAGTAGAAGCACAACTTCTTTGCACCTGACGAAGAAAGAGTTAGATCTTTTTCTACTATGAAAGCAGCAGGAAGACAAGTTCTAGTCTTACTGCTATTTTCATAGTAGAAGCACGTCTTTTTTGCACCTGACGAAGAAAGACTTAGATCTTTTTCTACTATGAAAGCAGCAGGAAGACGAGTGCTAGTCTTGCTGCGGCTTTCATAGTAGAAGCACGTCTTCTTTGCGACTCACGAAGAAGGACTCAGATCTTTCAAAAGGCCTAGCGTATTTAAAAGTTTTCGATGGTGTTAAAAAAAAAAAATATTTTTTATTGATTCACACCAGTTTCAACGTATTTTCTTTTATCTTAGTCTGTGTTAAGAAACTGAGGTTAGAAGGAAAATTCTTTTATGTTGTAGAAATAAAAATATCTTATTTATATATTTTATTTAAATATTGTTGTAATATATTTTGATATATTTGGATTTGTCGATAGTATAACCTTTTTTGAATTCAGGGATATTCAATTATTATCCGGTTTAGCCAAGTAAAATCAAGCATTGACGTTAGTAGAATTTTAATATAAATGTTTGTAAATGGCCAAGTTATTGATCTTAGACGTAGAAGAGAAAAGTCTAAAACTCATTTAAACGATTAAGTGTAAAAATATTAATGTCTTGAAATATATGCAAATCACGTTTAATACGCGACATTTGTCCACTCCCTTAAAACGCGTCTTAATCGAGATCTACTATATATGACACCTGCTCAAAAAAAAACGGTGACTGTACAGAAAATGACGAACACAATGTAACAATTTCATAAATTTCACTCAATTATTTCTATATGAGGACAAAAACTTATTGATCCCTCCTCGTATTTCATTAGATTAAAGTGCATATAAGTAGCATGATATTTTACTAAGTGTAAAATAAAATAAAAAAGAAGCAGAACATATTCGCGCCTGTCTATCCTGCAACTGAATATTGAAATAATATATTCAAAAATATTCAAAGACACATTTGTTTACTCAAAAACTGTCGTCAGTCATCAAACAATTCAATAAACTTAAAAATTGCAGTTTTGAAAATTCATCATTTTTTAAGAATTATTATCCCTAAGCTAAACTGGATGTTTCTTTGGTACTCATTTCAATTAATGTTTTCGGTGAGTTGTATTTGTTTAAAAAATAAGAATAAATAAATCATTCAGAAAATAACAAGAGAAAAAAAAATTCCTGGTGAATTCACCTACGATGAAAACATTTCGAGTATTCGAAGAGTATGTAAAATACAAATAAATCTACATAATGTTGTGTTTTAAACAACAACAACAACAACAAAAAAAACAATGAATACTGATTGCTTTGCTGTAAGAATCAAATAAAGAACATCATGAATTATTCATTTATTGAAGAATAGACAAACGTAGATTCGATTGAACGAAAATGTTAAAGGTGAAAGAAGAGGTTAGAGGAATGACTTCCTTTTATTTACGCAATTTTACAAAATAAATATAAGTTATATAGTTAACTATTATTTACCTATATTTTTAATGCTGTGTAAATTCTTACTTAAATAAAAAAAGAAGATTAAATAATTTGTAACTTCATTGTTAATGTATTTCAGAAAATTTTAATACAACAACTTCAATTGTTAACAAGAATTTTTTTTAACTCTCAATAACATCTAATTGCCAGTTTTGAATAATTTATAAATTGTTCATTTATAAAATTTTTGAATTAATTAATTATTTAATATATATACTTTTCTTTGTAATGTTTGGTAAATTTTATTTTACTATTTTACTATTTTTATTTTTACTGTCGTTTACAAAATAACTATGTATACATTGTTATAATAATGCATCTTCATTAAAAGAAAGTATTGCGCAGAACAAATATAAGTATATTTTCTATCTTCAGAAAATTGAAGATTAAGGACTTATTTTGCCAATATAGTAATTTGCAGATCTTTTTTGCAACTTGCATTTCTTAGTGTTTCATTGCACGCAGTCTTCATTTGAAAAATATCTTTATGTATATTTATGTTAACTTAAAGATAGGTAATAATAATGTATGATATACATATATACAGTGTTTTAATGTTTATAAAATAATTTTGATTCGGAAATGAAAATAAATATTCCCACATATATTCAAAAAATACCCTATCCTAATACACAATATATAAAAAAACTCTAACTATGCGTAATTTCACTCAAAAACTACTCTTACATTTAAACATAAACATAATGTATTGAATCATAATTGTGTTTAAACAATGTATATAATTGAATATAACAATTTAGTTATTAGCACATATAAAACTGAATATAACGCTGAACAAATAATAAGGAACTTCCTAATTTAATTTAAATTTAGTACATCGTAAAACGTGGAGGTGCAAAATGTTCTCAGTTGTAAATGAGTAATTACTTTTTTTGAAATACTACATTGTTATATAACAAATTAATTATTAGTTTTAAGTTTAAGATATTTTACTGATTATATATAACTCATTATTAATTTTTTTTAAACCCCAGCATTTAAATAAAATATGTTTTGAATATACGAAATATGACGACTAATAATTGAAATAAGTGTTGTTTCTAATAAGTGTTGTACTATTACATTTCATTTTAAGTATTTAAAATTTAATTTTTAAGAAGATTTAAATAAATCTATGATAAAAGAAATACTCGTATCATATACTTAAATACGTACAACTACAAATTTGGAAAGTACTGACTTTCTAGAAAGAAAATTACTTCATATATAAATCTTCTTTATTCTATATTTCCTATTGTAAAAAAATAGAAGTACACAAATTCATTTATCTTGCAACATATCGTGATTTTTAAAATAATTGTAAACGAGCCAAGAATACTTCGATTAAAAAAGTGGTAATTTTATATCTTTTTCCTAGAAACTCCATATCATTATTGTTTTGAAATATCTCAAAAACTATTTTCGCTTCATGTTATGTTTAGTGACATTTGAATATCTTACTTTTTACAGTGTTACTGCCTATTTTCTTTTAACGTAATTAGGTAGGAGGAAATGTCATTTTAAAATTATTTTTTAAAAATTACTTTTGCATAAATAACATGCAATAATGATAATTGAAAAAGTACATATATAGCAGAAAAAAATCGCTAAAAGATGATTTACAGTTATATTTTTGCATCTGTGATTAATACTATTTGAGGAGGAAATCTTGTATTGAAGGTAAATAATTTAAAGACAAACTGACTTATACTTGCTTTTTACTTACACGGAGGAATAGCTAAGTATGGAAAATACTTTAATTTTTTAATTTTTGTATATTTTAATGCATTTTTCCTTCTATTCGTAGCTAAATATCATAAAATTATATATTTTAGTTACTTACATTATACAGACATCATGTATCTTAAGATTATATACACTGCTGGCCATCCAAAATGCAACACCAAGAAAGACAAGATATATCAAAGTCAAATTTATTTTATAGATTATACATAGTTTCAGTATTAATTGATTCCAAATAATGATTGACACCTTCTTTGAAATGAGGTTGACGGGAAAATCATTAAGAACTGTTACATCCACGTCTGTCCACAACCGCTTCTAAACTCTGCGGCATAGAGTGAAAGAGGCTTTGGATGTGTTGTTGGGGAATGACATCCCACGCTGCCTCCATACGTAGCCAAAAATCATCTTGTGCACTCGCGGGTGCGACATTCCGGGATAAGCGTTATCAAATCATTGTCCTCCCATGCTCGATGGGTGATAGATCTGGTGAATAGGCATGACAGGGTAACAATGGAATATGGTGAGCTTAGAAGAAAGCTTGAACATTGCGTGCAACATGTGGTCGTGCATTGTCCTGTTGAAATGTAGCCGCAGACAAGCCCTGAAGTTAAGGAGGAGAACAGGCTGCAGAGCCTAAGAGATATGGCGCTGGCTGGTAAGTATACCGTTAATGCGTACTAGGGAGGTGCGGGATTTTAATCCAATACGATCTGACCCCATAGCACCGGGTGCGGGACCAGTGTCATTATGCATAATACAGCACTTGAGCAGCCTCTCCACACGGTTTCTCCAAACTCTAATTAGAGCACCATGATACTGCAGGCAGCAGCGTGATTCAACCGAAAACACAATGCTATGCCATTCGGATGTCCGTTCAGCCGACCTGTCTAAACGCAAACATCTGTGGTTTAATGCCAAATGTATGCGAAGCAATGGACGCCTAGCGGACAATCCGCTGTACTGCAAACGACTTCGAACTGATCGTGCGGACGCCCATTGTTGTGTTAAAGACGGCATTCGTTGTGTTAAGGTTGCGGATGTGGCAATGCGTTCCATCAGTGCTAAGCGCAAGATATCCCTGTCTTCCAGTGGAGTGGTGTGACGAGGCGGTTGCAATCGCTCCCATCGGTCTGTCGTTCCCTCCTGCATCCACCGAATCCATATTCTCACGACTGATGCTTGGCTACGTTCGATACGATGACCAATTTTTCGGAAGGATAATCCGCAATCTCTGTATGCAACGATTCTTCCGCGATCAAAATCAGAAACGTCCTCGAATGGTGCTCGTGTTTTTCTATGAGGCATACTGAATCTATGCACACAAAAATCGCACGAGAAAACAGTTCACGTTCTTCAAAAATACAATATTCCTTCCCTTTATATACAGATTGTAAGGGGCGCTGCAGTCGTCCACAACGTGTGCAGCGCTGAATTTGTAATCATTTGCATATCTTACAGAGTGTACACATGGTGCAAATTTTACGATGATTGGTTGATCCCTTTATGATGATGCATTTTGGATGGCCAGCAGTGCACTTATGAATTTTTGTATCAATATGCGACGTATTGCGCATATATGAATTGTGGTGTCGAAAAATTATTGCTGTACATTTTACAGCATTTAAAACTGTATAATTCTAATAATTCAAAATTTAGGTATATGAATAAAACTTTCATTTTTTTCATATTTAAAACAGTCCTGTTTTAATGTATTTTGTCTTCTGTATCACGAATAATACTATTTATGCAGCAATATATTATTTACAGGGAAATAATAAAAAAATCATTGTAATAAAATCATTAATTACAAAATATTTTAACCGTTAAAATGATATTATATTTTAATCAGAAATACATTTTCGACAATTGATGCATTTTCAATGGTACATACATCTGGAGCATCAGCATATACCGTAAAGTCCGTTTCCGTCGAGAACCATGTTATAGTTAATTTAAAAATATTTTAATAATAATTTAGTATGTAAATATTATTCTAAACATAATTGGAATAATAAATATTTAAATATTATTATTTGATATATTTAATATAAATATATTTTGCTTCTTTCATGTTGTGGCATTTCTTTAAAGTGAAATTTCGACAGCAAGTCATTAATTTCTAACATTATGTATCGCTTTTCTATATGGAATTTTCATCTTTTGGCAAAAAAGAGATATATATTTGATCGTGGCACATTAAGTTAACAGAAAATTATTTCAACTGGACCTAATTAATTTATTAAAAATCTTCATTTTTCCAAAATGTCGTTAATTTTTGAACAAACAACGGAAATTACATTAAAGAAATAAAATACTTTATCGTGATAAAAAAAATGTAGTATACATTTACACTCACAACTTTAAGGTTAAAGACCCCCTTACAGCACTTCCTGCAACAATTCTGTCTACACTAATAGTTATTAAATACATACCGTTTCAGAAAAAAAAAATGTGAGATGAATTTTTACTTTACTTTAGTTGTTACGCACATGCAACGTACAAGTAAGCTTCAAAGAAGAACCAGCGTTACCAATTAAATTTAAAAAATCAAAAGACCCGACTGCGTAAAAAGCGAACTAATTATTTTTTTCTCATCAATGTGAAACTATTTTTTTATATTACTTACCTGTTTTTTTTTTATTTACTCGTATTAATGACTTTTAAGTTGTGTTTAATTGTTAGTTCTATCTACAAACACTGTTTTGATGATGCCTATAGATGCTTATTATGGTTAGAGTTGCAGAAAAGCTAGAGATCCTACCTAAACAACTTCCAGGTTATATAATATTTAAACGGCGCTTGTGACTGTAAAATAGTCAATGGAACATCGTCTTCATTTTGAAAGACATATCCAATGATATGCCACTCAATATGGTTCGTAATTTTTTTTTTCGTCTCTACCGCCATTTTTTACTTTACAGCCACACTTTTGATTTTATATAAAGAAAACCTAGCTTATAACAATTGGATGGTTAAGACGAATCGATAGAGATCTCATTCCTTAAAATCCATTCAGCCGTTGGGATCTTTCGAGGGTATAAAGAAACCCAGATACGCGTGAAACACATAACCCTTCTTAACAGTCGGGTAAAAAAGCAAAATTACTCCCGCTGTACAATGTCATATTTTTAAAAACAGTGGCATTACAGTAAATGTCTAAACATTCTTGTTATCTATATAGGTAACAACGAATATTTGTTATTTTCCATTATACTGGCAGTTTGAAACTGGAGAAAGGTTAATTATTAAAAAAAAAAAAAATGTAAATTAATTTTATAAATTTCCGTCTGATAGAAAAACTTCTGTCCCGTATGGAGTTATATCCCTATCATATTTCGAATCTACCATAGTCTTAAACCATCTCAACAGAATCGACATAATATATCATGTAAATATTTTGAGTTATTTTCTCACAAATGTCAGTAACTGTATTCAACAACTGAAAGAAATAACACTATCGCTTTAAAAATAAGTATTTAAACCTGGTGACTATTTTAAATGTGATCAAAATATTTGTGTTGCTGTTACGTCTGCCGATCTAAATAATGCGGCACTGTGAAATAAAACGCAATAATTCTTTATGATTTTAATAAAATTTTGGCTCATTTTTAATAATAATTTATGAAGTTATTTATTTCAAAATGTTGTATTTAGTATATAGCTACAATTTTACCAGTAAAATTAACATATTTGTTTAGAAAATTGAAGAGTAACGTTTAATTTTGAATTTTCAAATTTGATTAATCTCCCAAAAGTCAATCTGCTGCGACCGGTAATTAGCCATTTTTCTTAAAACATTTTACTACCACGATTACTTTAAATAGTAGTATTTGACCTGACAATACAGTTTAAATCCGTATCCATGTTATTCAGCAATAAATATAAATTATACAAAGTAGCATAAATGTATTTATTTGGCACCGTCCAGTAATTGTCATTAGTTTAGATCCAGCAGTTGGTATAATATTTACGCCTTTGCAATTTAAATGCGTATTAAAACATTATTTTTACTTTTATTGTAAACTAATGGTGCACCGATTGTTCCGTTTTGATAAGAGCGTTAATTACTGACAAAACGAAAAAATCCCTGGTACCTATAACTGATTCATCTTCACAATCTACAATTGATATCTAATTTTCAATTCAGTATTCTAGTGAAAATTTAATTGACCTATTCAAATCAGCACTTTAATGCAACTTTATTGTAGAGTAAAATCTATACATTTAAAACGCTAAACGTTTTCTTTCGACAGTCCGTGAGAAGAAACTACTGAATCATATTACACCAATGTTTTTTTTCAAATGAAAGATATTTAGCCACAGATTTGTTATCGCACATTCGTTTGTTGAAATATTTTATTAATTAGCCGTAATTTTAAATTAAAATACTACAGTTGAGCATGCACAGTATATAAGTACAAGTCTGCCTTTGGAGTGGCGCGTGGCATATGCGCAAAGACTTCCTCAGTTGAACTATCACATCACAGGTAGAAGTTGTTTTAAGTTCGTCTGATATTCGATCTTAATGTAAACTAGCTTTTCTTTCTTTCACAAAGTTAATATTATTTGGTTCTTTCAGCATTATTAACAATTCAAAAATTTACTTTGTCGATATTAAGAGTTCGGGTTATTTCGTGATTGCCATATTGTTTTGGTCGTATTACATACAGAAGATAAACATAATTGTTGGGTTTAAAGGCGAGCGAACATTTTTTATGCGCATTATATCTGCGCACTGCCAGTCTTTTCCCCCGGCGCACTCAGTCTGCGTGCGAACGATAGAAGAGTGTAGACGTAAAAATTATTCTGTGTGAAGTTATTATGAAAAAGTAATCTGTGTGATAAATGTATCTTTAAATTAATTGTTATGTGTTTGTGCAGTGTTTTCGTTTAATAAACTGTTTGTTCTGTGAACATCCACGGACTTAGTGATAATTAATATTAGTGAAAGAACAACAAAATGGTAGCAGTTCGCGGTTGATATTCTAAATCGAAATTAGTTTTGTTAAAAGAAACCATGGACAAGTTAAACGTCCCCGAATTAAACGGAACTAATTATTTTATATGGAGCCTAAAAATTAAAGCTGCTTTAAGCCTTAAAAGGTTGGATACTTTCATATCCGAAGTAAAAGCAGAAGGACTGAGTGACAAGGATTCCACCGAATGGGACCAAAAAAATAGCGATGCCGTCGCATATTTAAAGCTGTCATTGTCTGATGAACAGGCGCTACAGTTTGCAGCAGAAGAAAATGCGAAATTATTATGGGAAAAAATAAGATCGACTTTTACCGGTCAAGCAGAAGATAGAAGAATAGATGCCGGCAATGAGTTAAAGAATCTAGAAATAAAATCAAATGAATCCGCAAATGACTACATAGCCAGAGCTCGAGGCATCTCAACAAAATGTCAAACACTTGGATTGGCTATAACAGAGAGAGAACTTGTATTCTACACGGTACGAGGTCTGAAAGGAAAGTTCTCGAAAGTAAGAGATATTTTAAAAACTCAACGTGAGAAATGTATGGATGAAGTACTAGAAATTCTACGGGAAGAAGAACTGACGAATACCGCTCGTGCTGAAGGGAACGCCGCTGAAGTATTCTACTCCAGGAAAAACAAAAGTCCGAGACTTTGTTCTATTTGCAGACGTCCAAATCACATAGCCAAGGATTGTTTTTACAGGAATAATATTTCAAGAAATGACAGGTCCAATGGAAATCGACAAAGAAGAAAAACGCACCACGATGTAAATTATCCAATTAAGGACAGAAACAATTCGGTACTGACTGTTTCATCGGAACAATGTGAACTATGTGATAATATATGGTTATTAGACAGCGGGGCCAGCTCGCATATGTGTAAAGATAAAATATGGTTCAGGAATTCCTGAAGAAAAGGATATCTATCAAGCAGGTAAAAATTCCAAAATAATTTCGAAGGGTACAGGTACGGTATCATGTGATACGGTAAGTAAAAATAATTCTATACATTTAACAATAAACAATGTTAGTTTTGTACCAGATTTGAGATATAATTTATTATCTGTTACTGCTTTAATGGATAAGGGTTGTAGAATTATTTCTGAAAATAACTGTGTGCTAATTTTTGACAAATATAATAAATTTCAAACTAAAGCATTTAAAAATGATAATCGATTAGAGATTAAACTTCAACCTGCCTATAATTCTGAGTGTAATTTTACTGATAAGAGTGCTAGTAATTATGAACTGTGGCATAACAGATTGTGTCATTTAAATTCAAAATATATGTTAAAAATGAAAGAGTATATTGATCTTAAAAATGTAAATGTGTCTGATTTTAAGTGTGATACATGTGACATACGTAAAATAACCAGGAAAAGTCATCCGAATATTGATATTGACCAAAGTTCTGATATTATGCAGTTGTTTCATTTGGATTTATGTGGCCCGATACAACCCGAATCGCTTGGTGGGGCAAAATATTTTATGGTACTAGTGGATGATTTTTCTGGAATGTATTTTACTTATTTCCTCAAAAGTAAAAATGAAGCATTTGATGTATTTTATAAATTTAAAGCTAAATATGAAAATCTTATGGGTAAAAGAATTAAAAAAATGAGAAGTGACAATGGGCTCGAATTTGTAAATACGGAATTTGACAATTATCTTGCTAATGCAGGTATTTTTCACGAAAAAACTGTCCCGTATAACAGCGAAAGCAATGGAAAGGCTGAAAGGGCGAATAGAGTTCTATTAGAAAGGGCTAGGTCTTTGTTATATGAAAGCGAACTTCCCACCAAATTCTGGGCAGAAGCTATCAATTGCAGTACACAAGTATCTAATATAACACCCCGTAAAGGAAAAGAAAAACTCCCCTTAGAAATTTGGACAGGTAAAAAGCCCAATTTAAATTATGTAAGTAAATTTGGTTGTTTAGCTTATTTTCATATTCCTAAAACAATGAGAAATAAATTCGATGTACCAGGAAGAAGTGGAATTATGTTAGGATATGCTAGAGATAGGAGGGGATATCGTATTTATGATGTAAAAAATAAGAAAGTGATTGAGGAACGTTCTGTTAAGTTCAATGAAACTATAAAAGGAAGTAAATATTTTGGATTAAGTAAATGTTCAGAGTGTTGGGATATTGAACCGCTAATAAATAAAAATTTTCCGGAAGAGAATGAAATTCGTGAAAATCAAAAGAATAAATCTCTCAATTTAGAAATTTCTGACACAAGCGAAATAAAAAACGGTTGCGCAACCCCATTAACAAAACATAATTTGTCTCCAGCTAGACATGAAGGCGCGGAGAAAAGGAATCGAAACAACAAAATAAAAGACCGAAGTGAAAATATGACTGAAGTTCGAAGGTCAGAAAGATTGAAAAGTAAATATTCGTCAGCTAATTTAACTGATAATGTCCCGAGCAATTATTTAGAGGCAATAAATAGTGTGAATTCACATGATTGGGAAATAGCTATGAAAAATGAATTGGATTCTTTAATTAAGCATAATGTTTGGGAAATCGTTGATATGCCAGACAAAACGAAATTGATTAAAAGTAAATGGGTCTATGCTTTAAAAGAGGGCGACAGTAAGGAAATAAAATATAAAGCCAGATTAGTGGCAGCTGGATTTAATCAAATTAAAAACAAAGATTATACTGAATCGTATTCACCTGTTGTAAATATTGAGTCATTTAGATTACTAATTGCACTTGCAGCTAAATTAAATTTGATTGTTAAGTTTTTTGATGTAAAAACAGCATATTTATACAGTGATTTGGAAGAAACTTTATATATGTCACCACCACCTGGATATGAAAAACTGATAGGGGTTAATAAAGTTTGTAAACTGAAAAAGAGTATTTATGGATTACCCCAATCGGGTAGAAATTGGTATTTAGAAATAAAAGAGGAACTTGGTAATATTGGATTAAATCAATTAGCTTCTGATAACTGTGTATTCATTAAAGTTGAAAATGATAACATTTTTATATTATGTATGTATGTAGACGATTTAGCTATATTTTGTAATAACCAAATAATGTATGAAAATATTGTTTCTAAAATTAAAAATGTATTCGAATTGTACGAAAATAAGATTTCTAAATTTTTAGGTATAGAAATTGAAAAACATGAAAAAGGTATAAGTTTGTCACAAGTGGAATATATTGAGTCATTGTTGGTAAAACATAATTTAGAAAATTGTAAATCTGTGAAAACACCTATTGTTAAAGGTGAAGATAAAAGTTTTCCTCCAACAAATGAATTGTTTGACATAACTATGTATCAGGAAATTATTGGTGAGCTTTTATATTTAGCCAATAGAACACGCCCTGATATATCATTTGTCACAACTTATTTGTCTCAATTTAATCACAAACCAGAGAAAAGACATTACATTTTGGCTAAAAGAGTATTAAGGTATTTAAAATGTACAAAAGACAAAAAATTATTTTACAGCAACGAATTTGGGTATTTAAATAGTAGTTCAGATGCTAGTTGGGGAAATGGAGAAAATGGAAGGTCTTTTTCAGGAGGAGTTGTATTGTTAGGAAAGTCATTAGTATCTTGGAAATATCGTAAACAAAAAAGTGTTAGTCTTTCTACATGTGAAGCAGAATTATTTTCTATTTCAGAAATTTGTAAGGATGTAATATGGACTGTAAACTTATTGTCTGAGTTAAATTGAAACCAATTTATAAAAGATGCCATAATTTTAAGCACTGGTAGCCAAGCAGCAATACAGTGGATTAAATGTACAAAATCCTCAAATAAATCTAGGCACATGAATTTAAGATTTCATTTTGTCAGGGATTTATTGTCAGAAGGTATTATTTCATTGGAATATGTTCAAAGTGAACATATTATTTCTGATTTCCTTACTAAAGGTGTAAATGAAGATAAGTTGTTATATTCTATGGAAAGTATTTCACTATTATGATATGTGTAATTATTGTATGTAATTTGTGTGTAATTTTTGTATGTATATGTATATGTGTTTTTTGGAATTGTTTGAAGAGAAAAAAAATGTATATCTCGCAGGAGGGGTGTGCTGGGTTTAAAGGCGAGCGAACATATTTTATGCGCATTATATCTGCGCACTGCCAGTCTTTTCCCCCGGCGCACTCAGTCTGCGTGCGAACGATAGAAGAGTGTAGACGTAAAAATTATTCTGTGTGAAGTTATTATGAAAAAGTAATCTGTGTGAGAAATTTATCTTTAAATTAATTGTTATGTGTTTGTGCAGTGTTTTCGTTTAATAAACTGTTTGTTCTGTCAACATCCACGGACTTAGTGATAATTAATATTAGTGAAAGAACAACAATAATGATTTGAGGGAGTCTAAAAGTTATATCCGTCTTATGAATTGCCAATAGTTACACACGAAGATTGGGAAATTAGCATGTTAAATTGTAGCTGCTTCTTTGAAAAAGTAAGGTATCTAATATTAAAACGCAAAATTATTTCTGTAAGAACAAAACTCAAATTCGTTATAATTGTGCATGCGTCAACTGTTTTCAAACCTCTTCAATTTGGAAGGAACGACAAAGAGTGTCCGTTAGCGTAGTGGGTTAACGCAACAGTCTAAAGCTCAGAATTTTTGTAGCGGGAGCAGGTTCGAATCCAAGCCTGGCAAAATGTGTAATGTTTTTGTCGATAATTCATTTCTGGAATGACATATTTTATTAGGAAGAGAAGGTTTCGGATTTTAATTTTATTATTATCATTATTTGAATGCTTTACAGTTAAATAAAATTTAACGCTCAATAATATTTTGAAAAAATAATGATTTTATACTTAAAATATTTAAGCTAAAATATTTTGTATGTAATTATCAATTAAATAAATTGAACTGAATTACAATTTTCGTTATATTTTCTAACCATTATCAATAATATATATGTGTGTGTCAGAAAGAAAAGTTTGTCATTCTTTTCCGTAAAAAATAAAACGGAAAAAAGAAAAATATTCATATAAGAGCTCTAAAAGAAATTACCTTGATATCCAGGTTTAATATTATAAAAATGTAAAATAAAATTCAAGTAATAAAGAAATATATTGTAAATCGTTAGCTACGTCAAGTTTCAAATTTAGGTTTTTAGTGAATGAGACAAAAATAAACTTCATGTCAGCTTTTAATCGCCATGTAGTTTAAAATAAAATAAAATAAATAAAAATAAGTATTGTTATGTTTCCAAAAACAAAAACAGAAACAAAAAAAAAGAAAAGAAAAGAAAAGAAAAGAAAAGAAAAGAAAGAAAATGAGGCCGTAGTAAGTAAAAATAAATTCCCTACCCGGCATTTTTAGGTAAATATCTGATAAAAAGCAAACATAATTGTTTGTAAATTATAAACTTAAAATTCTTTCACTTCATTGAATAGGTTAGACTGACAGCACCATCTACTGCCTTAAAGAAATAGGAATCACTTATGCAATAAAATCATCACGTAATTCGTCATTCAATAATTAATTTAAAAGCAACGAATTAAAAATTCAAGAATTTTTCCGATGAAACATTCAAGTTATTTACCGTCAAATCTTTACTGGCACTATCTAGTAATAATAAATCTGTGTTGAGTACAAAAAAAATTGTAAGGTTTGTTGTATGTAAAAGTACAGTCATGGAAAAAAAAAAAAAAAAAAAAAAAAAGTAAATACCCCTTACTAACTCCTCAACAAATTATCGTAGACAAAAGTTACTGGTACCGAACGATTTGAAATAAACTCTACTTTTAAATGATGTACTTAAAATTTGCTTAGGGGCCATCTACATATTAACCACTTCATCGGCTGCCCCAGATAACTCGGGGGTAAAAGCACTGTTTCCCCATACCATTCGCCGGTGAAGTTGTTTAAAACGAATGCAAACTTCATTTTTGTTTCAATAGCAATACCCAATTTTAACGAGATATTTCAAATCGTAGGTTCAAACTATACCTAGACACCAAATTTCAAGTCATTTGAATGATAAGTTTTTCAATTATAAACGTTCAAAATTTAGTGCTTCTAATGTTAAATTACATTTTCATATTTTTATTTATATCTCCTGAAAATATGCTCCTAATGTGCTAATATTTTGTGTAGCAATAATACTGATATATCCAAACATAAATACGCTGAATTTGCAATTTTTTATAATTTTATGATATGAATTATGAATTATGAAATTATTATTCAAAAAAATTATGAATTGCAACCTACAATTTTTTGATGGAATTAGATTTATTAAGTCCTGCTTTATGGAAATCCAAAATTTCACATTTTTCTTCCAAGTAGTTTTCAAGTTATGCTTAAAAAGCGGCAAAATGATGGTTTAAGGGACCGTCTATGATAGAAGTGACTAGATATTTTGAAATTTCTTCTACTCTCCTCTAATCTAGCAGACTTCATTGGCTCCTTGAGTGCGTTTAAGGTGCCTTGATCAAGATGGGGCTCTCTCGGTTAATAATCGAGTACCAAATTTCAATTTGAATATAGCCCTTAAAATACGCTCGTTTTAAAATAATTAATTTCTCGGAAACTTATGGTACGAATTGCATAAAAATTTGCTTTGGGGCTAATTGAAAGGTGTGGAGTTCATTTATGCTGTTAACATTAGGTATTTCCATTGAAATAAAATGAAGTTTGGGTTCGTTTTAATATGTAATGGCCCCCTTAGCATATTTTATATACATAATTTAAAAGTAGACACTATTTCCAATCGATCAGTTTCAGTAATATTCTTCTACGATAATTTTTTAAGGAGTTAGTAGGGGGTGTTTACTTTTTTTTTTTTCCACGACTGTACATGATTTCAAAATTACATACCTCAAAAACATAGATCAATAGAAGTATGCGGTAAACGGTATGTTTATTAGTTAAGCTGTAAAAATGTTAAACAGAAGTTTCAAAATTTAGTTGCAAAAACCGTTAAAAGATGGCGCTGTAATCGCAGTGCCTATAAATTGTGCTTTGAAGCCCAGACCACTAGCGTCCCATTCCTAGATTGTTCCCTATGAAAGGACGAAAAGTGGGAAAGTCCACTTTTCGTTGGGGTGATGTGTAGAAGTGGAGATATCTGGTCACAGAATTATTGCACCAGCTTTAATTTTAGAGAATTTCAATTAATAGAATTTTCAATAAAAAGTTTAGAAATCATTATATAAGAGTTTATTAAAATATTTTATTAAATTCAAATTTTAATGCCATATAATTATTTAAATCAAAAAGCATACATTTAGAAAAATAATTTTCTAATTTTTATTTATTATTTTATATTTTTAAATCACGGCATAATGTTTTGGTATTATTGTTTATACCTAAATTATTATAAATAAAAAAGAAATTTTGCACTTCTCATTTATATTTTTAAATCACGACATAATATTTTGCTTTTAGCACAACACACATATTTCTATTATTTGTAAATAAAGTTTTACGGACAGAAATTATGCATTAAATAGTTTCATTTTAAAAAGTAATTGATGCTAATTCATATCATCAACGCGAAGCTAGAGTATTCTGGAGTCTGCACTCTTTTCCAAAACTTCGTATCACATTGCTAGATGCTGCATCATACTTCTGTGCTCAATGATAAAAAAATGAGTTTTTAAAATTAAAATGATTTTTTTAACTTAATTAGATTTTTTAAAATAGAAACATTGTATTTTTTAAATCAAACGAATTTCTACAATTGAATAAATGATCTATTTATCATTATTATAAATACTCAATGATTTTAAGAAAGTTTTTCTTTTAGCTTAATTATATTTTAAAACTTGAAACTTTGGATTTTTTTTATTCAAACTTTTTTATTCAAACAATTTAAATAAATATTAAAAAGTAAAGGTTTCCATTTTTTTTTTTCGAGTTCTCTTCTGCTTGGATTCGATTCCACGATCTAACAATTAGGAGGAAAAGACATACCACAGAGATACTAGTATTTAAACCGAAAGAACTTATTACAAAATTTGAAACTCTTTCAACACATGGAGATCTTTGACATGGGTCCGCTTCTGCACATCACCCCAACTAAGAAGTGGACTTCCCACCTTTCATCCATTCATAAGGAACCATCTAGGAATGACACGCTGGTAGTCTGGACTTCAAAGCACAAGTTATATGCATTACGATTACAGCGCCATATGTAACGGTTTTTGACTAAATTTTGAAACTTATGCATAACTTTTTTACAGCTGAACTAATAAATAAGCCGTTTATTGCATAATTCTATTGCTCTTTGTTTTTGAGATATTTAATTTTGAAATCGGGGTATTATTCACCGGACACAACTTTGTAATGGACTTTGTGGCGAAAGTTACCTACATTCAGAATAATGATTACCTTTAGGTTACATTTTTAACCCGGGAGAACTCGCTAGTGAGAATTTCTCTCACGGTGCCCAATCGCTTTTATTTTACTTTACATTCACTTAATATCAACGTTTTTTGCTTGGCTTGGTATTTTTATTCACAAAAGGGGTAAAATAACTGAAATAACATTTTGAAATTTTAATTAAAATGAAAAATGGTATAAATAAGAGTCTTAAAAAAAGTACGACGGTGAGAAAAAATCTCATGCAGCGAGTTCTCCCGGGTTAAGGCGGATTTCAAAAACATTGCATATGTTCACACCGAATTATTATAAAATACGTGTAAGAAATATATATGGCCTTTAAAAAGCATTTATGCATAGTAGATATTATCAATAATTAAAATCTAAAATATCTTCCATTGCAAAATAATTTCTGTTTGCAGATTAAAATAAAAAAAAAATCTACCTTGTTTGTGAACAGAATTGTTTGAAGTGTCGGTGTATTCAGACATTGATAATATATTCTCTATTACATTGAGCTTGCAACAAAATTCGCTCATTATTATTTATTTTGGTTGTAGTTCCAAAAGTGTGTACTGCAAAATAGCAATTTTGTTTGCACCCTTTCAAAACCTGTAATTTGTACTTTACGCACAAAAACATTCCTCTCTTATTAGTTTATTCGTGAAGAAGAAGTAACGTGACTTAAAAAATATAATAATAATTTTATTGTTTGAATGCAAAATCTGTGATTTAAATATATTATCTCATTAAACTAAAACGACTTGCTTAAAATTGTAAAATAGATTAAACTTTTTTCTATGTTAACATTTTACAGTAAATGTTTGAGAGCCTGTGTTATTCCTGGCTATTACTTACGAGACATTTGATTTTTTATTAGTTCACTCTTACGATGTAAGTGCTAAAAATATAATGTCAGAACATTTCTTTGTGAAAATTATACACCATACATGAAAGCAATTCTTAATATTGATAAAAGCAGACAACGACTCGGGAAATTTGTCCCATTACGTTCTATAGAAACTGTAAATGACGACGAAACCTGAGAAAGCTTTTATCCTTCATAATGAAATTTGATTAGATTCTCTTTTATAAGAAAATGATAAACCTAGTATATTTCAGTACATGCCTCATGTTCTTTTTTGGAGTTTCTTAGATGCTACTTTTATCGAAAAATTATAGATTTTGCAGAAAGTATAAACGGCTGGTAAATTTACTTTACCACTAATTTTCGATATATATATATACATATATATATATGAGGACATGAGTTTCAAATTTTGCCTTAAGAAAAATTAAAAAAATCCTGTTTTCTCTATCAATCCATTCTATTGTATAAGATAACATATAAAAGTGCAAATTACTTTATAATAAAGCATTTGCAAAAAACAAAATTGCACATAAAAAAAAAAACTAAAATCTGGAAAAAAAAAGTTTTATCCTATATTTCTGGCATTATAAAATGTTATTTTATAATGAAAACAAAGGAGCGCAGTTTAAGGTTTTTTGCAATTACCAAAAAAATACATAAGACGAGCTTTGAAACTCACGTACTCATTTATATATATACAGTGACGGACAATTGTTTCAGGTCAGTTAGTTTATTTGATTTTTTACCAGAACGTTTAGGCGAAGTAGAAGCGCAATAGCTCCAAAAGTTAGGAATATGCAAATGAGCTCTTACCACATGATGATTTTGATTGGATACCCAAGACACTTTATGCAAAAGGAAGGAATTCGAAAATCGCATGTGCATAAGTTTCCGATCATTCGTCAATCGTTAGTTTTTGCTATTGCTAAAGTGCTTTTTTGGCAAGTGTTTGTTAATTAATCAACTTGAAGAACATAGTTGAAATTAAAAAATGAAAAGTTCAACAATTATTTTTCATAAACGAGTGATTTGTTTGTCGCTAAAGGGCTAACCCACTCGTGAGATTACGGCAAAGTTATCGATCGGAAAATCTACTGTGAACGATATTAAATATATATATATATATATATATATATATATGGGCATGGCCTTCAAGACTTGCCACGGTCCAGTAGAGCCCAGAAAATGGCTATTCGTGTGGACAGAATTAGCAGAATAAAAGTTGTTGATGATCCGCATAAAAATGCTGCTGCTATATCCCGTGATTTACGGAGTGAAAATATTGTTGAAATAAGTCTGTCTACCGTGTCAATACGCTTACGTGACGTAGGACTTTATGGAAGATTCGGTGTTAAAAAACATTTCATAAATAAAAAAATAAAAAAAATCAGAGGCCCCGACTGGCGTTTGCCAAGGAGCACAACGACTGAAGTGAAAATTGGAAAAAAGTACTATTTTCAGATGAAAAGAAGTTCAACCTTTTGTGAGTAATGACAGACACTACGTACGGCGACCTAAAAACAAACGATATGATTCTATATATGCTATTCCTACAATGAAGCATGGCGGAAACACGTTACGGTGTGTGGAGAGCTCGTAGGTGTCGGTTCGTTAAAATCTGCGGCAAGATGAATGATACAATGTATAAGGATATCTTGCAAGATACTTTTCTGCCTTATTGAAGGAAAAATTGTTGTCGCAACTATTTATTTCAGCTTGATAACGACCCAAAGCATACATGCAAGCTCGTCAAGTAGTAGCTTTCGCGCAAAAAAAAAATCATCTTTTGAAATTGACAGCCTAATCACCTGATCTGAATCCAATAGAAAATTTTTGGAACGAACTTGACAAGCTTGGGGGGAATTATAATTATTCCAATTCAACATAATTTCCCCAAAAATTGCAAGAAGAGTAGAAAAAAATTATCATGCATGATCTTCAACCGTTCATTGATTGGATGCCACGTCGTTGCACAGCAGTACGTATTGTTAAAGATATGACTACAAAATACTAATTGTAAAAGTTGTTGATCACTGTTATTTTCTATTATAACACCTTTTCCCCCCTATTATAACACCTTTTTCCAAACTTGCCAAGACGGCCGGAAACTTTTGAGAACATGCGTTTTCCTTTGCAATTAATTTTGTCAAATGAATTTATTGATAATTATTTGTTATTCCATAAGTAAGCTCCTAACTAATATGTCAATAAAATGTATAAGTATCACTTCGAGATTCCTCTTCGTACGGGTATACTTACAATTTAACCAAAAATTTATGCCGGCCGGAAACTTGGACCGCCACTGTATATATATATATATATATATATATATATATCTTGTTTATCCAAATTTAATATGTATAATGTCTGTATCATGTCTTGATACTCAATTTATAAATCTTATTTTAAAATGAAGATGAATTGTAAGATTCTATAATGGTTATATAACACACACACACACACACACACACACACACATATATATATATATATAGAGAGAGAGAGAGAGAGATCATCATTTAATTAATAAATTGATAGTAAACGGAATTGAATTGTTCTCACAATAGAATAAGTTTATTAATTGATCTTCACATTAAAGAAAATTTCACGAATTTTTAGTAAAGATATCCTCAGTAAGTAGAAAATTTGTTTTATTACCATAATTCTTCATCCAGTTTTAATGAAAAAATTCAACTTGTATTTCGAAGGGAAAGAAGCAAATCTATAGCAATTATAATTTATACTTTGCATATTTAAGCAAAATGATCGAAAATAAACTCGATATTTGAAAAAACATTGTTTTTTTTCTCACTGATTAAAGAAATATCTTTATTTATCTCTTTAAATTCTTATTGTAAGTATTCCGTTTTACATTACTATAAATACTGAAATTATAGACGCTAAAATAAGGACAAAATTAAAAAAATATATTTGAATGAATGGATAAACTAGACTTTAAGAACAGAATAAACAAATGGAATTATTAAAATAATTAAAAATTGTTTAATGTCCGATATATATAATTTTTAATTTAAAAAAAATACAATTCATCTGACAAACATGTTAAAAATTACATAACTACATATACAATTATAATAGCAAAATTTTCGGGCCCCTCATCAGTGCAATAACGTTAAGATGACCAGAAATTTACATATCATGTTTACGGTCAATAATTACTTTACAGCAGTTTAAATCAAAGAAACTATAAAGAATCTATATCAAAGCAAAGCATATCCAGGTGGTACTGCGCAGGATTCATTAATCGGTGAAGTTTGTTTACAAGTTAACCAGCCATCAAGGAAATCTTTACTTTTGACGTTATTACAGCTGGATCTGATAACTGTCATACTTTTGAAATGTGGGCTATGGTAGGTATCCAAAGAATGCTGTACAATTGCTGGATTGCTGGCTTTCTGATTTGTAGTCATGCTTCTGCTCGCAAAGGCGAATGACGCATGTACTACATGAATGACGCAATTTCGCCATTATATAGCGAGTCACAAACTTTACAAGGGATACTGTAAATTGCACCGATTCTATAAAAAAGAAGTTGGAAATTCTAGGTTTAGAATTAAAAGCAAATCCTGCAAAACATTCAGTGGCTTGAACGCTGTACTGATATTAAAAGACTTCTAAAGACTAGAAATTTTTTCAGAAAGATATTTGTAGTATAGTAGAGAATCCTAATTAGTGGGGACACTACGAATTACAGAGGATAACGAGCGATGATCAGAAGAAATCCTTTTCAGCCTTTTATGGATGGCCTAGGATGGATTTTTTTTTCGAAATTGTCAAATTCCTAAAAGTGAATGTTTTAACAGCATTTATTATGTTATTAAAATTTCAATAACTTCAGTCCAGTGAATAAATCAAATTACAGGACAAAATGCAATATTCCACCTTGATTCAATCACAAACTTTACTGTATAAACTTAAACAGTAATATGTTTACTTAAAAAATTACATATATTAATATTACAGGTGTTATACATTTGAAATATATAATTTATTTAAATTCCCTAGTACTTTCGGTCTGCAAACCAGCAGCCATCGTCAGGAAGTATTTTTATATCCCCATACATGAAAATATTCCCTGATGATCGCTGTGGGATTGCAGACCGAAATTACTAGTAAATTTAAAAAAAAATATTTTTTTTTTAAGATTTTTTTACGACAGATTACTCTAAGGGAACTAACTCGTATTTACGCATCGATATCCCAGATTCGAAGAATATAATTGAAAACTCAGAACGATTAGGGCGACGGACGCAACTGCCTTCGAACACAGCACCTTTCGTCAAACTTCTTTGAGAGCAGAACCTCTCCGCCACTGGTGGGGTACATGTATATGTTAAATTTATAACATATGTACTATTAACATGACACCTTGTAAGCAAATGGAAATCTGTTAAAGTTCATATTGTGTCCTACATTTAAGTGTTTTGTCTGATTTTTTCATATTTGAAATGGGAAAACTTTATAATTTCCTAATATTATATTTCACAATTCCGACTAAAAGTAGTTTTTTATTTTGTATTTTATTCATTTGAAATTTCGATAATTGAACTAAAAAGAAATATGCATTTACTATTTTTTTATAAACGTTTTAATCTTTTAATTCCATTTTCTACCTGCACTGACAAATACAAAAACTTTTTATAGGAGGTTCAAACTAGTATGGCCTAAGAATATTACTTCATTACAGATCTGTAGAGATACGTATAAAAATATGGATAAATTTGGCGAGAAATTAAAAATACGACTTTGGATAAAATGTTTACTACTGATTAAAGTCAATGCAATTTCTTGTATGAAAACAAGTTTCATTAGTGCACTTATGATCTTTTTTTTTTTTTTTTCAAAGTCAAATTCAAATTATCTTAAAGGGGTCCAAGGCTAAAAATTCTCCAAACATGGATTTTTCTTTAATTACTCAAGGGTATATTATATACATTATGGCATGCATTTATCACATTTTTTTAGGTAGCTTTTATTACAAATACTACCTATTGCAGCCGTTCGGAGGAAAACGATTCCGAAAATTTTTGATATATTTTCACCGATCATGACCCCTAGACCCCGAAACCACACTCCGTTCAAAATTGATATATATATGCATTTATATATATCCATATATATATATATATATATATATATATATATATATCCATATATACACTGTAAAAAAATGGTAACGTTCCATGTAAAATCCAGGAACGTTTCGCCTTTTCTCAGGTTTTCAGAATAATTTAGCTCTTTCCTGTGAAATTCTGGTTTTCTTGTCTGAAACGTTCCTGAACAAAAGTTGGAAACAGCAAAACGCTACGGCCGCCATTTATTATTTTTTGGCTATAATCCGTTGCTCGCGCGCGAGTGTCGAAAAAGAATTCCTTAAATGAATGTAAAAAAATCAATATGGAATGCAAATAAATCAATAGACGACATAATCCTTTACGTCTCTATTGTCAAGACAATTCAGATGAAAATACAATTCCTCCGTGACATCGCTAAGAGATTATCTCTCGTACTTGTCTGGGGAATGTTTAAGGAGCAGACCGTGTAAAAAAAAATACACCTATTATTTGGATCTCCATTAACCAGGGGACCATCAAACGTGATTCTCACCGATTTTGATTAATTTAAAGCATGTTTTAGAGTTCTTATCTCTAATTATTCTTGTGAAAGGATTTCTTCAAATGGGCCTTAGATTTTCAGAAATTAGATGCCGAGGTTTAGCATACGTTTCAAATACCCATTAGTTTGCAGCTCTCAACGTGTCTTTCGTGGTGTGGACGCAGAAAGCTCGCACGCCACCCGTACGGCCCGAGTTCGATGCTACCTCTGGATTTTTTTTTCTTTTATAATTAATTTTATATTTTAACACTTTATTACAATTTGATTTAAATTTGATATATATTTGACACTTTGAATTGCTGCAAATTTGATTTTTTTTTTTATTTTCGGAAAAAATATACAATTACGTTTAGGTTTTTTTTTTTTTTTTTTTTTTTTTTTTTTTTCATGAAAATTTATATGTATTTTATCTAGCTTGTAAACTAACATAATTACTAACGAAAATCCAAAATATTTTATGTCTAGATTTTTTTCTAATTATTATTTACATTTATATATTTTTATATCTTAAGCAAAGTTCAGAAACAATATATCATATATATATTTACTTTATTGAATTTTAACTGAAAATTTATTTTTTCGTGTAAATTATAAATAATAATTTTGATGTCAATTTCAAAATATTTTTTCATTCTAACAAATAATGATAATAAAGCGAAAATTGTCAACTGGAAATGTAAAAATCGTCTGCGGATCCGGCATGCTGTGAAATGTCAGTAATGTTTTGCTGTCAACAGAAATATTCCTGGTATTTCGCAGGAAACTTACTGGCATTTCTGTAGAAAGTTTTTAACATATACAGTAAAGTTCCAGTCATTTTCAAGAAATGTTTCTTGGAAATAATGGGCAACTCAGCTGCCCATTTTTTCCCAGGAACGTGGCGGAATTTTTTTTACAGTGTATATATATATATATATATATGATCTTTGTCATACTGTAACTCTCGTATTTATGAACCGATTTGGATAAAATTTCGTGTGAACATAGTACATACCAATGTCTCGACCGTGGTTGTTGGCCAGCTTCATCCGTCATCTTGTTTCAAAATGGCGGCCATTTAAAAAAAAATAATTTAAAATTTAAAATGAGGCACAAAAAAATTAGACATTGAAAAATATTTTTCTTATGCGTTTGGGCTTGATACAAATATTCTGGAGCATATTTAGTTTCGTCTATATCTTAAAAAATGGCTGAGTTGTAGCACTTTGAATTTCTAGCATGGCTGACATTTTGAAACGATCTGATTTTTGTCACACGATAATACACGTATTTAAGAACCGATTTGGGTGTGACAAAGAATGTGCGTAATACATAGCAATGTCTCGACCGAATTCGTTGGCCAGCCTCATCCGCCATCTTGTTTCAAAATGGCGGTCATTTAAAAATTTAAAAAAAATTTAAATTTAAAAGTGATGTACAAAATAATTAGAAATTGAAAAAGATTTTTTCCCTATGTGTTTGAGCTTGATACAAAGATTCCGGAGCATTTTTTGTTTCGTCTATGTCTTTAAAAATGGCTGAGTTATAGCACTTTGAATTTCTAGCATGGCTGATATTTTGAAATGATCTGATTTTTGTCACGCGATAATATGCGTTTTTATGAACCAATTTGCATGTGACAAGGCATGTGCATAGTACATCGCAATGTCTCGATCGAGTTCGTTGGCCAGCTTCATACGCCATCTTGTTTCAAAATATCGTCCATTTAAATTTTAAAAATATATATATTAAAATGAAGTACAAAAAATTTATAAATAGAATTTTTTTTTCTTATGTGTTTGAGCTTGATACGAATATTCCGGAGCATTTTTTGTTTCGTCTATATCTTAAAAAAACTGTTGAGTTATAGCACTTTTAAATTCTAGTGTGGCTGACATTTTGAAACGATCTGATTTTTGTCACGCGATAACACGCGTATTTATGAACGGATTTGGATATAACTTGGTGTGTACATAGTACATACCAATGTCTCGACCGAGTACTTTGGCCAACATCATCCGCCATGTTGTTTCAAAATGGCGGCCATTGATCTTTTTCTATTTTAATTTAAAATTAGGTAAAAAAAAATTAGAAATTGTAAAAGATTTTTTTCTTATGTATTTGACCTTGATACAAAGATTCTGGAGCATTTTTTGTTTCGACTATATCTTAAAAAACGGTTGAGTTTTAGCACTTTTAAATTCTAGTGTGGCTGACATTTTGAAACGATCTGATTTTTGTCACGCGATAACACGCGTATTTATGAATCGTTTAGGATGTGACAAGGCATCTGCATAGTACATTGCAATCTCCCTCCCAAGTTCATTTGCTCACTTCATCCGCCATCTTGTTTCGAAATGGCGGTCATTAAAAAAAAAAAAATTAAAATGAGGTACAAAAATATTAGAAATTGAAAAAGATTTTTTTCTTATGTGTTTCAACTTGTTACAGAGATTCCGGATCATTTTTTGTATTGCCTTTATCTAACAAAAATGCCGAGATATAGCAGTTTGAATTTCGAATGTGTGTGACATTTTGAAAAATATGATTTTTTGCCTGCAACAGCACTCGCATATATCAACCGATTTAGATATGAGTAAGTATGTGCACAGGGATTTCTAAGGTCTCAACCAAGTTCATTGGCGAGCTTTGTTGCACGCATTATGTTGTTTTAAAATGGCGGGCTATCACCGATAATTCAGGTTCATATAATTATTAATATAATTCGGGATATCACCGAATTTGGCGACAAAATATAAATCACTTTAATAAAACCAGCTTTGATAACGCTGACTAATTTGGTGAAATTCTCATTCATATTCAATATTGACAAAAATTAGTATTTAAACTTCTATAATCGGGTTCCACTAATTTGAGCTCCGTGTGTTTGAATAATATAAGCTGCATTAAAAAAAAAAAATAAGGATTATGAAAGCTACCTCTTCCTCCCGGCACAGGCCAGAAGGACTTTTTTTCTGAGAAATAAAATTAATTTTACTCGTTATCTCAACACTTAACTATGTTCAAAATGCCTCCTGCAGTTTACATATCAATAAAAATCTCCATTTTTTTTTTTTTTTTTTTTTTTTTTTTTTTTTTTTTTATAAAATCCGGTTTATACTCGTATATATAAATAAAACTGTGCATCTAATTTTATATGTTAGAATATAAAGGTAAAAAAAAAAAAAAATTGAAAAATTTTGAAAATTTTTCGGAAAAATTAAAAAAAAATGATTTTTTTTTTCTTACCTTCATATTAAAATGTATCAAATTCGATGCACATTTTTATTTATGTATTTAAACCAAACTTAAACTAACTATAAAAAATACTGGGGATTTTCATTGATATGGAAAGCGCAGGGGGCATTTTGAAAAATTCTAAGATAACGAGTAAAATTCCTTTTTCTCTCAAAAATAATTTTTATTTTATTTTATTTTTGTGTGTGTGTGATAAATCTATGCCTTAATGCATATAATGTACCCTTGAATAATATTCAAAGTGAAATTAATAAAAAATAAAAAATTGATTTTTAAGGTCCCTCGTCCCCTACTTTAACTTCATTTATCTCAGAATTAATTTTTCAACGATTTGCCAACATTAAAAGGACATATCTAAAGTTCCTTGCAAGTTATATGTTTGAAATTATCAAAAGAGCTTTTATGCCATATTTCCAAGAAATTGTCTTCAGGATTTTTAATTTTGAGTGATAATTGTGAAATTATGCTAATTAATGCAAAACTCACTCATAAAAAAAATAATTTTCTTACTTAAATTAAAAAAAAAATCATAAACAATATTTTAAGAAATCCTGAAGACAAATTAAAATGACACTTTTTCTGTACACAAAAGTGTAAAAATTTTCTAAATCAAGCAAGTGCTTCCAGAGTTATATCAAAAGTTAAATATGTTTAAAATTTTAAAATTTAAATTAAAAAATATATATTTTTCAATTTTTTATAATAAATATTCTTATTATATTAAAATATATTTCAGAAAAAAATTTAATAACAAAATCTCTATAAATAAAAAAAAAAAAAAAAAAAATAGAATTTTGAGCGTCGGACCTCCTTAAATATTAAAATCAGAAATTTAGAACATGTTTTAAAATATTTAAAGGGTGTAAGCGCAGAATCATAATAAAATATAGTAAAATCTTTTACATGTTTTTTAATCACGCACTACCAACACAAAATTTGTATATTTTAAATATCTTTAAAAGACTCCCTCGCCGAGTATATACAACAGCAGAAATATTAAAAACTGTGATAATGTTATTATTTTTTTATTTTAAAAATGAAAATTTAGGGTAAACATATGCCATTCATGCTATTAGATCGTAATTTGGATATATCTTTATACAGAATTTACTATTTTTTTTCCACCAATAAGATTAATTTCTATCATGTTGATACATGTTAAAGACAACGTATTTAAAATTTGGAAGGAGAAATTAAAATTAACGGATTGTAAATTATCCACAGGCGTTGTTCCGGCTAATTCTCTAAATAGCTAGTTAGCCAGCGCATGATCTATTAGAACTGTCTACTTCTGAACTGAAACGAACTAATCTGTTGTTGATGTTAGAATTCTTTTAGATGTAACGTGTTGGAGGGGGCCTCGGTAGCCGAGCGGTTAGGACACTGCACTGCCAGCCGCCAAGCATTGAGAGCGGCAGTGGTCTGCGAGCTCGACTCTCGCTGGCTCCATTGCACACTCCTTGTGGAGCTCCCGGATGTAATTTCTCTGTGTTGTAAATTTCATTGTGCTATCTCGTCCCTGTATATTGACGATGACTTATAAGCGGACCTAGATGTCAAGCACACAAATCAGATGTATGTGTTAACAACAACGTGTCGAATGTCACTTTATAGATTTTTATGTTCCGTTTTCGTCATTAAATGTAAGTTTTGTGCCGTAAAGAATGTTGATTATTCGCAGAATAAGATTCCACTGAACCACCTAGATGCTAGATTTAATTGGAAATGAATGTTTAGATTATGTAGAAAATAATTAGAACAGGCGTACAATTCAAATCTTTTTTTTTTTTTTTTTTGTCTTTGAACATTGAATTCATTGTTATATATTATTCTGGTCATACTTTATACACATTTACTGTAAAAAAAAAGATCTTTCTGAATAGACTACAGCAAATTATTCTCATACATGCATATATAGCTTAAAATATTCTTCAAAAGCATAGATACAAAATATTTTTAGGCCTAATATACTTATGTTAATTTTTTTCTTCCATCTTTAGTAAATTTTAAAATGTAGAAATTTTATCAGTTTTCTTTTAATATTAATAAAATGATTCTTTTCAGTGAATATTGGCTTTAATTATACATTCTGGTAGTTTCTTGAAATCAGTTCAGTTCATATAATTGATGCATTGATAAATAACAGTTGTAAGAGTAGAATCATGTTCTGTAAAATCACAAAAGTGAGAATGTAATAATAAAACAGATATCTATGTTATACAAATTAAAAGAATATATACATATTTATTGAAAATATTTCTTGTTTGCGTACACACGGGGAATTTGGCTAATAAATATCACACTGGCATTTAAATGATTTAATGCGCTTTCAAATTTATTACAGTTAACTGATGCATGGAAATTCAATAGAAAAAAAGTATTAGAAAATAAATAAATAACGTACTTTATTAATTTTACTTTAGTAATCTGACGTACTTAAGTAATCTGACAGTTCATATATATGTTTTTGGAATTTCTTAGCTACATGTTTGTTTGAATGTTAGACATACAGCGTTCCGCAAGGCGGGTTGGCCTACCATCTGGTTTTAGCTCTGATGAAAAAGATAATAAAAATATGTTAGATAATTTTTTAACTTTCAATTTGTGTTGAGATAATGAACAATTTCATTAAAAGATGCGCCAATTGATAATCGATCTCGTATATGATAAAATATTATAGATTACCATTTTCAAAAATCTAAAAGATTCTCAGTTCGACGTGTACGTATTTTTTTATGTTTGCTCACCGATTACACCGAAACTATGATTTCGTATTGTATTTTTTATTGAAAGAGGATATTCTTGATTCTCGAATAGGTCACATTGAAGTGTCATAAAAATTGGTTCAGCGTTTTTCAGAAATTAAACATAAAGCATAATAACTTTTTTTAAAAAATATTTCAATGAAGTATGTTCTTTTAAAGTGTATTCTAACTTCTTTGTCGTCCGCATAGTTATGCCGTCATCGTGACTAACGCATACTTATCTGATTTATGATATAGATTGACTTTTAAGGATTTTACTTCTTACGTTCGTTTCGAATACTTTTTATTTCTATTTATTATCATTTTATATAAAATGAACTGTACATATAGAAAACATTGACTTGTGGATAGTCGCACAAGAATCTCAATGTTTTATTGTTATATAAATAAAATGTACCTTAGTAAAAACATATAAAAATGATGATATTGCATCTTCTTTTGATGTAGATACAAAAGCTTACAATAAAAAGCTAATAAACTTTCGATATTGTAATTTTAATCTGTAATCTAAATTTTAATATAAGAAAAAAAATTATGGTTAGTTATGTGTTGCTTGAAACACAGCAAAAATGGAAATTTACTAAAATATTTTAAAACGGAATAAAATCGTACTTTTAGCGTTTATAAAACATGTTTTTTGTATGTTTGATGTAACACGTTTTATGTTAGAATTTACATACGACAAATGATCTAAAATAATACAATAATATTTTATTTTTAAAAACGAATTTCCGATTTAATTTTAACATAATATAAGAGTTCGAAGATTTATAATTAAAGTATCGACCTGTGTTAAATTCATTCCGTTCAACCCTGACATGTTGAAAGTGAATTCAGTAAAGACAGTAGAGTAACTTTAATTAAATTTTCCTTTTATAAATTAATCTTCGTTGCCTGTAATTTCAAGTTTTACAAAAGGAAATTTCATTGGGTAGATTAAAATTAGTTGAAGTGCAAGAATTAAATCAAGTTTTATCTACAAATTTCATTTTCATGTAATTAATAAGTGATGACTTTCTATTTTAGTAATGTCTTTTTACGAATACAGATTAATGGGAGGAATACGATTCCAACAAAATTTACTAAGTTTAACTCGGGTATACAATATGTAAATATTTATTCTGAAATTTTCTAAGCATTAAGTATGAATAGAATTCATATATATATATATATATAAGGTGTCCAAGGATAATAAAGCGAAGTGTAATATTACGGGTAATTTTGAAGGAATCCTAAGGATGGCACACACGGACTCTGCGCAGAAGTACTCTAAGTTATCTGAATCACGAACAACAGCTAAAAATATTTTTTCCCATTTCTAGATTTTATTTGATGGAAGAAGCACGTAATCGTCAACGCCCGATCTAAAATTTGCGAAGCAAGTTCTTTGATCTGAAAACTATAAATTTATTATAAAATACTTATTACATAAATTTATTACATAAATTTGTAGTGTATTTCATGAACTTTCAAAATGTTGTGGAAGATTTCGGATGTGTTTGAAAGGTAGTTTGTAGTTTAAAATATACTGCGCAATAAGTATACCGGGGTAATAACTCTATCCACTGGAGTTATTACTCCGGTTGAATTTTTTGAGTGCTGCAACTACATTCTAAGTGGGTTTATTTTTTATTTTATGCACGATAGATCATTGTTGTCATTGTTGAAAACCAAAAAGGATAACGAGAAATTTGTATGTCCCAAGTGCTGTTAATTTTTTCGTATCAGAATAATAAAATATTAAATAATTGTTACAGCATCCTGATATAGAAATTAATAGTAAGTGAGACAAATTGAAATTTCTAAGGCTGTAGTGTTTGTATCTTTAGAATTGAAAAATTTACATGCCATTAATCCATTTTATTTTATAGTTTTTTTTTTTTTTTTTTTTTTTTTTGCATTGTGTGGGTAATAAAACCAAATAACATTGATAAAGAAGTCACACCATAGCAGTTTAAGAATACATATCTGCTAAAATTTTCTCCTTTTTATACATAGTCAATACGTTGCTGTATCAAATCCTATATTTATTTTATAAAAAAAAAACCTAAGCCATGAAAATTGGTAGAACCTTAACGTGGCGTTATTACCCCAGGACACCTTATATAAACTACACACTTTATTATGTTTGTGAATAATGAAACAATGCTAAAACAGTGAAGGAGTTTTAACCCCTTGAGGGGCAAGTAATTACGTTTGTGAAATTCTGAATTCCCACTGGAATCTTTGAAAAATTCTATTTTAAAATAAGTAAAAGCAATTTTACGGCTTTTTTCCACCAAAGTTAGAAAAGTAAAATTTAATAATTTTTTTCTGGTGTAAAACTTCATTAATCGTAGGTGGTATATAATATATACCGGTGACCCTCAAGGGGTTAAAGATATTCGATTAAAATGTGACTTAGTGTTTAAAATTAAAAGCGGAATTAAAAAATATATATAACAAATATATTTAATAATACTGTATATTACATATTTGCGATAAAAAACTTTTATAGTATTTCAAAATACAAATTTTCACTGTATTACTGAAATTATAGTAATATGCAAGAACAAAATACTTCTTTGGTAAGAACTGTCTTTTCTGATGTGATATTTAAAAATTTCGTATTTCCTGTTTAATAACGGTTTTAATGTTTTTTATTAACATATTACCATGTTATATTATACTAGAAGTTTGTGTCTGTTCAATGTCATATGTTGTACATATATACGCACAACACACAAGCACTCACATATACTATATAGCTATTAATCACCGGACTCCTAATTTTAGACATTTTGCCGAATACTTAAAGATATAATTGTTGGATTCTTCTTGAACTTCAGGACTATAAAGAATATGTTTGACCTCATATTTATAAATGCCGATTTGATAAGGGGGGCATTTAGGAGGCCAACAAAAAATCTAAGAAAAATAATAATATTTTGTATCACCCTATAAAATGCACAATGATATATTGATATAGAAGACAAATATGTAGTTATTTTACAATATGTGTAATAATTTGTGTCAGAATAGCACGTATATTCATGAAGATATAGCGATTTCATTAAAAAGTTAAAAAAAGTCTTCTATGTTTTTACTTATATCATGCAGGGTTTTCAACCAAATTTAGAGCAAGTTTTCGCAAATTTGGAGAAATGTAGTGGAAACAATACCGTGCAATTGAAATATAAATATATTAAACATTTGATGAAATGTAAGCATTTGCATGAAATACTTTTTATCTGCGTATGCGCAAACGATAGCATAGATATTTTTTATGCTTTAACCCCTTCGGGACCGGCGGCTATTACACAAATTTTATTTCGTTGGCTCCACGCTTTAAAAAAAAAGTTACGTTTACTTAAACAATCACGAAAATGCTCAAATTAAATAAACTAAATATTACATTTTTTTTTACTGGTGCCTAAATCATATTCTGTATGCTCTTTTTGAGAGTGCATATATGCACCCATGGTCCCGAACTAGTTAACCCTATCGCTGCGTAAGTAATTCTTCGGGATGAGCGTCTTTTACAGAATTTTTAATCGTTTATCACCGGTTCTTTAAAGCAGAAATTTTTGATTATCGTAATCAGGGAAAATGTCCTGATTATATCAAAGTTTTCGCTAAAAAATAATTTGTGGGAATAACCAAATAGTATTAATTTCACATAAAATTGCATGCCGGAGCATATTTCGGGCTGCGCAGCGAAAGGGTTAAGAGTGAACACTATGGAGCAACTCACATAAAACAGTCTGCGAAATATCGTGAAAATTCGAAAAGATATCGCTGTAATGTTAGCTGATTTTTAGTTGCTTGTTGAAAGCAGTTGAAGAATAAGGGATTTTCATCAAATTGTCATTTTTTAACTGACTTTCAGCAAAGGTGTCAGTATTTAATGAATGTCAACGCGTAGATTTGAAACAAATACTTCGATTTTAAGGCTCCTTTTTTCCTTGGAATAGCCTCGTTCTGCTGGTTCTCCAAGACGATCTTATAGCACCAATAAAAAAAGTAAATTACAAAAAATAAAAATGAAAAATGAAAACTTATGGACAATCTCATCATTCAACCGTTTTTAGACAACACCTAAAAATAAGCTATCTTTATTGCTATATCATTCTGATTTTGCAGGATATTTGACTGGAATTTTTATAGGAGTTTCTCAATAGACTTGACTATTAAATAATGAAAAAAAATTGTTATCGTTCGCGCATGGGCAGATAAAACATATTTTATACAACTGCTCATATTTCATAAAATGTTTAACATATTTATATTCTAATTGCTCGATATTGTTTCTACTAATTGTTTTGCCAAATTTCCTGAAACTGGCATTAAATTTGGTTGAAAACCCTGCATGATATAGGCAAAAAATATGCAGAATTTTTTTGAACTTAAAAAGAAATCTTTAAATACCCTTCAATATTCGTGCTATTCATACACAAACGAATACACATAGTGCACAATACCCACATGTTTTTATGTTATAGGAACATATCATTTCGTACATTCTGTTTCACAGGTTGATACAAAATATTACTATATTTCTTTAATTTTTCTTTGGCCACTAATTGTCCTTCTTACATATTCAACGCTGATAAATATGATTTCAAACATATTTTTTGTAATCCTGAATCTTCAGAAGAATACGTCAAGTATATAATTGAAATTGCCCAGTGATTAATGGCTATATAATATATATATACATATATAATGCTTTTAAAAAGGTGTAATTCAAAAAAAGGGGAAAATAGAAGAAACAACCACAAAAAAAAAAAAAAAAACAGCTTAGTGCATCAGGCGCAACGCAGCTCTTATATGCGCTAAATAAATATAGCTTTGTCAAAAGTATGCAAATTGTGAAATTTATGAAAAAGAGGGTGCAAAGCGCAACAATAAAACTAATGCACATTTACAACAAGAAACAATAAATAAACAACTCCTTGCTCGTCGGAGGGTGGGAGAATAAAAAAAAAAAAGAAAAAAGAAAAAAAAAAGGTACCAAATAAAAATTGAAATTGTGAGGATTCAATTTCAATATCACAGAATTCATGCAGTGACAGAAGCAGCATTGCGCACACTAGAAGATAGGCCTTCTACAATCTCTAGAGCTACTGGATGTGCGTTAGGTTGGTTGGTTGGTTGTATTTATGACGGCCAATTATCTGCACGAGGGATATAGGCCCAGGGGGGAGTGCCCCTCGTGGAGGTCTTTCTAAGGGAACCGTATTAACGCTTGGAAATCCAAGGTTCGAAGAAAACCACGAAAACTCCGAACGATTAGGCCGACGGGCGCGATTGGGTTCGAACCCAGCACCTCCCGTCTACCAGCTTCGAGAGCAGAACCTCTCAGCCACTGGTGAGGCGGATGTGCGTTAGGTGTAAGCCATTTCCATGCGGAGTCCCATACATAAAATGCATGTAAGCAAACTCCGCATTGGTATAATAATGCATATTGCTTGAAATCCGCGCGTGGGAAATAAAGATTGGAGCCAAAAAAGGGTATGCATCCGCCACACTCAACAGTCCCACCACTACCTCAACGCTGCTTTTCCGCACCCACATTCCTATACGAGATCTACTTATTTAGATCCCCCTCTACCCGCATTTACATTTTTGACATATAATTCTGAATCACCCTGTATATATTTATACTATGTTGTTTATGAAATCATGTGACGATTTGGGCCTGTGTGAATTCTGCGTACGATTTGCGATATAAAAAATGCATTTATTTCAGTTTTTTTTTTTTTTTTTTTTTTTTTTTTTTTATTGCTAACAGGTGCAGGAAAAAAAAGTTTTTATTAACCTGTTTTATAACCTCTTTATAAACCGTTTTATTAACCAGTTAAAGAGGTTCTATTAAGCCCATTGCATATATCGCCTCTATCCGAGCTATTTTAATCAATTAAGAATATTCTAAAATTGCACTATCGATGATCCAATGATTTATTTTTATGACTGATTCATTTTGAAAATATTTATCTTACACCTGTCACAATTTAAAAATAGGTATATTATTACAAAGTGTTATAATTTGTTAAAGATTTAACTCAGCTTCAATAGTTTCCTTTTCTATTCAAACAAAATATTTCTTTATTAAAGATTTCTTTCTTATTTACTGCAATAGAAATTTAATATTCGTTTAAATATCCATCTCTAACGTATAAATCGGAGTCTCTTTCTGAAACAAATCGACGTTAACTTCTGATGCTTCTGTCATCTTCACTTTTCTGGTAAATATTGCGAGAAACACTTTCAAACAAAATTTTCAAGTGTTTAATTTTTTTCATCACATTTACGAAAATACCCGACATCCACAAACAGATTAAATAGTGATAAAAGCAGAACTGTACCAGAATAACAAAACGCACTGGAAATGCCACACCCGCCAGACAAGATTCCAAAAAACTATTCTTATAATCCTACCTAGTATAATCCTAATGCTTTCTCACAAAGGTTATGACCTTGGAAATAGCTACACGAGTTTCTCGTCTATTATATATGAAATTTCGAAAGAAATATCGAATGATGGGAAATTGACATTTCCCTGGATGCGAATTCTTTGTTAAATCAAATGAAACATAACTTTATTTCTTAAAGTCTTCAAAAAATGAAACTTCTGCTTCTACTGGTTACAGTACATTTTTAATACAAGAAAAACATAAATTAAAAAAGCATTGTACAGGGATTTTTTTTTCATCTAAAGTGAGTATCAAATGTGTCTGAATCTGGCAACGGTAGTATCTTTATAAATACAAAATTTGCATCGTAAGAGTAAAAAAAAGATTTACAAAACTATAGTAAGCCTGCCTATTTGGCCCAGGTTTTATGTGTTTGCGTTTCTCACTCATCTAATACAGCTTGTGTCAACATAGTATTGACAATTTTTGTTGTATGATTATGAGTTGTATGATTATGAAAGTTTGAAATAAATCATCAAATCTCACCAATCGCAACGTGCGTATGTCGCAAGAAATTTGTTTTTTATTGCACCTGCTTGAATCAGCGTGGACAATAAAATCCCAACAAAAAGTTTTCGGTAAAAAAAAAAAAAAAGCGCCAAGTTCTCCTTAATGTTTCGGCCAGAAAAAGTAGTGATATCTGTCTGAAGTTCGCAAAAGTTAAAAGCCAAACATCCCAAATCTTTCATTGAAAATGGCTTCCTGCGACTTGGCCGTTAATGCCTTCTATAGCATTTTCAATTTAATGTAAATTACGCATTTATGATTTATTTAAATATTAAAAGTAATTTTAGAATGCAAAGAGGCGAATTCACATGAAGACATTACAAGTAAAAGATTTCTCAAAAATACTACTGAGTTTCAACAAACATTAGTTTTGATTACAAATCATTTAGTTCCTTTCTGGTTTAATTGAAATTTATTTTGTACGGTCTAAACCTAAAGTCATTAACATGAAACCTAAGATATAAAACAAAATTTACTTTTTCCAAGTCTCATAATGTGTTACATTATATTTTAATGTATAATATTGAAATCTTGTGCATTGACGAACGAGATTTTTCATTTGAACATATATTATAGTTTGTTTGCATATATTAAGAGGTATTGTAATAACCTTAGAATGCACTTATTCGCTTTAACCCTTTCAGGGGCAAAACACTTCTATTAATAAAATACTGAAATGAATGAATGACACCGGAATTTACAAACAAATGTATTTGAAAATAAGTTGACTCTTCTGCACGTACAAACTAAAACGACAATTTCCAAATCAAAATTCTGGTGTCAATGTCCCATTTAGGGATTAAATTTAAATGATCCAAAAATAAACCACCGCCCTTCAGGGGGTTAAACTGTTAAAAACGGATACTAATTGTGTTTTAGCAATTAGTCCTGTTGGAATATTATCTTCTGAATACAGTTATTTTCTTATTTTTAAATTTTAAGCATTTAAATAGACTGAAGTGGTTTATATGCTTTCTTTAAATGTGTATTTTATTTCTCTACTTTGTGTCACAAAATGCCTAAAATCCTCAAAATATGGATTTCGCATAAAGTTCATTTGTACATACTTTAGAATTTGAAAAACCCTCTTGAAGGCATTAACGGCCAAGTCGCAGGAAGCCATTTTCAATGAAAGATTTGGGATGTTTGGCTTTTAACTTTTGCGAACTTCAGACAGATATCACTACTTTTTCTGGCCGAAACATTAAGGAGAACTTGGCGCTTTTTTTTTTTTACCGAAAACTTTTTGTTGGGATATCAGTACTTTTTGTATGTTTTTTCAAGTTTGTTTGTCTAAACTATATTAATATTTTTCAAAAAATTAAATTTCGGTACTTTTATGTTAGCAGGGAGCAAATCTCCTCATTAGCATTTTGTTTTTTTGCCAATAGCAGTTTTCATTTTTCACATGTGTAAATTAGAAATTATACATGAATAATTAAAGAACAATAAGAAATAATAACATAATATTATGTTATTATTTCTTATTTATTTATTTCTATGTTAAATATTCTTTTAAATAAAATGAGGGAAATGCATCTATTTTAAATGAGATGACTGAAAAGTTTATATTTTTAAATAAAATGAATGCAATATGAACAATGGAGTTGGGAACAGTATTTGGCGATTTGCCACTTGCACCCAGCTAACATGAAAATACCTAAATTTATTTTATTGAGCTTTACAAATTTATACTTTATTTCTTTTTATATTAAAATACTTACCGCCTCTAGCAAGCAGTAGTTACTCTATTAGTTGCATGTTAAACGTTGCATCATGTTACTGTTATTCATAATTTAATTTACTTGCCCATTCTTTCGCCAAGTCGGAAGCTTTTGATAGAGAAATCAAGAACTCTTTACGATCATGGAAGCACATCATATATTTTGTGCTGTCATGTATTTCATCTTTCGCGACAAATATCTCTTAACTCACTTATGCATGTTTCCTTATCAGTTATGATTCGTTCTCTAATGCGAAAAGTTTTAATCCTATTAAGTAATCTTTTCTAATTGGACTCACTGCCAATTGTTGTATTTTAACTGATACGATTGGGTACAAGTGAAATGGTTGTTATGAAATCCTTTGAAAAATATTTGCATTTGCATTAAACCATATTGATGCTAATATCTTTTTGTTTCATGTTAACCTTTTCAATAGACTCGATTACGGAAGAATAGAAGGTCTACGGGCTCACTGCCATGATCCATTTGAAAATCTACCATTCTTCTCATCTGATCGTTTTGAAGAGTTAGCTAATGTGCCATGGTTTTAAGATTTAAGCTAATTTTATTCAAACCTGAAAACTAACATACGAGGAACCGGATTATAGAAGATTCATTCTAACGTACACATCGATTAACAGGTTACATATTATAGAATTATAATAATAATAAGGAGAACTGGCAGTTTTGGTGCTTTAATAGTTTCCGTAAATTCTCTTTATATAATACAGAAGTTTTAGCAGAGTAAAAATTAACAACATAATCACAGTAAGTATAATAACAGTACAATATAATAACAATAGCAGAGGTTTGTGCAGTGACAAAACTATTGGCACTTTGGAAATATTTGTACGTTATACCATTTAACTATTCAGATGATATGCGGAAAAATATAAGTAGATGACTCGCATTAATAATTGACTCATTGAAAAATAGCCACTAGCGTCAAATATTCGCCAAGCTTGTCGACATTTAGAGAAGTGTCGCCAAATTTGGTAATATATCATGTCAATTCTCAAATTTAGCGACAAAAAAAAATTTTTGTTTATTCTGACGTCATAATGATGCATATGTATTATACACATACCTATAATACGTATGATGCAAATGTATTACGTATTATATGCATATGTATAATATGTATGATGCATATGCAGGGGTCGCAGCATATAGGACAAATTGTACTGTTCCTATCAGTATATTTTATCAATAATCGTCAAGAGACATTTTTATAAGATATGCAATAGGACTATACCATGAAGATTATTGATAAACGTTACTGGTAAGAACAATAAAATTTGTCCTATATGCTGCGACCCCTGCATATGCATAAAGTTCATCAACAACACTAAACCGCACTTAATGGAATAGTGTTCCATAAATAGTAAGGATATTTGCCAGATTGAACAGAGTGCTATTGAGATTAGAATTTCGACATTTATAATAGACCGGGAGGCGTCTGCACATCGCCTCATCGAGTTTACAGCTGAAATTTTAGGATTAGTTAAAACTAGATTTGCATATTAAAGCGCAACTGGTCTGTTAAGTCATATCTTGGTAGAAACCACCTGAAGACCTAGTGGTTGACTGATAGGTTTACTATTGTATTTTCCTGCATCCAAAAGTATGGAAACATAGAGGAATGGGTGCAGGAAAACACAATGGAAAATCCACCAATTAACCGGTAAAATCGGGTCTGTAGGTGATTTCCACAAAGATATGACTCGGGAGACCAGTTACATTTTAATACGCTAATCGATTTTTAACTAAACCTAAAATTTCAGCCGTCAACTCAATGAGATGATGATCTGTGCAGACGCCTCCCGGTCTTTAATAAAATTTGTTTTAAGGAAGTAAAAGATAGAAAGATGGACAGTTAAACTGAAAGATTTGCCTTATTAAGATTTTTATAAAAGCATATAAAAATTCATTCAGCTTCAAATCATGTAACACCTTTATAACTCAGGCTAATTTTCTGTAATCGGGTTTTGGCGACCAACATATATTATCTATCACTATAATCTTTCTTTTACAGATTTAAAATTAACAGTAAGTTGGCTAATAATGCAATATAATAACATTAGCAGCGGTCTTCGGACGCTGTCGCGCATCGTTAAAGACAGCTTTATTAGTTACACATTACATTTAATTAAAAGGAGGTTTTTAAACTTTCATGTGAGAATTAGGATATTTTTCCACTATAGGGACCTTGGCTTTTTTTTTAAATCTTGGCGCAATTCGGACTTCAGAAACTGAGAAATGATGCCAAATGATATAAACAACTATGAAAACGAACCTGATGAACTTTTATGTTTTTTATATACATATAAACATTTTATTTATACATGTATAAATAAATTTATTTATACATTTTATTTATACATGTGTTTTTATATACAAATTATGGCACAGATGTCATATTCACCCCATATTGGCGCGATTTTTTTCCGACGCCGATTTAGCGAAAACATCAACAGCATAAACAACAACATCCGGGTTACCATATCAAGCAAAATAACGACACTTTGGCGCCGCTTAAGTATACATTGCGTATATGACATTGGCGTCAGAAAAAAATCGTGCCAATATGGCGCAAATATGACATCTGTGCCCAAATTATTTATGTTGGTATATAAATATAAATAAACGGGTTCCTTACATTAAATAAATTGTATACATATGGAAAAATTGCTTGTGTATATGACACAGTAAATAGGTTGCCAGAAAATACGTTATTTATCAAATTTCTTTTCTCGTCAAGGCTATTTTTTCTATTTCGCCAAGGCTACTATATCGGAGACGTACCGAATTGCGATTATATTTGTTAAATGTTTTATTATCGTAAATATATCATAACCTATACTGATTAAAATTTTTAGTTTATATTCATTTTTTCTATTTAACAAACATCTTTGGAAAAACATATATATAAAATTTTATTCTGCTTGAAATTACGTGACCCCTTCAAAACTCTGTAATTGAGTTTTGCGACCAACATTGGCACAATTGAATGTGTTAGGACCTGTTTACGGCCAAATCAACACCCCCTGTTTGAAGGGTTTAGAGGCGGAAATTCTGTGTTTTCAGATTTTTCTGGTTAATTGTGCTGCAAAACCGACTTACTTGTGAGATTTCATTATTCTACGACTTCTAGAAGTACCTTAGTTATTTGATGATGCGAAGTGAGTCAGTGACAAAAAAGCGCTTTTTCGGAATTTAATATTTCGAAAACTACTAAATACAGAAACATGAAACCGTGGAACCTTAGTTCAGTTTGATCATACGAACATGTGTATAAAAGAAAAAATTCTATATCTCTCCCTAAAACGACGTTATGAGGGGGTGAAAAGTATGCTGAAATGGTTCAGGAAAAGGTAGCTTGCGGCTTGTGCGAACTTGGCGGACGCACTGCCGTGCTCCCAGATGTTAACGCATAAAAAATCGTCATTGGCTCGGCCTACAAGAGCAGGAGATTTCGAATTTAAGTACTAATTTCACCAACAAAAACTCAATCAAGATTAGAAATAAACCCAGTTTAACAAATTTATGGCCGCTTTTGAAGAATTTTTAATTTCATTTTTCTGTAAGAGCTTGTTTTATCAAAATCAAGTTAAAGCGGTATTCAAGAAAATATTTTTCAACGCTCAACAACTCGGAATTTTTTGACACATTTTCAGACTCATTTTTTTCAAAAAAAAAAAAAAAAAGAAAGAAAGAAAAAGAAAATAATATGAAACTTGTTGACGAGATTTTCGAAAATACCTTTAAGCAACCTGTGTCTTTATTTTTCGTTCAATTAATTAGAACTTGATTTATAAACAATTATTTTCTCAGTACAACATTTGTTTTCCTTTTCCAGCACTATCACTTCGGGAAGTTCGGTTCAAAATGCCCACTTTGACAGCATTTTTTGAAATATATTCTGGCTTTTTCAAAATATCGAACTATACGGCATATTATATAGTTTCTGGATAAGAGAACCTAAATAAAAATGAATTTAAAAATTAGTCGGAAAACAAGCAGTTTGGATTTGAGTACACCCTTAATACGTTATTTTTTTTCTTCTGCTATGTTTATTTATTTCTTTTGCGGTAAGAATTGGGCATATCAAAAACTTTTCAATATAAAAGTTGTAGATAATATTAAGTAGATTTATAATACATTCATACGAATTTGATATCTTGTGAATTGATAAGTTATGGATTTTTTTCTTCTTCAACCCCCTCCCTTTTTTGTTTTCGTTTTTAATTTGTTTTGAAGTAACAGTTGGTCCAATTAAATACTTGTCAATATACATATTGTACATACTATTAAGAAGATTTATAATAAATTTAATTAGACTTGATATCTTGAGAATTGATGAACTTATGAATTTATTTCTCCCTAAAACCTATTTTCTCCACATTAGCCCATTTCTTTTTTTATCAAAATTCGGTCATACATAAATTGTTGGCGCTTTTTCTAGAAAAAATAATAACTTTAAACTGATTCGATATGTATTATAATTAAAAAGTTTTGGGTTTTCTTTCTGTTTTCACAAAACCCCTCCCTGATTCCACCCCCTTGGACCCATTTTGCCTAATAAAGAACTTGACAGAGATTTTCCTCCCGTTGATTTTATGTATCCGTTTGGAAGAGATTTATTCAGAATTATGGAAGTTATCGCGTTTATAAAAAAGTAATATAGAAATATATGTAGATAGATAGATAGATAGATAGATAGATACAATTTTTAACTGGGAGTGGTTTTGAGTTCTAGGGATCATAATCGGTGTAGATCTGCAAAGCTTTTTCATAAATTCCGACATAGGGGAGGATGAAATAGGTAGTATTTCTTACGAATTCTACATAAAAAAACACTCTGTCATTCAAAATCTATTTCGCTAAACATATGTGCAATTAATTAAAATGGCTAATATTTTTTAGTGGAGTAATTTTAGGCAACTGAAATGAAATCGTATAACCATCTCTTGAAGACGCTTTTATTTCATTTTTTAAAATTATTTGGTCTCATTGTAAAATGTTTTCGTTGCAGGTCGGTACAAGACTTTCACTATTTCCGGAGAAGTGACAGAAATTCCATTTTCTAACAGTTTAATGTTTCCTTTCTGTATTAGCGATTACTGCATGAAGTTTAATTTATTACTAAAATCGACTGAATTGCGGAATTATTACTTAATAGAAATTTGCAATTACCTCAAACACGTTTCGAGATTTCGACTATAGGAAAGAAGCACGTTATCATATTGAATAAGTACATATTCTCTGATCTATACACTGTAAAAATACAGATGTTTGTTTATCTGGGCAAATATAATGTAACGATAATGTGATAAATAGGAAAATTAAGAAAAGTTCTTTTAGGTGAATGCATATTTAAGTAAAATTCAGATAAAATACTTTCAAAAATTTGAACACAAAATTTAAAACTTTCAATCACTTTAAACAATAATAAAATATGATATTTAAAAATTTAAACCAAAAAAATAATTTTTAAATAACGTAGTACTTTTACTCATTCACTGGATTATATATTCTAGAAAAATGATATAAAAAACTTCATGTTTTCATTTATTCAAAATATCTTATACTTCGATTTGCATGAATTTACAGAGCAAGATTATTTTATTTAAAAAAAAAAAATGCTTAAATTACTGTCACAACATTACAAATTATGAATAGAATTTCATCTTTTTTTTTATAAAGATAAAATTTAATTGGCATGGGATAGTTATTTTTCTATATGAACGGATACTTGCCTAAATATTATAATTAAAGAATAAGTGAAAGTTTAGCGGAATCTTGGCGATACTTTATTCGATTTTTTTTTATGATGATGATATAAGGATTACGTTATGTTGGTGGTCCATGAAAAAACGCGATCAAAAAACCATTTATCATATAACAAAGGACCCAGGAGAAACTAACACTTCTGAATGTCATGATGTAAAATTAAAACTGCAGAAATTCATGTTGTTCTATTCTTATTATGAAATCTTTAAATTATTAGAATAATTGTTCGATCATATAATGCATGCTTTAAAACAAACTTCTCATTTAGCAATATCCCCACTTCTTTAAACTATTTCTTGTTGTTAAAATAAACTAGCATAATGTAACATCATTCTTACGAGAAATAACACCTTGTTGACGTTCATTGCGCGTTTCTGGACATAATTCTGAATTCAGTTCTCTACGCCGCACCGATTTAGCAACTAAAATAATAGACACCATTCTTAAACTTAGCTGTAGTCGAAAGCCTTTTGCGCTCTACGCAGTATCTTCTTACTTCATCGATTATTTAATTTCGCACTTGAGATGTTTTATGAAGAAGTGATGCAATTAACTACATTTCAAAAACTTTCACGCATAGTATGTTCAGGGAAGATATATAGACACATTAATCTATGCTTTGGTATATACATATATACAGGGTGTCCCAGCTAAAATGTTACAGACTTTGAGGGGAGGTAGGGTACACCTAGACGGCTTGCAATCACATAGTAATGCCGGATCTTAAACGCCTTCCTGACCTAGTGAGTGCATTGGCAGTGTTGCCAGTGGGCTACTTTTCTTAAATTCAGATTTTTTAATTGGCACCACTTTCCTGAAATTGTAAAATTCCCCTCTTTTTTCTTCTTAATTAATATGTCATTGAGTAATGCGAATTTTGCTATATCAAAAAACTGTTGCAAATCAAGAAATCTGAATTTTCAAAAAGTAGCCCGCTGGCGACACTGGGCATTGAAAAGGCTAAATCACACAAAGCTCACTTTTGACACCTCGAAGTTGACAGTGGACTACCCTTTTTTAACTGAGATTTCTCGATTGGCACCACTATTTTGAAATGATGAAATTCCCTTTGTTTAATGACATATTAATTAAGTTGAAAAAAAGGAATATTACTCTTTCAAAAAAGTGGTGCCAATCAAGAAATCCGAATTAAAAAAAAGTAGTCCACTGGCGTGAATTTTGCGTGAAGCGGCTAGCATAATTAGGCCTAAATCTAAATTAATTTAAATTGTCGAAATATTTTTAAAATTTATTAGTTAAACTATGTTTTCATAAAAAATGCATAAAATGTCTGAAATTTATTTCCTATTATTGATGCATTTTATAGCTTTTTAAAAATTGTTTCTTTATAATGGTATAATGGCATACAAAATATAGAAATTTAATTTCAGTAGAAAGAGGGATATACATGTGTAGAAGAATGCATTAACCTATTTCTTGTTTAATTTAGTTTAATAATATAAAATTATTTGGGAAATTAAAAAAAAAGAAAAAAAAATAACTTTTTTGCAAAAATTTTACCTTAGGGATATTTACAAATAATGCATAAATTTATAACAAACAAGTTTTACATTTAATACTAAACGTAATTCAAGATACGTATCATATGTTTTATTATTTATTTTAAATGAACATATTTCTTACTTCCAATAAATCTGGTAGAATTAGCTTTTATTTTTCAGGAATATAAATTCACATATAAAGGAATAATATACAGTAGTTGATATGTAATAATAAGTATAGTGTAATTGATTTTAAATTATTCCAATATAATTTAAATTTCTAATATGTTCAGTCTGATAGTCATTTTGTTGAACTCTCGTATTAGGGTTCGAAATCCAAGTTAAAATAGCTTTTCTTAACACTAGAACCGCGCTACTTTCGGTATTCCTAGAATCGCGGAGCGGGTCATTTTGACCCAGGATAGAAAAAAAAATATATAAATATGCTTAAATGTTTACCTTAATTAACTAAAATAGTATATTTTCATATTATACTCGATTTTTCAAAACATTTACATTACATTTGATTTATAAATCAGCAGAGATTACCAAACATTTTAGAAAGTGATTTACTCCACAATGTAGTTTCTTAAGTATAATAACATATATTTTACCCCAAAATAAACGTAGACTTCATAAATTTAACAGAAAATACATTATATCATTGAAATAAGTTTAGACATAATTTCTAAAAATAATTTAACGAAATATATATATATATATATATATATATATACCGGGTGTCCCGAAAAATCACTGATGGATTTTAAAATTCTATTACTTCCAAACGGTGACATATATTAAAAAAAAAATTATTGCAGGAGTATGATTTCAGGAGTTTTTGTACTGTGATTCTTGATTTTGGTTGGATTTTCTAACAATAGATGGCGCTGAGAGTAATAGGCGCTCAGTCGCGACCAGATTTTTGGTACTTCGATATCCATCCAATATATTTTAATCTCTTTTTTTTCGCATGGAAGAAGAGGCCGAAAAATCGAGCCAGGATATAGCGGTCATTGCTTGCAGCGTCATCTATATATGCTATGTGTAACTAAAACTGAGAATCGCAGCACAAAAACTCCTGACATCTTACATAACACTCCTGCAAGAATTTTTTAAATATCTGTCACCATTTGGAAGTTATGGAATTTTAAAATCCATCAATCATTTTTGGGACACCCGGTATATACATACGAGTTAATTACTAGTTTTGCAGATTTGTTTAATCAAGTTTATTGTGTGCATTGCATGCAAAACTTAGGAATAAATTTTATACGTTTGCCACAAATGGGTGCATTATGTTATGTACAAATATCATGAGTTTTATTTTCACATTTTGAAGTATGACACTGGACTCGTTTACAGTGCTCGTTAAAAGTATTTGTGGTTTTCCGTCGTTTTCAGTGGTTGCATCTCACCCAAATAACACCTTTTTTTTTACCTACAGAGAAGACACTTTTCTCCCAATTCTTCAGCTGAGTCCTGAATACATTACCGTCTATTAATAGAATTTCTAGTTACGACTTTATATAGAACTCAAGATTTGATAGCTGCAAGATTCAAGAGACAATAGGATTCCCATTATTTCACGAAATTTGTCTTTTGGTATTGTAAGATTACGACGTCGTGACATCTTATCTATACTTTTAATAAATGCATAATAAAACCAACTTCAAGAATACTTTTAAATATCTGTTGTAAATTTCCATTGCATTTGAATACTTCTTTACGTTGAGGATATATGAGGGGCTTACAACCATAGTAAGCCAAGTCGCCATTTTGAAAAAAATAAGATAGTAAATTTAAAAGTTGTATATAATCTGTTTTATCTACTCCCACAGTCAACCAATTCTGTAACTAGATGACATGTATAAGAAAGTTCCTGAAAACAGACTTGGTTCAATGTGGGAGTGGATAAAGCTGATTTTATAGTCGGAGCACAGCTGCGGCTTCCCTGCAAAAATTACACTTATTGTTAACACGATAGCGTTCAAAATATTTGACGCATCGACACAAAAAATGAGCTGGATGTTGGTAGTGCCAAAATCTCGGCGCGTATTGAAAATCATAAATATTCGTCAACCCTAACAGCTTGAATTGTCGGCTCAAAATTTTCCCATACAGATAACATTGCGAGTTTAAATCTATATATTTGAAAGATAAGGCTTTCTTTTTTTGGTCATGTATCTCGAGCTTTTTTTGCACCAATTTTAATAATTCTTTTTTTTTTAAAATGAAAGCTGTTTCTTTGTAGATTTGCCCACACTAGCTATTTTTTTTTAAATATTCTCATTTTTATACTTAAATTTAAAAATTAAAAAATTTCTATGAATTTGTTTCAAAATGGTAGCAATTGGATTACTTCCATTGCTGTAAAGAAAGGAAAAATAATAAGGTTTGCTTATCTTTATTGATGCCATTTTCTCATAAAATTCAAAATAAACTTTCTGAAAAAATTGAACAGAAAATGACGTCATGCTTTAACAAAATACTCATGTTTTTTCGCAAAAAGCTGTTATAATTCAATTCTTTTTCATTCATTGAGTTTGAGACGCTTGGTGAAATGCTTCAATGAGGCAAAATGACATCATATTTAAATGAAAAGGATTATTTTATCTGATAAAAGCAAATATTTTACTAACAACGCCTCTAAAAGATATAAATTTCTGGAATTTTACTCCCCGATACAGAGATTAGAATAACAAGTCAAGAATGCGAATGTTCACATATATGTATTAATCACATATTGCGCATTGTAATATTTTTTGAAATGGTGAATGTAAATATAAGAGATGCGTATGCAAATTAGGAGACGGTAAAAATAACATTAAGTTTAGATTTTACGTGAAAAATAATTCCATGATTGACTTCAGGTGAAATCATTTTTTTAAATTTTCAATCGGCAATTTTAAACGGCACAGATGTCATATACCCCATATTGGCGCAATTTTTTTCTGACGCCAATTTTATATACCCAACGGGTACTTAACTGGCGCCAAACTGTCGTTATTTTTCTTGATATGGTAACCCAGATGTTGTTGTTAGTGCTGTTGACGTTTTCCCCGAATTGGCGTGGGAAAAAAATCGCTCCAATATGTGGGGTATATGACATCTGTGCCTTTTAAACATAACAGAACTCAAAGGGTAATTTAAACAAAATTACATATCTTGATTAGGTATAATAAATAATGCAGTTTAATTTTTTAATATTTTGAACAGTCGAAGTGTATGGAATTAGTATTTTGGTAACATTATGTTAAAAATAATATTCGTTTTAAGAGACTAAGTAGTAACCTATGTATGAGTTCGTTTTTAAACAATTTCTTTCGTCGAAATTCTATCATTATGGAATCGAATGTTGAAGTCGATGTTAATACATCGGTGACCTGAGATATAGATTGACCGCCCCCCCCCCCCATCCCTTTCAGTAGTTTTACATTCTACGTATGTAACAACCACTATTTTTTCGAACTTTTCATTCCTTGTAAGCTTCCAAATCGATTTCATTTTGAATTTTAGATTAAGAGAAACGAAAAAAAAAAAAAATCGAATACGGAAAATACGATTTTGGGCATTAGTCGAATGGCTACGAGTGATACACAAAGAAATCGAGAAAAATATAATGTCATGTATTTTTCTCGATTTACTTTACTTATATGTATCTATTCTTATGTATGTATGTTTGTATTCAGGCGAATGTATGTTTCTATTGGGAAATTTTCGTAATCGGGTTTGTAGACAAATTCATAATTTACTGAGCATTGTTTGATAAGCAAATTTAATGATTTGCAGTTACTTGCAATTGTCCCAATTACTGACGTTTACTCATTTTTTTTTTTTTATTAATTCATCGTAAGTGAATATATTTCAACTGAAATGCTAGTGAACATTCTGAAGTAAATGAGATAAGCATTTTTTTTTTTTTTTTTTTTTGTCAAGATGCACACTAGAAAACAGAAATATGTAGGTTACAAAATAAAAAAATCCTGTAAGGGTTGGAAAAGATAGCTTCCCTATTTCTTGGTTTTAAAATTTTAGCTAATTTTTCTAGAGAACACGAAGTTAAAATGCGAAGAACCCGGTTAGAGAAGAATCATCAGTACTGAATTTCAATGGAAATTTCGCCTAATTAGTCAGATACAGCCAAATTGGCTTAATTTTTGACGACATATTTTTGGTCTCCAAATGTGGCGATATTTCGTCCAAATGTCGCGAAGCTTAGCTATAAATACGACGTTAATGTATATGACAATGATCGCTTATGATTATGATCGGAGAAATGGATACAGCAATGAAAGATAATTCGTGAGACATCATGTTCACTAAAAGTCATAAATCAATCCCTGATTTTTTTTAATGTGCTGCCTAGATTTAGTGTATATTTTAAGAAATATACATATTTTACATGTGCAACGTTATACACAAAAATTTCGAAAATGACGGTTAAAAGAAAGTAATTCAAATGTATAGAGTTATTCAGCAAAATTCTATGTGGAAAAGAGGCATAAAAATAACTCAGATGCGTCCTAATATTTTCATAATAACGATATAACAACAACTCAGATGAATAAAGGTATCCAGTTTGATAGAGGAGTATAGCAGACTATCTATGAGTGTGTGTTACATACGTGTTACAAATTTTTACCTGTTGTCATATTAAATAAGTGTGGGCTGTGCCAGAAAAGCAAGTCTTTGAAGGCGCTTTGAAGTTTTCTGCCCCTAACTCGATGGATCAAGTTCTCAAAGATTGGAGCTAAATTAAAAAAATCAAAATCTCTCAAATACATCCGGGGGTAATTCTTTATCTTTACCGTACATTCTCTTATGCAATGGTTTCTCTTTACTTTTAACATTTCTAAATTATTCTAAAGAACAACAAATTATACCGCCTTCAGCTATGCACTGAACAGCTTTTGTTTTTGCAAACAATGGTTACAAATTTCCCTAAATCAACTTTTATTATTGGAAAAGGAAGAGCTGCAAAATGTACAAAAATCAAAGAAATTAGTGAAACAATCATAGAGCAGTTAGGATCAGAAGCTATCATTCTTTTGGCACTAACAGGTACTGCTGCATTCAATGTTAAAGACAAGGTAACTCACTCAGTGCTTAAAGAACCGACGTGTTTGAAATAGTTCGCTAATTTAAAAAGTCAGCAATAAATCTACAGCTCAGAATGGATACAGTGTTATTTCTCATTATTGACGAATTTTCGGTGATAGGATGTCGTCTTATAGCTGACCTTGAAAAAAAATGTCGCGAAGGTAAAATAGATAGCATTTAGCCTTTTAGAGGCTTATTTGTTTAAATCCTTGGACGTATTAGGTAGTTACATCGCGTAAATGACATCCCTCTATATAAGAGACATTCTTTAAAACTCATTTTGATTCTTCGCGGACTAAAAATGCTTAGAGCTTTTAAAAAATGTTTCACATTAACAAATTCGTTGAGACAAAACGACGATCAGCAGACACAGTTCCGAAAGACTCTGAACTCACTTTGCGTGAGTCAAGTTTTTGACTACCTCTCACCATTTATGCGAAAACGCAAATATATACTGATTTCGGTTAACTTGAATGATTTGAAGGTGCCATATGTCTTTTTCTCAAAACCAAGAAAGCTAAAGAATAAGAAGCACTTTTTAAATCAAAGTGTAGGTTAATAAACAAGAATTTTAGAAGATCACAATGATTAAATAGTAAGATAGAGTGAAGATGATTACGCGTCAGGACTTCAGTCTAGACATTCCTCAGCAGCTGGATGCAGGGTTATGCATTATGCTACATACCAATATCTAAATGGAGTGAGAATTGGTAAACGTAAGTGCGATAAACGATATTACCTATGGCCCACGTTTTCAAACTCGAGGCTTGCGACAGGCCATAATACTTCATTTTGTTGAGTATCATGAGCAATTTCTAACTGTATTTTTTAAAAATCAAACCTATTTGTAAATATTGGAAAGAAGAAAAAGCTTCATTCTCACGAAGTTATTTACCTTTAACTGTTACATGCCTTGCCACCATACCATCCTCGAGTTTAACATTGTCAAAAACTGTTGTGGATATCCATCTAAAGGTGTTGTCACATAAAACAACTTATGTGATTTTCACTGTAGTTTGTCATTTAGAGAAAGTTCTATTGGAAGCTGTTTTCGCTAAGGACAGGCTTTATCCAAATTAGAAGTATGGGAGCACTTGCTGACAGATTAGAATTTGTGCATTACCCGAGGCAATTGACGACTGAGTTAAACACTTTAAAATGAAGTATCGACGATTGTTATATCAAACTTACTTTTGTGCTATTAAACAGCAATCTAGAAAATAAAACATTTTTTAAAATAATATCTTTTAAGTTTACGCGCCTCCATGCTCCGACATTTCGGCCTGACGGATACTAGTTCACTTTCTAAATGGACTGTCTAGTTTTTTTTTTTTTTTTTTTCAAAATGAACTTGGCATACTATGGTTGTGAAACCCTCATATGTCATCACTTCTGAGAAAATGCATCTCTTTTTCCTCATTTATGCGTAAAATAGTGTAACGGGTCAAATTGACCCGCTTCGCGGTTCTAGGTATAAATGGTTATAATTCAGAAGTTATTTATGTTATGCGTTTTTATATTTGATAAGTTGTTGCTTACCTTGAAATATTAAAAGTCAGAACAGGAAATGTTTTTCCAATTACTATTTTTGATACGGTGACAAATTAAATATCGTTTCGGGTCAAATTGACCCTCTCCGCAGTTCTAGTGTTAAAGTATCAAATTATCAGTCTTGCAAAGTCCATCCAATCTTTTGGGACACTGTGTATGAAGAGTTATTTTTAAATGTACAAATGCACAATAACTGATAGTAAACACTTCAGCGTATTTGTAGATTTACAGGTATGGCTGGAAGATTTATCCTCTTCGTGATTTAAAAAATAAATGAAGAATGTTTGGATAAATTGCACGGAGTGTTTATGCATAAGCAGGTGAACTTCAAGTATATTTATTTATTTATTTAGCCTTAAATCAGATTTTTAACGATACAGATGGTAGTTAAACACTATTACGGATTTATGCCTTATACATATTTTTTTAATTTAAAGTTAAAACATAGAGAATGTCAAAATCGCTACAAAAATGCTTGAACACTCTCTGTAAAAACATAAAAAATATATCGTCTGCGTGATGAGCTCTACTGCTTTCCTAAAATGTTTCCTTTCTATTGTAAAGATTTTAATATGCAATATGACTCAAGTAATTTTGTGCTTTTGAAAATCATAAAAATATTTATTATTTGTAGTTTTTTATAACTTTATTTCATACTCATTTAAACGATTGAAATTTATCGAAAATATATTTGTATCCTTTATCACAGCTACAAAGAAAAATCAAGATGTTCAACATTATAACTTTTACAGATTCGATTATTTTTTTAATAGAAAGATAAAAAAAAATATATATATTCTAATACAGAATAACATTTTAATAAATTCTAAAACATTATGATCATTAATAACTTCTTTTCATGTAATAAATTAAAACATATTCCAAGCAGCAGAATGATGTTTATAAATAAGGTTTGATAATATTACTTTTATAAAATAAAGTTTCGAGAAAATTTTAATATTTCAGAATATATTTCAATTCAAGTATTCATCTCAAAATGCAAATAAGTTAAGGTTTATTAGCAAAGAAAGGAGCACGATAATAAACATCGGTATTGAAAATTTTCAATGAAAATTACTTTTATATTCATAGTATACAGTCATAAATTTTTATTACTTATTTGGTACATATATTGTATCTCAGATATTTCAGCAAAACAAATTTATATGAAATGTTGTTACCCTTTTTTTTTTTTTTCTTTTTGTTTACCATGATTGGAAAAATGTGTTTATCAAAAATATGCCTATTGGTTATTGAATTTCAGAAAAGATAACGAATAAAGAAAATCTTTATATTTTGCAAGATATTTGAACTAAAGGCATGCAAGAATGCCAAAAAATTAAAGTTTGTAAATAAAGATATAACTGTAAGAATTAATTGTATGTAAGGTACTGAAAGTAAAATACTATACATTTTAAGACTAAATTTGTTATGTTTTTAAGTGTCTGTCTTGTGCAACTTCATCTAAATTTCCATCTATCTATTAATGAACATATATTCTTGAGGCGCATAAAACTAATATATACAGACTGCGTGTTATAAATTGACATTAATGTTATGTATTTCAAAATATCTTTTTGAATATTGAAAAGGATGTGCCTAACATTATGATTTAATCTTTTCGTAGGTAAATGTGTTTAATTCGAATTAGAAATATCAAGTTGAATGAATGCAAAGTTAAAGCAAATACAATTGCTGTTCATCAGGTACTGCGAATTGCCAAATAAATTGTAGAATATTATATTTGTTCATATACATTTTACAATTTTAAGAATATGTTAGACTATGATAATGATGTGCGCCAATCCTGCGTCAAAAAAGAATGCCTACAATATAAAAAATCGGATAAATTGGGAACACTACATACTTTATTCTTATTACTTTGCTGTTAAGGCTACATCATAATTTGCTTTTTTCACATTTTTAACAATATAAACTGCATTTAAAAAAATTTTAGTGAAGTCTGAAGCTATCTTATCTCAGTGCATTGCCTTTGGCACAGTTCTGAATATTTGGATGCGTTAATTTCGTGAATTTTCGAAACTATGATTAGTAAAAGAAACTTATGCATGTATCAAGAAAATGTTAAATTATAACCTAACAAACACAGTTTTTTTAAATTACAGTGCTCAGCAAAAGTTTAGACAATGATCTATTATGCTTCTGTACTGCGAAGTATGTAACGAATTCTTGTAACTCAACTGTCACATATTACTGGGGACTTATCCTTTATTCACAAACAATAAATTTTAAATTATATCTTTTACATAATAAATAATTACAAAAAAACAAAATTAACATGGTGGCAAAAGTATAGACAATCTGTCTATTTACAAAAATATAACCATAAATTAAAATCGAATTACACCTACATTGTGTGCAATTAGTGCAAATATGTGACTAGGAAACTAAACTGTGTGAGGAAACTGAATCCTGCATCACTTGGGAGTCTATTTCTTAAGAAACACGTTCAACAGCAGTTCGACGTTCATTAACAGAGGACTATTGTCAAAAAATGCATAAACCTTATGAGATATGATGCGGCAAACAATACCGATTGGGTTCAGATCAGGACTACACGCGGGCCAGTCGAGAACTGTAATATTTTGAGAGTTAAAACAACTTTTGTCTTGCATGTAACATAAATGGATGCATTATCTTACACAAATACATACTTTAGAACAGCTAAAAGTTCACCAAATGGCTGTAAATTGTTTTCCAATGTATGTATGTAGTCTTACGCTGCATGGCAACCATTGAGGATCTCCAGAGATACTTGAGAATTAAAACAAAGTGAGGCCCAAATCATTAAAGAGTCACCTTTTTGCTGACAACGAAAGAAAGCCCGACGCTGTTTACGCAAGTCATGCCAATAGTATTCTACCCTATCTGGGTCATCTAAATTCCACTTTTTTTTCGTCACTGAATGTCACAGTACACCACTTTGGTCCATATGACATATCTGTGCGAGCCCATTGCATTCTTGTCAATTTGTTGTGAGATTTCAAGGCTGGTTGTTTTATCATTTACATGAAAACTAATTTACATCTTCCTTTTATTCCTCTACGAATCGTATCCGTTGACACAGAAAGTTCCGACTCTCTTTTAATGCAACTAGCAATCATCATTTGTCTAGATGACAGTTTATGGGTCCTTCTACCATGTCATTTTCTGGCCACGTGAAGCCTTCCAGATCTATGTTTTGCTTTGAAAGAGTCACCCTTAGACAGTACTTTATAGACAGACTTTTTTGGACCATTAAAAACAGCTGAAATTTCTGCAACAATCTTCCCTTTCGATTTCAGCTTCCATGCTACAATTATTTCCTCTGGCTGAAAATTTCTAGCTCGCGGCATCTCCACTAACCAATGTCATTGCGAGGTGCACTTAAATACTTCATGCATGTGGCGTCAAAAGTTTGAAATTCGTGTTTTTCTGTGAACAGTTGCCAAAAAATCACGAAAGTGTCTAAACTTTTGCAATAAGCAAATTTCACATTTTTCAGTTAAGCTAAATAAAATCCGTCATTAAAACCGTTATTTCCGTCCTAAAATGTTTAAAATATGATTAAAAATAAGTACAGCCATTTGTATAGCCCAAGTGTTCGTATTTTTTTATTTAAAGGTCAAATATCACCAGTGTCTAAACTTTTGCTGAGGACTGTAGTACCATTAGTATACGGGAGTAATGGGGTTACAATGTTATCGCAAAATAATTGGTAAAATCATCTGAATATATTTAGACACTGTATATAGTAATCGTATAATAAATTTAAACTTATACCCAATTTACTTATCGAATTTTTCGGCTAAACATATGGTTACTTTTTCCAAACTATAACTTTATAAATTTCGATAGAGAGACTGAAAGTTCAAAATATTAGGAGCACCCTGTTACACAGTACTTAAATCTAGCGGTTTTTAGCTTTGATGATACCATATATTTTTAGGGCATATTTTATAATACATCTAGTAAAGCATAGGGTTGATCCAGAAATAAGGTTCCCATAAAATTTACAGATAGATAACATTGTTTATTGTATTAGAAATTTACATCGTTGGAAAAAAGAAAGTTTGCTCTATTTCTCTACATAATCGCCATCTTTTTCTACGCATTTTTTGGAAACGGTGCTCCAATTTCTGTATCCCAATGTCGCAGAATTCCGCCGCCAACCCGTTGAGGAAGCGTTTCACCTCTTCTTTGACGTCATCATCTTTCCAGAAGCATTGGCTAGAACTCCTACAGTAGGACTCTTAGCGTTGGCCACCCAAGTGTCCCTTTAACTTGGGGAACAAGGGATAATCACTAGGTGCAAGGTCCGATAACCGCCATCTCGATAACCGCCTCCGAAACTCGCGGTCTTCCATTCCATTCTTCATCGCGGACTTCCTTCCGACCGGCATTAAACTCCCTGCACAACTTTCGGACGTGTTGAACTGACACACACTTCTCGCCATACTCCTCTGTCAACTGACGACGAATATTCACGAGTACAGTCTCTTTGGCGTTCAAAAAGCGAATTACGGGAGGATTCTCGTACTTGGTGGGATCAACAATGGGAACCTCCATCTCAGCCAAATGATGATCTAAAAATTAGCGGCGCAGCGAAGCGCGGCCGGTGTGTGTGTGTGTGGGGGGGGGGGGGGGGGGGAATTATGAGTGCGGGAACTGCCGCGCACAGTGCTGTTGCCGTATTTCACCTCGCACATTGTTATAATGCCTTAAATTCGTCTGTGCGTAACACATACGTCATTCTGCGAATGGCAACACTTTCAAATTTGAAATGAAATTTCGCTTTTGCAATTTTCGCTACTGCAAATTTTAAAACTTCTAAACATCCCACATTTTAAATGTTTACACGTCGTATGCAGAAAAAAATGCACTTTTAAATGCAATTTGTTTGAAAGCTGTATCTCAATTTATTTCTGAGATATTAATTTTTTTACAGTTTTTAATACCAATTTTCTAATCGTGGCAACTGAAGCACTTCATTTCTATTAAAAGTGGATTAGTTATTTTTATTGATTATATTCTTACTGATGCCATTTTCTCATTACAATTAAAAATATCTTTTTAAAAAATTTGAACAGAAAATGACGTTATGCTTTAAAAAAGACATAATTTCCCTGATGATGCTCTCATATTTCACTATTTTTTGATTTTGCTGATATTGAGTTTGAGACAATAGGCAAAATATTTCAGCGAATGAAAATGACGTCATATTTAAAAGTAAACTATAATTTTATTTGATAAAACGAGATATTTCCCCTTGAATACGTCTAAAAGTTATAAATTTCTGGATTTTTTACGCGCAGGTACAGATTATCGTCTTAGTAATGGTTACTAAGACGATACTATAAAGAGTGGGAATTTCAACAGGGAAAGTTGTAATAGTTGACAAACGTGACTTCAAGTTTGAAAAAATATTTATTAATAACCTATTGCGCGTTAAAATGTTTTTAAATGGTTAATATGGATGTGAAACGTGGAAAATGACTTGATTCGGTTTAGATGTAAGGGTAGAAAATTCTATGATTATGTAAAGGTGAAATCATTTATGCGGATTTTTCATTCCGTAACCAAGCATCAATTAATAACTTAATCAAAATTACTTATCTTGATTATATGTTACTGATTACGTATATGAATAAAGTTTAATTTTTCAATAATTTTAACAGTTGAAGTTTATAAAAAAAGTATTTTGTTAATCTTAGGTTAAAATATGTCTTTGGAGAGTTAAATTAACAAGTGTAAGATTGAATTTTTATTCTAATTATTTTTTGTCGATGTATTATAAATTTGATGCAACACTTCCTTTGTAAACATTTTCTTTCGTCGAAATTCGACGGGTTCCACCTCGTATTGTTAACAGGCGATTTGGATACGTCATTTCCCTTTTCGCTCTAAGTGTTTTGGATTAGCTGCCATATTTCGAGGACTTTAGTGACTGCTGTAAGAGAAAAGCCATGACAGTTAGCGTATGCCGATGTGCTGTCACTGCCCATTCTGAGGCTCAGAATCATGTCGCATTCAAAATTAGCTCAACTTCTTATTTACCCCAAGAATAGGGAAATTGAAGATTTCAGTGGGTTTTTGAGCAGGGAAAAGCCTTTTTTTTAAAATCAATAAATCCATTTCTTTTTATCAGCTGAAATACTACAAAGACGAGTGCATGTTTGAATGATTAACGGTCCTACGATTTTAGCCAAAAATAGTATTACTTGTCCAATGGTGTCTTTAGAGAGCGTTAGTACTAAACAGTCTAAATATATATTTTTTTCTGTTAAGCATAATTGGGATATAAACAATTTTAAAACCAAATTTCAGTTAAAAATTTCTAAAAAAATTCATTAAATTTTTTTTTTCTGAATTCGTATATAAGGGAGAGATTTTCAGCATTTATTCCATGCTCGCGAGCGGCACTTCCACCTTCCTATCTGTTGCCGACAATATATACATTCCCTCTATTATAGTCCGAACTCCCCTCACTAATGTTAAATCTGTGGGCTTAGAATACGATAGTATATTTAAAATATCTCCCAAGGAAAAAAAAATTTAATTGCTTTTTTCTTTGTACTTTTTTCAAGGATATCTCTTCTTATCTTAGTTCTCAAAATATTTTTAAATTATATGCTTATTTTAATATTTCTGTGTTAAAACTTGATGAACTGTGAGTAAGATTTTAATTTTTTATATAGAATTAAGCATAGATATTTAGCAATATTTTGAGAATTAAGAAAAAAAGAGACACCCTTAAAGAAGATACACAGAAAAGAAAAGTTAAAAATATTAATTTTCGGTGTTGTGCTGTTTATGGCGGTCAGTTATCAAGAGGAGGAATATGGGCCCAAAGGGAGGGGAGGGGTCCTCAGTAGAAGTTTTTCAAAGGGAACCTAAACCGTATTTATGCAAGGAAATCTAAGGTTCAGAGAAAACCACGGGGAACTCCGAATGATTAGGCCCTAAGAGCTCGATTGGGTTCATACCCAGCACCTTCGGTCTACCAGCTTTGAGAACTGAACCTCCCGGCTACTGGTGGGGAAATAATTTTCGGAGGAGATATTTTAAATATACGAACATATCTGATGCCCATAGACTTAGCATTAGTGAGAGGAATTCGGCAGCTGAGTGACTAGCAGTCTTAAAGATTACTACCGTCGTACGTCGGGTTTCTGTGTTTCACGCTACCAAGAGGGTAAACTCGTGGGGTATTTCACTTCTCGACCGGAATGCATGACCCAGACTGATATCCTGAACAACCTGGGGTATTATATAAAAGAGTTCCGAAAATATAGGACCGGGAAACGAGAATTTCGTTTTATCCTTTATATAATTACACTGCTATATAAAATATATTTACATGTTATAGAGAACAATAAGTAGAATACCAATGTGTTCAAAACACTACACTTTTATCAAATATTCGTATGGGTTTAACGAAATGTCAATAAAATTATGAAATAAATATGCTAATTAGGAATCACGTAGTTTTCCTTTTAAAAATTTTGTAGTAACTTTAAAAAATATATATATATATATTTTTTTTTACAAATATGAATTTTAAATCTTCTGAGTACATAGAAATAAACATGATCATTAAATATAAAAGGATTTAAAAAATGTATATATTCCAATGTAAATGCAGTATTTTTAAAAAGAATGTCTTTATATTAATTTTTCCTAGGATAGAACACCATTCTTAGTAATACACGTTCCATAAATCGTAGTGAAAAAAGCGAGCAAAAGCAAACATCCAAAAGCAAGCCAAAACTTCCAAAAACATAACGCAAGCGTTTAAAAGTATAATCCAACCCTCCTACTTTTTAAAATGTTTCTTATTATAAATGATATTTTTCTGACAGGGAAATTTAAGTGACCCTTATTATATAATTTAAGAATATCGTTCGTACTATATAATTTAAGAATATCGTTCAAAAATTTATCTTTTAGCTGTACATGTTTTATGTAAATTTTAGACGATGATGATCTATTCCAATAAGTTTAACAATTAGAGCACTTCGTGCTTCCAAACTAATATTTGGCTGCAAATATTTCTTAACCTACACGCATGATCATTATATTATCATAATCATATATTATATTTTTTGAAATATTGTGACGGTGTGCGCCTTCATAGTGCTATTTTTATTGCAAAATAATTTATATGACACTATGTATTTTTAAATTGACTGCAATCTAATGTATTAAAATTCAGTTTTGTAATGCACTTTCAAAGATAAATGTTAAATAATAATTTAGATTAAATAATATTATAACTAATGAATTTAAACTGAAATTAAACAATAATATAAAATTATAACTGCTTTACACTAACACATGTTTCCTCTTAAATGAATTTATAACGTTAAATTAGTTAAATAAGTATTAATTAAAAAAATGAAAACTATTGCAGCACAATAAGTTTTATCTAACATAATGTATAATTCAATGGATGTGAAATATTGTTGCTATGAAAATTAAAACACTTATTTAACATAATTGTATTCTAGCGTTCAAAAATAGTTATTGCAGTTGCTGGATTACAGCAAACGCATTAACCTAATTTATACATTTGTTACTCAATATTTAATCATGTTTGTAGAAATACAAAAGCCAATTTTGGTGCAATTTGCAAAACAATATCTGCTAGTAAGTGATTGAGTTTTGTTTCGTTAATTTTAAAATATATAATTAAATAGTTCGTTTCACAATTATAAAAAAATTTCAACAACTAATAACATAATTGGAATAAATGAATAAAAGTTAGATAAAAGTTTATTTGTTTTTCAGAAATCAAATATCATTTGTTTCAAATATTTAAATGACAGAATGTGCAAAGCATTTAGAAAGTCAAAGTGAAGTTAATGTGCGTTTACTTACATGTTTAAACAGTTATTTTAGAATCACGCAAATATCCACATATCTTCCAGCATTTAAAAAATTTTGTAATTATGAACATTATGGGAAATACTTCATCTAAAACGATAAAGGAATTAGTTCTTTAATATTAACCTAAGACATTTATAAAAGTGTTATATATATTGACTAATATAAGAAAAATATAAATACAAGCCGCTAAAATGTAAGTATGATTTAGATCATACATTGGTCTGCAAAATCATAGAAAAAACATTGTAAATCAGTTTCAAATATTACAATACCGAATTTAATATTTTCGGTTATTCAAAAGTTGCAAAATAAAGTATTGGAAAAAAATAACGTTATAGCAACACTACAGATAATATTTGCTTTTTCGTGTATAACCCTGCATTAGTCGCGCGGGGTTTTTTAAACACATCATGAGTAAAAACTTGCTCACACATAGGGAAATACTGAAGGTCAAGATCAGATTATTTTTGCTGCAGTTTTCTATCATTTTTGGTGCATAAAACACACCGCAAGTACTCACGCGCATTATAAATTTATATTTTCAAATTCAAATTTCAAATATTTTGATTTATTTCAATTTAAAATATAGTAAAAATTCTTTTTTAAAAATGTATTTTATTTTAAAAGTTTTATAAAAGATCATAAATAAGAAACAAAATTTATTTGCAAATATTTCTGATGAACCAGAATGGTTAGGATTATTGTGCATATTTTAATATTATATTTTAATAATAAAATAAATATAATAAATAAAATAATATTATATTTTAATAATAAAAAAAATAATGCATATTTTAATAATAAAAACTTTCTTATTTATATTTAACTGGCAGACCCGCCCGGTTGTTGCCCGAGGTCCGAAAATAATAATCTTAAACAAAACTCAAGTTTGTATGATTTTATATCTTATGAAATTCTTTTAAATGAACCTAATTTCGGAGTCACCCATTGCCTTCCGCTGCGTCTAGTGTGTTCCCAACAAACTTCTTTCCATACGATCCTGTAATCTGGGTCAATGCTGCCTAAGGCAGCATGTACCGGAAGTGCTCGCACGTGCCGGACACAATTGAAAATCAAGTTGAGTAAGCCAAACCTCGTAGTAATTAAGCCCATAGAATCCAAAGAAAGAATGCATCATTAATATTAGAAAATATTGGTAACTGAAGTCGAAGATAAATTTTCATAATACAAAAAGTAGCTGATTTGTAATGTATGTTGAATTAACCAAATCCCGTAAAAATTGGGTCTTTAGAATCGGAGGGAAGAGAGAGCCCAAAGATGTGGAAGATGACCTATCCCCTTATAAATTATATGAATTACTTTTAACGTTAATACGATATTTAATAAACTTTTGAAATCCATTATCTAAAGTTACATTTAAATTAACGCGATTTTGAATTTACGCCTATAGTGAGTAAACGTAAGTTGATGCTGAAAAAGGAGATTAATGTTCGAAAAAATTGGTAGCTGAAGAACAAAGAAAGACCGGGCTCTGGAAACCAGCGTCTTAACTGGAATGTAGTTGGGCATAAGAAAAAGTTTTAGTACTTTTAAAGTAGCTGGAGGACGCTGAAACTATTTTAAAGAAAAATGTAATAGAATCGGATAATTTTTAAAGAAGCTGCAACAAAGGGCTCAAGAAGGAGATTAATATTCATCATTAGTGGTAGCTGAAGTCTGAGAATTTTTTTTTTTTTTTTTTTTTTAACCATTTACGTAGTAACAGGAGGACTTAAGGTGTTGCCAAAAAAAAAGATAGTGAATCAGACCGTTTTTAAGGGATTAATAACAAAGTCCCCAAAGATGGCCGACAGATAGTAAATGGCCTAACATGAAAACTTGTTAAAAGGTTTGGATTTTCAATTAGTCAAAATAAAGTAATACGGTATGAATTAAGCATTAAAATAAAATTTTAAAGAAATACGCAAAAAGTAGGGGAAAATGTTTAAACAGGGCCCTAGGAACCAGTAAAAGTAAGACGTTGTTGGTCCGGGGGAAGCAGTGCAAGACAAAATTTTAAAATTTTGCATTGATAATGCGAGAAAATTAGGTGGTGAAAAATGCATGCCGTATAAAAATTCAAAGGGCTCCGGGTCGGGCCCTATGGGACCCTAGGATGCCAAAGGATTTTAACTAGAATAAAGAAACGGGTGAATAACTAAATGGAATATGTTTCCAAAAGTAAAATCGGAATAAGAGGAGGTAATTTATTAACAATTTATGGTGCAAAGATTTTAAGGGGCCACGGAATTAAGTGGCATGTAGTTGCGTATAAGGTGAATTTTTAGAAGTTTTTATAGTAGTCAGAGGAGGCTAGAAATATGTTAAAGAAAATTACAAGCAATTCCGATCATTTTTAAAGAAGATTCACCAAGGGCCTCAAAAAGGCGATTAATATTCGAAATTGGTGGTGGCTGAAGCCTGAATATATATATATATATTTTTTTTTTTTTTTTTTTTTTTTTTTTTTTTTTGTCGTTCATGCAGTTAGGACCTAAGAAGTTTGTAGAAAAAAAGCTTCTGAATCAATCATTTTTAAGGGAGCTATAATAGAGGGCCCAACAGGGACCAACTGATAGTTAGAAACAGGGCCCGAACATGGAAATATGTTACAATGGCTTAGTGCTCAACTATTTAGATCTATAATTAGTCAAAACTAAGAATAGGGTATGAATTTTTCGTTGGAACAATATTTTAAAGGAATACACAAAAATTGGGTAATGCTTCAAAAAAAGGCCTAGGGCCCCACTAAAAATATGAGGATGTTGATCCTAGGAGAAAAGTCCAAGACTCAACTTAAAAATTATGCACAGAGGAAGTGAGAAAATTGTGGAGTAAAAAATGCATGGCGCACAAAAAGTTCAAGGGACCTGGACTGGGCCCTACGGGACCATACGGTGTCCCAGGGTCTTAATTGGAATATAGAAACGGGGGAACAACTAAATGGAAAATGGTTCCAAAAAGGAAGATCGTATTAAGGGGGGGGGGATTATTAACAATTTATGCTGCAAAAACTTTAAGGGGACGTGTACCTGTCCCCAAGGGGCCAAGGCATAACTGGAGTGTATTTGTGCATACAAATATTTTAATAGATTTTAAAGTAATCGGAGGACGCTACAACTATATTAAAGAAAATTGCATGCGATTCGGATCGTTTTTAAAGAAGTTGCATCAAGTGCCCCAAGAAGGCAATTAATAATCAAAATTGGGGGTAGTTGAAGCCTGATATATATATATATATTTTTTTTTTTGGTCACTCATGTAATATCTGAAGGACCTAAGAAGTTCTAAAAAAAAATCTGAATCGGACCATTTTTTAAGGAAGCTGTAATAGGGGACCAAGAAGAGACCAATTGATAGTTCAAAACATGGACTTGGCATAAAAACATGTTAAAAAGTCTCAGTACTTAGCACTTTAGTTCTTTAATTAGTCAAAATTAAGCATGCGGAAGAATATGAATTATTCGTTAAAGTAATATTTTAAAGAAATGCATAAAAAGGGGGTAAATCTTTAAAGAAGGGCCCTAGGGCCCCAAATAAAATATGAGGTTATCAGGGTGGGAAGAAGAGTGTAAGACTCAACCTTAAAATTATGCTCTGAGAAGATGAGAGAAATAAGGGATTAAAAATGATTAGCGCATAAAATGTCCAAGGGGCCCTGAACGGTGCTACGCACTCCAGAGGTGCCCAGGGCCTTAACTGGAATGTAGAAACGTGAGAATAACAAAATGGGAAAGGGATACCAAAACATGAAGATCCGAATAAAAGGAAGTAATTTATTAAAAATTTATTTGCACAAAAAATTTAAGGGACCCTATATCGGGTTCCAAAGGACCAGGGTCTTAACTGAAAAGTAGAAAGGCGATAATCCCTAAATTGTGATAGGAACCCCAAAACGAAGAGGATTGGATAAAAAACTGGCGAGTTATTAACAATTTAGTGCATAAAAATTTAAAGCGGCCCAGGGGTACTGGCCGTTAAAAAATAGAAAAAAATCTGAGACTCAGATGCATCACGACCTGTATTGGACTATTCAGTTCTAAATTTTCAGACTTCTACGTGCAGTAGTTTTCGTTAGCCACCGCACACGGAAACACACACAGAGGGATTTTTTATTTTATTAGTATACTTCATACGTATATTCATCCATCAATTTGTTATATGTTTAAATAAATATATCACAACATTATGTATGGATGTGAGGAATCATTATTTTAAAAGTATAAATCTTTTGAAATACAAAATATTTCTAAAATTAAAAAAAAAAAATGTCACGTTTGCTATAATTTTTTCCATTTACTTTTATAATAAATTTCATCTTTTAATGATATAAGTGTGAAAACGACGAGTGACACACACACACACACACACACACACACACGAAAAAAAAAAAAAAAAAAAAAAAAAAAAAAAAAAAAAAAAAAAAAAAAAAACGTAAGGAGTTATTTATTACTTGCATGCACCTGTTGTACTTTTCACAATTATTACAAACAAAAAATGCTGAAATTTATATCATTTCATTAAATGCTACATTTAAAGTATATTTCACATACGACAATCATGCTCTAACGAGACAACATGTGTTGCTAAATGTAGCGGACTTTTAGTTCTCACCAGAAAGTTTTAGTTATTACTTTCTTCTATTGAAGATAGAAGAAATTAATGAAATCGAAATTTTTTTTCGATTTCCGGTTTTCGAAGGATTTACACGTTTTAGGGGTCAGAGATTCCGTAAAACATGTTTATAGAAAATGTCTGTCTGTCCGTGTGTCCGTGTTCCGTCTGTCCGTGTGTCCGTGTTCCGTCTGTCCGTCTGTCCGTGTGTCTGTCGCCATTTTACTATCAAAAAGTGTATGAAGTTATGCATAGAATTGAACCAAATTTTTATTTTAAGTTTTTGGCTGCGGCAAGCAGATCTTTCCTGAATTTTGAAAAAAAATCGCCGGTAGGGGGCGCTGTAATTTCGATTTTTGTGCGATTTTGAATATTGTACCATCCAAAAGTGTATGAAGTTATGCATGGATTTGAATCAAACTTTTATTTTAAGTTTTTAGATATGGCAAGTAGGTCCTCCCTGAATTTGGAAAAAATAGCCGGTAGGGGGCGCTGTAACAGCGATTTTTGTTCGATATTGTATATTGTACCATCCAAAAGCGTATGAATTTATGCATAGCATTGATCCAAATTTTTATTTTAAGTTTTTGGCTATGGCAAGCAGATCCTCCCTGAATTTGGAAAAATCGCCGGTAGGGGGCGCTGAAACAGCGATTTTGAATATTGTACCATCCAAAAGTGTATGAAGTTATGCATAGAATTGAACAAAATTTTTATTTTAAGTTTTTGACTATGGCAAGCAGGTCCTCCCGCAATTTGGAAAAAAAATGCCGGTAGGGGACTCTGTAATAGCGATTTTTGTGCGATTTTGAATATTGTACCATCCAAAAGTGTATGAAGTTATACATAGAATTGAGCCAAATATTTTGTGCTTTTTTTTATCATGGCATGAAGGTCCTCCCTGAATTTGGAAAAACTCCGCCGGAAGGGGGCGCTATAATTGCGATGTTTGTGACATTTTCATTAATGTACCATCGAAAATTTTATGAAGGTATGCATAGAATTTAACCAAATTTATTGTGTACTTTTCTGGCTATGGCAAACAAGTCTTCCCTGAATTTGAAAAAAATCTGCCGGAAGGGGGGCGTTGTGATAGCGATGTTTGTGCCATTTTCTTTATTGTACCATCTAAAAGTGTATAAAATTATGTATACAATTGAGCCAAATTTTTTCGTGCATGTTTTTGGTTTTGGCCAACAGGTTCTCCTTGAATTTGGAAATATTGCACGGTAAAGGGGCTCGGTGATAGCGATTTTGTATGCTTTTCTTGATTTTTCGTAGTTCTGTTGTCCATCGGCGGCGCGTGCAGAGGCGGAAACTCGCTTTTTGCTAAGCCGGCTAATCGCAAACATCAGATAAAAACAGAATAAGGAAAAACTATTAATTTTAACAAATATCATGCTATTGATTAACTCGTTTTTAGACCGTTTAATTGACTTAAGCAGATATTTAAGATGAAAATCAAAGTTGGATAGTATTGAACTAATAATATTGAAGTATTAACATGTGTAACTAATTTTTTAAATATTATGTATAAGATAGAAGAAAGTTTTGGGATTAGCACATCCAACTAGTTTTTCATTTAAATAATGTTACATTATTACGTGATTAAAATAGGAAAAATATATTATTCAGAATTCTGTTCAAAAGGGAATTAGTCCCGATATTTTTGGAAGCACTGAACGCGATTGAATTGGTTTTTAATTAAACAGGGCTGAGAGCGTTCCGACCCAAATGGTTGATTTTCACCACTAAATTTTAATAACATTCATTTCTTTATTAAATCTGAGAAATTCTGCCATTAAATAAAGCGAGAAATACAATTAAAATTTAATGGCAGCAAGCAGGCATTTTTGTCGGAGCGCTCTCATCCCTGATTAATTAAAGTGATGAATTAATTCCTATTCTGAATGTTTCTGCTCGTAATTTACGCTATTTTCAATGGAAGTATAGTAATTTTGAAAGCATTAAAATTCCAGTTTAAGTCATAAAATTAAATGCATACTCTAAGTTTTCAACACAAAAACTAAATTTGGTTTGAATAATTTTGTGAGTATTAGGGTAAAGCGCCCTATTTTCGTCCCCCAGTCACTTTTATGCCCTTGGAAGTTTTAATTTTCACTAAAAACCTACCAAATTTGGATTTTAGATAAACTTCCTACCTACGCACATAGAAACATAGGCAAATAGCGTACAAAAAATTCTTAACAATGCGATTTTTTTTTTTTTTTTTCAAAAGTATCTATATACGGCAAAATAATAAAAAATATTCCTAATTTCGTCTACTCAAAAAAACCAATATGCAAAGATTTAACTTATAACTAAATCAAAATTTATTTCTAAATGAGTAAGTAATATAATTTACAGTAAATGAAGGCACAAATAAATGTACTAATTAACAGTTGAAGAATAACATAACGAAACATTAGCTATCCAAATATAAGGAATATATGAATTTTGTATTATTTTATGCTTCTGAGCATGTTTCGTGTGATCAAGTGCACCATTGCATGCATTGAAGCCATTTTTACCATTAGAAAAACGCTTCAAGCAGATAGGACACTCTGCATCATTGCCGCCATCATTATCACCACAAGGAATGTAAACAGAAGAACTTTCGTCATCAGAGTTACTGGGTAGCTCATGTTTGGACATTTTACATGGTTTATCCTACCTCTTTCCATTGAGACTAGTGGAAAAAAAGTGGAAAAAAAACTAGTGGAAAAAAAAAAAAAAATATATATATATATATATATATATATATATATATATATATATATATATATATATTTTTTTTTTTTTTTTTTTTTTTTTTTTTTTTTTTTTTTACGGTGGAGGTTTTTTTTTCGCTTGCGAATATTTCACTTTGTTTTTAATGTGAAGATCCAGTGCTCAATGTTGCTGAACCTCATACTGATGTGATCACCGGTACTTCCCTGATCTGTTAGTGCTGATAGACACAACAACTTGACTGTTTGATGATGGTTGATCAGGCACGCTCGTAGGCTTCATTGAAAAGTTGTCTGATTTGTAATTTCTCAAATTTTCTACCAGGATAGTCTGACAGTGAAATTTCTATTAAAGTAAACATAAACGACGCACATAGAAGTTGCAATTTTGCTGTTGAATGGGGAGGCAAACAGGTGATTATAACACCCTTCTCCCGTGCAAAGCTTTACCCCACTTCTCCCGTGGCACCAACTACAATGATCAAGAGAGACAGTATTTTTTTTTTCCATTTAATAAAAATAAAAGTATTTAAAACAATTTTTTAATGTAAAAAGATTATTTTTGCTTTGATTTTTATTTTAAACTTTTTCATTTGATTGTATTTTTGTTTATTATATTTTTTTATGTTATTTTATATTAAACATTATTTTCATTTTGAATTTTATTGTAAAGTTTTTAACCTTATTTTATTTTATTGTATTATACTCGTTATTTTATTTTATATTAAATTTTATTTTCATTTTGAAATAATTGTCATAAAAACAATTCTTAATTTCGTCACCGGGATGAAAATAAGAACTGCAAGGGGGACGAAGCCACTTCCCAATATGGCGGAGCTTCTGTTTCCGCAAGATGAAATGAGCGTCCTAAAACTCACTGTATGCTACTGTCAGCATCTTACTTACGTAAAATACATGCAATGAATAAGAAATAAATACGTACAGTACAGTAAATAATGTTTTACAAACGACGTAATAAGAACTCATGTCTTCTAAATATAGGAAATTCGGCGTCATTAATATATCTATGCGTCTTGACGTACGAAACTTTCACTGCTGACCGTTTTTACCTTTCTTTCCCTGTGCCTTGCGCGATAAGTGGCGGCACATTCACAGAAATGGAGAAGTAAAGTGTGAGGAAATTAGGGCACTTTACCCTAGTAATGATTTGTGCACAAGTGTTTTTTTTTATGTCAAATATTTGTTTAGAATAGCTCTGCAAAATCAAATCAGGGCAAAAATAGAAATTCATTTTTATTTTTTTCCATTTTTTTAAATCGAATACAATATTCAGTACAAATTACTCAACGATAAAATATGTATTTCTATATTCTTATCTTATACAAATACCATATATCATTATCAGTCGACAGTTTCTGAAAACCTTCTTTTAATGTATGCAATGTTCGTTGTTCTTTAAATAACTTTATTTAAGATTGTATTGCTTGTTTGTTTGGTATATAATTCGATACTGAGCAGCACTTTTTTTTCATATAAAACAAAACAAAAAAGTATTTTGAAATGTATGCTTTAGTTACATCGATATTTTTTAAGAGAATGTATTTATAATAATTTAAGCATTTTTTTTTGTTGTTGTTTATGTCAGGTCGTTTTTCAATGCAGTATAACATGACTTAAATAAAATGACAAAATATAGTAGAGACATTATACTACAATTTCTCATGCGCAACAATATATACATATTTTTTAATTTAATCGTCAGCTATATAGGGTAACACATATAAAAATGTTACTGATGTAACGTAAAATTTCAAAAATATTTAAATAAAATAATGGGCTAAAATTTCGCTGTCTTGCTATATAAACTGAATAATAAGAATATTTCACAAATTGTAAATTTTTTATTAATTTTTTTGCATTTTTACCTTTTTATATCTATAATAGAAAAAAAAGTACTATAATGTATTTTTTTCGATTTCCAGTTTTCGACAGATCTTAGGAGTCACTGATCACGATAAATCATGTTTTTACAAAATGGCTGAATGTCTGTGCATATGCGTGTCCTCACAGTATCATCGAAAAGTATATGAAGTTGTGCACAGAATTGAACTAAATTTTATGTGTACGTTTTTGGCTATGGACACCAGTTTCACGTTCAATAAGGGGATAATCCACCAGAAGGGAACGCTAAAATAGCAATTTTTTGTAATTATTATTATTGTATCACTGAAAGGTGTATAAAGTTAAGCGGGGAATTGCACCAAATATTATTTAAAGGTTTTTGACTATGGCCAGCAGGTCCCACATTATATAGAAATTTCTCGCGGAAAAGGGCGCTTTCATAGCGATTTTTTTTGCCACTTTCATTATTGTATCTTCGAAAATTGTGTTAAGCTATACGTAGAATTGAACCGAAATTCATATAAACAATTTGACTATGTTGAGAAGGACCCCGTTGAATTTGGGGGTATTCCGCCGGAAGGGGGCACAGTAATAGCGATTTTTGCTCCATTTTCATTATTGCACCATCGAAACGTGCACGAAGTTATGCCCAGAATTGAACAAAATTTCAAATACAAATTTTCGACTATCGCAAGCAGCCCACTTGAATTTGGGGATATTCCGCATGAAGTGGGTGCTGTAATATAGATTTTTATGCCCTATCGATTATTGTATCATAGAAAGGTACACGAAGTTATGCTTGAACCAAACTTCATATATATGTTTTTGAGTATCGACGCCAGGTCCCAGTTTAAAATGCACATCTTAAGCTTGAAACGGGCGCTGTATAAACGCTTTTGAATGATATTCTCGAGTTTTGGAGTTCTTTTGTTGATCGGCTACTCTTGTAGTGGCGTGCACTTCGTATCTAGCTAACCCGGTGATTCGCAAATAGTTGACGTACAATAGAATAACGATAAAATTGATTTTATTAAATACTAGCAGACCCACCCGGCGTTGCCCGGAGTTTATAAATAATAACCTTAAACAAATCTTAAGTTTGTATGATTTTATATCTTTGGAAATTCCTATAAATGAATCTAATATCGGAGACCCATTGATTTCCACAACGTCCAGTGTTTTCCCATCAAACCTCTTTCCGAACGAACCTGTAATCTAGATCCCCCTACCTATGGCAGCATTTATCGTAAATGCCCGCACGCGCCGGAGACAATCGAAAACCAATTTGAGGGAGCAAAACGTCGTAGGATTCAAGCCCTCAGAATCAAAAAAAAAAAAAAAAAAAAAAAGAATTCACCAATTAATGTTAGAAAATGTTGGTAACTAAAGTCAAAGATAAAATTTCATAATACAGAAAGTAGACGAATTGTAATCTAAGTTGAAGAAAGCAAATCCCGTTGAAATTGGGTCCTTAAACCTGACGAAATAACGCGCCTTCAAGCGGTAGAAGATGCCTCATCACCTTCTAAATTTTATGAATTACTGTTAACATTAACACGATATTTAATAAACGGATGAAATCCCTTATCTAAAGTTACCTTTAAAGTAACGAGATTTTTAATTTACGGCTGTAGTGAGTAAACGTAAGTTGATGCTGAAAAAGGAGATTAATGTTCGAAAAAAGTTGTAACTGAGATATAAAGACCGGGCTCTAGGGACCAGGGTCTTAACGGGAATGTAGTTCGGTATGAGAGAATTTTTTTGGGGGTTTTAAAGTAGCTGGAAGACGCTAAATCTATGGTAAAAAAAATTGCAATCGATTAGGATAGTTTTTAAAGAAAATGTAACAAAGGCCCAAATAAGACGATTAATATTCAAAATTGGCGCTAGCTGACGCCTGCATTTTTTTTTTTTCGTTCATGTAGTATCTGGAGAACCTAAGAAGTTGTTAGAAAAAAAAAGTTCGCGAATTGGACCATTTTTAAGGGAGCTATAACAGGGAGCCCGAAAGGGCTCAACTGAGAGTTGAGAGCAGGGTCCTAACATGAAAACATGTTTAAATGTTTCAGTACTTTGCGTTTTAGATCTTCAATCAGTCAAAATTAATCTTAGGGTATGATGTAATCATTAGAATAATATTTTAAAGAAATGCGCAAAAATAGGTAAATGCTTAAAAAGTCGCCTTAGAGACCCAATAAAAATATGAGGGTGTTGGTCTAGTGCGAAGAGTCAAAGGCTCAATTTTAAAATTATGCAATGAGAAGGAGAGAAATTTAGGGTGTAAAAAATGCATAGCACAAAAAGTTCAAGGTGACCCGGATCGGGCCGTACAGGAGCTTAAGGCGCACCAGGATCATAACTGGAATATAGAAACTGGAGAATGACTAAATGGAAATATCGTTCCAAAAATGATGATCGGTTTAAGAGGGGCAATTTATTAATAATTTATGGTGCAAAAGCTTCAAGGGGCCTTGTACCGGGCCCCAAGGGGTTAGAGACTTAAGTAGTATGTAGTTTGGTATAAATACACTTTTTTGTAGTTCTTAATGTAATCTGAGGACGCTTGAACCATGGTAAAAAAAATCGCAAGGAATCCGGATCATTTTCAAGGAAGATGCACCAAGGGCTCCAAGAAGACGATTTATATTCAAAATTGGTCTGAAATATTTTTTTGTCGTTCATGTAATAGCTGGAGAACCTAAGATGTTGTTAGAAAAATAATCTAGTGAATCGGACTATTTTTAAGGGAGTTATAACAGGGGGCCCAAAAGGGTTGAACTGATAGTTGAGAACAGGACCCTAACATGAAAACATGTTACAAAGTTTTAGTATAGTGTTTTAGATCATCGATTATTCAAGATTAAGCATAGGGTATTGAATTAATCATTAGAATATAATTTTAAATAAAGATGCCAAAAATTGGGGAAATGCTTATAAAAGGGCCTAGGGCCCCAATAAAAATATGTGAGTGTTGGTCTTAGGAGCAGAGTTCAAGACTCAACTTTAAAATTGAGTACTGCGAAGGTGAGAAAATTAGGGTGTGAAAACAGCATGGCACACAAAAAATTTAAGGGGCCATGAACCGGGCCCTACGGAACCCATGGTCTTAACTGGAATGTAGAAACGGGAGAATGGCTAATTGGAGAAAGTATCCCAAAACTGAAGATCGGGTAAAAATGAAGCAATTTATTAACAATTTAGCGCATATTATAAATTCAAGGGGCTCTGTACTGGGCACCTTGCAAGGCTGTCAGTGTCTAAACTGAATTGTATAAATGAGGCAGAAACTGAAAGGAGAATTCACCCGAAAAACGAAGAGATCGGACATAAAAGAGGCATGTTATTAACAATTTACTGCACTAAAACTTCAAGGGGCCCCGTACTGGTCGCCTTGCAAGGGTGCCAGGGTCTTAACTGAAATGTAAAAATCGGGCAGAAACTGAAAGGAGAATTCACCCCAAAAACGAAGGAAATCGGGTAGAAAAGAGGCATGTTATTAACAATTTACTGCACTAAAACTTCAAGCGGCCCTGTACTGGGCCCCTTGCAAGGGTGCCAGGGTCTTAACTGAAATGTAGAAATTGGGTAAACACTAAAAGCAGAATTCACTCAAAAAACGAAGAAGATCGGAGAGAGAAGAGGCATGTTATTAACATTTTACTGCACTAAAACTTCAATGGGACCAGCGCTGGGCACCTTGCAAGGTTACCAATGTGGAAAATACTAGAAAAGACCAAAAATTATGAAAGCAGTAGACTGAACCCTTTCAGGGGCAGAGGTATGTTTATGAAACCACTTAACTTATATTATTTTACTACATATATTAACTTATATATATATACACACAACTTATTTTACCACTTATTCCCAAGAGCCACAATAGTACCAGAATTTTGCTAAAATCTTTTCTATTTAATTATGTGAAATATAGCATTTTCTTATTTTCAAATAAATTTGGTCGTAAATTTTGGTGCCAGTTTTTTATTTCAACATTTTATTTCTGAAAATACTAATTAAGATCTGAAAGGGGTAAAAGATATCAATGATAAGCTAAATGCTTATGCGTCTTCAAAAGAAGATTGCACTGATCGGAAAACTTTAACAAGGTATGTAGACAAATTTCACCAGGATGAAGACAATTAGATGAAGACAAACTATGTGAGAATTAGAGTTGCAAGGACGAGTGTCAAAAAAACGTACGACAAGCAGGCGAAAAAAAGGCGATACAGTGGCTCTTAAATCTGGACAAATTATTACATGAAACACTATCTAAACGGAACCTATCTCTAGAGGAATACTCTTTTAAAAGTTAATAATTTCTCCTGCTGTACAATCATACCTGCTCAGACAAAATTATATTAAAAAAAAAAATCTCTGAATTCCGTTTGCGTCTAAACAGGATTGTTTAAGCTGCATATTTTCAAAAATATTTTTTATAATAAATTAAGCATATAGCATAATATTAATTTGCTTTTTTTAATCTGATTTTATTTCTCTCCACAAAAATTTCAAAATAAAAGAAATTGGGTCAAGCCTCCCATATAGTGGGCCATCCCTCTTATATGGGTGTAGTCTTGACTCATTATTTCAGATTATTAAATTAAACCACTTTTCAAATTTCTTATATAATTCCTTCATGTAGCAATTTTAATTTGGTAACTTATTGTATATCGAATAAAACGATATATAAAACTTTATACTACGCTCAATATTCAAAATATAATAAAATCACTTTGTAAAAAGTGGATCAAACCTCCCTAATCTCCGCTATGTATGGTATTTCATTATCAACATTTTTGTATATTACATAAAATGTTTTATCGCATTAGATATCACAATCTGGACTTTTTTGCAGTGAACTGGGTAAAATGTTTTTAATAGTTCAAGATCTTTCTTCTTGCTTGATTTTTAAATTCTCAGGCTACAAAATGGGCATGCCGTATAATGTTGGATATGATCCAGCCATAATATTTCGTTAAAATATAAATTTCAACACAAAATTTATGTGTTTTGCTAAAATGAAATTTGTAAAAGGTAATATGTACTATATAGTAGGCAGAACTATAATACTAGGCTGAGCAAAAAGTTCTGGAAAATTTGTGAATGCTGCGTTATTATGCGCAAATTAACAACAAAAGCATCAAGGACTAAGCATCAAATTAGAGACCATCATAGTCTACGATTTTCTATGACATCGTTGTGCCAGATTCCGGATTTGTTGGAAATACGAAGTTTGTCGCCGCACAGTGGAGTATTTGACCCGAAATCCTGGTCAAAAATATTTTTCAATATAAATATAGTCCGATTGGCTTGAAATTCTTATATGTTATTGGGTATCACTAAGGCATGTTTGGTATTGTAATTGAAGTCTACAGCATTTACGGTTCATTTACAGAGACACCCAAAAGAATTCCCTTACATTATGGTCTATGGGGAAAAATCGTTTCCCTGTTTTTTTATGATATCACACTTTCAAACGTTCTGAAATTTATATGCACCACTAAGGTGTTCTAAGGCACATCTTGTAGAATATGGTGTTCATAGAATATATCGTTCATTTACAGGGACACACAAAATAATATGGCTGAAGAATAAATTTAACTATTGAAGTCTATGGCCAATAAATGCTGGAAGTGCGTTTATAGTTGTGATAGGCGTTTTAAAATAGAACATTTTTTTTTAAATATTACTTGTGTGGATGCATTCTATAGATCATATACAGGGCTGCACAAAAGTTCTCAAGTACATTTCCGTTTATTCACGAAAATGGCTGAATGGAAATTTTTAACTGTGCTATGTGTTTCACTGAAGTAACTTTTATCATACTATGAAGTATACATACAAATCCATAGCTTAGTTTAATATTTTATATCTTAAAAGTTGACTAAGTGTAAGTAAGATTTTAAGACTTCACATAATAATGAATATACGTTTTATAAATATTTTGACAATTAAGAAAAATGAGTCGTCATTTAAGAAGAGCACAAAGAAAAAATAAGTTAAATATTAATTTACTTTGTAGATATTTTAAAAATACGCATAAATAACATGTCCATTGAATTACCATTACAGAAGAGAGTTCGGAAGTTGAGCGACTTGTAAACTTAACTATTTACTGCTTTTAAGAGGAAAGTAAATTCTTGATAGGTTTGTCTTATTCACTATTAATGTTTAATTAAATGTATTTAATTCTACTATATAAAAAACTTATTACTTATATTTAATAATGCTTATTACATTTAAATTACATTTAATAATAATTATTGCATTTAATTTATGTTTGATAGTGTTATATTTAATAGTAGGTTCAGTAAAGTAGAGTCTATATAGTATAGATTGCTAGTTTTTTAATTTATTTAATATATTACCAATTTCAAAATGATTCTTCAGAACTCTTCTTCATCTTCTTCGTCACTCTCTTCTTGGCGTTTATCGGTACTACCATCAGACATTGCTGGAAGCAGAAGTTGTAGGGTCTCGCTACTGTATGGCTTGCTCTTTTTAGTTGATAAACGGAGTTATTAGGAAATATGAAGTTGCTTATTTTCACGTACATTGCAAAAAGAAAAAAAAATAAATTTTCTTGGTGTCGTTTGTCGATTTTGGAATGAAAATTATGTATTCCTTTTTAAGGACACCAGCCTCGAAAGGTTTAATTCCCTCCTTTCTCCCCGTATGTTACACACATGAGCCCCAAGAACTAATTAGGGAACCCTTTTTCAATAAATAAATACATACAATTTGAAGACGATCGGATATTTCTATTAAAAGATATCGAGTTGCGTGCGTATGTACGTACCTACATGCGTACATATGTACGTACGTACATACATACAGACATAATATGCAGGTGCAAAAGCTCTCCGGTAATATCCTGTGAGATAAAAACCTGCAATACGACAGTAAGTATATAGTTCTTATCTCTTCAATTCGGTGGCCGCAAAACTGAGCATCTAAATAGTCATCCCGAAAAAAAAAAATTATAAAAAAATGGTAACAATATGCGGAAGATTTTTTTGCAGAAATTGATACTCAAGACTATAACAAATACGATTATAGTTCATGCATGGCGGGCAAAGTGCGGCACATATTTTAAAAGGTTTCGATATGTATAAGTTAGAGAAAAAAAAAACGCTTTAAAAATAACTCTTTTACGCATTTAATGTTTTTTATTATATTAAAAATGAAACTATTTAAATTAACACATACTTTAACACTAAGCTCTGACCTTTGTTAAATACGTCAGCCCTGTTTAGTTTCAAATCAACAATTCATTGAGCCACAAAAAAATTATATTTAAACATAACAACAATGCCAAAAAACAACAGAAAACCACGTCTTCTCAGAAAGAAACATCCTCTTCAGCTGAAGCCAGGAGCCACCGGATATAACCCAGGTTCCTAAAATAGACATAGATCGATGCACCAATTAGTTTGCTATTAAAAAATATTATTTTTACAATTGTTGGCGAAATTTTAATTTTTGCATTTTTGGCCAGGTTTTTGGGTCAAATACTCCACTTTGCGCCGTACCAGCATCTTCAGCCTCATTAATCTCATCCACGGCTTTCAGAATAGTTAGACCTTTTCTCCAATAATGCCCGATCACATACGCAAATCATACTGTTCAACAGGCATTTTGAAGTCGAAATTATTGAATTCCTATAGATATAACACTACTGCTCCTATATACGATAAAAATTCTGGTAACTATTAGATTAAACATTTCCCCGAACTTTTTGCTCAACCTAATAATATAGAAGTGAAAATATCAAAAATATCAAGTGTAGTTAGAGACGACTGCGGTAAAAGTAAATACAATAAATTTGATTAAAGTAATCAAAGTTTAACAAAATGTTCATCTTTAAGAAAAAAATTCTGGAAAAAGATAAAAACCTGTTACGGGTACAAACTGTTGATGTGTAAATTAGGAAGAATTCATTATAAAGAAATGCAGTAGTACTGCTAATGGTAAAATTTCTCTTGAAAATACAGAATGTCTAAGTGAAGAGAGGTACTGTAGAGAGTAATTATGTACAGCTAGTATGCAACCATTAATTAGACTTCTGTTAATTCTTCTATTATTTCTAATTAATCCTTCCATTAATTAGAAACGAGAACGCTAATATAAATCCTATAAAAGAAATCGTTGCAAATTTTCTGCTTGTATTTTCATATATATATATATATATACATATATATATATATATATAGAGAGAGAGAGAGAGAGAGATAGATATATTGTGGTATATGATACATGAAGTAGATATTCTACGTTGTGATTTTGTACTTTTTAAATTTTTGATTATAGCGTTTTTATCTGGCGATAATTTCACTTTCAGAATCGGTTCCAATCGATTACAAAATCGAAAGTATCGCTTTATAAAAAACAATCTAACTAAAATTGAAAAAGTGCAAACGCGCACAAAGAGATTTTCATCACATGTTTCTTATATAAATTAAAATTCCTATTAAAAATATTGAAATGAGTGGGAAACATTTTAAAATAACATTTCCATAGAATTACCATTAGCTTGAGCGTTTCTTCTCGTGACGCGTTTAATTGCCATATGATTAAGATTAGTCGTCAGATTTTCCGGCATTTGTGTTTGTAGCACACTCGGTTAAATGACGCCCTCAATATATAATTTCCGATTTCACAATCGTCGGATAATCCGAAATAAGGCATACTTTAGTTTATCCGACATGCATGTCAATGTCATAATCATAATTAAGGTCCCTAAATTGTAGGACGATATCGATTCCCTGACATACTCTGGTCGCATGAACATCGCATAGTCATAAATCTACACCATATTTTTTTTTTTTTTAAACTTGTAATACTTAAATTATTATTTTACCGTAGGTTTTTACTATAAAAATTTCTTTAATTTCTTTCTTTTTTCAATTTTGAAAATATTTCTAATAAAAATCCATAATATGAAACAAGCATGCTATATAAAGTTACAACCCACGGAGCTTTTCTTTTACATGTTTTCGAAGGCAAATGAAGGATTTTAACATTTCAATTATTTTCATTGATTTTGCATAAACAGAAAAAATAAATGAATAGACAGATCAATGCTAAAGTTTAGTATTTTTACACTTCCCTTTGAAGAGTATTTCAAGGGAACATCAAATATACAGCTCATGAATTATTTATTTTATCATGCAGATAAAGTCGATCTAAGGTTTTTTTATTTATTTATTTTTTTATTTTATTTTTTTTTATTTAAAAATGTGCTTTCACCAAAGAAAAAAAAAATACAAATTCTACATTTATTTTTTTTTTCCAATTTCATTTTTTTTCTTCGACAAAATAACCTCTTTTGTACATTTAAAAAAAAAAAAACTTTTAAACGATTTTAACAAAATAAATCATTTCTACTCCAAGTTTAACTAATTATATATGTAGTCTTTCATTACGTTTAAGCTCCATATTTGCCATTGCTTATAATAAAAATGAATCACTTAAAATTGGAATTTTAACTAAATATTTATGTAGTCTTTTTGTATGCGTAATTTCCTATTTTGCCCGCGCTTTTGAGGGTATGGTGATAAATATTCAAAAAGTTTAAATCGGTAATTTTAAAAGAGGAAAATCAGTATTTTTTAATAGCAAAATATCACAGAAGAAGAGTAAGACGAATTAAAGTGTTTTGTATTTTGTTATTAAATGCACTTTTTTGGGGGGGATGGAATGTTGTGTGAAAGGCATGCCCATAATATATAGTTCTTGTTCCCGTAATGAATGTGGAATAAATATGAAAACAATTCAATGAAATGAATAGTCATTTTTAGATTTTAATACACGAGACAAATGCACCTTATATTTAATAACTAGCATGCTACGGAAACTATGCTACGCTGGCGCATTTTGTATCACACGAAATGGTGAATTCGGCTACGTACTTTAAAGTAACTTGAACCATCACCTGGAAAGACCTATCGCATTTGTTGAATGCGTTACTAACTCCCCTGCGCTATTATATTATCTTATGCATTAGACAATGATCATGCTATTCAGAAGTAACCCATTTATTGTAGATCATTATTGTAGAGTTTAGGATGGAAGGGTAGCCGTTATGATAATCAGAAATTAAAATATACTCTAGTCACCACACTACTAAAAAAAAGGGAGAATTACAATGATTGCAGAGATTGACAATTGAACTTAAATAATGTTGGGATTTTTCATCTTCGCTTGTTAGTTCTTGAACTCCGGGCTTCTACGCTTGTTTCTATATGTGTTTGTGGTAGATTAAATACAATCTCTCTCTACGTTACATTATATTCCATAATATGCGTCTTCTTCTGGCAGGCCTATTACAGTTTTCTGTCTTCGTATTCCAGCAGAGTAAATAGAGTAAAAAATGTAATAGATTCTTTGCACACAAACAAGTTTTGTTTAACTTTCATATTAAAATAAAATTGAATCAAATAAAGACGGATTTTTAAAACGCAATTCGTTAAATAGAATTAAATTAATAGAATTAAATTGTCATTTTCACTTCCGCTTATTTTTATATACCAGATGCAATCATGCAACTATTCACCTGTAAAAACCCTGATAACTGATTCTGATATAAAAAAATATATATAAAATTCATCGAAAAAAATATTCATAATCTTCAGTAATCTAGCCCACAGCCAAGTTTGGCGTTAAACATTAGAAGAGTTTAAACGATATGGTTACAAATGTACCATTGGCAGTTAAAAAATCAAGTTAATTGAGCGCCAAACTAAATTCCATTAAATAGAGACAAATTGCTGTTGACTGAATTATAGATATTTCGTCAGCAAAACACCTTGAGGATGATAAATAAAGTTAGTCATCCGAAATTTTTATTAATAATATTTTTGGTGAACCGTAGATATTTCTCTAATGAGTATAATAAGACTGAGAACTAATAGTCTTATCATTTTAAAGATTACAATTTCCTTTAGTCTTTTGCGTATATAAACACTATAACTGTCAATTTGTCACTTAATTTAGAGCATAGGGCTATGCGTCATCCAAAATTGCTTTATAACCGTTGAAATTTTATCTGAATTTATGTACTGTTTTCTTATCTACGCCAAATTGATAAATCAGCAAATAACTATCCATCGACCTCAATTGGCACTTTAAAGTTTTTTCGTACATTACCAGTATTGCATTATTAGTGATACAAAAATAATTGCAGATGTTAAATGTATAATGATTAATCTTCATTTGACCGTTTGCTTCGTAATGTAAACCATAAATTTAATAACCGTTAAGTACAAATTTCGTGTAATTTTCTGCAATCTGATTCACTGTTCACAGTCCTCTTCAAATATAAAAGAAACTAACAACAATACAGTAAATACGCAAATTTTTATGATGACCTGATTACGGATGATTAGTCCAATATCTATAAAAACCATTCAATAAAGAAGAAAAGATTGTAAAAAGCTATAAAAGAAATGTCTTATTAAAAAGAATTTCGAAAATGTATTTCGGCAAGCAATTTTTAGTGCAAAATGTTTTGTTTTTTTTTATAATAAATAAACCACCAATTGGAAGAAAGGAATAAACTCCACTTTTTTACACATTTATTTTTCTACACTTTTACATCCTTTAGACGTAGCGCTTAATTGTGAGTTCGAATAAAAGAACAAAAACCATTCGCTTCGTATAGATTCATGCGGCCATAAAAATAGTTAACATCAAGGAAGGAAACAAATCATTCCTTTATACCCTTCTTCCAACTATCAACTGTACAAGTATAGAATTAGTGTTTCTTTTTGCCAGTTTATTTTTCGATAAACAGAAACTCATCGCTATTGGTGGGGGACGCGATACTAGCGATCTAATAGCCGCCATTTTAGAGCGCGTTCAGCAGACCTTACCAAAGCTACGAAAGTTACCGACCAATTGCAGGGCAGTATGAAATAAAAATCAAGGCAAATCGTGACGTCAGCTACAATTCGACAATGGCACCAACGGAAGCTATCCTGTTGAACTATAGCTGACGTCACAATTCGCCTTGATATTTATTTCGTACTGCGTTTCAATTGGTCGTTAACATTGCAAGTTTTGTTAAGGCTCCTTAAGGCGGTCTTTTTTGTGTTTATGATTGCATTCGTTTAGCGTCGCGTCGTGGAGATTATTAACCTATAAATTTGATTATTTCATTATTAAAGTTTGAATATGACCAGTGAAATTAGCTGTAACGATTCACCTGATAATGAGTCAGAAGCTGAGACTCCGAAAAAGAAGAAAAGATGTGTTAGAAATGTCCATTTGTAGAAAAAAGAAAAACAGAAGTCACAGCGTCTACTTTGTCAATCTTATATGAGTATAAGTACTGGAAGGTTAGTGTCAGCTAAATCTAACAGCAATATTGAGTGTGTCTGTAAAAAAAAAAAAAAAAAAAAAAAAAAAAAAAAAAAAAAAAAAAAAAAAAAAAAAAAACTGCACTCTGCAGATTAGTAGTGAAGAATAACAGAAGTTGCTTGAATTCATTTACAATGGACGACGGAACACAGCACATATCATATATATGATGAGTCTCATTGAATACGATGTTTAATCGCCGCCGTTCAAAACGCGAAAATCCGAAAAAAATGTGACAATACGTTCTCGTATTTTGCTATGAAAGGAAATGAAAAAAAATAAGTATGCAATCAAGCTTTCTTCCTTTTATACGCTATAAAAAATAAAGCCATTTTTCGCTTTACCTCCCTGAAATCGGTGGAAAATCTACCTGAAGATAAACGAGGGCAGCATCGTATTCGAGGTAATGTCTTAACAAACGAAGCAATTACGGCTATTGATGAACATATCCAGCCATTTCCCCTTAAACAATCTCATTACATCAGCAAAAATATATAATATTTAGGAGCGCTCATAAACGTCAAAATAATGCATGATTTAAAAAAAAAAAAAACCTCCAATACCAATGCGTAAAATACGACTATTTCAGAAAATATTTTAATAATAATCATGGCTACAGATTCGGACAGCTACAAGTAGACGTTTGCTTGACTTGCGAAGAACTAGATGCGTAAATAAAAAGTCCATCTCTCAATGAGAATTCGAAGAGATTGGCGTTTGCGGAAAATACATCTTAAACGTGCAAAAAAGTTTTATAATAAACATAAATAAATTTTGGCCTTGTGTCAGGAAGGAGAAGATGTAGGAGCCATTGTATTTGATTACATGCAAAATCTGCCCATTCATAAGATGCCAGTTCAAGAGATGTTTTATTTAAAAAAAACTATGGCTGTATGTGTTTTGAGTTCACGACTTAAAGATCAACTCACCTTATTTCTAAACTTACCATAAGGGTGAAGCTAAACGGGGCCCAGATTAAGTATGCAGTACATTGTGGAAAACTGTGCAGAACATGGATCCCTCTGGCAAAGAACTACACGTTTTTAGCGATGCTTGCGGGGGGGGGGGGGGGGGGTAAAATAGAAATAAACACCCTTATAAGATTCTTTCTCACTCTTGTGTCAATAAATCGTTTTCAGAAAATATATCAATACTTTCCTGTGTGCGGTCATTCGTTTTTACATTGTAACAGAAATTTCGGGACAGCTAAAAGACTCATCAGGAGAAAGGACAGAATTTACGTTCCAAATGAATATAATAATCTTATTTTGGCAGCAAAAATCAGGGTTTTTTCAGTTAAACACATTACTTCTAACGACATACTTGATTTTAAAAACTCTTAGCAGTGATGTTTCAAGAAATGCTGTAAGTCATTAGACAAGGCAACAACATTCAAGATTTCGCATTGAGTATAGTTCAAGTCATAAATGTTACTTGACATGTTCCGAATTTATCGATGGTTTCATTAAAGCTACATTTTTGATCCAAAAACCTTCTACAAACCCGAAAATTCCAGAAACTGCGGCATATGTTACTAAAATACCCATAAATGAGAAAAAAAAATGAACGTTATACAAAATGCAATCCAATATATTCCTAACGAATTCAAAGATCTTTACGATATTATTCTGACCTGGCTAACTACACGATCCAAAAGTGAAGAAATATATGAATAATAGAGTGTCCTTACGTTTTTTTCTAATAAATAAATAGTTTTTTGTCATTACATTGTTTATTATTTCAAATTATTTTGTATATAGTATATAATAAATTGGAAGAAGGTAATACATCCAAGACATTTACATATACATATATAAATGAATATTATATATTTCAGCCATCTCTAGAAGTAAATAAATCAGAATTTATATCTTCTTCATTATCATTGATATCACATGAGCCTATAAGTTGAAAGTAAAAAGGTTATAAAGTTTTTTTTAATTATATTCATTCTTATTTTTTGGATTTATTCCCTTCTACCAATTGGTGGTTCAAATTTTATTTAGAATAATCTTTAGTTCTTAACATTTGAAGTTATAGTAAAATTTATAAGGGAAATTGGTGATATGTTAAAACAAAGAAATGGACAATATTCGCTGGCCTGAAATCGAGGATCACAATTTTTTTGAAAAAATGACATGATTCCGTAGTGATAAACAAAATAATATTTGAAATTAAAAATTTTCACCATATTTGTAAGTGTGTGTTTTGTAGACATTTACACTAAAATTTAAATATTTGACTCAATTTTTAAAATTTTAAGTGCTATTTATATACTTTACATTTGAATATTTAAAAAATCTCAAAAAATGCTTTCGTACGCTTGGAATACCGCCATTATTGTGAAAAATTGCTCGAATTGATGTCACGTTCATGCATTTTTGGCTTAAAATAAAATTGTTCGACGACAAAAAAAAATAAAAATAATAAAAAAAAATAAACAAACAACGGGTAACTCATAAGTATCATTATTTTTATAATTACATTTGCTAGTTTCTTTTGTAAATCACATCATGGAGGAGAAATAAAATTAAAAGTTAATAAATAAAAGAACAAATCGAAAACAAAAATTTTACTCAGGTATTATTTTATCAAATTTTTATATCTATTTTTCTTATCCTGACGTAAAAGATAAATTGCGAAGTATTGTTTAAAAAGCAATCTTTTGTTTAAATTTGATTTTGCTGGTGCGTTTGCACAGCCTATCAAGTTTTGGCAAACATGCAAACTTTGTTAAAGATAAAAAATATTGTAGATTAATTGAATATTGTTTTTATGTAATATGTATAAATGTATGTGTATTATAGTACTCACATATGAGAGTTGCAGGGTCTTAGACCACACAAGTGGACGGGTTTGCGACCCAAAATTTATTGAAAGGATGCAAATAAAACTCACTGTACAATAAAATGACATTTACAACAAACAATTATTTATTGAGGACAATTTAGGTCGGTCATAAATATCAGCCTTGGCTACAGGAGTTGGGGCACACAGGGCTAAGAGATGGGGGAACTCTACCCAATCCTTAGCAATGTGCATTATATAGAATTAACCAATAATTTGCAATGGTGGGCGAGATCCAAGGCCTGCCGAGATCCAATGACGGACCGCGTCGGAGGAGGGCGGTCCATATGGTCCCCTTTGTACCATTCCATCATAAAAAAGAAGTGAAGGAATTATTATTATTCCATCTGGAGGGCCTCACAGAGAGATGTCATCTTAAAGAAAATCCTGAGGACTAAAAATATATAATGATGCCGAGTTGGCCAAATAGTAGATTTGTGAGTTGAGACAGTGAAGTTTGACGTGACAGACATGAAAAAAAAAATATTTTATGATAAAAATTGTGGAATGATTCCACTGCTAGAACTATAAAAAAAAAAAAAAAAAAAAAAAAAAAAAAAATGCAGTGTTTGATTTCAATGAGACTGTATCCTAACCCATGTGCACGCTCAGGGAGGTAGATTTTGAGAGATCTGGTGACAATGCCATTAAGCGATGGATCACAGGTAGCCTCTATGTTTTTGTATATGTATGTGCGAAGTTTAGTATTGCAAGATAATACAATAGGGCCTGTTTACTCTAAGGAGTTAATTGTCTTAAAGTAATATGTTGTGTAAAAGAACTTCTACCAAAACTTAATGCTTTTAGCCTTTGCTATATCTATAATCCGTTTTTAATTAATGCATGTATATATTGTAAATAAAATAATTGTTAAATGTCACGTAACTTCCTCCACATTATTTCTGTGTATCTAATGTAGATTTATTAATTTTTGCATCAAGTTGAGAGGTATGTATTTATTTATATCTCTCATCGATATGCAGGCGTCAAGCTGCAGTTAGGATTTTAACCTCCTAGTTTTGATAATTTTAAGGTCTAGTGCAGTCTTTTCCAAAAAGTTCAGAGTTCTTCAAAAAATTACACAGCGCTTTGGTTTTATTTAATTTATTATTTAGAGTAATTGTTGATTGTATTTTGTATTATGCAATTTTGCCTAATTACTTTTCCCTCTCAAATAGGGGCTTATATTATCCTAAACATTAATTATTTACCTGCAAATCTAGAAAATCAGGATAAGAAGCGGGAGTTTTACCTGTTGGACCCCACCGTTGTGCTTATATTGCTCCTTAGAGCCGTAACTGGGTAAAAATATGATACTTGCCTAGAACTTCCCAGCAGATTATAAACATAATTGGTAACAGTTTTTACTTTTATTTTTCTAGGTATATAGCAGTTTCAATTTTTTAATCAACGATAATAGTCGACAAAATATAACCAACTGTAACGTTTTTATCCAAAATAAGCGAACTTTCCATCATAATTCTATAACTAATGTGCGTCGAACGATATGTTATAAACTAAAACCTCTCCTGAAACATTATCGATCTAACAGTGCAAATTCCATAAAAATCCATTCAACAGAATTTGAGATATAAGGAGCCGGAACAAAATTTCAATTTGTATTTTATATATATAATAGATATAAAACATTCTGTACTTTATTACTAATCTAACTCTTTTTAAGAATTGTTATTTATTTTTTCTGTATTTCTTAATGGAACTTCATTTTTCTTTCAAGATTTTAATTTTAATGTTTTCATGAAAATTTAATAAAACGATTCAATATATAATGTAAAATAATCCAGTTCAAAAGTTTTGATTTATTCTTCATTGATCTTTTAGAAACGTAGAACTAAAAAACCTTTTTATAATATATTGAAAATTTTTCGTAAATTTGCTGTTTTCTGTGAACAAATTTTCAATGCAAGATCCAAATAACTACTCATGAATTATTCAAGCGCCTCCGGATAAAGAAAATCTATGCATTTTCATACTATTAAAGAGCTCTTGCAAGACGAAAAAAAATTTGGAATATTTCATTTTGAATTTTGCCCAAAGTTTATTTATTTATTTAGTTGATTTTGACTCAACTTCTAATGAAAATAAAATGCAATTTTAAGTATTTTAAATATGCAAATTTAAAAAGTATTATTAATTAAAAAAAATGAAATCAATTAGTAATTTCGGAAATTTAATGATAAATACCGATGTAGTCGTCTAGTAAGTATACATTTCTCATTTGCTTTTAAAACTCCTATTACAGTTTTTAACTTCTATGAAGGTTAATGCAATATATTTTTTAAAAATATATACTATTTACTCATTATGGCTATAAAGCGCAAGACATGGAGCGAGAAAAAAATAATTACTTTCATTATTAAAAAATATGCCAATTACGTTTTGAAGAGTTTTACATGATCTTTAGTGCGTTTTTCTAGAAACCCGATGTGAGTTGAAAAACAGAGCAATGATGGTGAAATGACGGTAAAAAATTATTATCAATATACTTTATTGCATGACATATTTTGGCAGTTACTGTAAACCCTTTATATGTTTTATTGCTTAAAAAAGACCAAATTTTACTATATAGAAATTATCTTATCTTATTTAATTTTATTTTACATTTTATTTCTTAAATGTCCGGTACAAAATGGTAATATAAAATAATTTTTATTTATAATTTAGCGTAAAGTAAATTAAATAATTTAATACTATTTTTTATGTAAAAGAAATCATTATCTTTCAACATTTAAATCTAATGGGTGAAGACATTTCCCCGTAAAAAAAAAATAAAAAAAAAAAACACAATATTTATGCATTAAAACAATTTCGTAGCTTTGCCTTACTTAGCCATTTGATTAAGGGTCATAACCGGTGGCTAATTTTATATTGAATAGTACAAAAATTTAGAAAGAAGATTACTTTCTGGTAAGTGTATCTTGAAAATATTTTAGTATAGTTCTATTTTAGACATTATTTTAAAAAGATATACGAACAGAATTTAAAGAAAATGTCCGAACCGGTAATCGACATTAAAAAAAAAAAAAAATATTTTTTTAGAAAAGGTAATAGTAAAGTAGAACACATTTACACAAAATTTAGTTTATTTTTTTTTAGGAAAAAGATTAAATAACATGAATAAAACAGTGTTATATTTTATCATGTAATTTTTTTTTCTTATTTTTTACGGTTAAGTAAATAATTTTAATATGACTAAGTGGACACATTTTTTGTGACACACTTTATTAAATGACCTCAATATAAAAATTCTTATTCCACTAGTTTAAATGACTCGAAAGAATGATAAGTTTATCCGACATATGTAAAATAAAGATACAATCCCAGTTATCCGATAATTTAAATATTTCGACACATTTTGGTGTCATTAACATCGAATAATAGTGAAGCAACCGTATTTATTAATAACTATTAATTAATCTAATTATTTAGGAATTAGTATTTCTCTTACATCAGAATTTTACTATAAAAAATGTTTGTTACTATTATTTTGGAAAGTATTTCTAATAAAAATGGATAATAATAATAATAGTAAAAAACACGTAAAAAATTACATTTCATGAAAATTTTCTTTGCATTTTCTTGAATGTAAATGAAGGATTTTAACTTTCGAATTTTTTTCATTGATTTAGCATAAACGAATAAGCAAAGACAAAATAGACGGATGGATTCCTAACTTTAGTATTTTTATCTTTTTTTTAAATAATATTTCAAACGAACATGTAATCATCTCATGAATTATATATTAGATAATCCAGATAAAGGGGTATCTAATGCTTTTCTTACAATAAAATGTGCTTTCAGCTTTAAAAAAATAAGTAAAGAACTCTTTAATTTTAAATTGTGTTCAGATTTTGTTTCTTTTTCTGTTCGAAAAAACATTCTATTCATTTATGTTACGTAAGAAATGTTATTAGAGTTTAGCAAAAGAGAATAATTAATATTCGAAATTTTAGTAAATATTTATACGGTATTTCTGAATGTTTAAACTCATTATTTGCTCTTATTAAAAGTTTATGGGTATAAAGCAATAATTTTTAAATTTTTAAATCAGTATATTTCCTCATAAATAGAAAATACCACAAAGGAAGAGAAAGAAGAAGCTTAAGTAATTTGTAATTTTTTAAAAGTATTCTTTTTCATTGAAATGGTGAAAGTATTGTGAAAGAAATGTACATAATATTTAGTGCATTTTCCTAGAAATGAATGACAGATAAATATGAAAACAATTCATTGCTTTAAATAATTATTGACTATCTTTTAATACATTTAACAATTTAAACTTTCTTTATTTTACTACTAAGCTCTTTATTATTATTATTATTATTTTTTTTTTTTTTTTAAGAAATGATTATTTATTTTTCTGTTTTTTTAATGAGATATTATTTTTTTTATGATTTCAATTTTAATATCTTCCCGAAAATTTAATAACACGATACAAGGCAAATATTCAATTCAAAAAAATTAAATCACTTTTATTGATTTTTCACGAATGGAAAACAAAATAAATACCTTTTTAATATATTGGAAATGTTTCGTATTTTTATGTTTCTTTCTGTACAAGATCCAACTATCTGCTCATGAATTAAACAATGCTTTTCCAATAAAGACAGTTAAGACATTTTCATGATATGAAAATGCCCTTGCAAGATGAAGAATAATTTTGCAAAACTTCAGTTTAAATTCTGAACGAAGATTATTTATTTCGTAAATTTATTTCGTATTCGTTTCGAAATTTAAAGCTAAATAATGATATATTCATTTCGTAAGTATACATTTCTCAATTGCCGTTACAAATGTAGTTAATAATATTTTTAAAATAAGAAGGTTAACGTAATAATTTAGTATTTAGAATAAAAAATTGTATTTATTCATTACTTCTAGAAATCGTCATATATGGCCAGAATAAGGGATTTGTATTATTCGAAAATAGGCATGGAATGAAGAATTGAGGACTCATACATCTAATTGAACACGTTGAGTTCCACGTCAATCACTGGTGGCTGACACGGAACTTTCAGTTTAGACCGCGTCAGTCATCGGTGAGTAACACTTATAGATTCTGTAACGGGAAACTTATTTCGTGGCCCAAACGGAAAGACAGAAAAAATAGACTTGGCATTCAACGTGCTAATCTATTTTTCTAAGTAATAGAAGTTAATTGAAAAATAGAGCAATGAGTTAGAAATGGTGGTGAAAAATAGATGATCAATGAATTTATTGCGTGACAAAATTTTGATAATTTTTAGATAACCTTTATATGTTATATTCTTTAAAAATCATAATTATATATGTATATATCTTAGTTCAGTTTAAGTAACATAGACCATTATCAGTTTTTCTACCATTGCTTCAAATTCTTCCATAGAAATATCAGCTCAATGAAATGTAACAGTCCACCGGGTGTGATAAATTCATGAACGGAAAAGGGTTTAACAAAAACACATAGGAATTATGTTATCACAAGAAAATGAATATCGAGAAAAATCGGTTCATAAAAGATGGAATGCTCACTTACAAGCTTACGAAATTAAACTAAAGATTTTAAAGTAAAAGTGCTCTCTCCATTTCTTATTTATTTCATAGGCAAAAGGCCAACCTTAATCTTTGTTGATTTATCTATTTACCAATGAAAAATTATCTGTATATTTTATGTCCCATTAAACATTTCTATTTCCCATGTGATCTATGTTGTAGTAAATTATCATCTTCAATCCCGGCAGAATTTAGAGGGCTCAGCCGTTATCCTAAAAAGAAATCAGTATTCTATGTAAGAACTGGAGTTCTACATTATAATTGAAAGTTTGTTATGTAAATTTCCGTGATTAAGTCTACTAGGGGGTGTGCATATACAGCGTTATCATTTTATTGAGAGAAGGAGTCTGCCGCATGATATCGTAAGATAGCACTAGGGTTAAGAGGGTTTTCTCTTTTGATATCGTTATCATTTGCTTAGTAAAAAAAAATAATAATATTAAAAAAATAAACATTAAAAAATACTTGTATTCAAACATTTTAATTCGTTATTTCTCTCGAATTTAGTGGACGCGATATATGCCAGAAAATACAGTAACTTGTACCTGAAAAAATAATGATTTATTGTTAATTTAATATTTTATTTTATGAGATTAAGCGAAATCTTATGATCCAAAACGAAGTCTGTTAAAAACGCCTTTTTGTAAAGAACGAAAATAATTATCCTTTACTTTAATTCGCAAGAGCGAAATAAGATTTAATTGTTTAAAATCGCATAATTCTTAGTTTTTAATTTGGTAAAGGTCAGGATTGACAACAAAGAAGACATTATAAACTTCCCTTAACAAATGGAATTCCAGATTCCTCATTAACACTAGAACTGCCGGAAATTTTACTAAACTGTTATAAAATTATTTTATACCAGAAATTTTATTTAAAACTATTTAAGTTATTCATTTAACTTATTTCTCCGTGGCACATTTTTAACTTATTTTAGAAAGAAATTTTTGGTGAGAATTGAATTATTTTTATTTGGCAGCGGTCAAAATGACAGCTATGGCGGTTCTAGTGTTAAAGGTACGTGTTTACCTGATAAATAAAGCTATAAATAAAGATTACAGAAATAATTAAAATGTTGTACTTTTTAATTTTCTAATTTACTTTAAAGGTTGCTCATTTTAAGTTTATACTATTAAAAAAGATTATTTAGCAAGCTGAATGAAATTAATTCAGTCAAACTTTCACAACAAAAGATCGAGAGCGCAATTCATGGCACAATATAACAATATTAATATGACAGACATACCTTTAAAATATACTTTAAGAAAATTAATTTACAATACTATACAATAGGGTGAGCCGAAAAAGACTTTTTTTTTCGATTTTCGATGATGGGTGGTGCGCAAAAGTTGCCACTGGTGACACTAAGTTCACGCAAACAAATTGAGATTTTTTTGGACAATTCCTTCATTTGTGCAAATGTCTTGAAATTTTGCTCAAATGCAGAATTTTGAACTTTTTTGGAAAATTGCTGTCAAGACAGCAATTCCGGAAGGAAAGGAGAATGTGGAACAGAAACCAATGAAAACGCAATCAGTCATGATGAGGATAAGGGAGCAAATAGGAGATGGGAGAAACTGCGAAGTGGGACGTTAATTATTTTTGCTCTAAAATATATATATTCTCAGAACATTCAAATAGTGGGAACATTGAAGGAGGCAGTTCGTTTGAATTAGAATTTCAAACAGTGCTTTTAAAAGCAGTCACTCCCTACCATATTCCTTTTCACACCGTTTGCCCGCTTTTAGAACAGGTCTATCATATTTTTGAATTGCGTTAAGAGCTTCATCTGTGGTTCAGGATGCAGAATTTGTGACAACAGGGAAAAAGGATCTCGTCATCAATAAAGACAAGTTCAGGAGATAGAAAAAGAAGATACAGGATGAGGAAGACCTTGAAGAAAAATTACAATCATATTCTTTGAATGCAGCAAAGTTAAAAAGATCTTCATAGAAACAAAAGGGACACGCGGCACAGTCGAGAAAAGTATGAAGAACATAATTTTTTTCGGCTTTATTTGTATCGCTTGTGCCATTTTTTCTATGAAGATCGTTTTATTTTCACTACTATTAAAATTTTGCTTGTATTTTTTATATATCCGGGATCTTTCTTCTAGTGTATCTTCTTTCCAAGTTTTTTTTATGTCTCCTGAACTTGTCTTTGTCGATGGCGATATCCTTATTCCCTTTTGTAACAATTCCTGCATCCTGAAGTACAGATGAAGCTCTTAAAGCAATTTATCTATATGACATACCAGTTCTAAACGCGACGAACGCTGCTTGAGAAAGGGATATGCGTTTTGGAGTGTCTGCTTTTGAAGTCCCTGGTTCAAATTCTGATTCAGACGAACTGTTTGCTTCAAAGTTCCCACTTTTTGAATATTCTGACATTAGTTGTATTTTACAGCAGAAAAATATTGCATTCGTACAATGCATGAACACAATAAAATAGTAATTTTTTTTTATCAATAGTTTATTTAGTGGATTATTTTAACTCATTTTTTTAATTTCAAATTTTGCACCTCAGTCTATGTTTTCAAAAAAAGAATAAATACAATGGTATTAAATAATTTAAAGTCATAATTAATATATTTTTAATAAAATAATTAATATTTTAATATCATAAATAATTAATTTTTTTTTTCGGTGGATTATTTTAAGAAACAATCACCGACACATTATTTGTTTGTAAGGTATCACAGTTTAGTTTATTTTTTGTTAAGAAAACATAATCAATGTGGTTTATTAATTGGAGGTCAAATGTGAAAAATATTTCCGAAAAGAGTGCACATTATTTAGTCCTTGATTCGATACGAAATCATGAATAATAATTACATGATTCATATTAATGAACTAGTAGGCGATAAATTAATAAAATTAACCAAAATTAACACTAAGGTGAGTCATCGGATTAAACATTACATGAGATTAAGTTTAGATAGCTCTAGATTGTTGATCTAGCATGTAAATAATTTGCTTGAAAAAATCATGAAAATTGGGTCATGCTAAGCTTTGTGGCCTTTGAGTTAAAGCTATCACTTTTGCCGATTTTTGCAGGATTTTGTCCATAGAAAAGGAGGCTATATACTTAAATGCAGTTATTACACAAATTCATTAGATCTTCTTTACTAAATGATTTGATCAGCACATATTTTTGAAAAATACCTTTGCACATTACGTTAACGGAAAGAAATATTTAAATTTGCATAATTATATTGTACTTTATTAAAGAAGAAATTCGTAATATTATAATTTATACACACTTACACAGTGCTGCTATGTATTTCTCGATAATACTTCAGTCAGTAGTCCAGTGTTTTTCTGAAGCAAATTCTAGCACATTTTTCTCATACATCAGTCTGTTTCTGAGGCAAATTCTTGCATATTTTTAATACAGAGAAATTTTGCTCTAATGTAACCATCTCTTCTCAGTTCAGCAAAAACTATACCTGCAGCTTCAGTAACACTATTGACGTGCCACGCTTTGGGAATGACATGGAAACCAATTTAAAGTACACTTTTCTGCTGTTTAAATAACTTTATCAATTTCGACATCAATTATTTTAACCATCATGGATGGCTGTGTATTTTATAAGGAATTACCAATTCACAAGATCGTAATACACCAATTCACAAGATCGATCACTAGCACCAAAGATCAAAGTTGGTATTTTTAAAAATTTTGATGTCATCTGTACTTTTCTATGAGGCTTTCTGCCTGGCCAATTTATTTCTTCGAGTAGCCAATTCCCATATTTCTTTTCTTTCATACACCAACGTTTTCAGTAATTTTTTCTCTGGACGGGCAAAAAATGCATTGCGTTGTATGCATTATCAAAAACTAATAACAGAGCATCAGGAAGAAAACGGGACAAACGAATCATTTTCAACAAAAGTCTTGTTCCCATCAGACATTGAGGTTCCATTTTGATTGAAAACCAGACAGGACTATAAACTTTAATAATGTAAGCAACAAGTAACTCAATTTCCATGGATGTGGTTTCAGTTGAGACATAGAAACGAAATATTCGATTTGGTGTGGTTAACCATCTAGAATCTACCATTGCGCTAGTTCAAGTTTCTCCAAACTTTCTGAAACATGTCCTTTCTCTGCTGCTTTGCAAAGATCAAATAGATATTTTTAATACTTCGTTACGTACAGCACATTTGTATTCTTTAAACCACCAGGTACATTTTTCGACCTCGCTTTAAACTTAACAACAGGCTGCATGTTATACTGTGTGAGTGATTTACCCAGAGCTTCAGTAAATGCAGTAGAACCAGTAGTAGTACCATCAAATTGCATAAATAAGTATCTTAAGGTAAATCATTAAAATGAAAAATATATATTAACCACTGTACTGTATGACCAAATGTAATTCCAGCATTCTTATCACACATCCCTTGGAATCTCTGTTATCATTAGTGTAATCTGCTCCGACTGCCGTTATGTTCTCCATAGAAAAATTGTTCTCCTACAGAAAGTCTACTGTTGAATTTCTAGTATTTGCAACTGATGAATTTGATGGAATGACATGCCCTAAAAAGATAATTCTGGCTTCCTCTACGAACGTAATATCTGAACGTAATATCAATGTTCTTCAGTTAAGCTGCCTTTGGAAATTACTAAAAGTGAACGCATGGTATAATCTTCTCTTCCATAAAAAAAAGTCACACAGGACTTTAAATAGATAATGAGGACTTTGCTTCATGAGATAAGTGTATTCGCAATTTCTCTCTTTGAAGCGTAAGTTTTGTACGATCTATCAATGATGTTTTATCATATTCTTTTATTATTCCACAATCAGTAAGATATTCTGTGGCAATTGCATTTAAATCCTATATCTACCGCACTATTTTGCATCAGTTTAGAATCTAATGTAATTTCTTTGAGAGTGATGTTCTTATAAATCAAAATCTGACAAAGGTTTTGTAGAAACATTACCTTCATTGATAGAATCTAATAAATCTCGTCGATTATCAGAATTTTTCATATCATTGTATACATCCATTTCAGTTTCTGGTTCACTTTCAGTATCAAAACTTTCCTCTTGACAAAGATGCTCACAGTATTTCTGCCTTTTCGAAGCTCTCTCTCTCATCTTCAAAGTGGAGAAGTTGTCGATTTGTTGAAATGGCTTTGTTTACAACTTTTTCAATATATATAATTATATTTACGCACATCTACTACAAACTAGCTAAATTTCAGTATATTCTACAGTCAGTATAATTCACAATGCAGCCATCTTGTGTTTCTTAAATTTTTGCCTTTCTGTATGGAACTTGGTATGAAATATGTAGCTCTGGGTGAATCTCTGGGAAGTGACCCGAGTGTCACCTTGATCATTTTCATTTCCGGTCATACCGAAGCCCCTATATATATTTTTTTAAATATTGAAAGTTAGAGCACGTTAATGATAAAAACGATATACTTCTCGGGTATATTGAATATCACATTTAATTTTTGAGTCAGCTGTATCACTTCCGGTAACACAGATGTACAGAGACATAAATTTTACAATGGTCAGCTACCCTAAATATGACACAGAAAACCATCTGTCGAAATGTCTTCCGTAACTGAGATATAAGCATTTTTTTATAATTATGGGGCTTATTTCAAGTGAATACTCTGTATAATATTGAAATGTTTGTGCCCCAAAACAATATTTTTTTTTTTCAAGAATTACGTTTGTCCAGTAATACGTAAATATAGGAACAACTTTTCCGCACTATCGAAAAAAAATTATGTTTTTGGGATGACCCACTCTAGTAAACACCTCCAAGTACATTAATGTTTTGTGTACTTGTACATATGCATATAAAATAAAATAAACCGTGTGCCCCATAAATTTGTTAACATTTGAGAAATTCACAAAAAGAAGGAATCGGTTTAAATGCGGAAAAAATATTCTCATGTAAAGGTTTTTTTTTTTTTTTTTTTTTTTTTTTTTTTGTTAAAGAAAAATATTAATGAAAAATTTAATTAATAGCAGGCGCTTTGCTCACTTCAATTACTCAAAATATGCAAAGAGCACACTTATAAAATGCAAAGTGCACGTTTAATAGTCTATTTAGAATTTTTTCTGTTACCGATGCAAAGATACATTTTTCAATGTGGCGTTGACGTTGGTAGATAAGGGACACAGGTCAAGCTGTTTTATCTTAGGCAGAAATAGCCTATCGTCGCTTTACGACGATTTCGGACATAGAAAGCAATGAAGAAAGGAAAGGTCCAATATCTCATCCTAGGTTTCTCTCCCCCGTTTCACCGTTAAAAAAAAAAAAAAAAAAAAAAAAAAAAAAAAAAAAAAAAAAAAAAACATTTATTTGCTGGATACATCTGTATATGTTACATGCCTCAGTTATCGCTGTAAACACTAGTTTTCAATGCGTGATTCCTTTGCGAGCACGTAGAATGTTCCCTGTTATGAGCTTGTAAATATTTCCATGCATATAAACATAATTTTCTATGATTTTTTGTAATTTGAACGTACAAGCACACTGTATTTAAAAATATTCCCTTTTTTTTCTCTGTAACAAAAAAAGAAAAAGAAAAAAAAACAGATCCCCTGCAGGAGAATAATTTTATCGAAAACCACATCCAAATAATAAAATAATTTCATGTTTTATGAATTTCGAAATGTCAGAAAAAATATTCGTCACCCGGTATTAGTAATTGTTTAATTAATAACTGCATGATCCCATTGTTACTTAAATTCCCGCGTTGTGTTTGCTTTATGGCGAAAATTGTATCGAACTTAATGCACGAGTTACATCCATGTCCCTACCGAACATGAAAATTGTATTCATCCTGATTCGACTGTAAAAGTTCAATTTTTATTTTAAGAATGTGTTTTATAAGAATTTCACATGCAAATGCATAAGAATTTCACATGCAAATGTATAAGAATTTCACATGCAAATAATGGCTTCAAGTGGCTTCAATAGCATGTGGAAATAAAATTTTAAGTTAGCCTTCACTGATGGTCGAAGGAAATATTCAGAAAGATTAAGGTTTCATCATTTACCCTTCAGCGTTTTCCCTTCCAGTACTGAGGACTGAAAATGGAAAACGTTGAAAATACCAAAAAATCTAAAATATTATTATTTACGATAAAATGCTTAAAGGCCATGCCTATCAAGCAGGAGAATCTGTGAAGTGCCGAACCTAGAGGAAATAGTCCAAAAAAGAGTAAAAAACTATCGTTTGTTGAATGTACTATACAAAGTGAAGTGCAGGACGTTGAAGTGTCAGTGATAAGATGCGTGGCGATTGCTGACCATTACACAAGTTGATCAAGATGTTATTGTTTATTTCAATGGGATATGTTTAAGCGAGGGGAAAAATAATGAATATATAATATAAAATAAATTTTATAAATTATAACATTAGGTATTTAAGAATTACACGAGAGGAAGTTAGGATTCTATATTTTAAAGTGTTGAACTAAGAGCCCAAAAGGAGTGAAGTGGAAAACGCTGTAAGTACCAGAAGTAGGAGTTTTTCGTTTTTCGATCTCTTGGAAAAAATTCCCTTTTGGGCTTTCAGCGCTTTACATTTTTAGTCTTTAACAGTTAAAATGTTTGCGTGTTCAATTAACCTATCAGGGACAGCGAACCTATGGCTCGCGTGCCAAACTTGGCACGCGATAGAATATTTTAGGCACGGCGTTTATTGAAATCCTAAAACAAAATAGAATTAAGTTAATCAAAACACCCAAACTGATACAAGCTGGGGTTTTCTTTCTTTTCTTTTTTTTTATTGGAAAGAAACTAATTTAATTTCTAAATTATTTCAGTGTTGTCTCAGTAAGTTATCAAATTAAGAGAAGGTTCGGATAATATCAAAAAGAAACATATCAGGCATTATAAGTTAAACTTCTAGTGATGAAACTAAAGTGATTTTGTATAAAATATGTAATTTTCACAATTGTTCGCTTCATATTTATTCCTGCGGGTCATTATTTTCGGAAATGATACGAAAATCTAAAACATTAGAAACCCAAACCACTTGTTAGATAACTCGAATACAGCTTGCATCCTATTAAAAGTAAGTAGGTTGAACACAATATTAATAAGAATAACCGATAACGAATTCACCATTTTATTACTTTATAATATATATTAGCCTAATTATTAGATGTATATTGTCCCATATTTTTAAATCCCAATGAATAAAAATCCAGAAATTTTGATCCTCTAAATTATTTTTTGGTGCTTGACACGTCATGGTCACGTAAAATCTTTTTTTGAATAGCGTTGTACACGCGGATGTAAAAAGGTTCGCTGACCCTGACCTGTATAGTAATTTTAAAGAATTTGTTGCGAATTGAAATGAAGACATTTTAGTCAATATGTAAGCCCAAAATTTATATGTTATTTTTAGATACATTGTGTGGTGTGATTTATTTTATATCACGGCGTATATTTCGGAGAAACAGAATGCCCTTCAGTCAAGTAGTGTAGGTAGTATAGACGTCGAAAATTTATTCGTCCTAATGTTAAATTCATATTTAATCGTTCTAAATCAGACTGAAATTCGTTTTTTTTTTTTTTTTTTTTTTTTTTTTTTTTTTTTTTTTTTGAATACCTTAAAATATATGTGGTAAAATGACCTGTGAATTTAGATTAACATTTGTCAACTCTATACGTCAAATTCTGTTTAAAAAATTATATGTTATATATTCGCATACATCCAAAAACGCATTTCGAAAAACTTGTATGTTGAAATTAATTTATGGAGACAATAATTGAAATCGAAGCATTCTTAAATAGAAATCAATTTCTATAAGCTCCAAATATGTGAATCGAAAATTATAGTTCATTTTGTAGAGTAGCGTTTGATCAAATGAATTTCAAATTAGTTAACCCATTAATGCCGAGTTTATTTTACACATTTTTAATACCTCGGTACCATTTGACACCAGTTTTCCCATATTGTAAATTTTAACTTATTTAACCTTTCAAAGTTTGAGATTAAGTAATATGAAAATTTCTTTACTAAAATACTGGTTTTCATATTTAAAATTTTCGTATTTCTTAAATGGCAGATTTTCGTACCAACCGGCATTAATGAGTTAATAATAAACCTTCAACGGTCTAATCTCCCTGACCCAATTATTGCGATAAATATAAACGATGACGCCAAAAGTAGGTGTTAATGAAACAAAGTTTGTTATACTTTCAATATGCATAGGACATCCCAAGCAAAATTTAACTATAGACATCCTTAGTAATCATTATTAGTAATAGATTGATACCATTGACAACTAATTATACATTTTTATCATGCTTTGTCAAAGAGTTGGTAAAAATGTGTCTTTTTTTTAAAAATCATTTTTGCTTTGTCAAAGGGCCTTTGAATATTAATTTGAACGAATATTTAAAAGTCATTGTTTAAAAAGTAGTAACATGAAAAACATACCTTTTGAATATATATTTTATCGATGTGCAAGCCATTTATAATATATGTTATGGTCGAAAGAAAACAGTATTAGAAATATATAAGTGTGTGTGCAAAAAAAATGCATTAGCACTTTATCCGGGTGTGTTTGATCATTACATTTGGCAATCACAATCTATCAATATTAATTATTGATTTTTTTTTTATTAGATGTTAAAATAATATTTTGTGATTAAATGAAGCGTCGATAACTATTCTGAATATATATATATATATATATATATATATATATATATATATATATATATACGAAAATTTCCCATTTTTACTTGACACCAGCTCTAGTTATTTGCAAAAGTAACAAAAGTAACACTGCGTTTATGTGCCTTCAAGGAAAAACATCAGTGCATTTAAAATGCAAATACGCACAAAGTTCCAATTTTTCCAAAGCAAATGCTGATGGCGTAGCTGTGCAAAATTCAATAAAACCTCATGAATTATTTACTTTTGAATTTTAAATAAATTAGCTTGTTTTCAAAGCTCATTCAACATAAATGTGCCTGAATATTTAGCGGATAGTCTTTTAGAATTATTATTTGTTTCTCTACTTACCAAATTTAAATGTAAACACTTATGCGTTTGTTATATGCAGAACTTTCTTATAATTACTAAATGTGAAGAAAATTCACATTTTTTATTAAAGATTTCAGTTGGAATTATTTTGAGAAATTCACTTTTTTTCCGTTAAACGTTTTTGTTGGAATTATTTGCGATTTTTCTGCTGTATTATATTGTTTCATAACGAATATAATCAATGCTTTTAAGGATAATTTTATAAATTTTAATTTTATTAAATGGAAAAATAAATAATAATTTGCGTTTGGCTAACTAATATTTAATCCCACATACTTTACATAATCTGACTTTTGCTTATTCAATGAAATTATTTAACAAAAAATTATACTAACAAAAAATGATACATAGTTTTTCTTTTCTTTTTCGTAATCAAAAAAAAAAAAAAAAATACTCATTTTAAAGCTAAAATGTGCATAAAAAATGCGTACCTAAATTCTCAAAAGAAGAAGCATTAATTAATTCTATCCTATTACGTGTTTCAGTTGTCGGTTACTAAAATCATATCGCATAACAAAAAGTAAAAAGCTAATATTTTTTTTCAAAGATTTCATATTTTGGGAAGAAATATATAATGCTTTTTTTTTAGACTTTTTCTGTCTGGGATTTCTTTGTCATTTCTGATTTCAAAGTGTATTTAAAGAGAATAGATTATTGGAAAACTTATTATTTTGAATACCTACTTTAAGTTATTAGACAACTGTGTAGATAATAGTTTTAGTGTGAATATTAAGTTATGCCTTAATCATGGATCTACGTGAGTAAATTTAATTTCCATTTTTAAACTCACTTAATTTTAAGTAACATTTATGAAACGTAATCACTTTAATTGGTATCGTGTTACTTATATTTAATGTAATATTGTTGATTTAATAAAATGATTGGTTGATTATCTTAAAAATCAACTCAGAAGTATAATCAATCATACAGTTTATTATTTTAAAATCAAATAAATAAAAATAGAAAATATGAGATATTATTTTAAATTTATGATATTTGCGATTGAATGATTTTTAACACGAACAAAACTGTATTACAGTATTATCGACCACATGTATACAATTTGAAATTAAAATTTTTAAAAGAAGCTTACGCGTAACTTACGCGTCATTTGTCAACCTAGTTGTGGGCTAACGAACTAGTATCTTTTTTCTTCCTAATTGATAAACTGCATCTACTTATCGCCTTTTTTCATAGCTGAATAAGCACTTTTAAGAAAGTTACAGTATTAACTTTGAGAAAAATTAATTCTATATTTTTGTGTGATATTAATTTATATTTTTATTTAGAAGCTTATTCTTTTTCGCATTATTATTTTATTTTATTTCAATGCAAATTTTTATAGTTTTTAATATCTTATGTGATCTATGGAGTTTTCTATCGCAAATTAATAGAATATTTTATAGTTTTGGAATTAATTGTCTTTAGTAATAATTTTCTCAAAATAAATAAAAAATACATTAACATAAAAGAAAAAGGAATAAAATTGTGAACTATAACATAGGATATTTTTAAGAATCTGACGAATCAGAGCTATTAGAAACATTTTAGATCACGAATCAATCACGAATGCAGACTCTTATAATATACTTCTTTTATCATACAAACAAGAATGCCATTACCATGTAAGTGTGTAATGAAGTTAACTGAAATATATTCAATGGTTTTCATTACTTTTATATTTAGTAAATATTGTCAAATCAAACATTACATATCTTATGAAGAAATGTGTGTTTAAATTTTACACGAATTTAGTCTTTAGTGTTTATTGATAACTGAAATATTTTAAATAAAAGTTTAAATAAATTTAATAATTCTCCCTTTCTATGCCTTTCAATCACTTAAATATGATTTTTCAATTGAAATGAAAAATATACATATTATGATTTTTCATTTTTGTCCAATGGTTTCTAAATATTCTTGCAAATGCGGTTTACAGTATGTGAAAAGGATTTTATAATTCAAAACAATTTATATTGTCAATAAAGTTTGAAAATTAATATATCTCTAAATTTGGACTATGCTCATTTTCATACAGTTTTTAAAAAATTGGGATTTTTCCTTCACTTTGTGTTGTAATTTAACAAACACCGACGCTGTGAAATCGAATTCAAGCAACAAGTGATGTACAAATCGAATTATTTCTGTCGCGTGCACCGCACAGCAAATAGCAACGCGACTTTCCTTAGACATGAGAAATTTTACAGCACTTTTAAAGACAGTATTTTCTGAATTTTACATCAACTTTTTTGCAAGCCGTGGTCCAGCATATATTGTAAAATACAGAATTGTTTTTTACAGTGTAATAGCCCTTTGATGCGTAAAATTTATGCGGCGTACAATCACGTTTTCGCGGCGTACAAACACGTTTTCAGTCTATACGGAAGTAGCATAAAAGCAAAATATTATTTAAACAAATATTTTGGTCAAAAAATGTTTGCTAAAAAAATATTTAACTGAAAAGTATATTCATGTGGAAGATTTTCGTGGGCTACACTTTATTTCCAGGTGAATGTACCCGGCGCTAGAATCGCGCGAGAAAAAAGAAAACTATTTTGAGATAAAAAAGAAGAACGCTGCTTGGAGAATATCGAGAAAAGGAACGTAAATGGTAAACAGTACATATGAGCTAACCGTCTTCATAAAGTGCATTATCTATGGAGTGGAGTCTCACCCACATACATTTATACTTCAGAAGGTAATATTAATATTATGCTGTTGTACATATGTTTCTCCGTGTCTATATTGAAAGCTAATGCAATTGTATTTTGCACATGGTTCGTTTTATTTTTGATGTTGTAAGTTCAAAAAAATAAATAAGTAATCCTCATATAAAATCTACAATTTTAGTTTTTTACTTATTTAGAGAAATATAAGTGCTAGTTTTTTTTTTTAAAAAATGCGGACATAACAAACTACTTACGAATTTCTTTAGTTACAAGAGCCCAGAACAAAGCTATTTAAATAAGTTTTAATAAGACAAATGTTAGAGAATTAAGCAGTTACATTCCAGAATAGTATGTCTGGATTATAAAGTTTAAGGAAAAATGCACAAATTTTAATGAAATGTATGGAAATAGTATAACCATTATAAATCTGATGTTAGTATTATGCAGATAGAAACGGTACTATCTAACACTTTCTTCTTGATTTTATGCAAATGAGTTTTGGAAAACAATGATAAAAATATTGTAATTTAATAGATTAGAACGACCATTTGAAATTTTTTAAATAATCGAATAAATAAAAATCGAAAGCAGTTCCACCAAATCCTCCACAGATCGCGACAAATCACCTTCGTAAATAAATTTAACCGAAAAAATCTAAATTTCGTCCACCAAATTCCGTCGCATCCTCTTCAACAACAGATCCCAAAGATGAAACTTCAGACGACCAAAACCTTCATCGATAAACTCTCCAAGTCCCGTTTCGAGAAGAAAATCAGTTTACAAATCGAAAGCAGTTCCGCCGAATCATCCACTCATTTTTTCCCGGTTAGAATTGACCGATTGTAAAACACCGTGGCTAGTGGATAAAAGCCCCTCGAGACATTTTACTATCAATCGATTAAGCATTAGATTGTTTCCTTTTTCGCGTTCGTCTTTTATTCTGTAATCGGTTTTTATGGGCTACATAATCAGTTGAAAACCTCGATTTTCATGTCTACACAATGAGTTGAAGACTTCGATTTTTGCTTTGCAAGACGATTTTCATTTCAGCGTCGCTCTTCGATATCTGATAATTTGCGCCTACCCATTTTGTAACTTTTTCAATTTTTAACGATTTTATGCCTTTCGATTACCCATTCAAACAATTTTTTACGATTTAATGCCTTTCTATTACCAATTCAAATAAAAATTCTTCTAAAATTAAAGAACATCGTTGAATTTCGTTAAAAAAAAATAAAATGCGAGCATCATCTGGCCCCATCCTCGACCGAAAACAACAACCATTTGAAAATGGTTAAAAAATTGTCCGAGGAGAATTATTCATGTTTCGTTATTCTCCCTACGAAAAATTTGAGGCCCAAGTCCTAGGAGCTTTGTAAACTCTAATTCATTTATAGTATATTGACATCATAGCTGCATGCTTTCTGTATTCTAATTACACTGGTCGACACCAAAATCCTCTCTGTAAAAATAATACTTGATTCTCATAGATTTCACTCTGCTAAATAAAAATATAGTCACGAAATTACTGTATCACGTACCATTCTTTTGGTAGGAGGGTTTGCTCTAAAAATTAAGGTATTTTATATCTTGCTAAAACATAAGTGGAAATTTTGTAAACCATGAAATGTAGATAATAATATGTAAATTATATGCAAATAAATGTATAAATATGATTATCCGAGTGGCAGCGGCATTAAAAATGAAAATAGATTATATGATAATACATAGTATATTCGGACATGAAAGGTGGGGAGAGATAGAAAATGCACGATACAAGTACCAATAAACTAGATTTTTCTCTATTTTTTCAATTTGATAAGATAGTGAAAGCTTCTTTTTCATGATTTCAATTTTATCTAAGGATCGCAAATTAATATAATAATCTTTCACTATTTGATATTATTATAAAGCTGTTTCTCGGAAAAATGGTTCGTGCTGGAGCAATTTGGATAACATAACGTCGACTCAGACCAACAGTAGGACATCTAGTAATAATCGAAAATGAGATGTCTGATTTACTGCTATGTAAAACTGTGTCTACATCTAGTGGAATAGTAGGGAATTTTTATAAAATACATCTGAGATATAGTACTAAACATAAGTTTGCGTTGAAGTTGTTCCACTAGATGCAAACACGGTTATTCATAGTAGTAAGTCAGACATCACATTTTTTATTATGACTAGCTAATTACTAGGTTGTTTAACCGTTGCTCTGAGGCGTTGTTATATAGAATTAGGAATAATAGATGTCTACACTTTACATATTTATTTTGCAGGAAGGAAAAAATGTATTTTTCTTTTGGCGGGCAGTGTTATTTAATACACTGTAAAGAATTTCATATATTTCATAATGTAAGAAAATATAACAACAAACGAAATTATTCAATAATCTCTACCGGTCAACTCGTGATTCCGAAAAGGGTTCTTTATCCTTAGAAATGTTAGAAAGTTAAATAATTTCGTTAATTAAAAAAGAATATATAAAAATAAAGTTCTTCTTTCTGCTACTGATTTTCAATACGGTTTCAAATGGTTTTGTAGAGCATTATTTAGTTTTCCCTAATATTAATATAGATCTTTAAGATTCTATTAATTATCTATCTATCTGTCTATCTATCTATCTATCTATCTATATATATATATATATATATTACGCCATCGTATGTGGCACAGAAATTGCGATTATTTGTTAATTGTTTAATGGCAACGCTCGAATGAAACGCATCTCATTGGTTAATGGACAGCATTTAATGCATCACGATACCTATAAGTGGTTACCATAAAGGGGACCCTGTTCTGCTGCCAAATGCCGCCAAATTTGTTGCCAACTTGCATTTATTTACATTTATTTTTCTACTTACATTTATTTTTCATATAATGAAAAATATGTGATACAAACAAAAATAAAACGTTTCTAAAAATTATTGGCATGCAAAGAAACTTAATTTTTTAAAAGACTTATTAAATGTCGAAAATATATTTGTTTCAGAGGTTTCGCAACATAAAGATGTATTTTCGGTACCGTGGGTTCGTTCAAGTGAGAGATTATTATATATATATTTTTTTTTCTTTTGTGGATATGTTATCTTCTCGTAGATTAAAAGACATTTGCTTTTCTTTTACAGGACATATATGATGTGAAAAGCCATTTAACTGCCTTCCGTGAATGTACGAAATGATTAAATTCATGGTCCATTTTTTAGTCCACTTTCGGAATCTCAGAGGAATATCATTTGGTTTTGCATCGCTTGTCTGGTGAATGATCGAATTTAAAGAGAAGATGTCTATCAATATAACCATGTTTCAATATAGTTCCTCTTTATCTTTTTTCTTTCTTTCTTTCATTTTTTGTTTTTGTTTTGTCGTTCAGCATTTTTCTAAAAAAGTAAATGTTACGTAATTTTTTTCAATAAAATAATTGCTATAAAAATTGGGCATTTTATTTATGAAAAATGAAGTTGTCAACGCGGTTTCTTTATAAAGATCATTTTATTTGAGTGTTTATTATACAGTTAGTGCATGTGTATGCACTATAATTTATAAAAACGATTTAAAAAGTACATAAACAAATCTTATTTTAATGAAATTTAAGTTTGTTGTTTCATTAAACGCTCAGAAAAAACCAAAGCATTGTATAGTCTTACTCCATAACAATTTCGAACATTTTTTTTTTCCCTTTAATAAAGGAAAAATATATTTCTCATAAAATATGCCCATTATGCATATTTACAACTTGGGATATATCCTTCGTAACTAAATCTTTAGGCAGTATTTTAAAACGCTTAATATAATTTTGAAATTATCAAGAGAAATTTAATTAAAGTACATTGTTGTTCCTTAATTTACATATGCTGAAGAATTAAACAAAACCTTTTAACATATGATACGATAATCTGTTTTTTTACAACTATATATTTATTTTTTTCAGTTAATAGGCATTCTACACAAGGGAACAGCCAATTGAAAATTTGAAATATGATAACAAAAGTACTTAATAAATATATCACTTTTTCTATGTCTCTAAGATTTCATTACATCCGACTCACAACATTAAAAGGAATAATGATTATTCATAAAACAATATTCCTATAAATTATATATATCCATATATATATATATTTATATATATATGATTATATATAAGTATATATATATATATATATATATATATATATATATATATATACATATATGATTATCATAATTTATTATAGTTTAGTTATTTTATTCAGAATACTATAAGTATTTCTCGAAAGTAAAATATGCTCATTGTTAACATTAATAAAAAATATAATAAACACAGATTTCAGCATCTTTGGAAGAATATAATAGAAAAGCATCCAAGCGATTAAAATGAAAACAATTGACTAATTTCCGAATGTGTGTAATTTATTTATACTAACAAATGTGTCTGATATTTTAAATAATCGTGTTTTTTCACAATGTTCTATAAACATGTCATTCCATAAATGTTAATATTTAATGATTTTCAAATAATTATTCAAGATAAAATCATCACAAATTTACATGCTTCTAAATCTCAAAAGGATATCATACTGTAGAATGAATGTAATTAGGCATATATAGGCATGTATAACCTTATTGGTTTTCATTAAACTACTTTTTTCCCTTGTTAAAAATGTTCTCTTCAAAAAGTATAAATATATATTTTTTAAAGTTGGTATGTTTTGAATAGCAATATTTTAGTGTGCCAAATAATAAAATTGACTGTATTTTCTATTCATCTATAAAAAAATTTAAAGATTGTAAAAAAATACTCTTTAACCACTTCACCGGTTGCCCCGAGATAACTCGGGGGTAAAAGCACTGTTTCCCCATATTTGTCGCCGGTGAAGTGATTAATTCGTAACTTAAAATGTAATTATTTTAAGACCTTTTCAGTTATTAGTTAGCAAAAATAATTGATGATGTTTAATCGCTAACAAAATGACTATTTTTGAAAGATTGACTAAAGTAGGTTTATTTTCTTGTCTGTAGATTTATCATGTTTAAGAATTATTTCTAAACACAAGGAGTAATTTAAGATACTTCTATTTGAATAATAAGATATTTCTTCAATTTGATATAATGATTGTGGATATGAAGACGAACCTCAATGGCGCGTAGTAACAAGCTGCCCTCAGACATGACACACCTGATGGATAGTATTCTCGTGACGTCACAGTGGAATCACGTAGTGTGAAAATAGCGGCTAGTTCCTTTATTTACCTTATTTCGCCATTTGATGCAGCAGAAATACAGGTTAATGCATGCATAAAATGCTTCAGATTTATTTTATACGAACTACTTTCGATCAATACTTATATATATATTAATTAAAATCCATATAGAAGTATTAACTAAAATTTAAAATTTTTATTTCATAAATAAAATGCAAAATATGTATACCATTACTTTAAGTATGCCATTAAATTAAAGAAAAAAATCATGTAAAACCCATACCTGTCTCTGAAAAGTTCTAAAACGTATAAAATAAAATATATGCATGCATTTTCTAAACACAATGCTTTTCAATAGCTCGGTTATTAATGTTATTCCCAAGCAGACTAATTTTTGTAGCCTCGAACACAGGGGGAGAATATGGTCCATTGATATATTTATCTTTCTGTGATAAAATAAAAGCTTAACACTATATCGCTGAAAATGGCACGTGTACTTCAAATGTAAAAGCAGTTGTAATTTTTGATCGAAGATCTGCTTAAGACGATGTGTCCGACCGTGGGTCGAAATGATGTTGTGGTTCTGTATTATTTATGTTGCAGCATTTATAGCAGCACTATTAGCACATTATTTTCTTTATGCATTTAATTATAGCAATTATGTTTGCAAACATTTCCACAACATTTTAAAATCAACTGCACGCTTCAGCAAATGGCCTGAAGTGATATGGTGCTTCGGCCTTTGTTTTGTTCTCATATACGTTTGTATTTATTTATAATGAATTTTAACGATCGTTTAAAGTCTGTTTAGAACTAAATTTAAATGTATTAAAATTGCTTCAAACTTAAAATTAGGGTCATAATGACAGCACTCTCAACAGAAATTCGTTATTGTTAGTTTCGGAGAGAAAAACAATTATTTCGTTATTATGGAAACAACGAATTATTCAATATCGAATTGTATAAATAGAGCTTTCTTAATCGGACAGTTACGTTTAATATATACCTAAAATATATCCAGCCAGTGTAAACATGTAAAATTAAAGGAGGACCCCAGAAACCAAGGGCTATAAGTGACAAATTTGAAAAAAAATGAGTTAAGTGCACAGGCTATCTGGAAATAAGTCTATTTGTTTGTAGATAAAGAGATATAAGTGATATTTTAATTATACACTGCGTTCTAGGGGTCAATTACTTAACATCTTTCCCGAAACCGTGAAACGCGTGGAGCCCAAGGGGTATAAGTGCACATGTAACTGTTGACATGCACATAGCTGAACCGCGACCAACGACATACAGGGCCAGATCATGACTTTTAAAACGCCACATAAATTTAATCATCTTTAAACGGCAATTGGCACAAAAAGACGAAGGTCTTTCTAACAAACAGTTGCAAAACATAGTAAACAAAAAGGAAGAAACAGTTTCTGTCGCATCTTCTCGCAATGAAAGAGGAAGAAAAGATCCGCCGAATACAATTCCACGAGAGCGTATTGATGTCATCAAAGAAAACATAAACAAGTTTCCACGATACACAATCCATTATACTAGAGAAAAGACCCCAACTGTAAATACTTGAAGCCAGAACTCAATTTAAAAATGATGTACAAACTTTATGATCACTTTTGCCAAAGAAGTAAAGAGCTTACAGCTGGTCAAGGAAAGTTTCTTTAGACACATTTTAAACACCCATTTTAGTCTCAGTCTTTACTGACATGGGACTGATACATGAGTTATGTGTGACAAGCTACAATTAAAAATTGACAATGGAAATGCAGATGAGAAATAACAAGCAGAAACTGAAAAAGAACTACTTCTCCGCAAAGCAGAAGCTATCAGATTAGCCAAAGACGCATTTCCAAAATTTAAAGGATGATTCAAAGGTCGCGATATGCTTTGACTAGCAGAAAAAATATGCCAACTCCACATATAACCAATTCTAAGGCTTATTACCTACATCAACTTTGGACGTAGAACTCGAACATTCATAACCTTGAAATCGGAACTCCCCACAAGCACATGTGGAATGAAGGCATGGTTTTTCGTGGTTGCCAAGAGATCGCATACTGCCTTTTGAAGTTAATAAAGACTCTTCCTCTCATGTCAGGCATATTAGAACTTTTAGTGACCATTGTGGAGGACAGAATAGAAGCCACTCGATTATGAAGTTCTGGCTGTAAATTAAAAAAAAAAATACACACATAAAAACAGTCGATCATTACTTTTTAATTTCAGAACACTTCTACAATGAATGTGACCAAGACTTTGGGCTTTTAGAAATCAGAAAGAACAGAAATAAAAGGGATCTGTATGTTCCAGAGCACTGGGCGCAACTTGTAAATGATTCCAGCAAAAACTTCACTGTAGAAGTGGTAAAAGATGAAGATTTTATTAATCAAGTCACTTGCACCATTCGTTATAAAATCAGGATAAGGTATCTGACATATGCAGTGGCTGCATTTCGAGGGAAAACATCCTTCTCATTTTTCTACAAAGAAACTTCTGGTGGTGAATTAGAACCTTTCTACAAACTAAAGGTGAAATCCAGCCGTGCCGGAAGATGCCCTACAGTTCCGCCTGAGCTTCCCATAGCACAAGAAAGACCGAAACTCAAGTACCTTATGTTTAAAATCGCATTGACCTATTGCAGTTTGTACCTCGAGTGTACATTTTTTTCTACCGAGATCTTCTTCACCAAGTGGCACCATGACTGGCTGAAACCTAGAGTTGCAAAGGGTGGAAAAAACCGGGTTTATTCCCGGGGATAAACCCAGTTTTTGGGGAAGGAAATTTTGAAAATTCCCGGCAGTTTTAGAAAGTTTTAAGCATGAAAAATTTTTAATTTATTATTTTTAATGATTTCAATTTTTGTCAATGTAAACAAAACTAATAATATAAAATAGTTAAAAAATTTCCCGGTTTACATGAAAACTAACGAAATAAGGCTTAAAATGCAGAAATATTAAGTAAGAGAAATTAAAATATCATAAGTAATTTGGTAGTTTAATCGTCGATAAGTAAAAAGTAAAAGAGGCAGATGAGAGATTCATCTTCCCTAACATGAATATAAACTTCACCTATGTTCTTCAAATCAAGGAATGTAAACAAAAAAGAAAATGAACAAAATTAAAAGAAATCAATGCAAAAATACAAAGCAACTTGTTAGAAAATTAATATAAAGTAGTATGCTTAAATAAGAGATATGCGAGCCAACTGAAACTAAAAAAAATATATTTTAAAAAGAAACATTCAAATCCTCACCTATTTACAGCTGCTATTGTTGTAAATCTAATAAATGATAAAGACTTAATCTGTAAAATCATAAGTTTTGTGAATTCATGACATAAAATCTATCTTTTTGGAACATTTCTTCCCTGAAATTTCTTTAAAATAAAAATTTCAAATTGAAAAATAACTGGTTTTGTTTATCTTCAAAACTCCCTCAAAATTTCCAATATTCCCCAAAATTCCGTGTTTATTCCCCAAAATTCCGTGTGTATTCCCCAAAATTTCTGGTATTATTCCCGTCTCTCAAAATCTGCGGATGATGAGCCTAATCTTGATTATGAAACTGGTGAGGATGAGATAATGCAGATGTGTTTTTCCCCTGTTATCACTAGAAGAATGTTGTTCCATATTTTTATACTATTTTGCGTCTTTTTTTTTTTTTTTTGGAATTTACATTCTTATACGCCAAATGCATTTTAATGGTTAAAAAAATTATAATGTTTCAATGTTTCAAAACTTATAATAAAATTTTAACATTTATATTAAAGCAAAATTGTGTCCTTTCATTCATTTGTATCAACATTGTTCTTAAAATTTTTATAAATTCATTTTTGTTATTTCTTAATTTTTCATTTCACTGGTACCGCTTGGAAGCCAAAGGGTACAAGTGCCGAATGGTTATAAATATTGCTTAGTTATAAATTAAAAAATATGTTGTGCTCCAATTTTTTTTTTCAGAGTTATTGAAATAAGCGTTCATACACCACTAAGAAATCAGAAACAATTTCGTATTTCAATTCGTTTAATTACTATTGATGTTCAACTTTGAACTCAATTTACTCGAAATCTAAATTTTGTCACTTGTATCCCTTGGCTTCTGGGGTCCTCAAATAACTTCAGCAACATGGAATTAGTATATATTATACACGATTAAGCGTTGGGAAAAAATAACCGGTTTCATATTTTAAGTTTAAATTCATTAAGTACTGCGCATTTAAACATTCATTTAACAAGGGATATAGGAATCGCCCAGCGGAGCACAAAACAACCGTAAGGTTTATGGTTTTCCGTTTCAACAGGGAAAATCCCCCATCAGTATTCAGCGGGAACAAAACCGAACAAGGGCGTTTATATAAAAAAAAAGATAATTTATATACCTTTCACGCAGGAAAGGAAAGGATATCCCCGTCAAAATACTGGCTAGCTATCATAAACTAAAAAATATACGAAAAATATAAAATAATAAGGAATTAATTTACAATAAACTAATGTTAAATTAAACAAAAACATAATTTGAAGAACAAATTTAAAAAAAATAAACAAAATTTATTTCCTACATTGTTTAAGCCCGACAAGGGACAGATATTAAGATATTTCATTCAATTAGTTTTACATTTAATGTTAAATTTTTGTAACAAATTAGTTAAGCCAATTCAAGATTAAAAAATAAAAATAAAATTCATACAATATGATACTTAAAACACCCTAAAAAATTAGATTCCGTTCAAATGAAATCGAAATATATCTTAGACTTCTTCCATTTTTAATTGAAAATATTTTTATTGCAGATTTTGCATTATGTTTATGACAACTGTGCATAAAATGATAAGATGCATGCAAAATACAAAACTTAAAAAAAAAAAAAAAAGTCTAAGATTTATTTCGATTTCATTTGAACGGAATCCAATTTTTTAGTGTGTTTTAAGTATCATATTGTATGAATTTTATTTTTATTTTTTAATCTTCAATTGGCTTAACTAATTTGTTACAAAAATGTAACATTAAATGTAAAACTAATTGAATGAAATATCTTAATATCTGTCCCTTGTCGGGCTTAAACAATGAAGGAAATAAATTTTGTTTTTTTTAATTTGTTCTTCAAATGATGTTTTTGTTTAATATGTCAAGTTTTTTTAATAACTACTGCCCTCAGACGAACGCATTTCAAAATTAATGGAGAGTATCATCATCAGACGTTAATGGATGCGGTATTGCATCATAATGTGGGATGCAGTTTACCAATGTGTAATTAAAAATTTTTCACTACTGTAGAAATGCAGGTTGCGGTAGTTTGGACAAAAACTTCCAATCTGAACGTAAAAAATCTATAATAAAAACATAAAACGTAACACATCGCAAACACATCAGAAAATTATTACCTAAGTTTAACTTGGGGTATAAATAGTTCTCATCTCGGGAAAAAAAAAATCATTTTAAAATTTAAGTTATGTAATTCCCCACTAAGTTCGCTACCTTGCGTAAAAATAGCTATCCATTAGAAACTTTTTACTAAAATATAAACTTGACCAAAGCAAAAGCTTATTCTGAAAGTATCATTTTTATTTTCACTATGACGCCATATTCACCTTTTTAATTAAAAAAAAAAAAAAAAAAAAAAAAAATAGCTCAATTTAATATTCACGTGAAAATCTTTCAACTAAAAAAGAAATAAATTGTTATTACGGCTTTTGAAATTTTTGCAACAATGAAGTAAAAATGTTACATTTTCTATGAAAAAAGCGAAAATTGGAATTAAGAAAATATTTGAATAATGTAAAAATAAATTGGCCCATGTTTCTCTCTGGGTTGTAATTCACCCATATGCAAAGCTATTTTACCATTCGTTTTGACCCTGACGTCAGGCAAACGTTTTTACACTTTATCTATAATATGATTAGAATTAGTAAAGAATAAAAAATGAGTGGCATCAGGGACAAAAAGGTGGGAAGAAAAAATGAAAAAGTTATGATCTCGATAGGCTTTTTCATGTTAAATTAACATTGAGAAGTGACACTAGAAATAAATAAGTATTGCGCTGTCTCGCAATACTTAAATAAAACCAGAAAAATAAAGTTTCAAGAGCGGTTACACCAGTCTGTATATAACTAAGGATAAAGCTGATTAAAATAAAATTTACATTGAGATAATTCTAATCAAAATATTAAAATTACCCACAAATACGACGTTTGAAAACCAATTCACAATAGTCTGTCTATTACAATAATCTAATTACTAATGATAAAAAAATATTAATAATAATCGACATGTACACATGTATATTGTATATATGTCGTCGTGTATACGATGCTAGTTAAAAACTTCGAAATTTGCGAACTGCTAGTTAAAGCTCTTACTTAACTAGCAATTTCAAAATGAATTAAAATTACTGGATTTGGAGAGAGAAAACGTTGCTCGCCAAATCGCATTACGCGTTCGTCTTTTCTCGCAAAATAATCGAAAGTATTTTACTTTTTGCAGAGTTTCTACTGTGATTCCGCCGCTAAATTTGACTGATCCTTTATAACGTGCATGCGTAGTTTCATTAGCATTTTTTTCTCAAAATCTTCTAAGCATGGGCTTTAAAGGGATATTCCTTGCATTTTACAGTCAGTGCGTCTAATTTTGGTTCTCATTCTGCTCAAGTATGTATATAAATTTGTTTGTCATATTATCTTTCTATGCATTCTACAGAGAGTTTGCGACTTTAATAGAAAATAAAACTGTTAATAACTTAAAATGTTTAATGATTATGTATATTAAAAGTAGCAGCAGCCGTGTGACTACAGCGACTAAGATATTTTTTATTATATATTTTTCTGTAACGACTGTAGAAGAATCAGCAGAAAACAATTTTGGCCAACGGCTATGCTGTCGACGTATTCTAATGACGATTTGGATGGACGACAAAGCTGATATATATATATCTACCCTATCTATATTATAAAGGACAAACATATCTGTGCGTAACGCATATGTCATTTTGCAAATGCCAACACTAGAAATTTGAAATGAAAATTCGGTTTTGCAATTTTCGATATTACAATTTTTTAAATTTCTAAATATCGCACATCTTCAATTTTTACACCGTCGTAAAGGGGAAAAAATGTACTTTTAAATGCAATTTGTTTGAAATGTGTATCTCAATTTAATTTTGAGATATTAATTTTTTTTGTAGTTTTAATGCATTTTTTGTAATTGTGGCAACTGTAGATACCATTTCTGTTGAAAGTCATGGCGGGTTGAAGGTAAAGGGAAAATAATCACGTAGGAAAGAAAATAATATATTGCTGTACCTTTTTGTTGAAAAAAAAATTGACCAAAAAAAATTGAAATTAAAATGCGTGCTATGTCAGCGATTTTTTAAATTTCTAAATATCGTACATTTTCGTACATCAATTTTAACGCCGTCAAATAGAGGAAAACATCTACTTTCAAATGCAATTTGTTTAAAAATTGTATCTTAATTGACTGAGTTATTATGGTTTTTAAAATAAATAATTTAAATAATATTTTTTTTTTTTTTTGCTCAATCCTTTGCAAAATCGGAAGATTCTGATAGAGAAATTAAGAACTCGGTATTTATATATTAGTCGGGCACAGATGATAAATCGCCAAACATTGTACCCGTTACATTTTTTCATATTTCATTAATTTAGATTAAAATATAATCCTTTAACTCATATGAACAGCTTTAATTTAAAACTGAAACATTTAAAATTCATGACTTTCACTTAAAAAAATAAAATAAAATAAAATAAAATAAATAAATAAATAAATAATATCATAAACCATTTAATTTCAACATCAAAGAATTGTTTTAATTTACCCCTCGAAAAATAAAAAAATGCTGCTGGCGAGTTAAAAATGATATTGGCGAGAATTGCGCCCAGCTAACATAAAAGTGCGAACTCTTTGTGATCATGGCAACTTGTATGTAGCTTCATTCGAAAAAAAAATATTTTGATTAAATAGGTATCCAGAAAATACGTTGAAATTTCTGGATCTGTTCTGTATTTCGCCAAGCACCTATACTGGAAATGTACCTTTATTTATTTATTTATTGTATTTTAAATGAGATAAATAAAAGACGGCATAGGTGTCATATACGCAACACGTTTTTTTTTTTTTTTTTTTTTTTTTTTTTTTTTTTTTTTTTTTTGACGCCAATGTCATATACGCACCGGGGTACTTAACTGGCGCCAAAGTGTCGTTATTTTGCTTGATATGGTAACCCGGATGTTCTTGTTTATTTATTTATAAATAGTTTATTTACTTATATTTATTTTTCTTTAAATTATATTAATTGTTTTGTTTTATAGTTATTAATTAAACATTTATTATTTACTAGCAAACCCCGCGGCTATGTCTAATTTTTATTAAAAGAAATTATACTTTTAGGAATAATTCAAAAACTACTAACTAAAACATTGTTTGACTAAACTTCATTATTACACTGCATTAGGCAAAAATTAGATTTAAATTAATAAAAGAAATAAAACTAAATAAATGATAATTTAGAAAATATTTTGAAACTTTTATGCTCAATTAATACTCTTATTTCAGTATTCATTTGAAGTTGTGAATTTTTTAGAAACCATCTTCTTACGTCTTAAAATTAACCATCATGTCAAATTCCAAGTCTTACCACCTCTCTCAACATAAAAGGCTATGTTGAAATAGGAAATGTCACAATTAATTTGCCAACATTAATTTTGAAATTGGCTTATTATTTCCTAATATTCCACAGAAACGTAATTTAGAAAGTTTTTCAAGGTTTTTTTACAACGTTTGTTGTTCCTGTAAACCCCAGGTGGTAGAATCGTCCGCATAAAATACAGCCTGTGTAGGATCGGAGACTGTTACCATTGATTCGCAATTATTACTTTTATAATAAGTTTATATTCCCTGAAATTGCATAGAAATCGTAATTTAGGACTTTTTTAGAACGCTTTTGAAACTACTCTTCGCTTCACCTCTTTTTAATTCGAGTTTGTTTTCGATAGGCTCTTCAGTATCACAGAAATTACAATTTAGAAAGTTTTTGCTCCTGCAACCCCCTGGTGTTAGTGGCACATACATAAAATATAGCTTATGTTTGAGCATGTTCTATCATCAACAATTTGACACCATTATTTTTTAAATCGGTTTGGTATTCGATAAGATTGCATAAAAATTGTAATTTAGAACGTTTTAAGAACGCTTTTTGCTCACTTCATCCTTTTAAATTTGGAATTTTCTTTCGACTGTTCGTAGAAAGCAGTTGAATCTTGTAAGTAAACACCATGCCATATTTCGAAATGTTGGATCCCTCAGTTGTGCAAAAAAAAAAAAAAAAAAAAAAAAAAAAACCGCAAATTAGAACATGTTTTGCTCTTGCATCCCCAGATGGTGGTGACAGCAACATAAAATATAGCCTATGTTGGAGCAGGGACTGTCACCATCAATTTGAAACCATTACTTTTGAAATAAGTTTAGAATTTCCTGAGATTGAGTAGAAATAGCAATTTAGAACGAATTTACAAAGTTTTTAGAACACTTTTCGCGCATTTTCACCACTTTTAAATTTCCACTTTTTCCAAACTGTTCTTAAAGATCATTTACATCTAATAAATGTGTACCTTGCCTAATTTCAAGTTGCTAGCCCCTACTGATCACAAAAATCGAAATTTAGAACGTTTTTTGCTCCTGAAACCTGCAGGTGATAGTGACACCGACATGAAATAGCGTCTATGTTAGAACAGAGGCTGTCAGCATCAATTTGCCTACCATTACGTTTGAAATCAGTTATATTCTTCCTGAGATTGCTCACAAATGGGTATTTAGGACGCTTTTTATACGATAGATCATTTATATGTAATAAATATATACCATGCAAAATTTCATTAATCTAGGTCCTTCCATAATTCAAAAATCACATTTTTAGAACATTTTTAATTCTTGCATCTCCTCTGGTGGTAGTGGAAACAGACATAAAATATAGCCTATTTTGGAGCAAGAGCTGTCACAATCATTTTACACCGTTATATTTGAAATCGGTTCAGTACTTCCTGAGGCTGCATAGAAATCGCAATTTAAAATGTTTTTCAACGCTTTCAGCGCATTTTCACCTTTTTTAAATTTCGATTTTTTTTTTTTTTTTTTTTTTTTTTTTTTTTTTTTTTTTTTTTTAGGAATTGTTCTTACAGATCATTGATTTCTTATAAGTAACTACAATTCCAAATTTCATGATTCTAAGCTCTTCCATAACACAAAACGACAATTTAGAACTTTTTTCCTGCAATCCCAAGGTGGTAGTGATACAAACATAAAACAGAGCCATGTTAGAGCAAGGTCTGTCACCATCAGTTTACAACCATTACTTTTGAAATCGATTTGATACTTCCCAACATTGAGTAGAAATCACCATTTAGAATGTTTTGTAGAACCCTCTTCACACATTATCACCCCTTTTAAATTTCGAATTTTTTAAGAACAGTTCTTGGAAATCCTTTATATCTAATAAGTAACTAATATCTCAAATTCCATATTTCCAGGCCCTTCAGTAACGCAAAAATTGCATTTTTGAACGTTTTTTGCTCCTGCACCCACTTTGGGGTAGTGGTACAGATATGAAATATAGCCTATCTTGGAGCAAGGGTTGTCACCATCATTTTGACAGCATTATTTTTTAAATCGGTTTGGTATTTCCTGAGATTGTGCAGAAACCACCATTTAGAACATTTTTTCGAACGCTTTTTGTGCATTTTCACCCTTTTTAAACTTCGATTTTTTTTAAGAACGGTTCTTGGAAATCCTTTATATCTAATAAGTAACTAATATTTCAAATTTCATATTTCTAGGCCCTTCAGTAACGCAAAAACCGTAATTTAGAACGTTTTTTCTCCTGCACCCCCTTTGGAGTAGTGGCAACGACATAAAACATAGCCTATGTTTAATTCGTCGTTGCCTCGTCGCAAGGGTTATCACCATCATTTTGACACCATTATTTTTTAATTCGGTTTGGTATTTCCTGAGATTGTGTAGAAACCCCCAGTTAGAAAGTTTTTAGAACGCTTTTCGTGCATTTTCGGCCCTTTTTAATTTCAAATTTTTTTAAGAACTGTACTTAGAAATCATTTATATCTAATAAGTAACTACTATTTCAAATTCCATATTTCTAAGCCCTTCAGTAACGCAAAACCGTCATTTAGAACGTTTTTTGCTCCTGAACCCCCTTTGGGGTAGTGACACCGATATGAAATATAGCCTATCCTTGAGCAAGGGTTCTCACCATCATTTTGACACCATTATTTTTTAAATCGGTTTGGTATTTCCTGAGATTGTGTAGAAACCACCATTTCGAATGTTTTAAGAACGCTTTTTGTGCATTTTCACCTCTTTTATATTTCGAATTGTTTAGAAAATGTTTTTAGATATCATTTATATCTTATAAGTAACTACAATTCCGAATTTCATCATTTTAGGCCCTTCCATAACACAAAAATTTCAGTTTTAGACCGTTTTTTGCTCCTGCACCCCCTTAGGGTAGTGGCACCGACATAAAATATAGCCTATATTCTAAGTTGGACTAACACGATCATTTTGATGCCATAACTTTTGGAATCGGTTCGGTAGTTCCAGAGCATACTTCCTACAAATAAACAAATTTACCTCTTTATAATAGTACTAGCAAACCCCGCGGCTTTGCTCGTGAAATATTTGAAATATGCCAAGTGATATTTATATGTCTAATTTTTATTAAAAGGTACTAACTATTTTTTTTATTATTAAAAGGTAATATTTTATTTTATTAAAAGGTTTTTTTTATTAAAAGGTACTTATTACTTTTAGGAATAATTCAAAAATTACAATTTAAAACACAGTTTGATTAAACATCATTATTACACTGTATTAGGCAGAAATGAGACTTAAATTAATAAAATGAAATAAAACTAAATAAATGATAATTTAGAAAATATTTTGAAACTTTTATGCTCAATTAATACGCTCATTTCAGTATTCATTTGAAGTTTTGAATTTTTTAGAAACCATCTTCTTACATCTTAAAATTAACCATCATGTCAAATTCCAAGTCCTACCACCTCTCTCAACATAAAGGGCTATGTTGAAATAGGAACAGTCACCATTAATTTGCCATCATTAATTTTGAAATCGGTTTGTTATTTCCTAATATTCCACAGAAACGTAATTTAAAAAGCTTTTAAAGCCCTTTTTTAGAACGTTTGTTGTTCCTGTGAACCCCAGGTTGTAGAATCACCGGCATGAAATATAGCCTGTGTAGGATCAGAGACTGTTTCCATTGATTCGCAACTATTACTTTTATAATCGGTTTATATTCCCTGAAATTGCATAGAATCGTAATTTAGAACTATTTTAGAATGCTTTTAGCACCTCCCCTTCGCTTCACCCCTTTTAAATTCGAATTTTTTTTCGACGTTCCTTCGAGGGCATTTATATTTTATAAGTAACTACCATGTCACATTTAAAGTTTCTAGCCTTTTCCGTATCACAGGAATCGCAATTTAGAAAGTTTTTAGCTCCTGCAAACCTCTAGTAGTAGTGGAACAGACATAAAATATAGCTTATGTTTGAGCAGGTTCTATCACCAAAATTTGTCATCAATATTTTTTTAATCGGTTTGGTAATTTATAAGTTTGCTTAAAAATTGTAATTTATAACGTTTTTCACTCACTTAATTTTTTTAAATTTGGAATTTTCTTTCGACTGTTCATAGAAAGCAGTTGCATCTTGTAAGTAAATACCATGCCATATTTCAAAGTGTTAGAGACCTCAGTTGTGCAAAAAACGCAAATTAGAACATGATTTGCTTTTGCAACCCTCAGATGGTAGTGACAGAAACATAAAATATAACCTATGTTATAGCAGGAACTGTCACCATTGATTTGGAATCATTACTTTTGAAATAGCTTTGGTATTTCCTTAGATTGAGTAGAAATCGCAATTTAGAACGTTTTTAGGACGCTTTTCGTGCATTTTCATCCCTTTTTAAATTTCCAATTTTTTTGAAACTGTTCTTATAGATCATTTATATCTAATAAATATGTACCTTGCCTAATTTTAAGTTGCTATCCCCTACCGATCACAAAAATCGAAATTTAGAACGCTTTTTTGCTCCTGCAATGTCTTGGTGATAGTGATACCGACATAAAATAGCGTCTAGGTTAGAGCAGGAGCTGTCAGCATCAAATTCCTACCATTAAATTTGAAACCAGATTAATTCTTCTCGAGATATTGCCGACAAATTGGCATTTAGAACGTTTTTAGAGCGCTTTTCGCGCATTTTGCTCATGCATCTCCTCTGGGGGTAGTGGAAACAGATATAAAATATAGCCTATCTTGGAGCAGGATTTGTCACCATCATTTTTACACCATTATATTTGAAATCGGCTCAGTACTTCCTGAGATTACATAGAAATCGCAATTTAGAAAGTTTTTTACAATGCTTTTTGCGCATTTTGACCCCATTTTAAATTTCGATTTTTTTAGGAAAATGCCCTTAGAGATCATTGATATCTTATAACTAACTACCATTCCAATTTTCACGATTCTAGGCCCTTCCGTAACGCAAAAGCCGCAATTTAGAAAGTTTTTCTCCTGCATCCCCTTTGGGGTAGTGGCACCGACATAAAATATCCCCTATGTTGGAGCAAGGTTTGTCACCATTATTTTGACGCCATTATTTTTTTGATCGGTTTGGTATTTCCTGAGATTGTGTAGAAACCACCATTAGAACGATTTTTTAGAACGCTTTTCGCGCTTTTACACCCCTTTTAAATTTCGAACTGTTTAAGAACTGTTCTTAGAAATCCTTTATATCTAATAAGTAGCTAATATTTCAAATTTCATATTTCTAGGCCCTTCGGTACCGCAAAAATCGCATTTTTAGAACGTTTTTTTCTCTTGCACCCCCCTTTCGGGTAGTGGCACCAACATCAAATTTAACCTATGTTGGAGCAAGGGTTATCACCGTCATTTTGACACCATTATTTTTTTAATCGGTTTGGAATTTCTTGAGATTGTGTAGAAACTACCATTTAGAACGTTTTTTAGAACGTTTATTGTGCATTTTCACCCCTTTTAAATTTCGAATTGTTTAAGAACTGTTCTTAGACATCATTTATATCTTATAAGTAACTAATATTCAAAATTTCATATTTCTAGTCCCTTCAGTAACGCTAAAAACGCATTTTTAGAACGTTTTTTGCTCCTACACCCCCTTTGGGGTAGTGGCACCGACATAAAACATAGCCTATCTTGGAGCAAGCGTTGTCACCATCATTTTGACACCAATACTTTTTAAATCGGTTTGGTATTTCCTGAGATTGTGTAGAAACCACCATTTAGAACGTTTTTTAGGACGATTTTCGAGCATTTTCACCCTTTAAAATTTCGAATTGTTTAAGAACTGTTCTTAGAAATCCTTTATATCTAATAAGTAGCTAATATTTCAAATTTCATATTTCTAGGCCCTTCGGTACCGCAAAAATCGCATTTTTAGAACGTTTTTTTTCTCTTGCACCCCCCTTTCGGGTAGTGGCACCGACATAAAACATAACCTATGTTGGAGCAAGGGTTATCACCGTCATTTTGACACCATTATTTTTTGAATCGGTTTGGAATTTCTTGAGATTGTGTAGAAACTACCATTTAGAACGTTTTTTAGAACGTTTATTGTGCATTTTCACCCCTTTTAAATTTCGAATTGTTTAAGAACTGTTCTTAGACATCATTTATATCTTATAAGTAACTAATATTCAAAATTTCATATTTCTAGTCCCTTCAGTAACGCTAAAATCGCATTTTTAGAACGTTTTTTGCTCCTACTCCCCCTTTGGGGTAGTGGCACCGACATAAAACATAGCCTATCTTGGAGCAAGCGTTGTCACCATCATTTTGACACCAATATTTTTTAAATCGGTTTGGTATTTCCTGAGATTGTGTAGAAACCACCATTTAGAACGTTTTTTAGGACGATTTTCGAGCATTTTCACCCTTTAAAATTTCGAATTGTTTAAGAACTGTTCTTAGAAATCCTTTACATCTAATAAGTAGCTAATATATCAAATTTCATATTTCTAGGCCCTTCAGTAACACATAAATCGCATTTTAGATCGTTTTTTGCTCCTGCACCCCCTTTAGGGTAGTGACACCGACATAAAGCATAGCCTATCTTGGAGCAAGCGTTCTCACCATGATTTGGACACCATTTTTTTTTTTTTAAGTCTGTTTGATATTTCCTGAGATTGTGTAGAAACTACCATTTAGAACGTTTTTTAGAACGCTTTTGTGCATTTTGACCCCTTTCAAATTTCGAATTGTTTAAGAACTGTTCTTAGACATCATTTATATCTTATAAGTAACTATTATTCAAAATTTCACATTTCTAGGCCCTTCAGTAACGCTAAAATCGCATTTTTGGAACGTTTTTTGGTCCTACACCCCCTTTGGTGTAGTGGCACCCACATAAGATATAGCCTATGTTCTAAGTTGGACTAACACCTTCATGTTGATACCATTACTTTTGCAATCGGTTCGGTAGTTCCAGAGCTTATCTCCTACAAATAAACAATTTTTTCCTTTTTATAATAGGAGTATAGATATAGATAAGTAATTGTTATTTCCTTTTTTAAAACATTATACACAATAACTATTGAGACGCATTTCTTTAGGGCGTTGCCATTAAACAATTAACAAATAATCACGATTTCTGTGGCACGTACGATAGCGTAGTATATATATAGATTTTCAAGCATGAATTATTTTTTAATTTATCTCTATTACGTGTAGCTCGATTACGAAAGATTAATCCGCTTGCCCTTAAAACAATGTAAAAATTTCAGCATTTGTTTCCATCAAATATTCCATAAAAAATTAAAACTTCCTCTATAGAAAAATAAATAAAATAATGTAAATAAGAAACACATTTAACAAACATGTGATTGAACAACGCTTTTAGAATATTGAAATGATAGGAAAGACTGCCGTAAGTCCCAAAATCTTGGGCTTATAAATCCTGGCATGCGGGGACATGTGAAAGTATCGCTTTTAATAAATTTTAAAACATTATTTGATTGCATAATTGATATTTTTCATATAAAAATTCTTTTTAATGTTAGTGGGTAATCTAAAATATTATTACATGTAAAAAAAAAAAAAAAAAAAAAAAAAAAAAAAAAAAAAGAAGAAGAAGAAGAAGAAAGAAAGAATGGTTTTTACCTATACTCTGTAAAGCGAGCAGCTCGGGTTCGATCCCCTAGTATATATAAAATCCTAATGGATCGAACTTATGAAACGGATATATGAATCGACTGATTAAACAACTGATTATGTTTCAAGCGATTTCTCCTAAAATATCGAATACTTTGCGATGAAATTAACACCAAAAATCAGCATTGATCCGCAGATCTCAAAACTGGTATTAGAATTTTATAATTCGAATTAGTTTTCGAAATATTAATTTTTTTTTTCTAATTTTATATACAATTTTCTAATGATGGCAACTCAAATTTCAATCAAACAGATATTTTTTTTTTCATATTTCAGAAAAGGTTGACATGATAACCCGGCTATTGTTGTTTATTTGATAATAAATGTTTATTTACATTTATTTATTTTTATAAATTATATAAATTATTTTGTTTTATAATTATTATTTTTTTTTATATTTCCTTTAGAAAATAATAGAAAATAATTAAAAAATACAGTACTACTTAGTTATTCCGTCGACCAATTTCGCCAAATTACATGAATAGCCAAAACACTTGCCAAATTATACAAACTGACATAATATTTATTTTAAATAACGAAAGAACAAATACATTAGTATAACATTAATAAATATACAAATAATAAGTCGAAATAAAAATCACTTGATGATGTAAACACGTGTAACTTGCTTAAAGTCAAGTGAATGTGACATTTACGATCAACCATTATTGGCATTTAGTCTTATCGTTTGTCGATAGATTTTTGGTCGACGGGATAACTAAGTAATACCAAAAATGCATATGTAACTGGTATTTGAAAACGACATTTTCACCAAATTTTCGTAAAAAAAAAAAAATAAATAAAAAAATAAAAATAAAAAAAAGAAAGAAAAAAGAAACACCTGTTGTGCGTATATGACATCTCTCCAAATATTAATACTCGAAAAAAAAAAGCTAACTGGCGAGTTGAAAAAAAGCTATTGGCGAGATATGCATCCGGCTAGCGTAACAGTACCAAGAATTCTTTGCAACCATGGCAAATTTTATGTAGTTTTATTCGAAAAAAAAAAAAAAGATTTTTTTAATGAAAATGGAAAACTTACGGTCCCATATTGGCGCGATTTTTTTCTGACGCCAATATCATATACGGAACGGGCACTTAACTGCCGCCAAAGTATCGTTATTTTGCTCGATATGGTAAGCCGGATGTTGTTGTTTATGCTGTTGATGCGTTCCCCAAACTGGCGTCGTTAAAAAATCGCGCCAATATGTGACGTATATGACATCTGTGCCAAACTTTCATATGAACGGCGAAGGGATCAGACCGTATTTGTTTATGGAAGTTGATGACTTGAACTATTATAGTATAGATGAAATGATGGCGATAGAATAATATTTGGCGACTTATCACCTGTGCCTGGCTAACATTAAAGTACCAAAATGGCACCTAAAGTATAAAAAACGAAGTAGTCCGCCTGGAACTGTTGCTGATAATCACATGACATACGATAGTGTTATAGAGATTGCTTTAAAATACCGGGAGACAAAGACTCTGTACACTTAATTCATTTTATTTTAGCTTCTTTTCAAATGTTTAACTGATCCTCTGTAATCAAAATCAAAAACAACCATTTGATGTCTTAACAGCAACTGACTCACCCTTTAATTTTTGCAATGAAAGAGAATCGGTTGGAAACCCTTTTACAGGGATATCTGCACAGCTTTTTTCAGTATAATTCAATCTTCTCTAATATTTTTAAAACCCATCAGATTAGCGTGTTTTTAGATTCTGAAACGGGGTTGTGTCTGAACGGGGGTTGTCGAACATAGCTTGCAGGGGGCAGAGCCCCCTAGTATATATATACTTTTCTTACTTTTCTCTGACGATGTATTTTCAGTATATTTTTATGAACATGAGATGATAAGGGGCGAGGTACTTTATTGATTTTTTTCCACAGACGAAAGCTGCCAGCATGTAGCAATGATGTATGCAAGCGTGTATTTCTATTTCATGCTATGTTCTAGTTTGACGATAAATATTTTCTTTGTTGTTGTTTTCTTTTCCTATATGTAAAATCACGATTGGCCTCAACGATGTAGTAATTCTGTGTTATTTCTATTGTATATTGCACTTTATTTAATATAGATATTTAGCTAAAGTATTTCAGATTGAAAATATGTCTTTCGCAATTTGTACTGAACTGCCCGCTTAAGAATATAGACTGAAGAATTATGCATATGAGAAATATTTCATGAAAAATATTTAAGTAAGGTTACACAGTTTTATAATCTCCAATCTTCTGTAAAATCTAACAACCGAAACATACAATATTTTACGTATATTTCTATCGTCTTAACTAAATTTGACAATAGGCTTCACTTGCGGAAAAACTCACTAATAAAACGTTTCAAAAAAAGTATTTGGTGAAAAACATGCGATATAATATTTTATATAAATCTAAATTCAGATATACTTCTTTCTACTCAACCAGTTACCCTTAATGATTTTTTTAATTTAAAAATGTGCCAATAGAATAAAAAATAAGAGCTTGAAATTTTAAAATTAATAAAACTTCAGAACTTTATTTAAATACTACAGTTCAATAGAATTAGAATAAATATTAGACGTTTTTGATGCAATTCTTAATCATTCATCAGTGTGCAACAGTACGGCTACACAAACGTTCAGAAAGAAAACCGATACTAATATGTTTAAATTATAATCAGAGTTACGTAGTATAGTCAGGTGTTCAGAGGATTCAAAATTGAATCCGACACTTCTAATGTTTATTGTATTTACATTAGATTCTACTATTTTAGTATATGTCTGAAGTTTATCAATTGTAACATGTTAACCACTTCCGTATCAGTGGATCCACGTATGGATCCATGACCTGATACTTCACAGACACCAGTGGATCCACGTATGGGCCCATGTTGTATTGGATATTTGGAACTGGTTTTACATGTAATCTTCATATACATATGCTGGTACGGATGTCGTTAACTATCTTCTTCAAAACCACATAATAGTACCCTAAGCGTGCGTATATACTAGATCTAGAATAATAATTTTTTTTGTTTATTTCGACCGCTATTTGTCATAAAATAAAACAACATCATGCACTTCAATCTTCTAAATGACGTACGTGGAGTACGTCTGGTAGGAGTGAACAATGAAATCTTGACGTCCGCAATGCACGTCTGATGCTGAAGGGGTTAATTATCCAGATGTAACATGTGCTTGATATTTAAGTATATGTATATAAACAATTATTTTAAAGACAAATTGCGTTTTCTCGAAAATATGTTTTCTGTTAAGAATAAATTGTGTTTTCATTCAAAATGTAAGAAGTATCCAGTGAAAATACTTCTTCGCATAATAATTTATATATATATATATATATATATATTAGAAAAAAAAAACTATATCTTCCTGAAACAATTTCGAATATGATAATTCTACATTCTTTAAATGTTAATAAAACCACAAAAAGATACTTTTTAAGGAAATATATATTTTTAAAAGAATATATTTCAGATAACATAATTTATCGCGAAAGGAAGTATAAACATATGGGGCATTCGCACAGTCTTTTGACTTTTAAGTCCCTGAATAACAATTTTTATTCTAGTACTTATTCTTGTGTTTTTATTTTATATACTGGGGAACATGATTGCATATTTCTATTAACGACATAAATAAGTTATGGACGATGTTAGGGTTCCAAATATCAGGAAAAATCCTATTTCGTCTCATGTTCCTGATGCTGATTTTTACGTTTGGAGCTGTCTGTATAAAATTGTATCAATAAAAGTAATTCGATGTAATTTTTTACCGAAACTGGGACAATAGTTTTATATAAATATGGTTTAAAAAATCACCTGCATACATTTTTACGGTTGATATTATTTTTTTAACTCTGTCCCTGGGTTTTAGAATCCTTACAATCCCTCTTGCTAAACTTATACAGAAAATCACTTAAGATGCAGCCACAGAATTTTTTTCAAGTTTTTACTCATGCTAGAGAAAGAATGTCTGAAATTCTTTTGACAGGAATTTACTGCAGAATTTAAATTAGCATTTAAATATTAATTTCACGCATCGTGGCTTTATTGGTAGTCATGCCGTCCACAACGATTATTCCTGCACTTTTCGAGGTAAATTATTTTATTTTATATTTAATCCAATGTAAATAACTGTTTCTAAAAATCAATGAACATTGTGTGGCTATCACTTAGTCTTAACATGATTTGCCTAAATATAGGTGGTAATTTTCCTTACCGTCCCATCCTTACCATCCCTTTTTTTTTTCATTACCGTCCTTTTTGCACTATACTATTCCCTTTTTTTTCCTTCCGTCCCTTCTTTAACACCCCTTTAAAACAATATTATATCAAAATTTTGTACTAAAAATACTACATTGTTATTATTTTTTGTTTGAATGTCCTGTGGGTAGGGGAGACCGGGGCTAGTAGTCGCAGTTTTTAGTTATTGGTTTTTATTAATTTTTTTTTTTACGTTTTTATGAAACTTTAACTGTACTTTTAAAGAACAGGCATTGAGCTATAAATACCCGGAGATTTCAGTTTGTAGCTTTTGTAGTTTATGTTTAGCGGAAGACTAAAGTATAAGCAAAATTGTGCGCCAACCTACAACGTCACGGGGCAAGTTGCCTATACCTATGGGGTAAGTTGACACACGCTTTATAAAAAAAAAAAAAAAAAAATGAAACTCAAATAAGACACGTAATTAAGAGATGTTAATTTCATTATTACCAGTAAGTTTAAACCAGTAAGTTTAAATTATTACCAGTAAGTTTGGCGTTATCGCCAAGTAATGTAAATCCTAAATTATGGAGACTTAAAAATAATGAATAAAACATTAACATAGAGTAACTTCTATCCTACTCAATATCATCATCAATGTTACAGTTGTCACAAATAAAAGATCGAGAGTTTAAGTTTGGACAAGCCTAGTATGCCCAAAATCTTGCATTGCAACCACTTTTCTCGGTGTTTGCTGTTTTTCAAGCCCCCAGCACACACCAGACACCGAGCCAACTTGTCCCGTGTTCAATGGGCCTACTAGCCCCATAATAAATTTCTGCACAAAAGGGACACGTAACCATCTAAGCATAAAGAAAGAATCCAAGTAAGTTATATATGAGGTAGGTACAGTTATTCACACACTAAGAAAAAATGCATAAGTTAAATCGCAATTATTAAGATAAGTATTAGAAATTAGAAAAAGAATGAAGCAACAAAAATTACTTATGAGTAAAAAAAAAAAAAAAAAAACCAGAAAAATCGTAATAAATGTTTACTGCACGTAGGGAAAGCTGCAAAACTACAATGAGGATTGTAAAAAGTTAGAAGAAAGGTACTCTGTGACTGGTTGCGCAATCTATCCACAAACTGGCGATTTATAAGGACAGCGCCTACTTACACCTGTAGCCAACTAGCCCTACTATGCAAATTATAAGTAAAAATTTAGATGAAAACATAAAGTTATAGTGGTAAAATTGTAATGTAAATTAAACTCGGAAGTTTAACTTAAACCTCAGTTAAGTAAAAAAAAAAAAAAAAAAAAAAAAAAAAAAAAAAAAAAAAAAAAAATTTTGAATCATTAAGGCATTCGTCTATCAGATTAAAATGTTATTTTAGCAAGTTTATTTTCACCAGATTTTTATTCCCGAAAGTAAAAAGTTTGTGAGAATGCCCCATATTTAGAAAGTGTACAAAATATTTCTTAAATAAATAAATGAAGTTAAACTTGGAATTTTTATCACAAATACTAATTGTTGATTTATATATAAAATACATATTTTACCCGAGTTTTATATATTTTACACAAATAAAGTTGTATTCATTTACAAAATGAAAATAAAAGAAAAAAAAAATATTTATGCTTTTTTTAACTACTAGATAATTTCAAGAAATAACCCATTTACTAACTTCTTAATTATTATTTAGGTTATATATTAGTGTTTATTAGTTTTACAGATTCAAGATTCAACTATTTTTTAAAGGCAAGTACTTAAATTCTGTGGGTGGAAAATAGGTCATATAATGTAACTTAATAGTAAAATTAAAACTGACATAAACAAAATACATCTTAATTGTCTGAGCGAAGCGAAGGCTAATACTCAGCGAAATATTACTGACCGGACACTTTACTACTACGATGGATATTAACGCCATGTCCTACTAAAAAAAAAGCCTAATAAAAACCTTTCGTCAAGCATAACTCAAAAAATATTTGTCGGATTTCGTTTCTGATTGCACCAGAAGGTACCTATTAGGGTCCCCTACTGAATGCACCTACTATGAAAAATAAGTTCCAAACCGTTTAAAAATTATATAGAAAAAACTCTTTAAAAAGCACAATTTATCTGCATACGTCACAGAAATTTGGTGTGCGTCACTTTCACCGGTTGATGTTTTCGTAGACAACTGATTTGAACACATGGAGCAAATAAAAAAAATACGCACGCAGTAATAATGAATATATCAGTTTCAACCACGTGATCACAAACCTTGCAACAACCCGTGGCAACCAGTTTTGGTGGGCAAACAAATAATAATACAGTATTCCGTACCACGGTGACCGTTTTTCACCTGTTGTATAAAATCTGGCATGTTGTATGACATACAATTGTGGATGATTAAAACAAAAGACACGAGTGTTTATTGATCCGGAGGTTATCTTTCTCCGGATGTCTGTCTATCATACAGCATGCAATTTTCTTGTAAAGGATGATATTATTATGCAGTAAAACCTCCATAACGGACGCACCGGATAAGTGGACACCTCTATTTAGCGGGCATTTTTTCGATTACCAACCCTTAAATAACTGTACATATTTTACTCTCAGTAGCGAACACCTCCAAATAGAGGACAAATTCTGCCCTCCCGAGGTGTTCGCTATCCAGAAGTTTTACTGGTAAAACCTCCATAGCGGACACACCCGATTAGCGGATACCTCTTTTTAGCGGACATTTTTTCGATTACCAACTCTTAAATAACTGTACATGTTTTACTCTCAGTAGCGGTCACCTCTAAATAGAGGACAAATTCTGCATTCTCGGGGTGTCCGCTATTCAGAGGTTTTACTATATATAATATTGATAATTATTTTACAGGGCCGTACAAAAGAATAAGAATATATGAAATGAATATAAACTAAATTCGGGATTGGTAGACCGCTGATGGTAATATGTAATTTTAGGATGTTGTTACAGTCATCCGCAGCATGTTTTTAGAGTTTCGTCCATCTAACGAAACCCTACCTGTCTCACTCCTTTGTCTGTCCGTTTGTCCGTCTGTCACAGAGCCCGTTCTCAGAAACTATATATGTCGGAGACTTGAAAATTTGCATACTTATAGGTGAACACCACACATCAAACAGCAAATAATAAAATTTTAAAAAAGTCTAATATTTAACCCTCTGGTCTCTAACTTGTGCATTTTAAGCAATTTTTCTAACTCAGCCCCTACTTTAATTAAGTTGGAGACATGAAATTTTGCATACTTATAGCTGAACACCACACATCAAACGACAAATAATAAAATTTTGAAAAAGTCTATTACTTAATCCTCTGGGCTCAAACTTGTGTATTTTAAGAAATTTTTTTAACTCAGCCCCTAATTAAGTTGGAGACATCAAATTTCGCATACTTATAGCTGAAATCCTCACATCAAACGACAAATAATAAAATTTTGAAAAATGTCTGATATTTAACCCTCTGGGCTCTAACTTATGTATTTTAAGCAATTTTCCTAACTCATCCGCTAACTAAGTTGGAGAATTGAAAGTTTGCATACTTTTAGCTGAAAACTTGCGATAACACGATAAATCATAAAAATTTAAAAAAGTCTAATATTTAACCCTCTGGGCTCTAACTTGTGTATTTTAAGCAATTTTTCTAACTCAGCCCCTAATTAAGTTGGAGACATGAAAATTTGCATACTTATAGCTGAACATCTTACATCAAACGACAAATAATAAAATTTTGAAAAAGGCTTAATATTTAACCCTCTGGGCCCTAACTTGTGTATTTTAAGCAATTTTTCTAACTCACCCCCTAATTAAGTTGGAGACATGAAAGTTTGCATACTTATAGCTGAACACATGCGATAACACGATAAATCATAAAATTTTGAAAAAGTCATATTTAACCCTCCGATCTCTAACTTCTGTATTTTTAGCAATTTTTCTAACCCAGCCCCTAATTAAGTTGGAGACATGACATTTTGCATACTTATAGCTGAACACCTCACATCTAACGACAAATAATAAAATTTTGAAAAAGTCTATTACTTAATCCTCTGGGCTCAAACTTGTGTATTTTAAGCAATTTTTCTAACTCAGCCCCTACTTTAATTAAGTTGGAGACATGAAATTTTGCATACTTATAGCTGAACACCTCACATCTAACGACAAATAATAAAATTTTGAAAAATGTCTGCTATTTAATCCTCTGGGCTCAAACTTGTGTATTTTAAGCAATTTTTCTAACTCAGCCCCTAATTAAGTTGGAGAATTGAAATTTCGCATACTTATAGCTGAAATCCTCACATCAAACGACAAATAATAAAATTTTGAAAAAGGCTTAATATTTAACCCTTTGGGCTCTAACTTATGTATTTTAAGCAATTTTTCTAACTCATCCGCTAACTAAGTTGGAGAATTGAAAGTTTGCATACTTATAGCTGAAAACTTGCGATTTTTAAAAAAAGTCTAATATTTAACCCTCTGGGCTCTAACTTGTGTATTTTAAGCAATTTTTCTAACTCAGCCCCTAATTAAGTTGGAGACATGAAAATTTGCATACTTATAGCTGAACATCTCACATCAAACGACAAATAATAAAATTTTGAAAAAGGCTTAATATTTAACCCTCTGGGCCCTAACTTGTGTATTTTAAGCAATTTTTCTAACTCAGCCCCTAATTAAGTAGGAGACATGAAAGTTTGCATACTTATAGCTGAACACCTGCGATAACACGATAAATCATAAAATTTTGAAAAAGTCATATTTAACCCTCCGATCTCTAACTTCTGTATTTTTAGCAATTTTTCTAACTCAGCCCCTAATTAAGTTGGAGACATGACATTTTGCATACTTATAGCTGAACACCTCACATCTAACGACAAATAATAAAATTTTGAAAAAGTCTATTACTTAATCCTCTGGGCTCAAACTTGTGTATTTTAAGAAATTTTTCTAACTCAGCCCCTAATTAAGTTGGAGACATGAAATTTCGCATACTTATAGCTGAAATCCTCACATCAAACGACAAATAATAAAATTTTGAAAAATGTCTGATATTTAACCCTCTGGGCTCTAACTTATGTATTTTAAGCAATTTTCCTAACTCATCCGCTAACTAAATTGGAGAATTGAAAGTTTGCATACTTATAGCTGAAAACTTGCGATAACACGATAAATCATAAAAATTTAAAAAAGTCTAATATATAACCCTCTGGGCTCTAACTTGTGTATTTTAAGCAATTTTTCTAACTCAGCCCCTAATTAAGTTGGAGACATGAAAATTTGCATACTTATAGCTGAACATCTTACATCAAACGACAAATAATAAAATTTTGAAAAAGGTTTAATATTTAACCCTCTGGGCTCTAACTTGTGTATTTTAAGCAATTTTTCTAACTCACCCCCTAATTAAGTTGGAGACATGAAAGTTTGCATACTTATAGCTGAACACTTGCGATAACACGATAAATCATAAAATTTTGAAAAAGTCATATTTAACCCTCCGATCTCTAACTTCTGTATTTTTAGCAATTTTTCTAACCCAGCCCCTAATTAAGTTGGAGACATGACATTTTGCATACTTATAGCTGAACACCTCACATCTAACGACAAATAATAAAGATTTGAAAAAGTCTATTACTTAATCCTCTGGGCTCAAACTTGTGTATTTTAAGCAATTTTTCTAACTCAGCCCCTACTTTAATTAAGTTGGAGACATGAAATTTTGCATACTTATAGCTGAACACCTCACATCTAACGACAAATAATAAAATTTTGAAAAATGTCTGCTATTTAATCCTCTGGGCTCAAACTTGTGTATTTTAAGCAATTTTTCTAACTCAGCCCCTAATTAAGTTGGAGACATAAAATTTCGCATACTTATAGCTGAAATCCTCACATCAAACGACAAATAATAAAATTTTGAAAAAGGCTTAATATTTAACCCTTTGGGATCTAACTTATGTATTTTAAGCAATTTTTCTAACTCATCCGCTAACTAAGTTGGAGAATTGAAAGTTTGCATACTTATAGCTGAAAACTTGCGATTTTTAAAAAAGTCTAATATTTAACCCTCTGGGCTCTAACTTGTGTATTTTAAGCAATTTTTCTAACTCAGCCCCTAATTAAGTTGGAGACATGAAAATTTGCATACTTATAGCTGAACATCTCACATCAAACGACAAATAATAAAATTTTGAAAAAGGCTTAATATTTAACCCTCTGGGCCCTAACTTGTGTATTTTAAGCAATTTTTCTAACTCAGCCCCTAATTAAGTATGAGACATGAAAGTTTGCATACTTATAGCTGAACACTTGCGATAACACGATAAATCATAAAATTTTGAAAAAGTCATATTTAACCCTCCGATCTCTAACTTCTGTATTTTTAGCAATTTTTCTAACTCAGCCCCTAATTAAGTTGGAAACATGACATTTTGCATACTTATAGCTGAACACCTCACATCTAACGACAAATAATAAAATTTTGAAAAAGTCTATTACTTAATCCTCTGGGCTCAAACTTGTGTATTTTAAGCAATTTTTCTAACTCAGCCCCTAATTAATTTGGAGACATGACATTTTGCATACTTATAGCTGAACACCTCATATCAAACGACAAATAATAAAATTTTGAAAAAGTCTAATATTTAACCCTCTGAGCTCTAACTTGTGTATTTAAAGCAATTTTTCTAACTCAGCCCCGAATTATGTTGAAACATAAAAATTTGCATACTTATAGCTGAACACCTCACATCAAACGACAAATAATAAAATTTTGAAAAAATCTAATATTTAACCTCTAATATTTTGTCTCGCGCAATTTTTAAATTTAAACTGTTTTGCAATACTATTTTTCGTTCATTTTGCATAATAAGTGTAATGTGACGTAATTTGTTCTATTTCAGATTTCTAACGCATGTTAATGAGTTTATTTTACAATATCCTTTCTCTTTTAAAATTCATATGTGAATATAGTTTTTATGGCGTAATTTCCAATAAGTGCCTGCTTTTTATACCTAATTATTTAATTGTAATTTGAAGGGTTTTTTCTGTTTATAATAGTAACGTGTAAATATTTTTTTTTTATTTGAAGCAAACATTATTGTTTGCGCTGTTTATACAGTTGGCAACAGTTTAAATTAATACCATTTTCTAAAATATGTAAAAAATATCTGTCAAAATGCTGAATATTTGAATTTAAAATAGAAATAAAAACTCAAAAAATGAGTCAAATTAAAAAAAATTAATGAAATCTGCAGACCGGGATCTTCTATTGAATAAAATGATCTAAAAAGGATTAAATTCCCATGTATAGCTTTTGCTCCTATAAGTTTTTTTTTAATGGAACGATTTTGTCCAACTTTAGCATTAAATATCTCTTAAAATAATTCTTCGATTTGAAAACTGTATGCATTAGTGTGTTGATCAAACATTTCGCTATAATACCACCGATTTTCATATATTTGTATGCAATAGTTTTCTTAATATTAACGAAGAAAGACCTCCGGTCACAAAAAATTCAAAACCGGCGGCGGCGGCGGTGACAGCGTTAGTTACTTTTCATAGAATAGAGAGATATATAAAAATGAAAACTTGTCTATCTGTCTGTTTGTAATTCTATAAAAAATCCACAATTTGGAAGTCAAATTTGTGAAGAGATACGTACATATTTATTAAAACATGGCCGAGACATTTAAAGTAATCCGGAATCGAAATAACTTATAGTTAATTTTTAATTAATAAAAAACCACCAATTTAACAGCAATTTCTTATCAAATTTAAACATTTTTCGTTATAGCAGTTGCCAACAATTAAAAAACACAATAAAATTATTACTACAACAATTAATTTTCTACTGCAAGATTTCCACGTGAAAAATGAAAATGAAATAAATAGTTTGCCGAATTAAAAAAAAAAGTGAATATTACGTCATAACTTTTCTATTGCAAGATATTCCCGTGAAATATGAAAATGAAATAAATGGTTTGACGAATTTAAATGAAAGTGAATATAACTTCATAACTTTTCTATTTCAAGGTTTCAACGTGAAACAGGAAAATATTACGTCATATTGGAAATATAAAGGGCATGGTTGATATAGTATATGGTTGATATAGTAACATATGAGTGTGAAAAATGTATTGAAGCATAATAAAAACCCGATTAGGGAAATATTGGCGTATTTTAACATTATTGCTCCAATTATAAATTGAAATAAGTTCATTTATAGCTGTATTCTTTTGCGTCTGTTATATACATTTATACATTTTTATATAGCGTTTTCATATGATTCAGTCAACAACATTTCGACTGCTTTTTTTAATGTTTGTTTTGTGTTGTATGTTAAATTTTGAAATTGATTTTTCAGAACAAACATCCTTCAAATTCTGGGCAACGCCGGCACTTTAGCTTGTAACAGATAAATGGCTTTTGTATCTGTACATCTAATGCTAATATTATAAAGCGTTATGATATTATAAAGTATATAATATTATTAATGCTTGTACGTTTGTGAGGTGTTATCTCTGAAACTAGATAGCCAACTTAAAAAAATGTTGGTGGCCATCTCTGCTCCAAAAAAAAAGACTATTTTATGTCAGTGCAAGAACCTACATCGCTGCAGGAGCAACAAAGTTCTAAAATAGTGATTTCTGCGATATTGATTGGGTTAGAAACTTTAAATTTGGTGCGGTAGTTACTTTTAAGATGTAAATACTCGTAATGAACGCTCTCTAAAAGGTTCAATTTGACGGATAAACGTAAAAATTTCTAGAAAGTTTCTAAACTATGATTTATTTGGAATACTGAAATTTTTGGGATACTGTTGGGGTTAGAAACAAGAACTTTGGCATGGTAGTAATTAATAAGATGTAAATGCTCGTTGTAGAGCGAATTCTAAAAAAATTGAAATACTAAACAAAGCGGAAAAAGATCTAAAGATGATCTAAGAAAAGAAGAGCATGGAACTGTTAGGAATATAAACATGAAAATTGACATGGCTGTATTTATTATGACGTAAATTCTCGCAATAGAACAATTTCTAAAAATGTCGCTATAAAAAACTGTGCAGAAACAAAAAACTTTCAAAATTTTTCTATTTCTCTGTTATTGCTGAGCCCAAAATCTCGAAATTTTGCTTCGGGTTAGTTTTAAAATATACAATTGTCCCTATGAAGGGTTTTTAAAAAATTTAAAATTTAAAAAGATGAAATTAACGGAAAGCGATCTCAATTACCATTAATTTGGAATTATTAGGTACAGCAACTTTAAATATTTCATAATGCTGCATTTCCTCCGCAAAACATGCGATTTAAATGCAACAAAACTGATAGATACTCACCTAGCATTAAATAAATTGTGTAAATATTGAATAAAGACCTGTATGAAACAGTGAGTAGGTTGCCCGAAAGTACTTGTTAAAGTGTTACTTCTCTAGGCTTTTCTCTCTCTCGCCAAGGCCATTAACAGAGGGAAGTGCCGTTTTAAATGTGATATGATTTTTTTTTTTCCGATTCATTTTTCTAGACATTTTATCATAAGGTCATATTCTCAATTATCATTAGTAGATTTTATATATATTAACTTATTCCGGTGAAATTTTGTAATCGGGTTCATATTGGCGTATGTTAGCTTGCATGATTTGCTGAATAAATATGTATCGATTTGTAAATTACTTCAAATGACACTTTGACAGCTCAAAAGTTATGCAGACGATATATTCAGATCTTGTGTCATGCTTTATTTTGTAATCATTGCCGATTTCTTTTATTTAATACATGCTAAATACAGCTCAACTTGCGCAGAATATGTTTGAAAACAAAACAATACAGCGTATGTAGTGGCCAGCATACACTCATCATTTAAATCCGATAGAGCATATCTAAAACACACTCTAACGAAGCATTGCCTGCCACTTTTGAAGTATTTGGTACTTTGATACTATATTAGATTTTGAGAAGAGAATTCCTTAAATGTTATCGACAACCTCATTGCATCCGTGGAAATCAGATATTGTACAATATTAACTATTCCGGGGGAGCACACACCATATAAAGTATAGTCCATTCTTTTTAAACATCATATATTTGTCATTTAAAGTTACTCAAATTGGTGCGGAGCGTCTGATTATGCTCTTGACATCATTTTATACAGTTAAAATTCCGATATAAGTAAATTAGTGTTTCATTTTCTATTTTACTTTTAATATATTGCGTACTTTCAATTTTATATCCATGCATGGCTCTCTTGAATGGTTTGATTTCACATTTTTTTAAAACAGTGTATACGAATTTATATATAAGATTTTATAATTCTACAATTCGTTTATTTTCATCATTTAAATTTTTCGCAGTATATGGACAATTAAAGATAACATCTCATTTTCTTTGCTTCCGCATGTTATTATTAAATCTATGTTCTCAGTACTATCGATCAGACTAATCCCTCTGAGGGAAGTCCTAGTATAGCTGTACTACAATCAAAACATTTAACAAGTCTTTCTATGGATTGTTTAAATTGTTTTACATGAAATTTAATATTAGAGAAAGATAAAATTATGTTTATAATATAAAGCGTCATATGTACACATTCACTAATTGTCAAATATATTTTTCAAATAAATAAATAAATAAATAAATAAATAAATAAATTAATTAAAAAAAAAGTGAGTGACTGTTTCAGACAAAATTTTATTTAGCTTTCATATTATAAAGCACAATTATTCTCTATAGAATGCAGTCTTAATATTTGAATTTGCATGAAAATCTTTAAAAAAATTACAATTTGCTTAACTTTAGGTATTTTATCATAATCAAACATTTACATTTTTCATTGACAATGGAGTTCAAATCCCCTGATATGAACGGTAAATTCTAATTATGATTGTTTCACGACAAAAGAAACTTATTGAATAGATATTTCTATTTATTCTATATCTCTAAAAAATGTATTCTATTCTTATCTCAAGAACAAAGGACATAATGAATTATAGCTTTCTTAGTGCATTTTAATAAATTCTGAACATGTCAATTTGTATTTTGAAATGTCTTATTTATTTATTTTTCCGTAAATACAAACATATCTGATGTCAGTTCGGAAATATTTTTATATGAAGTAGAATAAAGAATATGTCTAATGCTGTAAATAAAAGCGATTCCAGTTAAGCTCTGCACAAAATTTGTGGATATTGATAACAATAATCATGAAATATTTTTTAAACGTAAAATGTGTAACATAATCATCACCCAGTTTCATAGCATAATAAATTTTATTCAAATATGATCATTAAAACACATTAATAACAAACTGTAAAACATATGTGACTTTTAAAATATAGAGACCGCTTTTAAATTTGTTTTCAACATTTGCAACACTGTAAAAAAAAAATGGTAACTTTCCATGTAAAATCCAGGAACGTTTCGCCTTTTATCAGGTTTTCAGAATAATTTAGCTCTTTCCTGTGAAATTCTGGTTTTCTTATCTGAAACGTTCCTGAACAAAAGTTGGAAACAGCAAAACGCTGCGGCCGCCATTTATTATTTTTTTTCCCTATAATCCGTTGCTCGCGCGTGAGTGTTGAAAACGAATTCCTTAAATGAATGTAAAAAAATCAATATGGAATGCAAATAAATCAATAGACGACATAATCCTTTACGTCTCTATTGTCAAGATAATTCAGATGAAAATACAATACCTCTGTGACATCACTAAGAGATTATCTCTCGTACTTGTCTGTGAAATCTTTAACGAGCAGACTGTGTAAAAAAAATACACCTATTATTTGGATCTGCATTAACCAGGGGACAATCAAATATGATTCTCACCTATTTTGATTAATTTAAAGTATGTTTTAGAGTTCTTATCTCTAATTATTCTTGTGAAAGGATTTCTTCAAATGGGCCTTAGATTTTCAGAAATTAGATGCCGAGTTTTAGCATACGTTTCAAATACCTATTAGTTTGCAGCTCTCAACGTGTCTTTCGTGGTGTGGACGCAGAAAGCTTGCACGCCACCCGTACGGCCCGGGTTCGATGCTACCTCTTGACTTTTTTTTTCTTTTTTAATTAATTTTATATTTTAACACTTTATTACAATTTGATTTAAATTTGACATATATTTGACACTTTGAATTGCTGCAAATTTGAATTTTTTTTTTTTTTTCGGAAAAAATATACAATTACGTTTAGGTTTTTTTTTTTCATGAAAATTTATATGTATTTTATCTAACTTGTAAACTAACATAATCACTGACGAAAATCCAAAATATTTTATGTCTAGATTTTTTTTCTAATTATTATTTACATTTATATATTTTTATATTTTAAGCAAAGTTCAGAAACAATATATCACATATATATTTACTTTATTGAATTTTAACTGAAAATTTATTTTTTCGTGTAAATTATAAATAATAATTTTGATGTCAATTTCAAAATATTTTTTCATTCTAACAAATAATGATAATAAAGCGAAAATTGTCAACTGGAAATGTAAAAATCGTCTGCGGATCCCGCATGCTGTGAAATGTCAGTAATGTCATAATGAAGGGAACGAACATCCAGAGTGAATTATGTCAGCCAGGTATCGGTCCGGATAGCCTAACAGGTAAGGCATTGGCACGGCACGCCAAGTATCCAGGTTCGATCCCTGGTCTGGACATTTTTCGCTCTTGTGCTACTCCAGCCTTGAATATGTCAGTAATGTTTTGCTGTCAACAGAAATATTCCTGGTATTTCGCAGGAAACTTACTGGCATTTCTGTAGAAAGTTTTTAATATATACAGTAAAGTACCAGTCATTTTCAAGAAATGTTTCTTGGAAATAATGGGCAACTCAGCTGCCCATTTTTTCCCAGGAACGTTGCGGAATTTTTTTTACAGTGAATATATATATATATATATATATATTTTTTTTTTTTTCTGCGGATAAAGATTTATTTAGATTTGTATGCTAAAAACAAATAATTATCTACAATTAAAAAGTATTTCCGTGCTTCATATATAAATCGATATATCTACCCATAAATCTGTTGTAACAGGTTTTATCTGAAGTATATATATTTACATCCATATATATTGCATACTTACATGTATCCTTTAAGCATACAATCCTTTAACTATACAAACATACTTATACACAGTAGGTATAGAAAGTGATACAAATAATTGGAATGTCATTAATCTAGAATCTTTTTTAAGTATAATTATGAGACTTGACATATATTAGGTTGTTACAAACTTTGTAAGTGTCGGGTGTTTCAAAAATTCGATGCGAAAGTAAAACGCCCATTTAAAATAAATAAATAAATAAATAAATAAAAGATATATGGATTGGAGAGACATGCAGTTTGCAGACAAATATTCAGCGAGGTATGTGATTTTGCGTGGCTGATTTTGTGATTTTGCGTGACATAGACAAAAAAAAATTGTTCGAAATCTCGACAATAGATGTCGCTGTTGCAGATAATTCCGTGGAATAATTCCATATTACTCACACAACGCAAGATTTGGATACAAAAACATTAGAGAATACGGCAGGTACACTGTTTTGTATTCAAATCTTGCGTTGTGTGAGCAATATGGAATTATTCCATGGAATTATCAGCTGGAGCGCACTCTATTGTCAAGATTTTGGACTAATTTTTTCTTGATTTCATAAAAAAATCCCGCACTACGCTGAATATGCATCTGCAAACCGCACGTCTCTGCGACCTATAAATCTTTTTCTATCGCGTTTTACTATCGCACTGAACTTTTGAAACACCCGGTATTTTATTTTATATTAATTTAAATGAACCGTAGACCGAAAAGGTGTAGGAATGGATTCTCCTTGGCAATACAAAAATGGTAAATTATTTTCTAAGATTTGGCTAGCTATATCATAAATGACATGAAACGTTTGCGACGATCAAGTGAAACATGCATCTAATTTTCTTAAATAAAAAATAATGAGAAAATAATCTATGTAGATCTTATCAACATTAATTAAAACAAGGGACTAGTGACAACGTTTCTTACGTATTTTTTACACTCTTTTATTTATTTGAACTTCCTTCATGTATGTAAAGTGAGATTTATCATATTGGATATTCCGCTTTCTTTGAGCTATATTTCTGTAAACGTGCTAGAATTAACAAAAATACATACATCTCTGTGTTTCTCATGACTAAGCAAAATTATAATACTTTAAAAACTAACCCCCCCCCCCCCCCCAAAAAAAAGGGTTTTTATTAAAAAAAGGGGGAAAGTATCTAGAAATTCAGAAAGTAGACAAAATTTGCAACAAATTAGATATATGACATTATGACTTAGGATGTAGGGGAAGGGGGATCTGCCTCGGAACATGAGCGCGGTGCTGCGTGAACTAAGTTGCGCGATTTCACTTAACCACTCACATGTTTACATTTGCCCTCCCATCTCTCCTCCGAACTTTCTCTAGAAGGTTTCCAAATTGTGTCCAGTTTCTGAATTTTGTAATGCTTTTCCCCTAAAACAATAAGAAATTTAAGTTAATAACAACTATTTTGGGGGGGGGGGGGTTCGGGGGGGGATTTTTGTGGGTAAGTTAAAAATTCGGATTCAGCGATCCAAAAAACTTAAAGTAAACCTTATAAGGAAAGTTCGGAGGGGAGATGGGAGGGCTAATGTAAACATGTGAGTGGTTAAGTTGAATTGCGCAACTTAGTCCACGCAGCACCGCGCGCATGTTCCGAGGCAGATCCCCCCTTCCCCTTCATCCTAAGTCATGTCATATATCTAATTTGTTGCAAATTTTGTCTACTTTCAGAATTTCTAGATACTTTTCCCCTAAAACAATTAAAAAAAAATAATATTTTTTTTTAATAAAAAAAAAATTTACGTCTTTTTACCAAAATTTGGGGGTGGGGGGGGGGGATTTTCGTGGGAAGTTACAAATTCGGATTCAGCGACCCAAAAAACATAAATTAAGCCGATTTCCAGAACTACCATTAATTTTTCTAGGTAAAATTCCCTATTGCCTGGACTATAATTGATAACGAGAATTGTTATCAATTGGTTAGTTGTGGCAATTTTGATTTCTCCCGCCGTCTACGCTGTGCCAGCTCGGATGTATGCTAATACACGTGATTTGATAAGGTGGTACAATGCGCGTTACTTATAAGTCAATTTAATGGTTATTTTGTCTTCTGTTATTAAAAAAAACATAATGGTAACTTAAAATATTTAATTTTCTGGTGATTGTTTCCGTACTAAGAGATTTTCCCTTTATATATTTCTAAATTTAGGTTTTATATATTTTAAAATGCATCATTAATTTACATTTTTTGTGGCGTTACCTTTGGAAATTAAAAAAAAAATTAAATAAAAAACAGCCTATGAATTGAAAAATAAGGTTTGTTTATTTTTATATATAAACGTGAAAATAAAAGTCATAAGTTAAAATCTCCTGACCGCCGACCGAAAGGGCAAAATTGTAATGTTGTTTTCTTCATAATTTTTTTAAAAATCTAAAATAAGAGGATTTTTTCCAGCATGACATAAAAAAATTAATTACGTATAAGAATATAAGCCTTGAGAATATTAATCATAACAGAATGTTTTAAAACATCATTATATTTGTAAAATTATATTAATTTAAATAATGCTTCTATTGCTGTGAAACCTGCAGCTTAGTGAATGGATATATCAGTTCGCGGCGGTTAGAAGGTTAACAAAACGGTGTATAAAACGTTTCAAAGTCTAAAAACTACACAAATATTTTTTTAAAAAGTTAAGGTATTACACGTTTTGATTATCATCTATGACCTTCATCAGGAAAACGGTTTCGTAATGCTTCTAAATACAGAGCAAAACCGACTTGAATTTAAAAGATTCTTTATATTTCCAGTCAAAATCGCTTTAACCGATCACAAGCAAGAAAACATGCCGCATGTTCCAACTTATTTTCATAAATAACTAAAGAAAAATAAATTTGTGTGAAAATTTCGGTGAAATAACCAAAATAAGATTTTTAAGTAACATCAATGTTTAAAATTTTGTACGAATACGGTCTTGGCAGAATTTCAAGAATTTAGTAATAAAATATCTGAAAACTGTAAAACGTGAATATATCAAAAAGGTATTATATCGATACAAATAAATCCTTTTTTCAAGTAAACGTAAACGCAATACAATTCATGAAAGCAGAATATATTTTAGAAGATTTATGTCGAGGAAAAAAAAAACAATTGGAAAACGTGATTGCAAACAAAACGCATCCGAATTTCTTTCGTTTTATTTAAGTTTAATGGTTTGTGAAACCATTTGCATATAAGTTAAAAATGAAATACCATCCATTACTGAAAGTATTGGAAAAGGTGTTCCATATTTTTTTTTTTTTTCTGTGAAGTTAAAAAGAAATAAAAGTTGTAATCTGAATAAAAATTAGAGGGTTCACACTTTTACTGAATTTATATATATTTTTAATTAATTACATTATTTTGTGACTCGGCTATAAAACGCAATTTGTAATCAATTTTATTTTTTTTTAAGTCTGTGCAAATTATTAAGTTTAATTTAAAGTCAAGGTAATAAAATTCAAAAGTACCTATTTCAAATGTAATGTTATGATATTGTTATAAAAGATATTTAATTTACTTTAAAAATTAATTTCTTTGTAATTTTTAACTTTGAACTTTCAATTTACGCATTTTTTTGCAAAGACATTTGAACTGAATACAAGTTTTAAATGATCAGAAATAATCAGAAGAGGATAACATTCATTAATAGCCACATTGAAAACGCAATTTAACGGTTATTATATATTTTTTTTAAAATAATATTGCAGAATAGGGGTATTTTTAGAATATGCATATATTTTTTGTATAGCCGATTTTATTAATGTACTCTGTTTTTTTTACTTATTTATTCATCATCATAATTTTGCTAAAAGTACTATATTTACTATTAAATAACTAGTACTATTTCATTTAAGGGTTTATTTTATTTTATATATAGTTTCTATGATATCTATGTCAATAATTAGTGAAATATCTTGCTAATAAATTTTATTGGAACACACGAGACCGCCAAGTTAAAGTAGTAGTACTACATAGTATGTGCTGTCATCAGGTGCAAATATATTAAATGCATTACATGAATCCTTTTTTAATAAACAAGATAGTTATGAAGACAATGAATAATTAAAATTATTTAAAATATAAATCATTTAAAGTTCTAAATTTAATATAGTTTAATTTAGATCAAATATCTCTATAGCGTTGAGGTTTTACAGTTGTTCTGGAAGATTTCCGTACAGGCCCTTGAGGCAACACCGTTTGTAACTTAGCTGTTTTATTATCTATTGTATCTGAAATCTGCATAGGTACACCTCGCTGAATCTGTAGATGCTGGATAAAAATCTTCGACAGATCTCACAGATTGACTTAATTCAGATATATCTGGGTGGATGTAAAATCTGTATCTACTGTAAATATTAACATATATCCCTCTAATAATGTAGGATCGAGGTTGAGGACCAACCTGAATGACAGCCCCTTGCTTCCATGGTTCGTTCATCTTTAGGCGGAACCAAACTCTTGCCTTATCTTTAAAATTTGAGGGTTGTGTACTATACTTGTTATCATATTTATTTTGAAACATCTTTCGCTTCTCTAAAGACTCCTTTTCTTCAGCTACCGGAAAATTTTTGCTAAGTTTTTCAGGATGACATGGCAAAAGAGACCTCAGTTGCCAGCCCATTAATAGTTCAGCTGGAGAGTGGAGATCTTGAACCAACTGCCAACTAGCATCATTCAACTAGAATGGTTGGCATCAACTAGAATGATGCCAACAGGCATCATTCTAGCAACATTCTAGCATCCCACCTCTCTTTTTCGTTCAGCTAGCAACATTCTAGCATCCCCTGTCCATATTTGAATGTGTAATGTCTTTGCATATATTATCTCTGTCAAGGATGATCTCTATGCCTTCTCTCATTAGTGTGTTATGGAGGTTTCCGTACTTGGCTATTTTTTCTATTTTAATTGAAATGTACAGCCCTTTCAAGAGAAAAAAAAACCTTGAAACCACAGTCAATTAAAATAGAAAAAGTAGCCCAGTACGAAAACGTCCATTACACACCAATGAGCGAAGCCATAGGGATCAACTTTGACAGAGATGATATATGCAAAGTCATTACACATTCAAATATGGACACTCGTTGGCAGGGAATGCTAGATAGAAGGGAAAAACGAAAAAGAGAGGAGGGAAAAAGACGGGAATTACAAGATCTCGTGTAAAACTGCGAAACAACACCATTTGAAACTGAGGACATCTCCGAAAGAGGGATGAAAACGTTTTTGAGAAAGAAGCCAAAATGTATTAGACGATGAATTAATTGTTATATAAAATCTTTTTAAATCATGCTGAGACATATGTTTTTAAATAAAATAAGGATAGATGTCTTCAAGTTTATAGGAAAAAGTAAAGAAAATTTATTTTAAGGAAATTGATTTTAATATGTATAGAAACAAGTAAAGAATTTTTAAATGAAAAAAACCATCTCATGATTTTCTTATATTTTTTTATATATTAATGTAATAACAGATAAGAAAAATGTCTATACTCTAGTGGCTACTACTATAATAATGCCTGAAATATTGGTATAAGATGAATATAAGTATAATACGGGCAACAAAGAAGACAGTGACTTCCATCGATAAACTTTAACTAAATTTCGATTTACTTTTAATTTTTGCAGCCATACAGAATTTGTTTTTTTACTCTCAAGTTGATTTATATATTTCAGTTCACCCAAATAAACAAACTCTGTATCACTGCCATTATTCTGTTCCACTGCATTTAATCGATGCACCTGTTGACTGTTGTTTACATTATTCCGACATACTTTCGACCAATGATTTTTTCCTTCACGGTTTCTGCATTTTGTACCGAAGGCAGGACATTTCTTTGGTTCGTGAGATCTGCCACAGTATTTACAAAATATTTCTCTTTTATGATATCGTGCACGGCCATCCTTTCGCTTCATTGCCTCGACATTCAATCTGCTGATTTTATCGTACATTTTCGCGGCCTGCACTTTACTGTGCTTGGCCGTTTTAAATTCAGCAACAATTTCTTGCAACGTCTCCTTCTTTCTACTAGTTTCGCGAATTAATCCGCTTGTAGAGATTTATCAGCCAACACTTGAATGATTTTATCACAAATGTATCCGATCCGCAAAGTCGCCGAAACTGCATTCAACAACGGCTCTATGTAAACGTGAATAATAGTCCTCATATTTGTCTTCACTTTCTTGCTTGATTTCTAAAACTTTAAATGAATATCTCATCCACATAGTCCTGAAAATATTTATCAAATTCGTACAAAATTTGCCTCAATGTTATTTCACTGGCTCCGCCTTCTGGCTTCAGATCAAGTGTACGAAATTTCCTTTTAACTCATCACCGCCAACATGCCGAGAGAGCGCTGTTTTTGTTTTTTTTCCAATTCACCTGCATATTTCAAAGCTTCTATATAATCTTCAAAATCTTGCCTCCAATACCGCCATGACTCGGATGGATTTGAACTTTACTCTGAGATTTGAACCCGGTTCAAATGACGCAATATTAGGTAAACTTCCTGCCATATTGCTTCGATTTTTTGTAATATTTAACAAAAATACATTGGTCACTATACTTCTGACACCATGAAATATCTTATTAATAAATTTTATTGGAACACACGAGACCACCAAGGTGAAGTAGTAGTACTACATAGTATGTGCTGCCAGCAGGTGCAAACATATTAAATACATTACAATTAGATGCAACTAAATGAACTGGTAATAACAGTTTTAAAAAATTTTCTTTCAAGTGTAAGTGTGTAACTGTTTATATATTCATTTTTTCTCAATCGCGAAAAAGTTAAGAAATATATTTTTCTACGATCTACATTATAATTATTAACTGAGGCGTTGACATGGAAAGTGGAGTAAGTGCCAGAAAATCAATTTTTCGTTTTTTCCCTGATAAAATTGTAAATACAAAGACCAATAGAATGGGAAAGAGAAATAGTACATACTGTTTGTTTTCTTATAGCAAAACAATGAGCGCTATTGCGCATGCGTCAGTTATGCTTTGATTTTATGAAAATAAGAGTGAGCGGAATTTTTTCAGCTGCATTTTTTAATGAAATACTATCGATTTACTATGTAAAAAGATATTTGTGGTTAATATTTATAAAAAATGAAATCGCTTAAAAATTTTAAAAATACTTATACAACATTTTTGCTTTTCGCAAAACAAAATTAATTTTTATTTTTTAAATCGATCGTTTCTTTTAAAACATGAAGCAATTTATTTAAAAGACGGGATTTTTTATTTTTTGACATAAAAATCGTGTACAGTTTGTATAATAACGCTGCAATCAAATTTCTTCTATACCTGTTTTTTCAAAGACATTCTTTTTATCTATTTTTTAGGACAACGAAAAACAGGATTTTACGCTTATCTCTTGCTTCTTGGCGTATCTTTTTAATAGTACCACTAGAAATCCTGGCAATCAGAGTGGCTCGTTTTATAGAATGAGCTACAATTAATTCTCATTTTTCTGCTTCTTGATCACAAAATTGAATGACATTATGTATAATTTCCTTACTACCACTCCTGAAAGATTTATTTCTTCACGAACTAGCCATTTGAACACTAAATATAAGACTTTTAATTTGAATTAAATCGAGATATTAATAGAATTTTAACTTTGATCGGAAGTAAAAAATAACAAAAGTGTAAGCACCAATGTTGATGACAACGCAGACGAGAAATAAAACTTCGGAAAATGCCCATTCAGCGAAACATCCCTTTGGATAGTAGGATTGTCCGAGAGTGCTATGCGCGATTTACGAAAACGAGCAGTATCCCGTTTTTGCTATTTCTTATAATGGCCACAAGATGTTTGTAATAATAATACACACACTTTACATTAAATTTAGCTTATAATAGCTCTATGTTTTATAAAAAAAATCATTCATTTATACTTTTTTAAAAATAGCATGTATTTTGAGGGGTTTTTTTTTGTTTTGTTTTGTATGTTTTGTTTTTTTATGGGGAAATGGCAACAAAAATATATAATTGCTATTTTCCAATTATTTTTCTTTACTTTCTACAGAAATGGAGTAATTGAGTTTCCAAAATTAAACAAAACTTCAAATATATATGTATATATATATATATATATATAAATGGAGATGCAGTTTTCAAACAAATTGCATTTAAAAGTACTCTTTTTTCACAATACGCTGATATAAAAATTTAAAATGTGCGATGCTTAGAAGTTTAAAAAATTAAGTAAAATTTTTAACAGTGCAATGATACAACTGATTTGTTTTACGACTGCCTTATACAACGGAACGTTATTTTTTGGAAATGACGCTTTATTTGCTGGGCAAAAAGAAATAGCATACCGGGGACTAATTAACAGTTCATAATAAAATGTAAGCAATCGGAAACGAGTTAAATATACCGGCTGATCAAACATCCGGAAAAAAAAAGCGGTACCATATTTTAGAAAGCATCCACAGTAGCAGGACGAGGTTTTATTTGAAATTTACAGTTCCATTTTATCTGAAATGATACATGGGATGTTTTCAATACCGAATTTTTTTATTGCCAGAAAATTTACTTTTGTTGGTAGTTTGCGGATTAATTCAGCACAGTTTATAAGGCAATTATTACCATAAAGGATTAATTTTTCGGATGCCATCAATGAAGATTGTTGTCTGACTAGTCAAAATATTCTAAAGAGCATCGAGGATGATTTCAGGTGTAATTTTGTTCACAGTGCTCTCTTGTATATTATTGGATGGCAGTTTGGGGACCACAAATTTTCTAAATGTAGTAGCAAATGCCACTCTTCTGGAAATTGAGTTATTAATTGATTAATTGATTTATATATTTCTTTATGTGTTTCTGTAAAAAAAAATTCAATTATTTATGTAATATTTTGAAAACTGTATAGTACTTATACGTTATGTCTTGAATTCTTATTGAATTTGTATCTATTTTACTCTTTTAGATCATATTGTGTGTTCGACAGCATTGGACGAATAAATCCTTTATTCAAATGTAAGTAAACGAAGTTGAATTTAAGAATAGAAAATATATTTTGGAAATTTTATGACAGAGAAGAAAAGAGGATTTAGGAAATCTCATTTAAAACGAAATGTAGCCATATACTATTATTTTCCTTGAAATGCAATGGTCTGTGAAATCTTTTCCATAGATGGTGAAAATGAGATATCATGAATCTTTTTTTGTATTTACGAGAGTTTATTTTGTATCTTCCATAAATAATATTAAATTAAATATGGCATCCTTATATAAATAAGGTATTACGCACTCTGAAGCTGAATTTATTAATTATTTTTTTAAATTTTACATATCATATTGCAACTTGAGTATAAAATGTCATCATCGATGCCATTTAAAATATTATATATATATATTTTTTTAATAAATAATGCAATAAAACTGTACGTCCTATATCGGGTAAGGGAGTACACAGTTAAACATGGTACACAGTGAGACAGCAGCCACTTTGACATATAGTTGTAACTTTTTCTTCAAGCTGACACACACATATAACGACCTCATCTTACGCAATACGTGGATGTAGTTTCGGCACTTCAGCTAGTCGTCCTACAAAATAGTAAATAATTCCTTATTTTGTAGTGGTTAAAGTTACATAAACGTCCAATTTATAGTTCATTTCCTTCAATATGACATATATTTACTTAACCAAACCTAGCTACATCTAATAACATACTATTTCGGCAAAACCGCATAAACTATTTAAAGCGTTGACATTGATGTAACAGATGTGACATCTATTTTGTTACAACGTAGCGAAATTACACAATGAGACACACAGTTGTGGTACACAGTGAGGCGTGTCTTATTGTGTACCTACTATGTGGCTCTGATGGTTAAAAAGTTATTTATTAATAAAAGGAAGTTTTCTCTCTCTCTTTCTCTTTCTCTGTGCGTGTGTGGGCGTGCGATGGCTAGGAAAATTTACTAAACGTAAGAGGCTGAAAATTTGTATGAAGGTAGCCCAAGGTCTGCCATTTTCCACCCGAGGCTCGTATTTTTAATGTTTTGAAAATCTAGCAATATTAATTAGAAATCATAAACTGCAGAAAATTATTGATAGAGTATAAAAATGTATGATTTATGAAAATATATGCATTGTCTCACTGTGTAAAACTTGTGGTACACAGTGGGACAATTTTTGATATTACGTTATGCTGCTTCTGTGCTTTTATAAATAACTTTTTAAAAACCATTTATACATTAATGCGTAGCGCATCTGTGTAGCTTGAAGTGGTAGTAAAATAATTTTAAAAGAATAAAAATCGTCGCCATTTGTTAAGTAATAATAAATTTCGTATCACTGTGTACTACCCTCCCCTCTATATTTTTTTCAAATCTAATTTAAAAATAATGTTGTAAAACATAATCTTTAAAAATTCAGATTTTAATTTTATAAATTTAATTTTCTGTAAACAATTTTTCCGCATAATGTTTTAAAATATGAATCTTCAATTCAAACTATTATTGATTTTAGAATAAGTTTTACTCATTTCCCAAATAATGTGTTTTTACAGTTTATGTGATGCCTAGAAAAAATAAAAACAGATATACAATAGGCGGTTTTTATTAAAGAATTATATAAGATAACAATACCTATTAACATTAAAATTAAAATTTTAAAACTGATTAAAATTAGCATAATTACAAAAAAAAAAAAAAAATAAAAAAAAAAAACCTTAAAGAAACAGATATACTAATAACGAACACATAATAACAGTGGTTCTCAAGATCAGTAATGATAAATGACTTGATAATGATTAACTCTTTCCGCCACAGAAATATTCTGTTTGTAAAATGATGAAATGATTGACATCGGGATTTACAAACAACTTTTTTAGAAATTAAAAACATGTCATTTTAAACTTTCTTAGTAAAAGCAAAATTTTATTAAAATATTAGTGGTACCAATTTTAAGTTTGGAATCATAATTTGGTTGTCACGCCGTGGGACCACTACCTGATAAATGGTAAATTATTACTAATGAATCGTACATAAATATTAACATTTGTATTTTAAACTCTTTAATCTTGACAATCCCACTGACATTGTGTTTACGAAACTTGTAAGTCAATTCTTTAAACCTTTACCTATTGACGGTACTTATAAGTACCATTAAAATAACTTGTTATAAAATTAATTTAATACATCGATTAGTTGTATTAAAGTTTAAAATGAGTAATAGAAAAATTACTTTATCTTGTTCCAAAAGCATTATTGGTTACAAAAAAAAAAAAAAAAAAAAAAAAAAAAAAATACTTTTAGAAGAATGATATATTTTGCCTTTGCATCTTTTTAGCTTTCTTGGCGTTGGAGAGAGAGGGGGGGTGGATTTTTCAGTTCGGAAATATTTCTATATTCTATTATAAGAGCGTTATATTTGTACATTTCCTAATTCTACAAAATGCTATAAAAATATTTAAAATAAAAGATTTGAGTGGGATTATAAATACAACTTTAATTAATCCTTCTAAATTCTTCAATCCTTCTAAAATCCTTCTCAAATTTATTGAATGACTATCTAAGTCTTCTAATGTAGCTTAAGAAATTCACGAAAAATGCTTTAGAAGATTACATTTTCTTGAATTCATAATTCAGTACATAAAGGCTTAGCGTTTTTAGGTCTCTATGGTTACTGCAATAACATTTAATATTTATTAATGTTTGTATTAAATGTCAATATATGTTAAATTAGGCATCAGCAGTACGGATATTGATGCAATTTTTATGGGTTGGGATATGTTTGTTTTCCATTGATAATTTAAACTTCCTAATGCATATTTATACATACACAAAGTCTTAATCACCGTATGAAAAGCTAAACTTACTTTTTTGTGCAGGCATGCGGTTTAAAAAAAAATGTCCTTCCAGCCAATGCCGAAAGGAAGAGGTAGGTTTCATATTCCTTATTTTTAAAAAGCTAGCTTATGTTATTCAAACACACGCAGCTCGATTTGGTGGAAATCGATTATAGAAGATTCAATGCTAATTTTTATCAAAACTAAATCCTTATGAATGAGAATTTCGCGAAATTAGTCGGTTTTATCCAAGCTGCTTTTATTTAAAGTAACTTATATTTGGTTGCCAAATTCGGCGATATCTTGAATTGCCTGCAATTTTAAGACAACAAGGTGGATGATGCCAACCCATGAACTTCGTCGAGACCTTAATAATTCCTGTGCTCATGCTCACTCACATCGGAATCGGTTGATATATACGAGTGCTGGCCCAGCCAAAATATCAGATTTTTAGAAATGTCACCCTCATAAGAAATTCAAACTGCTATATCTGAGCCATTTTTTAAGATAAAGACAAAATAAATAAAGCTTCGGAATCCCTATATCAAGGTCAAATACATAAGAAAAAAATCTTTTTCATTTTCTAATTTCTTGCACCTCAATTTAAATATATATTTTTTTCAATTTAATGGCCGCCATTTTGGAACAAGATGGAGGATGAAGCTGGCCAGCGAACTTGGTCGTGACATTGCTATATACTATACACATGCCTTCTTACATCCAAATAGGTTAATAAATACGTGTGTTATAGCGTGAAAATTATCAGATCGTTTCAAAATGTCAGCCATTCTAGAAATTCAAAGTGCTATAACTCAACCATTTTTTAAGATACAGACGAAACAAAAATTGCTCCGGAATCTTTGTATCAAGGTCAAACACATAAAAAAAAACCTTTTTCATGTTCCAATTTTTTGATACCTCATTTTAAATTTAATAATAAAAAAAAATTAAATGGACGCCATTTTGAAACAAGATGGCGGATGAAGCTGGGCAACGAACGTGTTCGAGACATTGGTATGTACTACGTACACACCAAGGTACATCAATATTGGTTTATAAATACGCCTGTTATCGCGTGACAAAATTCAGGACGTTTCAAAATATCAGCCACGCTAGAATTCAAAGTGCTATAACTTAGCCATTTTTTAAGATATAGACGAAACAAAAACAGCTACGGAATCTTTTTATAAAGGTCAAATGCATAAGAAAAAAATATTTTTCCATTTTCAATTTTTTGGTACGTTATTTTAAATTTTAATTTTTTTTAATTTTTTTAAATGGCCTCCATTTTGAAACAATGTGGCGGATGAAGTTGGCTAACGAACTCGGTCCACACATTGGTATGTACCATGTACACACGAAGGTACATCAATATCGATTCATAAATACGCCTGTTATCTCGTGACAAAAGTCTGGAAGTTTCAAAATGTCAGCTACGCTAGAAATTCAAAGTGCTATAACTCAGCCATTTTTTAAGATATAGACGATACAAAAACTGCTCCAGAATCTTTGTATCAAGGGCAAACACATAAGTGAAAAATATTTTTCCATTTTTAATTTTTTGGTACCACATTTCAAATTTAAAAAAAAAAAAATGAATGGCCGTATTTTGAAACAAGATGGCGCATGAAGCTGGCCAACGAACTCGGTCGAGACAATGGTATGTACTGTGCACACACGAAGTTACATCCATATCGGTTCATAAATACGCCTGTTATCTCGTGACAAATATCAGGACGTTTCAAAATGTCAGCCACGCTAGAAATACAAAGTGCTATAACTCAGCCATTTTTTAAGATATAGACAAAACAAAAGCTGCTCCGGAATCTTTGTATAAAGGTGAAACACACAACAAAAAATATTTTTCCATTTTGAATTTTTTGGTACCACATTTCAAATTTTATTTTTCTTTAAATTTTTATATGTCCGCCATTTTGAAACAAAATGGCGATGGAGCTGGCCAACGAAGTCGTTCGAGACATTGGTATGTACTATGTACACACGAAGGTACATCCATATCGGTTAATAAATACGCCTGTTATATTGTGACAAAAATCAGGACGTTTCAAAATGTCAGCCACGCTAGAAGTACAAAGTGCTATAACTCAGCCATTTTTTAAGATATAGACAAAACAAACGCTGCTCCGGAATTTTTGTATAAAGGTGAAACACATAAAAAAAAAAAAAAAAAAAATATTTTTCCATTTTCAATTTTTTGGTACCACATTTCAAAATTTATTTTTTTTTAATTTTTAAATGGCCCCCATTTTGAAACAAAATGGCGGATGGAGCTGGCCAACAAACTCGTTTGAGACATTTGTATGTACTATGTACACACCGAGTTACATTCAAATCGGTTCATAAATACGAGAGTTACAGTGTGACAAATATCAGATATATGTACGAGGGTGACTCTGAAATTTTTGAGATAGAACAAGGTTTTTAAAGTTATACCTACAAAATTTTAGGTGTGTTCAAAGTAGTCTCCTCGAGCATCAGTGAACTTTTGTAGACGAATTTTCCACAGATTAAATGCCTCAAGCCATTCATTTCTTGGAATAGATGAAAAAAATACATTTATAGCCACATCAATCTCTTCTTTTGAATGAAAACGATGTCAATTAAGTTCTTTTTCAGATTAAAGAATAACCAAAAGTCACACACAGCTAGATCAGGTGAATACGGCGGATGTTCTATCACTTTAATTCGTTTTTGTTTGAGAAACTCAACTGTTAATCCGTCTGTATGTGAAGATGCATTGTCATGGTGAAGCATTAGTCCCCTAAGATTCACTTCTTGTAGAATTTCAGGAAGACATTTAGTGGTATACCAGTGTACTGTTACTGTCTTCTGTCCTTCCAACTTGATGGCTTTGATCAATCCCGTACTTCTGAAGAAAACGGCATACATCACTTTTTTCAGTGCGCGCAGTCTTTTCACCATTGTCGGCGTAGGATCATCTTCAAAGACCAATAGTTTGCTTTCTTGACGTGTTGGAACGTCAAAAAATGGTATGTACGTTTCATCACCCGTTAAAATTTTAGAAATAATGCGGTGGCCACCATCATTTCGCAGTTTAAGAGTTTCTTTACTGATTCTGACACGCTCCTCTTTTTGGTACTCAGTTAGATTATGGGAAACCTAAAGGCAAACTACTTTTTTCATGTGCAATTCTTCATGAATAATTTTGTGTATGGCTGCGGATCCAATGTTAAGTTCCATCTGTATCATTTGATAAGTACAGCGATTATCACCCATTAACATTTTTCGTATGGCAGGCACATTATCCGGGATTACTGCCGAAATCGGCCTTCCTGTGAGTTCTTCATCCTGAAGGAAATTGCGACATCTGCTAAATTTTTTAACCTTCTCACAGCCGCGAACTGATATATCCGTTCACAAAGCTGCAGGTTTTGCAGCAGTAGAAACATTATTTAAATTAATATAATTCTACAGATATAATCCAGTATTAAGAAATAAAGTTACGATTCATACTCTCAAGACTTATATGCCTATACATAATAAAGAAAATTATATAATGTTGGAAAAAACATCTTTTTTTAGCATTTAAAAAAAAATTCAGAGAAATCAACATTACAATTTTGACCTTTTGCTCGGCGGTCAGGGGGTTAAACTATCTGAATACAGTAGCACGAGCTGGAGATTCATCACCAAATGCTAATTTCAACCGTTGTACGCATTCTTCTTGATTTAATCGTGTTTTAATATCGTAGAAAATCATAGCGCGAAAATGTTCTCGCGTCAACTCTGTCAGGTTCTGAGAAACATCTGCTATTAGAACTGAGGTTCTATATTATTTTTGTCTTAATATATTATATATTGTATGGGCTGTGTACTGGAATTTCAAAATAACAGTCTTTCTTTATCTAAAACTGGATCTAAGCCGGTGAAAATGTATAGATGGTATGAAGGGGAAAAAAGATATTTGGAGAGGGGTGTGCCCAACATTTTGAGATGTCTGTGGAAGATGGGGAAACAAAAGCATTCCACGAACGAAGAAAAGAGTTTGGAATGGGAGCCAGGTAGAAAACCCTGGAGGGGTTACGTTGAGAAGGAGCAAGGGGTTGCTGGAAGGCAGTCTCTTCTGCTGAGATGGTCAGTTTTGAGCGTAGCGCGAAAAGTGGACGTGTGTTCCTTGGATAGCTCTGAGAGAGTGCGTAGGGTTGAGAGAGGTTCGGAGAGCTTAGTCTTAGAACCCATGTGTTGGGAGTTCGAGATTGATCTCCGGAAAGCTAATTTAACGTGTGTAGAGCAAAAATGATTTAACGTAGTTTAACAGTACACAGCCAGCATTTCCTGTATTCAATTTAATGTTGAACCGGATCATCTATATCCGAGTTTGTAAGTGTAAATAATCTTTTGTTGTTGTGTAAATAGTGTGTAAATAAACTGTTAATTTAGTTAATTTTAAGCGTTGGTTTTCATTTAAACAATCTTCTCAGTGCGTGACCGATATCACGTAATCATATCGGTGGTGGCAGCATATAAATAATAAGGATTTTCTTCGAAGTTGTGCGGACTAAGAGGAAACTCCGACAAACTCCATTTTCTCTTCTGTTTAAAATTTATTCTACGCTAAACAAGTTGAAGTAAGTCAGTAAAAAATCTCCTGCTGTGTTAAAATATTTTGTATTTTAAAATTAAACCGTTATTTTTATTTTGTAAATTCTCGTCTGGGCGTATCTCAATAATTTCAGAGTAACCCTCGTATATATATATATATATATATATATATATATATATATATATATATATCAACTTTTGAACGGAGGGTGGTTTCGGTGTCTGGGGGTTCATGATCGATGAAAATATACCGAATGTTTTAGAAATCGCTTTCCTCCGAACGGCTGCAATAGGTAGATTTTATAATGAAAGCACCCTAAAATGCAAGAACTCAGACATTTTTTTTAGATATAGACGAAACAAAAAATTGTTCGGAATCTTTATATTAAGGTCAAACACATACGAAAAAAAATTAATTTTCCAATTTTTTGGTGCTTTATTTTTTATTTAAAATTTTAAAATTTTTTGAAATGGCCGCCATTCTGAAAGAAGATGGCGGAGGAAGCTGGAGAACGAACTCGGTCGAGACATTCGTATGTACTATGTATACACCAAGGTACATTCAAATCGGTTCATAAATACGCCTGTTATCGCGTGACAAACTGTCACGCGATTGTGTCGTTACAAAATGTCAACCACGCTAGAAATTCAAAGTGCTATAACTCAGCCATTTTTTAAGATATAGACGAAATAAAAACTGCTCCAGTATCTGTGTATCAAGGTCAAACACATAAGAAAAAATATCTTTCATTTTTCAATTTTTGAACTACATTTCAAATTAAAAATTTAAAAAAAAATTAAATGGCCACCATTATGAAACAAAATGGCAGATGAAGCTGGCCATCGAACTCGGTCGAGACATTGGTATGTACTATGTACACACCAAGTTACATCCAAATCGGTTCATAAATATGCCTGTTATCGCTGACAAATATCAGGTTCTTTCAAAACGTCATCCACGCTAGAAATTCAAATTGCTATAACTCAGCCATTTTTTAAGATATAGCCGAAACAAAATCTGCTCCGGAATCTGTGTATCAAGTTCAAACACATAAGAAAAAATATTTTTAAATTTTTAATTTTTTTGTACCACATTTCAAATTTTAAATGTTTAAAAAAATTTAAATGACCGCCATTTTGAAACAAGATGGTAGATGAAGCTGGCCAACGAACTCGGTCGAGACAATGGTATGTACTATGTATACCCCAAGTTACATTCAAATCGGTTCTTAAATACGAGAGTTACAGTGTGGCAAATTTCAGATATATATATATATATATATATATATATATATATATATATATATATATGTGTATGTATGAAACGACACATATGTATATATATATGTATGACATATACATATATATATATATATATATATACGTATATATATATATATATATAGAGAGAGAGAGAGAGTGAGAGAGAGAGAGAGAAAGATGTATATATATATAGCTATATACATATATATTTGTTACATTATTATATATAATTCCGCGATTACCTTATCTTATTCTAATTTACGACTTTATTTTCACTAAATCCTTATCCTTAAATAATCTCTATCGTTAACTCTGCTTAATTCCCTTTAATTTAATTTCTCACTTGTCTTAATCACTTAAATATTACGCTTTTAGTATTCTTAAATTAAATTTCCGCACTTTTTTCTTTCGAGAAAATTCTCTTAGCTTCCATTTTTATTTTCCCGAGCATTTTTGAGGTTATCATTTTTCCCTTCAAATTTTCCGCGTGCTCTGTCCGCACTCTTTATATGACGTGAAATTCTTAATTATCCATTGGTTGAGAGCGCGATCTACGTCATATTTGTATTCTTGCACGTGAGGAACAAAAAGTTGATAAACGCTGTGTTTCAGCAGATTTTTAAAGATTTGAGTCGATTTTCTAGTTTACATCCATCCCCTGGTCACCGTCCTTTTATACGATTATCTGGAACTTTGTTTAGACCTAATTACTACTACGGAACGATGGCTAATAAATAATCTTGGTGGAAACTGCGCCATTTGAAAGATGTTCTAATAAAGGGCTGAGCTGTTCTTATCTGTCGTTTCAATTCATTCTGGGGAAACTTCATAGAACGATGTACTACATAGTCTTCACTCGACTACTGCAATTAATAAATTGTTATACTAATAAAAAAGGTTCGAATTACCTGTTATAACCACTTCTATTATTGCTGTATGTGATCCACAACTACTATCGAGACAGCTAGCACTGCATTTTCAACATTGCACTACTGGTAACATAACAACCAGTTATTTCGTTCACTAGTAAAGCCTTCCAATGTTAGAATAATCTAACAATTCTATCCTAAAATCATAACACACACATATATATATATAGAGGAGAAGGTCCAAATACCGGCTAGTGTCCAAATACCGGCTACTAGGTGTTCTGAGAACTGAGTGCAGCGCAGCCTAGCGGTGATAGGCAGAGTTTGTAACTTTAATTTAGAGAAGAAAGTTACGAAAATTATGTCGCTGAAGTCTGTGTCATTTACGAATAATAAATGCAAAAGTGTCGAATCTACGTAATCTGGTACATCAAAAGTTTTTCAAATATGTGTTTCTCATTTTTTTTAAATATACTGATCGTCTATTGGATTGATTTGCTGATTACGTTATTTTCTAGACATATTTAGCTCTCAATTGCCACGCGCACAGTAGTTGTATTTTATTATATGAATGAGTAATACCGGTTTTAACTTAAACATAGCAGTGATCCGAATACCGGCTACCTAAAGTAGACTCTCTCGGTTGCTCTGCTTGAAGGGGAGGGAAATAAATTAATTTAAATAGTTCCATAATTAATAAATTAATTTAAATGGTTCAGAAATAGTCCCCGTCCCATTTCGCAATATGAAAAAAGCAACCATGGCCGTAATTCTTCAGGACCGACACTGCTTACGGGATCACTTTCCAAAAAAGAGCTGTTGGACATTACAAAATTGCCTGTAATAAATGTGAAGAGAAAGAAAAAAAATGACGGAGTAAACCAGGCGAAAGGTGCAGAAATTGGATTTTAACCCTCTCGCTGCGCAACCCGAGATTTCCTTGGGCATCCTAAAAGTAGCAAAATTTGCGCAACCCGAGATTTCCTCGGGTATGCATTTTTTCCGTCTAATTAACCCTCTTTGATTATTCACACCAGTTATTATTTATTGTAAATTATGCTTTATTTAATCGGAGCTTTTACCGCTTAAATTAGACAAAAACTTTTGTTTTGAAAAACCGGTGACAAAGGAATAAAAATTCTTAAAAGACGCTGGTCGCGAAGGGGTTAAATACTCAATTTTTGAAGTTATTTTGATAAAACAATTACGCAGTGAGAGGGCTAAAAAAGTGAAAAAGAAAAATATCCAACAGAGGAAGATGATAAATTTGTGTCTTCTGCATGGGTGCTTTCTCTGTGGACAAGAATGGGGGAGGGGATTCTGGGTTCAGAGTTAAGAATGCGATATGTGGGTTGATAGGGACTATACCGACGCAGAGAGTGATATTATGCTTTTGATTTTTTAGATAAAATAATTCTCATTTCAATCAGTTAGCTTTTTTGTTTGTTTGTTTTACACGTTAAAAAACAAAATTAGAAACATAATGGGAAGAAGACTGTGAGAGATAGTCGAAAAGAATTTTAGAAATTTGACAAAAATACATATTTATTAAAAATTGTGTATTTTTTCTGCGCATAAAAAAGTTATTAATCAATACAATTTATTAAAATAATATTCTTATTGCTTAATAATTGTCATTAGCTCTATTTGTGTGATCTTTTGGGAAAAAAAAAAACTTAGGTAGCCAGTATTTAGACCCCATTTTAAAAACTAAAAATTTGAAGACTTTCGCAATTTGCTTCTTATAAACAGAAAACACCCTTTAAACTGATTTTTTTTTCTCTAAGCAGCTGCAAGACGTGTCAAGGTACCTTGCTGTCACTTTTTATTTTATTAATGTTGAAAATTGTACGATCTAGTTTGAAAACAAAAGTGGTAGCCGGTATTTGGACCTTTTCCCCTCTCTCCTATATATATATATATCAACATTTGAACGGAGGGTGGTATCGGGGTCTGGGGGTCGTGATTCATGAAAATATACCAACAATTTTTGAATTCGCTTTCCTCCGAACGGTTGAAATAGGTAGCTTTTTGTAATGAAAGCAACCTAAAAAATTAATATCAAAATGCTTGGCTGCTAATTCTTCTTTTGATTTCTGGCTATAATAATTTTTAAGAAAGAACACCAATTATTAAATATTCGTAACATATAAATATATAATACAAATAAACGTAATTATAACGTTTAGTGGTTGTCCTTCGTTACCCTGGAACTAATTCATTGGCCAAACTTCGATTTCATTAATATATGATGAAAAAGAGCAATAAAGTTAAATACATTTAATATATATATAATAAATTTGAAATCACAAATATATGAAGAAATTGGTAAAGTTCTAAAGATGAGTTAGAAATGAGCATCGGAAACCAGTATGTAAAATAAAAAACTATGAATGACCCACAGAATCGTCAGAAGAGCTTATGAGTTCATTATATATATATGTGTATATATATATATATATATATATATATATGGGTGGTGTAAGCAAGAGAGTGTGTGTGTTTATAAATAAATAATAAATTTTTAATAATTAAAAAGAATAATAATTAAAAATTTATAATGAAGTCCAGAAGAAGTACCGCTGTTTTCATTTTACTGGTGAAAATGCAATTGAGTTTATGTACAATCAAAGAAACAGAAATATTTGCATACAATTCCTTAATTCTCTGAGCGGTTTGGACGTATTTTTCCGTTACCCAAAAACAACTTAAATCTGCTATAGAAAAAATATTTTAAACCGAATTGTACAGTAAAACGTTGTATTATACATATGGATAATTTTGAATTTAGTGATAAAAACGAAAGTTATTAAAAGTTTGATGTGTTGCAAATGTGTCAAATAATTAGGTTACACAATAAATTCGGCAAACCTCATAAGAAAGCGCATAGATAGACAAAATAATGAGGAGAGGCTGCATTTCGTCATTAAGATTCCGAAAGCAAAAGAAATTAATTAAAAATTTATAATGAAGTCTAGAAGAGGAAGTAAATCTGTTTTCCTTTTACTGGTGAAAATGCAGTTGACTTTATGTACAAGCAAAGAAACATAACTTGCTTAAGAAAGTTTCATTGCTAGAAAAGGAAAAATTATTTTTACATTTATTAGACTAGAAAAAAGATGGATTTAAATAAAAGGCACTGCAATTTTGGAAATGGATTATAGGAAGTTATATTTAATTAAGTAAAATGAGATAATCATAAATTATATGTTATTTCACATTACAATCAACTCAATAGAAACTAGAAACGATGTCATCGACTTTATAATTATTAAAGTTAAAAATATTTGGTAAAATATTTCAAAAAAAACTTTTTAATTAAAAATTACTTAACATACAGATAAATTGATTATTCCTTGTATTACATTAAGAAACGATGAAAATATTTCGATACACCGGAAAATTGATCTATTGATTAGTTTCGGAGAATATTCGTTGATTATACATATGCGTAAAACGGTGTATAGAAAAATCTATAAATCGATATTTCGGAATTTTTTATCCTTACTGAATTCCATAAAATGTATCAGAAAAATACTTGGGGAAACTTGGATTTTAAGGAATGATTTTACAATAATAAAATATAAAGAAAAAGTGTAAAAATTCTTTAAGTTAGTCACGTGTTAGTGTTAAACATTTATAAAAGCCTAAAATGTTAACAGTAACATTAAAAACTGGCATTAAATTAAATTCCTTACGCATGTAGATAAGTGGTTTTTAGTATTCAAAGCACGCAATTCAGAAAAAGAATTTTTCTTAGTTTCAAAAACATTTTAACTTCTGAAAAGCGCATACAGAATAACAAATGAAATTTTAACTCAATAAACGTTAACTTATCGGAAAGGTTCAAAAATAAAATAAATAAATAAATATAATTCATTTTATTTGTAACGTTTAATTTTAGCTTTTACAAGAATAATATCAGAAATAAAAAAAATAAATATACAGAGGGATCGGTAAGAAAATTTGATTGTTTATTATTTTCTAGTATTTATATAAACGTTTGAGATAACATTGGATAAAATAATATTATATACTGTCCGTTTTAGAAAGCCGCGCCTAGCACTCTGAGACGATTCTATTGTCCAAAGGGGGTGTTACGCTGAGATGTGCATTTTCCGAAGTTTTTTCTGAAGCAGACCTGACTCAAGTGCAAAAGCGCGGATAGTTTTGCCTTCCGAAAACAAACAGTAATATATGTTTCTGTAAATGTTTTTCATTTAATTCTAAATTTATACTGAGATATTTTTATTGAATAAATAAAATATTTTTCTATATTAATTAGTTTTACATATCATATGTTTAGAGAATTACATACACTCACTCTCTCTCACACTCACGATATATATATATATATATATATATATATTAAATTTATTTAAATTTATTAATATTTTTCCTCATATATTAATGAAGATGTTTGGCCAATAAGTTACACCGAGTTACATTGCGACAATAATATACAACAGAGTCAAAACACTGTATTAAACACTAGTGTCGGAAAGGAAATTTTCACCTTGTTATTAAGAACTTTTAAAACGTACTTATAACTACTTAAAAGGTGACACAGCGTGTGTTCTCTTTGCTCCAATTGTTGAGAACAAGTGCGTTCGAAAGATCTGAGTGCTGCATTAAATAATATTTTTTATATGTTTGTGTCAGCTTTTAAGTAGTTATAAGTATGTAACAGTAATATAAATGAATAAAATTATATACGAAATGGACAGTAGACTTGTTAAAATCTATAAAAAATTTTGTTCATTGTTTAATTTCCTGTTCTGTTGATAAAACTGAAAATTATGTAAAATGAATAAAATGGTATTAATTTCTGTAGAATTACTAATTATAATCGAATTTATTATACATTTTTTAAATTAATTCTTATAATGAAGTTGAATACATGTGTTTACATAGAAATATGTATTTTTGCGTTTACCATTATCAACAAAAGCAATAACTATGCCAAAGTTATTTAATATTTGGTCATAGCTAAAATTGAATATATGAAGAATTCTTAATGTAATAATGTTGCGCGATAATGTAATGAAATGTATACTTAGAATGTAGGGTAGGGAAGTACACAGTGAGACAACAACCACTTTGACATGTAGTTGTAACTTTTTCTTCAAGCTGGCACACACACATAACGACCTCATCTTATGCAACCCGTGGATGTAGTTTCCGCCCTTCAGATACTCGTCCGATAAAATAGTAAATAATTCTCTATTTTATAGTGGTTAAAGTTACATAAATGTTTATTTTAGAGTTTATTTCCTTCAATATGACATAAGCAAGGTGGCCATAATTAAACAGACGGTACTAAGAGTGTTCTGTAGCGCGATCTAATTGCGAGATTGACGCTAAATTTTGTTGAAGATTAAACAAGACGGGGGACAAAGTATTCCACGAAAAAAATTAGTTCCAAAAAACACCACCAGGGGAATATGTGGCGCTGTGTATTCGAAAAAATGAGTTTTAAAATATGAAGAATTAATACTGAAATAAAATTATCGTTTATTTAACGAATTTAGCAATTTAACCCAAGCTCAAAATGGTAACAGTTTATAAAAAGCTAAAAATTTACATAAACACTGCTAAAGTTTCATTATCTGCAATTTCGCTTATAGACCAGGAAACAGAGACCGTATAAGTGCTCTACCTAGCAAAATTCATGTTAGTTCTGGAAAAAGGCTAACTGTATGTTTTTGGGTCGCTGAATCCAAATTTGTAACTTCCCAAAAAATTTCCCCGGCAACCCCCCCAAATTTTGGTAAAATGACCCCCAAAAAGGTTTTTATTAAAAAAAATCATTTTTTTTCATTGCTTTAGGAGAAAAGTATCTAGAAATTCAGAAAGTAGACAATATTTGCAACAAATTAGATATATGATATTATGAATTAGGCTGAAGGTGAAGGGGGATCTGTCTCGGAACATGCGCGCGGTGCTGCGTGAACTAAGTTACGCAATTCCACTTAACCACTCACACCCTAATATTCGCCCTCCCATCTCCCCTCCGAACTTTCTCTATAAGGTTTACTTTAAGTTTTTTGGGACGCTGAATCCGAATTTTTAACTTCCCCCCAAAAGTTTTCCCCCGAACACCCCCCCCCCCCAAAAAAAAAAGATGTTTTTAACTTAAATTTCTTTTTGTTTTAGGGAAAAAGCATTACGAAATTCAGAAACTAGACAAAATTTGCAACAAATAGGATATATGACATTATGAAGTAGGATGAATGGGGAGGGGGAGGGCTGCCTCTGAACATGCACTGCGGCGCTAAGTGCACTAAGTTATGAAGTCCAGACAATAGGGGATTTTACCTGAAAAAATTACTACTAGTTCTGGATTTCGACTCTATGTTTCTTGCGTCTCTGAATCCGAATTTGTAACTTCACACCAAAATTTCACCCGGCAACCCCCCAAAAAACTGATTTTTTGAAAAAATTTGATTTTTGACAAAATTGCGCGGGAATGTTCCGAGGCAGCCTCCTCTCTCCCCGTTTATCCTACGTCATAATGTCATGTATCCTATTTGTTGCAAATTGTGTCCAGTTTCTGAATTTTGTAATGCTTTTTGCCCTAAAACAATAAGAAATTTAAGTTAATAACAACTATTTTGGGGGGTTTCGGGGGGGGGAGGGGGAATTTTTAGGGGTAAGTTAAAAATTCGTATTCAGCGACCCAAAAAACTTAAAGGAAAGCTTATAAGAAAAGTTCGGAGGGGAGATGGGAGGGCGAATGTAAACATGTGAGTGGTTAAGTGGAATTCCGCAACTTAGTCCACGCAGCACAGCGCGCATGTTCCGAGGCAGATCCCCCCTTCCCTTTCATCCTAAGTCATAATGTCATATATCTAATTTGTTGCAAATTTAGTCTACTTTCTGAATTTCTAGGTACTTTCCCCCTAAAACAATAAAATAATGATTTTTTTAATAAGAACCTTTTTGGGGGCTTTTTACCAAAATTTGGGGGGGTTGCCGGGAAAATGTCCGTGGGATGTTACAAATTCGGATTCAGCGATCTAAAAAGCATAAAGTAAGCCTATTTCCAGAACTACCATTAATTTTGCTAGGTAAAATTCCCTACTGGCTGAACTATTACAGAGCCCCAAAGAAAGCAACATCAGAAGAAGAAGTTGTTTTTTGATATCTGACGTTACATATTTTGGCATACTGCCAGCTTGTTCGGCTTTAAAAGGCAATGTGCTACTGTTAGAAACAATTTCAATGAAAGTTATCTTTCATAATGTCTCCTTCTTTAGTCGAGCGAGCTCTACTTGTCAAATTCTTTTACCTCAACCAGTGCAATGCGCCAACCGCTCTTCGTGCTTTTAGAAACCACAAAAAAATGCGTAAATGTAACGGTGTTTTGTCAGTTAATGATTTAAAATCAATGGTTGAGAAGTCTGAGAAAGCAGGTTCTGTATATGTTCAGTGAGGCAGAGGACGAAAATGTAACGGTGTTTTGTCAGTTAATGGTTTAAAATCAATGGTTGAGAAGTTTGAGAAAGCCGGTTCTATAAATGTTCAGTGAGGCACAGGACTAAAACCCGTACACAGGATACAATCGAAGAAGTGGCAACGGCGATTGTCGGTAGAACACCAGACAATATTGCTACCACTTCCAGCGCTCGTGGGATAGCTCGGAATCTGGATATGCCTTATTGTACGGTATGGAAAATCCTACGAAAGATTATCCACTTCTATCAGTACAAGATCAGCCGTGTACAAGAGTTACGTTACACCGACCATGATAAGAGATTGACTTTTGCTCTCACCTTTCCTGACAGAATGGAGTTGGATGATGATTGGCCCTTGGCCTCCTTTGGCTGGAAAATCTTATGGGGAGACGAGGCTCACTTGTATCTGAATGGAACTGTAAATACCCAGAACAACCGAATTTTGGATAACAAGTCACCAAGAGCATTCAAAGAAATTCATTTGCAGTCGCCTAAGATAACTGTTTGGTGTGGTTTCACAGCAGACATGATGCTAGGTCCATTGTTCTATGAGAACACTACTCCCACAGGACCTGTAACTTATTCTGTTACCGGAGACAAATATCGCCAAATGATAAACAACTTTGTTATTCCGGCAATTCAGCAAAGACAGTGCCTGGAGAAAATCCTTTTCATGCAAGATGGAGCCCCTCCACATATTGCTTTGCAGGTACAGCAGCTGCTACGACAGACATTCACAACAGAAAGAGGCATTAGAAGCTGTTTTCCAACTGCATGGCCACCTCGGTCCCCTGGTCTTACACCCTGCGACTTTTGGTTATGGGGTTACCTAAAGTCAAGGTCTATCACGGAGGTGTCCAGGGCCTGGCTACGTTGAAGGATAACATATCGCGAACTGTACGGGAGACTGCTGCAGACATGTTATTCTCTGCTGATGTAAATACTGTGCACAGATGCTATATGTGGTTCACAAAAACGGCGGCCACATCGAACCTGAGTTAGGTGTGCTAAATAAACGGTAATTTTATTTCAGTATTGATTCTTCTTTTTTGAAACTCTATTTTTCAAATACACAGGGCCACACATTCCCCTGGTGGAGATTTTTGGAACTATTTTTTTTTCGCTGAATCCTTCGTCCTCCGTCTTGTTTAAACTTCCTACAAAATTTGGCGTCATTCTCGCAATTAGATCGCGCGCTCTGAGTACCGTCAGTTTAATTATGGCTACCTTGTATTTACTTAACCAAACATAGCTATATCTAATAATAGACTATTTCGGCAAAACGACATAAACTATTTAAAGCGATGACATTGATGTAACAGATGTGGTTTTGTTACAACTTAACGAAAGTACACAGTGAGACACACAGTTGTGTTATTGTGCACCTACTGTGGTTCTGATGTTTAAAAAGTTATTTACAAGATGGAGGATTTTTTCTCTCTCTCTCTTTCTCTCTTTGTGTGGGCTAGGGAAATTCACTAAACGTAAGAGGCTGAAAATTTGCATGAATGTAGAGCAAAGCCTGCCGTTTTCCACCCGAGGCTTGTATTTTTTAATATTTTGAAAATCTAGAAATATTAATTAGAAATCATAAACTGCAGAAAAGTATTGATAGAGTGTAAAAATGTATAATTTATGAAAATATATACATTGTCTCACTGTGTACAACTTGTGGTACACAGTGGGAGAATTTTCGATATTACGTTATCCTGCTTCTTTGCTTTTATAAATAACTTTTTTAAAATCATTTATGCATTAATGTGTAGCGCATCTGTGTAGCTTAAAGATGTAGCAAAAAAAGTTGCAAAGGAATAAAAATCATCGCCATTTGTTAAGTAATAATAATTTTCGTATACCCTCACCTATTTATTACAAATGTGTATATTTAAATAATCTTTTATAAAAGTAGATATCACAATAAACCACAATTTATTACAGTCATTTTACTTAAATATTTTTATGATAAAAACAGGCCGTAATACAACCGAGTAAGAAATTAAAGAAGAGAGCTATAGTGTAAAAATTCAATTGCATGATACGCACACATACGGAATTCATTACAGATCTGCTAGATGTGATTTATTTTCATTATTACTTTTTCAACAATTATTTCTAACTATAGTAATCTATCCCAAAGTGTAAAAGGAAAGTACCTCATTGCCCTCTCGCCTGCAAATGTACGCTGTTTCGAAAGGGGTGGGAATTACTAAAATGGAAATGCTAATTTCTTCTTCATAAAATTAGTCGTTGTTTTTTAACGTGCGGCAATTCCATATTATGTTCTTGCTAGATATTTAAAGGATTTCAATTGAACGGGTTTTAAAATAGTCCTATATAATACGTATATTTTTGTTGTCTTATTTCGTGTAAATTTATTATGAAATAATTGTTATATATATTTATTGGAATCAAATTAATTTGTCATTTACCAATGGAATCCCCTCAGCTTCAAAAGCAATGAAAACATTGATTTTCTTCTAAAGGAATACATTACTTATTAATTTATTAGCCCCCGGTACGGTATGTTATTTCATTATCCCAGCTTATTTTGTGTCGTCTCCAAAAAATAACGTTACTTTACAGAAGCCAGACGTAAAACAAAGCAGTACGATTAAATACTCTATAGAAATTTTTAAACTTCTAAGCATCGTACTTTTTCAATTTTTATACCGTCGTAGATGAAAAAAAAAATACTTTTAAATGGTTTGAAAACTGCATCTCCATTTATTTTTGAAATATTTTTTTTTTTTTTTTGGTAATTTTTGGAGCCATTTGTTTAATATTGGCAACGGAAGTACCCCATTTCTGTAGAAAGTAAAGGAACAATAGCTGTAAAATATTAATTATTAAAATTATTAATTATAAAATTCTTGTTGCCATTTTTTCATAACAACCGAAACAAAATGTAATTAAAATACGTGCTATTTTGAAAAAATATAAACGAATGATTTCTGTTAAAACATGGATTACTATATATATAATATACAACTATTTTTAATTTTAAGTATCTATATTAATGTTACAATCAAATGAAGGCCTATGAATCAGTAGATAGTCGGGTTTTTTTGTCGAGTTTCTTTAATGACGCCATCTTTTTGTTGCATTTTGTTTTATTTCGCGATCGTGACGTCCTATGCCTACTTTACTGTAGATGTTTAAGAGTGGCTCGTAAATGTGGAATACTTAAGCGGATGCGAATAACGTCATTTTACATAAAATAAAAGCGTGTGCTGTAAGTCTTAAAATTAAAATAGTACTATTTATATATACATATTTTTTTTTCATCGGGGGCGACACTAAATTTTGAAAAAGCAGATTTCCTGTTTTCTAGTTTTTATATCTTGTTTTATTTATTTATTAATTTCTTTTAATTTTGTATTTTAATTTTGAAAAAAAAAATGATAATAAAACAAAAAACAAACTCAATTTTCAGAAAAAAAGTGAAAAATATTCAACAATAATTTCATATATATATATATATATATATTTCTTTGAGAATTTGATTGTGGAAATTGTGAAAATACATAGTTGAGATAATGAATTTATAGTAATGTTTTCAAACAATTTATGTGTCACCGTCCTTAGAAATCATATCTATAAAAAATTCAACCAATTGACAGTTTCTCCATCAGTTCCTTTTAAATTTGCCTTTTGTTGAAGCCTTTATTCTTAATAATCCTGGGGAATATACAGGAAAATAAATTTTAGAAATATCACTTCTACAACTCCAAAACCTCTTTCGGCTGTTAATAATAAATCGAATGACAAAAAAATGATGTCTACAATATGTAAATTATCGTTTCATGATTTATAATTTCATACACATATGGCCTACATTAATTTTCTATTATGCATAGTGCACGTATCGCTGTAAAACGATAATGTGTTTTTAAGATGTCACATTTTGTGACTAATTGTGCCACAAACCCGAATTATGATAAAACAGTGTTTCACAAAGCTTGGAAATTTACCATGGTTGTAGTAATAATCGTTGCGGTCTGACAGAAGTTGTCGAAAGTAAGCAACATAAAAAGAATTCTATTTAAAGTGTTCTTGACTCACTTTGAAAATCAACTTGCGTTAAGTATTGATGACTAAATAAATTACTAGTAAAAATCTTCTACTGATAAGTAAAGATATTTATTGTGTTAATTGAGTGAGTCACAACCATAGTAGAACTCATCCATTTTGAAAAAATGAGATAGTCTATTTAGAAGATGTATAAAATCTGTGTAATCAACTCCCACAGTAAACCAAGCCTCTAAACAGATGACATAGAGAAGAAAGTATGTGATAACAGTCTTTGGTTCACTGTGGGGGTGGATAAAACAGTTCTTATGCATTTTTAAGTGGACTGTCTTATTTTTTTAAATGGACTTTCTCTACTATGTGTGTGTGCCCCTCAATTGATTTTAACTATCGGGTACTACTATTATTTTAACACAATCAAACTGATTGGTAAAGTTATCATACGAATTGAATATTTCCAACTGAGCGAAAAAATGCCCAGGCTGGGAATCGAACCCAAATCCTTGGCTTACAAGGCCAATGCTTTTCCATTTAAGCTAACTGGGCCGACAACCAGCCAGCATATTTCGCTCAGAAAACCTTATTGGTAATAACATCTGGTCTGTCATGTAGACAGCTCAACAGAATAAACCGCAGGTAAAGGAACTCCATATAAACGATGGATACGTAGATGAACTATTATTTTAACACAATCAAACTGATTGGTAAAGTTATCATACGAATTGAATATTTCCAACTGAGCGAAAAAATGCCCAGGGTGGGAATCGAACCCAGATCCTTGGCTTACAAGGCCAATGCTTTTCCATTTAAGCTAACTGGGCCGACAACCAGCCAGCATATTTCGCTCAGAAAACCTTATTGGTAATAACATCTGGTCTGTCATGTAGACAGCTCAACAGAATAAACCGCAGGTAAAGGAACTCCATATAAACGATGGATACGTAGATGAACTATTATTTTAACACAATCAAACTGATTGGTAAAGTTATCATACGAATTGAATATTTCCAACTGAGCGAAAAACTGAGCTTCGATTCCCAGCCTGGGCATTTTTTCGCTCAGTTGGAAATATTCAATTCGTATGATAACTTTACCAATCAGTTTGATTGTGTTAAAATAATAGTTCATCTACGTATCCATCGTTTATATGGAGTTCCTTTACCTGCGGTTTATTCTGTTGAGCTGTCTACATGACAGACCAGATGTTATTACCAATAAGGTTTTCTGAGCGAAATATGCTGGCCGGTTGTCGGCCCAGTTAGCTTAAATGGAAAAGCATTGGCCTTGTAAGCCAAGGATCTGGGTTCGATACCCATCTTGGGCATTTTTTCGCTCAGTGGGAAATATTCAATTCGTATCGGGTACTAATTTATTTTTCAGCTGAAATTTTTCGTCTCCGACACAGCATTTCAGTTGTAAATTCAAATTTTTTTTATGCGCTTGTATAATTTGTGCTGAAATTCTTCTAGAGTTCCATTAGCGTTTCTTTTCACTGTAACTTAATTCCGACATTACGTCATCAGTATTTCTATTCAAAATGAGGAGATGGCTTATTTCATTTAAACTGTTAAGTTCAACAAACGGTAAATTTTTACATGCATAATCGTCACTTTTATGTCAGCATTAAAAGTTAAAAATTCAATATGTGATATGAATTTAAACAAAATCAAATTAATTATTTCTACCGGCCCCTCACTGATGTTCAGTAACTTTTCGAAAAGGAGAAATTTTTCTTTATCTTATTTGTTTTTTCTAATTGCTTTGTAATTTTATTTTACATAATTGTGAGAATTTCGTCGTCTCTATCCATATGGATAAGGTTTACAAAATTATATTTTAATTAAATACATTTATAGTTTAAATATGTTGTATTACAGATTTCGGCTTGAAATATATTTTGTGTAATTAAAAAAAAAAACCCATAAAATTTAAATATTTACATTAGTTAGCTTGAAAGAGTATTGTAGAGAAAAGATTCTCTACATAATACACTCTTAAGTACTGTGAATAAAGTGTAACAAGCATTATATAATATTCTCTAAAAATACAGCCAGCAACAAAGTCAGTTAACGAGCATCCTTCAAATAAACATAGAATCAGCGTTGCCTCGCATTGAAATGCCCTGTGAGTTTCGCAGCTGTTACAACTGCATTCACCCTCCTTTGCCAGTCAACCGTAAAGGAAGAATGACTTTTTCTACATTCCACTACCTTTTTTTTTTTTGGCAACACGTTGGAGTAGAATCGGAGAGGGATTTTTCGAAGAGATCAGTTTTCGTTGCAGCTTCTCACGTTTTTTTTTTTTTTTTTTTTTTTTTTTTTTTTTTCTTGTTTTAAAAGAAGATATTATGTTTGTGGCAAAGAATGGATCCTGAATTAAAGATTTAAAAAAAAGTTTTCTACGAATTTATACAAGATGTATTGTTAAAGTGAATTGCGGTGTGCTTCAGATGTCTCTAGGTGTCATCTAGGTTCATCCAGAATAAGTGCGGTGTGGAAAAGCCTAACCGATCCATGCTTCATCGTGAGCCAATGTAGAGGTGTGATAAAAATTAACATCCATTTGTGCAATATCGAAGAATTGTTTTTTGAAAAGTGAGCCTGCACTTATATCTACGTTTTTAAAATCCCATTTGTCTTTTTTTTCCATCGTGCCTATGTGCTTCTTTTATGTGAAAATGTGTTGACGTTCAAAAAGAAATATCATCTATAATTAAAAATGTAATTATCTCACGTCATGATGATAATAAGAAAATGTTGATCATAAAATGTGACGACATGATGAAAGAAGATTAAAATAGATCTTAGTAGGTGCTAAAAAGAAATTAGCACCTGTGATTTATGCCTCTCTATTTCTATACATCACAATGAAAAATGACAAATCAGTCATATATATAATTCTTGATTTAATCACGGTTTTTTGTTTTGTTTTATGTGTTTGCTCATTTTGATATAAATATAATTGAATTTATGTGTTTGCTCATTTTGATATAAATATAATTGAATTTATGTGTTTGCTCATTTTGATATAAATATAATTGAATTTATGTGTTTGCTCATTTTGATATAAATATAATTGAATTTATCCATAATAAATAATCTAGAATTCTTGCAATTAATTAAGACTTTTCTTAATCCAGTGTTTTAAATGTATTTTCTTAATATGTTTATAATTTTTTAAAATTTATTCAAAACACAACGCATACCTAATTATTTCTCTCTGATTAATTAATTAATTGATTCATAACTCTTACGCCTATATAGAATGGTGCCGTTGATAAAAGTAAAACTTTTTTTTCACTTTAACTTTGCATAAAATAATTTAAGATCTCGAATCTTGGTTTAATTTTTCAAAGGTAATTTTTCATTATTATTATTAATATTTTCTGTTTCAAAATCATTTAATATCCTATTTCAAAGTTCAGATTACATACCTTGCTTAAAATAAGTATAATTTTGATAATAAACACTGGTTATTCATTAATATATGTATATCTTTTCAGTTAGTTATTATATGTATGTTTTCAAAGGTGATTTATTTTAAAAAGTGGTGGTGATATCAGTATTATATTGTCATTATTATTTTTATATAATTTTCATACTTTTTATTTTATTTCTATTTTCAATAACATTCTGTGCAGATATCATTATTAGGATAAATTATCTGCCAGCAATTTTGAAATTAAGCATTATTTTGAAATTTAAATTGGATATTTTTTTTTGTATTTTCATGATTTATTGATACTAGTAGTCTAAGTTAAAAAAAAAAGAAAAGGTGGGGGGGGGGCGAAATAAAGTGCAACAAGTCAGTTTGGTAAACTCACTACCAAATTTTTCTGGTTCCAAAGAGGAAAATTTCAAATTCTTTATAGAACAGATAGAGAATTTAGCTGACTTGGAACAGTGGGATAATCACAGAAAATTTGTAGTGCTAAAACTTCATTGCAAGAACCAGGCTTTAAAATCCATAGCAAATGACCCTGTTGCCTCTAAAATAAACAATTTTGACCAACTAAAACAGAGTCTAGATAAAAAAATTTCAAAAACTGTTTCATTCGCTGAAAAACAGCAGAATCTCTCATCTATTTGTCAAAAGCAGACACAAACAGTTAAAAAATTGGCTGAACAAATTGAGAAAGCTGCTAATGACTATTTAAACATAGATGAGAATGCAGATGTAAATATGCTAGACTTAGCACAAAAATTATAACTGAATAAATTCTTGGAAGCTCTTCGCTCAGATATTAGAATCGAGGTCAAAAAGCAAAATCCACAAAGTTTTGAGCCTGCCATAGAAACAGCTGTTAATATTGAAAATGCTTTTAAGGACCCAGAAGTTAATGTAAATAGCACAATGTCTTTTGAAATATCCACATTATTAGACTCTCATGTACAAACCAATGCTAAAATTCAGGAATTATCAGATAAAATTCAGGATCTTGCCATTTCAAAAACAGTAAATAATGTGACAGGTTTCTCTTCGGGTCAGGATAAAGAAATTGAAAATGAATATAAGGATGAGATTGTAAATTTTTGCTTGATTTGTGGTAAGCCACATTTAACAATTCAGTGCTGGTATTTTCCTGAGATCAGAAATGTCATGCAAAATTCACAAAATTTACAGTTTTCACAAAACAGAGTAAATAAAAGGTACAGGAATTCTGAAAATTTCAGAGGCAATTTTTTTCGAGGAAATTCCAGGGGTAATTCTCGAGGAAATGCTCGGGGAAATTTCAGGGGTAATTCCTCTCGAGGTAGGTTTAGAGATCAAAACTCCAGTCAAGAATGACTGACTGAGGGTTCTTGCAGTGTAAAAAACTTAGATACAAGAACCCGAAAGAAAAAAAAGATTTCCTCATGCAAAAAGAACAATTCAAAATTAAACAGTAAACTCAAAAAGAAAGTACATGTGAAAAAGAAATTTGTACCACAGTCTAAAATATCAAAAAGGAAAGTAAAAAATAATTCAGACAATGCAAAACTAACTTCAAAAAATAAATCTTTAAAAACAGATACTGTAAACAATGAAAAAACTTATGTTTCAACTGATACTCAGACTAATGAACAGGAAAAGTTATATGTTATGTCATGTAGTCAGAAACAGGCTGATTTACCAATAATAACTTTAAATTTTGGTCAGGAAGAAGTTTTTTCTTTGCTCGATTCAGGAGCAAATTTGAGCTTAATTCAAAACAATGTATTACAAGTCATAAAACAACACTGCAAAGTTGAATACTTATCCAGATCTGTCAGAATTAATACACTTAATAACTCTTCTATACCTTATTTATTTGCAGTGAATATAAAGTTTAAAATTGACAAATCTTGGTTCGAAAATCAATTTTTTGTTACTCATGATGGCGGAGCAAGTATAAGATCATCCTTGGGTATGATTTCTTGCAAAGAAATAAAATTCTCATGGATGTCGAAAACAAACAGATAATCATGAATAACAAAAAAATCAAATTTTATGAATCTTCTCCCAAGTTGATTTCTAATAATATGATAAAGTCAGAAAACAAACTTAATTATGATAAATCCGTAAATAATGTGAAAATTCTTCCTAATTATTTTTCAATTGTTAAACTTTACATTCCAAAATCTTTTGCTGATAGTAAACAAGTTAATCTCATACCTGTTAAAACAAAATTAAATTACTCATTATCTGAATCTGTAAACAATGTGATAGACAAGAAATTTATATTCACTATAGTAGAAAATAATTCTGATAAGGCAATTACACTTAGAAAACAGCTGAAAATTGGCACGTTACAAACTTTCGACAATTCTGATATTATGGAGCCAAACACTTCTGAAATTTTGCAAGTAAATACTTTAAATGTGTCAGAAATTCAAAAACTCAGAAAAGATTATCCTAATGCTGATGACTTTGATTTGAAGCATTTAAATGATAGTGATAAAAGCAAAGTGACTTCCATGCTTATGAACAACTCTCAAGTTTTTTCAAAAAGATATAAAACTTTGGGTTCAACAGATGCTGTTGTTCCTGAATTTAAACTTCTTCATAATTTCCCCATTCAGACACGTCCATATCCCATTCCCAAAATTGCAAGAAAATTTGCAAAAAAAGAATAAATGAACTTTTAGAGGCAGGAATAATTGAACCGTCAGTTTCCAACTACAATTTTCCTGTAATATTCGTAAAAAAGAAAACTACAGATAACTCTAAAGAACAAAAATTCCGCATGTGTGTAGATTATCGTTTATTAAATTCGATAACGGAATCATTTCAAATTTGTTTACCAAAGATATCTGAGATTCTACATCAGATTGCTGGAAAAAAATATTACTGTGTTCTTGACCTAAAATCAGCTTTTTTCCAAATTAAACTTCAGGATTGTGACAAACCTAAACTTGCAATTTGTTGTGAACTAGGAAATTTTATGCCAACCAGATTATTTTTTGGAAGTAGAAATTCAACTTCATATTTCCATACACTTTTAACAAAATGTTTAAGTGACCTTGTGGGTAGTAACATACAGTTTTATTTGGATGACATCATTGTGACTGAAAATGATATTGATAAACTGTTAAATCTGCTTCAAACTGTATTTGATAGATTATCAAAATTTAACTTAACTCTTGATCCGCAAAAAGTTCAAATTTGTAAATCAGAAATTGTTTACTTGGGCTTCAACATTAATCAACAAGGTTTTTCACCTTCTGATAGCAACATAAATAAAGTTACAAAATTTCCAGTCCCAGAAAATTTAAAACAAGTTCAAGCATTTTTGGTTATGAACAATTTTTTCAGGCATATGATTTACAACTATGCAGAGATAGTACAACCAATTGCGGCCTTAACACGTAAAAATACACCTTTTGTTTGGACAGAGGCCTGTCAAAATTCCTTTAATAAAATTCAAGATGAAATACTGAATAAACCTACTCTTAAACAATTAGATGAGAATAAACAACTGTATTTGGTCACTGATGCATCAAAAATTTCTATGTGTGGCATTCTAATGCAAAAATATGACAACAAATTTTTTCCTGTTGAATTTTTCTCGAGACAACTCTCACATGCTGAGTCGAGATATCCATCTATTCGTAGAGAACTTTTGGCCATTTTTGCAGCTTGCAGCATTTCTATGAATACTTATATGGTAAAAGATTCACGATAAACCACTTCAAGATTCACGTGCTAAACCACTAACATATCATGCTCAGCTGGATAAGCAACCTGATATTGTGGCTAGGTGGTTACTATATCTTGGCCAATTTCAGTATGATTTAAGTCACATACCTGGAAAACAGAATCCTGCGGATTTCCTTTCTAGTATGGAGGTCGAAAATCATTCGGTAAACAACATTAACATATTTGCCATAGATAATTCTCTCACTCAAAGTAACATTAAAGTTTCACAAACTCAAGATAATTAGGTCAAAAATATAATCGACAAGATTAACAATAATGACAGTAAAACAAAAGCAAAATTCTTTGTTGACTCTCACACTCAATTGCTTATGTACAAACACAAAAATAAAAATAAATCAATTGTGAATAAAATAGTTATTCCAAAAACTTTAATCAAAAGTTGCTTAGAAATGGCACATGCACCACATTTTGGTACTAAGAAAACTTATGATATTATCAATAGAAAATTTTACTGGAAAGGAATGTTTTCTGATACAAAAAGTTTTTGTGAAAATTGTGCTCGCTGTTTGTCAAATAAATCGAAACCAAAACATACAACTTCCAGGCATATTGAAAAAAGAGACTTGGCGCCAGGTGAGAAACTAGCAATTGATATTGTGGGCAAGTTGCCAAGATCTATTGATGGGAAGTTTTTTATATTAACAATCATAGATCATTATTCAAGGTTCTTAGAGGCTATTCCTCTAGCCAATGTAAAATCTACAACAATCATAAGATGCCTCAATGAATACTTTGCCAAATATGGCATTGCAAAAATCGTGCAATCAGACAATGGTCCAAATCTAGCCTCAGATGAACTTAACAATTTCTTAGATAATTTAGGCATAGATCATAGAAAGTCCTCAATTTACTTTCCGGCATCAAATGGCTTAGTCGAAAGAGTTCATAAAACAATGAAGGAAAGCCTGGCTGCTATGTCTAATAATGTTCTAGACTGGTCTAACAATTTGCTAAAATTTAAACTTCATTATAATAACTCAGTACATACAGCTACTCAATTTACACCAGCCGAAATCTTTTTTGGCAGATCTCTGAACACTCCACTTGACTCAATAAATGAACCAAAGTTTGTTGAGAGTTTTCAAGCTTATCAGGAAAACATTAAAAATTGTTAGAAGAGATGAGGCAACAGATTTCAAAAAATGAGGGAAAATATTTTGCTGTATACAATAAAAATACAAAGGGGAGAGCAAAACCAAAATTAAATGTTGGTGATAAGGTTTTACTGAAAATTTTAGGCGTACCGGCTCATTTACAGAAAATACATTGGTCCTTGGGAAATAATTAAAATCGTTTCTTAATGATAATTATATTGTAACTAGAATTGTTAATAACCAAAATGTGGAAAAGAAATTTCATGTTAGTAAACTTTTTTTGCAAAAACCTCTCAGACCTAATATTCAAAATTGTATATAAACCTTATTTTTGTAACTTATTTCAAAATTCATTCTTGTCAACTTGGTAATTTTTTGTTCATTTCTCAATTTTTCTACCATCTTTATCATCAAAATTTTTGTATCTATGCTTCCTGGTAAACTGTACTTCTGTAGATATTAAGATAATGAGACGTCATTATTTTTTTCTTCTTTTTCTGACTTAAGCTGGCTGGTCCGTTAGGTTAGGACAGTGGTGTTAATCTCTAGGTTGTTATGATGATACATTTTCAAAGATGTGTAACTTCTAAAAGGATAAAGATTACTATTTGGCAATTCTGTTACAATCTTGAGTTAAAAGGTATATGTAAAAAAAAAAAAAAAAAAAAAAAAGTAGCTAGCTATAAATATACAACCATCACTATAAAGTTTAAGAGAATTTTTTTTTTTGACAAACAAAATTCTTTTCATATAACTTTAACTCATGATTTCTTAAATGTTTTATTAAGTATTATTTAATTTTCTTCTTAAAATATAAACTAGAAAAATATATAAAGATAATTATTTCAGCTCTTTTTACAAATTCAAATTTAGTCTTTGGCCAGTATGTTTCTGTAAGTTTCATTTTACAAATGTCAAAAAATTTCTTCAGTCTCAATTTTAGAGACAATTTTAGTAATTTCATTTTAATCTTCAATACTTAAAATTTTCTCTTCATGTGCATCTTGCTAATTGATATTTACTGTTTGTGTATATATATGTCTGGTTTCTCATTATGAATGTCACATATAAATTTTGTGCATGTGGCAATGGATGGTATAAATGCTTAATTCACAAGTGTTGAAACTTTTCTCAACAGAATTAACTTTTGACAATATATTTTGTATGCGTGCTTTTCTGAGAAACTTTTTCATCCCATGAGCTACTACTCCTCTGTTGGGGGGAGGAGATGCAGAGAAAAGATTCTCTACATAATACACTCTTAAGTACTGTGAATAAAGTGTAACAAGCATTATATAATATTCTCCAAAAATACAGCCAGCAACAAAGTTAGGTAACGAGCATCCTTCAAATAAACATAGAATCAGCGTTGCCTCGCATTGAAATGCCCTGTGAGTTTCGCAGCTGTTACAACTGCATTCACCCTCCTTTGCCAGTCAACCGTAAAGGAAGAATGACTTTTTCTACTTTCCACTACTGTTTTTTTTTTTTTGGCAACACGTTGGAGTAGAGTCAGAGAGGGATTTTTCGAAGAGTGCAGTTTTCGTTGCAGCTTCTCACGTTTATTTTCTTGTTTTAACAGAAGATATTATGTTTGTGGCAAAGAATGGATCCTGAATTAAAGATTTAAAAAAAGTTTTCTGCGAATTTATACAAGATGTATTGTTAAAGTGAATTGCGGTGTGCTTGAGATGTCTCTAGGTGAGGTGTTCATCCAGAATAAGTTCGGTGTGGATAAGACTAACCGATCCATGCTTCATCGTGAGCCAATGTAGAGGTGTGATAAAAATTAGCATCCATTTGTGCAATAGCGAAGAATTGTTTTTTGAAAAGTGAGCCTGCACTTATATCTACGTTTTTAAAATCCCATTTGTCTTTTTTTTTCCATCGTGCCTATGTGCTTCTTTTATGTGAAAATGTGTTGACGTTCAAAAAGAAATATCATCTATAATTAAAAATGTAATTATCTCACGTCATGATGATAATAAGAAAATGTTGATCATAAAATGTGACGACATGATGAAAGAAGATTAAAATAGATCTTAGTAGGTGCTAAAAAGAAATTAGCACCTGTGATTTATGCCTCTCTATTTCTATACATCACAATGAAAAATGACAAATCAGTCATATATATAATTCTTGATTTAATCACGGTTTTTTTTTATGTGTTTGCTCATTTTGATATAAATATAATTGAATTTATGTGTTTGCTCATTTTGATATAAATATAATTGAATTTATCCATAATAAATAATCTAGAATTCTTGCAATCAATTAAGACTTTTCTTAATCCAGTGTTTTAAATGTATTTTCTTAATATATTTATAATTTTTTAAATTTTATTCAAAACACAACGCATACCTAATTATTTCTCTCTGATTAATTAATTAATTGATTCATAACTCTTACCCCTATAAGTATATAAAATAACTGAGCTTTTTAATAAGAGAAATACATCAGATTGAAAGACTAATTCATAAATTCATACCAGGATTGCATAATTTAATGCATATAAATTTTTTTTACGTTCGTTAAATGTAAAATCGGGAGTTCCCTTCCGTAAAATATTTATAAATTAACAGACTATCAAGATATGCTTGATATTACATGACTGACCTTTTTCTGTAAAATCCATACTGTGCTTGTAAAAAAGGTTTGCAAATGAAATAGAATATATATGCTATATTTAAATGCATGTGTGTGTATAACTTCATAATCATTTACATTTTAATTATTTTCTTCTGTATTTATTTATTCTTTAAGAATTAGATTTCTTTTCTGAAAAGAGGATTTCTCTTTTTTCGCCATTGTTTATTCCCAAAAGGCAAAACGTCATCGGACTCAATAAAATCTTCTTACGCTTCAACTGAGATCAAAGAGTGTTTAACCCAAGAAAAGCGAAAGTGATGAAGCTCACAAAGGAATAAATAAATCGCACGCAAAACTTCTTTGATCCCAATGGAAAGTAAAATATTTGTGACCTCTTTCAAAAATAAACAGAAGAAAAAATAAATAAAAGTAGGACATTTCGTCTTGAATTTTTGTTAGATGTAAGATAAAGTTATCAGTTTGTAGCAAAACTATTTTGTTTAATATCGACATCTTTTAGACATATTTAAGCATAGTGCTAGATATACAGGGTGTCCAAAATTAAACGACCCTAATTTAAAGTTGTCTAAATAGGAAACTTTTGGCCAAAAAGTTGTGAAATTTTGTGTCAGACATAATAAAGGACTGGGAATTTGTTTGAGCGAAAAAAAAAAATAGTTCAAAATTTTGCCACGTTTTTTTTAATAAATTACGCATTTAGCTACCGCCCACTCAATACTAGGCCTGATCTCTGTTTAAAAAAAATGGCGGCTGTCGTAGGCAGATTTTTTTTCAGAGTTTGTACGGTTCGTTCAATTCGAACACCAGTAATTTTTAAAAGTTTTTACGCTTTTTTTTTCAGTGTGTGGTCTGTATATTTGTCTTACTTAATCTAAGAAAAATAAAGCGTAAACCTTTTAAAAACATGTAATTCATTAAAAAAACACCCTGGTGGTGAAATTTTGAACTATTTTTTTCGCTCAAACAAATTCCCATTCCTTTATTATGTCCGTGACAAAATTTCACAATTTTCTGACCAATAGTTTCGTATGTAGGCAACTTTAAAGTAGGATCGTTTAATTATGGATACCCTGTATATTAGGATAGCTTTAATTAAAGGCAATAAATGTGTAGCTTACTATTAGTGATTTATTTTGTTGAAAGTATTTTAATATATTTTTCTGACTGCATATTTCCACTACCACCATAATATATACAAGAAAAGATTTTGCATTTAAACAAAATAAAATTATGCGTACACGTTTTCACAGCTATTCTACTAAATTAACACCACCCAAGGAACTTGGAATAAATATTTCAATATTTAACCGTTTATGTACTGAATTATGAATTCGTGAAAATTTTATCTTCTAAAGCATTTTTCATGAATTTTAGAAACTACATTAGGAGATTTACATTATCATTTAATAAATTTTAGAAGAATTTTCGAAGTATTGAAGAATTTAGAAGGATTATTTAAATTTGATTTTATAGGTATTTTGAGCAGTATTTATAACGTCACTCAAATCTTTTATTTTAAATATATTCCTTAGTATTTCGTCAAATTAGAAAACGTGCAAATAATATAATCTTGTAAGAGAAATATAGAAATTTCCGAATTGAAAAATGCCCCCCCCCCCACCCTCCGCCACTCCGCAAACGCCAACAAACATTCAAATGCAAAAAGAAGTCGCCCTTTTAACCCGAGTATAGTCGCATCTTTTTTTCAGAACGTTATTAGCCGCGCTCTGTCTTTTTGACGTCGGCCCCCCACATACAGAAAATGTAAAATAAGAATCATTATTCACTTAATATACGAATATAACATTTCAAAGAAGTTATAAATTTGCAGTTTAGGGGCTGTGCATATATAACGTTATCACTTTTTTGGCAATTTAGGACCCCCTTCCCCCCTTACGATATCATGCGTTATCATCCCTCGAACCCCCTTCTTTTCATTTGTGATTTTTTTTTCTTTTGCTTGGAGTGATATACAAATATGGTTACATTTATTTTTCGCATACTTCATTGATTCAAATGAAGAGAACTCAATAAAATATCACTTTATATATGATATAACTTTTTATCAAATAGCACTTAAAAGAAATAGTTAGCATTTAAAAGTTTTTTATAATAGCTTTTTGTTACATAATACATTCAACAGTAATAATGTTTTCTTGCACTTGCCCCTCACAGGGGGAAGGTGTAGAGAGAGCGTCTTATCACCAAAACAGGTGGAAAACATTATTTCTCCTTTATTTACTAGTAAACATAGGTATCATTTGACACATACTTCGCATATGGTTTCTCGAACAGCGAATTATATATGCATACACATATCACAGAAGAAATGGGAAATTTGGAATTAAATAATTTTTTAATTTTTTAATCATTTTAATAATAACTTTGTATTTTCATAAAAATAGATAACAGACTACAAAAATATAACATTCTATTTTGATGTAAAGGCCAAGTTATAAATAAAAAGAGAAAAATTTGGTGGAATCGAAAATGATAACAATATCAAAAGACGAACCCCCCTCCCCCTAGGGATATCTAACGATATCATTTGCCAGACGCCCCCTCCCCCCTAAAATGATAACGTTATATATGCACAGCCCCTTACTTAAGTTTTAAAAAAATTTCATGAGATTTAAAATAATGAGAAAAAGCAAAAATGAATGGGCATTAGGGATCGTTGCTTAGACTTTGCCACGTATTTCAACATTTCTTGAAATAATGTACCTGGAAGGAAAACAAAGATGTCTTGTTACTTCACTATGGTGGCCGATAAACATTTAAAGTCAGCTACATGGTAGTTCTCCATTGTACTTCCAAATATATATGAGTTAAGAGAAGAATCCTTTATAGGGTGGCAAAAACACCGACGTGCCGGGTTAAAAATATTTTTGTTTTGTGTAACGAAAACTACTTTTGGTACAAGATAAAGTAATGCATCTATAACTCATTCTGAACTGTATTACTACTAATCGATGTATTAAATGAGTTTATAACAAGCTATTTCAATGGTACATACGGCTACTGTCAGTAGATAAGGGGATAATGATTGATTGCCTAATGCGCTTTTATTTCTTAATGAAAATATTTTTATAAATATTAGCTAATGAAAGTAAAATGACATGGATTGAGTATTAATGTTAAATAAATGAATAAAATTTATTAAGGTTGTCCGGGACGCAATTTAAAATAATTTTTATTTATTGAGTTAAAATATTGAATTTTTTTGTGAAGGTTAACCATGTTATTTGTAAACGAAATCACGTAATAAAACTTCTCATATATTTAAAAAAAAATTTAAATTTAAAATTCATTAAAAAAGTTGGGTCATTTAAAACAGTTATAATTCGAAACATTATTTGTAGAATTTCAATTTTATTTCATTTAAATAAACAGAAATATGTATGTTTTAATTTAGATTCAGCATTTTTAAAAATATTAGTTTAAAAAAATTAAAAATATTTTAAGTAAAAAAATAAAAAAATGGTGTAACTTAAAAAAAGAAAAATCATATTTTCAAAAATAAATATTTTTTCATAATTTGCTGAATCAAAATTATAGTAAAACAATTGAAAAATATACGTTCCAAGTTTGAACCATTTACCTTTAGCGGTTCTTGATTTAACGATTTAAATACCAGAAATGGTGAAAAAAGACATCACGAAGAAAAACACATTTTTACAAGAAATCGTTTTCATGACAACCATAGCTTGAAAGCTAGATTTTGAAAACACACCAAAACGAAAAAAATAATATTTCCTGTTCTACTTAAGATTGAAACATGATGGAAACGTCATTTTAAAAAGAAAAACACGGAGAAATGTTTAATGCAATAAAAGTTTTAAAGAAAATTTGGAGATTTGTGTGTCCCGGACACCCTTGAGACAGTAGGTGAAATGATCCTTCACTCGATGTGATGTGACTTTGACGCGAACTCGACTAATTGGGGCATAGACACAATTAATCAAATTTTTATTTGTAAGCATTTGTCACAAATGGTTGCGAGTGCCACTTTGAAAACTGTAAGTATTATGTGATGATGATTATTTTATGACAAAATAACTCTCGTCACTTCTGGAATTTAATTTGCAATCACTCGAAGGTTATTGACTCCAGAGAGAAAAGGACGCGACTAATTTTTGTTCATGTACAAGTACAGACTAGTTTAATTTCCTAAAGAGCTCACAATGCATGTGTTTGCATACAATCGCAGTTATAAGATCAAATGGATAGATACGTACAGAAATGAAGCAAGCTGGAGATTTGGCAGGCAAATTACGATGCACTGGGTTACTTCGATGTGGAGGAAGCAAACACTGAGGTAAGGAAGGAAAAGAAAAAATACAAGAAGGCATACATATTTTCTTTATATAAATTACACACAATGAAAAATGTCGATCTTAAAAATTTACAAAGCATTATTGCAAAAATGAAAAAAAAATACAAATATAAATAAGTGAAATGTAAATAAACCACAAATCAATTGCTAAAATGACGTATACACATTTAATATATATTAAAACATTAAAATCCCTAAAATAACTATTCTACGGTTTCAGCGCATCTCCGTGGCCTTCTTCAGAAATCTAAAATCTAGATTTTAGAGGAGATTTAATCGGGAAAATGCTCCGAAGAGATAAGGCAAAATTTACAATAAAAAGTTACTGGTGGGAATGATCAAGAGGGTTAATTAGACGGAAAAAATTATCCCGATGAAGTCTTGTGTTGCACAAATTTTGCTACTTTTACGTTGCCCGAGAAACTCTCGGGTTGCGCAGCGAGAGGGTTAATGCAAAGAGTTGATCTCCAATATGGTATGTCATTGAATGTTTTTGGATATTTTCTATTACACTTTTCTGCTATGGAGAATATTCATAAATTTTTAACATACAGGTTCTCTAAATCTACATTCTGTGAGAAGACTACCTAGTACAAATTGTCTATGAATAAAGATTGTAATGCTAATAAGAAAAAATAATCAATATATCATATACTCTTATAATAACCAATATTTTCTTAATTGTAACAAACAAATTAATTATATTATTACGTGAAACAGGTATTCAACATAAGAAAAAAATCATAAATGTCTATCAGAGGTTGGAAATAATATGTGTATTTTATAACAACGTGTGTAGCGAAACAGTTTCTTACCAATATAATAGCAGCATTGTATGCACTGAGGAATATATTCAAAATAAAGGTAATATACATTTAAATAAAAACTGGTACATACTAAAAGTTTTATTCATTCTTATTTAATCGGGAAAATGCTCCGAAGAGATAAGGCAAAATTTACAATAAAAAGTTACTGGTGGGAATGATCAAGGAGGGTTAATTAGACGGAAAAAATTATCCCGATGAAGTCTTGTGTTGCACAAATTTTGCTACTTTTACGTTGCCCGAGAAACTCTCGGGTTGCGCAGCGAGGGGGTTAATGCAAAGAGTTGATCTCCAATATGGTATGTCATTGAATGTTTTTGGATATTTTCTATTACACTTTTCTGCTATGGAGAATATTCATAAATTTTTAACATACAGGTTCTCTAAATCTACATTCTGTGAGAAGACTTCCTAGTACAAATTGTCTATGAATAAAGATTGTAATGCTAATAAGAAAAAATAATCAATATATCATATACTCTTATAATAACCAATATTTTCTTAATTGTAACAAACAAATTAATTATATTATTACGTGAAACAGGTATTCAACATAAGAAAAAAACCATAAATGTCTATCAGAGGTTGGAAATAATATGTGTATTTTATAACAACGTGTGTAGCGAAACAGTTTCTTACCAATATAATAGCAGCATTGTATGCACTGAGGAATATATTGAAAATAAAGGTAATATACATTTAAATAAAAACTGGTACATACTAAAAGTTTTATTCATTCTTATTTAGTGATTTTTAATTTACATTTGAATTTATAAAATTATTGCCCTTCTTTGTTGCTGCCTACAATCACAAGTACTCTGGCGGGTCTTTTAAAATACGTATTTTGAATTCAAATTTTATTCCAGAAATCCTAGATATACTAATTGCATATATAATAAAAAGGGTTTTCAAAACAACTTTTCCATAAAAGTAATTTATTATTTATAATAGGTATTTTTAATGCCACAATAATTAAATTTAAGAATTAAAAAAATAATAATAAAAAATGTCGTGAAATTAATTCATATGTTTAAGGTATAAAGAATTTAATGACCGCAGTCTAAATATGTGTACTATAATAAATAATTACACACAAGCTCAAAAACTTTTTGAATTTACTTCATACAAAATAAAGAAAAAAATTATACACGATGGTTTTTATTATTATTTGAGCTTTTAAAAACATTTACTTAAGTACACGTGTGATTTTTAAATTTAAAACACGATCAGTTTTCAAATCACAAGGGAGTCATCAAGTGTTAAGTGATTTCGTTAAGGCTTCGATTAATCGTATTAATATGCATAAAGTATTAATTGAGGATAAATTTTCTTATTTTTTTTTAAATAATTCCAAGCCCATTTTAGGACGACAATTCAGAGAATTACATGATAAGTATTATAAGAAGTATGTGCAAATGCACTGGATATTATTTTAAGTAATAAGAAAGAATTTTTTCATTGAATAAAGCATTGAATACTATTTTAAATAATAAAAACGAATTTTTTCTTTGAATATGGGAGATATATATTGAAAATATATTCTATAGTTATTTTGTTTAATTTCATACATAAGTATCATAAGAAGTAAGGAATTCGAATATTTTAAATTGTCATTTTCAACTTCGCTTTATGCTTTCCTTCTATTATTAACAAAATTATTTAACAGCCCCATTTTTATACTCAGAATATTCCTTTATATTAGAAAAGAAATCAAAAGAAATAATGCTTTTTCACTTTGGTGAACATCAAAACGCATAATTGTTTCTCACCAAAGGATGCCAGAAATAAACGTATTCAATGCACCTCGCCGCGCTTCACTTTTAGAAAAATATAGTTTTAAGGGGGGTCTCAAAACTCTTAAAGCTTTAAAATGTTCGAAAGTCTAATTTTTTTAGATGTTAAACTCCTATCTTTTCTGAACATTTTGATATAATTGTTTCCTTGAAATTCCTAAGAAAAATGAAGTTGTGGCTTTTAGAATCACACCAACTTAATAGCTGAAGCGGAGTTTCCGAAACTTTGAAGTCATTTTTCTCAAATGACATTTTGGGGCATATCACGTACGATATCTTAAAAAATTCTGAATATTTTTTGATGACGTTTTCAAAATATATGTTTCATGTTAGTCTGTATAAAGTGCACTTAAAATTTCTTTTTTATTATTAAAAGAATATTATTTTAGGTGATTAAACTGTTGAAATTTTCTAAATTTTGCATTAGCTAAATACAAACGTGTATGAAAAGTATAAAAAGCCATAAATACAAATTTATTTAGGTTCAGGGTAATTATTACAATCGGAAGTATAAGTAGGCACAAAAATTTTCATTCTAGTTGCTAAATTTATTTTGTAATCCTACGCATAATATGTATGCAAATTTTCTGCGATTCAAATGCAAATGCTAATTCTTCATCTTGCATTTTTTGAAATACATGAAATGAATGGACATACCTATATCGTTCATTCCAATCAAAATTGTGTCTTAAAATCAAAAGTCTTGAGACCCCTTAATAATATTTTACTTAAAAAATAATTTATATATGCAGTCATTGTGTATGAATGTGAGGACCTATAACCATGTATGCTTTTGAAAAAAAAAAATGTTTGCGTTTTTTTTTTCTTTTTCTTTTTCTTTTTCTTTTAAAAATACATATTGTTCTTCGACCTCTGTTTCTTTTTGTAAACTTTTATAATACCCTTTTTACATCCTGTAGTAAATTTATTCACTTAATTTTTTTAAATACATAACCTAATAAATTACATAACCTAATGAAAGTAAAATTTACTAGACGTAAATTATTTTGAACCCTCCAAACGTCTTGAGAGCTTTCCTGCATTTTCATAAAAATGCTTATAAAAATAATCCTAATATAATTTTTCCTTCCCTGTTTGATTCTAAAATACACTTTATTCCTCTTTATTTCAAATTACGTATAGAAATACAGTTCTGTTTAAAATACTTTTTTTCTACAACAGATTAAGTTGTTTTTGCGAAACGGAAAAAAATACGTCCAAACCGCTCAGAGGGTTTTAAGATGCAAATAATCAAGCTTATATTTATTATTTGTTACATTAGCTTTCAGCTCCAAATATAAGGAAGTTTTAAATCAAATTATGTTCTTAACTACTGAGTAAATAATTATATTTAATAAATGAATTTTTCGTACACATTTAATTCAAGACAAAATGTAAAATTTAAATTATCAATTGTTAAAAATTGCCTATTGATTAAGTTACATATTTATTAACCTTATTCCCCTAGGTTTCACGTGATTTAACCCCTTAAGGATAGCTTAATATTTGGAAAAAACATAAAATAAGTTCCTATTTTTTTATAATAGAAATTGTATAATTATAAGGTTTCTAAATAATTATTTTTTTTATTGCAATTATTTTTTTAAGGCGAAAAAAAAAAGATGTTATAGAATAAATTCACATTTCAAGAAAACCCATCATGCGAGAATTCTGTGTTTTAATGTTTATTTTTTTTACATCATACAAATTAATGCGAGTAAGCCCTTTATTTTTCACATCTTAGATCTTTATTTATCATCATTACACAATATTTTACAAATAACATTTGAAATATTATATATACATAAAATTTTGATTATTATTAATATTTTTGAATATGGTACGATTCGAAACAGGCAATGCAAAGTCCAACATCACAATCAGCGCCAAAAACCAAACCCGAACGATAATATTCAAAGACTTCACACGGAAATGCTAGATCTTTTTCTAGTTTCACAAGTTTTTCCAGCAATTAATTCTCCAGCCGCGAAATATGACGGGCACGACAAATAACGAAAGACACCTCAGCGGGTGATATTGACGGGAGCGAGAATTAAGGGGTTAAACACAATCTAGAAATAATACGCATTAAATTACGTTTCCTGCATGGTTAAGATTTATGTTTAACAAGGAAGGCATCAAGTATTTTGAACATCAAAGAGAGCTACTTTTATAAATCTATTTACAAAATGAATCATTCTTTCGTAAATAATAAATAATTGAAGCACAGTCACTTCAATTTCGACCTTTAATATTGTGAAATTTAACAAAGATACTCGAAATATGTTGTGAAGGAAAAAACGAATAATTAAGTATCCCTACAAACATACCCAATAAAGTAAGGAATAATATGTCGAAATGTGAAGGAACCATCTCTAGACAACACAAAAGAGCTGAAGAAGAAAACATACTACAATAAATATCTTCTGAAAGGAGCAGTTTTCTTGAAAGTAGATGCGGAGGCGATTAGATATTTATAGGCATATGTAATTACAATCCTTTCCCATCATCAATAGTGCCATAAATATAAAAGTATAAATATGCTTATGAAAATCTTGTTTAAAAATGCATTTATAAAATACTTAATACTATAATATAATTTTAAAAATAAGGGAAGTAGATTGATTTAATATAAATGTATGCATGCTACCACTAAAACCATTTTCGTGCATTTGACACATGTTTAAGTTCCAGAGGGGAACACCGAGTTACGATCGGTGAAATGCTCGTTTACCGAGCTACGTTTGTTACAGAACCATAAATTCCCACTGTATTTTTGCTATAAAGCATTTTATTTGATGACATTCTATAGAAAATTCCTGCAGATTCTGAACGCCTATTCTTTCGCAAAATTTGGAGACATTCTTTCATTTGGCGCCAAGCATTTGTTGAGAAAGTTCTATGTGCAGTTTTATTGATTGAATTATGTTTTTGAGAGCATTTCATGGACTTAGATCTGTTGAGTCATGTATCTCTGTTCCTACTGGAAATTTATAGAAAATTCCTTTTGATTCTGAAAGCCAAAATTTTCTCCAAATTGTCGCAAGCATTTCGTCAAACATTCCCAATTTCTGGTCATTTGGCACTGTTTCATTTGGCACAAAGCATGTGTTTTTGTATTGGAATTTTGAAAGGCAATTTTCCTGCCAAATCACCACAATGACGTCAATATTTCGAAAAATATGACAAACTGTTGTCAGCTTTGCGACATCGTTAAATGCCAAACTGTTTAAGAACATAATGGCTGTTTGAACCTTCATTCCCGTTTAAATGCATTGACACATATGGCCACCAATTGAATATTCTAACGTGCTACCAGGAACAATGCTCTTCAAGTACACGAAAACGGTAGGATAAAAAATTAAATCAAAATCGTTATATCCGTTTTTAAGAAAAAAATTGAATACACACATATATACGCACACATATAGACACACACACGCGAGATTTGCTTTTATTATAATATAGGCTATCCAAATATTTATATTTCAAAACATACGTTGAACAGAAATAAAAGTCTAGTCCAAAGTATAATAAAATTATAGCGTGATAAACACCATGTTAGGTTCAAAATTTCTAAAACTGTTCAAACTTGTTTTTTCTGATCACAGAATATATTTACGTTTTTTGAACTGATATAAAAACAAGACAGATGAATAGATGGTGACATAATTAGTTATATCCATATTTACAAAACATAAATGAATTTTGCCTTATACAAAGATCAATTCGTTTACTGTCAAACTGTTCAAAAACACAATGGCTGTTTGAAACTTTTTCCCCATTGAAATGTATTGACCAATAGTGATCCCAAAACGGCAGCCCTAATCGAATTTTTCGAACATGTGAACTAGAACAATGCTCTTTACTTACATGAAAATGGTATGATTCAAAATTATTCAAAATCGTTATAGCCGTTTACAAGATAAAATTTAATACACACGCATATAGACACACACATAAATCTCGAACAAAGTATTTAAAATAAATAAATAAATATTTTTCGTTATTACTTTGTACATAAGCTTCTTACGCATTTCCAGGTTAGCTGGATGTGAATTATCGTCGCTGCATGCACAGTCATGCACAACAGAACTAATAAAAATCACTATCGTAGCATTCAATTCAGTAGGATATCCCTATATTTATCTGGGACCTGACGTCCATACACAAAAACATATACTTTAAGATCGGTCTATTCTATGTGAACTTTCTTTGTACACTTTCCGATTATACAATATTGAATGTAGCATAAAAATAGCTAATAGAGCACCCTCTTCTGGCGAAATATCCCAAAGTTCAAGTGGGGTCACCTGACTATAACGAACAAGCATAGATGTGAAATTTGTTTTCATTCTAGGCATAACTTCATACACTTTCGATGATAGAAAGAAAACATATTCACGGACACAATTACGGACAGACAGACATATTGTATAACTATGCTTTCGGGATCTCGGACACGGAATATGTATAAATCCGAAAAAAAAAAAAAAAAAAAAAAACCCAGAAGTAAAAAAGAAAATATATTCGATTAGAATACTTTCTTCTTCAGAAAGAATAAAGTAATAGAAGACAAAATAGTCCGTGCTTAACATTATTTTAAGGTTCACAAAACATAAGGGTTAAATTTGGGTTTTAAAATTTTTGATATTGCAATTTTTTAAACGTTTTAACATCGGCCATTTTAAATTATTATACAGACTTTGAGGATTTTTTTTTTTTTTTTAATAGAGTATGTTTTAAAACCGTGTCGCGATTTAGTATTTTTTTTAATTTTTTTAAACAATTTTAAAGCACGATGTTTTTAAATATCTTTATCCCGTACTGGTTCTATAACCTGACGTTTCCAAGTTACATGCTACAGTTGAAGTCCATATTTGTTTTTAATTGAAAATACTAATGCTTTCTTTACATTTAGTTGTATATATTTTTCGTATTATCCACTAACACCACCGAAAAATATTTTATATAAAAGATATCTATAATATTTTTTAATAATCTTTCAAAATTTTAAAAAACAATACTTTCGAATAAGTCGCTAGCTAGGAGATAAGAGCTGATTTGTCGCCAAAAAATATCGCCTTATGCAGCAGTCTTTTACATTCTGAAAATTTCACTGGTTTAAGAACGTACTTCGTAGTACATATTATGTCTATTATTTAATCTATTTATATTAATCTATTTACTTATTTATTAATTTTTAATTTCTTTAATGAATTTTAGCCGGATACAAAAGTTAAATTATTTTATATTGCTTTAAACTCAAACTTTTTTTGATCAGTTGCCGTCACACGATAGTGATTATATATTTAAAGAAAAAAGGATGTCAAAAATGGTTCAAAATTATTTTTAAGTCATAAAAAACTCAATAAAATGTGATAGAGTTTTCATAAAAGTGCATTTTGAAAGAGCAATTGTTGTACTATTCGACTTTGTAAAAGTTGAAAATGTGCTATGTTTAGAATTTTTCAAAAATTAAGTAAAATCAAAAATTTATCGTGGGGTGTTGCTGACACCATCTTTAAGCACGGATATTTTTCCTTTACAATTTATTACCTTTCCTCAACTACCATATATATATAAAATGCTAATATCTATTTCATTAAGTTCGCTTAAACTTGGGTTCTACTGAACGGAGGGGACCATCCTGGGGACTTTTTGTTAAAGTTTCCTTATTTTTAACTGTTTTTCGCTTACTAATAATTATTACAGCATATTTTCTGTAACTCTAACCTAATTTACAGATTTTGTATGTTTTACTGCATTTATTCCGTTGTAATCTGAAGATGGGAAAATTGTGCCAAACTTGCCTAAAGACTATGTGTATTACGAAATAAAGCAGAACGTAGAATGTGTTTTCACTTTAACTGCCAGAACCAAACTTTTCGCAAAGATCAGTAACTGGGATTTCAAACGCTAAGAAAGAAGAGTGAACCACAAAAACAATGTTTAAGTGCAATGGACGTTATCTTCAATAATTGTATTGCTCTCCTTTTAAGCAGTGTACTAACTAAAAGACAAGTTTTTTTCCTGCTAGCATAACGGCTTCGCTTCTCTACCAAATCCCAGAGTAAATGTTCATTTAAAAGGTTTGGTTCTTTAGCCCGAATTCTTTTCAACTACGAATTACGTTCCAATAGTTTTATGAATATGGACGAATACATCAGTGAGAAAGATTTTTCTTTGTTTTTAATAAACAATTTCAAATTCACCAATATATAGATTTGATTTGAGGTTCAGTTGAAAAAACAGAACAGCGCATCAAGCTAAGCCTTAGTAATTAAAACACTTTTTTCTTAATTGTGTCTTAGAAATCAAACAAGTGAACTTTCTTAATTTCTAACAAGATTGAATCGAATGTGATATATATATATATATTTTTTATGAATTAAGATAAAAATAAATGAAATAGATTTTTGACATAAAACATCCTTTCGATATAATTCTTATTTCTCAAACATCTTTTGAAAAATAAGCTAAAAACATTTTATTTATTCTACAAATTTATTTACCTTTCAAATTAGAGTGAACAATGTAGTCTCTGCAGACTATCATTGTCTTATGTACGTTAGTGACAAAATTTCCCGAAACATTTTTTAATAAGCCCAGATAACTTATTATTTGTTAAACAAATATTTGCTCTGTTCGTTGGAAATGATTAAGAGTTCCTCATAAGGGAACTGCAAATTCGAATAATTAAAGTTTCATAACAAAAGAATATATTGGATAAACATTTCATGCATTACCATGTCTAAAATTTCTATAGCCTCACAAGAAATAAGTGCGCAGTGAGATATTGGCTTTCATAATATATTTATTATTATATTCCTATGTAAGACTTGCTCAGTAAATAAACAGTTTTGTGATGTTTACAAACAACATTTGAAACAGTTTTATGAATATGTTCCTGAAAAGAATATTTAAAAATCCTCCAGTTACGAGAATGAAAATATTTAAAAAAATTCAAAATTGTATATGCTAGTTTTCAGCATTTACAAATTCTACTCTTTAATTTTTATAATTTTTCAAGAGTTATATTATTTCGAATTTTAAGTTTCAAGGACGTCTGAACGCATAGATAATCAAGATTAAATATTTTTTATAAATGCATTTTAGACACTTTTTACCATAAAAATATGTAAATATAATTAATTTATTTCCGAAATAATGTAATAGATTGACAATAAATGATTTAAAAGGGCCTTAACAATATAAGGCTTTAGTATGCGAAACAAATTAAGAAACAATTTTTTATAGACTTTAATTTTCCATATAAATCAAAATGTAACAAAGGTAATAAATTTTACGTTATATTCAGCAAAAGATTCTAGCATATAAAAATTACTTTAAACTGCGAATATTTTTTAAACTTTTAGCAAATTGCAAGATACAAATTTCGTACATTCTTTCCACATTTCTATGAGAAAAAACAGTTGGATACACATAACTAATTTTGGCTGAATTACAATAATTTTTTTTTGTTTACATATATTTCAAGATATTTCCCCACAATTTAGGAATAAAATTGGAACAATAGTCAAACATAATAATAATAGTAATAATAATAATCTATTTAATACACGATTGATCACTTTAGTAGTTGTAGTCTGTTCTTCTATGTTCTAGTAGATTAAAAAATATCTTTTGCGTTTTATTATAGGGAAATGCTTTTAAAAAAATATTTCATAGATTACATAAAAATCAAGGATATTCATTGCAAAAAATCAATTTGAAATAAGAAAAACATAGATTTATTAATCTTTAAAAGATAATATAAGCAAGGTAATTTGATTCAGAATTTGGAATCATAACAAATAATAAAGCAGTTAAAAAAAATAAACTAAATTTAATCAACCAAAGGTATACTTGAATTAGAATTGATTTGTGAAAATCCTTCTTCGCATGCACGTAAACGGAAATGAATTTTTGAATGCAAAATGTACCTTAGAAGGTTTATGACAAAGAAATTAATGGGCATGAGACAACATTATTCGATAAAATGCATCGTCATTTTTCTTCTTGAAAAGTAATGATTTGGCAATTTCAGTTCAGCTTAAGTTGAAGAAATACTTTGCTTATAGAATATTAGATATAGCGTATGAGTACACGCATTCAAAATGCAATTTATGGTTACTTCATGTCTATTTTTTTTTCAAACTGTTTGGTAAGTAAATTTTACATTGTGAATACATAAATAATTCACTTTGTAAAAAATAAACTTATGATTTTGAAATGTTTCATATCATATTATATGTATTCATCATTAAATATCAACTCTGAATACAAAAATTTGTAGTAACATTTGCCAATTAGGAGATGAATTGAAATTTCTTGATATTGTTTGCTTTATAGTGGTTTTGTTTATTGTAATAATACGATACGTTAATGCAATGGACTTAATTTATGATAAAAAAAAAATAATTTAAATATAGCATATGAATCGGCATATGATTTTAAATGACAACGAAAGTATTTAATTTTTTTTTTTTATCTGCTACCTCTCTTCACTTCTGAAAACAATGATGCCTAAAAAAAAAAAAAAAAAAAAAAAAAAAAAAAAAAAAACTAGGCTTCAAAAACTCCATATTATAATTTAATGTCTTTAACATGGATTCAACGGGCATTATTTTATAAGTTTCGTCTTTGTTGTAGATAACTCCATTTAATTTTGTTATTAAAATTTCTTTTTTAACATGCACGTTTTTCATGGCATTTCAACTTTTTAAGAAAATCTAATCAACTGGAACAGTTCCATGAATCACAACTTTTAGCAGAATGATTAAGTTTAATAAAAGCTGCTTCGGGAAATTATTTAACTAAAATTGCGAACAGAAATACTTGACAATATTAAAGCTTATAATAAAGCTTATATTAAAACCTATAATAAAGCTAATAATAAAGCATAATTTATATAAATTGAGAAAAATCATATAATTATGCATTTCTCAACATATGGAGCATGTTTACGCATTCGTTAAGCATACGTTAGTTATGCATTCCCATATTTAGTATGTTTACATTTTATCAAATAAATACAAAAATATTTTAGCGTCATTTTTTTTAGTATTTTTCCAGTTCATTTTGCAACATTTTAAAGTGATTTTTCCAACAAATTTGAGAAAACAAAAATTCATGCATAAATGGGTTAAAAGTTTTTTTACGTGCTTTTTACTCTTCGTTCGCGTTTACTCTACGTTCTTCTTTTTAATAATCCGATGGTAACATCGTAATTATTTTCTTTTAAAACTAATCCTTAGTTAGATTTTAAAGTTTTTTTCTTTTAAGAAATTCTTTAAGCATTTTAGGTTATCTGCATTCGATGTCTATGCATTTTCATCAAATTTAAGTTGTCAACATAATTCCGGTTAATTTTCAAATTCAATCGAAAAGCTTTACATTGAAATTCGGCAATCTTACATGAGACAAATTCTATAATTATTTAAGAAATTGCAATAGGGGAACTATTTTACTTACAATATGAACATTACGCTTTAAATGCCAATCAATTTTAGCTTTAGCATTTGTAAACATTTTCGATATTTATGACTGCGTGCTACGTCATGTTCGAAAGCGTCTAAGTTATGTATAAATTTCTGAATTTCTGAAACTAACTTATAAACTTTTTCTGTTTTCCTAATTAACTTAATTTCGATATATTCGCTTCCCCACTACCGATTGCGTTTCCCGTCAATTGTTCAGTTATTTTATTAATAATCATTGTTATATTTGTTCTAAGATCCTTACGCATGTTTTTGATTTATGTAATTCAAAAGGATGCGTCATTTTATATTTTAGATCGCTGATCTTTGGCAACATAAAATAAAATTCATTTTCACAATCATAAACAGCATAAAAGCGAGGTAAGAAAAGGGTTTCATCTCACCTAATTCGTTCCTGGTGCTTCAAATGTATTCGGAAGAATTTTTAACTAATGAAGATTATTTGTTTTCGGAGAGAATATTAATGAGCAACACACGGCAAAAGAATATATATTGAAAACATAAACACAATTATCAGTCAAAAGAACGACGTACTTAGATCCATCTGTTCTTTTCACATTTTACAACAGCATGTATGCAATGACAGATATTTTAAACAGTGAATAAGTTGGAAAAAAAAACATTAGACAACTTGTCACACATTTAAAAAATACACAACATTTTATAAAGAACTAGAGAATCATCATTAAAGATAATTTGCATTTTATACATCGAAGGCTTAATACTCTTTCTTAATCAGTAAAGAGTTGTACTTAATCAGTATAGAAATTACGCTTTTTCAAAACTCAATCTTTAAGCAATTAATAGCATTCATTAAACCAACATATGTCACACATTGTTTATTTGAACAAAATGGAATATCTTACAGAGATTTCATTGTTCTAATATGATCAAAAGTATTTAATTCCTTAAAAGAATGATTTCCAGTAATGTAATTAATGATAGTTGTATGTGCAATTAAGAAAGAAATCTATCTGTCTTAAATTAAAAGTACGGGAATTCCATACCTGTTGAAAGCTGTGGAAGATCTGTTACAGAAAAATCCCTATCGCATAGGGGAAGGATGATTGATTGTAATTCAAACAAGTTGGGGCAGAGAAAATAGGATACTTCTTTCTTATAGAGGCCCCTATAAATTTAATTATGCAAAAATTGCAGTAACGACATTGCTAAGATCATTGTGAAGTTTATTCTTGCGTTATATACATACCGGGTGTCCCAAAAAGGATTGACTGATTTTAAAATTCAAAACTTGCAAACGGTGACAGATATTAAAAAAAAAATTCTTGCAGGAGGATTATGCATAATGCCAAAAGTTTTATTACAGTGATTTTCAATGTTAGTTCGATTTACAAACAATAGATGGCACTGTAAGCAATAGTCGCTAAATACAGGCTCGATTTTTGGTCCTTTATCTTGTTGCATGCAGAAAAGGAGATGGAAATGTATTATCCGGGCCCCGAAGTACCAAAAATCGAGCCTGAATTTAGCGACTATTGCTTACAGCGCCATCTATTGTTTGTAAATCGAACTAAAATTGAAAATCACTGTAATAAAACTTTTAACCTTATGCATAACCCTCCTGCAAGAATTTTTTTTTTAATATCTGTCACCGTTTGCAAGTTATTGAATTTTAAAATCAGTCAGTCCTTTTTGGGACACCCGGTATATATATACACTCGAAACACTCATCATGTGCCATATAGTCATTATATACGATTGTTTACGTCTTTTATGCGACATACATGCATTACAAAATTTCCGAAGTACATTTTAGCAATAACCATTTGAAAGTACTCAAATGAAAAATACAGCTTTGGTATAGAAAATTAACTAAGTATCACCAGTATTCTTAAGTTGAGAATTCTAAGAACAATTTCGGCAATAATCGTTATGTTGGAAGATAGCAGCAATAAATAAAATCATATTTTTAAGCTCACTGTAAAAGTAAGTAAAACTTTTGGGTATGCATAGAACGGTGATACAAAGGGTTAATTTACTTTACATCAGGGTTTGCTTGAAGTAAAATACATATATAAAACAACTTTTTGATTATTAAAAAATAACTTTAATAATTGATTGCCAAAATTACATTTTTATTTCTGAAAATAATGTGTATTATATAACCACATTATAAAAAAACTCTTACTATCTATGATTTTTTAAAACAATAATACCTTATTGTTTATAAAACACAGCACCGCAGCTACTCTATTTTGCGTCTAATGTGAATTTTTTTATGTTTTGCGAAAGATCAATCTGGCTGGATATATGTTGCCATTACCACTATAACTCTGATATTATCATAAATAGTACAAAGAGATTACAATCTACTACGAAATTTTTAGAATAAAGTCTGGTGAAAGTTTTATAAATACAGTAGAACGCCGATTATCGGAACTTCAAATTTTCCGAACAGCGTATTTCTCTCAAATAATTCTTTTTAACCGAATTTCCAATTATCCAAATATTTATTTCTCTAAAAAAGGAAAAAAAAAAACACCTAACTTCCAATTTATTTTTTGCTTAAATTATAATCTCTGAAGTTTGGAAAATGATAAAAAGAGAAAAAAAAATTAAATAATAAAAAAGTAAACAACAACGAAAAAAAAAACAACTAAAAAAAAACATTTTTTAAGCATTCCAGTACTAGCTGCTGCTGTCAGTCCTAAACCTAGATAAAGTGTGAAGGTTTTAGAATAGTCAGGAACATCCCTTAAACTGTCTTCCCATTTATCCGAACTTTTGCTTATCCGAACTAGGGTCGGTCCCGACTTGTTCAGATAATCGGCGCTCTACTGTATATATTGTATCAGGAATACAAATAATCATATTTATTTTTATATGACACAATAAAACAAAATAATGAACACAGTATCAAATGGTTAACTACTTTTTAATGTAAATAAAGTATAAAAATTGAGACCATAAACACAAAATAGAGCCACACATAGGTTCATTATTATTATTAATATTTTATTTACAAGATTATGGTAATTATAAATAAGAAATCCATTTTAATCACGCTGTTTATAAAGAGTGTATAATATCGATACTTTGAGTTTTCTCTCGATAAAATCATTCAGGAAATAAAATGATAAAATTATCCAGAAAAAAAAGTAAATAATAAAAGATGGTTATTACATTTTAGATTCATAACGTTCAAGTATTTGCGTTATTTTAAAAGTAAAATCATATTTAAACTCTTACTGATTGCGTAACTTCTATATTTTCATTTGCCAACAGACTTCTACACTGCTCAAAACAATTAAAGAATATTGCAGTTTTAGGTGGATTTTGTATCTGGTAAACTGTTTAGCTGATTGATACATGGTCGACAGACATAGTAGGTTATATGAGAATAAATTACACATGTTTGGCAGAAAAAAATGCATTTTATTGCGCATTTGTGTACTAAAGGAAAAAAACACAATTTGTGCATATGAGAAAAAAAGAATAAGAAAAGGTGTTTTCTTCAAAGAAAATCATTTTCAGTAGGGGGTATAGTTTCCACGGGCGGTCAGCAACGTTGAACACCTTTGAGGCATGGACTCAATGAGGCTATTAATGACGAGTTGGGGTATTCTGCCCCACTCTTCCAGAAGAGCTCTTTCCAGTTCTTAAAGAGTTTGTGGGGGTTGTTGGCGGCCATAAACTCGTCTTCCTAGAGCGTCCCAAACATGCTCGATTGGATTCATGTCTGGAGAACACGCTGGCCATTCCATTCGAACGATTCCTTCCTCGAAAAGGAAATCCTCGACCAGGTTTGCACGATGTGGCCTGCAGTTATCGTTCATTAAAATGAAGTTATCTCCGATTGCTGCAGCGTAAGGGACTACAATAGGTCTGAGGATCTCATCCCTATATCGGCGACCAGTCAGAGCTCCATCACGAATGATGTAGAGATCAGTGCGCCCGTCAATGGAGATGCCACCATACACCAACACTCCTCCACCGCCAAATCCGACACTTTCGTGCACGAACGCAGGATTATTCCTACTGCCACGGTCCCTCCAGATGAAAATACGCCTATTATCCGGATGCACAGAAAAACGGGACTCGTCAGAAAACAGAATATTGCTCCATTCATTTCTCCCCCAGTTGACATGCTCGGTTGCCCACTCCCTGCGTTCGCGACGATGCCTTGATGTTAATCTAACACATACCATCGGTCGGCGAGCATACAGACCTACAGCATGGAGCCGGTTTCGGACAGTCTGAGTTGAAATCGTGGTGCCTGTAGCCGAGCGAAGGTGTTGTTGGAGAAGAGTAGCGTTCATGGTTCGGTGTCTCCGAGCTGTTAAAGCTAAATACCGATCTTCATTGGGCGTTGTTGCCCGTCTACGACCTTGCCCTGGTCTTCGGCCTGCACATCCACTCTCCAAAAAACGGTTCCAGATCCTGGAAATGACACTTTGTGACACTCCAATGGCTTGCGCTACTTCGGCTTGAGTTTGGCCCCTTCTAACCTACCAACAATTCTCAAAGCTTTTGAATCTGTCAAATGACTTCGCTGAGACATCGTACTCATCGAAACAAAGCAAGCACTGAATGCCGATCATCCTTGTCTTCATTCTCTTTTATCCAGTTGAAAGTCAAATTTCATTCGCTGCCGCTGAAGCGATGTTTTTGACGTCGAACTCAAAATTTGCATACTCCACAGTTTGAAAACCAGAAAAATTTGCATTTGTGATTCTCTTCTTCTATTTTCGGCAAAAAAAATTTCGTTTATATCTTTATTTTATATAAAACTTCAAATATCCTTTAATTGCTTTGAGCAGTGTAGTTCACTTTGAAAACATTTCAGTAAGAATTTTAACAACTGAAAAGCTTTCACCCGCTATGACTATTTCTTTATAGATTTTAAAACATTTCTCAGGTTGAATAATACACTAAATAATAATTTTTTTTAAACATTACATATCTACGATCTCTTTTAATAGTATACGTTTCCGTTGTGTCTTATTTTTTATAAATTCCTCTTCTGAGCAGATGCAATTTTTTAAAATAAAAACATGCAATGCAAATTGTTTAAGACCATCACTAAATACAAAATTAAAAAATTATGTTTGCCAATAATTTTATTCTATAAAAAGCCTTTTTTTTAAATAATTTAATTATATTTAAATGTTTATTAATTATATTAATGATTGATTATAATACTTTTCCATGTACTTCCATATTTATGACACCATGTGGTTTTAACCAAATATTTAAATAAGAAAATAAACCAGATTAAAATGCAATTTAAATCACTAATTTTAATAATATGATCAAAGCTGTTGAAAAGTTAGATATTTTAACAAAAAAAAACTTAAAAATCAATGTAATGATTTTTTTTTGTGTTCTAAAACATGTTTATTAGAAGATAACTAAAATCATTGTAATATAAAAAAAGCAAACAGGGAAAATAATATTTTAGATATTTCAACAAAATAAAAAAGAAATGTAATGAAATATTTATTTTCTACAGCATGTTTCTGAGAAGCTAACTAAAATTGTTGTAATTTAAAAAAAAAGGCAAACAGGGAAAATAATATTTTTACATACCTAATTTCATTGACGTTGTACGTGATACTTTGATTTTGGGGAACCAATGAAATCCGATAATAAGTACGATAGCAATGACTTGAATCATCTTCAACAAGTCAAAGCTACCGTAATTTTCCCGGGTTTATATTTTGTTAGCTGAACTAACTTGGATCCTGAGAACGTTCTTGTTTAAGATTTAAATCCGTGTCAACACATCTATGCTGTCCAGTGTCCACAGAACTTCCCGCGTTTATTCTAAAAAGCTTCACTGTTACTTTTATCCGTTGTTCTGTGGTCGAGTTGTAACAACTGAAATAGTGCAGACGATTTTTAAGTTTCGAAGTTCGAAGCAGATGTTTTTCGGTTTTGTTTGTTTTTCTATACAACAGATTCGGAAAGAAATTAAATGCATAATAATTTTATCAAATTGTCTCTAATTCAATTTCCTGTTTGAAAATGTTTTATTGTATTTTACCTTTTATTTTTATCAGTTTTATTGAATTGTAAAGTTTCATTTATCTAAATTATAATAATAATATCATCCATAATTAGAGTTTACTAGATAAAACATTGCTTAAATTTTCAAAATGTGTACAAGTTAATTTAATGGTAATAATGAAGACACCCTCCTTTTTTTTAAGTAAAATTTGTATCACAGGTAATATTTACAAAACATCTTAAAAAATACAAGATTATCCAGAAGAGATGAGTTTTTCTTTGTCAATCTATCATTCTCTTAATATTAATTTTCTGTAGAATAAAATATCTTGTAAAATAATTTTTAAAGATATATTTTGAAAACAAAAAATGAAATATGAATAATTAATTATGTCATGGGCTTTGCATAAATTTTGTACATTCATTTTATATTCAAGAAATGTCAATTTTATTTTAAACGTCTGAAAGAAGTAGAATAAAAAAAATAGTTACTTAAAATAGTGAAACACTAAGAGGAAAAAAAATATGACTTGAATGCAAATTATAAAGCAAGAAACGCATATATGACTAAACTTTGAAGACACTTTCTGCGTGCTCATTAAAAGCTGCAGACTTAACAGTAATAGAAGGTTTTAGTTTGAAACCACAGAAATGTTTCGACTACTCTTTGAGAAACTTCTAGTATAACAGATGATCATTTACAAAAATCTTTATTAAGATAAGTCGAGGTATATTTACCTAAAACATTTTTTAATAATATGAAATTCGCATAATTAGGAAATCTTTTTGTGTCGCTGATGAATTAATTACATTTTATGTTATATGAAAATAAAAATTTTTGGTTAGAGGCACAGAGGCAACTTGGACCACGGTTTAAAAAAAAAAAATAAATCCGGCAGAAAAATATTTTTTACAGTAAATAACATGTTTTTAATAATTTTTGTAATTTTTTTAAGTTTTATAAGAAGTTCACATCTCAGTCACAATGTGACATCACTGAGTGGTGGCATTTTGGTCACAGATGTGACGTGACCACAGTGACTTACAGTGACGTCACAACGACGTCACTGTGACCATACATGCTATGAGGGTTTCTGTAAAATGTCAGTAATGTTTTGCTGTCAATAGAAACAATCTTGGTATTTCACAGGAAGCTTACTGGCATTTCTGTGGAAAGTGTTTAAGATATATAGTAAAGTTCTACTCATTTTCAAGAAATGTTTCTTGAAATAATGGGCAACTCAGCTGCCCATTTTTTCCCGGGAACGTTCCGGATTTTTTTTTTTTTTTTTTTTTTTTTTTTTTTTTTTTTTTATAGTTTAAATTGTTTGAACTTCGCTTGCGGTGGTTGACAAATTCTTGGATGTTTATTACTTTTCAAATATTTTTGTCACGATCTTAGGATATTATCATTTTTACGATATTATTGTAACTGTCTGCACTTTGATTCTGACGGTTTCTTTCGGTGTGTATATTGAACATTAGTCATTTTGAGCTGTAATTGTAATCGGTCTGTATCATTTTCCTATTGTTATCACTTTTACGTTGCATCAAATCTTTTGTGATTCAACTCGTTGACAATCAGTTCATCATTTAAACTTGCATCTGCGTTAGTGCAACTTTGATTTTTTTTTTTTTTTTTGCGCACATATGTGGTATCTTTATTTTTTATTTATTGTATATTCTGTTCTTTTAAAAGAGTCCTTTTCTTTGGTTTTCTCTTTTTTTCTACTTTTCATATAAATAAGTTACTTATTAATCAGGGGAAATTGCTCGTTAGTGTCTTTATGTTATACTTAATGTGATACACGGTCAACGATTTTTTTCCTGATCACTGTTTTCTTTTGTTTGAACGTATTTGTTGTTTGCTAACTGGAGGTGCCAAAGCTGTTTTAATTGTATAATATAAACAGATGGATTGCTGGTGTTATTCAGCATGTTGTCAAGTAGTGTTTGGAGGTTCTCGAGGAAATATTCGATTTTGTTTTTTGTTTTTCGAGTTTGGAGGAAATATTCGATTACAATATAACCTTTTTTAGAAAGAAGAATGTAATACAAGACAAAATAGTCCGTGCTTAACGTTATTTGACAGATCATAATACATGAGGGTTAAATTTTGGTTTTGAAATTTTTTAAACGTTTTAACATCGGCTAATTTAATACTATTATACAGAATTTGAGGAATTTTTTTTCGAATGGAACTTGTTTTAAAACCGTGTCGCGATTTAGTCATTCTTGTATTTTTTTAAACAATTTTGAAGCGCGATTTTTTAAAAATATCTTTATCCCGTAGAGTTTCTATAACCTGACGTTCCCAAGTTATATGCTAAAGTTGAAGTCCATATTTGTTTTTAATTGAAAACACTAATGCTTTCTTTACATTTAGTTGCATATATCTTTCGTATTATCCATTAACACTACAAAAAATATTTTATATAATATAAAAGTTATCAATGATATGTTTAAATAATCTTTCAAAATTTTCAAAACAATACTTTGAAATAAGTCGCTAGCCAGGAGATAAGAACCATCTTTTTCATTCTGAAAATTTCACTGGTTTCTGAACGTACTTCGTAGAACGTATTATGTCTATTATTTTTCTATTTATATTAATCTATTTATTTCTTTATGAATTTTTAATTTCTTTAATGAATTTTAGCCGGATACAAATGTTAACCTATTTCATATTGCTTTAAACTCAAACTTTTTTTTTTCGTTTAGTTGCCGTCACACGATAGATATTATATATTAAAAAAAAAAAAAAAAAAAAAAAAAAAAAAAAAAAAAAAAAAAAAAAAAAAAAGGTTCAAAATTATTTTAAAGTCATAAAAAACTCAATAAACTGTGATAGAGTTTTCAAAAAAGTGCGTTTTTGAAAGAGCAATTATTGTACTATTCGACGCTGAAAATGCGCTATGTATAGAATTTTCCCAAAATAAAGTAAAATTCAAAATTTATCATGTAGTGTTGCGACACCAGCCTTACGCACGGACTTCTTTACTTTCTTCTATCTTTACAAGAAGAAAGTATTAGATTCATGAAAATTTTCGAATTCCGGTTTTCGACGGATTTACCTGTTTTAGGATCAGAGAACCCGAAAAACATCCTTTTACAAAACGTCCGTCTGTGTGTATGTGACACAAATTTTGTGGGCGCTCTATCTCAAGAACTAATGCACGAAATTTAATAAAAATTGGTATTCAGTTAGTCCCTGATACAAATTGATGCTGATTAGTTTTTGGTGCAAATAGCTGAACAGGTGGTGCTGCTATTCCGCATTATTTACGATTACCGCAATGCCTCTATCTCAGGAACTAATATACGGATTTTCATGAAACTTCAGATTCAATTAGCCCTTTATATGACTTGATGCTGATTACGTGTTGGTGTAAATCGCTCAACAGGGGGCGCTGCTATGCTGCATTTTTTACGATTTCCGCAATGGCTCTATCTCAAGAACTAAAGCACGGATTTTCATGAAACTTCAAATTCAGTTAGTCCTTGATATGACTTGATGCTGATTACGTGTTGGTGTAAATCGCTGAACAGTTGGCGCTGCTGTTGTGCATTTTGCGCGATTCCCGCAATAGCTCTATCTCAGTACCTAATGTACTAATTTTCATCTAACTTCAGATTTAGTTAGATGTTAACACAAGTTTTTGCTGATTAGGTTTTGGTGTTAATCGTCCAATAGGTGGCACTGATATGCTGGAATTTTCATGATTTTCACAATAATTCTATCTCAAAAACTAATGCACGGATTTTCCCCAAAGTTTGAGTTAGACTTTGATATAAGTGGTTACTTGGTGGTTTTGAAATAACATACGTTTTGATGTAAAGAACCCAATAGGTGGCGCAGCTAGGCTGAATTTTGCTGGATTTACACGATTTCACACATAGCCATATCTTGAGAACCAATGATGGAATTTCATATCTTTAGAATCCTCATGATGGGCATAGATTGCCGTTTAATTTTGTCAGTTGATAGCACATTTTCAAGTATTAACGTGTATGAAATTGAAGAAAGTTTTGGGATTGGTAAATCCGACTACTTCCTTTATAATATAATAACTTTCCTCGTCTACCATATATATATAATGCTAATATATATTTTATTAGGTTCGCTTAAGCTTAGGTTCTCTGAATGGAGCAGGCTATCCTGGGGACTCTCCCTTAAATCTTCCTTATTTTTTTACTGTTTTTCGCTCTCAAATAATTTTTACAGCATATTTTCTGTAACTCTAACCTAATTTACAGATTTTGCATGTTTTACTGCATTTTTCCGTTGCAATCTAAAGATGGAAAAACTGTGCCAAACTCTCCTGAATACGAAGTGTATTACGAAATAAAACAAAACGTAGAATGTGTTTTCACTTAAACTGCCAGAACCAAACTTTTCGCAAAGATCAGTAACTGAGATTTCAAACGCTAAGAAAGAAGAGTGAATCACAAAAACAATGTTTAGGTGCAATGGACGTTATTTTCAATAACTGTACTGCCCTTTTTTAAGTAGTGTGGTGACTAAGAGACAATTTTTTTTCTGCTAGCGTAAAGGCTTTGTTTCCCTACCAAATCCCACAGTAAATGTTTGGTTCTTGTTAGCCCGAATTATTTCCAACTACGCAATTGCGTTCCAATAGTTTTATGAGTATGGGCGAATACATAAGTGAGAGAGATTTTTCTTTGTTTTTAATAAAGAATTTCAAATTCACCAATATAGAGAATTGATTTCAGGTTCAGTTGGAAAAACAGAACAGAGTATCAAGCGAAGCCTAAATAATTAAAACACCTTTTTTTTAAAATTGTATCTTAGAAATCAAACAAGTGAACTTTCCTAATTTCTAACATGATTGAATCGAATGTGATATATATATATATATATATATATATTAAGATAAAAATAAATGAAATAGATTTTTGACATAAAACATCCGTCCGATATAATTCTTATTTCTCAAACATCTTTTGTAAAATAAGCTAAAAACATTCTATTTATTCTACAAATTTATTTACCTTTCAAATTAGAGTGAACAATGTAGTCTCTACGGAATATCATTCTCTTATGTACGTTAGTGACAGAATTTACCGAAATATTTTTTAATAAGCTCAGATAACTTATTATTTGTTAAACAAATATTTGCTATGTTCGGTGGAAATGATTAAGAGACCCTCATAAGGGAACTGCAAATTCGAATAATTAAAGTTTCATAACAAAAGAATATATTGGATAAACATTTCATGCATTACCATGTCTAAAATTTCTATAGCCTCACAAGTAATAAGTGCGCAGTGAGATATTGGTTTTTATTATATATTTATTATTATATTCCTATGTAAGACTTTCTCAGTAAAAAAAAGTTTTGTGATGTTTACAAACAACATTTGAAACAGTTTTATGAATATGTTCTTGAAAAGAATATTTAAGACTCCCCCAATAACGAGAATGCAATTATTTAAAAAAATTCAAAATGTATGCTAGTTGTCAGCATTTACAAATGCTACTCTTTAATTTTTATAATTTTTCAAGAGGTATATTATTTCGAATTTTAAGTTTCAAGGATGTCTGAACGCATAGTTCATGATGATTAAATAATTTTTATAAATGAATTTTAGACAGTTTTTTCCATAAAAATATATAAATATAATTAATTTATTCCCAAAATAATGAAATTGACTGACAATAAATAATTTAAATGGCCTAAACAATATATGTTTTCATTATGCGAATCAAATTAAGTAACCGTTTTTTATAGAATTTAATTTTCCAAATAAATCAAAATGTAACAAGGGAAATAAAGTTGATGTTATGTTCAGCAAAAGATTCTAGCATATAAAAATTACTTTAAACTGCGAATATTTTTTAGACTTTTAGCAAATTGCAAGATACAAATTTCGTACATTCTTTCCACATTTCTAAGAGAAAAAACAGTTGGATACACATAACTAATTTTGGCTGAATAACAATATTTTTTTTTTCTTTTGTTTACATATATTTCAAGATATGTCCCCACAATTTAGGAATAAAATTTGAACAATAGTCAAACATAATAATAATAGTGATAATAATAATCTATTTAATACACGATTGATCACTTTAGTTGTTGTAGTCTGTTCTTCTATGTTCTAGTAGATTAAAAAAATATCTTTTTTGTTTTATTAAAGGGAAATGCTTTAAAAAATATTTCATAGATCACATAAAAATCAAGGATATTCATTGCAAAAAATCAATTTGAAATAAGAAAAACTTAGATTTATTTATCTTTAATAGATAATATAAGCAAGGAAATTTGATTTAGAATTTGGAATCATAACAAATAATAAAGCAGTTTAAAAAAATAAACTAAATTTAATCAACCAAACGTATACTTGAATTAGAATTGATTTGTGAAAATCCTTCTTCGCATGTACGTAAACGAAAATGAATTTTTGAATGCAAAATGTACCTTAGAAGGTTTATGACAAAGAAATTAATGGGCATGAGACAACATTATTCGATAAAATGCATCGTCATTTTTTTTTCTTGAAAAGTAATGATTTGGCAATTTCAGTTCAGCATAAGTTGAAGAAATACTTTGCTTATAGAATATTAGATATAGCGTATGAGTGCACGCATTCACAATGCAATTTATGGTTACTTCATGTCTATTTGTTTTTCAAAATGTTTGGTAAATAAATTTTTCATTGTGAATACATAAATAATTAGCTTTGTAAAAAATAAACTTATGATTTTGAAATGTTACATATCATATTATATGTATTCATCATTAAATATCAACTCTGAATACAAAAATTTGTAGGAACATTTGCCAATTAGGAGATGAATTGGAATTTATTGATATTGTTTGCTTTATAGTGGTTTTGTTTATTGTAAAAATATGATACGTTAATGCAATGGACTTAATTTATGATAGAAAAAATAATTTAAATATAGCATATGAATTGGCATATGATTTTAAATGAGAACGAAATTATTTTTTTTTAATCTGCTACCTCTCTTCACTTCTGAAAACAATGATGCCTACATAAAAAAAAAAAAAAAAACTAGGCTTCAAAAACTCCATATTATAATTTAATGTCTTTAACATTGATTCAACGGGCATTATTTTATAAGTTTCGTCTTTGTTGTAGATTACTCCATTTAATTTTATTATTAAAATTTCTTTTTTAACATGCACGTTTTTCATGGCGTTTCAACTTTTTAAGAAAATCTAATCAACTGGAACAGTTCCATTAATCTCAACTTTTAGCAGAATGATTAAGTTTAATAAAAGCTGATTCGGGAAATTATTTGACTAAAATTGCGAACAGAAATACTTGGCAATATTAAAGCTTACAATAAAGGTTATATTAAAGGTTATAATAAAGCTAATAATAAAACTTAATTTATATAAATTTAGACAAATCATGTAATTATGCATTTTTCAACATATGGATATCCCCATATTTAGTATGTTTACATTTTATAAAATAAATACAAAAATATTTTAGCGTCATTTTTTTTAGTATTTTTCCAGTTCATTTTGCAACATTTTAAAGTGATTTTTCCAACAAATTTGAGAAAACAAAAATTCATGCATAAATGGGTTAAAAGTTTGTTTACGTGCTTTTTACTCTTCGTTCGCGTTTACTCTACGTTCTTCTTTTTAATAATCCGATGGTAACATCGTAATTATTTTCTTTTAAAACTAATCCTTAGTTAGATTTTAAAGTTTTTTTCTTTTAAGAAATTCTTTAAGCATTTTAGGTTATCTGCATTCGATGTCTATGCATTTTCATCAAATTTAAGTTGTCAACATAATTCCGGTTAATTTTCAAATTCAATCGAAAAGCTTTACATTGAAATTCGGCAATCTTACATGAGACAAATTCTATAATTATTTAAGAAATTGCAATAGGGGAACTATTTTACTTACAATATGAACATTACGCTTTAAATGCCAATCAATTTTAGCTTTAGCATTTGTAAACATTTTCGATATTTATGACTGCGTGCTACGTCATGTTCGAAAGCGTCTAAGTTATGTATAAATTTCTGAATTTCTGAAACTAACTTATAAACTTTTTCTGTTTTCCTAATTAACTTAATTTCGATATATTCGCTTCCCCACTACCGATTGCGTTTCCCGTCAATTGTTCAGTTATTTTATTAATAATCATTGTTATGTTTGTTCTAAGATCCTTACGCATGTTTTTGATTTATGTAATTCAAAAGGATGCGTCATTTTATATTTTAGATCGCTGATCTTTGGCAATTCAATTCATTTTCACAATCATAAACAGCATAAAAGCAAGGTAAGAAAAGGGTTTCATCTCACCTAATTCGTTCCTGGTGCTTCAAATGTATTAGGAAGAATTTTTAACTAATGAAGATTATTTGTTTTCGGAGAGAATATTAATGAGCAACACACGGCAAAAGAATATATATTGAAAACATAAACACAATTGTCTGTCAAAAGAACGACATACTTAGACCCATCTGTTCTTTTCACATTTTACAACAGCATGTATGCAATGACAGATATTTTAAACAGTGAATAAGTTGGAAAAAAAATTAGACAACTTGTCACACATTTAAAAAATACACAACATTTTATAAATAACTAGAGAATCATCATTAAAGATAATTTGCATTTTATACATCGAAGGCTTAATACTCTTTCTTAATCAGTAAAGAGTTTTACTTAATCAGTATAGAAATTACTCTTTTTTCAAAACTCAATCTTTAAGCAATTAATAACATTCATTAAACCAACATATGTCACACATTATTTATTTGAACAAAATGGAATACCTTACACAGTTTTCATTGTTCTAATATGATCAGAAGTATTTAATTCCTTAAAAAAGTGATTTCCAGTAATGTAATTAATGATAGTTGTATGCGCAATTAAGAAAGAAATGTATCTGTCTTAAATTTAATCTACGGAAATTCCGTACCTGTTGAAAGCTGTGGAAGATCTGTTACATAAAAATCCCTATCGCATAGGGGAAGGAAATAACACCTGAAATCTTTAACAAATGAATTTTTGGTTTTTGATTCATTATGAATCTATAAACGTTTCTGAACAATATGCAAAAATCCGTATCTAAAAATCTGCGTTATTTCTTGAATTATAATCATTTATTGACAGGTAGTAAAATGGAAGATATTTGGATATTGAAATTTTAAGATGCGCTCAGATTAGTAAGTTCTGAGGTTGCGCGCACTGTTATTTTCAAGCTATATAAGCTACAGTTTATAAAATTTAATCACGTATGCGTTTCTTCATAGTTTATATGCTAAAATTAAAATAATTGACATATTTGTTTTTCAATGTTTTTGAACTTACAAAAATAGGATTAAAAATTGAAATTGTCTGAATTGTGTATTAAAAATAAATTTTAAACAATTCTATTTGGGATTATTTTGGTTTAAAGATAGAAGTAAGTCTGTTATTCCATATTGGACAAAAATAGTTATCAATACTCATAATATGCAGTTCTATTATGCGCGCAGCACTTAATGAGTTTTATTCACGTAATGTGAATTTTAAACATTAAAACTATATATATATATTTTCCTATATCAAACATTCATTTTTCGATGTATATATGTCTTTCTGTGTATAACATTGGGCTGAAATGAAAAAAAAATCTTATTTGGATGTTTTTTGAGCGTTCTTACTTCAAAAACGGTGATTTTTTAACGTTTCGATAATTTCAAAGATCCCGTGACTTCGAAATTCCAGTGAGCAGTTATAAATACCGTCATGAGTAACATCTTAAATTTAAGTCGAAATTATGAAGTACTTATGAATTAAAAATCCGTTTTTTCCGTAACCGACAATGCATTTTAATGGATTAACCACACATTTTAAATGGGATTTTAAAATGTATATCTTTAAAGTGCATTATTTTAGGACAAAATAAAAGCTACTTCTAAACGATCAATTTCAAAATATATTATTATGTTGACAGACATTTTTCTTTTAATTCGATCTACTTAATTCTTAGAGCTTTGAAAGTACTTCTATAAAAAAGCATATTATAACGCTCTAATACAGATCAAAAGCTGAATGTCCCGAGGGATTAGGATAATAGAAATAAAGAGTTTCTTCTATTTGGATTTGAAAATTTACTTTTTAAAAGAGAGTTAAATGTTACATTTTATATATCATAAAAACATGATTTTACTGATATCAAATACTATTTGGATGTTCCCATTCAAATCCTCCACACATACGTTTAATAACAGATTGATGTAATTTGTGTAATTATTGAACTAATAAGTATGATTATAAATATTTTTAACGCATGATATTATATTATGCAAATAAATAATGCAAACACAAATCATCTCGCTTGATACTTCAAAAGTATGACATTAGAAAAATAATTTGATTACTGCAACAGGTACCACTACTTGCTGTTCATCTGCATTGTTAAACAGTTTCATTTTTTACAGATGTTATACATAATTGTATGTTTTCTTAAATAAAAACACTGTGTTTTAAATTTTACTGTCATTGGCATGCAGAATGATAAAAAGCGGGAAAAGCAGTGTACTTAAAATAGCGAGTACTTAACTCAAAGATTGTTTTTATATTAGTTTCAGAAAATTTATCTTATATAATTTTTTTAACTTTAGTAGATTGTACTACTTTGAAAAGTATTTTTTTATGTAATTATAATGAACGATTCAATATCGATATCCTGATTAAACGATCTGGTTTACGTATTAAACATTTTTGTTCTTAAATTAAACAATTATTTCCGATTATGACACATACTGTTTCTAAAACGATTTAACAAGAAATATTATTTAGCAGATACAGATTCTTTTATTTCCCACATTTCTCATAAAAAATTAGCTGCAGCACTACTGTTTTTTGGTGATTTGTTCATCTGATTAAACCTTGATAATCTCACTCCTCGGCCTGTACATTTGTCCATAAAAGAGTTTGTTGTCAAAAACTGTTAAGGTAAAAACTTAAAAATGTGTATACTTATAGATGAATACCTTCGATCCCATGGCAAATTATAAAATTTTTATAAATTTTTATATCATAAAATATGTAATATGAACTTTAAAAAGTTCAATGTTTTACTTAAAATGGGACTAAAATAATAAAAGAGACGTTACCAGTTAAAAATCTACATTTTATTTAAAAACTTAGTACTTTCGGCCTTTTCCAAGCCGTGCATCTGAGAATTATAATAACTAATTGTTATTCATTTATACAAGAAATAAGATCGTCTTATGAGTTTTATATCATTTTAATTAAACTAATTAATTTCATGTCATCCGATCATTTTTGCGATTTAGATTTTAAAACAGAACTTTAAATCCAGTCTATTTTGCACGTGAGATAATGGCTCCGTGGTAAAGCATCTACTTGCTATTCAACGAGTTTCCCATTTAAAACGCCGTCGTCGGTGTTGGGAAATTTACCCTGGAATTGACTTCATTAGAATTTTACAGAGCTTTTATAATTTTCTTCAGTCCTTTTAAGGCCAAAAGTTGCAAAATATCTTTGAATTGATTTTAATTCAAAAATTATTTTTTTGAGAAACTAAGAAATTTGAAATTGGCTACATTTCATTGTCCGATTGATTTAACTAAAAGAATTCAGTATTTATTGTCTATGTAACGGTTTCTTTTTCTAGCTAACATAAACTTGCAATTAAAGATGCTTTTCAGATGTATAAACTTATGCTGTTAAAAATGTCTAAACAGTAGTTCTTGTTTTTTTTTAAATTATATTTAATTTGATTAATAAAAATGTTCCAATTCTGGATTCCAATTCTAAGGTCTTGAATTTTTTTTTAATATTTTTAATTTGATTTAGAAAATTTTTCCAATTGTAACAACTTTGAAATAGTATTTAATGGTCCTGACGTCTATATTCGTAAAGATACGTTAAAAAGATTAAATATTTAATAACTATAAATGAACGATTTGGAGTTATTAATTAAAGAATATAGTGTTTTGAAAGGAATATTAAACGAAACCCTCTGTGCGACTTTCGATTACACTTACCCCTTGATTTTTTGTTAATTTAAGTTGTTTTGTTTTCACAAGGAACAAGAAATAGCAAGTCAATATATTTTCTGCATCGGTGACACGTGTTTTATGATTCGTGAAATATTCGTGATTTCATTAAGGCTGTTCTCAAATTAAACCGAGCACTACACTTTTAAAAATCTGCAGCATTTGCTGCGTAGTCACTCCACCTCTTGTATATAAAACGGTTACTTGGCTATATTATGAAGAATTCTCGTTGGTCAGAAAAAAGATATTCTATAATAGCGGCGGAGTGACTATGCAGCAAATGCTGCAGATTTTAAGCAGTAGATACAATATATTCCAAGATTTTTGTTCGCAAAGGCATTAAATTGGCAGTTGCCTTTGATCAAGAAATTACGCAATCGAACAGCTTACATTTTTCGGAAAGGACAGACGATGTTTCAGATAACGCTTTTATAGTTTGCGTTTTTGACGAATTTCCGAAAGCGACAGCCTGGGGCAGAAAATATAACAGCTAATTTTAAGTCATCTCAATATTTTAATAGCCATTTTCCTGTAAATATATATCTTATTATGATTATTTTATTTTAAAAGAACGTGAAACTTTCGCAACATCAAATTCGCAGGTGCTCTTATTCTGAAATTATGAAATATAACTTTTTTTTTTTTTTTTTTTTTTTTTTTTTTTTCGGGACGATTTATCAGTAAATGTGTCAAATTTTGGCTTTCGAACTGAATTTTTCTATGGGACAGAGAGAGGGAGAAAATAAAGTACCTTCATGAAAGACTTTCTTCATTTATCGAAAAAAAACGTGTGATTACAGATCTCTTCCATTATCTTGTCTACAAAAGTTTTTATGCTTAAAAACTGGAAGAAGGTGCAGAAAATAGTCCTCAAATTTTCTCATTATTAAAATAAAACGTACTGTTTGAGAGAAAACATAAGAACTATCACTGTTTTTTACTTTTTTTAAAATTAAGTTCCTAAGTATATAGTATCAACTTTTAAATTGTTTTTTTTATTAAAATTTGAAACTCATTAAAATTTCGCTCATTTGAATGACAATTGCACGACATGCAAAAATAAATATATAAATAAATAAAATTCAATCGTATATTAATTCTAGGGGAAATTCGTGATTTTGTAATCAAAGGTTCTTTCTGTCTAAAAAAATTAAATGTTAAATTACTATCAGGAATGTTAATTTATTTAAGCATTTTCAAAGTGCTGTGATTTAAGATATTCAAAGAGTGTCAATACCGAAACGTACTACTTTCCTATAGCTTTTTTTTTTTTTTTTTGTTTACTATAAAGCCGAGAGAGATGTGAAAGATACGATTGATTTGGGAATGGCATATTCTATTATTTTGTGTGAGTAAAGAAATTTAAGATTTGGGTCTGCTTAAGGCTGCAAGTCACTCAGCTACAAAATATCCCTCGGTAAAGTTAAGTCTATGGGCATTTGATGAATTTTTATATTTAAAACATCTCCTCATGAAATTAATATTTTTAACTTCTTCCATCGTTCTCTTCTGAAAGGATGTAACTTTTAAGCTCAAAGGCTATCAAATCCTGAGAGCTAATGCGCCCGTCAGTTCTGTATGTACGTACGTGTGTACATATGTACATACGTAACGCGATAACTCTTGATAGAAATACCCGATTTCCTTCAAGTTTCTTTTCTAGGTGCATTCTCATAAGGCGCTTCCCTGATTAGTTTTGGGAGTTCATCGGTTAATTATAAAGGAGAGATTGGAGGGGTGGGGGGAAATCCCCTTAACTCAGATAAATGGGTTTTTTATCCTATTTGCTTCAAATTTGGTATATCAGTTTATCATGATAAGGTTCTTCCATGATTAGATTTTTAGGTTCATTGTTTAAGTATAAATGGGGATCAGGGGTTAATACCCCCTTAATTTAGATAAATGGGTTTTCCTCTCTGATTTGATTCAAATTTGGTGTGCCTGTTTATTCTGATAGGGCGCTTTCCTTGGTGAGATTTGGAGGCTCTTTGGTTAAGTTTACCCTCTTCGGTCCCTGGGTCACCATTAGGATACCTCTGCTCTTTTCCTTATAAAAACTAAAATGTCCGATTTTTTTACATTTTCACATAACTTCTTAATAGCTCAATGTTTTTTGCGTTCAAAGCAAACGAATAAATGGCAGCATCTAAACTGGTTCCCATATAAAATAAATATTATTTTTATATTAGTTTGAAAAATGATAAAAATGCCCAAAAGAAAGTATGACCAAGAAAGTGAGAAAATTTCAAAAGTATTTAACTTAAATCTTTTTCAATAAAAATTTTTGAGGATCTGTAGACTGTTTATTTTTTTAAAGCTCTTAAATTTGTGATTGCGTTGATTTAGGTTAACCCTCTAAGTATTTGGGGCGTAATATTCCGTTCACTAAGCTCCAGGTTTCACAGCAATACAAGCAATATTTAAGATAATATAATTCTATACATTTAATGAATTTTAAATACATTGAAGAATGATTAATACGCTCAAGGATTACATTCATATTTGTAATTGAGTTTTTTTTTTTTTTTTTTTTTTTATATATAATGTTAAAAGAATCATATTTTCTTAGCATTTAAAACAAAATGCAAAGAAAACAACATTGCAATTTTACCCTTTTTCAAGATGCTCGGAAGGTTAATGGTTATTAAATTGATTTTTTAAGGAGTTTGTAGTTTTAGATCCATATTTCTGAATCTAAATTACAAAGCGCCTAAAGGATCAATTTCTGAAAATATATATTTTCCGTCATTTACGATGTCATTTTGTTTGAAAATAACAATGAATAAGCAATTGTATTATTATATTAGCTTCGAAACTGAAGAGGATAAAGATGTGAAACAGGGGGTTGGGGTTTATCCCCCTTAATTTAATTTTCGAATGGCATTTTTATTTGAAATAAGAGTATAATTAGCGTGAACAGACTGTGAGATCAATGCCATCAGTTTAACTGGTCATTTTTATTTTTTTATTTTCTTAGTTCTCAAAATATTTATAAAAATTATGCGTAATTTAATATTTTATGTTTTAAAAATTGACGAAATTGGTGTACAATTTTAGCACATCATATAAAATTAAGCGTAGATTTTAGAAATATTTGAAAAACTAAGAAAAAAGAGACATCCTTCAAACAGAGCACACAGATAAATATAAATTTTTTGAGGAGATATTTTGAATGTAAAAATGCATGAAACGCGCATAGAATTAACATTACCGAGGTAAATTCGCAAACTGAGTGAGTAGTAGCCCTAAGCAAAACGTCATAAACAGTAATATTTTCAATTTTCCCACCTGTTATTTACATATTTAGATTCTTCGATAAATTTTACATTTGGGTATGAAATGAGAAGTAAACAAGTAAAGATTTTTTTTTTTTTTTTTTTTTTTTTTTTTTTTTTTTTTTTAGATACTAATTTATGAAACACTAATTTTAAGATATGTCTATATTTGTTTAAATGACAATTTTTTGACAATAAAATCAAAGGTTTTTATTATTTTATTTGAATAAATCTTTAAATTACGACATATTGTCAAAGCATCTTCAACTTACTTTCTAGAATATTCTACATTGTCTGGAGTAAAAATTGGCGCACAATGAAAGGCGAATTTTTTTCTTACTGACTAATCCATGTCTAGATATAAATATTTTCATTCTCTTCATGAATAGTAAGCAAACATGTATTTTAATTTTCAGTACACATGAAAGTGTCAAATGTTTAGCTTTTATGGTCATATTTAAAATTTGTTACCGAAACCTAAACAATGCTATTTCATTAGTAAAAAAGAATAATATGGAATCGAATAGAAATTTCATAACATTAGATTTATTATTTCATAACATAGAATGCATCCATGAAGTCATATTTGCGTGCAAAAACTAACACAATAAAATAAAAAAAATGATTAACTGTTGTCATAATTCCCATTTTATCTAAAGATATGGCAACAGCAGAAAGAAAAAAAAACTATTAATATTGATAAATATAAAACTGATTCCTTGATATAAGAACAAAATATTTTTTAAACAGTTTAAAAATAATTTAAATAAACGCTACGTGCTTGTAATATTTTCTTTTTTGTCAGTAAAAATTCCTCTTCTTATAGATATTCATAATACATTCATTAATAAAAAGTAATTAAAATGTGCGTTTTGTTTCACATATTAGGTCTATTTAATACAGTTAAATATTTTTTAAAGTTGTAATAGTCGAATATTTATTTAAAATCACAACTGATAGCGTTCAATATTTTTCCCGAAGTATACACAATAAGTATATCCCTCATAGATGCATATAAAAGTATATAAATTAATTTTATCCAAAATATGGACTGTTACGATGACTGTTTGTAAGAGATGCACTTTTCATTTTTGTTTTTCACCCTAGACAAAAATAAGCCTCACATAACAAAGTAAAATTGTTTCGATCTTTACGGATAAAACAAGAACTGGAACTATGAGAAAGGCTAATTTATAAAACTTCGCCAGTGAAAATGAGTGCAAATTTTGGGAAAACCTGCATTTTCATGCGTTTATTTTAAGCAGTTTAATTACGACAGTGCAAAAAAGAGTGATTTTACTTAAAGTTTCGTAATTATTACTATGATATAATGAAAGACATAGATTTTGAAATTGTCACAATTTTATTTTGAGAAACAAAACATAGTTAAAGCTAAATCCGTTCATCAAATTTGTTTGTAAGATGATTTTAAATTGACGTGTTTTAAAACCTTTTGAGTTTAATTTTCTTTAATTATTTAAAATTTTACAGTCAAATTGTAATACTCGTCCTGTCAAGTTATTAAAACATAATCCTAAGTAATAAGATGAGTAGAAATGCATCATAGAACTGAATTTAAAAAGAAAAGAGTTTGAAATATGAATGCAATATTAATTTAGCCTGAATCAGTAAATATCATTTTTGTACCGTTAAACAGCTGAAAATGCATAATATGCAGCTTAAACCAAACTGGATGCTTACACGAGACAAGTAAATAGACGCTTCTTATTAAGATTTAAATTAAAGTTTCTCCGTTTTGATTCTTGCTAAATCAGCATGCTCTAAATGAGTAACATAATACTTCAAACAGAATTTGGAATTTAAATCTGGGACAGAATAGCTTTAGGGGATCCTTTACATATGCGTTATACCATAGATTGTCGTATATTTTGACTTTCAAATTATTCCAACTAAAGTATTCAATAACATGTTTTGTTATGAGACTTATTTAATCGACACGATTTATTTATAATCTTATTACTTAATTCATAATGCAGATAAAGATATGATGTAGACATTTATTCAAAATTAACAGACATTTTGACATCTACTAAAGTTGGAAAATGAAGCACTGTATATCGTATTACCTATTTAATATATATTTAATATATAAAATATATTACCTATTTAATTTCAAGTAAAACATATTTAAAGATAATAGCTTTTTGTTGTGTAACCAAGATTTTTCAGCAAATGTACTTTTACATTTCATTGAAAAATTATAGGTAATCAGCTATATCAATAAAAATTTATGAAAATGCGATACAAGAATTAAAATTAACAAGATATTAATGTATTCAAAATCCCAGATAAATACCGGAATTCTATGTTATGTACAATATTGCGTACTTTAAATCTCAAAAATATTCTTTTGTACAATAGTCAGGAACAGGTTTGATTTATATTTAATGCATTCGATTGAGTACATAGAAAGCTGCGGGCTGTAGTATTCATTAGAAGTAAATCCATGGAATTTATTCTTCTGAATCTATGAAAATGTGATAGAGGAATTAATATTAACAAGCTGTTATTATATTCAAAATCCCAGATAAATCCCGGAATTCTATGTTATGTATAATACTGCGTAGTTCAAATTAAAAAATATTCGGTTGTACGATAGCCAGAAACAGGTTCGATTTATATTTAATGCATTCGCTAGAGTCCATAGAAAGTTGTGGGCTGTGGTAATTATTAGAAATAAATCCACGAATGTATTCTACTGAAATTTCCTTATTAAGATTCGACAGCAAAAGTGTACAATGTGGTCAGATAATACTCGCGTTGACATCACAAAATTGGCGAAAAAGATAACTAGAAAATGAATGATGTCATGACAAGCAAAACTATCTGTTACCCTTTACACAAATATAATAACTTTGAATTTCGTTGCGGTGTAACTTAAATAGCACTCCTAAAAAGTAAGCCAGAAAAAATTCAAATTCCAATTTGTACGTTGAGAGCAAAGTTTTGGAAACACAGCATTAAAGACATAACCCATCTCATATACTCGAAACGTTTATGATATAACAAGGAAGTTAAACACAAAAAATAAGCACGCAAATGAGATATTTCTAAGGAACGTTGGGCGTAATGATAATAAAAATACTAAACCGAATACAAAATTAAACTTTGTTCTTTTTAGGTGCGCTCGTTATTACGTAAATACGTAGCACCCATAGTCGTTCTTCGGTACGTCTGTCTGTCCTTCCGGCCACATATAACAGAGCAAAATCTACCCAACTGAATGGTCTGAAATTTTAAATGTACAACTGATGCAAAATTTTGAGTAATTTCAAATTTTATGAAAATCGGATGCATAGTTTAATTACAGGGACAGTCAAAAGTTTTCCTTTACATTACGCAGATGGGAAAATATTATTTCAAGTGCATTTTAATGATGTTACAGCCTTTCGAACAGAAGAAATTGATATGTACGTATGAAGTGAACTTAAAATATACATTCAGTACAATATGCGGTGAAAACATGTTTATAAAAATAGTTATACTACGAACGCATTGTCCCACGTTTGAGATGCAAGCTCCAGGTTGTTATTTTTATCTGTTTCATATCTAGTAAGGTGATAAATCGTAAAAAGAAATTATACCTATGCAAGGGCTGTTTTAGTGACAAAGGTTTATGTTAAGTGTTCTTTCTTTTTTTTTCCCTTAAGAAGGAGAATTAAACCAGGATTCGGAAATAAACCTTAGGATTAAATAACCAAGTAATTAAAATTTTGTTTAAATTGATATTTAGAGAAAATACATTAAATAATATAAAATGTATAAAAAAATGTAAAACTTACGGTACATATTCGGGAATTTTCGATTTCTTTTACAGTGTATATATACGTTTTAAAAGTAATGGAATTGAGAAGCTTTCGCAATCTATTATAAAATTCTAATTATTTGTTAAAGTTTTCACTTTTATAAAATGTCTTGTTATATTTAAAGAATTTGCTCTAAGATGATATTGTTATAAATTTTTAATATCAAATATTAATACTGGTTCATTAAATTAGATTTCTGCCTTTCTGTTGGTTCAATTGTACCTTTACTATACATAACCTAGTGTCATACGTGACACAGAATTCGAGACATTTACAAAGGAAAGAAAAGTTCTAAATTTATTAATCTATTCAGTCCTATAATATGAATTTTGGAATCAATATATGAATATGACCCTAGATAAAAATGACAAATTTTAAAATATGACATATTTAAAAACAAAATTCAAAATATGATTATCCATTTCTTAGCTTAATTATTAACAAATAAACTTTTATGACAAAAATTTTAATGCTTAAAGAAATGACAATAAAATAATTCAAAGCTATTTTTATTCCTTTTCGCGTAATGCTTAAAGTAATTAACCTAAAATAAAAAATATTTTAAAAATCATGCAATTTAGCTATTATATCAGAAATAAAATCAAAATCTAAACAATTTAAATTAATATACACTATTTTTATTACCATTATAAATGTTGCCGAATATTTAGATAGAGCATAATGAAGTGTTTATGGAATTTTTCTCTCATTATAAAGTTATTTTTCTTCGGTATAATGTCTTTCCTCTTGAAGAAAAGAAATGTATCTATAGCAGAACGTACACGTTTTCTTTTTGTCAAATTTCCAAAAGCTGTGATCTAATCTAGGCTCATTCGCTGAGATAAAAGCTTTTCCGTGTAACATCATCTCTAATATTTTCCAAAGAATGGGAAAGGTTAATTAGACGGATATTTTTTCTTCGAAATCGTTTTTTAGTGTTCAGTGTATAAGTCGTTTATTTATATTTAAGCTTTTAACATTAGCGATCGATTTGTTCACAGAGATTAAATGTGTTCTTGAGACATAAATGTGCACACTCAAGTGTTATTATCTATCTCTGAGATGTTTATAAATAGAAGTGTACATTGTATATATAGTTTATTTTTTTTCTTCGTTTTGCCATAATTCTTACAGTATTTAATACTTGATTAACATTACAAAAAAATAAAATTCATGCTTTTTTAGCAAAATAATAATGAAAATGAAAATGAAAATTAAAATGAAAATGAAAATAAAAATAAAATGTAATTATAATATTTTTGGTGATTTGGTAAAAGTTGCTGCATATTCTACAGAGCATAATGTAGAGAGATGAGTGGTAAGCTATGAAATTAAGATAGATATATAAGTAGATATATAGAAGGATCTTCAGATAAACCTATTCTGTCACAAAAATATAGATCTAGATATCGATATACAATATAAAATAGAAAAATAAATTTTTATTTTTATTTTAATTTCTTCTCTAAAACATGCTAGACAAAAGTTTTTTTTGTCATTTTTTTAAATGCCCTGAATTTTATTATAGATGAACAGTTTAAAATTGTTTATATTTATTTTTATATTTAGCAAATATGAAGCTCTGTAGTTTAGCTCTCACCACTTCGAGCTGCCATACTACCACTTTGATGTTCGAATGCGTATTTGGGCAAGTTTCACTTACCATATAACCCCATAGGTTTCGAAAAAATATGTACAAAACATTATTTTCATGTCAAAAATAATGACCCAGGTTAGGCTTTCTTTCTTTATTTCCGCTTAACAGGCCCGTACCTATCGGGATATCTTCAAGTTGAAACAATTTGAATGCCTGGCAACGATGTGCATTCATCGGATCGCCGCGCAACGTCTGTCTACTGGACAAGCAACTATGTAGTCTTAATGTCAGTTTAGCTTTAGTTCGTTTCAATTCAATGTTGGAAATTTAATTAAAGTAGATTTGCTTGTTTGATTTGACTTCGCACGGCATACATATTCATCATGCCGTTGGAATAGAATACCTCGTTTACAGATGACAAATAGGTGGTGTTAACTTGAAAACTGTACGTGTGTAATTTAGCAAGGCAGGGTGGCATAATAATGTGTCGCCGCGAAAGTACGTGTTACATCTGAGAAGATAATTTCGGGATCGAAATGTGAGACAATACTCTGAACATGAGGAGGTTTATTAAATTTAGGGATAACGACATGTGAAGTTTTAAGTACAAAACTCTATGTTATGGCTTAGATTTATTGACTACCTCATCAGTCTTGAGTTCTGCTAATTTCCACTTGAACTTCGTGCCCCAGTTTTTCTCTGTTTTTTGCTATTGATGTGTTTCTTGTGTGTCCGATTATGGGTACTAATTTATCTTAACTCCTTTTGTTAGTGTTGTTTGTGGCGGCATATTCATGAAGGATATAGCGGCGAGATAGGAGTGCCCTCCGTCGGATCTTTCTATGTTAATCTAACTCTTATTTTTACAATGTTATCGATAGTTACGAGACAACCACGTGAAACTCTGAACAATAAGGCCGGCGGGTAAATTAGATTCGAACCCAGCACCTTATCGGATAGGAGCTTTGGGAGTAGAACCTTTCGATCACTGGTGAAATCATAGCTGTTTTGGAGATGGTCTTTGACACTTTTGGCATTCTTTTTAAAGAGACGTCACTGGTCGGGTACCTGTCACTTTATTTTGTTCTTTTTCTCATTTTATGGTTTTTCACATTTTTTTGGATAGTTGTTTTATTTTTAGCTGTTTGAACTTCGCTTGCGGTGGTTGACAAATTCTTGGATTTTTATCCCTTTTGCAATATTTTTGTGAAAGAATGATCTTAGGATATTATCATTTTTACGATATTATTGTAACTTTCTGCACTTTGATTCTGACGGTTTCTTTCGGTGTGTATTTGAACATTGGTGATTTTGAGCTTTAATTGTAATCGGTCTGTATCATTTTAATGCTGTTATCACTTTCACGTTGCATCAAATCTTTTGTGATTTAACTCGTTGGTAATCAGTTCATCATTTAAACTTGCATCCGCATTAGTGCGACTTTAAAGGGTTTTTTTTTTTTTTTTTTTTTTTTTTTTTTCGGACATATGTGGTATTTTTATTTCTTATTTATTGTATATTCTTGACTTTGAAAAGCGTTCTTTAATTTGGTTTTATTCCTTTTCTACTTCTCCTATAAAAATATTACTTATTAATCAGGGGAAATTGTTCTTTAGTGTCTTTATGTTATAATTAATGTGATATGGGGTCAATGATTTGTTCTCCTGATCACTGTTTTTCTTTTGTTTAAACGAATTTGTTGTTTGCTAACTGGTTGTGCCAAAGCTATTCGTTGATTTGTATAATATGGCCGGATGGATTGCTGGTGTTATTCAGTAGGTTGTCAAGTAGTGTTTGGAGGTTCTCAATTTCCCAAAATCGCATTACGGTGTGTCTTTCTTCACAAACATATGTAAATAAGATGAGCGTGCTCCTGTGTATAATTGAGTTAGTATTTAACAGCTTGCTATCCCACGTGTTACTACCTTTGGGAAATACTTATGTGTTTTTCAGACCGTATCACCATATCTCTTCTCGAACTTCATTTTCTTTAGGGTAATGTATTTTTAATGTATTTTATATGTACTGTTAGATTTGAAAATCTTTTTTGTGGGTGATTTCTACTTTTTTAACTTTATTTTGAGCTGCAAGTTTGGCTGATTCGTTGGTATCCTTTTTTCCTTGTATCCACAAATATACTTTTAAACAACTTATCTTGAATTTATTTTTTGAGTTTTTTTTTATTATATTTTGTATACCGTGTATCATTTCTGTTATAATGAATGGTTTATTTAGTGCCTGAATAAATGACATCCCGCCCGAGTGGATATTGTATTCCATCTCTGTGCTGTCGGCCCATTATCTTCAATTAAAGTAGTTATACTTAAAAGACGCTGCTGCACTTTATATGTGGCACTGACCATGGTTTTACTTTTTCTCGTTAATGAATTCTAGGTAAGACGATCCCGTAGCTCCGGATTTTAATTTCGAGCAGTTCGAGCGTATAACTGTATCCAATCTTTGATTCAAATGTGTCTTCTAGATGTGTTTCTCACGTGTTAATTTTTTTGATATATTCTGTAAGATGTAAAATGTGTCGTGTTTATTTACTGTTTCTCTTAGTTTTAATATTGTTCCATAAGCTGCTTCATATTTAACCTGTAGATGAATTGGAATGATGCGTGCAAGTCCATGAAAGAACGCTGATGGGGCTGTTCTGTATGCACAGAATCGGCTTACCACCTGATTAGAATGTGTGACGTTTGATATGGGTGGGTCGAAATGTTGGATCGGGTGAGAAAAGTATAAGAAAAGTATAGGAATTTTTTTAGAAATTACTTATGGTACGGGCTACAAAAGTTGCCTTTCATGTATTCTATTTTACACCTATTTTTTATTCAAATCTATTCATATTTTCCGGTGCCTCAAGCATCCCCAAAATAGTTTAAAATTGAAATTTTTATGCAAATTTATAATTTGTTTATTTTATTTTATTTGTTTAATTAGTTTTGGCGCGGGGTACGAAAGTTGTATTTTATGTATATTAGTTTACATGTTTTTTTTTTTTTTTTTTTTTTTTTTTTTTTTTTTTTTTTTAATGGATCCATTCATATCTTCTGGTACCCAAAATGCCCCCAAAATCTTAAAAAACGAAAATGTTATGAAGGTTTATAATTTTTTTAATTTAATTTTATTATTTATTTATTTTAAATTCCATTTAGCGCCTATTGAGAAATCTGTGTATTAGGTGTACTACATAACTGTATAATTTATATAATTCTTTATCTAAATCCATTCATAACTTCCGGTGTCCCAAATATAGTTAATGATTGTAATTTTTAAGAAAACTTAATTAAAAATTTTTAAATTACAAAATTTTTTTACACATCTGGCAAAGTGTTTAGTTAATGAAGAATAAACTTATAAATAATAATAATTTTATAATTATACATGAAAAAAATGAATTTAAGAATAAAAGCTCTAAATCATCCAAATTACAAAAATACTTACATATTTCTGAAGTTTATAATAATTTTTGGTGTTAAAATATTTTGTATGATTTCTTAATGCTATTCAATATGAAATCTTGTCATTTTTCTTATTTAGATACGCTTGCTGATGCCTCAGCTACTAAGTCGAATGCATCATTCAACAGCGTGGTATGGCATGGATATTTTGACCATTCCTTCTTTTTTCCTACATTTATCATGACCCCAATTTATTCGCAAGTCACATTCATAAAAAAAGTTGGTTCAAAATGTCCAACTCTTTGCCACTTAATAACACCATAATGATCCTTTACTTTGAACCGTACATAATTGTACTTTAAAATTCCTTATTTCTGGTGTTCCTCTATTTTCATTGCCAGCACAAATTAGTTTTCGTATTTCTGAAGAAGTTATATGCTCTCTGTTATAACAAAGCATTGAAAATAACACATTTTCAGGATGACAAAAGAAGCTATACAACATTGTCTACTATCTCTCTTAGATTGGGTTCAAAATATCTAGAAAACATGATAAGTTTCCAAATAAACCGAGCTCCTTTTGTTACGCAGGGCTTTGTTTTAACATGGAACCATACTGGGGTATATACCCCAATAATATATGTTGCAAGAAAAATGGGATTCTCAACCGGATTTCCGGTGGCCACATACAATTTTATAATTCTACCTACCGTTGTCAGCCATCTTGAATGAATGCCAGGTCTTTTTTTTTAATTCCAGGTCAGAACCGCATTCACCAAGCGATATTGCTATGCAAATATATAAATATTCCTGATGATTACTGAGGACCATTCTGTCAATTAAATCTTGCATATTCTCCACACTTATTGAAGAAAAGGAAACTACAGGTAGCTCCTCGCAGGTTTTTATTGCTGTACCAATTGGTCCGCAAAAGACTGTAGAACCAATTGTTGCCCCATGTAAAGAATTTAGTAAATGCCGTAAAGGCAATTCATTTGCATGAAGCCAACAAGTGGTTACTGTAAGATTCTTTGAGTTGCCCAATATTAACATTTGTTCCGTCACACCCAATCCATAAAATTCCGTAAGTCTATATAAATGTATCTTAGTTGATAAAGAAATTATTATTGCTTTTTGGATTTAGCTCCTCCTGTTGCAACTGAAACGGGTTCAACATACTGAGAGTAAGGTTCCATTATAAGAGTATCCTTTACGTTCCTCCTTTGTGGTTTTTGTGTAGAATTTTTAACCCTTTATCACTTTTGTGGCGTCTTTACAATATAGTTTCAAGAACAATTTTATACATTTAATAATAAAAGATAAACAATTTTTCATCATTTATAGAGAGTACTTTTTACGCTATACAAATTATTCTTTAACTCTTAATTTTATTTATATTTTTTAGTCCAAAATTTACATAAAGATCGACTTTCGGCAAATATTTAAGTGTATTGGGACACCGGAAGGAATTTATCAAAGTTGGAAATTTTTACATGTATACTACTAGGGTAAAGTGCCCATATTTCGTCAACTCTCCTAATTTCGTCCCCCTTAACTTCTCCTCTTCAGAGAAAGTGGCGCCACTTATGACGCAAGCACAGGGGACAGAAGGTAAAAGGGGTCAGTGTTGAAAGTTTCTTTTGCCAAGACGCATGCATAAATTAAAGACGGCGAATTTTCCATTTTTAGAAGACCCGAGTTCTTACTACGTCGTATGTAAAACATTATTCACTGTACTGTAAGCATTTATTTTTAAATTCATTGCATCTATTTTACGTTGTTAAGAGGCTGACAGTAACATAGAGTAAGTTTTAGGACGCTCAGTTCATCTTACGGAAACTGACACTTCGTCATATTGGGAAGTAACGTGATTTCAATTTCGTCCTCCTTGCAGTTCTTATTTTCGTCCAGAGGACGAAATTAGGAATGCTTTTTAATGATTTTTTTTTCCTTATGTTTGGATGGCTAATGTTTCGTTATGATATTCTTCCACTGATAATTAGTACATTTCTTTGTGCCTTACTTTAATGCAAATTAAATGCTTACTCATTTAGAAAAAAATATTTTATTTATTTATAAGTTAAGCCTCGGCATATTGGATTTTTGGGGGGTACGAAATTGCGGCCATTTTTTTCTTTTGCATTTTTTAGATACTTCTGAAAAAACAATTTTTCGTATTGTTATTATATATATATATATATATTTTTGTACGATATTTGCCTGTGTTTCTATGTGCGTCGCTAATTAGTCTATATAAAATCCAACTTGTTAGGTTTTCACTGAAAATTATAACTTCCAAGGGCCTACATGTGACTAGGGACGGTAATAGGGCACCTTACCCTATGCTTAAAATACAACATTCGCAAGGCCGTGCCAAAAGAAATTTAATACAAAAATAAAAGGAAAATAAAACAAAAATTGTAAATTTTCGTAAAAATTTCAAGTTTTTACTACTTTTGGTGAGCTTGGGGCACCGGTACACTGTAAAAAAAATCTGTAGTTCTACAGATGTAAAGTTACATGCTTACTAAACTTTCATCTGTAACTGTGCAAAAAAAGCTGTAAATCTACAAAACTAGTTTTTGTAAAGCTACAGAAATCTGTAACTTTACAAATGAATCTTCTAAAATTACTGTAATGATACTAAAATTTTATCTGTAGCCCTGGTTTCAGTTACATGAAAAGTTCTAGGCATCCCAGTTTCCTAAAAAATTCTTAGTAACCTTACAGATATTTTGATTTTCGGCCCAAAAGAGTGTCTGTTACATGAATTTTTGTTGTTGCCGTTACATAAAAAGTTCTAGGAATCCAAGTTTCCTAGAAAAACTTCAGTAACTTTACAGAATTTTTTTTTTTACAGTGTAGATATCAATGGATTTTAATAAACAGAAAGAGTAAACTAACATACATAAAATACAACTTTCGCCTCCAGCGAAATCCAATTCGCATCCAATTATCCACATTTCTATTTTTCGATTTATCCTAAAGTGCATCACATATCCAATGCAGAAAAAGCTGCGTTATGCACCGACGAACAGCCGAGATTATGAATGACTTTGAACTTTGCGGAGTTTTGGATAGATAGTTCAATTAACAATGCGCATATGTTATACACTGTAAAAAAAAAAAAATTGTAAAGTTACTAAAATTTTTCTAGGAAACTGGGATTCCAGGAACTTTTTATGTAATGGCAACAAGAAAAATTCCTGTAACAGATACTGTTACAGAAATATTTGCTGTTGCCGTTACATAAATAGTTCCTGGAATCCCAGTTTCCGAGAAATATGTTAGTAACTTTACAGATTTTTTTTTTTTTTTTACAGTGTATTTAAAATACAGCGTTAGTAAAATATTTAACAAAATAGACTAAGTGAAGTTTCTTATTACAATTTTTTATAAAGAACCTCTGGTAAAATCATGAAAATCATTGTTTGAAAAATTATCTCAAAATTGGCTTGTTTTAACAATGTGCATAAATTATTTTACTAATTTTTCCAATTCATTTTTTTACATCATTTTAGTTTTCATATAGATATGGGAAATGTTTCAATTTGTAAAAATTGAAGTTCAGGAAAAAAGGACAAAGCTAAAATTCCCTTCATGGTTATAAGATAATTTTGGAATACATTTTTAATATTTTGCCGCAAACTCTCTATCCATTTGACCATTTTTTTATAAATAAATGTTATTTAATTGTAGTTTTTCTAGATCCTCATAAAGAAGACCGCTTACAAAAAGGTTTAATTAACTATTATATATAAAAGGGCTTGATTGATCTGGATAGTTAGCTTCCGATTTCTAAAACCGTATTTTTATAATTCAGCCCTCATCAAATCCATGTTGTACAGTAAATCTTTATATGACATATAGCAAGTGATTAAAAATTATTTCCTTAGTAGGCACACTTCAGTTTCAATAGTTAGAAAGACATTTAAAATCTTATTGTCTTTACAGATACTTTGGAATTGTTAAATAGTCCATTTTTCAGTTTTAGTGATAATTTTCTTATTAAATGATTATCTGTCGGACCTATCAAAATTAGAGATACCGTAGACCTTAAAACTACTAAATATAAGTCATTTTTTTACGATCTAGTGTAAGCAAAAAAGTCTCATGAATTAGTGCAACAAGACCTTTCAATTACGGAAAAAGACATTTTGGATTTATAATTTTACTAGGAATTTTTTAAAAAAATAGTTTGAAATTTTTAAGTGGCAACAATTTCGAAAAAATGGCAGATAATGCTGCTTAAAGAACTCAAACGGAATTTTTTAAAGGCCTCTAACCCAGGGTTTCGCAAACTTTTAGACCGACTTACCACTAATTAGAAATTCATACTTCTGCGTACCGCCAAGTTAAAAACTCTATGCTAATACAGAAAAACATGTGTAAACGGATTATGTCTAAAACGAAGTGTTTTTCCATTCTGTTGTGCTCCGTCTGAGCAGATTTTATTGTATTTATGTGCATGACTACATTACTAAATTAATTCTTATATTGACTGCTTTATATTAAGATTCAAATAAAAGGTAGTACCATCATTATATATTTATAATATGTACATTATCAAAATATGGTGTTTTTATTGGAAAAAAAGCTACAATACTTAATGTCATATTGGCGTAAATTGATACATATACACTAGGTGAACTCTTTTAATTACGTTGTATTTTTAATGATAAGGGTAGTGCTTGCTTTACCAAACAGAGGTTCCTCATGTCTGATTCAATCTTACTTTTAGACGTAAATCAGATTCGATGTTTATTTTTATTACTGTATTTGTTTTTCATATAAAGAAGTGAGGAGAACGAATTTAAAACAAATATATTTTGTATTAAATACAAAACGTAATTTTAGAAATTTTAGGGATATCAGAGCGTATTTTTTCTTTTCGCACCAACAAAAATTCTGCCACCTTTCAATGCAGATTCCAGCAATCCATCATTATTGTTGTATTTTTTATTACATTTCACGTACTAGTATCGAATTTTTGCGTACCATTAAACAGATCTGCACGTACCAGTACTGGTACGCGTACCATAGTTTGAGAACCTCTGTAACCTATTCTTAACAACACTTAAATTGGTTATACTAGACCACTTATACATACACAGGATTTTGGTCTCATGATAAGTGAAAATTTGCCGACTTTTTACTTAGTATCTCGTACTTATGTGTGCCCGCAATAAACAACATTTTATTATTTCTATTGAAATATACAACAAATAAAGTTGATAAATATATATTATGGAGATTGAACTCGAAACATAATTCATGCATAATATTTAACTGTAGAGATAATGGGAAATCGGATGTCGCCTGTATATTGTTTATACAATGATTTAAAGGAGACTTATTAGGGGCAGTATATTTTTTCTGAAACCGTAACTACTTCCTGTGTTTTCATATTTAATGTCTTGTAGTATTCTTTGTAAAATGTTTTCTACTAAATCAATTTAACATATAAATATAGAAAACTTTCATGTGTTGCTTTATTTTCTTTTTAGATGTGTTTCAGAAACCATCAGTTATAATCTAGGATAAAATACAATATGTTGTTTCGTGCAATTTTCGCCATTTAGCGATATTATGTACAATTGAAAGTTTCAGAAAATCAAATTTAGCTACACTTATATTTATTTTACCAGCTTTATAATGTTTTATAGTTTGATTTTATTTCTATCCATTTTGGAAACTTCACTCCGCGTTAATTTTGAATTTGAAATTGTAGTAATATTCCGCTACAGATAGATATTTATGCTGATATATTTTATGTTATTATTTAAAAACTTTTCAAAAACATATCAATTACTAACGGAAATTTCATACTTTAAAAAACGTTACAATTTTGTTAGGATTTATACTTTCCAGGTGTTCAGTAGATTACCTTAAAAAATCTTATATATAAATAAGAATGCCTGTATAAAATTCAATGGAAAAAATGTAAAAAAAGCAAACGAGTTTCCTGTGAAAAAAGCAATTTTTTAATATTTAGTAACTAATTTTTGAAGTCTGTAAAATGTTTTTCCCTATATAATCTAAATAAATAATGAAATAATGCATACATAAATATGTTTATAAATTACCAAAATGAAAAAAAAATTATGTGTTTAAATGTTATTCCTGTGTACATGAATGAATTATTGCTTAAAGCCACATTTAAATTCAAATATATACCTGTAGTTTTCTAAATAAATGTTATTGCAAACTAAAAAGTTCTCAGTTAATTTTACATTAAAAAATGCTTATAAAATTCCATACATGAATTCATATAAAAAAATGACAGTTTTATTATTGATCAAATACTATCCCTCTCTTATATACATATATGGAAATATTTACAATCTTTCTTTTTTAGTTCTAAGCTAACGTTGCTTAGTTATAAATTTTAATTAATAATGAAGCAAGGTGTGTAAATTCTAAAACATTGGAATTACAGTAAATAATCGTCTAGAACATTCTTCAATATGCGAGAGTTTAACATTAAATAAATATGGATAAGCATACCATTCATTATTTTAAAATGCGGGAAGGAAAACTTAATTGGTATAATTACTTGTGCATATAATAAATATTCCGCAACAAACTATTAACTTTTGCTTATTTTTAAAAATTCTTTCCTTAACGTAATTAAATTTAAAGAAATATATATCTAGGCGATTGATTAATGTTCAGTTTAGGTCACCGAGAAGATGTGTTACCATTAATTATAACGATTCATGATGGATATTAAATATAACTTTTAAACTATTCTAATGAATCAGGAATATGTATTTAGGTTCTACGAATGGATTAAAATTTTCATTAATTTTAAAGACTTATTTAGGTCATAAATATGTCTCAAGAAACCATATTAAATAACAAATTCTAATTTAAATAATTTTCTGAGAAAACAATATATATATATATATATATATATATTGTTATATATATATATATATATATATATATATATATATATATATATATATATATATATATATATATATATATATATATATATATATATATATATATATATATATATATATATATATATATATATATATATTTTTTTTTTTTTTTTTTTTTTTTTTTTCAAAAATGCAAATTGTTTTATAAAGACGTTTATCCAAAATTTAAGATTCAACTGGTCTTATTTAGCAAATCATCAAAACCATCCAAATAAATTTCAATGAAAGTAAGATAAAATTTTAACATGCAAAAGTTCAAAATGTAACGACGCAGAATCAATTATCTTGACAAAAGTATGACTCGAGATACTCAATGGTTACGTAAATTAAAGTAAACATTTATATAAGATAAAAAAAAAAAAAGATAATGTGCATAATATGAATGAATACATATAAATATGAACGAGGGCGTTTTTTAGACCGTACAATTTAAGAATATATTTTTATTTATCTCTTTTGAAAATGACTTCAGTAGAGACGAAATACATAAACAGTTGAAAATAGTATTTTCACTGTTTTTTTTTTTTTTAAGTTTTAATTTACGCCTTTTAGCAATTAAAATTAGTATATTCAACTTTTTTTATATGTTAAATAATATATAAATCCCTTAAAGAAACACACGTTTATTGTGTATATTTACGTTTTATTTACATTACTTAATAAATTAGTTGAATCTATCATCATTATAAAACACTACACTTCTTCAAACTGCACGAAAACAAAAAATAACATGTAAAATTGCATAAAAAAATCTAATTTTTTACAAGAATTTATTTTCCTCGCCAGTCGATTGTATTTAAATCTTGCAATCCATTTTTAACACGCTACCCCTGCCACAATATATTTTATTTATTATGCCATAATGTATTTAAACTTGCCACCGATACTATGGGGGGACAAAAACATTTGTTCCCCAAGTTTGCATAAATATCATCGAGTACGTGTATCTATGCATATATATCATCGAATATCATCATAAATGTCAATCATTGCTTCATAAATAAAAATTAAATTTAAAAAATAAAAAAGCCCGACTGCGTAAAAAGCGAACTAATTAATTATTTCTCATCAATGCTATTTTTTATATTACTTACCTATTTTTTTATTTACTGGTATTGGTGGCTTTTAAGTTGTATTTAATTGTTAGTTCCTAACTATAAACACTGTTTTGATGAGGCCTATAAATATCCATGAAGGTTAGAGTTGCAGTAAAGCTAGAGATCCTACCTATACAACTTCCAGGTTGCGTAACATTTAAATAGAGCTTCTGACTGTAAAACAGACAATGAAACACCGTCTTCATTTTGAAAGACCTATCCAATGATATGCCACTCAATAGGGTGCGTAAAAATATTTTTTCGTCTGTACCGCCATTTTGTATTTTATTTGGTATTTTATTTTGAATTTAAAAAAAAAAACAAAACGTAGCCTATAACCATTGGATGGTTAAGATGAATAGATAGAGACCTCATTCATTAAAATCCATCCAACCGGTGTTATGTTTCGAGGGTATAAAAAAATCCACCTGCCCAGATACGCGTGAAACACATAACCCTTCTTGGCAGTCGAGTAATAAGCTGATGTTCTTCCACTGGATCGTGGCATGGCTCGTAAACGCGCCATTTTTCAGTTCAACACATGGGATAAATATATGTGGCTTCGATCCTCAGGAGATGTCGATCATTTTTCCTCTTTTCGTTAGAAAGTTGTATTTAAAATTTTATATCCATTTTATAGAATATTATAAAAAAAAATTGTCTTTAAAATATTTTTACATATAATTTTATTACTCCTACTTGAATGATGAAACAAAAAAGTAACCCCTCATAAACCTGTAACATTTATATCTGTATATCTATAACATTTAAATAATAATTCAGTGTTAAAGTTTACGAATCTTTTATAAAACAAACACCGTAAAAAAGTACTTTTGAATGGATTTTTTACACGAAACGTAAAACGATTATTATTATTTCAGATAGAGAAATATTATGTCATACATACGATTTTTGAATAATTCTTTATCGAATATTTCATGAGCTGTATTTAAATAACGCCCTTTTTCTCAAAAATCAATTACACATTTTTACAAATAAAGTTACTTGTAAATTTAAAATTAAAACTTCTGACTATGTAAAATTTTTATATCAGTGAAGAAATTTATATATCATTTTTTAAAGTATGTTTAATACATAACTAAAATGAAGTACTGTGAAATCTATTTTTCTTTTCAGTAATTTTTATGAATATATCAAAATTATGTATTTTGCTTAATTCTACTTTGTCGGAAAAAATACAAACCAAAAAAGTATAAAAATTATGAATTTAATTATAAATAGTTGGAGGAGCCAATAACCAATTTTTCTTCCATTTCATACATCTCGATTGTGTCAAAAAGTAGTTACACGTGTTAATACCTCAATATTATTAGTTGAATACTGCACCAAATTTCATTTTCATCATTGAATTGACTGCTTCAGCAAATTAATCGGAGTGAAAACAAATTAATCTAGATAATTATATTTATTAAAATCAAAAGTTCGTTATTCTATTGTACATCAGCTGTTTGCGAATAGTCAGCTTAGCAGGACGCGAAATCCCGTTTCTGCACGATCATACAATGGACAAGAGAACTACGAAAAATCGATAAAAAACATACAAAAATCGCTATTACAGCAACCCCTTCCAGCGGAATATTTTCAAATTCAAGGAGAAACTGCTAGCCATACACAAAAACATACACAAAAAATTTGGTTCAGTTCTAAGCATAACTTTATACAGTTTTCGATGGTAAAATAATGAAATTGGTACATACATCGATATTAGAGTGCCACCTTCCGGCAGATTTATTTTTTTAATTCAGGGAGGACCTGCTTGCCATAGCCAAAAACATACACAAAAAATTTGGCTCAATTCTATCCATAACTTAATACACATTTCGATGGTACAGAATTAAAATAGCACATAAATCGCTATTACAGCGTCCCCTTTCAGCGGAATATTTCTAAATTGAAGAAGTACCTGATTGCCAAAGCCAAACACATACACAAAAATTTTTGTTCAATTCTATGCATAACTTCGTACATTTTTCGAGGGTACAATAAGGAAAATAGCACATACATCGCAAATGTAGCGCACCCTTCCTACGGATTTTTCTCGAATTCAGGAAGGACCTGCTGGCCATACCCAAAAACATACACAATTTTGTTTTTAGTTCTATGCATAACTCAATACACATTTCGATGATACATTAATGAAATGTCACAGATATCGCTATTGCAGCGCCCCCTTCCTGTCGAATATTTCCAAATTGAAGGAAGAATTGCTGGCCATAGCTAAAAACATACACACAAAATTTGGTTCAATTCTATGCATAACTTCATACACTTTTCGATGGTAAAATATTGAAAATGGCACAAAAACTGGTATTACAACACCCATTCCGGCAGAATATATCTAAATTGAAGAATGACCTGCTTGCCACAGCCAAAAACATACACAAAAAATTGGTTCAGTTCTATTCGAAACTTCATACAGTTTCGATGGTACAATGGAGACATACGGAAACACGGACAGACGGACAAACATTTTGTAAAACATATTTTGGGGGATCCCTGACTTCTAGAGCGTGTAAATCCGTTGAAAACTGGAAGTAAAGAAAAAAAAACTTCAATTACAATATTTAAAGATGTAAAAATCTAGTACTTTCAGCTAATACTAAGCCAACATTAGGATTTTAAAATTTAAACAAACAGTTCTTATGAACTCCAGCTGACCATAACTTACTCATTCCACTAACACTTCGACAACAGGAAAGGGGTGGGTGGTGAGGGGGAGGTTTTTTAGTAATTTTCTCTCCTCACTTATCAAACCCATCCATATTTTTGGAAAGTTGTAGGATAAAATATCATTGCATGTTTTTTCATTTCTGTTTTTAATTTCCGTAGATTCACGGAATGTTAGTTCGTAATAATTATTCAGAGGGAATATAATTGTTGCATTATCAGAGTTAATTTTAATTTTATAACTTTTGGTAGAGCTTGGAAAATGCGGTTGCTGGTCTGTTGAATCGCATGTCACTTTTATGTCCTTTTATCCGATTCTTTAACTTTTGAATTGTCACCCTGATAAATTCGAGCTAGTGATCATTTTCTGTGATAAATGGGATGATGTACACTACGAAAATTTTATCTTGCGGGACGCGGTTAATCTTTGAACTCAGTAAATTCTTCAATTCCGCTAGAGGGGCACAATCATTTTATTTCGAATGGAAAAAAGACCATGTCGTAGTTTTTCAAAAATGCCAGGTATATAATTCATCTTGCAGTATATCTTCTTTATTTATCTGTTCATGGGGAATATTTATAAATTAATTAATTCGTTGCAAAATCCCCAAAATTCCACCAAGAAAACCTGACGTTGAGACTGGCGTATAGACAAGAAATAAGTATTTTATTGGCAGATATTTGGAGCCATTCATTCAGATATTTAAATGTTCCTGAATTGCAAATATAGAGGTGGTATGAAGTAGGAAATCTTTAATATGCCTGAAAGACGTTCAATTATTATCTCGCTTGTGTAAAATTTTAAGTAACGCAGTTATATTCGAAAAGAAGAAACAGTGATGTAGAAAAATGCCTAAATTAATATCAGATAAAAAACGCTTGATCCAAACATGATTACAATGTCTTAAAGAAGAACTTGATTCTGATGAGGAAGTAATTCAGTATATTATATATGAGGACCCCAGAAGCCAAGGGGTATAAGTGACAAAATTGAAAAAAATTAACTAAGTGAACAGACGACCTGGAAATATGCTTTTTGCTTTTCAGGTAAAAAAAAAAAAAATATAAGTGATTTTCTAATTATATCTTGAGTTTTAGAGATCAACCAAATTTACCGAATAATGACCAATGTTGATTAAATATAAATTTAAAGAAAATTGCACTCAACTTTTTTTTCACATTTCAGTTCACACACCACTGTGAAACAAGCCGCAGTTTACTATGTCAATTTAGTCAATTATTATTGATGTTCAACTTTAACGTCAATTAACTTTGAACTCAATTTACTCCAAATCGAAATTTTGTCACTTGTACACCTTGGCTTCTTATGTCCTCACACTGTAAAAAAAAATCTGTAAAGTTACTAACATATTTCTCGGAAACTGGGATTCCAGGAACTATTTATGTAGCGGCAACAGCAAAAATTTCTGTAACAGCATCTGTTACAGGATTTTTTCTTGTTGCCGTTACATAAAAAGTTCCTGGAATCCCAGTTTCCTAGAAAAATGTTAGTAACTTTACAAATTTTTTTTACAGTGCATATGATAAAAAATACCTTCTGAAAAGAAGTTCCAAGTTGATCAGCCCTTAAACTACTAATAAAATATCCAAACATTGTAGTAAAAGTGACTCTTCAAAGTTGCAAACATTTTGACGAACTGACCATTCTGAGATAATGAAATGGAAATTTCTAGTTAGAAAAAATGCATTGCTCTGGATTTCTGTGAAACAATGATTGGTGGTGAGATACGAGTAATATTGAACAAATTGGACACTCCCGTTTAAAATACAATTCAGAAGAAATACTGCATTAACAAGTCTGTGATTGATGAATCATCGAAATACTGCATTAACAAGTCTGTTATTGATGAATCATGGAAATACTGCATTAACAAGTCTGTGATTGATGAATCATCGGAATACTGCATTAACAAGTCTGTGATTGATGAATCATTGCTTAGAAAAAATATATATATGTATACTATATAATGAACATACGAATGAGATTGAAAATGACACTGGATATAATGCAGTACTGATAATTGCAGATGAAACAACTGATACGTGTAATCGCTATATAGCACATCTTATAGAGTTACTCTGGGATATTTGCCACATTCAGGATGGATGCCGCACCCCTTGTATTTCTTGTAATTATCGATAGACGGTCGTCAAACGTGCAGTATATGTGCGCAATGAGATTACTTTAACCAGTGTATAGCGTGAATCCAGTTTCGATTTTTACTTGTAGCTGTACAATCTTTATTTTGACGTAAGTGCACGATTTTACTATCCAAACTTTTAAACACGTTATGCTTAAATACTTTTCATACAGTAATTACGAAATTCATGCTTATTTCGAAGTCAAAACAAAGTGTAGCGTTTGTATAGAGTACTGTGTGCATAGTTACGCTATTTTCCTTAGCGATTGTAGGTAACTGTGATGTGCGACGTCTTTACCATGCAAAATTGGATATATGCTGCAGTGCAATTCCGGTATATATGCCACAGTTTCCTTTGTATGGAATGATTAAGTGTTATTAAGTTTTCCTTTTCATTTTGCACAGACTGACCAAGTTAGGAATGTTATCAAGTTTACTAAAACAGAAGGAGAAATAGGGGAAAATAAAAAGTAAGAAGAGCAAGAAAGATGCAAGTCAATATGATAATAATGAAAAATTGGATTACGCGTAATGCAGACGTTCTTTGCAAGGAATGTTTAGAAAATTACTCCAAAAAAGAGGAAGTGTAATTGGCATCGTGTGTGAAATGTAGTTACATAAAGACTGTACTTTTTCGACAATTTTTGTGTTGATTGCGGTCGTAAAAACAGGTCTATTAACCCATTTGGGACCATGGGTGCATTTATGCAACTTCAAAAAGAGCATATACGATTTGTTTCTTGCACCAGTAAAAATGAAAAGTAATATTTGCTTGTTTTAATTAGAACATTTTCATGATTATTTAAGTAAAGGTAACTTCTTTTCAAAAAGTGGTGCCAACCGAATAAAATTTGTGTAAAAGTCGACAGTCCTGAAACGGTTAACAAATAAATTATGTAAACACAATTTTACTTTTACTTTTCCCTCTTTAATACATTGATGTTACGTTGTTGCTGACATAAAAATTAAAATTTAATGTAAAAGCAATAAGTCGGTAATTTTAATAGTGAAAGTAGGAAAATAATTATTAATTTGAATCTAATAATACGTTTCATTATACTCGTTTAGTTTCTTTTTGTTATTGTAGTTAATTATAGCCCGGTAATGAATAATTTTTTGAATATTTTAATTTATAATTTCATTCTGTTCTTAATACAAGCGCGGCATAACTACCGCACAAGTGCGGCGTCTCAGATAGAATATACGAGTGACGCGCCGCAGTGTAATGTTTTAGAAAAAAATGTTAAAAAAATATTAATTATTTGTTTTTAATTTTTTTTTGTCGCAGTGCACGTGTTGTATATTTAACATAAAATAGAACAGCATGATTTTCTTTTATGTCCACCATTGGAACAACAACAAATTCAAAAAAAAAAAAATGTGCGGCATAAATCCGGGAATTACTCTATGTGGGAAAATGAGTATTGTACCCACTCATATACATCTCATTGCCTGCGGAGAAATTGAAAAAGTATACCACACTACTATTATAAGCCTCATTATAGATTCCTTGAGTAATTTGTCGCCTGACACCGATACGTTTTGTGAAAAGTTTGTTTAAAGTATTAGTGATGTTGCTCTGTATATTGTTAAAGTCGCAAAATCGTAAAGCCTATTCTATCCTAATTTAATTAATGTGATATGTCTGGCTCACACTCTTCATAGTGTCTCTGAAAAAATCATTGAAAACCGTGAATCAGTAACCAAATTCATTTCATGCGTTAGGAAAATTATTCCAAAAACACTAATACGATTAAAAGTTTGTAAGAAAATATACCATGACATTTTCTACCCATAGAACAATTATTAACTAGATGGGGGACATTGATTCATGCAAGGTCAGTTTATGAATGAAAATGAAATGCTATGCAAAATATGGTTAAAGCATTTAACTGTTCAGACACGTATCCAATATTTATTGCTAAAGACATTTTATGTGGCAATAATTTAAAAAAAAATGTTTTACGTGATTGAAAATCATTTTTTACGGTGCATCCGAGCCGTTGTAAAAATTAGAAATGCGAAAAATACAATAGAAAAATAAAAATTATAATGTTAATAATGCAGTTACAGAAACAGAAAGAGTGTTGAAGATATAAGACTAATTTCACTTTGCGTATTTTATAAATATATTAAAATTATATATTAACAAAAAATATTTTCAATAAATCAAAAACAGTAGCATTCGTTTCTAAATATTACTTCCCTTTTCTCTTTCATTATTTTAGAGTGCAAATGCGTGTATTTATGTTCAAAATCTATGTAATTAAAAAAAATTGCTAGTATATATTTTTGCATTTTTAAAACTTTTTATTGCATATTTTGCATAAATAAAAGTTTTTCTTGAATATTTCAACATATTTTGAAAGTTTTAGCGCATAGTCTTGCACATTTTATAATTTTATAGTGCATTTTTCATTCATATTTTGTTCTGTTTTAGGCCATATAATAAGGTCTCTACATATAAAGTTTATATATCGTCTTATGTGTAATTATAAATAAAGTAATGGGATTTTATTGGAAACCTTCGAATTTATTTTTTTCATTCTCAGTCACAAGGTTAGAACAAATATGTTGCAATATAAGACAGACACACATTGGTTAATAAAACTTACAAATTGTGAGCAAAGTATAGTTGAGTTTACTAAATTTTCTCATTTAATAATTCATATCTTAGTTACATTTGTTACGTTTGTTACTTTTATTAATACATGTGCAACTGCGATATGGTACCAATATTTGCATGCAATAAGCGATGCCTTTAAGCTTGTGATTAGATGTTAAAAATGTTAATCTAAGTGTGTTTAATAAAATCAATTTTTCACGTAACACTTTTTTTTCAGTATAAATCATGGGTGGCCTAAAACTTTGTAACTGATTTTATTCTCGCATATCATTGCGTTTTTAAGATCGGAAGGCTGAATCAAAAATTTGGCGAGAGGTGGCGCTGTAATAGGTCTCCGCGTAGCGCATAGCTAGTGTAAAATACCTAGGCAACATATGTGCAACCCGTTACTGTTCTGAAGTTAATGAACGATGACAGGATTTTAGTGGGCTGCTGCATATATTTGTCGAATAAATAGAGAGGACTTTTGTGTATTTTAGAGAAAAATAAACTCTAGAAAACCATAAAGTATAAAATTTATTTACGGTTATTATACACGATAATTTTTATTTTGTTTAAATTCATTGTAAAAGAAAATAGTTTTATACTGGCCGCATAATATAATAATAATAATAATAATAATAATAACAAGAACAAGAACAACAAGTATAACAATAACAGCAATAATCATAATAAGAAGAAGACCAACAAAAAACAGTAACAATAATAATAAGAAGAACAACAACAACAAAAATAACAACAACAACACCACCAAAAACAATAATAATAATAATTATTATTATAACAACAACGCTAATATTAATAATAAAATAATAACAATAACGATAATCTGAAAGCTGGATATTTTATAATAAAATCACATGAAACTTGTCGTTAACTCAAAATAATGTTTGTCTGTCTATATTTTAGTTTTCTTAGAAAATATCTAATTTAGTTAAATTCATAAGACATATTCAAATGACGTTCTGAAAAAAAAATATTCATATTTGAAATCAACATTTTTTTTAAAGGATTTTTAGTTTTCCGTAAAAATATTTTTGTTATAAGATAATTATTTTTGAAAAGAACATATCAAAGTATACACGGTTATTGTTTTAACAAACTTCTAAAAATAGCGAAAATGAAGACTTATTGAATAAGATAAAAGCTTTTTCCTGTAATGCGATCTCTAATATTTCCCAAATAATCTGAAATGTTAATTACATAGATATTTCTTTCAAGGAAATCCCTATGACACCAATGCCTAACTAATTTATATGCCGTTTCAACTTATAAATATATATATAAATTTATTCACTCGAGCAATTCTGTTCTTAAAATTTAGAGAAACGCATATCATGTAAATATTATCATCTGTGAGATTTTTATAAGTAGAAATACAGTCCTCAGTTCAATGTTTATTTCAGAAATAAAAAAAAATAAACAGTTAAATTTGAATTGCTATTTATTTCTAAAATATCTGAATTTTCTTATTTAAAAAAATCTAATATTATGCCCTTTTATTGGATAAATAGAATAAAAATAATATTTTTACAAAAAAAAAAAAAAAAAAAAAAAAAAAAAAAAGCTTAAATCTAAAATTTTAACAAAAAGCTATTCTAAAATTACGTATTTTTAACATAAATAACAATACATCATAAGTTATATATGCAAAAGATTAATTTCCTTTTAGGTTCTTAATAACGAGACTATCTAGTTTCGCTTTTCCTGAAAAACAGTGGTTGATACATATTTAATTACTTCGCTATTGTGACAGAAAATGAAAGAAAACGATTATCGGATCATGTTCATGTCTATTGAAGACATCAAAACTCAAAAATAATTATACATATTTTAGTTTATATTACATAATACCAATTTTCACATCAGACAACTTGAATAAATGCAATTTCGAAAGCAGTAAAATGAATTTAAACGTTTTTATGTAAAACAGTTATTCAATATTAAGTACTATAAATATTAAAAGACGCTAATTAAATAATTAAAAAATGTAGAAACCAAATGCATACATATATCATATAAAAGTTCAAATCAGATTGATCATTCATATATTGAAAGCGTGTTCTTTCCACTTATGTTTTATTTAAAAAAATGTAAATAAACTTTTAGGCTGTGACAAAATTCAAAATTAATTAAAATATTTTTATTTTTACTATCATTGTACGCTGTAAAGTAAAGTGGTGTAAGAGTGCGTGGTGTACAAGCGTATGGAGAGCGATTACCTAATCACAAAACAGAGTTTTATATTTAGCTACAGTTGTAAACGATTTAATGAGGTGATAAATTTACGGTGAACGCAAACTGCGTAATTTTGTGAATTTTTTGATAATTTAGAAGAAAAAAGGCGATTTTGGCCTTTGTATCGATTGCATTTCTTGTAAGAAATGGTGGCTCGAGGAGAGCACGGACTGCGCAGGGCGCGGTCACTACATATGTGACGTTTTTAAGAAAAACACTTTTTTTTATATTGTGCACTCACGTACACTTAACTGCGCGCTCTTTCTCCCAATGGTTGTACAAGAGTGAGCATTTAAGAGATTAATCTTTTTTTTTTTTTTTTTTTTTTTAAACAATAAGGAAGGTGTTTCTCTTAAGTTGGTGATTGAATTTTTTTTTGTTAGTTTAATAATCTATATTTATAAATAAGGTATAATGCTTAAGGTATAATCCATTAATCTCTTCATTTATTGTTATTCAATGAAATAGCTAAAGTGCGCACTAAAGAACCACAGTAACCTACAAACATTTTCAGTGTGAAGCTAAATAGACCTGCTAGCTCAGGATAAAGTTCTTTAAAATGTAATTAATTTCATTCCTATTTCTTATTTTCCTTCATTTATTCATGCATATCAATTTATTTATCCTATTATGTCTTAATATATATTTCCATTTTTCATATGCGCATAAAAATATCCTGCATTATAATGAGGTTTTTAATAAATCGTATTGTTCATTTTTATAAATGTTTAGTCAAAATAATCATAAACAAAAATACATTTTAATATTTTATACTTTTAAATTAAATTCAAGGGTAATTTATTTTTAGTGCAAATGAAAAGCGCAGGGAGAAATTTTTAAATTAATTGTATAAGTACATTACTTAACTTTATTTTTATCTTATAAAAATTCCCAAATATTTTTTTATATATAGTGACAGAAACGATTTCCATTTAAGCGTTTAAGTGAGACGCAGTACATTATATTTGCGTTATAAGTAATTAAAGATTTTTTATGGTTTAGTGGACTTGAAAGCTGCCAGGATTAATCTAGTTTTGAATGTGTGTTCGATTATGTATTTTTTTTATACAGGGTGCAATATGTTAGCTATCGCCGACCTTTAATTTCTGAACCGTTGGTCGTAGACATATAGTTCCGATTACAAAAACGTTTCAAATGAGGTAAATATTCATGTTGCGGCATTATATAAAGTAAAAAATAAATTTTACAAAAATTACAAAATCTAACTTTTTATACGGTCCCTCAGTCCCTATAGTTATATTTAGTTAAATTTTACACATATCATAACAGATATAATACAAAAAGTTGGACATCTGTACTACAAAAATTGACAGAGTTATTAAATTTCAAAGTTTGAGATTTTTTCGCATGATTTTGTCTTTCAATTGCGGATCAGTTAAAAGATTAATTAAAGTAATTCGAGATCAAAATCAGGGTGCAATGTTCTTTTTACGGCGAAACAACCTTTAGGCGGTATCGCCAAATTGGGGTATCACCAAAGAGGGTTACTTCATTAAAAAAATTTAACTGACATTTAGGAGTCGTATACAAAGCGAAGAATTACATATTGAAATTAAACTGAAAAATAAATATGAATTTATTATAAAAATAGAAAACGGTCTACCATAAAAAATGAATATGTCAAATGACGAAATCTACTAGAGATACTGCTCATAGTGTTTTCCATTGGTGGCAATGCACAATTGAATGCGTGTCAGTACTGAGTCCTTGATACGTTACAGCTCAGCATGTGTGTAAACTGTGCGACAATCAAGGATGATGCGCTGCTTCAGATAAACCAGAGAAGTGGTCACAGTCACATAGACCCATCCCTTGATATAACCCTAGAGGTAGAAATCCATGGGCATCAAGTCTGGTGAAAGCGGTGGCCACTCTACCAGACCACCATACCCAAGGATCTGTTGACGGAATTCAATGTCCAGATACGCCCGGACGTTTGATGTTTTGTGTGGAGAGGGCTCCATCATGTTGAAACCACACTCGGCATGCATGTCGGAGAGGCAGATCTTCAGTCCAATCACGTACCGTGTTTGTAGCAGATGCAGGTGACGATCCGCCGTTAAGGTCCCATCGTAGAAGATGGGTCCAGCAATCTGGGTTCCGCATATACCGCACCCCACGTGTCGTACTGCGTGGGCGATGTAGACTTTTTCCAGAGACCAGTAATCCACATTGTGCACGTTCACAATGCCACCCCGTATAAACGATGACTAATCTGTCACACAGAATGTCACAAAGGAATGACGGATTTTCTCCTAAGGTGTTGAGCATGAAATTACAATAAAAAATCGTCGTGTGTGGTCATCCACCATCAATGCTTGCACCAGTGTCGGATATGGTATGGATGCTCATCAAGTGCATGTAACAAATGCTAGCCATGCTGACAACATGCCTCGATTATTTCCGCCGAACTCAATTGTGGAATTAAAAGGGCGAATCCCAGCACATCCTCCCGTGTCACTCGAACATTACACCTTGCCTGTCTACTTGTTCTGGATCGTGGAGAAACAGAGCCAGTCTCTCTAATATGGTGCAATGCATTAGTTATGGTTTCATGCATTGGATGTAGATCCTTAGGTAAACGTTCTGAATAAACACTCCCAGCCTCTCTGGCATTCCTTTGACATTCTCCATATATAAGTATCATTACGGCATATTGCATGCATGCGTAGCTTGCCATCACGATCTCAGCGCTGACTAGCATGTCCACTGCTAGATTTCTCGTGTTTTATCCCGAACGTGTAGCGCTGCGATACTATTGTAATTTGCATAATCCCAATTTTCATGCTCGCTATATCTCGGCTGGTCGTTTTAATTCCGCTGCCAATTATCTAGTCCTTAGTGAGTATGTTTTATTTTCCGGTTGTCGATTCTACCTACATTGATGTTTGAATGTTGTTCGACCCATAAACGAGTTAAACAACACTTTGAGCAGTCTCTCTAGTAGATTCCGGAATTTGACATATTCATTTTTTATAGTAAACCGTTTTCTGATATTATAATAAACTGATATTTATTTTTCAGTTTAATTTCAATATTTCATTCTTCGCTTTGTATATGACCCCTAGAAGTCAGCTAATTTTTTTTAATGAAATAACCCTCTTTGGTGATACCCCAATTTGGCGATACCGGCTAAAGATCGTTTCTCCGTAAAAAGGACATTGTACTCTGATTTTGATCTCGAATTACTTTAATTAATCTTTTAACTGATTCCTCATTGAAAGACAAAATCATGCGAAAAAATCTCAAACTTTAAAATTTAATAACTCTGTCAATTTTTGTAGTACAGATGTCAAACTTTTTGTGTTATATCTGTTATTATATGTGTAAAGTTTTACTAAATATAACTATAGGGACTGTGGGACCGTATAAAAAGTTAGATTTTGTAATTGTTGTAAAATTGATTTTTCACTTTAAATAATGCCACAACATGAATATTTAACTCATTTGAAACGTTTTTGTAATTGGAACTATATGTCTACGACCAACGGTTGAGAAATTAAAGATCGGCGATAGATAACATATTGCACCCTGTATATTTAAAACATATTGATGGGTACGCTGCTAATGTAACAAAAAATATATAACTATGAACATTCAATAAATACATAGGTTAAATGATAATAAGCAATACGGAATAACTTTAGCCAGTATTTTGTATAAATTTAGTTTGTTTATTAATGTATAAACTAAAGAAAAATAAGAAATGTCTATTGCAAATTTAAAATAAACCGGTGCTCTAAAAAACAGCTTGATTAAATTAAAAACAAACAAAAAAAAAAGATCATAGATTTTGAACGCATGCGGTAAAGTAAGAAGTATACACAATTTAATTCACTCGTAACTTTGGCATATAAACAGAAATCATTTCCCAGAGTAACTATCGCTAGGAACATAATGATTATAAATTCGCTAATCACCATGCCAAACTGTATTTGATGCTCAGGCAATTACTGCCAGATTTCACCTATCGTGCTATCTGTCGAATTGTTGCGTACTAGCGCCTTAACATAAAATATAAGATTAAGTTATTGATAATACGTCCTAAGATGTTACAGATCTCAGAAAATTTTTCGACTGGCTAGTTGCCAAACTGTGATTATCTGGACAGCATGAAGTGCAGGTCGTCGGGCACTGGTTTGAGGAAAATTAATGCATATATTGCAAGTTCTAATGAGACCTAACATATTAAAGATTAATGAAGAATATCCAACATATCAAACATGATAACAAGCTCTAAGCAATTTGTAAAGAAAATTACATGGTCAACCCTTATAACTCAGACGCATGCAAGTCGGCAATATTTGTTGCATGTTTGTGTCTCTACATGATTAAACATTCATTGTGAAATTGTAATCTAATTCGAAATTCCTTTGTCATTTTTTACTGAAGACATAATATTATCCGCACTGGTTTATTTTAAATTCAGTAGTAATTCAAAGTATTTAATGTGGCTGATTTTGCCAGAGTTCTGCATATGACATACCAATGAACTCGAGAATAGTGACATACAGCTGATATACCAGATGGAATTCTATAGAGACCTCTCTATGCTTATAAATTATGTATGCATATAATCATGCAATAAACAGCATTGCGAAAATATCAATAAGAATCTGAAATTTGGTAGCAGGTTTTTTTATATATTTCACGAGACTAAAAGTGATTTTTATACCTGTAAAAACTGAAACAATTTTGAATATAATTGTATTTGCATATTTATTATTTATAATATTCCCTATTATTTTATTCTTCATATTATTGCATATCTTGCGAAATTTTTAGCAGTGGACGTTAGGACTTTTTTAATTTAGATCTTCATTAAGTATTCTACAAATAATATTTCATCTGAAGCAAATATGTTAAATTTTTATTCTTTAACAGATATAACGTGGTTTCTATAAAATAAATCTTTGTTTAAGATTGATCTATAAAACACAAAAAAAAATGTTTCATCATATGAGCTAAATAAATAAATCTTATGGCTCAATGGCCTTTGCACCAGTGTGATATGATTACGCTACTAAATTTTGAGAATTTTATCGATAAAATTTTTTTAACATCATTTGTTGAAGTATTATTATTTTTTTATGCGAACGAATTTCGGGGCAACTTGCAATTAAAAAAAGATAATAATACAGTCACTTCCATTTACTTACTTTCCCTTTACGAGACATATTATCCCCAAACGCTACTAATTCACTTACATATATGGAAGTAAACCTACCAAATTAAAGTGAAACTTTCGAAGAAATTTAATATTTTCTTTCACTTTTTTTTTCTTTTTCAAATAAATGTATGCCTTTTTTTTTTAGCATAAACTCAACACTGTTTTATTTTCATACATACAACTGCATATATAACAAGATATATTTGTATTCAATATTTTAAAGATTTTAGAACGACAAAAAAAAAAAAAAAAAAAAAAAAAAAAGTACAATGCTTTTATGAAACTAAATTATAATCTTTAAACAAGCTTTGAAACCAACTACTCTTTAACTTATTTAAAATAAATATTTATCAGAATAGACAAATGTGATATAAAAGGTTTCCAAATAGAAAACTTCATTTAGAATTTTAAGTAAATCAATTTTAATGCGTCGGATAATATTTCACATGGAACAGCTAAAGCTAATCTTTCAGACATTTTCATTCCCAATTTCTGATAAAATTAATTTACAAATGAAAAAATCTCTTTTGCCTTAAATTATGAGCATGTTTTGCTCACAACATCGTAAAAAAAACATCACTGTAACCCTTAACGAAAGAGAACAAGAAAAAAAATCATGCGTCTAGCATTGATTGCTAAAAACTTCCCAACACGTTCAGAATAATGTAACAAAACTGCATCGTTTAATACGTTAAAATATTGTTTAATGCAACCATATGGAAAGGCATAACACATTTATAATCCAATTTTAGATGTTCCCATTTGCAACCAGAAAATTATCCGAATTCTTTGAGTAGCCCTGTAATATGATATATAGATTTGTATCTAATAACTACATGCATCCCAAAATTTAGTTCAGTTAAGAAATTCATATAGCTCAATTCAACATTCACCTTCCGCTAATAAAGAAAATGGGACGTGAATTCATTTGTGCAGCAATGTAAATGCGGAATAGAATTATATAGAACGAGTAAAATACGAAACAAATGTTACATTTAAAAGCAAATTCCGAATTTTAAAACGCACCTTCAGCAATTATTATTCAAATACAGTACTATAACCGGTTTTTTTTTTGTTTGTCCCTGTAGATGAACGACCAATTCTATGAATGCCCTATTCTATCGTAATATACTTTTAGTGAAATTCAGTGATTTATATCAGTTTCAATACATTGGGAAAAGCGTAATCTCATTCAAATACTCTGCAAACGATTTTTCCCATATCCTCCTGAGACCTGGAATTCATTTAAATGGATGTTTTGCTTTCTCCTTCTATTGCGTTAAATTTCATTGTAGCAACTCAGTTGGTTTAGGTAATGTATGAATCAAAAATCAACATTCAACTTTTGGATTTTGGCAACGGTAATTGCTTTGTTTACAAAATGGCGTAATAAATGAGTCAAGTTGGAATTCTATGTTCCGCTGGTAATTTTCGTTTTTATGTTATTTCAATCTGTTTAAACTATTTTTATTTTGCAATTTTAAATCAGATGTTAATATTCGCCTTATGCTCTTTATAATAAATTCTATTCTTTCCCATACTTCTCGCATTTTTTAAATTAATTTAAAGCGAGTTATGGCATCCATTTAGATGGATGTGCTGTAAAACAAAATAAAAAAATCGAAATTTATCAATTTCTTTAAAAACGTCAATTTTGATGCCTATTTGCTGAAAAAAAACTCATATTTAAATATATATATGGGAATGTAAATATTCTCAACAATGCAACTCGTCTAACTCAAGGGGTTTTTGAATCGATACGCAATCTTATATGAAATAAAAAGTACAACACGAGGAGCTTGGAAAAAAGCAAAAAGTGTGTGGCAACGGTTTGATAAAAAGTAAGTAAATTCAAGAGATGTTTTTTTTAGAAGTTCGATAGTGTTTATCTCAACATGAAAGTTGAAGATTAGTTGAATAAAAAATAAAAGATTTGAGTAAGAATTCTAGGTGAATTCCAGTATTTATGTAAACAAATGTATTATTTTATTGATGTGTATGAACTGTTGTGATCTTCCAAGCATAATATTTGTTCGAGTGAATAATAAATGCCGTATTAAATTGATGAACTAATAGATGCATTTATTTATAGTTATAAGCTAAGTGAACCGTTTAGTAATTTTCAGATAAAATCCTACATATTTTGGGGGCTCGGTGCCGGGATTCGAATAAAAAATTGAAACGATTACGGAAAAGCACATCATTATGTCGATTTTGAATAAAGCGCGAAGAAGCGATTTGATTGAACTATACGAGGAATGCGGAATAAACAGCAAGGGAAAGTAACCATTCTGTCATTAATTGAAGCAATAAAAACTTGGGAAAGTTTTGATGAAGACTTTATAAAAGACCGTCTTGAAGTAATATCATCGGCTAGCAAAGAGAAAAGAAGCTTAGAACTTGAAGCGCAAGCAGAGAAGGAGAAAGAGCAAAGAAAAATAGAAGCGGAGAAGGAGAAAGAGCAAAGAAAAATAGAAGCGGAGAAGGAGAAAGAGCAGAGAAAAATAGAAGCAGAGAAGGAGAAAGAGGAGAAGAGAATAGCGTTGGAAGAAAGAAAATTAGAACTTGAAGCAGAAGAGAGAGACAACAGGCAGAACTTGAAGCAGAAGGGAGAAGACGGCAGAAGGAGATAGAGGAGAAGAAATTAATGTTAGAAATAGAGGATAGAGAAAAAATGAGGGAATTTGAGCTAAAGAAATTGACAATGCAAACCGAGATAGACTCTCAGAAGGATGCAGAAATATTAGCTCCAAGAGCGGGAACAGGTAAAAATTTTGATTTATTGAAGTTACTTAATCGTTTTGACAGTGAAAATGGTCTCGAGACAACCCATATTAAAATCATTATCTCTGACTGACCTAACCCGTGCAAAAATAACTAAAATTTGACTCAGCCCAAAAACCTTTACAACAAATGCATATATTTTTAAATGGCCATTATTTTACAATAAAATTTTAAAATTCATATATTTAAAGGATTGTAGATTTTGAGGCAAAAAAAAAATAAAATAAAATACAGTAAAAATAGTGAAAAATATCTGCCTATGACGGAATCATTTCTTAAACGGAAAAATCTGTTGATCCATGGAAAATAAATATAATACTACCTGAGAAAAAATAGACTACATTTACAACTCCTAAGTAGGGAACTTGTCTATAATGCTTTTTTTTCCCTTTCCTATGTGATTCCATCTTAAAAGATTTTACATTATAGCACTTTTCATTGTCTCTAACACACGGATTATGTATTAACGTTATTAAAGGAGAAGTGAATCATTTACATATAAATAAAGATTCATTAATAAAACAAATAATCATTGCTTTTGTCACTTTTTAAAAAATAATAATTATAAACATGAAATAAGAAAAGATATAATAAGTATTTTTGGACTCCTCCATAGACTCTCTCCAAGTCAGAACTCCTCCATACGAAACAACTTTTAACCATATCGATGTCAAAAATTATGTAGAAATTCAGTCAGGTACGGCCTGGCTACGATTTGAACTTTTTTCCAGGCAGGACCGAACTTTTTCTCCTATGGGCCCCCGGTTAGGGACCAGACCTAGATATTTCGACCCATGCAGACGTCTAGTGTAGACCACCAGCATACTTTGAAAACAAGTTTAACGTAAAATCTATACGCTGCCTATTTTATGTCCAAATGAGAGGCGCCGTCTTATATCGACTTTTAATAATGTACAATTTGTGGCTGATCCCTATCTTGCATTCAAAATGAGTCAAATCTCGTCGCTCAGAGGCATGGATAAATGGTGTAAGTCACGAATTTTGGATTTTGATATATCTGCGAATTTTAAAGATATCGAGATGGATTTTTTTATGTTTAATTCAGGCATAGTTAAGGAAAAATTTCCTAATTGGGAATTTTACTCTACGGGGCCCGTATAAAAATTTAATTTTTGTATTTTCTCATATACACCCCCCATGGAGTTGAAACTTATCTCATCAAATTTTGCACCTTTTTTATGAAACTTTTCAATTGGAAGTATGTGCCTAGGGGCAATATTGAAGAAGATAGCCTATTGTTTCGATACTTATGAATCACCCTGTATATTCTTGATAACGGTTAGAAAATATAACAAAAAATGTAGATAAGCTCAATTTATTTAATTGATGCACAATTTAATATATATATATATATATATATATTATTTTTTAAAAATATTGTTGTTCATTAAATTTTATTTTATTATAAAACATTCAAATAATAATAAGAACAAAATAAAAATCATACAACTTCTCCTGCTAATAAAACATGTCATTATTGAAGAGAATCATCGCCAAATAAATATATAGCAGAAATCATTTTGCCGGGCGTTAGCATCGAACCCACGTCCTCTACAAAAATTCAAAACTAACTGCTGTGATTGACCGCTGCAATAGCAGGGATTCGCTCGATACTGCTCTAAGTTAAAGAGGTTCGAAAAAGAGTTGGCGCATGCGCAAATGTGTGAATATTGGTCTGACTGATCGTGATCTTACAGAATTCCCTTTACGTCTTAATATATATGATTCAACAATAATAAACAAAACAAAATAAATAGACAAATACAATACATCAAGACTACTACAGTCTACATATTACAGACAAGCTATAAAATGGTCAAAGATAGAAAATGCAGTATCATTTATCATGAAATAACTGTTGCAACATGAACAAAGCTAACAGATTACACTAAGCACGTCGAAAATTCGGCTCATAATTACGTTTTTATTTTCGTTGTATATATTTTTGGCGTTTGTTCGTTATTAAGGAAAAAAGTGTATCGTCTCCCGTAATAAAGTACTCTAAAAATAATTATGAATATGATAGAAGCTCTAAGTAAATCAGAATCCGCGATTAATTAGGTGGGATCAATTCTTTTCTTTCCTTTTATTTATTGCTTTTATGATTCCAAAGTTTTGTTCTACAATGCGAAAACAATGGGAAAGTCACATATTACTGAATCAGCATGCTTAAAATTTTCAGAAAATCTTTAACTATGATACTAAAAAAATAGCCGATAATTTGTCTGAAGACGTTATTGATAATGATGAAATTTGATATCTTAAATTCCAATTAATTGAAAAAGCAAAACATTTTTAAGTCAGATTTCGAAATTCTGAAATTTATAGATAACTTATCCACGCTCGAAAAAAAATTATAGAATCATGTCAGGAGTATTGCGAGAAGATTATAAAAGCAAGATATCTCGTAGAAACTCGTAGACATTTAAGGCGAAATATTCCTAATGAATTTAAAATAAGTCGGTTTATTGCATTGTTTACAAAACCCAAAATCTTAAAAAAACATTTGTTATTCTCATGTATGTTTTATGATCCTTATTATAAACATTTATGTCGCCAACATTGAAAGCTGGTTAGAATTATCGGGGCAATTTTAAGTGATGAAAATGTACAGATATCTAATGTTGTAAAATTAGTTTACATTTAACAATTTCTTGACAGGACCAGATTTAAAATGTATTCAAGGTATAATTTTAACTTAAAATAATTAAGATGATGACATCGAATTGTTAAAAAGCAGATTCGGTAATATACATATTAAGACCATTTGTAAACAAAGTCTAACTCCTGTGAAATATGAAGGGAATGAAATGGTATAATGAGAAATGAATCAGTAAAATTTCATGCCTTGAAACAGTAAGGGTAAAATTAAACAAGTTCGAATTTGCACGTCAAACGTGGCGAATGACGTGCGTTTGTACTATAACTAGTTTTATAAATATTTTCTTCACCGGATATTGTACTGAAGGTATATTTTAGAGCCCTTCATAAGAGCATATCAATTTGATTCTATTCGAAAGGCTGTAACATTATTAAAATGCACTTGAAATAATTTTTTCCCATCGGGTAAAATTTTGACTGTCCCTGTAATTAAACTATACATCCAATTTTCGTAAAATTTGAAAAGACTCGATAAAATTTAGCAACAGGTATATATGTTACATTTCAGACCATTCGGTTGAACAGTTTTTGCTCTGTTATATGCGAACGGGCAGACAGGCAGACAGACGGATTGAACAACGACCCTAGGTGCTACGTATTTATGTAATTACGAACGCACCTAATAACGACGGAGGATTTCTATTTGCCATATTAGTGAAATTAATTTAAGAAGTATTTGTTTTGGCATTTAAACGTTCTGTTAAAATTTAAAATTATTAGAAGTTTTCCAAATTATTGCAATTTCTTAAACTTGAAATTGAAAATGGGGGAAATGCATATGTTTTTTTAAAAAGCAATGAATACGAAAAAGGCAAAATAAAATAACCACTTTACCTAAAACACTAAACTAGAATATTGCCGATTTGAATACTATATATCAATTATACAACAAATATACCGGGTGAGCAAAAAGTCCGTATAAACTTTAAAAAATCATAAAAAATCGAAATGAAAAACTGTTTGCAGGATTAGCATCTATAGGTCACGGGAATGTTTTTAAGACAGAAATAAAAAATAACTCAAAAACAGCCGACAGATGCCGCTGGTTCGTGCGATTTGGGTGGAAATATGCAAATGAAACGGTTATAAGAACTTGCGCTCCTAATCCAGAACTAGTTCACCGTTAAGAGCCGTGTACTCGATCAAGGATACTGAGTATGAAGGATAAAGCTTTTCTGGTGAAGTTATTTTACGTTAACTAGTTCTGGATTAGGAGCGCAAGTTCTTCTAACCGTTTCATTTGCATATTTCCACCAAAATTGCCATCTGTCGACTGTTTTTGAGTTATTTTTTTCTGTCTTAAAAAAATTCCGGTGACTTATAGATGCTAATCCTGCAAACAGTTTTTCATTTCTGTTATTTTTTCTTTTTTTTTACGATTTTTAAAAGTTTGTACGGACTTTTTGCTCACCCGGTATAATAAAACCGTAATGTAACCCGTATCAACGGCAAAGTTGTAAAGACTAAATTATTAAAAAAATAAATAAATGAGTTTTAACAATGTGATGACGATACAAAATCATAATCACAAAATAACTGAGGTAAATTTACAACCTTGTCATTCAATAAGTATAAAAATATTGATAACAATTTTAAAAATCCCGTATAAAAATCCCAAAAATATATTAGAGAAATTTTCAAAATTCTGAATAAAATTAGTTATTTAAATAGCAACACTTTGATATTTTTTTTCATTTATACAAAACATTTTAGCATGTAGTTTTATTAAATTTAAAACTGTTATTGTAACGCGTGTTCCACAAAATTGTATTTTTAATTAATTATGTAAAATGGTAAATTAAATGTTCGAGGAGTTCACACTTTTAAGAAATATTATTCTACAAAATTAAAAATTGATGTATTTTTCTTTTGGTTGCAGTTTATTCAGAACAGCATAACTTAATAAAATTCTTTAAAATTCAATTAGTAAAATTCTGCTTACATATTGCAATATTTAAATAAATTTAAATAACGTTTGTTTGACAGCCATCTGTGTCTAGAAAATGGAAGCGTCTGTATGTAAATAAAGACCTCATTTAATTTTAACATACGCAATTCTATTATATTTCAAAGTCCACGGAATGCAGACTCCGTAATAATATTTAGTAGACTGTAATTGAAATTTACACAGTATAATGAAATCATGAATACGTTTTTTTCATGGTTAAAGTTATTCGAAAAAAGAACTTAATAGTTTCTAAAGGGTGGTAAAACAAAAAGGGTGAGATTTGATAATTTAGTTTATTTTTTCAATAAAAGTTTTATGGAGTACTTTCAATTTGTTATTTCTTATATAATGTAATTTTTGTCGATTATTAATTTTACAGAACATTAAATATGAAATAATATTTATGAAATATATCTTTAATAACGGATATCTAAAAATATTAGTGCGATGAAATATAAGTCCAAGAAATTTTCCGCAATCAATTTTTAACAAGAAAATGTATAATTTTGAGTTATATATAACAGACGCTGCCCCGTAGGTGACCTGTTATTGAACACAGTTTACATTTTCTATTCATTATTATAAACCGCCTACGTTCAAACCTGCCTTTGTCGTGTTTAGAAGCGAGTTCAGCGCAGGCTCATCTACATTTTTTTTCTGAAATATTTTATATAGACAACAAATTTAAATCTGTTTCAAATAAATTTTTGCTGTAACTAAAATTTACTGAAGTACATGTTCAAACGCATCTCAAATTAATGAAAATAAGTTTTAATTCGAAAAATTATTGATTTTTAAAGAGATGGTTAGAAATACAAATGTTGAACAAATTTCTAAAGAACTACGAAATAAAAGTATTCGAAAGTTTTCAGACAGCAACATTATTATATAACTATACAAGGATTTTTATAATGATCATCCTGATCTAGTTCTACTTTGGTAATGCTGTATGTTAAATTTATAAAATCTCAATTTTTTTCTTTTTTTTTACATTTTTATACAAATAGACTCAGGGAGATTTTGAGTTTACAAACAACTTGTCAGATTTTGACATATATGATAAATAGCTATTTAATATTAATTTCCAACATATTATAATTATTGTCAGTGTTAAATAAATTATTTCACTTTTGAGAAACTACGTAGTCTACAAAGTTTAATTTTTCCAAAATGTATTACCATAAGAAATATTATTGTGTTCTTTATTATTGATTGTTCGCTATGTGTATTTACGCTAAAAGAAAAAAAAATAAATGAACGCATTAAAATGCATTATTACAGGGTAGATTACAACGGAGAAAAACAAAGAAATTTAAGCTATTGGTATATGGATATTTGATAATCAATAATTAAAAGTAAACAATGCGAGTGCATACAGTGCTTCAGGACATTAAAGATATTTATCTAAAAGTTCCAAGTATGGAAAAGTAATGAATAAACATTTCTTACTTTGAATGGTTAGAATTTAACTATTCTAAAGAAAGTTCAAAATGCGATGTTTCTTCACTCAAAATATTCTCGTAGAAAATATTTTTTATAATATTTTTTTATAATATTTTTAAATATAATTTTAAAATTAATTTTATATATAATAAAACTGCGGTTTCAAATACGTAATATATAAGAATGATAAAATTTGCACACATTTACCAGATTATTTGTATTTAAAAAAAACTGTATCATTAATTTTTAATGTCTGTATCTTATGTTGTAATGTATTATGTCCTACCTCCCACCCCTGAAAAAAAAAACGAAAGTAGCAAAGCTTTTCATAACTTATGATATGTATCCTTCTATATATAAAAAAAAGTTTTGATTTGGAAATGGACCAATGAAAATCTGTGTAGATATTACAGGTAGATCGGCATCCAATTTGAATGATTAAGCATGGCCTTTCATCATTAATATTAAAAAAAAAACTGTTCCATACAAAAATATGAAAATCGGTGGTATTATAGAGAAATTTTTGATAAACACGCTGATGCAGACAGTTTTCAAATTGAAGAATTATTTTAAGAGATATTTAATGCTAAATTTGGACAAAATCGTTCCATTAAAAAGTTTTATTGGAGCAAAAACTATTAATGGGAATTTAATCATTTTAGATCATTTTATACGTTTGAAGTTCCCGGTGTGCAGATTGCATTTATTTTTCTTATTTGACACAGATTTTGAGGTTTTATTTCAATCTTAAATTCAAATTTTCAGCATTTCGAGAGATATTTTTTACAAATTGTAGAAAATGTTATTAATTTAAACTGCTGCCAGTTGTATAAACAGCGCAAACAATAATATTTACTCAAAATTAAAAATTTATTTACGCGTGACTATTACAGACAGAAAAAAAACTTTAAAATTAAAATTAAATGATTAAATGTTAAAAGCAGGAAAATTATGTCATAAGAAGCATAGGCACAGATGTCATGTACGCCCCATATTGGCGCAATTTTTTTCCGACGCCAATTTGGCGAAATCATCAATAGCATAAACAACAACATCCCGGTTACCATATCAAGCAACATAACGACACTTTAGCGTCAGAAAAAAATTGCGCCAATGACATATGTGCCGAACCATATTTATGCTTGAAATTTAAAAGAGAAACGAAATCTTAAAAAAAAAAAAAAAAAAAAAAAAAAAAAAAAAAAATCATTATTATGCGTTAAAACTTGTAATTTGAAGAAATTACGTCATATTTATAATGGCAAAAAATATAGCAAAACAATTTAAATTGAAAAATATATTTGCGCGAGATATTTTGAGATAATCTTTTCAACTATTATCGTGAATTCGAAGACAGCACAAATACTATTTCCTTCTAACAACAAAAGTATTTTCACTTGAATATTAATAAGAGAAATAAAACTTTGGTGTAAATTACGTCAGATTTGAAACGATACATTTAAAATGAATTATTTAAAAGAACTATCTTATATCGCTGTTAAAAAATACCGGGAGACAATGACACTGTTTACTTAATTCATTTTACATTAGCTTATTTTCAAACGTTTAACTACTTTATTTAATTAAATACGAAAACAGTCATTGTACAACAGTAGATTTGGCCTTAAAAATCCCCAATCCAAGGAAAACGAATGGAAACCCGTTTACAAAGAAATCGCTACTTTTTTTTTTTTAATTCAATATTTTTAAAGCCGATCAAATTATCATGCTTTTTGGATTTTGGTGAGCCTGAACGGGGGTTGGCGAGCATAGCTCGTAGGGGCCAGAGACCCCTAGTATATATATATATATTAATTTATCTGTAAAAAATCTTGTAATTTTACGTCTTATAAACTTAAATTTGTGTATAGATAGATACATCATATACGTAAATTTTCTATGAATAAAAATGACAGCTGTAAGAGTATAACACCATTAGGAATAAACATTTGTTTTCTGTCTTTTGTAAAGATGCAATCTCAGTTTCATTTAATTTTTATAGCGATTTTCTTTGTATGAAACCTATTTTCAAAATTTCGCAGGATTGTTCTTTTTTGTGACTGAAGAAACCCCGCATATATATACCTATATTTATTTGTGTATAGATTTAGATGATGTATTTCTGTTAACATAAAATACTCAGTTATTTTTTTACAGATAATTATTCATCGAACTGCAAGCATACAAGATTTTTATATAACTATTTTCCTTTAAAAAAATCGAAAAACATATCACTCCCTATGTATATATATATATATATATATATATATATTTCAGATGGAAGTTTTGCGTATTAAACTCTTTTCCAATACATGTATACGGTGGGTAAAAATTTCAGAAATACGTAGCTTTGATAGAACGATTTCATATTTCAAGAAGCTTGTTAAAATCTGCGAGAATAAAAGCCCTTACTAGAGATAAAATAATTAATTTATTTAACTAAGAAAGAGTATACTCCAAATTTACTATTTAGAAAAATATATCTCTTTCTCTATTTTTTATAAGTTCATCGTTTTACTTCATGATCTTATTACAACTTTGTATCAAATTCGCATACGTAAGTTATAGAATATATCACTGTCATAGAAATCTCCTTTTGTTGAGAGTGCCTGTCCAACATAGGCTACATTTTGTCCCGGCACAAGTTAAGACCAATCAAAAGTAATCTAATATATAAAAATGAGAATTTGTCTGTATGTCTGTAATGCTATACAAATCCACAATTTGGAAGCAAGAATTCTGAAATGTTACGTACAGGTGTATTAAAACACGGCCGCAAACCGGAATTGAAATAACTTACAGTTAAATTTTATTTAATAAAAAACGACCAAGTGAACAGCAATTTCCTATCAAATTTAACCATTTTTCATTATAGCAGTTGCAAAAAATTAAAAATCCACAATAAAATTTTTACGACAACAATTATCTTTCTATATAAAGACACATTGCATATTACGTAAGCCACGCTATACTAAAAAGCTGTAGCAGGTATTACGATAATTCGTTTACCTCACATGAAATAATTAGAAATATGCATACTACGTACGCCACGATGCAATAATAAGAAGCTTTAGCCGGTATTGCGATAATTCTTTTATCTCAAATGCATATAATTAGAGATTATTTAATTATTACAAATTTTTAAAAATAAAGAAACACATTTTATTAGAAACATCAATAAAACATTTTATTCTATTCTTTCCTTTATTCCAAAGATATCTTTTATCGTCTGCTGCCATGATATCAGGATAAATTAAATTTCATTAAAAAATGACACAGTAATAAAACAATATCTAACTAAATCGAATAGTTATTTTTTATTTTGGTTTTACAATTAAATTCATGAACTTCCGTGCATAGAACGGGTTAAACAGCTACTTAAAAATAAAAGGGGTGAAAATGCAAGAAAAGAATTTTTCTAAACGTTGTAAATTCTGATTTCTATACAATTGTTACAGATAGAAACTTGAAATTACTTATTAGGTATACAAAATCTGTAAGAATAGTTACTAAATATTCCGATATTTAAAAGGGTGAAATGAGCGAAAAGCGGCCTAAAATCCTTCAGAAGATTCCTTTGGAATCTTAGAAAATACCAAACCTATTTCAAAGTAATTGCTGCAAATTGATGGTGAGAGTCCCTGCTGGAACATAGGTTATATTTTATGTCTGCGCCACTACCAGCCGGTGGTTGCATATGCAAAAAACATTAAAAATTGCGATTTTGCGATAATGAAGGGGATAGCAACTTGAAATTTAGCATGGTAGTTAATTATAAGATGTAAATACTTATTTAGAACTGTTTATAAACAAAACTCCACATTTAAAAAGATAAAGTGAGCGAAAAACTTTCTAAAAATTATCTAAATTTCTATTTTTAGAGTATTTATAAAGATGAAAACTTGAAATTTGGCACGGTAGTTACCTATAACATGTACTCTCTAAGAACACTGAAAGAAATCGAAATTTAAAAATGTAAAATAAGCGAAATTTTTAAATGTTCTAAATAACGATTTCTATTGAATTGTTAAAGATAGAATTTTAAAATTGGGTATGATGCATACTTGTAGGATTCACAAGCTCTTTAAAAACAGTTTCTAACATATTCTAAATTAAAAGAGGTAAAATGAGCGAAAACCATTTTATAAACTTTCTAACTTACGTTTTCTGCGGAATATTAGTAAATAACAGGCAGATTTCAAAATTAATGCTGGAAAATTGATTATGAGAGCCCCTGTTCTAACACGAGCATTTTATATTGGTTCTACTACCACCAGAGAGGTTGTTGACCCTTACACAAGAAGCTTGGACTTTGACATGATGGTTAATTTTAAGACGTAAATGCGTGCTAAAAAACTTTCTAAAAAAATCAAAACTTCAAATAAATACAGAAATATGCGTATGAAATAAGCATAAAAGCTTCAAAATACTTTCTAAATTATCATTTAATTATAATTAGTTTTAGTTCTTCTTATTAATATAAGTCTTATTTTCACCTAATGAAGTGTATTAATGAAAATAAATAATACTACTGATGCAGCCTTCCAATTTGAAAAAAGAAGATATTTAGCGACTTAATTCAAAATGGCTATCTTTAAGATGGTTAAAAAGGGTTTTTTTCTAAGCATCACGTGTCATCCTCTGTAATTTGTAAGGCTCCCGCTATTTACATATCTCTACCATACAACAAATATATTTCTGAAAAAAATTCTAGCCTTCTGAAATCTCATAATATCAGTACATCATTCAAGCCACAAAATGTTTTGAAAAATTTACTTTGTAAATCTAAACCTAAAATTCCCTCCTTACTAAGAATCGGTTCAATTTACAGTATCCCATGTAAAGATTGCGACTCGGTATACATTGGCGAAACCGTTCGTACTTGCGCTATTCGCCTTGGCGAACATAAACGTGCCTACAAATCTGGAAGCCTACAGTCTAAAATTGTACAGCATTCTTTAGATACCGACCATATCCCAGATTTCGCAAATATGAATGTTATCAGATCCGGTTGCAATAATATTAAAAGTAGAATTTTTCTGGAAGGTGTGTTCACTCGTAAGCAAACGTCGCCGATAAATGAATCATGTGTACTTCCTCCTGAATACTCAGCATTGTTTTGAAATTTTTATAAATATTTAATTTTAACTGTTAGTAATTTTTAACTGTAAACATGATATATAGTTTTCTGTCATTTGAATGTTATTTATTGCACTGATGAGGGGCTAAAATTTAGCTCGCAACCTTTGCTTTTTAATTATATTAAATGTATTTATGTAATTTTTATTTGTATGTCTAATGAATTGTAATATTATTTGTATTAATGATGTTTAATTAAACTATGACTTAAATAGTGATTTCTGAATTATTCCTAAAAGTAGAAGTTTTTCTAATAAAAATTAGACATACAAATACCAATTTTCATAATTCAACTATTACACGAGCGAAGCGGCAGGTTTATCTAGTAAATATTATAAAATTCTAATATAAAAAAAGCGACTAAATGCGTATTGATAAAGTTCAAATAAGGTTCAAATCAGACTGAACTTTCAGATATTGAAAGGAGTGTCCTTCACGAAAATGTTTTGATTTAAGAAAATGTAAAAAAAAAAAAAAAAAAGTTTTGAGCCTGTAACAGAATTCAAAATTGATTCAAATAATTTCATTTCCATTATCGTTGTAACCTGTATAAACAATAACAATATTAAGCGAAATAAACAAGTTAGCAAATGATTAAAATTCCATAAAATGTAATCAGTTTCATTTCTATTCCTTATCTTTTCATTTATTCATTCATATTAATTCATTTATCCTATTATTTCAAATATAAATTCTCTTTTCTCATATGCGCATTAAAATATTCCGCATTATAATTTCGTATTTAATGAAGTATTTATGACATTTTAATTTAATTTTTATAAATTTTCCGTCAAAATAATTACCTCTAAACAATACGGAATTTTAATATTTTATAGTTTGAAATTACATTCAAGAAAAATTCATTTCAATGTAAATGAAAATTGACAGCGCAGTAATATATTTTAAAATTAATTGTATAAGTAAAAAACAGAACTTCATTTTAATCTTATAATAGATTCCAAAATATTTTTTTAATATATAGTGACATAACTATTTCAGTTTAAGTGTTTAAATAAGTGACATTAGATTATAGTTGTGTTATAAGTAATCAAAATTTCTGTGTGGTTTATTGAAATTGAAAGCTGCGAGGATTGTTCTAGTTTTGAATGTGATTGATAATTATATTTTTTGACATATTTAAAACTTATTAATCATATGCTGCTAATGAAATAAAGAAGAAAACAAAATAGTTATATATATATATAACGATTAACATTCAGTATATAGTAGATTGATTAAATGATAGTAAGCAATATAAAATAACTTGACCCTGAATATGGTATAAATTTAGTTTGCTTTTTATTGTAATAACAAAAGAAGAAGTAGAGTTATGTTTTGCAAATTTAAAAAACCTCGAATGTCTAAAACATTGCTTCACTAAATTAAAAACAAATAAAAAGATCATAGCTTTTTGCATTTACGGTAAAGTATGAAGAATAAACAATTTAAGAAAATCGTAACTTTGATACACATACTGAAATCATTTCCAGAGTAACTGTCCCTACGGTGTATAATAGCTATAACTTGGTCAATTATCATGCAACTCTGCACTTGATGCTCGGGCAATCACTGCCCGATTTCGATTATGTGCTTTTTGCCAAATTTGTTCATACTAGAGTCTTAATATATGTTATATTATTAATCCATTGATTATCCCTTTATCTACTGACGGTACTTATAAGTACCACTCACTTTAAACTTTTATACCATCGTGAATATTACTAATATTCTAATGGTACTTTGCAAAAAACGCTCTTTTAACTCCACTTTATCCGAATACATGGCAGCAGCAGTTCTAGGTTTGTTATTTTAGGGAGGAATGAAGCTATCTTTGAAGCAGTCGATGTGTTTTGTGCCGAAATGTTGTACAGATTGCCACGCTCGTCTTTTCATTGCTGCAAACACAGTAAAGGATATAAGGTAAGTGTTGGATTTTTTTTTATGTGTTCATTATGATCTTAGAATACAATTTGACTAGCTATTTTAGGTGAACCGTGTATGTATTTTATTTAACAGTTGAATTACTCAATGGTAATTATAAGTACCGTCAGTACACTGGGTGTTGGAGGAAAACTTCTTGTTTACTTTTCGTCTGTGTAGTTATCCATCGTTTTCATCTGCTTTAAAATGTAATTACTAAAATGTAATGATTGTCCTGGTATTTCTTTTCTGTTTCATTGTTATTTATTATAGGAAATCGAAAAAGTTGTTTCACCGGCTCGTTTTTGCTATGCTAGAAATGGCATATGTAAATTCAGATATTGCATATGTAGAGATGCGAGAGAACATGTTGTCCCTGGAACATTGACGTCGCATAACTAAAGGACTGCTAAAAAGATCAAAAACTAAAAAAAAAAAAAAAAGTTTTTTTTAACCCTTTCAGGAGCAAAGCATTTTCAATTCTAAAGTGTTGAAATAAATGATTGGCACCGGAATTTGCCAAACGATATATTTGTAGATAAGAAAAAGCCTATATTTCACATATTAAATCGAAAACATTTTCTAGTGCCAGTTGGAATACCTTGTGGGTTTTCTATTACGATATTTTAGTCATAGTGTACTGACGGTACATTAAAGTACCACTTAAATTAATTATCTCTAAATAATTAAATTTCTCACGGGTGAGTATTTTTTTTATATCTATCTTTTAATTTTCATTGTAGTAACTGAAAAAAAAATATTACATGAAAAAAATTGCAGTAGATCATAATACCGTAGATAAAGTGTTAAACATTCTAAATTGTTACAGACCTCAGAAACATTTTCGACTGGCTAACAATTTCGAAAATCAATGAAGGTCTGGACATCATAAGGAGTTTGTCTTCGGGCATTTTCTTGATTAAAGTTAGCGCGGCACTTCCCGCATATCTTGGACTTTCGAATGAACCATATCATATTAGATATTAATGAAGATTGCCCAAAATACCAAATATGATAAGAGAGTTAACCAGTTTGTAAATAAAGTAGCTTACTGGACCCGTATAACTAAGACCCATGCATGTTGTCAATGTTTGTTCCCTGTTTTTGTTTCCACACGATTAAACGTTCTTTATGAATTTGTAATCAAATCCGGCATTCTAGAGAAATACGAGATGCGAGTCCTTTGCCTACGATCTTCACTGAAAGTGGTGATACAATATTAGCCATACCGGCATACGCTAAATTCAGTAGTGCGGCCACTACATTATCACTGTCTTAAAGTCCGGTGATGTTGTAGCCATTTTTACACTTTACAGAAACACAACATATTCTAAAAATGGACTTAATTTCCTAATTCAAAGCGTGTAATTTGGCTGTAAGATGGACCAGAGTTGTTCGAATGACATGACAATCCCCTCGGAATAGTGACTTGCGACTGATATTCTAAATGGCATGGAATAGTATGGAATAGCGTGAAATGTTTTGTGTTTAATTCAAGAATGGATAAGGAAAATTTACCTAATTGGGAAATTTTAACCTACGGGTGCCGTAAAAGTATTCAGTTTTCGTATTAGCTACATATATCCCCCCACACACATCCCTGGATTTGCAGCTTTTCTCATCAAATTTTGCATTTTCTTTTTTTTTTTTTTTTATCAACATTTAGTTGGAAGTATGTGTATAGCGGCAATATTTAAGAAAAAGACCTATTGTTTAGATCTTTATGAATCATCCTCTATGTATATACAACAATATGTACACATAAATAAAGAGAAAGAAAACGGTTATTGAATGATTTCCATGTCTATTGAAGACATGAAAACTAAAAAATAATGATGAATATTTTAGTTTATTACATATTACTGATTTTTTCTCATCTGAATTTTCAACAAATGCAATTCCGAAAGCAGCAAACGGAATTTAAAAGTTTTTATTTAAAAGAGTATTTGAATATTATGTGTTATAAATATTATAAATTGATAATTAAATGTATAGAGTCTGAATGCATACTTATATTAAGGTTCATATCCGATTGATCATTCAAATATTGAAAACGTGCCCTTCAGAATTATGTTTGTTAAAAATGTAATTAAAACGTGTTGAGGTTGTGACAAAATTAAAAATTGATTCAAATACAGTCGTGGCCAAAAGTTTAGGACCACCTTGCAGAAACAAGCGTTTTTACTATTGAAACCACTGATAACGTCATAAATCAAATCGATTGCGTCAGATGGCGTCATTACATCTGGCAGTGGAGTACTGTATTCACTTTTCGTTTGATCTTTGAATAATAAACGCCGCAGACGCAATTGTTGCTTGTTTTACAAGTTTTGAAAACCTATGAAAATGGGTCGAAAATCGTCAGTTTCCGAAGCTCAACGTGCACAAATTGTTATTCTTCATAATGAAGAATATTCTGGACGATTAATTATTGAACTAGTAAGACGTAGTAAGAATGCAGTTCACAATGCGATCAAGAAATTTAAAGAAACAGGGACTTATGTTGATGCCAAAAGGTGTGGTCGACCTGCACACGTAGGGATGACCATGTCATTAGGAGAATAGCAGTTCGTTCCCCAATGAGTTCCGCAAGCAAAATACGGTCAGTACTGCTTGCAAAAGGTGCGGATGTCAGTCGTAGCACAGTAAGTCGGCGTTTGATGGACGACTTTCATTTAAAATTGTTGAAACCTGCGAAAAAACCCAGGTTAACAGCGGCCATGATAGCTAAGCGCTTGGACTTTGGCAAGAAACATGCCAAATGGACAATTCGTCAGTGGCAACGGGTTTTTTTTCGGGTGAATCTACCATACAGAAGTTCTCCAGGTGCAAGTATGATTACAGGTGCAAGTACAGGTGAAAGTGATTATATGAACGTTACACTTTACAGACTGTTAAACGCTGCCCAAGTGTCATATTTTGGGTGGAATGTTAGTGAACGAAACGGCTGAATTGTTCGTCCTACCACAAGGAACGACTATGAATGGCAACAAATACGTGGATTTGTTGAAGGAGAAATTAGAATTACACATGGACGTTGATAAATGTACAATTTTTTTGCATTATGATGCACTATGTCATCGCTCTAAAATTGTTACTCAGTTTTTGAAGACGAAGAAAATTCAAATCCTTGACTGGCCTGAAAACAGTCCCGATTTGAATCCAGTTGAAAACTCATGGACTCTCTTAAAGCACAGGGTCTCTAAGAAACAGCCAACAAGTGCTAAGGAACTGGAAAAAGCAATTTAGGAAGTTTGGGTGAAAGAAGTATCATCTGCATACATCCGAAGTCTGATAGAGAGCATGCCAAAACGTTTGGCGGTCGTAATAAAAGCTAACGGCGCACCAACAAAATATTGATTTTTCTGTAAAATTTTTGTTTAATGTATGTGATTTATATGCGTAGAAATGTAATATTCATGTAATAAACGGAGTTTATAATTTTACTAACGCGTAAGTATTCAATTTATTATCTGGATCTTAATTTTCTGTGGTGGTCCTAAACTTATGGCCACGACGGTATTTTCATTTCAGTTACCGTTGTACCCTGAATAAACAACATAAATATAAAGGAAAATAGCCCTGTTACCCCAGTATTAAAATTCTTTAAAATGTAATCAGTTTCATTTCTATTTCTTCTCATCTTTGATTTCATCATTTATATTATATCATTTAAATTATAATTTCTCAATATAAATTGTATTTTATGCATATTAAATCATTCTGCATCATAATGTCGTATTTAATAAATCATATATCACATTTTAATTTCATTTTTATGAATTTGCAGTCAAAATAATTATTTATAAACAAAAGGAAATTTTAATATTATGTAGTTTTAACTTATATTGAAGAAAAATGTGTTCCAGTGTAAATGGAAATTTATAGCGCAGGGATACATTTTTAAAATAATTGGATACGTACAAAACATAACTTCATTTTTATCTTATAAAAGTTTCCAAACTATTGTTTTAATATATATTGACAGAAACGATTTCCGTTTAAGCGTTTAGGGGAGTAGAAGTATATTTTATTTGCGGTATAAGTAATGAAAGTTTCTTTATGGTTGGTTGAACTTGAAAGCTGTGAGGATTACTCTAGTTTTGAATGTATGTACGATTATTATATTTTTTGACATATTTAAAACATATTAATGATATGCTGCTAATGAAATAAAAAATATATTACTATGAACATTCAGCAAATAGATTTGTTAAATGATAATAAGCAATATGGAATAACTTGAGCCTGTGCATTTTAAAATTAAGTTTGTTTTTTAATGTATAATCTAAAGAAAATAACAGATGTGTATTGCAACTGAAAAATATACCGGAGGTCCAAAAATATCTTCACTAAATAAAGAACAGATAAGAATATCATAGATTTTGTACATATCTCTCTATTCTAAAAAAAAGTAACTACCGCTGTCACCGCCGCCGCCGCCGCCGGTTTTGATTTTTTTGTGACCGGAGGCCTTTCTTCGTTAATATTAAAAAAAATAATGCATACAAAAATATGCAAATCGGTGGTTTTATACAGAAATGTTTGATAAACACGCTGATGCAGACAGTTTTCAAATCGAAGAAATATTTTAAGAGTTATTTAATGCTAAAGTTGGACAAAATCGTTCCACTAAAAAAGTTTTATAGCAGCAAAAACTATACATGACAGTGTAATTATTTTTAGATCATTTTATGCGCTAGAATTTGCCGGAGTGCAGATTGCGTTAATTTTTTTTATTTTGACTCATTTTTTCAGGTTTTATTTCTATTTTAAATTCAAATTTTCAGCATTTCTAGAGATATTTTTTACAGATTTCAGAAAATTGTACTAATTTAAACTGTTGCCAACTGTATAAAAAGCGCAAGCAATAATGTTTGCTTCAAATTAAAAATTTATTTACACGTGACTATTATAAACAGGAAAAAAACTTTCAAATTAGAATTAAATAATTAAGTATAAAAAGCAGGAACTTATTAAAAATTACGTCATAAAAAGTATACACGTGAATTTTAAAAGAGAAAGGATATTGTAAAATAATAAATTCATTAACATGCGTTAGAAGTCTTAGGAGAAATTACGTCATATTTACGTCACATTATAGTTATTACATAAAATTAACACAAAATAATATTGCAAAAAAGTTTAAATTTAGAAATTGCGCTAGACATTTATTTGATATTTTGAGAATTAATTTAAAATGTCTCATTTAAAAGAACTTTCTTTTCGCTTTGTTAAAAAATACCAGGAGACAAAGACTCTCTTTACTTAATTCCTTTTATATTAGCTTATTTTGAAATGTTGTTATACGTGTATACGTCATCAAGTTATTTTTATTTCGACGTTTTATTTGTGTTTTTATTAATTTTGTACGAATTTATTTGTTGTTTCGTTATTTAAAATAAAAATTATATCAATTTGTATAATTTGGCGAGTGGTTTGGCGATTTATATAATTTGGTGAAATTGATCGACAGGATAATCAAGTAGTACCGCAGCGGATTTGGCGTTAAAATTCCCCAATCAAAGAGAAATGAATATAAATTCGTTTATAGGGAGATCGCCACTGTTTTTTAAATTATAATTCAATCTTTCGAAATATTTTTAAAGCCGATCAAATTAGGGTGCATTTAGAGTCTGCGGTGTCTGGACGGGGGTTGGCGAGCGTAGCTCGTAGGGGGCCGAGCCCCCTAGTACGGTAAAGTAAGGAGGCTACACAATTTAAGTAAATCGCAAATTTGATACAAATACTGAAATCGCTTACACAGTAACTGTCGCTATGATATGTAATAGCTATAACTTGGTTAATTATCATGCCAATATGCATTTTATGTTCAGGCAATCACTTCCAGATATCAATTACCGTACTATCTGTCGAATTGGTGCTTACTACTGTTTTAGCATATGTTATATTTTTAAGCTATTGATATTACTTTTAAAATTGTTACAGATATCAGAAACGTTTGAAACTGGCTAATAGTCGAACAGTTTCGAACTTTGAAGAAGGTCGCGTCATCCTGAAGTGCTGATTTTCAAGCATAGTGTTGATGAAAATTAATGTCGCGCATTCTGCATATATTGGACATTCTAATGAACCATAACATAATAAAAAATAATGAAGAATGTATAAAATACCAAATATGATAAGAAGAGTTATCCAGTTTGCAAAGTAAGTGACATATTTAACCCTTATAGCTAAAACGCATACAAGTTAGCAATGTTTACTGCATTTTTGTGCATCTACACGATTTAACGTTCATATTGAAATTGTAATCAAATTCGACGTTGCTTTGTCATTCTTCACTGAAGACACAATATTAGCCGCACCGGTATATCCTAAATTCTGTAAGCTGGCCTCTATATTATCCCTGTCTTAATGTTCTGTGACGTTGTAGCCATTTTTGCACTTTACTGGAACACAACGTACTCTAAAAATGAACCTTAAATCCTAATTCAAAGAATGTAATGTGGCTGTATGATTTGCCTGACTCGTGCATATGACATGCCAATGAACTCGAAGAAAGTGACAAGCGACTGATATCCCAATTAGCATTCCATGGAGCCCTCTCTATGCTTATCAAATATGTATGCATATAATCATGCAATAAACAACATCAGTCATCTACAAACCTTCGCTGTGATAAGCTACCCGAAAATATCAATAGGAATCGGAAATTTGGTAGCAAATGATTTTGCTGTCTTTTACGAGACATAACATGATTTTTACAACAGTAAAAATTTAAACAATTTTGAATTCGATTTCATTTGCCTATTTATTATTTATAGTAATCGGTTTTATTTTCTATAGTTTATTTCCTGTCTATGTTAACGAAACATATCCAAAATATCACATGTTTAGCAGTGGACGTTAGGAATTTTCGAATTTAGATCTTGATTAAGTATTCTACAAACAATATTCCATTTCCCACAAATATGTTAATTTTTTTTATTATTTAGCAATAAAACGTGGTTTTAATAAAATAAATTGTTGGTTAAGTTTGATTTTTAAAACACCAGAGACATATTTCTCCTTATGGTTCAGGGGTCTTTGCACCTACGCGATCTGATGACACTTCTAAAAATTTTTAAGGGAATTTTAACAGTAAAAGTTTTTGCACATCATTTATTGATTGTTTATTAATTTTTGAATGGAACTGGTTTTTAGGAACTTGCGCTTAAGAGGAAAAAAAAACAGCCACTTCCTTTTACTGATTTTCTCTTTACCAGAGCTATTATCCGCAAACGCTTACAATTCTCTGTACACCTTCAGAAGTAAATCTTATTATTTTGAAGTCAATGTTTCCAAGAAATTTAGTATCCGTTACTTTCTGCTTTTTTTCTTTTCCACAAAAAATTACGATTTTTTTACGAACCAAAGAAAAAAATAATAATAAAAAAAAAATAAATAAAACACAAAACAGGTTTTTGTCTTACATACAATTACATATATACGAGTGACAAAATACATTTTTAATCAATATTTTAAAGATAGTAGAACGACAAAAAAGTTACAGCGCTTTTATGAAACTAAATTATAATCTTTAAGCAATCTTTGAAAACAATAACTCTTGTATCTCATTTAAAATAAATATTTATCAGAATAGACCAGGAGTGGCTAATTGTGGCGCGGCGAATACCTCAATTTTTTTAAAGAAATAGCCGACCACTTGAATCGCAGAGATTCGATGATCAGATAAGGCAATGATTACTACAGAATTTTAGTGGTGTCTAACGTGCCGCAGTTGGCAACCCCTGTAATTAACAAAAGTGATAGAAAACGTTTCCAAATAGAAAACTACATTTAGAATTTGACATAAAACAATTTTCATGCGTCGGATATAATGTGATGTGAATCAAATCCCTTCCCCCTCCTCATAAAAGCATATCTTTCACGTATTTTCACTCCCTATTAGTGATTAAATTAATTTAGTAAAAAAAAAATATGTTTTGTCTTAAATTATGAGCATATTTTTCTAACAAAATCTTAAAAGCATTCAAATCTAAATGAAACATTGCTGTAATCCTTAACGAAAGACCAAAATTAAAAGAAAATACATGTATAATCTTAGAAAATTGATAAGATAAATCATAAAGTCTGTTTATTATTTCCTTTAAGACAAGGATATAGTTTAATTAATCATTATAGAAGCGGGTCACGTGGTATTGTTTTATAATATGGTAGGCTATCATTATTTTTTTTTCTCTTGACAATTGTCGCATACACATAATAAATAAATTTTTAATTGGTTGTATGGAATGATGCCAGAATATTGGCAGATCGTTAGTAATTTCTATTTAGAGATGCATGCTTTATTGAATACGTTTATAAACAATTACTCTAGAGAGAGACGTTTAATTAAATTAAATTTAAGTTTTTTTACGTGTATAAATATTCAAAGAGATATGTATATACATTTTTCTTGATAATTAAAAATTAATAAGTAGGCTGGGGATACATAATAATTAAAATAAATAAGAAATTAAAAATTAAAAATTATTTCCCAGATGCATTAATATCATACTTAATAGTATTAATTCAATTTCTTAACTTGAATCCACGAGAAAATAACCCAATTTAAATTATAATTCTATGAAAACGGAAGATACATTAACTATTTTTAATAGCAATATAAATAAACTTTTTTTCATAATTCAAGAAAAAGCAAAAATTCAAATTATAAGCTGTTAACGTATTTTATACTGCCAAATTAGCAACTGATGATGATTATTAGCATACATAATTATAAAACGTTATTTGGTGTTTGCAAATTACTGTTATTCACAAACAAATTATAAATGTCAATTATTTAAATATGATACGTTCAAACACTAAGTTTCAAGGATATTTTATGATAAATGAAGATAGGAATAGCGTGTTAATTAGCTGAAATGTGTATTTACGGTGTAAATGCATTACGCATATTTTACTTCTAAACGAATTTTGTATGAACGAATATTTTATTATTTAACTATATCATAACGTACCTGTCAATAAATTAGCTTACTGTAGCATAAACAGTATTAGTTTAATTTTTTTGTAGATAAGATATTGGAAAGTACTCTGTAAATTAATCGGGTGATACATTAGCAATTATTGCGAGTGAATATAAGTGCATTTAACTTGGTCAAAAAAATCATAATAATAAAATGTCATTCTTCATTATTCACTTCTGACTGAAGAAAAAACCACATAAGTCACAGAATAAATGCTCTTCAGAAATAAAAAAAAATGTACTATTTTTAACTAAAGGAATTTTTATGGCTTCATTTTGACTGATTATAGAGTACGGACATCAAAGTTTGTAAATATCGAATAATTTTTATAATGAGTTAATAATAAAAGAAAAAATAATATAAAAATCTGTTACTGACTTAAGTTTTTTTTAGCAAGAAACTATCTTATATTGGTTATATCTACAAAATAATCATATTAAACATATTTTTAATAAAAAACAATGAAGATAGCATTTATACAGGAACTTTTTAAGTTTTAATATCATTTTGGGGCGTAATCATATTCTTCAACATTCTCAGTTGTATTATCTACCACTTTGGCAGTTGGTCAACTAAATATGTTTTGATAAAATGGCGTATGCTCTTCCAGAATGCTATCCTAAACTTATTTTAAATCGTCTAATTTTTTACTATTAATTTACACTTTCAATGCATAGGTTTGGTAGATGGCAGGTGTTTAAAATTTTTTCATGAAGTAAAATTTTTAACGGACCAATCAGTAAATACATCGGTTATGATAGTGCACTTTTTTTTTATCAGAATCACAGTCAAAACATATGTATATTGAAGGAGCAAATGTTTTTGTTTTGTTTCTTTGGAACACTTTTTTCGTATGATTCTGTTGCCAAACATGTTTTATTATAAGAAGTAGGCCACCATATCTTGAATTTCAAAATATCTTCGATTTTTAGCTTTTTGACTGAAAATGTTGAACTGGAGTTCTAATCCAAATAAATAAAATATTCTGGGACGTAAATACGATTGTGATTTCGCAATTTTTTATGAATCCAAAATCCCGGTCATTTCCTTAAAATGAAGGACCCGTACAGTAATATAACGATTTTTTTTTTTCAAATCGTCTATAGTCAGTTAAAGGCAACAAAAATTCCAATATCGTGTTGATTTTATTTTGCCTAGGGCAATCATCGTAAACTACCTAAAAATGCTTAATATGTGACCCAATGTTATTTTCAATATAATGCAACAACATAGGACAAACGTCATTTGCTCCCTTGTTAGCAATACCTTCGTGATTCAAGTAAAATATCTATTTTCCTGTTTTAAGATCATTTATACCAAAACTGTGAACTCATAGTTGCCATAAATAAAAAATGTTTTTTGTTGGTATGTGTGGTAGTGGTAGATTTTGCATAAAATCGAATGTTATGGCTGCAACGTGATCTGACATTGCATGCAAAAACCACTTATGTCGTTTATGTAATGAGCCAAATTTAGAAGCTATTTTTTGAAGAGGAAGTAATACCCTGACTTATTTGGTTATAAACCAGATCATGGCTTTACCTTTAAGGAAGCATTTGTGGCAAAAAAGGTATATTTGGAAAAAAAACTTAAATTATGCAGTTTTTGAAATGACCGATGTATTTGTATTCAATATTTTAAAGACATTACAATAACATAAAATTATGTTACGACGCTTTTAAGAAGAGAAATTGTACTCTTTAAACAAATTTTGAAAAAAAAAAAATATGTTATCTCAATCAAAATGAATATTTATCAGAACAGACGAATGTGATATGAAATGCTTATAAATAGAAAAATACATTTAGAATTTTTATAAATAATTTCCACGTGTCAGAGAATATTTGATTGCAATACAAATATGGTTCTTTTCTCCATAAAGCTATTCTTTTACATAAATACCTCTCCTATTACAGATTAAATTAATTTATAATTAAAAAAAAAACAATTTTGCCTTTAAAAATGAGCATGTTTTTCTCACGCAATCTTAAAAACTTTCACATGTAAAAAAAATATTTTTATAATCTTTAACGAAAGCACAATATTAGAAGAAAAAATTACATACCAATATCTTAGATACCAGATAAGATAAAGCACAATGTTGGTGCCTTATTTTCTTTAAGGCGAGGTTAAAGATTAAATTAATCACTGTAAAAGTGGGTCGCATAACTGGTATTGGTTAATAATATACTAGACAATTATTATCTTTATTCTCTTGACTATTGTAGCATGCACAAGCACATAACAAATATTTCAATAGGATGTGTGGAAAGATGCCAGATTATTTGCAGATTATCAATTTCTATTTAGATAAAACATAATTTATAGAATGTATTGATAAAAAATTACCCTTGATTTAGACTTTTAATTAAATATAATTTCTAATTTTTGCGTTTATAATTGTTCAAAAAGATGTGTACATACATTGTTCTTCATGATTTAAAAAAGAAAAAAATATATAATAATTAAACTAAATGAGAAATTTCAAATCAATTCTAAAATACATATGTATTATAATTGGTTGGATTGGTTGGATTTATGACGGCCAATTATCTACACGAGGGATATAGGTCCAGGGGGGAGTGCCCTTTGTGGGGGGTCTTTCTAAGGATACCTAACCCGTATTAACGCTTGGAAATCCAAGGTTCGAAGAAAACCACGAAAACACTCCGAAAGATTAGGCCGACGGGCGCGATTGGGATCGAACCCAGTACCTCCTGTCTACCAGCTTCGAGAGCAGAACCTCTCAGCCACTGGTGGGGCCATATGTATTATAATTAAAATTATTAATTAAATTTCTTAATTTAAATCACTTTAAAAAAGTACAAATGAAACAATAATGATATGAATAAGACAGATAAATTAGCTACTTATAATTATAATATATTTTAAGAATAAGCGGAATTAAAATTATGACTATCTAATGCACTTTACACTATTAAATTATCAACGGATGCTGAATTTTAGCAATACATACATAATTGTGAAACATAATTTAGGTTTTAAAGTGCACTATTATTCATACATCAAAATATATACATATTCTGTTAATGTAAAACATTATTCCAACAGCAAATACAATTCAACTTTTCTTAAGATAAATGAAAATATAAGTAACATGTAATATTGCAAATGAATATTTGCAGTACAATTTCGTCACACGTATGCATCTAAGTAAATTTTGTATGAATGAATTCCCATTTCATATTTTTCTAAAGAACTAACTTTACGAAACGTATGACAGCTCAATTAATGAGCTGTCTATACAGGGTGATTCAAAAAAGATGGGGAAAATTTTAAGAGGTGATAGTATACACCTAAACAAACATTTTGTATCAAAGAATGCATGGTCGAAAACTAAACGTAAAAAAAGTTAGAGGGCGCCAAAAGTTATGTTCTTATACGAGGCAAAAACACACAATGAACGATTAAGTTAAGTTACGAAAACAAATTTAACGGCATTTGATTACAATAAGTGCTCAAAACATTGACCGGCAGCTGTTATGCACGCAGTACAACGGCGAAGAACAGATTGGCAAATTTTCTGAATCACACCAGGCACCACCGCGCTCACCAGATCTTTCATGTCTCGATTTTTTTTGTGGGGACAGCTAAAGGCTCCTGTGTATGAGACTCCCATTGAATCCGCAGAAGAACTTGTCGCCAAGCTTTATGATGCTGTAGGGGAAGTTCGCGATATGCCTGGTGTATTTCAGAAAATTCGCCAATCTGTTCTTCGCCGTTGTACTGCGTGCATAACAGCTGCCGGTCAATGTTTTGAGCACTTATTGTAATCAAATGCCATTAAATTTGTTTTCGTAACTTAACTTAATTCATTGTGTGTTTTTGCCTCGTATAAGAACATAAGTTTTGGCGGCCTCTAACTTTTTTACGTTTAGTTTTCGACCATGCATTCTTTGATACAAAATGTTTGTTTGGGTGTGTACTATCACCTCTTAAAAATTTTCCCATCTTTTTTTAATCACCCTGTATATCGAATATATAACATATTTTTTACATCTAAATTAGGAACAGATGCTGATTTTTATTAAGACATGCATAATTATGAAAAGTACAAGTAATTTGGTTTCCATAGTGCACAGTTATTCATACATCAAGTTACATAGTGCATAAATTAAATATAAAACGTGTATACTTTAATAATTGGTTTATCACATTGCTAACTAAGCGTAGAACCAACAGAGTGAAAAATCTCCAACCCGGGAATCGAACCCTGAGACCTTGCAATAGCACTCCAAGTGCTCTACCACTTAAGCTACGAGCACTATACTCAGCTTAGCATTTCTCTCTAATATATGTTGGTAAGACTGCAACTGGAGCACAAAATGGAATAGTTTCATGAGCAGACATTCCTGCGGCGAAACACGAGACACAAGAAACCCAGCATCGGAAAGCACATATATAATTTTTAATTATATATGTGTATGCTGGGTTTATTTGTGCCTCATGTTTCGCAGTAAAAATTTGTGCTGGTGAATAGTATTCCATCTTGTGATGCAAAGTTACATAGTGCATAAATTAAATATAAAACTTGTATACTTTAATAATTGGTTTATCACATTGCCAACTAAGCGTAGAACCAACAGAGGGAAAAATCTCCAACCCGGGAAACGAACCCTGAAACCTTGCAATAGCACTCCAAGTGCTCTATCACTTAAGCTACGAGCACTATACTCAGCATAGCATTTCTCTCTAATATATGTTGGTAAGACTGCAAATGGAGCACAAAATGGAATAGTTTCATGAGCACACATTCCTGCGGAGAAACACGAGACACAAGAAACCCAGCGTCGGAAAGCACATATATAATATTAATTATATATGTGTATGCTGGGTTTATTTGTGCTTCATGTTTTGCAGAAGAAATTTGTGCTCGTGAATACTATTCCATCTTGTGATGCAAAGTTGCATAGTGCTTAAATTAAATATAAAACGTGTATACTTTAATAATTGGTTTATCACATTGCTAACTAAGCGTAGAACCAACAGAGTGAAAAATCTCCAACCCGGGAATCGAACCCTGAAACCTTGCAATAGCACTCCAAGTGCTCTACCACTTAAGCTACGAGCACTATACTCAGCTTAGCATTTCTCTCTAATATATGTTGGTAAGACTGCAACTGGAGCACAAAATAGAATAGTTTCATGAGCACACATTCCTGCGGCGAAACACGAGACACAATAAACCCAGCATCGGAAAGCACATATATAATTTTTAATTATATATGTGTATGCTGGGTTTATTTGTGCCTCATGTTTCGCAGCAGAAATTTATACTCGTGAATACTATCCCATCTTGTGCTGCAGTTGCAGTCTTACCAACATACATGAGTGAGAGATGCCAAGTTGGGTATCGTCCACGTAGTTTAAACGGTTTGGCACTTGAAACACTATTCCAAGGATTCCGGGTTCAATTCCCGGCTTGGACCTTTTTCACTGAGTTGGTTCTACGCTAAGTCAGCAATGTGATAAATTACGTATTACATATTCAGTAATTTCAAGGGTAACTTCACTGCTGAAAATTAATTAAAAATTATAAACAAAACACTTATTCAGCAACAAATAAATTTCAAGTGTTTCTTATATTAATCGAAGGTAGGAAAAACATGTTAATCAGCTAAAATGAATATTTGCAGTATAATTTCATTACACGTTTACATCTAAACAAATTTCGAATGAACGATTTCCCATTTCATATTTTTCATACGAACCAACTTTACGAAAAGTATCACAGCTCAGTTAATGAGCAATTTCTAAGCGAAAACAATTTTATTAATTAATTACCATTTTAAGATTGTGTGAACAAAATCAATCAATCTGTGTATGGTAAGAAGAATGAAACTGCATGCATTTAATTTATTTTAATTTAGAATTATACGAAGTTAAATAATTTATGTGTATTTTAATTTTTTATAAAAGTGGCTCTAAGCTGAAAACTTTGCAATATTTCAAAAATAAAACTTTGGAAAACAAGAATGAATTTAATGTGAATGATATTTGATGTAAGTTTACGTTAAAATTTTCTATATATTTTGGAAAAACAAGGGAAGTTGGTTATAAAGAAAATAAGTTAGGAACATGATTTTAAAAAATGAAAAAAATCTGATAAGTAAATATTTTCAGTCAGCACGGCATTGTTATAGAGCATAAAACATATCTAATGTATATATCAACTTTAATATTTCTGATTATGCTGTATTTTGGAAAAAGAGCAAATTATAAAATAAAAAAACGTAATTACGGGTATTCGGCATGTGACTTTTTAAAAGAAAATCCTTTAAGTATTGGGCAAAACACTTTTTAAACATTAGCAAAATAAAAAAGCAAAATTTAACTGGGTATTTAGATCATAATCATGAAATATATCAGCATTTTTTAAAAATTAATATATGATATTGCTGGAATTACAGAGTTGTATATTGTTTTTTATTATTCGCACTTCATATAAATACACTGCAAACAATATAATAGAAATTGAAAATTGGTTTACTTCTACGTAATTAAAACAATATACTTATATTTTTGAAACATATCAATGTTTTTTAAACTTATTATTTCTTGCATCTGAAATTTTCTAATACAAACTAAATTTTAGAATAACATAATGATTTCATAATGAAAGTGTTTATAAATGTATATATATTTCTTATTTAAAAATATATTAACCAAGCTTATTTTTTAAAGACAAATTTTGTAATTTGGCTTTCACAATATCAATACATGAATTTTTTTAAAAAAAGGTATTAAATTCATATATTTCTGGCTTCTGACTTTTTGGAAAATAAAATATAATTTCCTTAATTAATGTATTGTATTGTTTTAGGTTGTTTCTGTGTGTGTTTCTAAAATATGTTACATAAATGACAAATGTAAACCTGTTTCAATTAAGTATATATTCTGACCTGAAATTGGTTAATCAAAGTACAACTTAGTTTGAAAAATATTGATTTTTAAAGAGATGGTTATAAATACAGACGTTTCTAAAAATTCTTCCGGAATTATGAAATAAAAATTTTAGAAAGCTTCTGAAAGCTACTGTAATTTGAGATGTGTAAGATGAGTTACAATTATATTTCTACATATCGTACCACTTTGGCAGGAAATGGTGTTTATTAAAGTTATCAAATCTGAGCATTCAAATATATTTACTTATATTTTGAGTTTGCAAAAAACTTTTTAAGATATATGACAAAACTTATTTAATAATAATTTCGAATTATTATTAATTTCCTTAATTAATTTGTATTATTATGATCATTATTATCTTATTATCGATTATTATTAATAGCCCCCTCTGCTCTTTCTATCAGACAGCAATTAAAGTGTCGTCTCTAAAAAAATAATTACAGCTAACCATAAGCCACACGTAACATTAATGAGATGTATCATTGTACGGTTAAATACCAATAATTTACGGCATTTTCTAAACTTCTAAATATCGCACATTTTAATTTTTTACACCGTCGTATAGAAAACAAAATAAATTTAAATGCAATTACTTAAAACTACAACTCAATTTATTTTAGAGATACTAATATTTTTGTAGTTGTTAATGTCATTTCTGTAATGGTGGCAAATAAAGTAGTCCAATTTTCTAGACAGTAAAGAGAAAATAATTGACATATTTCCTCAGTGGAAAAGACTAGATTACTATTACCATTAGCATTTTTGCTGCAATTTTTTTTATAATAATTCAAATTGAAAAATAAAATACGTGCTATGCCAGGAATATAACATGCCATAAAAATGTATTTTAAAGAATATATTGCTTATGTGACTTATTTTATCCGTATTTACTGAACTTGTTTGAAAAAACAGAGCTAATGAAATGTTATTAATTCATGTGTATTAACGTTTTCCGATTTTTGAGAAATTATAAATGAATTTATTCTAATAAAATATGGAGCTACTAGAAACGATATTTAATTTTCAGTATCTATATTAAAACTACAAAGAAATGAATTGAAATGAATAATTAGATCCCATATTTTTTGTCAAATTTCTTGGGTGGTGGCAAAGATTTTTTCTGTGTTCGTGTATTATTCCTTGATAGTGACTCGTTGGTATTGTCTATTGGTGGCTTTGGTTTAACACTGGATCGAAAAAGTGTTTATTCTTCGGTGGATGCACATGACGTCATTTTATATAAAATAAAACTACCCAAATCATTGCTATTTGCGCTATTTATTTATATTGCTATTTTTTGTGCGTCTGTGTGAGTTTGTGTGTTTTGTATGCGTAAATTGGATAGTGTATTTCAACCTACGATACAGATATTTTAAAATAATAATCATTTGGTAATCATTACAACTTTTACCATTATTATATAGTCTTAAAAGTGAAAAATGTATTATACGATTTATATTCATATACATGGTGTTTGATAAAAGATGTGCAAAACTTTAAGAGGTGATAGCACACATCCAAAGAAACATCTTTTATCCAGAAATTAATGGTAGGAAATAAAACGCAAAGGTGCTGACTTATTTGGAAACTTAGTCCTAGCAAACTTTAAAGCTCCATCTTGGTTGCGAGTTATCGGGACAAGAACTACACTAACAGCATATGAAAGTGATATGGGGAAGAAGACGAACGCATATGCAAAAGTTCGCATCGAATAATACATGAAAACCGCAGATTCGAGTATGCAACTGTCAATCGCTGGAGTATCTGTAGATTTTACCCTTCACTAATAGGGAAAAAGGTTGACATGCATTTTATCTGGGGAACAGCAAATGAAAATGACTCAGAGTGTCAACTACTGTACGGAGAGCAGTTTCCCGCCTATTCTTGAAATTTAATTGTTCTTTGTGTGTTTTTTTCCCTTGCATAACAATATCACCTTCGTTGCACTCTAGCACAAGTGCGTTTTAATTCCGAAACATGCATTCTTTGATGAAAGTTGTTTGTTTAGATGTGTACTATCACCTCACAAGTTTTGCCCACATTTTATGAAACATCGTGTATATATTTTGTTTTTTTCATCGAGGACAACTCTAATTCTGAAGAAACAGAATTCCTGCTTCCTGTTTCTTCTTATTATCTCTCTATTCTAAAAAAAAGTAACTTACGCTGTCACCGCCACCGCCGTCGGTTTTCAATTTTTTTTTTTGTGACCGGAGGTCTTTCTCCGTTAATATTAAGAAAAATATTGCATACAAAAATATGAAAATCGGCGGTATTATAGAGACATGTTTGATAAACACGCAGATGCAGACAGTTTTCAAATCAATGAATTATTTTAAGAGATATTTAATGCTAAAGTTGGACAAAGTCGTTCCATTAAAAAAGTTTTATAGGAGCAAAAACTATACATGGGAATTTAATTATTTTTATATCATTTTATACGTTATAATTTCCCTGTGTGCAGAATGCATTTTTTTTTAATTTGACCCATTTTTTGAGCTTTTATTTCTATTTTAAATTCAAATTTTCAGCATTTCGAGAGATATTTTTTACTTATTTTAGAAAATTGTACTAATTTAACCTGTTGTCAACTGTATAAATAGCGCAAACAATAATGTTTGCTTCAAATTAAAAAATTATTTACATGTGACTATTATAAACATAAAAAAACTTTCAAATTAGAATTAAATAATTACGTATAAAAAATAAGAACTTATTGAAAATTACTTCATAAAAACTATATTTACACGTGAATTTTAACAAACAAAGGATATTGTAAAATAATAAATTCATTAACATGCGTTAGAAGTCTTAAATAGGAGAAATTACGTCATATTTACGTCACGTTACACTTATTACGTAAAATGAACAAAAATTAATATTGCAAAACAGTTTAAATTTAAAAATTGCGCGAGACATTTATTTGATATTTCGAGATGAACTTTTCAACTATTTTTTGGGGACAACGCAAATAATATTTCATTTCTAACAAAAGTGTTTTCACGTGAATATTAAAAAGAGAAATAAAAGTTTGGTGAAAATTGCGTAAGATTAAAAATAATACATTTAAAATGTCTTTCATTTATTTATTTATTTATTGAACAACAAACATACGACTTGTGTGCTTGACATGAAAGCCCACTTAAAATGTTTTATTTAAAAGAACTTTCTTTTCGCTTTGTTAAAAAAATACCGGTAGACAAAGACTCTGTTTACTTAATTCATTTTATATTAGCTTATTTTGGAATGTTTTATTTAATCAAAGAGGAAAACAGTCATAGTATCTTTTAACAGCAGTTGATTTTTCCTTAAAATTCCCCAATCAAAGAGAAATTAATAGAAACTCGTTTATAGGGAGATCGCCACTGTTTTTTAAATTATAATTCAATCTTTCAAAATCTTTTTAAAGCCGATCAAATTAGCGTGCTTTTAGAAACAACGGTGTCTGAACGGGGGTTGGCCAGCGTAGATCGTAGTGGGCCGAGCCCCCTAGTTTTAACTATAAATGTTTTTGCACATCATTTGTTGATTGTTTATGAATTTTTGAATGGAAACGGTCTTTGAGCAACTTGCGCTTAAAAAGAAAATCAGCCACTTCTCTTTACTCATTTTCTTTTAACCAGACCTTATATCTGAAAACGCTTCTAATTCTCTATACACCTTCAGAAGTAAATCTTACAATTTTGAAGTCAACGTTTCCAAGAAATTTAGTATCCGTTACTTTTTCTATTTTTTTTTTCACAAAAAATTACGATTTATTATACCAAAAAACAGAACACAGGCTTTTGTATAAAAATTACGCATCATTCATTTATGAAGAATTATGCAGTTTCAAAGGACAGATATATCTCTAACTTATTTAATTGCTGTGTGCATGATTGCTTTTTTAGAAATATAAAATTCAAATAACTTTTATGTTATACAAATTATAAATAATTATGAATGCTTAATTTTTAAAAATGTATTACCGTAGTAATTGTTTTTAATTATTTATTATTGATTGTTTAAAATGCGTGTTTATGACAAAACGAAAAAATAAATACAATCACTAAAACGCAGGAACACACGATTGATGTCAGCGAAAAATAACAAAGATACTTAAAAATTCCGCTCATGAATTTTTTATAGTAAATAATTAAAAGTAAACAATGAGAGTGCCTCCAGTGCTTGCACACATTGGAGATATTTCTTTAAATGTTTCAGGTATGGAAAAGTAATGAATAAATATTCCTATATTATAAATGATTTGAATTTTATTGTTCTAAAGTAAGTTCAAAATAGAATGTTTCTTTAATAAATATACCTCTGTAGAAAATATTTTTACAAATATTTTTAAATGCAATTACGAAAAATTGCAGTTTTTTATCAGTAACATTTAAAAATGAGAAAGTTGTAATATTTACCATAAATTATTATTATTTTAAAATGTCTATATCGTATATTGGAATAAATTCCCCCCCCCCACACACACACACGCAAAAATAAATAAATAAATAAATAAAATAGTCGGATGTGGAATCTCGAAATTTTCTTCTACCTCATACATGTTAATACTTCCAGAAAAGTACAATATAGCAGTGCCACATGTCATGTGATTTACACCAACCTCTAATCAGCAACAACTTATGTCAAAATGTAATTGAATTTGATGTTTGATGAAAGTCCGAGCATTAATTTTTGAGGTAGAGATATTGCGGAAACAGTGAAAAGTTATGCATAGCAGTGGCACCTGTTGGGCAATTTACACCGAAAAAATAGCAGATCAATTTATTTCAGAGACTAAAATAATCTACAGTTTAGTAAAAAGTCATGCATTGCATATTGACATACAGCTATTGGGGAAATCGTGAAAAATGCAGCTTAGTAGCGCCAGCTATTGGACGATTTACACCAAAAACTAAACCGTACTAATTTTTTTATCAGTAGCTAACTGAAACTGAAGTTTGAGAAAAATTCTTGCATTAGTTCATGAGATAGAGCTATTGAGATAATCATGAATAATGTATAGCAGCGCCACCTATTGGGTGATATACACCAAAAAGTTATCAGCACCACATTTCATCAAGGTCTAACTGAATCTAAAGTTTTATTAAATTCCGTTAATTAGTTCTTAAAATAGAGCACCCACGAAATTCGTGTCAAACACAGACTCGCAGACTGGCATTATGTAAAAAACATGTTCTTTAAGATCACTGTCCTCTGAAACGTGTAAATGTGCCGAAAAGCGCAATTCGAAAATTTTCAAGAATCCAATACTTTATTTTTTCAAAGCTACCAGAAAGTTTAAAAAAAAGTAAAAGAAAAGGGAAACGCAAAGTAAGCAATAATTTGGATAGTTATTAATATTGCCTTTTTTCATAATTAGTCTGCAAAAGCAATTAATAATTTTACGTCTTATCAACGTTATTTCGCATATAAATGTGTCAAATTTCTGTCAAAAATGGCTGTTGTAACATTACAACAGCATTAAAAATAAATATTTTATTTCTATCTTTCTTAAAATTACAATCTCAGAGGCCTTTTATTTTTATAGCAATGCGTTTTCGTTATATGGATCATTTTTCCAAATTCCGCTGGAATGTTTTTTTTTTTTTTTTTTTTTTTTTGCGATGAAAAAAACCTGCATTATTTTTTATGCTGTGGGTTCATTTAGAGGATGTATTACTGTTTTCTGAAGATACTCAATTTTATGTTACAGTGAATTAATCATCGAATTGAAGACGTATAAGTTTTTTATGTAACTATTTCCATTAAAATGTATCTAGAAATATATTACGTGCTATAGATGTGTTTTCAGATAAAAAGTTTGTTTAGAATGGCTATTCCTACACATTTATGAGATATTGATCAAAGCCATTACCATAGATAAAGTAATCAATTTATGAAAATAACAAAGGGTGTATTAAATTTTTTTACTTTAAAAATGTATTTCATTTTGCTTCCTTTGTTAAAAGGAAACTTTATTTACTTCCAAACTTTAATATAACTTAGTATTAAATACTCATATTTAATATGTTTCAGTAGTCTTAAAGCTTCAAAGTTTTGGAAATTTTGATTGTTTTAGATATTAAACTCCTATCTTTTCTAAACATTTTTATATAACTTTTTCCTTTAAATTTCCATTAGAATAGAAGTTATGGCTTTTAGAATCATATCCGTTGAACAGATGAAGCGGTGTTTTCAAAAGTTTGAAAACAAAATTCTTCAAATGACATTTTCGCGCATAACGCTAACGATATCTTAAAAACTTGTGAATAGTTTTTCATGAAATTTTCAAAACATATGTTTCATGTTATTTTGTAAAAACTCAATCTAAAAATTCCTCTAAAGCTCTTAGCTAAATACAACTTTGTATTAAAAATATAAAATTACTTTCAATACGATTTTTTTTATGTTCAGCGTAACTGATAAAATCTGATGTATATGTCGTCACCAAATTTAACATTCTTTTTCCAATATTTATTTTGTAATCATGCGCATAAGCTGTTACACAAATTTCATGCTCGTCAAATATCTGACAGTTCGGAGAATGCTAATTCTGCATCTTGCAATTTTTAAATACATAAATCGTAAGAACATATTATACCTTTTATCCCAATAAAAATTGCGTTTTCAAATTGTATACATTTTAAGATATTAAATGTTGAAAATGGTCTTTATTTTCATTGTTTTCATGTTTAAGATTAAGTACCTTAAATTATAGATCTACGCATACATATTTTTTTAGAACATGTCACTACAATGAAAGGCAAGTTTTCCTGTATTTCTGAAATATGTTACATAGGTGACATATCTGTTTGTAACAAAATGTTCTCACTAATGTTTGATGAAAAACTTACCGGTTTAATTAAAACACTTTTTAATTTATTAGACGATATGACTTATAAAGATATGATTGCAAATAAAATCATTCATAAAAATTGTAGAAAGAATTATCAAATAAAAGTATCCCAGAATTTTTCATATATACATATGTATTGGTATAAATGATTTAACATAATAAATAGGCTGATATATTTTTAATACATGGTTTAGGATAAATATTTAAGTATTAAGCAAGAAAGAGTGAAAAAACAAAAGGGGAAAATTATAAATGTTTTACGGAATTTCTGAGTAGCTTCATAACTGAGCTTCATAGTAAATATTTGTTATTCCGCAGAATATTGCAGGCATAATGCCTAAGTTGAACATCCCAGGATGATAGAAATATATTAAGATAACCAAGAAATAGATAAAATTTTACAATATAAAGCTACAAAAATAATAAATAAGTAAGTAAATAAAAATACAAAAGGTGAAAAAAACGACTCACCAACCAATGAAACGGACGAAGATATAAAACAAAAGGTTGCGAAAATCAACAAAGGCAGCAGATTAGACATAGCACATTGAAGGTTTGGCTCACAATTACATTCTGTTCTTCATTGTATATAGTTGTGTTATAATGTGTTATAATTCCGAAAAACAAAAACTTTATTAATTATATTTTGGTTACATTATGAGTAAAAATCTGTTTTTGTACCAAATATAGATAAGAGAGGCATATAACTATTTAAAAATAAAAAAAAATGTGTAATTTTCATGTGGATATAGCATGGTGAGACAATTTTGTTAGTACCAAGTAAAAGTAAATGTTATTTCTTGTTCAACGACACCATTTTATATTTATATAGTTCTAAGGTAAAATAAGTAGCGTCACCTAATTATTTTTTCCTCATCGTCTGTATAAAACACAAACACTTTACTAAGGAATATACCGTAGGAATGGTGACAAAAGAACTCCTACTTCCATATTACTAGAATCGTGTTTATTTATATGAATTTATATATCATTAGAACTAGTGTATCGTTCTCCGTATTTACAAAAATCTGTATTAAAATAAATGAAAATGTAACACATAACAAATGTAAACATAAACGTGAATATCAGATAACATACAGGGGAGAGCGGCCAAATTTAGACCACTTCACACATTTTCAGGTATAACTCACTTTATTTCTGGAATACATGCAAAATATCACAAATACGTAGTCACTCTACTTATCTACTAACTAAATAAATCTTTAGAACGCTTTCTTTATGAAAATCTTAGGTTTTATTCTAATTTCAAAAAATTATCAAAAGTTGTCAAATTCAGCAAATTGTCGACTAAGGTGGACTTGCAGTCTCGTAAATTGGATCAAACAATATTACTCTGTTCTAACGAGTACGGAATATATAAAATTTTATTAATAGCAAAGAGTGCGTTTAATGAAACAATCAAACAAAACAACAGCAATGAAAAATAATGAAATCAAATGTCTGTAAATAATAATTGTTGTTTTAAATCAAAATATATTCAAAATATAAATCAAAGTTATAAGTAATTAAGAACAGAAATTATGGAACTAATTGCCTCTTACTTGAATATCATGGAAGAAGCAAAGCAAGGCTTCCAGATGAATTTCTTATGTTCATTTTTTTCCAGCGCACAACAGGGAAGCATATTTGGCACTTTAAAATCTGAAACATTTCTGTTTTTTTTTTGTTTTTTTCTTAGAAATTAGAAAAAAAAAAACAATCATCACTGTCTTGATATTACTTTTTACATTCAGAATCATTAGATATCTTCTTTTAAACTGAAGTTTTCTTTAACTTATGTCTCTATTTTTTCTCTTCCATCAATTTCTTTTCAATTGAATTACGCTTTTTAAAAAAAACTAGGGGTCTCTGTCCCCTACGAGCTACGCTCGTCAACCCCCGTTCAGACACCGCAGACTCAAAGAGCACGCTAATTTGATCGGCTTTAAACAGATTTCGGAAGATTGAATTATAATTTGAATCTGGCAATTATAATCTGACGTAATTTTCACCAAACTTTTTTTCTCTTTTTAATATTCACGTAAAAATACTTTTGTTAGAAATGAAATATTATGATCAACTTAAATATCAAACAAATGTCTCGCGTAATTTTTAAATTTAAACTGTTTTGCAATATTATTTTTCGTTCATTATATGTAATAAGTGTAATGCGACGTAAATGTGGCGCAAATTATCCTATTTAAGACTTCTAACGCATGTTAATGAATTCATTATTTTACAATATTCTTTCGCTTTTAAAATTCACGTGTAAATATAGTTTTTATGACGTAATTTTCAATGAGCTCCTACTTTTTATATTTTCTGTTTATAATACTCACGTGTAAAATAATTTTTTTAATTTGAAGCAAACATTATTGTTTGCGCTGTTTATACAGTTCGCAACAGTTTAAATTAATACAATTTTCTAAAATATGTAAAAAAAATATCTCTCGAAATGCTGAAAATTTGAAATTAAAATAGAAGTAAAACCTCAAAAAATGAGTCAAGTGAAAAAGTCTGTACACCGGGAAATTCTGACGCATAAAATGATCTAAAAATGATTAAATTCCTATGTACTGTTTTTGCTCCTATAAAACCTTTTTAATGGAACGATTTTGTCCAATTTTGGCATTAAATATCTCTTTAAATAATTCTTATATTTGAAAACTGTCTGCATCAGCGTGTTTATCAAACATTTCTCTATAATACTACCGATTTTCATATTTTTGTATGCAACAGTTTTTTTAATATTAACATTTAACTGATGTGACTAAAATTTGTCACGTAACTGATGTGATGCGGTCTCTCAGACCGCTAGAATAAAATCAATAAAAAGAATAAATTAAAAGGTTGAATTTACTTAAATTTTGTCCTAACAATATCGTTGTACTTCTCTTAGGAGCATGTGAATTAAACTGCATGTAAAAAGTATTTTATTCATATTTTTTAACTTCTGTACAGAAAATAATTACTTTTTATTTTCAAAATAAACGGTAGTTTGTTAATTTTGCTAATTAAATGTAAAAATTAATCCTGTACAAATTTTCTATATATTATTGTTGCAACAAAGTATGGAAATTGAAATGCAGTGTTTATTTAAAATATATATATATTTACCCTACGAATATGAGAGAGTCAAAGTACATCATTATTGCAGTCAATACATATTTTTAGCGTACATTCAATATATACTGACTTTTGGCATAAAAGGCACTTATAAGATGTTTTTCTCTAAACTATACTTTCGGTAATAAAAATTTTGTTTAACTCAATCAGAAATATTTACATTTTCACCATAGGAAAGTTCAGAATTCGTATCGTTATCTCTTCCATCAGTAAAATATCCATCGTCAAAATTTTCAATATCTGAAAATTCTTTATCTGACCAGTTGTTCATAATATCTTCTATTTTCTTCTGACTGGGAAATGTAGAACGTTTTTGAGGTTGCGACGACATCATATCACAAAAAAATACACCAAAAAAATGTAAAAAAAATAAAAATAAAAATAAAGTAAATCTAATTACTAGTATTATACTAAAATTTCAAATAATCACACAACTGATGTGATGCGGTCTGACAGAACCCAACGTAACGAATAACACGCTTTAAATCAACTCGCAGGATTATCGCTTTGTGTGTGACCTTTGCAAGCTGGTAGAAGAAGGTACTGGCACGGGCAAGTAATATTTGCACTTTTAATGGGTGGAAGTGTGTATAGCTGCGAGTCGCAAGGTCTGTGAGACCGCTTGATATCAGTTAAAGTTAACGAAGAAAGGCCATGCTTAAGCATTCAAATTGGATGGCGATCCGCCGGTAATTCCTACGCAGATTTTCATTGGTCCATTTCCAAATCAAAACTTTTTATATATATAGAAGGACTTGATGTTTCAATTGCTTTTGTGCTTTGAGAGTTTCCTTTTTATCCCTTTTCTTTTGTTTTTTCATTCCAAGGTTTACTTTATATGTCGAAGATGTTAACACAGCTTATTATTGCCTCTCTGTGAACTTTGACATTTGATTTTTGCAAGGGAGATAACATTTCTCATGATTCTATGGCTTTGGGGGAATTTTGTTCTGCAACTTTCTTACGTGTCAATCTCTTCACGACTTACTCCTTCCTATTCCTTTACTATATCTCTGAGAACTTTTGCTGTCTCTGATGTTTTTCTTCCAGTTTGTCTGTGTCGTTTTCATATATATATACTAGGGGTCTCTGCCCCCTACGAGCTACGCTCGCCAACCCCCGTTCAGGGACACCAAAATCCAAAAAGCACGCTAATTTGATCGGCTGTAAAAATATTGAATTAAAAAAAAAAAAAAAAAAAAAAAAAAAAAAACAGTAGCGATCTCTCTGTAAACAGGTTTCCATTCGTTTTTCTTTGATTGGGGATTTTTAAGACCATACCTGCTGCTGTTAAAAGATACAATGGCTGTTTTCGTATTTAATTAAAAAAATTAGTTAAACATTCGAAAATAAGCTAATGTAAAATGAATTAAATAAACAGCGTCATTGTCTCTCAATATTTTTTAACAGCGCTATAAGATAGTTCTTTTAAATAATTCATTTTAAATGTATCGTTTTAAATCTGACGTAATTTACACCTAAGTTTTATTTCTCTTATTAATATTCACGTGAAAATACTTTTGTTGTTAGAAGGAAATATTATTTGCGATGTCTTCGAATTGAATTTAATAGTTGAAAAGATTATCTCAAAATATCTCGCGCAAATATATTTTTTAATTTAAATTGTTTTGCCATATTTTTTGGCCATTTTAAATATGACGTAATTTCCTCAATTTACAGGTTTTAACGCATTGTAATGATTTTTTTATTTTAACATTTTGTTTCTCTTTTAAAATTCCAGTGTAAATATGGTTCTGATGACGCAATTTTCCTGCTTTTAACATGTAATCATTTAATTTTAATTTTAATTTTTTTTTCTGTTTACAATAGTCCCGTGTAAATAAATTTTTAATTTGAAGTAAACATTATTGTTTGCGCTGTTTATAAAGTTGGCAACAGTTTAAATTAATAACATTTTTTTAAATTTGTAAAAAATATCTCTCGAAATACTGAAAATTTGAATTTAAAATAGAAATAAAACCTCAAAAAATAGTCAAATAAAAAAAAAATAAATGCAATCTGCACACCGGGAACTTATAACCTATAAAATGATCTAAAAATGATTAAATTCTCATGTATAGTTTTTAGCATTAAATATCTCTGAAAATAATTCTTCGATTTGAAAACTGTCTGCATCAGCGTGTTTATCAAATATTTCTTTATAATACCACCGATTTCCATATTTTTGTATACGACAGTTTTTTTAATATTAACGAAGAAAGGCCATGCTCAAGGCACACTTAGATACTACTACAGGCAGACTAATTTGGGTTTAATGTATGAAGTCGCTCGCCAGAGGACTCTTATACCCTGCCCAAAATTGAAATTTGTCTCTGACCGTAACTGAAACAACCTGGGAAGGGTAGATATGTAAACAAACGCCAAAATTACGTCATGTCGACATGGTTACGTTTACAGTTCTGCTGACATTCCAATCAAGCTTAGAAATGACAGCTAATTCGAATACAGCTGTAAAGGGTTATTATAAACTGTCCATATCAATGTAAATGTAAAGTTCTATTTATTTAAGTGACTAATATAATGTGTTTCTCTTTAAAACTGTTAAACCAACACACATAAAAATATATAAATAAAAAAACACATGCTTAGTCTAAAACATCAATGTCACAAATTTATTTGGTACCACTTAGTTATCCCGTCGACCAATTTCGCCAAATTATATAAATAGCCAAAACTCTCGCCAAATTATACAAATTGACATAATTTTTATTTTAAATAACGAAAGAACAAATAAATTAGTATAACATTAATAAATATACAAATAAAACGTCGAAAAAATAATCACTTGATGACATAAACACGTGTAACTTGCTTACATTCAAGTGAATGTGACAGTTACGATCAAGCATTATTGGCATTTAATCTTATAGTTTGGCGATAGATATTTGGTCGACGGGATAACTAAGTACCACTTATTTACTATTTTCACTGCTGAAACAATAAAACTGATGGAATTTTTTTTTTAATATATTAAAATACTCATAAAATTCCTTGTAATAATTAATAAATGTAATTTATTTCAAATGAAAATCAAATTTCAAAGTAATTGCTTAAAAGGCGCAAAGGCCAACATAGTGAAAAAGATTCCAAGCCGGGGCTCGAACCCGGGCCATCGAGTCCCGGCTTGGAATCTTTTTCACTATGTTGGCCTTTGCGCCTTTTAAGCAATTACCTTGAAATTTGATTTTCATTTGAAATATTGTATGCAAGGCGAATGTTTCTCTCTGGAAAAAACCCCATGTATTAAATGTAATTTATTAAGTAACAAATACCCTTACATGATTTAATCAAAATTGCTTGGATAACATAGAATATTGCAACGATATTTAAATCCGTGATCACCATTTCTTTCTCTGATTAAAAATAAGAATATTTAAGGTTTAAGGAAGATCGGCTTTTTTTTTCTTCTTCTTCTTGGTTCGGGCGATATTAAAAACAAATATTTTACCGGTAACAGTAAATTAATCAGAAATAGCTGCTTCAAGTCAGTTATGAGAACTGTAGTTTGATAAAAATCAAATTTTAATTTTAAAACGTGTATATGAAACCAAGCTATTTTTATATAAATACGGGACATTCAAAAAGAATAACAGAACCGGCATTTTTCATGAATGAACCAAACGATCAAGGTAAACAATAAATAATTTAGCTAATCTTAAAAGTATGTGTAACACTAAAATGCTACAATTTGTGTAAAATAGCCTTTTAAATCGAAGGAAATTGAAGAATATAAATATTTAATTTATTACATGAAAATACGATCAATGATTCTGAAACCTCGACGATGAGAAACAAGCTTCTATCTGGGCAGGGTATAAATGTAAATAAAGGGCACGTTGTGAAGTTTTGGTTCAGCGTTTGAAATTGGATCCGAATTCACTTTTTCGGCGAAATGCGCGGGTCGTTATATATCATAGCCATGCTTATCCATCTATGGCCATGCTTAAGCCAAGACTTTACTTTTATATCATAAAATTTATCATAAAAGCCCTTATCATAAAACAGACTTGACAATCCGGAGAAAGTCTATGGGTGAAAATGTCCCCGATAATTGCCAACTTATTAGCTGACATTGTCCCGTAAGTTACGCCACCTGGTGTATACTCCTGGTTATACTCCATAAACAAATGCATAGTAAAAAATTGAAAATGTTGTGTTATTGGCAAAATTGTATAAAATATTTTTCGAATTCCAGTAACATAAAGGCGTAAAAAAAATATTTCGCACAATTATGTTCTGGCTTTAAAAAATGAAACATATCAAAAATGAAGATTTAAATATAAGATTTATTGATATTTTTTCAGGGTACTTGTTAGTTATCCCGTTGACCAATTTCGCCAAATTATATAAATCGCCAAACTACTCGCCAAGCTCTACAAATTGACACATTTTTTAATTTTAAATAACGAAAAAACAAATAAATTAGTATAACATTAATAAAAATACAAATAAAACGTCGAAATATTGGTTTTATTGGCCATTATTGGCATTTAATCTTAAAATTAATTAATTTATGGCAAACCATTATTGGCATTTAATCTTACAATTTGACGACAGTAATTTGGTCGACGGGATAACTAACAAGTACCATTTTCAGTATATAGGACTTTGCGGGTTATTTTTTTTAAAATCTTGGCACAATTTGGGCTTCGGAAAGAACGATTTGTTGTGGATTGATATAAACAGTTATGAAAACAAACCTTATGAACTGTCAGCTTGTTTTATAAGAAGTTACGGCACAGATGCCCCATATTGGCGCGATTTTTTTCCAATGCCAATTTTGCGAAAACCTCGTTACCATATCGTCTATATCCGGATAACCATATCAAGCAAAATAACGACACTTTGGTTCCAGTTAAGTATCCGGTGCGTATATGACATTGGCGCCAGAAAAAAATCGCGTCAATATGACATCTGTGCCGAATTTACATGTATAAATTTAGTTTCTAGATATTATTATTGTTTTTTATGTACGATGTGTTGATATTTGTATATAAAATAGATAAATGCCTTTTTTATATTAAATAAATTGTACAAATATTGGAAAATATTGCTTCTTTATGTGAAACAGTGAATATGCTTCCAAAAATTACGTTGCCAAATTTTCTTTTCTCGCCAAGGCCCCTATACTTGAAAAATACCGATTTATTATTATATAATGTAGTATTAGCTAATGTTCTGTAATCTGTTCCACAGTCAAAGTTGACTGCAAAAACGCGATGCTGGAATAATGTGGTATCAAGTATACGGTTTAAAAATAAAATTAATTTTGCGCCAAACTACACTTACGCGAATTGGCTCTAGGTCTGATTAAGGAAGAATACTCAAATTAAGATTTACAAACACCAAAATCGTAGCATGACAAGAATACGGTATTTGCGGAAAGTTGAGGGACATGTATAAATTTAAGTGATTATTAAACTTTGTTTTTCCAATTTTTTAAGTGTTTATGACTTCAGTCTATTTTTTTGTGTATCTATGCGTGTTTTAACTTTCCTAAAATACTCTGATACATTTTAGTAAAACTTACATAACATATGTGAGTTAAAACAAGGAAATTAATTACGCACCAAACTATGCACGCCAAGATATGCCAATTGGCTGTGGAGCCAATTATGAAACTTTCCATAGATTAATACATACAAACTTTATATGAAAAAACAGTGAAGCTTTCATCTAAAGTATGTTAAACTGAAATGATCCCCCATACCTTCAAAAATAAAACAAATGATAGGCCAATAAATAAATAAATGAGACTGTGCATTGAAACAAATTGAAGGAGCGATGTTAAATTAATACTGTAAGGTGAAATTAATTGTGAAAAGAAAAGAAATAGCAGAAATAAAATAAATCACATATTTGAAAATATAAGAGAGAAAATGAAATATTTTACATTTTCCGGATCTAGATGCTATCCATTTATTTCACTAACTAATATCACTGAGAAATTCATGGTAAAATAATTTTCTTTCCTGATTATTATTATTATTATTATTATCATCATTTATTTACATAACGGAATACAGCAGTAAACATTTTTTTGTTTAGCAGTAAAATAAGTTCATTTTTTAAATAAAATGTCTAGAACATATGAAAATTTTAAGATTAACAACTATCATTTGCAAACTACAAAGCATATCGTAAAGAAAATGGTAAAAGACAAATGGAAAACAAATTAAAAAATATTTCTGTTTCTCACGTTAGATGGCGCTAGTCACGGGAAACCATGTGGTTTCTAACCACATGTACAGCGGACAAAGGAAACTTAGCGATTGCGAGGCCTGTTATTTCGATAAGGAGGCCTTGGCTTAATCATTTAAATTGGATGAGTTCTACCCGGAATATCTACGCAGATTTTCATTGGTCCATTTCCAAATCAAAACTTTTTTTTATATATAGAAGGATATATTTTACTCTCTTGGTTTAGTAGGTTTCTTGATTATTGACTATGGCTCCGAAATCTCATAGCAGGATAATCAACGGATCTATTCCCCATGCCTCATCAGAAATAAGAGATGAAGCAGCTGCGAAAGGATTATAGCATATCTACTCCAATTAAGCAACTCGAATAGGTCCAATTAAGGCAACTTCGCCATTTTTAAAAAATATAACCTCAGGACTAAGAACAACAACGAAAGCAAACAAATCCGCATGAAAAATATGCGCAATAAACGTATGAGTTTAGATACGTATATAAAAAATTAACAAATTACCTTAGTTTTAAAGTATTCCCTTACTAAACGGATAAACTAATTAGGATAAAAGGATAATTAGGATAAAAGTAGATAAAATCAGTTACTTTTAGATTTTTAGAATTTCCTAAAAACAACATGTAAAAGGTGGGTACTTCTTTTAATCATAAATGACGCAATTCTGGTCAGTGTGAATTCAGGAATAGATGACGTCTTTTTCTGTAATTAACAGCAGTGTTGTAGTGGTCCACTTAAAGCAGCGGTCCACATATAGATACTCTGCCCTATATATATATATATTTAATAATTAATAAAAAAATTTAAAATGTATTGTGAACATGCTATGATTCACGCAGCAGAAATCTTCAGTAGTAATTCGAGAGACCATTTTTCCTCATTTAAGCAAGGAATTTTGAGGTTACAAAATTCGACCATTACTTTCAAGAATTACCGGCAGAAGCTTGCTGATTCTGTAATTGGGATCTTGGTATTCCTAATGTGTTGAATATTTCACACAGATGAGGTTGTGCGTAATCTAAGTCTTTAGAAGTAGCCATCTTGAGGGCTGTGCAGTTCAAATCAGGGCAGAAATATGAAGAATTATTTGAAGCCTGTTGCATTAAAAACGATAATTCTGTTACCATATTAAAACCAGATATTAGAGAATAGCAAAATTAATAAAGTATAATATTAATAAAAGTTCAAAATTTATAAAAGATTTATAAGATTCCACCAAAGCTTTTACTAAATAAAACATAATGTTTAAACCATGAATTAATGTAAATTTGTAAGGGATAAATTAATTCAAAAATTAAATAAGTTTTAAAATTATTAATATCATGCAAAGTTAAAACTACAAAATAAGTGAGGTAAATTTCTAACATGTTTTTCTAAAAATTTAAAACTGTTAATAAGAATGTAAATTATCTTACAATAAGCGCAGAGAAAAATTAATGAAAGAAAATTTCAAAATTAAAAATTAAAATAGCTATCTAGATAGCAACGTGTTAAAATCATTTTTGATTTATAAATAATAGTTTTATAGCTTGAAGTTTTATTCCATTTAAAACTGTTATTTTAATAAGGGTCCGAAAAATTATATTTTTATTTATTTGTATTGAACAGTAAATAAAATGTTCGAGGAGTTCTTATTTTTAAAACTTATAATACAAAAAAAAATGATATATTATTATTTTTGTTGCCGTTTATTCAGAAGAATAAACCTTAGTAAAATTCTTAAAATTCAATTAGTAAAACTCTAGTTATATATTTAAATATTTAAATAAATTTAAATAGCGTTTGTTTGATAGCCAGCTGTGTCAGGAAAATGAAAGCCATCATATGTAAATAAAGACCTCATTCAATTTTAACTTATGAAATTCTATTATGATTAAAATTCTATAGCATGCAGACAATAATAATATTTAGTAGACTATAAATGAAATTTCTGAAGTATAATTAAATAATGAATATATTTAATTCATGGTTAAACTTACACAAAAATGTCTTAATGATATCTAAAGTGTAGTAAGGATAAAAGGGTAAGATTTTATCATGTTTTGAAGTAAAATGCTTTAGTTTTTTTTTAAATAAATGTACTATTGGTTACATTCTGTTATATGGTATATGGTACATTCCTTTTGTTATTTCCTATATAATTATATATATATATATAATTTTATTTCTCTCGGTTTTTTGGGTACCTTACTTAAAAAGTAAACTGAACCAATATAAGATCACTCCTGCGTCTGTCTGTCACAGCCATTTTATTCGTAAACTATGGAAGGTGAAAGTTCAAATTGGAGGAAGTAATAAAGACTACTGACCCACATATTTACAGATTATTAAACATTCGTAAATATATTTAGCTTGAATGTAGAGGCTCTAATTAAATTATTAGATTTTTTTGTTGTTGTCGTTGTTTGAAACATCTGTATCGCTGAACTCAAAAATACATTTCTTTTAATTTTAGGTATTATATTTTCAGAGATATCCTCGAAAATGTAGTGCAAAAATATTTTCCACCTCCTTTATTTCCGAATCTACTGAAACTAAAATAATGAAAATATTACATGTAGTAGACATTAATTTAAAACTTTTAGGAAAATTATAGCTATTTCCATGGTCATATAGTTTTCGGGAATAACATATTTTTCCGTAGCAAAAGTTTCGATTTGCTGACATTAAACAAAAGTGTTAAGGAAGGCTGGAAGTACCTATAGTAGCAGAAGTATAAAAGTATTTTTGATAATGATTTTCGAAAAAAATCGTGCGCAATTTGTCGAGATATTAATCCTTAAATACACGGACGGCTTGAACATTCAAAATGACACGAGCGGGATTACTCTATGTACCATTGGCTTTTATAGCCTTGATAACAAAATTTAATGATATATTTGTGTAATGCAATGCCAAATAGCAGTATAAAAGCAATAAACGTCAAATTGTTAAAACCTATCCAGCAAAGAGTAAATTGATGGCCAGCAGCAAGATATGTGCTGGCAATGATGGAGAAGTGCTGGCTAATGGTCTACCACTTCATGACCACTGCTGGACAGCTTCAGTCAACTTTCCTGTTGGAAATCATCTGATAAAATTCTGGTGGGCCTCCAATTTATCTCATGCGCTGGCCCACCACTACATGGAAGTAAAAGAACTTTTGCAGTATTATTGCTGGGAAACCTTACGCTAGGTGGCGTTGCGAATATCGAATACTTTGAGTATTTGAACACAAATCTGAAATGAATATCTTAACACAATTTAAGCTGCGAAGCTATTTTTTTTTTTTTAACTGTAAATAATATAGCACCACTGCTACCAACAAAATAAATAAGTAAATGAATAAATAAAAAAATGCTTTATTTGAATGCACTTTTTTCTCTCATTAAATCTGGTTTTACTAAGTTACAAAGGATTTCGGTTTTCATAATTTACACAGTTCAGAATAAATAATAAAAAAAGCGTATCAAATGTATAGGATTTCTATACAATGCTATAATTTCTATGCCAGTTTAATGATTGAGAAAGTAAATCACAAAGAAACAAACTTGAAATATTGAAACGAGAGCTTGAAAACTACAAGCGGTCGTAGCGTACGCTGAAAGTACTTGTTCATGTCCGATCACGAAAACCAAAGAGCATCGAGCGCGGTTATTACTTGGGAGGGTGACCACATGGAAACCGCTGCGAGTTCAAATTTTTCTATAGATACTTCTACAGGTATTTCTGTAGCTCTTGGTGAAACTAGCTTATAGAAAAAAGAGCCATAATTCTACAATACTTTGTTTTTTTTTTATAAAAAACTATAACAAATTTTTGTAATGGAAAGTGCTGGGCCAGCAAAGGAATAGCAGAGGGATAGGTGCTAGCACTGCGAGAAAAGTGACGTAATGGCATACCAATGCTGGCCTGCTGTTGGCCATCACTGATTGGCCAGCTGCAGGACACTTTTCGGCAGGTTTAAGTAAGGACACTATTGCCCTTTACCCCTGATGGCAGTGCTGGCTGCCATCTTTTTTCCAGCTGATGGCCCACTGTTTCTTTCTTTGCTGGGTAATTTGAAGTATTCACATAAATTCTATGGAATTCGCGAGTTGTTTGGATTGAGTGGATCTCTGAATACGACTCTCGTATCTTTAAAGTCAATTAAAAACCTATATGGAAAAACGCGACACGGACCATGGCAGCGTTGCAACTTTGCGACCTACTTTGAAGCGCGCTTAGAACGATGCAAATTTTAAACTCCGAACAAGAGTTTTGTTTTACCTCTACTGCAAAAAGAAAATATTATTACTACGCTAAATTTAGTTTTATGAAATGCCAAATGAAGTTTAAATATGCATTACTTTTATTGTCGATATCGAATTAAGTTCATCATAAACAGATTGAGATAAGATTAAAAAATGAGTTATACAGATTAGCAATATTTGATATTATTTAGGTTTTATATCTCTTTGAACTTTTATTGTATACCCATTCATACTTTTCTAGCAAATACAGCTATACCCAAATCTACGTTGTATAGTTTTTCAAGAAGTCTTTTAGCAAAAATTTCGTTTAATAATACATTTAATAAATCATATATATCTATTCTGCGTAACTCTCTTAGCGCGAGTAATACTCGTGCTTGACCCTTTATTCATTTTATAGGCTATTAAATATGAAATAACATTTATTAATTATATACTTCATAGCGGAGATCTAAAAATATGAGTGCGATAATATATAAGTCTAAGAAACTTTCTACAATTCTTTTATAACAAGGAAATCTATAATGTGGAATTATATGTAACGCAGACCGACATACAGGAGTCCTGTTCTTTGAAAATAGTTTTCACTTGTTTATTTTGGTAAACAACTTATGTTCAAACCCGTCCTTGTCGCGTTTAGAACGGGTTCAACACAGGCTGAACATTGTATTTTTTTTTATTATTATTATTAAACTTTAATAAAGGTGACCTGTAGGGAAACCAAGCTCTTCAGACTAGTTTTCCTGGTCTTAGCCGTCTCTACTAAGTTACTAAAAAATATATCACAGGACAGATCGTATGTTATCAGTCAGACTTTATTATCACGCGCATATATATGTGTGATATATAGTCGCGAATCCATAGATTTCTGTTACTGTGATCGGAATATGCTTCCATCTGTATTTATTTTACCATTTAAGTCCCAAGTTTTAGTCGGACGAAGACAAGAGGTTCTTTAATACTATATATAGAAGTCATTCTTTGTGTGTATTTTCGTTTTTCAAGTCAACAGTTTTGACTGATTTCTACTGAACACGATATACATACATTTTAGAAGTGAGCAAAATTACTGTTAACTTAAAAAAAAAAAATTCAGATCTCTCATTATATTCCTTTTAAAATAGTTTACCATTGTAGCAATGTTTTCTATTTAATTTTCAAATACAATGTTTACTTATCTGTTGCCAATTCCAAAAATCGGTGATATATAGGCACTTTGTTTTCATAAGCTAATACAAAGTCAGGTGTATTCGCTATATTATAGATTTCTGAAATTGACGTCAGGCCAAACAGATAATAGGCCTTTTTTATGTATATGATAAATACTTTATGTATAACCTCTTTAATATTGCGTACAACAGTTCTTCAAATAGATTAAGGGGTCCGGGACACATTTTCAAAAAAGTTTTATTTATTCAGTTAAAATTTTGAATTTTTTTGTGATGGTTAATCATATCATTTGTAAACAAAATCGCATGATAAAACTTCTCGAAATTTTTTTTAGAAATTTTAAATTTTAAATTTTGTTAAAAAAGTGGGGTAGTTTAAAATCGTTTTCACTCGAAACATTATTTATAAGTATAGAATAATGTAATAGATAGGTATAGAATTTATACGTATAGAATAATATATAGATATGGAATAATATTTATAGGCATATAATAATATATAGATATAGAATAATATTTATAGGTATAGATAACGGTTTAGAATTTCATTTTTTTTTTCATTTAAATAAACAGAAATATATAAGTTTTAATTTAGATTCAGCATTTAAAAAAATATTAAATAAAAGAATTAAAAATATTTAAAGTAAAAATTAGAAGAAAAATTATGTAACTTAAAAAAAAAAATCATATTTTCAAAAGTATATATATATATATATATATATATATATATTAATTTGCTGAATCTAAATTAAAGTTGAAAAATACATGTTCCAAGTTTGAAGTATTTATCTGTAACAGTTCTTGATTTATAACAATTTAAATATGAGTAATGGTGAAAGTCATTTCCTTGACCACCATTGCTTGAAAGGTAGATTTTGAAAACAAACCAAAAGAAAAAAATAATAATATTTCCTGTTCTAATTAAGATAGAAACATGATTTAAACGTCACTTTAAGCAGAAAACGGCAGAGAAATTTTTAATCTAATATATATATGTATATTTGAAAATTTGAAGATTTTTGTGTCCTGGACCCACTTAAATTTAAAACACGTGCCAGTATTCAGGCGTTTCAATGAAAAATATCCAGAAAAATATTACTAATTATGACTCCCCATTCAATAAGCATGGTGGTAAAGTAAATCTTAAAAAAAGCTATGTGTTATTTCGTTTTTATACCGTAGCTAAATCTTTAGTTATGACATTTGGCCAAGTTAAATAAAGTGGAAATATTTTCTAAGATTTACACGTACTGAAAATGAAAAATAAATACCGTTTTCTTAGAGTTCGTTCCTTCTGTTTTCAAACAAAACTTCAAGCCTCGTGCACGACTGACAGCGATTAGACATATCGGTCATTTTGATGTAATCGTTATAGATTTAGATTTTATGAATAGAAATATAAGTTTACATTTAAAAGTAATTAGAAAATACATCATGCTTCACCCGTGTCAAAGGTGCTAAATATAATAATCGTTAATCGAACTTTAATAAAATCGCTTATAATTTGAAACATTAGTAGATTTTTTACGTTTAATGAATTGGTTAGATTGTCGAAGAACCACATCAAAAAGTTCTTTTGATACTTTCGTATAAACGGGCTTTTATTCACGAAACTTTTTACTATGTTTTGCAATTTTTGTTATTCTGAATATTTCAGTGTTTAAGACCGTAATTACATTGCACATCCCTTAAATTTGTGTTTAAAGAATGGCAGTTTTTCAAAAACATCGAACAAAAATCTGAATATCGGTTGGAAATCACTTGTCACCTTAAGAGTTGATCGCAGACTTTAGAAGGCTACAAAAAACGTGAAATATCGTAATATTAATAATATATAGCAGAATGCTTCTAATATTTTGTCCACATTGAGTATAATGTTTTTTCACAACAGAAAGATCATAAACGGTCCTAAATTTAAACGGTTAATTTATACCATTTCATGAATTTACCTGCTACATAATTAGTATTAAGACACTAATAATTACTTTTTAAATGGTTAATCACATTTCAAAAATCGTCTAAATAATACGTTTGAGATAATTCAGTAGATTATCGAAAAAAATATTTTTATTCATATATTTTAAACTTTAAAGAAATACTTTATCAGTAAGCAATTAAATTAAGAATTGTAAATTGTAAAACATTTGTTATAAACTAGTTAAATATTTTTTAAAGTTACATATTTTACTTTCTTCAAACTTCTTTTTAATGTGATTTTTGAATAAAAATCGCAATGTGTAAAAGAAAAGAAACAACTGTTTTAAAGAATATAGGATTACTTTGCAATAGGAATTGGATTTTATCATAATTAATCTCCATCCTTTAGCATAATCTCCACAAATAAACAAATTTTATGCAGGGAATGTAACTTTCAATGAATAATAAATTTTTTAAACACTATAGCTAGGAGGTATTTTAACGTTTTGTATTTTTGTAATCCACTAATAATGGAGACTTTAATGTCTTTAAATTATTCTAGAAAAAAATGTATTTTCTAAAAGAATATAACTAAAACTACAAAATTCGTATGAAAATAAACATTAAAATAATTACAAGATGCACAAAATGTTTTTCCGAGAACCCGTGTAAAGATTATCCTTTAGAGGGGTTCTTGGAAAATCATTTTATGCATGTCGTAATTATTTTAATGTTTATTTTCATACGAATTTTGTAGTTTGAATAATATTCTTTTAGAAAATATACATTTTTCCAGAATAATTAAAGACTTTACAGTCTCGAATATCAGTGGATTACAGAAATACAAAATGTTAAAATACTTCTTAGCTATAATGCTTTGAAAATTTATTTTTCCTTGAAAGTTACATTCGCTGCATAAATTCGGTTTGTTTGGTGAGATTTTTATAAAGGATGATGGTTAATTATGATAAAATTCAATTCTTATTGCGAAGTAATTCTGTATACTTTAAAACAGTCGATTTTTTTTATTTTACATAGTGGATTTTTATTCAAAAATCACATTTCTTGGTTATTGTTCGGATCATGTGCGCATGCCAAATGAGGAAATGTGACCCAAAGTTGTTGTTCTCTAACTGATATTGCGTCAAGTTGGTTTTTAGCGGGTCTTATACCCAATCATTCTGTTTATGTTATAGCGGGAATATTCCCGACATAATGTTTTACGAACGTCAGTTGATCTAATAGCGGGTTATTATCCCAATGTATTCATTCTGCGTTTTGTGCCTGTTACAAATGTGTTCTGTGTGATATAAAATATATGAAAAAAGAAACAATGATTCGTCTTCAAATGTAAGGTTACACACAGTATTCACAACAGTTATATTATATTTTTCTAAACAAATATCTGGGTTTTTTTTACTGTGCAAAGTATATGTCTCTGTAATTCACTAATTCATTGAAAATTATCCGGCTTCTTAATAGTTGCATTGAAAGTTATATTCTTTCCATGGGTAACTTTCTCTTATTCCTATCATTATCGGAGAAAAAAAAATATTTTTTGTTATTCATCAACGTGTTGCTGTGACCTTTTTTAAAAAGAATATGTAATTTGAAAATGATTCTTAATTTTATTTATTAAAATAAAATGAACTTATTATAAATATTATTAACTGAAATTTGAATCAATCAAAACAAACCATTTTGGAATCAATCAATCAAGTATATTTAAGAATCCTTATAAAATTATAAATATCAATGCGTGTCCGAAAGTTTGAATGAAGTCACCGTCTAAACGGATAAATTAATGCTTTTGTATTTTTGGATATAGATGGATTGCAACCCGGAAATGAACATAGGCTATATTTATTTTATTCAAATATTTTGCTTAATAACCTAAAATTTCATTATTTTTGATACACAAAGAATTGACAATTTTCCTGTAACATTTAATCATATTTCTTTAACGTTGCCAACAAAATAAAAACCCGCAATAATACTTTCTCCTCGACAATTAATTTTCTGAACAATTTTCTCGGGAAAATTTAAATACAAAGTATTCAAAAGAAAATAAATATCACGTCATATTTGATACAAAAAAAGGAATATTTTTTATTATACTTGAAACATGAACATCTGTTACGTTAGTAAGAGGTTTTATGTCAAAAAGGGCGTAATAATTAGAAGAAATAATATTGGAAAATCTTTATATTATTTAGAAAATATTTCGCTTGGAAAAATATGACGTCATATTTGAAAAAAAAAAAGCATTTTCAAGTATACATAAAAAATTCAAGGAGCATGAATATTAGTAATTAATGTAAATGGATAAATAATGAAGTCATATTTAAAATGAACAACATAAATACTTTTTACTAATGCTGATTTAAAAGTTACACACAAATGAGAGTTTCCATTCAAAATTCACTTTATGATTATCAGGAGAAGACATTTTTTTGTGGAAAAAAGGGGAAATAAAACGGATTAATATTTTTTTGAGGCTATTTTCTCTTTAAAATTGAAAAAGAAGGTAAGTTTTCCAAAAACTAAAAACATATTTTCACACATTAAAGCTTCATGAATGAATTTATTCCACAGAGACAGGGATGACAGGGATGACCGCCCCGGGAACCCAGCTTTCGCTTTAGAGTATAAGTGCAATCCTGCAAATAAAAAGAAAAAATCGTCTGTCAAATCATTTCCAACCAAAGATGTAAACATAATTCCCGTGCATAGAAGTGGATAGTTATTGTCCCTATTCATACGAAATGAATTAAAAAAATTATATACTACTATTTTAATTAATAATTTTTAAATGTTAGCAGATTAAACATTTTACAAAGGCGTTTTTAGTAAGATGTTTTATCGGATAAAAATTTTTCATGTAAAGCATCCCTTTAATCAGAAAATATTAATATATGCATTTTATTTTCGTCAAAGTGGTGCCATTTTCATTTCACTATCTTCGAAAATTTAAAATAACCATATACTTTTTAGAAATAAGACGCATAATTTCAAAATGCAATTTTAGCTTATATTTTAAATATAATTTCTTGCTTGAAACTTAGTATTTTATAAAATTAATGTTTCAATGTTTATCTAAATGTAAAATAATATCAGATTTCATTAAGCGATTTCATGTTTTAAATAAATTAAAATACATATATTTACATGGTTCATGAAGTGAAATATTATTTTTTTCATCTCGACAAGTATTATTCCGTTGGAAATACTAATCTGGTGAAAGCGTCGTCATATATTAAATCATTAACCTGTTTAATTCCAGAAAATATCAATTTTTTTTTAGCAATTATACAAAACGGCGTGATTTCCACAGACTTTATCATTCGCAAATACATTAGACTAACTTTCTTTTACCGTACACTATCCTAAAATGCTGCTTTTAACAAAATTTAATAAATAGTATATGAAAATCGATGTAAAAAAATTAGAAAACAATTTTAATTGGAGATTAGGCTTTACATGTGACAAAGTTTCGTGTAAAGAAGTGCCGATACCACTAATTAAGCATTAAATTCGCCTTTCGCCTCATAACCATCTTTAATTTTTAAAGGCAACAGCACAAGAGAAATGACAATAAAAAATATCGGTAGTATTTTATATTATTTTCTGAAATTTTCTTTCGATTTTAAAATATCTAAATCTACAGTTAAAAATGTCTCTGAAAGATAATCTTTGTACCCCCATTGGAGCATAGTCCTGCAAATTTTGAAGCTTCCATAATAATAAATTACAACAATACAATCAATGTGAAAATGGTTATTCATGATTCAGGTGTTTTTTCCATAAATAGATTTTTTTTTTTTGTGCGAGTTTTTATAGCTTCATAAACATTTTGCTATTATTGATAGATATACATCTGTTAAAAGTATGGCACTGTGCAATAAAACCGTATTAAATATTTGAAAGTTAAAGTTTTTTCCCACTTTTATTATTTATTTGAATGGTTTAATATTTTTTTAATACAATTTATCTTTTTTTTTTTTTTCCAAGATTTGATTTTTTGTATTAGAAACATAATGTTGTATGTTGATTTTTTGATTATTCTAATCAAATCAAATTCATGTCTGAACTGACCTCTTAATAACCATTTCCCTTTAAAAATATTTACTAACATACCTCTTTAAATAAAATTCTTTGTCACGAAAACATAAATTAAATCAATATTCATGAACGGAATAAATACCTATAAAATCCAAGACTGTTTTTTCAGTCATCTGGCCAGAGCTTTCTACTGAACCGATTTTGAAAATTATTATTATTATTTTTAAATGAAAGCAGTTTATTTATATATGTTCACGCACTTGATATTTAAAAAAAAATTCTTTTTCTATATTTTAATTTTAATTTTAGAAGTCGTTTAGGAAATTTATTCACAGTGTTGGCAAATGTGTTACTTCCATCGTTACAGAATAAAAGGAAACATTCTGAATAACTATATCATTACGAATGCCATTTTCACATTGCAATTAAAAATGATTGTTTTTTTTTTCTAATAGAAAAAGACTTCACGTTGTGAAAAAAAACTCTTTTTACTCATAAAGCTATTACATTTCGATATTTTTTACATTACGATAATACTGAGATTGAGACTTTAACCTCAAAGGGGGCGTCAATGCGATATAATGACCTCACAGTAAAAAAGAAATGAATATTTTCTTTGATCAAACTAAATATTTTACTACGAAGGCGTCGAAAATAATACATTTCTGGATTTAACTGGGACGAAGAATAGAACATCAAGTCAAGGATACGAATGACCACATGCAAAATTATAACAGGCAAAAGTGTCGTAATTTTTCAAACTATATATTTATTAATAAACTATTGCATTTTAAAATGTTTTTAAAATGGTAAATATGGATATAAAATGCACGCATGTAAATTTTGCGACGGTGAAAATGACGTTATTTTTAGATTTCTTTTAATGAAAAAAATATGATTGCGTCAGAGTGGCGCAATTTTCGTCTATTTTTAATTTTGTAATACCAAAGATCAAAGCCTTACTTGATAACTTCATAATTTATTATCTGAATATCAGGTTACTGATTACATATAGTTATGAAAATCCATTTTTCAATAATTTGACTATTTAACATTAAACTTTAGTTATAAATAACATTTGTTTTATGCGTTAGGCCAACTAACTCATAATATTGATTATTTATTGTAAATATTTTTGTAGGTTTTTTTATAACTTCAATCTAACAGATCTTTTAAATATCTTTATTCTTCAAATTCGACGGGTTCCGACTCGTGAAATATAGTAAATTATAAAATAGATGATAAAATGATAAAATAGAATAACAGAGATGTAAATGTATTCCTCATTTAATCTTAGAAACGGAGTATGAAATTTCAAGCTCACGAAAGAAATCTAAATGATCCTATATAGATAGACAAAAATATGCAAATTGGGACTATTAGAATTTTTTATACTATAAAATGTGATAAATGGTTAATTGCATATGCTTTTAATTATCAATTTTTTTTGTTTAATTGATGCATTTATTCTTTTTTAAGTGTTACGTGATCGAAGTCACGGGTAATAGCTGGTGATGAATAATTACGAAAATGAATCAGATTGAGGTAAAGAATCGGACATTTCTAAAATTACTGATAAGGCGGCTGTAGTAAAAAATAATAAGCTTTATTAAGATTTGCCGAGGAACCAACAAAAGCCTTTTTAACACTTTACATCAAGATTAGAAAGTGTTTATGAATTCGTTTTCACCATCTGTCTCCTGTCTGCTATGTTCTAACACGTGTAAATGTAATCGGATCGCCATAAAATTGACATATGATATTGATATTTACTATGACATGCTCAAATGTGTATTAGTAATAGTTCCGTCATAGGAACATTGGAAAAGAATTCCGTTACATTACGGTATTTTGGGGAGATTTGTTTGCACTGATTTTTAATGATGTTTCAATTTCGTACACGTTGAAATTTATATACATATTTGAAATGCACTCACTACAAGATGCTTACCGAAAAATATGATGTGCATAGAAGTCATCGTTCCTTTACAGGCACATTCAAAATAATTCCATTACATTACGGTCTAAAGAGAAAAAAAATATTTCCGGTGTATCTCCATTGCATCTCCGTTTATTAATAGAATTTGCAGAAAAGAACTTTCATTCCTGCTACTTGTTTCCTAACTGAAATTAATTTAAACATGTTATGTTTTATATTATAAATCTTCAGTTTATGTGCAGGTCTGCATGAAAAAATCAGTTCTTTTTTTGACTTTTGATGAGAATTGCTGAAACTGTGTTTTGAAATGTATTATGCGTTTTACAAATTGTTTATTTGCACATCATTTTTTCCCATTACTAAACTGTGAAATTTTCTTATTGTATTGGGAATCTGCTGGAAAGTATTTTATAATCTATGCCTGGTGCATTAATTTACGTTCTTATTTTATTTGCTTACAGTAACTGTTATTATTATCTTTGAAGTAATACATTTTTCCTACAAAATGATACTAAGTTGAAATGGGCAAAATCCCCAATGCGGTAGTTGAAAAAAAAATTGCATATTTTTCTTGATTTTTATGTGCACTAAATGAATCTCAGAATTAAAAGCCCTAAGACGTGCTCCACTATCAAAGAAAGATGGGTGCGTTCTCCCAGTTTAAAAAGATAAGTGTAGTTCAGCAGTAATTTGAGGAAAATGAGTTATGTAAATCTGCAACCAATTGATTTGACTGTTTTAGATTAATTGGTTGGTGATGTTTTTTTATGATATGAAAAGTTATGTTACTCTAGATTTTTTGTTGATTAAATATTTAAAAATATTCTTTAATTGGTTTAAATCATTTATAATGAATTATATTTAAATTAATTATATTCATTTTTTTTAGATTCGTAAATGAAATATAAAAAATGATTTAGAAATAGGAATATTAAAAATTTATATAAATGCCTAATTAAAAAAAAAATATTTTTTTCCGCAGTTCCTAAGCAACCATTCTTAATACATAACATGACTGAATTACATGTATTTATATTTACATTTATATCTCAAAGAAAAAGTCTCTAACATATTTTCGGATAAATATTTCCTTTAGATATTCTGGTGAACAATAAGGTCTCTGTAGAATTATATATTGTTTCATTAACATTTACCAAAGAATCAAGGGAAAAAATATTCATACGCTTAAGGAAACTACTATTTTATAGACAAATATTTACATTGATCAGTGATGATTACTTAGACAGACAAAAGAGTACTGAAAATCGGAATAATAAAAGTTTCATTACAAAAGAATATTATTGTATAAATATTTAATGTAATTATAAGTCTAACACTCATATTTCATACATCCCACATGAAAGAATTGCGCAATTCAAATTTATATTTCCATAGCGTAATATATTCTAATATAAATCCTAGAAGTTCTTCTCGAAGCATCACAAATTTGCATTAATATAAAACTTTCAGATATACCTTCGAAAATATCTTCTTAAAAATAATAATTACAGAATTAAAAGAATAGTTAAGTCCCAGTGATGAAAGGGTAAAAAATAAATATCAATATACATGAAACTTATCAGTGTTTATTGATAAGCATAGAGAAGCTGTTATTTGTTAAACAAATATTTACCGTGTTCGTTCAAAACGAATTAGAAACCCACACTGGGGGAAACCAGATTATAATAATTAAAGTTCTTAACAAAGGAATATTAACGAATAAACATTTCATAGAATTACATGTATAAAAATTCAGTTTTATAAACCTCGCCGGGAAGGAACGTGCAATGCGATATTGGTGTGTATAATAACGGGTGTACAGAATTAAAACACACTATCAGACATCCATGTATATCGCGCAACAAGGGATAAAGCTTCAAATTTTGTACACGTATAATTAAAGATATGGGGAAACGGACGAAAAATGAGACAAAAATAATAATAATAAAGAAACGATCACATGCAATGCAAAATTTTATCTATATTTATATTTGTTACCCTCACAGAAAAATAAGTAAATAATCTTAAACTGCGATTGTAGCGGGTGATTCGTACTATAAGCACAAGAAAACTGCATAAACCCATGTTTTGCATCCATGTTCCGTATAAAAATAATGATTGAATCTTAAGAATGCCATTCTTATCAGTGATGACTGTTACGCTGCCAGAAATCGCTTTGCTTGTCATGCATTTTATGAAAACAAAGGAAATGCAGCAGTTGCATTTTGCGATTTTCGTCCACCTAAGAATTTGCCAAGACGACAGTTTATTTTACAATACCTTAGAAGAATGATCACTCGATTCAAGAATATTGGAGTTCAGCAGGGTCAAGGACGCAAACTGGTTCGTTCAGGTGTCATTGAATATTTTACCAACATTATTTTGAGCACACAATAAATAATGTTGTAGGATGTTGTAGTGCACTTTCAGTGACTTTCAGTGTGACGAAACTTGGTTATTCCTTTTAGTACAGTGTGAAGCGTACAAAAATATGGGGCATAACTTTTCGCACAAAATAGGTTACAGTCAACAGTTGTGTACATCAACATGGAGAAGCTAATGTCCTTTGCTTTTGCATTGATAGAGTTAAAATGGATACATCGTGGCTGTGGTAGATTCTGATGAGAGATGAGGCACATTTCTATCTCTGTGTTTAGTAAACATCCATAGCAGTTTCTTTGCTGTTCCAGATTGCTTTTGTTGTATTTCAGGAACTTTTCTTTTTCTAAAAAGCTACTCGCAATTGCCCTGTGATATGAACCGTGAATTGTAACACGATGCTTAAGATATTTATTGTAACCTATTTGGAACTGCGATAATGTTATTACTCAGTTACCTTGATGAAAGATGCATCCATATGTTGGACCCTGCGAACAGCAGTTTCTTTGGCAACGTTTCACAAATTAACAAATACTAAGTCGTGCGTTTCCAAAAATCTGTTCAACTCGTTTTCCCGATCGTAATTCGTGTGATTTTTCAATGTGACGAGAGTTAAAAAATATTATTATTTTTCGTAATCCTGGCAGATATGAAGGAAGGTATTTCTCTCCTTCTGAAAACATCCGAGTCCGCCAGTTACGATCAGCAGTTAAACGAGCTTTATACAGACTGCAGGTTTTGCATCTTCAAAAAGGGGAACACATTAAGCAGCATTCCGTCTTTCGATAAGTTCCCTGTCATGAAACTACGTTCAAATAAAATGCGTTTAAAATATTCTTTCACCATATGTGCAGTTGTAAAGTGTCATCTATCGGTGTTAACCGGAACAAAAACTTTTTGCTGATGAAAACTGTTTTTCAAATGTCTTGAATAGTATTCTAAAGAAATTTGAATCTCATAGAGTGAGCAGTTCCGTGTAGAGAGAGGTCGTAACAGGTGTGTTTAAATCCTGGTCACACTTTATATTTTATTTTAATCTACATCCTGTGAGGTTTTAGACCAGAATATAAAAAAGTTTGGTGGGGTATACATTTATGAAATTATGTTTTAAAATATACTTAAGAAAGCCCGAATGATGGAAATGAAAATATTTTAAAAATTGTGGAAATTTACTTGTCTCTATAAATAAAGTCTCACATTTAAAATTTATAATTTTTCGATAAGATATGATGATATTTCGTATGATATTTCGTAATGTGCAATAATTGTATAGTTTCAAGAGAATAACAACATTTAGTTCATGTGATCTAAATATCCCATATAAATACATTTTTACTGATTATTTCATTTTTTACAACAGAAGACTCTAGTATGAGCATACAAAGCATTAAATGTCGTACATGTTTTTTAACCTAAGAAATTAACATAGACAGGATAATAATATATTTAACATATCGGTTTGTTCGCTCTTTATTTCTATTGGTAAAATTAATTGAATACAGGTAAATAATATTTGTTGAAGCACTTATTTAAATAAATAATAATGATAATATATGTATATATATATATATATATATATATATAACCATTATATAATTACAATTCATCTTCTTTTTCTTTTTGTTAAAAATAAAATTAATAAATTGAGCATCAATACATTACATTGACATTATACAAAATAAGTTTGGAACTAATGACTGGTAACTAATTATCATGGAGAGTATTACGAAATCATTAGTAAATCGCGGGCGATTAAAGCATAAACACATGGAAATTTACCAAATTCATGCACTAGCCATTTAAAGACAAAAGAAACAAAAACCCATCTAAAAAATGTTGAACTAATAAAAGACATATATTAATCAAATAAAAGATCAATTGGATGTATGTAGAAGGAAGCTTATACTGTATTTCACTTCATCAGGGCTACTAGAACTACAAATAAGATGAATAAGATGAATAAGAAAAATATAGTCGATTTCTGTAATAGAATCAAGCTATAACCTGAAAATTGAAATCTATTATGTACCCAATCGACTATAAACCAAAAAGTGTAAATTAAATACGCCATATAAAATGAAAGAATGAAATCATTAATCAATGTAAGACTCATACTGATCAACATAATGCACAAACTTAACAAATTTGGAACATGTGAATTAAAAACTTAAATAGCAAGAGTATTTTTATCACCATATTTAAATCGCAAACATATATCCCTTATCACATATAATGACAGTATATGACACAATATCGACAGTTGAAAGCATAAGAAATTCTGAAGAAATTCAAAACTTTAATCTTCTCAGCTGAAAAAAAAATTGAAAGAATATCCAACATTTTGGATCGATTCGAGCAAATCCCTTTTCCACGTGTACGTAAACGAAATAGAATTCATGAATGCAAAACATATTTAAAGAGATTTATGACGAAGAAGAAAATGTGCTTGAGAAAATGACATTGCAAACAAAACGCATCCAAATTCCTTTATTTGTTTTTTTTTTTTTAAGCATAATGTTTTGTGAAATCCTTGCATATAAGTTTGAAATGCGATATCATCCATCATTACCCGCATTCAAAAAAGCAATTCAGGAGATATTTTATGATTTTAGAAAAGGTTAGGAAAGTAAATTTATTATTCTAAATAAATGAACAGTTTATTTTGTAAAAATATAAATCGTACGAATTTTTTTGTAATGTATCAAAACATATTCTTTTTAATTTTCAATGCAATATCAACAACTGAATTTAGAGAATTATGTAAGATTTTCGAAAAGCGTCATTCATTCAAATGTCATTATAAATTTCATTGCAAATTGATTTTCTTATTTATTGATTAATTTGATGTTAAATAAAAGATGGCATAATGAAATGGAAGAATTATTTATGAGAAAAGTGAAAATTTTCATGTAATTTAGAAATGTGAAAAAGATATATGCTTGGAATTTTTGTTCATACCACTAATTTTTCTGTAAAGTCATGCATCCTCACAAAAAAGTCACACGAAGTTTCGAATATTATCTATTTCATTTTTACTAATTATTTTGAATCCTATATGACATTTTGTATATATTTCTTAATAATTTATTGCTATATAAGTTAAGTATGTTAGTGATAAAATAAATAATAATAGGTCACCTTTGTATTGATATCAAGTTTGTCTGTAAGTGACTTGTACGCTAATAAATGATAGCCAAAATTTCCGGGGAATTAATTTAATCTGAAATCTAGTAATTGAAGTCGTTTTTTATTGTTTTTGTTAAATAGTTTATAATTATTAGTATTAAAATAGTAATCATGTGCAATTAAGTGCAGTTGGAAGGTCAAAACCTAAAATATTTCGAATTTTCGATTTTTAAATATTTTCAATCTACCATTGGTCCTCTTTCTATGGATATATTACTTTTGTTTCTACGGCAACAAGAAGTTTTTTAGTAATTCTGTTTGTTTATCCTCTTTACTACTAGTGCGTTTATTTACTTTAAACTTGATTTTCTCAAAATGTTGTTTTTTTTTTTTTTTTTTTTTTTTTTTTTTTTCTTCGGTGAACCTTTTTGAAAAAAACTAGTATACATTATGCTTTGAAATTTTGCTTGAACATTCTGTACATATCCCTGTTTAATCTGAGGTGAATTGTTTAAACACACAAAAAGAACTTTTTTTTATTATTATCATCATCTTTGAAAAAATTGCATGTTTTTTTTGTAATTTGAATGTGGTTTCTATTTCAGATTTAAAAAAATATATATATCTAACCTTTATTTCTGTACCTTGGAACAAAAAGGGCCAATGTCCATTTTTCTCAAATGGCAGGAAACCCAATTTCAGTTTGACATATTACATTAACAGTAATGACTTTGGCCTCGACAAAATATTTTGTTTTCAAAGATCTAATATTGGGAGGACTTTGGCTCTTTTAACAATTAATTTATATCGTATCCTGAATTCATTCGTGCATTTAACTCAAATTTCTCAATTTTGGACATTGGCCCATTTTGTTCCAAGGTACAGATTTAATTATAAATTTAACTTCAAATTATTAAGAATGGTTTATTTTTGCATAAAAATTTTTTAAGTCCATATCTTAAGTAGTTTATGAGAAAAGGTACATTAATTTAACGTGGCAGGTATAGGCATTCCGACTGCCCTTAAGTTTCACAAAGACCACCATGAAATGAAGTAAATAAACGAAAAGATGACGTAAATAAATTAGTAAGATTTTGTGTAATGTAATGTCCGTTTGGAATTCGCAAAATTTAATGCATGATTTAAAACAAATAAGATGTAGGATTCAGAAAGAAGGTTAAAAGTTTTTTACGTTGGTTTTTTTATTACTTACCGTGAAGCGGAGTTAAATTAGAATTATTAGAATTCCCTTTAAAAAAGATGTTGTATGAAGCTGATTCTAAGTTTTCTACAAGACTCTGGGTATTTTTCTTGTCATTTGTAATTTTTACTAAATTTAATAATTTTTAATAATAATAATAATGCACAAATATTTTGTGCATATAATTTAATAATGCACAAATTTTGATAATTCTAACATTTTAAGTATTTTTAAAGAAAACTTAAACGTTAAAGTAGAATTATTACATTTTTTTTTTTTTTTAAAGACATGTTTCTCAAATAAATAACAGAAGATTTAAAACAATTGTTATCTAGGATTCGGAAAGAAAGTTAAAAGTTTTTAACTTGAATTTTTATTTCTTACAGTAAGACTGAGTTAAATTAAAATTATCAGAATTCCCTTTAAAGAAATATTGTTTATGACGCTGATTCTACGTCTAATACAAGACTCTGGGTATATATATATATTGTCATTTGTAATTTCTACTAAATTCGGTCAATTTTTGAAAATTCTAATTGGCATACTTTTCGAGAATTCCGATATTTAACAATTTTTTTAAAAAGGAAAGTTAAATATATAAGAACAAACTAATGCTGTGTAAATAAAAACAAGTGTAAAAAGTAAAGTTGTCAAATGATGTATTAACATATTGAGTAAGATTTTCGAATAATTCGGGAATTTTCTATGTCATTTGTAATTTCTACTAAATTCGCTCAATTTTTGAAACTTTTAACATTTAAAATAAGTTTTTAGGATTAAATTTTTTAAAAAAGACATGTTACGTGACGAAGCTTCGGAATTTTATTACTTAAACATTTTTCTTGTCATATGTAATTTTCAATGAATTGACATGATTTTTCAATAACATTTATTCATATTTTTTAAGAAAATTTAAGCGTTAAAGCATAATTATTATATGTTTATTAAAAAAGACATCTTACTTTACGACGATTCTAAATTTTCTACAAAACTTCAGGTATTTTTCATGTCATTTTTTATTTTTATTTAATTGGCATACTTTTCGAGAATTCCGACATTCAATATAATTTTTTTAAAGGATAGTTAAATACATAAAAAAATAATGCTGTGTAAAAAAAAAAATCTAAAAAGTAAAAAGTAAAGTTGTCAAATGATGTATTACCATATTGAGTCAGATTTTCGAATAAATCGGAAATTTTCTATGTATTTAGAGTTGCATAAATTGCAATTTTTCGTTTTCAGCAGTTAAAGTTTTCTATTGTTATAAAAGCATATTTTCGTCAAAATTTACCATGGAATTAAAATTAAGTAAATGATTATTAAGAAAAATTAAACCTAGAAGAAAATAATGCTGTGTAAATAAAAAGATTTGTTCCAAACGCAAACGTGTTTAGGTCAAAAACTATTAAACATAACTTTAGTAGAGTTTTTTTTATTAAAATGATGTGGATATAAAGTTTTCAAATTGTAATATCTAGAAAATAATTATATTCTTTGTATTTTTAAATTTTTTATAAATGCTAGAAAAAAAATCATTTCTTTAAGTCTTAAATATTACATAGAAATACATCGAATCAGTAAATGAGTTCTTCTTTATTGTAATCAGAAATTACATCAAAAATGATTATTAACTACAAATGCATAACATTAACTATACGTTTATTAACATACATTTCTAAAACATCAATTTTAAACGTGGTAGCTGCTTGGTGATTTTTTTAAATATAAAATACCGTCGTTTTATATTCTACTAAGCCAAATGATGTAAATAAAAATATATTTATTGGCATATATAACATTGCACGATATTTACTACACAAAATGAGATAAAAATTGCTTATTGAATGAAGAGGTTTCTGACAAAGAATACAAATTTGATATATATATATACATATATTTATGTATATATATATATATATATATATATATATATACAATTTTTTTATACATTTTTTTTAAAGGAAAGTTAAATATATAAGAACAAACTAATGCTGTGTAAATAAAACAAGTGTAAAAAGTAAAGTTGTCAAATGATGTATTACCATATTGAGTCAGATTTTCGAATAATTCGGGAATTTTCTATGTCATTTGTAATTTCTACTAAATTCGCTCAATTTTTGAAAATTCTAATTGGCATGCTTTTCGAGAATTCCGACATTTAACAAATTTTTTTCAAAGGAAAGTTACATATGTAAGAACAAACTAATGCTGTGTAAATAAAAACAAGTGTAAAAAGTAAAGTTGTCAAATGATGTATTAACATATTGAGTCAGATTTTCGAATAATTCGGGAATTTTTTATGTCATTTGTAATTTCTACTAAATTCGCTCAATTTTTGAAAATTTTAACATTTAAAATAAGTTTTTAGATTACAATTTTTTTAAAAAAGAGATGTTACGTGACGAAGCTTCGGAATTTTATTCCTTAAACATTTTTCTTGTCATATGTAATTTTTAATGAATTGAAATGATTTTTCAATAACATTTATTTATATTTTTTAAGAAAATTTAAGCGTTAAAGTATAATTATTATATGTTTATTAAAAAAGACATCATACTTTACGACGATTCTAAATTTACTACAAAACTTCAGGTATTTTTCATGTCATTTTTTGTTTTTATTTAATTGGCATACTTTTCGAGAATTCCGACATTCAATATAATTTTTTTAAAGGAAAGTTAAATATATAAGAAAATAATGCTGTGTAAGAAAAAAAAAGTAAAAAGTAAAAAGTAAAAAGTAAAGTTGTCAAATGATGTATTACCATATTGAGTCAGATTTTCGAATAAATCGGGAATTTTCTATGTATCTAGAGTTGCATCAACTGCAATTTTTTGTTTCCAGCAGTTAAAGTTTTCCATTGTTATAAAAGCATATTTTCGTCCCAATTTACCATAGAATTAAAATTAAGTAAATGATTATTAAGAAAAATTAAACATAGAAGGAAATAATGCTATGTAAATAAAAAGATTTGTTCCAAACGCAAACGTGTTTAGGTCAAAAGACTATTAAACATAACTTAAGTAGAGTTTTTTTTTTTTTTTAATTAAAATGGTGTGGATATAAAGTTTTCAAATTATAATATCTAGAAAATAATTATATTCTTTGTATTTTTAAAATTTTTATAAATGCTAGAAAAAAATCATTTCTTTAAGTCTCAACTATTGCATAGAAATACATCGAATCAGTAAATCAGTTCTTCTTTATTGTAATCAGAAATTACATCAAAAATGATTATTAACTACAAATGCATAACATTAACTATACGTTTACTAACATACATTTCTAAAACATAAAATTTAAACGTGGTAGCTGCATGGTGATTTTTTTTATATAGAAAATCGTCGTTTTATAGTCTACTAAACCAAATGATGTAAATAAAGATATATTTATTGGCATATATAACATTGCACGATATTTACTACACAAAATGAGATAAAATTTGCTTATTGAATGAAGAGGTTTCTGACAAAGAAGACAAATTTGATATATATATATATATACGTATATGTGTTAGTTTCATTGAGTTACAATAAAAGAATCCAATAGAAAGCCATACATTTCTTCAAAATAACATATTTTCATACAATCACACGCAAAAAAAGCAAAATAACAAAAGTTTCAATACAGCGAAATGGACTTAACTACACTTATGTATTCTCTAGATGTTAGATAACTATCTGTAATTAATATAATATGGGATTTAATGAACATTATAACTTCAATCTGCGTAAATAATTAATAGTTGATAAATAAATATAATGTCATACTACCAAATCTGTACTTTTTTATTGTAACTGTAACAATAAGAGTTTCATTAAAATAGCTTCTGTTGAAATTAATTTGCAAAATTTCTCAATTAGCTGAAAAATACCAGATAACATAAAAATAGTAGTTTTTATTAAAAAAATGTTTTATAAAATACTGAACGCATACAATAACTTTTACAACGTACATTAAAATATTTAATTGCTAATTTCCAAATTAATAATGTTCAGTGAATATGCATACATTTTATTCAACATAATATATTTTAATTAGTAACCTTCATTTGCAGAGAACTGAAATAGGAAACATTTGGTTCACTCACATCACTTAATTATATCGTCAACAAACGCTCTTTGTTTTTTTTTTTATGTTTGATATTTGTTTGCAATTAATCTAAATATAGAATTCAAAGTATGAGAGCAACTATAATTTAAATTAGCGCACGAGAGCGTATGAAGAAAAAGTTCAGAAATATAATTTTATGAAAATTGGAATAAATATTTTTTTATCATAATACAAACACTCTTTGTTTCCTTTATGTTTGATATCTGTTTGCAATTAATCTAAATATAGAATTCAAAGTATGAGAGCGACTGTAATTCAAATTAGAGCACGAGACTGTATAAAGAGAAAGTTAAGAAATATAATTTTATGGAAATAGGATTAATGATCATTTACCCGACTGAAAAGAAGGGTTATGAGTTTCACTCGTATCTGTGTATGTGTATTTCTTTATACCCTCGAAACATTCCAACTGCTGGATAGATTTTAATGAATGAGGTCTCTATTGATTTGTCATAACGGCCCAATGGTTATAGGCTAGTTTTTTTTTTTTTAAATTCAAAATGACGGTAGAGACGTAAAATATTATGCACCCTATTGAGTGGCATATCATTGGATATGTCTTTCAAAATGAAGACGATGTTTCATTGACTATTTTACAGTCAGAAGCTCCGTTAAAATGTTATACAACCTGGAAGTTGTGTATGTATTGTGGATCTCTAGCTTTTCTGGGTTGGGTTGGGTTGATTTTTGACGGCCAATTATCTACACGAGGGATATAGGCCCGGGGGGAATGCCCTCCGTGGGGGTCTTTCTAAGGGAACCTAATCCGTATTAACGCATGGAAGATCCACGGCTCGAAGAAAACCACGAAAACTCCGAACGATTAGGCCGACGGGCGCGATTGGGATCGAACACAGCACTTCCCGTCTACCAGCTTCGAGAGCAGAACCTCTCGGCCGCTGGTGGGGCCTAGCTTTTCTGGAACTCTAACCATCATAGACATCTATAGACCTCATCAAAACAGTGTTTATAGATAGGAACTAACAATTAAAGACAACTTAAAAGTCATCAATACAAGTAAAAAATAAAATAGATAAGTAATACAAACAAGTAATATAAAAAATATTTTAAGTCAATTCCTACTTAGGTCAATAAGAGACTTTTTTTTTTCTTCCACTCTTCTTTTCTCCTCAGTGGCGCTTAAAATGCCTTGGTAAAGAAGAGGGCTCTCTTGGTCTTAAATTTCCTTGATCAAGAAGAGGGCTCTCTCGATTACTGAAAATTAATTAATTTAATTTAATTAATCAATTAATATTTGGAAAAACCTGGATTAACATCAAGTGTCATCCGCTACAAGTTTAAAAAAAATTGAGCTTGATCGGGTGAAAAATAAGTATTTTATTAACGATTGAAAATTTGAACAAGATATATACAGCGAACGTGTGAGCTAATAGTAGGAATTGAAAAAAAAAATAGTTTCACATTGATGAGAAATAATTAATTGGTTCGCTTTCTACGCAGTCGGGTTTTTTTATTTTTAAAATTTAAATGTTTGTAGTCATAACAGTTTCATTTCTATTTAATAGACTAGATTTAGGGAAAAGAAAAAAAATAATTATTTCGCAGTCTCGTATTTGATATTAACATATATATATATATATATATATATATATATATATATATTTTGTCATTTGTAATTTCTACTAAATTCGCTCAATTTTTAAAAATTCTAATTGGCATACTTTTCGAGAATTCCGAAATTGAACATTTTTTTTTAAAGGAAAGTTAAATATATAAGAACAAACTAATGCTGTGTAAATAAAAACAAGTGTAAAATGTAAAGTTGTCAAATGATGTATTACCATATTGAGTCAGATTTTCGAATAATTCGGGATTTTCCTATGTCATTTATAATTTCTACTAAATTCGCTTAATTTTTGAAAATTCTAATTGGTATACTTTTCGAGAATTCCGAAATTTAACAATTTTTTTTTAAAGGAAAGTTAAATATATAAGAACAAACTAATGCTGTGTAAATAAAAACAAGTGTAAAATGTAAAGTTGTCAAATGATGTATTAACATATTGAGTCAGATTTTCGAATAATTCGGGAATTTTCTATGTCATTTGTAATTTCTACTAAATTCGCTCAATTTTTGAAAATTTTAACATTAAAAATAACTTTTTAGGATTACATTTTCTTTTAAAAGTGAGGTGTTACGTGACGAAGCTTCGGAATATTATTGCTTAAACATTTTTCTTGTCATATGTAATTTTTAATGAATTGACATGATTTTTCAATAACATTTATTTATATTTTTTTGAAGAAAATTTTAGCGTTAAAGTATAATTATTATATGTTTATTAGAAAAGACATCTTACGTTACGACGATTCTAAATTTTCTACAAAACTTCAGGTATTTTTCTTGTCATTTTTTATTTTTATTTAATTTTGTATACTTTTCGAGAATTCCGATATTCAATATAATTTTTTTAAAGGAAAGTTAAATATATAAGAAAATAATGCTGTGTAAACAAAAAAAAATGTAAAAAGTAAAAAGTAAAGTTGTCAAATGATGTATTACCATATTGAGTCAGATTTTCGAATAAATCGAGAATTTCCTATGTATTTAGAGTTGCATCAGTTGCAATTTTTCCTTTTCAGCAGTTAAAGTTTTCTATTGTTATAAAAGCATATTTTCATCCTAATTTACCATGTAATTAAAATTAAGAAAATGATTATTAAGAAAAATTAAACATAGAAGGAAATAATGCTGTGTAAATAAAAAGATTTGTTCCAACGGCAAACGTGTTTAGGTCAATAAACTAATAAACATAACTTTAGTAGAGTTTTTTTTTTATTAAAATGATGTGGATATAAAGTTTTCAAATTGTAATATCTAAAATATAATTATATTCTTTTTATTTTAAAAAAAAATTATAAATGCAAGAAAAAAATCATTTCTTTAAGTCTCAACTATTACATAGAAATACATCGAATCAGTAAATCAGTTCTTCATCATTGTAATCAGAAATTACATCAAAAATGATTATTAACTACAAATGCATAACATTAACTATACCTTTACTAGCATACATTTCTAAAACATAAATTTTAAACGTGGTAGCTGCATGGTGATTTTTTTTTATATAGAAAATCGTCGTTTTATATTCTACTAAACCAAATGATGTAAATAAAAATATATTTATTGGCATATATAACATTGCACGATATTTACTACACAAAATGAGATAAAAATTGCTTATTGAATGAAGAGGTTTCTGACAAAGAATAAAAATTTGATATATATATATATATAAATATATCTATGTATATATATATATTTGACGTATATATACGTATATGAAACTAATACATATACGTATATATATATATATATATATATATATATATACGTATATATATTAGTTTCATTGAATTACAGCAAAATAATCCAACAATAGAAAGTCATACATTTCTTCAAAATAATATATTTTCATACAATTACACGCAAAAGAAGCAAAATAACAAAAGTTTCAATACAGCCAAATGGACTTAATAACTACACTTATGTATTCACTAGATGTTAGATAACTATCTGTAATTAATATAAATATGGGATTTAATGAACATTAAAACTTCAATCTCCGTAAATAATTAATAGTTGATAAATAAATATAATATCATACTACCAAATCTGCACTTTTTTATTGTAACTGTAACAATAAGAGTTTCATTAAAATAGCTTCTGTTGAAATTAATTTGCAAAATTTCTAATTTACCTGAAAAATACCAGATAACATAAAAATAATAGTTTTTATTTAAAAAAAAAATGTTTTATAAAATACTGAACGCATACAATATTTTTTACAACGTATATTAAAAATATTTAATTACTAATTTCCTAATTAATAATGTTCAGTGAATAAGCATACATTTTATTCAACATAATATATTTTAATTAGTAACCTTCATTTGCAGAGAACTGAAATATGAAACATTTGGTTCCCTCACATCACTTAATTATATCGTCAACAAACGCTCTTTGTTTTCCTTTATGTTTGATATTTGTTTGCAATTAATCTAAATATAGAATTCAAAGTCTGAGAGCAACTATAATTTAAATTAGCGCACGAGAGCGTATAAAGCAAAAGTTCAGAAATATAATTTTATGAAAATTGGAATAAATATTTTTTGATCATAATACAAACACTCTTTGTTTCCTTTATGTTTGATATCTGTTTGCAATTAATCTAAATATAGAATTCAAAGTATGAGAGCGACTGTAATTTAAATTAGAGCACGAGTGTGTATAAAGAGAAAGTTAAGAAATATAATTTTATGGAAATTGGATTAATGATCTTTTACCCGACTGAAAAGAAGGGTTATGAGTTTCACGCGTATATGTGTATGTGTATTTCTTTATACCCTCGAAATATTCCAACTGCTGGATGGATTTTAATGAATGAGGTCTGTATTGATTTGTCGTAAAGGCCCAATTGTTATAGGCTAGTTTTATATATATATATATATATATATATATATATATATTCAAAATGGCGGTAGAGACGAAAAATATTTTGCACCCTATTGAGTGGCATATCATTGAATAGGTCTTTCAAAATGAAGACGATATTTCATTGACTATTTTACAGTCAGAAGCTCCGTTAAAATGTTATACAACCTGGAAGTTGTGTATGTATTGTGGATCTCTAGATTTTCTCGAACTCTAACCATCATAGACATCTATAGACCTCATCAAAACAGTGTTTATAGATGGGAACTAACAATTAATGACAACTTAAAAGTCATCAATACAAGTAAAAAAAAATAGGTAAGTAATACAAACAAGTAATATAAAAAATATTTTAAGTCAGTTCCTACTTAGGTCAATAAGAGACTTTTTTTTCTTCCACTCTTCTTTCCTCCTCAGTGGCGCTTAAAATGCCTTGATAAAGAAGAGAGCTCTCTCGGTCTTAAATTTCCTTGATCAAGAAGAGGGATCTCTCGGTCTGAAATTTCCTTGCTCAAGAAGAGGGCTCTCTCGGTCTTAAATTTCCTTGATCAAGAAGAGGGCTCTCTCGGTCTTAAATTTCCTTGATCAAGAAGAGGGCTCTCTCGATTATTGAAAATTAATTAATTTAATTTAATTAATGAATTAATATTTGGAAAAAAAACTGGATTATCATCAAGTGTCATCCGCTACAAGTTTAAAAAAATATTTGAGCTTGATTGGGTGAAAAACAAGTATTTTATTAACGATTGAAAATTTGAACAAGATATATATAGCGAACGTGTGAACTAATAGTAGGAATTGAAAAAAAAATAGTTTCACATTGATGAGAAATAATTAATTGGTTCGCTTTCTACGCAGTCGGGTTTTTTGATTTTTAAGATTTAATTGTTTATACTCATAACAGTTTCATTTCTATTTAATAGACTAAATTTTGGGAAAAGAAAAAAAAAATATTTATTTCGCAGTCTCGTATTTGATATAAACATTCTGCGAAACTTCCAATTAATGTTCTAATGTCATTAGTCTCATGTTAAAAACTACGAAAGAAAAGAAAAATACGTAAAGATAGTTTGTTCTACAAATTTCGAATGCTGTCAAGTAAAATCTCTATTGGTTCTTAGATGTATTTATATAATTTTATATGTATATATGTTGATAACTTGGTTATTGGTTTAAATTTTTCGGAAGCAATTTACGATCTTAAATTCTAACATGAGAACATAATGTTGACAGTTATTGAGAAATATAATCTCCAAACAAGTACATTAAAATAATTAAACTATGTAAATTGCTTTTCATGTGTCAAATGTGATTTATGAAAGCGATTATGGAAAGTGATTATGATCTGAAACAAGGAAGGGAAAAGTAATTTCACAATTGTAAATAAACATTCTATTATAAACATTTCATCATACTCAAGAACTAAAGTCATTAAAAACATTAATAAACTTCTTTTTAAATTGCTATAAGTATGAATATTGATATAAATAATTTAATATTAAGATAAATGGCACTAAATTCCTGTTTTTTATTGCAAATAATGTATTGTATATGTTTTTCTACATTCACTTGTAAACCAAACTCTCCAACTGAGAGATGTATTTCTTAATGCTGAATTAAATGTTAATTTTGTTTGTCTTTAAAAGTTCCAACATATTTAAAATTTTACAAGTCACAAAACCATGTGTGTTTTTATTATCACGGAATAACACACGATCACATATGAACTAGAACAGACATACAATGATAAGATGTAGATGATTACCCTTAGAAATGTCGGATAACAGACAGTACATGGATATGGATAAATACAAGGTAAGCCCAATTTATCTTACCTATACTTTGTTTTTATATTGAGGAAATAAATAATTTACCACTTGAGGAAAATGGACTTCACGCAAGTACTGTTAGCAAAGTTAAAATACTACTAACAAATTGATTATGAGAGTAAAAAAAAATTCTCAATAAAAACATCGTCACAAAATGATAAAAATAAAAATCTGGTAAACCGAAATTTGTAATTTATTAAAAAAATAATAAAACAAATCTATAGCAATAGCATGGCTTCTACAAAAGACAGCACGACCATTGAAAAACTGAACGCCAACAATTATACAAATTGACGGTTCAAGGTCGAAATGTTATTGATTCGAGAATAACTTATTGAAGTTATTACGAAAGAGGACCCCAATCCATTGACCGATGCTTGGACCAAGAAAGACAGTAAAGCAAGAGCTTTAATAATTTTATCCATTGACGACAGTCAAATAGTGCATGTCAAAAATTTAAATTCAGCTAGGCAAACATGGGACGCACTTAAACAAATCCATGAGAGATCTAATCTCTCTAGTAAGCTGTAATTGCTGCGAAAATTGTACAGTACAAAGTTAATTGAAGGTGGCAATATGACAGCCCACATAACAAAAAATTTTAGAGATAGTGGACAAACTGTCAGCCATAGGTGAACACATAACTGACTCGCACATTTCAGCACTGCTGCTGTGCTCGTTGCCACCGTCCTACGATTCTCTAGTTACTGCCCTGGAGGCCAGAGACGAAGCTGAGTTAACTGTTCAATTTATCAAAAGCAAGCTTAAAGATGAATATACTCGCAGAATAGATAATTCTGAAAATTCCGAAACCAGCAATAAAGCTTACAAAGCACAAGGTAAATTTAATATTTCAGAACAGAAAAGAGGCAACAATAAGTACTGCTCAGACTGTAAAATGTAAAATCTTTCAAATAAAGACTGCTGGTTTATAAAAACAAAAAACAACAACAGTGACACTAACAGACACTATAAAAAAAAAACTCAACATCACTAGTTTATGAAGAAAATAATTTACATAAAAACGCGGAACCTGAAGAATTAAAACAAACAGTAAATGAAAACAACCGTGTTGCTTTACTAACCGAAGAGTCCGAAATTAAAGGCACTTTTATAGTGGACAGTGGCAGTTCTAGCTACATAGCTAACTCAAAATAATTCTTTACTAAAATTTCAAATAACACTGAAACAAACGTCACAGTTGCTAATGGTAATAAACTAATTTCATATGGATCTGGTGAGGTAATACTTCATACCGAAAATAAAAACAAACAATTATATTGTGTGACGTACTATACGTTCCCGACATAGAAACCTACCTGCTGTCAGTGAGTAGGGCAGCTAAAAACGGTTGCAAAGTCAAATTTGAAAACGATAAAAGTGACATAATACACGAAGGTAATATTATACTTCAAGGTAAAATAAAAAACAATCTGTATGAAATACACGTTAGTAAAGAGGAAAATTACAAGCACTATGCAAATGTCACTTACAATTGCTCAAATGCTAATTGCATAGATTTGTGGCATAGGTGGATGGGACATAGGAGTTACGACACAATAAATTCCATGTTATCAAAGGACTTAGTTGAGGGAATTAAAATTAACAACTCTCAACATAGCGCGAAATGTGATGTCAAGTCAAACATCAGCGATACCCCATTTCCTAAATCAGGTTCATATAGAGAAGGCTCTATAGAGAAGGCCTACAAAAAGGCTCGAGTTAGTTCATTCTGACGTATGTGGCCCTATAAATACACCCACAACGGGGGAGGGGGAAAGATACTTTGTCACTTTTATCGATGATTATATGCGATTTTGTGTAATTTATTCAATGGCGAATAAAAGTGAGACTTCAGAGAAATTGAAAGAATACTTCTGAATGGTGAAAAACAAATTTGGAAAAATATCTACTGCGATACGTTCGGAGAACGGTGGTGAATATACGGGTAACGAAATCGAAAAATATCTAAAAGAAAATGGGATATATCATCAGCTCTCCGTACCATTTAACCCAAGCCAAAACTGTGTCGCAGAGCGTAAGAATAGGTCGCTAATAGATATGGTTAAAAGTATGCTAAATGAAGCAAATATCCCACACAAATTATGGGGGAAGCTATATGCACCAGAACCACTTACAGAATTGGCTACCTTCAAAATCGGTAAGCACCGCATCCTATGAATTATGAATGAGTAGAAAACCGAACCTAAAGTATCTCAAAGTTTTTGGCTGTACTGCATACGCCTACATACACAGATCAAAGAGAGGAAAATTAGACAATAGAGCAGAAAAAGGTACTTTTGTCGGATACGACAGTCGCTCTAAGGTTCACAGTATCTGTACAAGTGACGGAAGAGTAATATTGGCCAGAAGCGTAAAATTTATAGAAAATAAAAATTGTCCAGATACTAACGAAAATCTAGATAGAAGATAATTAATCGCGGAAACAAACAAACAAACACAACAGAAAGACACGAATGAAATGGAAATAGATCTGACAGCAACACAAAATGAACTAAGTCCACCACCCACGTCACAACAACAAACCCCACAAGTGATAAAATCAGAAAGAACCAATAGAGGTGTGCCGCCGGACAGGTTTGCTTATGCAGTCCGGCACGATCCAGTACATGTACCGAACAGTTGTGAAGACATAATGAGTATAGACAATCCTATAGAAAAACAGAACTGGATAAAGGCGACAGAAGAGGAAATGAATTCCCTTAAGGAAAATGAAACTTGGTGTTTAGTTGATCCCCCAGAAGGAGCAAGTGTAACTGCGTCGAAATGGACTTTTAAAGCGAAATATGACGAATTCGGAAAAATCAAGCGATACAAAGCGAGATTGGTCGCACAAGGATTTAGACAAAAATATGGAGTAGATTTCGATGAAACTTACGCTCCAGTAGTTTCGCATACAATTCTAAGATGCTTTATAACCGCCACAGCGTATCACAATCTCAATATTAGGCAGACAGTCATCAAAACGGCATTTTTACATTTTGAATTTTGAATCATTTGAGAAAATGTTTACGTATCAAAACCTAAGGGTATATAAACACTAAAGAACCCAATAAGATTTGTAAGTTAAAAAAGGCCCTATATGGGCTAAAACAAGCTGCAAGAGCATGGCACTTGTGATGTCGGGACAACCGAGTATGACATCAGAATTTGGTTATTAAAAGTTTATTAAACACAAAATTATATTTCCAAGTATTTACACTAGTTTAAAGATATATACACTTTGACTGCTATTTATAAATAACAATACTCCACCAAAACTACTTATATCACTTCTCAAAACCAATCCAATATTATCTCAGATGCCTTCCTGCATCCTACACATAGACGAACAGCAACATAATTGAAGATCTCCCCTCTTCACTTCGATTCAATTACCGTTGGGAGACGGTCTTTTCACTTCGCTTACGTTAGAGGATAAAAAAAGAAGGTTGGTTGCATGACAGTACTCAAACATTAGTGAAACACTAAAAGAATTAAAATTTAAACAGAGCAATGTTGATAACTGCTTATTTACAAGAAAAGAAGGGGAAAACACAGTTTATATAGCAGTATATGTCGATGACATTCTCTTTGCAGGAAAAGATGAAGATATAAACGATATAATAATTAAACTAAAATCTAAGTACGCACTTGAAGATTTAGGTCAAATTCCCAATTACCTTGGGATAAAAGTACAAAAACCCCACAACGGCATTAAACTAAATCAAACAGCAAAAATAATAGAAATTGCAAAAAAAATTCATTTAGAAGATTCTAAGCCATATGGCACTCCAATGGCACTCCAACTCTTTCAACGATTAGACATTGAGGAAACATAAATGCCAAACAACACTAAGTACCGACAACCAATACGTTCACTGTTATATGTTGCTACAATAAGTAGGCCATATATTTTAGTAGGGGTAAATATTCTGAGTAGAAAAAATGAAACGCCGTCTGAAAGAGATTGGAAAGGTGTTAAAAGATTAATAAGATATCTGTATTCAACAAAAGACTTAAACTTTGTAATCAGCATGGAAGAACCACCTATTCTGGAAGTATATACTGATGCAGATTGGGGTGGAGATCTAAAAACAAGAAGATCAACGACCGGGAACTTATTCGTTTTAGGAAAGGATCCAATACTATGGATAACAAAACGACAAACATGTGTAGCACAATCATCTGCAGAGGCAGAGTTCGTAGCAGCAGCGATTGCTACACAAGCATTAATATGGCTATTAAAATTATTAGAAGATCTTGATATACCGCAAAAATTGCCTGTAGTCATTTATGGAGGTAATAAATCTTGTATAGAAATGATAGAATCCAAAAAGTTTTCTAATAAAACGAAACATATCGATATCAAATATAATGCGATTAAACAGCTGAAAGAATACAAAATTAACGAATTGTGTTATCGCCCAAGCAAGTCAATGAGAGCGGACATACAAAACCAGAGCCCAAGTTTAATTTCTAAATAATAGAAACAAACTGAAATTACAGAACAATCCTCGTTAGGAAATTAAGGGGGGGGGGGGATTGTTGACAGTTATTTTGAAACATAATCTCCAAACAAGGACATTAAAATAATCAAACTAATTAAATTGTTTTTCATGTGTCATATGTGATTTATAAAAGCAATTATGAAAAGTGATTATGATCTGAAACAAGGAAGTGAAAAGTGATTGCACAATTGTAAATAAACATTCTATTATAAACATTTGATCATATTCAAGAACTAAAGACATTAAATACATTAATAAACTTCTTTTTAAATTGCTATATCTATAAATATTGATATAAATAATTTAATATTAAAATAAATGGCACTAATTTCCTGTTTTTTATTGCCAATAATGTATTGTATATGTTTTTCTGCCTTCACTTGTAAACCAAACTCTCCAAAGGAGAGACGTATTTCTTAATGCTGAATTAAATGTTAATTTTCTTACTCTCTAAAAGTTCCAGCATATTTAAAATTTTACAAGTCACAAAACCATGTGTGTTTTTATTAACACGGAATACCACACGATCACATATGAACTAGAATAGACATACAATGAGAAGATGTAGATGGAATTACCCTTGGCAATGTCGGATAGCAGACAGTATATGGATATACATAAATACAAGGTAAGCCCAATTTATCTTACCTATACTTTGTTTTTATATTGAGAAAATAAATAATTTACCACTTCAGGAAAATGAACTTCACGCAAGTACTGTTAGCAAAGTTAAAATACTACTAACACATAATAAGCAAAATATATTTAAATTGTAAATGAAAATGTTTATCGTTAGCATATTTATTATCCTCTAAATGCTAATTTTAGTTAACTTGGTTTTGAAAAGATTTTAGTTTAAGTTTTGAAAAAGTTAAAATAATGAAGCGGAATGAGAAACTTTCGGATTAGCAAAAACTTATTTTTAAAGACGGAAATGAAAATAAAACTTACAAAGTTATATTTCTGATGATAATTTATCGCATACCTAAATAATTCAAGTTAAAGAAATCTTTTAAAAAGTTTAACTGCAGCTAGCATATTTTAATTCGGAGTTATAAATGAAGTGTATTATATTGCATCTTATAGGAAAAGAAAAAACAAATCTTACGTTACACTATTATTATCCATATAAAAAAATGTAAAAAAAAAAAATATTAATTATTTTTGTCATTAATTACAAACGTAATTAATTACAAATACAAAAATTCAGACAATTTAATTGGAAAGTTTAAAATCACATTTTTTTTTTTTTTTTTTTTTTTTAAATAGAAATAAAATAACATTAAACATTTGGATCTTGTTTAACGTTCCGGTTCAATAGTGCACGGATTCACGAGAGATGATGTAAATTGCAATTGCAGTAGAGAGTATGTGCTATAAACAATTTAACACGGTTATGTGTATATAAACCACATTAAAACGACATATTCAGCTGGAACAGAACTAACATGTGGAAACTTCACCGATCTAGTAAACCATGCCTCCAGGATAATGGTGCCCTTGTATTCATTGAAATTTAATTTTATTAAGTTCACCATATCCTATTCTAAAAAAACTTCAGTCTGCATGGCATGAAATACTATATTAGAGTTTAAGTTTGTAATAAGTTGCATGTAAACAGTGTGACGCAACATATATCGGAGAGATTAGCAGTACCTTGGAGATACGGTTAAAATGAACACTGGAAGGATTTTAATTAAAGAAACTTAAATCCTAATATTGTAGACCACGACCTATAAACCGCTCATTTTCAAGTTTTTTAGATGGCCAATATCATTAAATAAAACTACATTGTATGCAAGAGCCGTATTTTCCTGGAAGCATGATTTACTATATCAGTGGTATTTCCACTCAGTGAGGCTGAATAAGCCATTTTAATGTGATTTATATACCCACCTCCATGTTTGTTATTGATACATGCGTTCAACTGTAAGTTGAATGTACTGTCGTGGAGAAAAAAAAAAAGTAACACTCCCTACTAATTCCTCAATACATTATCGTAGAAGAAAGTTACTGGTACCGAACGATTGGAAATAAAGTCTACTTTTAAATTATGCATATAAAATTTGCTTAGGGGGCCATCTACATATTAAAACGAACCTTAATTTTTTTTTCAATAGCAGCACACAATTCTGACAGCATAAATGAACTCTACGCCCTTCAATTAACCTACAAACAAATATTTATCCAATTCCTACCATACGTTTCCAAGAAATTACTTATTGTAAATCGAGCGTATTTTAAGGACTGTATCCAAATTGAAGTTCGGTAGTCGATTGTTAACCGAGAGAGCCCCCCTCTTGATCAAGGCACCTTAAGCACCTTTCAAGCAGTCAATGATGCCTGCTCGATTATAGGATAGCATAAGAAATTTCAAAATATCTAGTCACTTCTATTATAAACGGCTCCTTAAACCATCATTTTGCCGTTTTTAAGCATAATTTGAAAACTATTTGGAAGTAAAATGTTAAATTTTGGATTTCCATTACGCGGGACTTAATAAATCTAAATCCATTAAAAACAAATGTAGGTTGCAATTCATAATTTTTTCGAATATTAATTTCATAATAGATAATTCATATGATAAAATTATAAAAATTGCAAATTCAACGTATTTATGTTTGGGTATATTAGTATTATCGCTACACAAAAAATTAGCACATTAGAAGTATAATTTCAGGAGATATAAATAAAAATATTAAAATGTAATTTAACATTAGAAGCACTAAATTTTGAATGTTTATACTTCAAAATCTTATCATTCAAATGGCTTGCAATTTGGTGTCTAGGCATAGTTTGAATCAAATATTCGAAATACCTCGTTAAAATTGGGTGTTGCCATTGAAATAAATGAATTTTGGGTTCGTTTTAATATGTAGATCCCCCTCCCCCCCTAAGCAAATTTTATATACATAATTTAAAAGTAGACTTTATTTTCAATCGTTAGGTACCAGTAACTTTTGTTTACGATAATTTGTTGAGGAGTTAGTAGGGGGAGTTTACTTTTTTGTTTCTTTTTCCCCACGAATGTACGTCGTCTCTCGTGAATTGTTTTTATTTATATGACTGATGATGAATTTTAAACAAGTTCGAAACGTTTATGTTATTTTATTCTCATTTTTATCGATTTTTATGTGTTTTTAAACGGTTTAATTAACTTGTCTGTATTTTGTATTTATTTTAAAGAAATATATACATGTGCTGTCAAAATGAAAATACTTGTTTTTACTGTTTTCTCAGAAATGTTGCTAGTATATATAGTGATTTATCTAAAAGTTTATGTTTATATTCATAGATATAAAAAATATAGATTATATGCAACATTTGAGGCTTTGCATAAATATTTTATAGACTAATAAATAATCAAACATTTCCAATGAGCATTATTGTTCGAAAATTTGTTATTGAATAAATGCTTAGCAGTAAAGTAAAGTAATACATTGGGTGAATTAAATAAAAGTAAATATTTTTATAAATATAAATGCAAGAACCGATTTGTTGAAAAAAACATATGATAGGTTGGTTGGTTGGCTGATATTGACGGCCGATTATCTACTCGAGGGATATAGGCCGAAGGGAAAAGTGCCCTCCGTGCGGTTCTTTCTAAGGGAACCTAACCCGTATTTACGCATGGAAATCCACGGTTTCGAAGAAAACCACGACAACTCCGAAACGGTTAGGCCGACGGGCGCGATTGGGTTCGAACCCTGCACCTCCCGTCTACCAGTTTGGAGAGCAGAATCTCTCCGCCACTGTTGGGACAGAAAAAAACAGCATATAATAAAATATGATGAAAACATGTCTTTAAATTTAAGTAGTAATTATAAAAGTAAGTACGTGTTAATTTCGGACATTAGACGTTTCAACATTTTAAAACGGTAATAATAATATAAAATCAGATTTAAAAAATACCTTTAATATTTCTAAAAATCTAAATAAATAAATAAATACATAAATAAATAAATAAATAAAAATAAATCAAGTTTAAAAAATATATATACGAAGACAAAATGTTTTCGACACATAATTATGTTATTGCCAATTTCAGTAGCAAAATATTATTATTATTATTTTTTTTTTACAATAGTATTTCACTTTTGCTCTTGATTTTGATTTTGTTCCCAAAAGTCAAAACAACTTTATTCCCAATATAAATAGAAAGTGAAATCAACGATGTAAGGTTCAAGAGGATAGGACAGATTTGTTAAGTTCCAATGGAATGAAAAAAAAAATCGTAATGTTAAACGTTTTTGATCTCGCTAGAAATATGTTGTTTAATGGTTTTGTTTAATCGTCATACGTTACAGGGACAGTTTACTAAAAATAATGGTGTTCGTTATGTAATTATAGAGGTCTGCACGGGCCGGAATTTCCAGGTCCGGGCCCGTCCCTGTCCGAACAAAAGCAACCTTAGCCCGTTCCTATGAAAAAAAATGAAAGTTCGGCCCTAGCCTGGCCCGACCCGTTTATATTTTCACAGTTCACGGCCTCTCGTGTAAAGAATCAATTAAATGAGGTTCGACTCATTTTCCACAAAAAATTCAGGTTTTTCTACACATACAATGAAGAGTATTTTAAAGAATAACACTGCATAAATATTTATGGGTTAATTTTACAATATATTTTAAAATTATTATGTGTTCGCAAGACAGAAAATACTTTTCTCCAATACAGAGCAGCTAAATTCTGACACATTTTTAAATTCATTTCTTTTCGGAAACGCATAAGATTGGCAGTTGTTCTTATTCAGAAACTGTGCAATCGAATAAAGTTAGCCATTTTTTGATAAAGGAAAGATATTTTTGAGAAAATATTCTCAAAGTTAAAGTTTTGAATCGAATTTCAAGAAACCATAGCACCGGAAAGGAAAAAAACTGCAGTCACGTGACAAGAAGTATCTCGATAAGTAATTTATTTATAAAAAATGGAAAACGCTGATCGATTCCAAATCCCTCCAATAGTCAAACCTGCCAATTTTATGGTTTTACATTTAAAAACGAGTCAAATAATGTGTCAGCAAATTTCTCACTGTTGAGCAGTGAATTTTAGAACCACCATAAGGTATTGTGACGTCTTTCCTCCAATAACGACCACTACAGCTAATATAAATGTTGAATTAATACGGAATCCAATATCACAATGGAACAATTTTAATAAAACAACACTGTATTTACATATGTACACGGAAAATAATCTATACAGCTATCTTCACTGGAGTTTACACACCACATCCAGACTTATTCTTTTAAATCTCGATCAGAACGTTCTTATCACAATAACAAAAACAATTCAGCTCACACCGAGCTCCAAGCGCACGACTCGCCTCGCCGCTTTCCGCGCCGTCTCTGTCTTCATTTCCTTTTTCTCCGTCGACATTCGATTGAAGAAAATAACTGCTACTTCGCAGGACGATGCATTCGATTAAGTTGGTTTTTTTTATCTCGACATTAGATGGAAAAAAAAAGTACTTCATCTTTTCAACTTCGCCGGACGCGATTACAGCTCCTTCCCCCTAAAAATTTTTTTCATACGGTGCATGCACCTATGAAAATGTAGAGCTGAAACACGGCATTGAGCCCCTCATTCCCAACACACTAAATCTGAGAGGTCACAACACCTAAGCACATGAAAATCTAATACATTTTAAAATTTCTATGCAAGAGGTTCATACAACGCACGCGTACTCAGTTTTAAAATACTTATCATCATCCTAGATTTTACTTTTAAAATTGTAAATTTAAACAATGAAAACTAAATTCACTAAAAAAGATGAGATATTCACATAAGGTCACAAATGACTCAGTGCGATCCTTGAACAAGCAATACAAAAAAAATTCTACACAATACTGAATGATACAAAATATATACAATTACACACACACAAAAAAACAATATACGTAAATGAGTGAAACCAATGACTGTAACTTAATATTTACAGAACACCACTACTCAGTTCTGCTCAACCCATCGGCATTCCCGTGAAGCTTTCCCGGTCTATGCTTGACCACAAAGTTGTACGCCTGCAGATATAATGCCCACCTAGTTAATCTGGCATTTTTCCCCATCATTGTTTTAAGATAAGTCAACGGGTTGTGATCTGTTTGTATCACAAACCGCTGCCCATCCAGATAATGATTCAGTTTTTTAAGGCCGTACACAATTGCTGCTAATTCACGCTCAATAGTACTATAGTTCTGCTCTGCCCGAGAAAACTTCTTGCTTAAATATAAAATGGGATGTTCTTCCCCATCTCGAACCTGCGACAGAACTATACCTGCACCATATAAACTAGCGTCGGTCTGAACAATGAACTCTTGGCTATAATCAGGGGCATACAAAACCGGACTCTGGGTCAACTTCCCTTTCAGTTCCTGAAAAGCCTTTTCACAATCCTCACTCCACTCTATCTTTTTTCTTAACTTTCCCTTACAAGACATTTGTTAGAGGGACCGCAATTACTGCATAATCCTTTATGTAACGGGAATAGTAACCTGTCATTCCCAGGAATGACCTTATTTGTGTCTTAGTTGAGGGCGTTGGGAATTCCTGAATAGCTTTTACTTTTACGTCACTGGGGGACCTCTTTCCCGAACCTACTTCATGACCTAAAAACATAACACTGTCTTGTGCAAACTTACATTTTGTAGGTTTCACTGTTAAACCGGCCTCTAATAAACGCTTCAGAACCTCGTCGATATCCTTCATGTGATTCTCCCATGTAAGCGAAAATACCGCTATATCATCAATATATGGTAAGACGGGGGGTCCATCTTCCTGTCCCAGGCCCTTTTCAGGCCCATATGTCGACGCAAGGAACCACCCGCGAAGCAAGCCCCGCGACGCGTCCCGAAGGTCGCCGCCAGCAAGCTCCAACAGAGCGGAACCCCGCGCCAACTCCGGTCAAACCGACACCGCTGCCCAGCGCACACGGTGACGGCTATTCCCAAGAAGAGACGAACGGCCGCTACGACAGTCCTCACCACCCAGCTAGAAAAACCAAGTGGTCCCTAAACTTGGTTACTCGAGCCGGTAGACCCCGCAAACCATCGCAGGAACCAGACGCCTATAAAGACGCTGGGCCCACGGGCCGAACCGAGGCTTCCCGACCCGAATTTAATTTACGGACAGGCCCCCAAGATCAGATACCATTTTCCGGCAGAGACATTTTTGTGGGCCAGCCGATCGGAAAGTTAGTGAGGAGCCCCTAGCTTGAAAACCAGGGAGGACGGGGAAAATCCCTCCGGCCGTAAAGCGACCCAGCTCCTGGCTCTTCGCCCAGTCCACCCGGCTCAACCGACGGAACCCCTCGTTGATCACGCCGGGAGCCAGTTGGCCCAGACTAGGTGCCGTTAGCGACCCCAGGCGGGCACGATCAATATATGGTAAGGCAAACAATTCTAGACCATCCTGAACCATAGCAATTAATTTACAGAAGTAGAAAGGCGCGTTCACGAGACCAAACATCATGACCTTAGGCAAAAATACCCCGAAAGGTGTCACAAATGCAGCGTACCTTTGGCCCTTTTGGTCAGTGGTATTTGGAAATAACCTTTAGTTAAATCCATTACCGTGATAAAAGTCGCTGAACTCACCTTTTCTACGACCTCCTCTATATTGGGGAGTGGAAAAAATTCTGTTCGGGTCTTCGAATTTAATCTCCGGTAGTCTACACAGGGACGGGGATCCTTTCCTGGAACCTCTACCAAAATCATGGGGGACGTAAAATCGGACTGCCCTACCTTAATCACTCCTAAATCTAATAATCTTCTAATCTCCTCCCTCAAAATTTCTATCTGTCTAGGCGACATTCTATAAGGCTTGGACCTCACCGGCGTCTCATCTAACAATTCTATATCCATTTCTACTAAATGGGTACGTCCTGGGTCTGAAGAAAATACTTTTCTATTTCGCTCTATGACTTCCTTAAATTTATTTAGCTGACTTTCTGTCGCTCTTCTCTCTAGTTCGCTATTATTCACAATCTCCCAGAAGTCAATTTGTGTGGGGTTTGTCATGGGATAAGGGATCTCGGCATCTTCTTCTACCTCTTCCGTATCCATATCAATCACTAGATTAACAAATTCAGGCCGTTTGTAATAAGGTTTTAGTAGATTAACATGGTATATTGTCGCCTTATTGCGCTTCTCTGGCAAGTCAACGGTATAATTCGTTTCCGAAATCACTCAAGTGATGGTTCCTGGCCCGATCCAATTTACGGCCATCTTGTGAGACTTAGAAGTTGCCAGAACTAGCACCTGGTCTCCGACTTTGAATTTTCTAGTTACTGCATTTCGGTCGTACCATACTTTCCTCTTATCCTGGCATTCCTCCATACGCCTGACTGCCAAATCCTGACATCTTTTCAACCTATTTGTCAAATTCAAAATGTAATCTACCACATTTTGATCTGTACTTTCTTGACCCATCCAATTCTCATACACCAAAGTGTGCGGCATACGCAAGTTCTTCCCATGAATCAGCTCAGCAGGACTAAACCCCGTGCTTTCATGTGTTACCGTCCTTAGCGCAAACAGTGCCATAGGCAAAACCTCTTCCCAGTCACGACCTGACTCGAGACACAAGGCTTTAATTACTTTCTTTAAAGTAGAATGCAGTCTTTCAACACTATTCGACTCCGGATGGCAAACTGAGCTATGGGACACCTTTATACCAAATCTATTAAAGAATTCGGTTGTTAACTCGCTGGTAAATGACCTTCCTAAGTCCGACTGTACCTCTCTCGGAAAACCTGTTTTAGCGAAAATCTGCAACATAGCATCAATAACAGATGTGGAAGTGATGTTTTCCACCGGAATAGCATCAGGGTACTTAGAGGCGAGGCAAATGGATGTAATTAAATACTTATTATTTTTATGGCTAGTCTGCAAGGGACCGACCGCATCCAGATTTATCTTGGAAAAGCATTCCGAAATTATGGGTACCAATTTTAAAGGGGCCTTACGCTTATCTCGATTACTACCAACTTTTTGGCATGGATCACAAGTTTTTACATAATTTTCAATATCTTGGTAACAGTTTGGCCAATAGTAATACCTAAGGACTCTATCCTTCGTCTTAGTCGTGCCGAAATGTTCTGACACCTGCTCATGACACAATGCCAACACTTCTCTACGATAAATTTTCGGCACACATAACTGCACTTTCTTATCACCTCTCCTTGACTGCGACACCCGCACAAGCTTACCTTCTCTAACACAAAATTCGTTATCATTAGAATTTTCGGATTTCTCCCACAACTCCTTAAGCGAAGGGCAATTTTTCTGTTCTTCCTTAAATTTCTCCGCAGATACATTTACCAAACCTGACTCCATCTCCAACCTTTCCGGTATAACTATCCCTTCCTCCTGATCTCCAGCATCCGGACCAATTTCCCTCTCAACTTGAACTGCGGATATCTCCCTTTCATGCTCCAGCTTCTGACTGCGCGTCATCACTGCATTCACCGATACGGGATTACCTTTTGATTTCTCAATAAGCTCAGCCGTTTTGTTTCCCAATAAATAATAACCTTGTTCTAACTCACTAGGTATCACAGCAGCCTTAGTAACCACCATTCCAAAATCTCCTTTAATTGTAACTCTCGCCAGTGGCAAACATTTACACTCATTATTCAGGGGTTGTTTTATCCACGTTACTTCTCCAATTAAATCCCCATTATCAATCCAACTACGGTCGGATACTTTGTCACCTTTATCGATGATTATATGCGATTTTGTGTAATTTATTCAATGGCGAATAAAAGTGAGGCTTCAGAGAAATTGAAAGAATACTTCTCAATGGTGAAAAACAAATTTGGAAAAATGCCTACTGCGATACTTTCGGAGAACGGTGGTGAATATACTGTTAACGAAATCGAAAAATATCTAAAAGAAAATGGGATACATCATCAGCTCACCGTACCATTTAACCCAAGCCAAAACGGTGTCGCAGAGCGTAAGAATAGGTCGGTAATAGATATGGTTAGAAGTATACTAAATGAAGCAAATCTCCCACACAAATTATTGGGGAAGCTATATGCACAAACGAACCACTTACAGAACCGGCTACCTTCAAAATCGGTAAGCACCACATCCTATGAATTGTGGATGAGTAGACAACCGAACCTAAAGTATCTCAAAGTTTTTGGCTGTACTGCATATGCCTACATACACAGATCAAAGAGAGGGAAATTAGACAATAGAGCAGAAAAAGGTACTTCTGTCGGATACGACAGTCGCTCTAAGGCGTACAGTATCTATATAAGTGACGGAAGAGTAATATTGGCCAGAAGCGTAAAATTTATAGTAAATAAAATTAGTCCAGATACTAACGAAAATCTAGATAGAAGATAATTAATCGCGGAAACAAACAAACAAACACAACAGAAATACAGGAATGAAATGGAAATAGATCTGACACCAACATAAAATGAACTAAGTCCACTACCCACGTCACAACAACAAACCCCACAAGTGAGAAAATCAGAAAGAACCAATAGAGGTGTGCCGCCGGACAGGTTTGCTTATGCAGTCCGGCACGATCCAGTACATGTACCTAACAGTTGTGAAGACATAATGAGTATAGAAAATCCTATAGAAAAACAGAACTGGATAATGGCGACAGAAGAGGAAATGAATTCCCTTAACCCCTTGGGGACGGGAGCCTTTTACGGAATTTTTAATCTTTTGTCACCGTTTTTTAAAAACGGAAATTTGTGTCTTCTTGAATCGAGAAAATGCCCTGATTAAATAAGGCAAATTTTTACAGTAAAATTTTACTGGTGAGGAAAAACAAGGATTCTGAGCGCTTCATGCAGCACGTATACGTGTCGCTCGTCCCCAAGGGGTTAATGAAAATGAAACCTGGTGTTTAGTTGATCCCCCACAAGGAGCAAGATTAACTGGGTCGAAATGGACTTTTAAAGCGAAATATGACGAATTAGGAAAAATCAAGCTGTACAAAGCGAGATTGGTCGCACAAGGATTTAGACAAAAATATGGAGTAGATTTCGATGAAACTTACGCTCCAGTAGTTTCGCATACAATTCTAAGATGCTTTATAATCGCCACAGCGTATCACAATCTCAATATTAGGCAGACAGACATCAAAACGGAAAAAAAAAAGAATTATGTTAATTATATATGTAGTAAACGACCAATAAAAATAAATATCTTTTAGAAATAACAAATATTATAATTATAGGAGTCTGTGGTCAAACTGAAACATACTTTATTTGCAGGCATATTTTAATGATATTTTTCTACAATGTACTTTTTCTATAACTATTGATTACAAGCTAAAAAATGTTTAGAAACTTTGAAAATTTGTTAAAAAAGATTTAGATTTTCAATTTAAAACTTTTTTAATTATTAATATAGGGGATGTACTGGTATATGGGCCAGTAAGGGCAAAGTGCCATTTGAGTTTTGCTCGTTGTATAGTGCCCCCGCCACGTGTGAACTGGGCGAAACAGTCGTCGCAGATGCATGCAGTTTTAGCTACGACACTGAAGAGTAAGGCTACATTTTGTAATTTCTAAACTTTTTTTTTTCATTTTCAATTTTAGGCAACTGGCAAAATTTATTGATAATAGCTAAATAAAATGTATCAGGTTGTAACGAAAGTTTTCCGCCAAAAAAAGTTCTTAATAAAGTTAGAAAAAAACACAAAAGCCGTACCTTTAATGCGAGTAGTAATCACCACCCGAATCTATGATTTTCTGCCAACGTTTTGGTAGTTTTTCAAAGCCTTCGGCCCAGAAACTTGGGGGCCGCGAGTCCAAAAACAGATCAACCTCATTTTAGACGTCCTGTGCAGAATTAAAGATAGCATCAGTAAGATGTAGCTGCAAGTGTGAAAACAAGTAGAAGTCCGAAGAAGTGATGTTGGGGATGCATGGTGGGTGTGGCAAAAGATCTCATTCGAGTCCATACACAGCCTAGACGGTAAATGCAGAAACATATGATCTAGAATTATCTTGATTAAACATTACCTTCTTGTTCCGGAACTCATTTTGACGTTTTGCCTTGATAGCAGCGTCAACAACTTGCGACTAACATCTTGCTGTATACATTACTGTTGATTGTTTTACCTTTTTCCAGATACCCTTTGTGGATAATACCATGGCAATTCTATCAGATACAAAGCATTATATTTTTGTTAGTCAAATTGCACTTTGCGATGCTACCGACGGGCTCACCGCGCGCAGACCAATCCCCTTTTCGGCTTATGTTGTTGAAGTAAATCCACTTTTCGTCACAAGTGACGATCCGGTCCAGAATTTTGTGCTTGTATCTATATTCGAGAAGATTAGTGCAGGCCTGAACATGACTGCCCTTATCTGCCTAGTTACGTCATGCGGCACCGAGCGATTGAACTTGTACATCAAGTTTATGCAATGCATAGCGCGACTAATGGACATGGCACTAACGTATAACTCTTTAGCTAACTCTTGAATACTGATTCATCGAATACTGATATTCTTCCACAAGTTTTCGCAGGCGGACGTTATCAACATCAGTACTACGGCCAGAGAACTCTGCTCCTTGAATGTCATAATCCTTGTTTTTGAACTTTCGGTACCAAACCTTCACAGTGTCATATGATACAACAGTAGTACCTAAAGCTGTACACATTATTCGGTAACATTCTGTAGCTGACTTTTTGCAACAGAACTGGAAGTAAATGCTGGTTCTAATCTCGTAGCATGATAGTTCTATTTTAGACACCCTGTACTTAATGATAACGATATTTTTTTACAAATTTCACAACTTAGTGTTATAAAGCATGTCTCTTTCTTTCAAATGCCAAAAATAGTTTGATAAAACATGAGCAAACTTGTCAACGCGAACTGTTTGAAAAGACTATATTGGCTCTGGCGGGAAACTTTCGTTACAACCTAATATTATTTTAAATTTCCCCTTTTGCTATTATATGAGTGCTAAATCACCTTTTAATTGATGTATTTTTGAAAACGCTAAGTTATGTAGATTAGATGCTAGGTGAGAGCTTTTGTAATGGCGTCATTCCGTGCGAATTGTCCAGGTGGCTACTTTGCTCGGAAATGAGATTTTATTCCTTGTTAATAACAAAATAGTACACAAAAATATTTTCTTTGAAAGTAAGAAGACAGTTCGGAGCAATAATTTCTGCAGATCAAGGTTTATCGTCGTCATTTGCAGTTTGTAAGTACATCTGCTGGGGGCACTAGTATTATTCCATTTGTCATATTCATATTCTTTACTGCTTACTTTATCTTGTAACGATTTCATACATAAAATATTACTAATCATAATACTTATTCTTAATGTGTGTTACTTTAGCTTGTGTTGATTAAACATACATCCTGAATCGGTGTGATTTGTTCGTCTGGCAGCCTTACAAACACTAGCAAGCAAAGTAGCCATTTTGTAGTTTTTCTTTTAAAGTGACTTATACATTTTAAAATATTTAAAAAAAGTAAAATAGCAATTGAAATTTAAAATTTAGTAGTTACTATTGGTATCTGTCAATATAATTTTACTGATTAAAAATGTATAATAAAAAATCCTCAAACTTTAGAGTAACCACTTTAACCTGCAGCCAATTTATCAAAATTCTTTAATAAAACTTCTGCATAAAATTTTATACATATATCTCAGAATAAAGTTTAGATATATTATTTTAAACAAGCAAATTAAGGTAAAAGTATTTCTGAGATAAAATGACTTAAAGTTTCAGTCGATAGCTTTTGGTTTATTTAATTTGTTTAACTTTTTAACATTTTTTATAAATACTTTACAGACAGACATTTTATATAATCTAGTTTCAGGATTTTAATTCGCGTAATTATAGACAGTTAATTATTTCTAAAAATGTCTTACCGCATTAAAATAAATCATAAACTTAGCTAACATGCTCTTGTTTAATTAATTAAGCTTAAATTTTGAAATTAGAAATACCTCATAAAGTTTAATTTTGCAGAGTCAAAATTCTTCAGAAGAGTCTCAATTTCATTTACATTACAGATAATTAAACTGCTAAAATTTTCTTTCATATCAGAAGGATTTAATTAAATGGTTATTTTGTTCAAAACTTTATGTTTGTTAATTTTTCACTAACGAGATTATTCGCAAAAGAGATTAATTACATTACAAAATTTCTAAAATTTGTTTTAAACATTATATATTATAAAGAATATCAGACTAAATTTTATTCGGAGAAAATAATCGAAAAGAAAAACCGAGACTTAGTTCTAAATTTTAATGTTACGTTTATATTTCGTGCAGTGTAACTTAATTACCATGACTTTTTAAGAAAGTGATGTACTCGTACTGGATAAAATCGGAGAAATTAAAGATCATTGAAGAGTAAAGTCTTAGAAAATGAAAATCGGTATCCTCAACTAGACGATATTTAGGTAATTACTTCTCGGATATCAGCGCACATATGACGGTGGGCTACGTTGATAAATTTTTGCATGGCTACATTTTACATTTTTAAGACGCGAGTCCTTTCTGTCCGTAATGTAGGGAGATATAAGACTGCTGTTCTTCGTAGAAACATACTGCTTTGAAGCACGTAACCTTAAGTGTGTTTTGATTACAATCGAGGTGGTTTTCAACTAAAAAAAATATGATAACGTTAATAAAATATGCAAAAGATGAGTATAGAATCTCTAACTAAAATACACACACACACACACACACACATATATATATATATATAATCTTCTATATACTTCCATATGTTTTTTATTTCCTGTTCATTTTATAATTATCTTATATATAATAGTTTTTATTAACGATTTTTATATTATTTTTAATATATATTTATATTAATTATTGAATTTATTTTATTTTATAGCATATAGCTATATGCTATATATTATCAATGTTATAGAATTATTTAATTCTTAGTGTAGTTTAAATGAGTAAGATAATAGAATATTTTGAATGCTTTTTTAAAAATTTTATTAACAATAGTTTTAAAAAATATATACAGTGTGGTTTATATTAGGTTTATAATTATCTATATGTAAGGATTTGTTTGGTTTTGCTGTTAATAATTTTTTTTTTTTTACATTCAAAGGCTTTAATTTGTTCATCTTGTGACATTTGAATAATAAAAATACTACTAGATGGCAGAACCAAAATTTGTCTTTTGACGATAAGTTATAAATTTTGTCTTTTGCCGCTCCTTTTCAGTTATAATTTCCTACACCAGGTGGATTTTTTAGCTAAATTTTGACGATATTGTTAAATAGTAATTAATTAATTTAATAGTGCATTTTAGTTATTTTAAATAATGTAATTACTTTCTATTTATTTTATTTTATATTATATTAATTCCATTTATCATGGTATTTTAAAATGTATTAACTGCATCCTTTTGTATCAATTACTGTAATTTCTTAACTGTTTTATTCACCTTAATCTTTACGATATTTTGGTAGCCATGTGCGAGTGGATATATTAAAAATACTGAAATATTAATCGGTATGTTGTGTATTATTTCTATTTTATATCCTATAAATATTTAAACAGGTTTTATTGATTTTTCCATTTCATATAATTTGTTTCTATTCTGTTTTCATATTTAATCTATTCACTTGATTATAATGTTTGTTCGGGCACAGAGAAATATAATTTTTAGCTTTAGCTTATTTTCTCACAGAAAACACCCATATTGCTTATATCATTGAATTATGTGCCCTTGAAAACGTAATTCAATATATAAGCTTTTCCATAATTTGTTGGTGTCCACTTTCTTATTTTTTCTTCCATAATAATTCTTATAATAAATTATTTGGCACTTTTTTTATACTTACAGTTTTAATTCATAATATTACGGTTTTTGATGTTGGTAGGTTATGTTTAATTAAAGCGTTAATAGTCGCGCGTTGGTCTTTTCCCCGCCCGAAATTCGTTAACTTCCTGTAACTCATTTCCCGTTAAAGTTACGATAGCCAAATTCCGTGTAGCTGACCTTGAGTGTTCACACTCTTGTGTAGTAAAATTGCAAGTCATTCCTGCAATTTCTTAGCATTTTATCGCATTCTCAAGTTTCAATCGGTCTAAATGACCGCGTTGCGACCACTTACGTTAGTTGAAATTTCCCCCCTCGTTTTCATCCTTTCCCATTTCCGCGAAATCTGTGGGGAAGGTTTCTTCGAAGTACGCACTCTCTGTCTGTTGTTATTTCGTCTTTCTTTCCTTCTGCTATTTTATTCGTTCAAAGAGTACTTTTTTTACTTTTAGAATGTGACTTAGAATTGTTTTATTATATTAGTTGTGTAGTCAGTTCGCACAAAAAAATGATGGATGGTCAACATTTTTTTCATTGTCAAATATTGTGGGAATAAATTCTCAAATCGATAATTATTTAAATATGGAAAAAAAGGGAAATTCCTCATCATTATTTGAAATAACTTGCTTTCCATTTATTACCCGAACATGTAAATGAAAGAAAACAGACAATAACACTGCAAAACCATAAAAAAAAAAAAAGATAAGAGAATTTTGTGGGATTGAGTAAAAAAAATTGCCGTATATCCAAAATCTGAAAAGTATCATTTTTGTACAATAAAACAAATTCGAAAGATAAAACAATCTTCTCAGAAATGTAGTGTGTATATTTGCGAAGAACATACATATAATTTATTTGTACAATAAGAAAAATAATGAGAATTTTATAATGTAGGTTAGAAATTACGCAAATAAAAACTCTTTTGGATAATTCAGTGAATGTTTATACTATGATTTAAAAAAAAATATTTTAAGTATTTTTATAAAATTTATCTATTTTTAAATTTTCATACTGTAAGTAAAAACACATTTTTTTTTTAACAATGCCGCAGAAATTATTATTGAAATCCAATAGAGGTACAGTATCTAACAAATTTAAATTTGTTGTCCTTCATCAATTGTTCAAACTATTTTTCAGAATAATGTTTTCCAGAATATGAGAGAAAATTCATTTACATTAAATTATTTCTGCATATTTATAATTTCGGAGAAAATTTTCTTATTGTTTTTATTAATTTAATGAACGTTATTATAAAACAATAAATTATAATATTAATACATTATTATGAAATGTACAATTGAATATTCATTTTAATTAAATAGTTTCTGTAAAAAACATCACTATTAAGATGAACCTTTCAGTGATTCTATTAATTAAAATAATTTATCCATCTTAGGATTTAAATTTACAATTGCAAATGTATTTAAATTAAATATATAATTTCAATAACTTATTTATTATTTACTTTATATGAGCGAAATTCGTATCCAGAGTTTTTATTCAAGGGCGCTGCTCCCACCCTGAAATAAATAGAAAAACTACATATCGTGCATTTTCATTTGAAAAATTTATTTAATCACAAAATCTCGAGAGCCCCCCCCCCCTCCTCTCCCCCCTCATACACACACAGACACCGCACAAAATAAATAAATAAATAAAACGTAGTTACAACATTTACATTTATAATATCGAAGTTAAGTATTTTTTACCTTATTCTTTTTATATATATATATATATATATATATATATATATATATATATATATATATATGTGTGTGTGTATATATATAATTATACATTTTTAATAATATTTGGTTTATGTGGTATTTGTGATTTCATAATTATTGGTCATTTTCCTTATTTTTCAATGGTATTATTGTACAGAAAGTTTATATATATATATATATTGTCTTTAATTGTTTATGGCATCAAATTTGATGGTTTTTCATATGTCTTAAATGAATTAATCGTCCGCAATATGCTGGTGAATTAGTGGTATTGTATTTGATTTTCTGTTGCATGTCATAGGTTCCATTTTTATTTTCAGTTTAATTGTTCAATTTAATGTCAGTGTAATATATTGATGCTAAATTTGTTAATTTTATTTTATTAAATGGATATAGAGTACCGGAGTATCAAAAAAATCTACCTGACTCTGATTCTGTCCTTCCAAAATAAATAAATAAATAAATAAATAAAAATACCCCTATCATGAATTTAGATTCATATTAGTAAATGTTTTCCTACTAATTATTGATTCATAGTAACATCAGAAATTCAATCAAATCATTTACTATTTACTTTTAAATATTTATGCAAAACGAAGATAGAGTTATTAAAAACATTTATCTAGATGCCAACTGAATATATACTTAAGCGAAATAAATAATTGCTGTAAAAGGTTGTAAAATGAATAATTGCTGTAATCTTTTAAAGTTCAGTCACTATTTTCAGCCTACGTTATCCGTTTTCGATCATCTGATAACACCGGCAAGTTTCCCCTTCGTTTTCGGCCTGCTGGTAACGGCGGCAAATGGACCGAACGCGACTAGTAACGTTCTAAAAAATGTCGCGACTACTCTCGGGTTAATGGTTATATAATATATATATATATATACACATATATATATATACACACACACACATATATATATATATATATATATATATATTACTCACATACGTATAAAATGTATTCCCACACAATCATGAAACTTATTACTTAACCTATGGTATAATGATATTTATGTGTTATATTTTCCTGTAGTTATTATGTAATATGGCGCGTCCGAGTTGTTATTCAATAAGTTTTACGTGGTTGTTAAGGTTCTGCACTCACTGTGAAACCTCCTTATCTCCATTTATTCCTTATACTCACTCAACATGAGTGCAAAAATGCATTAACTGAGAGTTAGACAATATATTTTTTAGCCTTTGTATGGAAACAGTATGGAGTAGAAATCTTTATGTTGGATTAAAAAAAAAACTTACTAACATCTTTATGAAATCCTTCTACAGTAGAATATCTTTAATCTGGTGTTTTATAATCCGGCATCCTTTCGCCTCTCACATTCGTATTTTATAGAGTGGAGTTGAGCGTCTCTTGACATTTATCTCTACTTAGCGCTGATATGTGTTTAGTTAAGTTCACTAATTACATATCACGACGTTTAGGCTGCCCGAGACTTTTTTAAACTGCAAAGCTCATGTTATTTGTTCACATTTTGAATGCAACTTACAGTATACATTAAATAATTTTAATTTATTAATTTTGTACTCATATGCTTTTCTATCCCAGTGTAAGTAAATATACAAGATACATATTGACTTTAAATAAGCAGGTAAAATTGCTACTTCTACACGGTCATGGTCTCCTACTTTTTGGATTAAACAGTTTTTACATAGTATAATGTAATTACTATTACAGCTTAGCATGTAACTATGACACTTAAAATGTAGAATTGTTCTCGTAAACGCATAAACTTGATAAAATTAAATCATATTATTTAAATACAAATACTTAAATCTACGGCGAAACCGTATGAGAAAATCAAAAGCAATTTTTTTATAGGATACTATTACGCATTTTTGTAAAATAAAATAAGTTTTTATAAATTATTTTTATTCTTATTGCTAATATACTATAGTAACAATATATGTCACTGAACATGACTTTTAATATCACTTATTTATTTCAAACGATCTAGAATGCGCAATGAAAGAATCTACAAAAATAAAAATATCCGATAATGGTTATGCGTGTTTCTAAAAATCCCATTTTGTCGCCAATTCAATTATATCCCATAAAGAATTAAGCTGTTTGTTTTAATGATGAAGGTTAAATCGTTTCGTAAATAACTACTAATTTTGAAATAATCAAAATTTAATCACTTATATATATGTACTAATTAATATAAAATGACTAATAAAAAAAAATATTAAGCGGATTCCTCAGAAATAAATTTTACATATAAAATGCTTTTCAGTTTACCTCTCAATATATTTTAACGTAACCCAAAAAATTATAGCTAATATATCAGTTAGTTATAATAGTTAATCATTATTAAAGTTAACATTTACATTTATAGTATTTTTACATTTATAATTTATTCATAAACATACTACTTTTCACTGTATTCTAACTTTAAATTCAGTATTTAATAAATATTAAAGTACTAATGAGACAACGTATTGAGAACAGAAGAATAAAAGCAATTGTTCTTGTATGTTCCAACTATTTGTAGGAACTTAAGCATTGCCAACCCAAGATATATAATTTAATTTTATTCTCATCCATTTATAATTTTTTAAATCCTAGAAAATTATCTGTTCATGTAAATTGAAGTATGTGTTTGTTATGCATTAATCTTCCGTTTATAAAAGGCAAATTTTAATTTCAGTCCACCTAGAAGGATTTCATTAACTAGACTTTGAGACATAAAGGAATAACATTAGTGAAATTTTAAAGGCTGCTTTATTAACACTAACATACTCACTTTTATGAAACATCTGGCTAACAAAAAAACTTAATTTATTCTGAAATTAACGTTTCGGCAGAGATGTTTCTACAGAAATTTACTGAAAGAAGGAATACATGCATTTTCTATGAATTTAATTTAAAATTTCTCGTTCATAATTAATTCCGAAACATAGCTGTCTCAGCAGTTATACTTATAGTCGATTTAGAGTGTCATTTATACTCAGTCCGCAACTTTTCAAAGAAATAAAACATAGTGGTCATGTGATATGATATTGAATTTGTCTGTGTGTCTCTTTTATATATAATCTTTATTATGCTTTTCAAAATTAGCTAAATGCATGGTAGAACAATTGTCATTCATGATGAAGCAGGAAGGATCTCTGTTATGCTTTTCCTCTTCAGTTTTAGAACAGTTGTCAGAAAAACGCATCATTATTCCAGGCTTCTCTTATTCAGTCTTGTACAAAATCCAGACATTTTTATTTTGGTTCATTAAAATTGTTCCAATCGTTACAATGATTTACCGTAAAAGTCTAAGACAAGGAGAGCATTTTGTGCCAAACCGTCGTTACATATATATTCTATAACATTCCTTTTGCCTAACAGTTTAATTTGTAATTTTTGGGTTTAAAAAGTTAACATATATTAATGGACAACAGCGTGAGTTTGGAATGGCTTGAAGAATAATTTCTATTATGAACATCTCTTTAATCAGAATAAAACAGCAATATTCTTTTTCGTTGAATGAATATATCTCTCATTTTCTGTGGATGAATATCTCCAAAAATGCATTAAAACTTATTCATAATTTTATAATTAATGCAAGTAATAAACTCTGAAGACATACCTTTAAAATACGTATACATCTTGGTACTCAGAATAAAAATAAAATATTGAATCGAAATATTTAAATCGCATATATTATACTAGAGGAAACTCATAACAATACAAATTTAAATTAAAAACTTATTTTTTAATGTAATTGTACTCCTTTTTACAATTTTCAAAAAGTATTTACTTTTTCTCTGCAGCATCTCTACGACAATTTGTACACTATTTTAATGACAACATTTGGGATAGATATAAACAAATTTCTCAAAAGTAATTCATATTCTTAAGGTCAGGTAAACTGACATAAAAAATACACATTCATTTAAAAATAACCATACCCCCCCCCCCAAAAAAAAAAAAAAAAAAATCATTTGTGAAAATCGTTTATGGATGTAGCAATTATACCGCTTATCCTATTAAAAATTAATAGTTTTGTTTAATTTATATAAGGTAAATGATTTGATAAAAATATCAAGTTAAAAATAATCAAAAGCTCACATATTAGACATATATTTAAATAAAAATAAAAATATAAACTAAATATGCTGCTATTTAAAAATAGAGATGTGCATTTTTTTTATGCATTTTTAGACATACCATTTAAATATTTATCTGTATTTGTAAAATAAAATGTTTGGAGATTTTTCATATACATTTATAGTAGAATTGAGATAAATATAATGGGATGTAAAGAACATGTTTCATTTCATATTATTTCTCGATGAAAATTTGTCGGGAGGACAATTGGGGGGCTAATAATAAATTTAATACTAAAATAATATTTGCGATCCCCTATGTAAGAGAAAATGCTGGAAATGGTTTGTCGCTGTCTTAAATGAGTATTTGGATCCCGTTCAACTTTTGTGTGCACTTGTGTAAGCTTAGCACTCACATTCGTGAAGATGTTATTGTGTCTGTGAAAAATTCACAAGTTTTTTTGTTTATAGCATACAGAGATTTCAACCAAATTTAACACAACTTTCCAAAAACTTGACAAAGGATAGTAAAACAATATACTGCAATTAAAACATGTATATATTGAATATTTGATGAGATAAGGGCATTTTTATTAAATAATTTTTAACTGCGCACGCGTCAAGATTTCAAAATTTTTATTTCATAATTTGGTAGTAAGCTATTCTGGGCAACTTCTATAAACATTCCAGTCAAATATCGCAAAAATTCTCAAAGATAAGGGCGATAAAGTGAGATGCTTTCTAAAAAGTGCTTCCGGCCAGTGCCAGGAGGAAGAGGTAGCTTTCATATTCCTTATTTTAAAAAAGCCAACTTATATCATTCAAACACACGAAGCTCAATTTAGTGGAAACCGAATATAGGAGATTCAATACTAATTTTTATCAATATAATGAATGAGAATTTCGCGAAATTAGTCAGCTTTATCCAAGCTGCTTTTCTTTAAAGTAACTTATATTTGGCTGCCAAATTCGGCGATTTCTTAAAGTGCCTTCCATTTTAAGACAACATGGTGGATGAGACTAACCAGTGAACTTGGTCGAGACCTTAGTAATTGATGTGCACATGCTCACTCACATCGGAATCGGTTGATATATACGAGTGCTGTCGCATGCAAAAAATCAGATTTTTCAAAATGTCACCCACAATAGAAATTGAAACTGCTATATCTGAGCCATTTTTTAAGGTAAAGACAAACAAAAAATGCTCCTGAATCCCTATATCAATGTCAAATACTTAAGAAAGAAACCTTTTTTCAATTTCTAATTTTTTTGCATCTCACTTTAAATATATATATATTTTTTTTTATTTAATGGTCGCCATTTTGAAACAAGATGGCAGATGAATCTGGCCAGCGAACTTGATCGAGGTATTGATGTATACTATCCACATGCCTTCTTACATCGAAATAGGCGAATACGTGTGTTATAGCGTGACAAATACAAGATCGTTTCAAAATGTTAGCCATGCTAGAAATTCAAAGTGCTATAATTCAACCATTTTTTAAGATATAAACAAAAGAACAAATTTTCAGAAACAAAAACTGCTACGGAATCTTTGTATCAAGGCCAAACACATAAAAAAATCTTTTTCATTTTCCATTTTTTTAATACCTCATTTTAAATTTTAAATTTAATTTATTTTTAAATGGCAACCCTTTTGAAACAAGATGGCGAATGAAGCTGGCCAACGAACTCGGCTGAGACATTGGTATGTACTATGTACAGATCAAGTTACATCCAAATCGGTTCATAAATACGCCTGTTATCGCGTGACAAAATTCAGGTCGTTTTAAAATGTCAGCCACAATAGAAATTCAAAATGCTATTACTCAGCCATTTTTTTAGATATAGACGAAACAAAAACTGTTCCGGAATCTTTGTATTATGGTCAAACACATACGAAAAAAATCTTTTTCATTTTTTAATTTTTTGGTATCCCATTTTAATTTTTTAAATTTTTTAATTTTTTTAAATGGCCGCCATTTTGAAACAAGATGGCGGATGAAGCTGGCCAACGAACTCGGTCGAGATATTTGTATGCACTATGTACACACCAAGGTACATCCAAATCGGTTCATAAATACACCTGTTATTACGCGACAAATATCAGGACGTTTCAAAATGCCAGCCACGCTAGAAATTCAAAATGCTAAAACTCAGCCATTTTTTAAGATATAGATGAAACAAAAACTGCTCCGGAATCTTTGTATAAAGGTTAAATACATAAGAAAAAATATTTTTCTAATTTTAATATTTTGGTACCACATTTTAAATTTAAAATTTTTAAAAACATTTTAAATGGCCGCCATTTTGAAACAAAACGCTGGATGAAGCTTTCCAAGGAACTCGGTCGAGACATTGGTATGTACTATGTACACACCGAATTACATCGAAATCGGTTGATAATTACGAGAGTTTGAGTGTGACATAGGTCAGATATATATATATATATATATATATATCAATTTTGAACGAAGGGTGGTTTCGGGGTCTAGGGGTCATGATCGATGAAAATATACCAAAATTTTTTTAAATCGCTTTTCTCCGAACGGCTGCAATAGGTAGCTTTTTGTAATGAAAGCTACCTAAAATAGCTATGTGTCCTAACCGGGCACTTAAATATGTATTTTTAGATGGTAAAAAAAAAAAAAAAAGTACGCTTCTTTTATAATTTAAAAATTTAAAAAAAATATAAGAAACGCTGTGTATATTCCAGGAACATGATATAGACAGATCATTACTGAATTTGTAATATCTTTATATGAAGGAAGTTCTGGAAAATCTTGTGTAAATTGATAACTCTTAAATAATGTTTAGTTTAATGTGGTTAAATAAGTTAATTTTATCAACATAATACAATTCGGTAGCTTAAATACTGTATCTGATTAAAGCAATTGAGTTATACCCTGTATTAGGAGTCTATAATTTTTGTCACCTTTTTTTTAAATCTGATATCTTAGTTCTGTTTTCACTTTTTACTCATTATAATCGACATTTTCTAATTTTATATTAGAAAACGAAAAAAAAAAAAAAACTATGTTTATCTAAATGAGTATTTGTTTCCATATACGTATTTTTAGGTACAGAAAATGTTAATATTTTTTGAAAGCGCAAAATAATGAAGAGGAGTTCGGGGGGGGGGGGGGGGGCAACAGAGTGCCAGGCACAGGGTTTCTCTTGGGCTTATCAGAATTATAAAAAATATTGTACGATTTTATCTATTTATTAGTGTGATATATTTATCATGTGACATTTTATAATATATAAAGTAATATGTAATAAATAAACTTGTTAACAATATTATTTGTATCTTGTTATTATAATGGAAATTCCTCCCTCCTAGAGCACCCAACTTTGGTGGCCTTTGGGAGGCAGGAGTTAAGACCTTCAAATACCATTTAAGGGGACGATAGAGCTTAAAATCCTTATTTTTTTTTTTTTTTTTTTTTTTTTTTTTTTGTAAATTTCGACTTAAATATTATTCAAGGGTACATTATATACATTATGGCATGCATTTATCACAAAAAAAATTAAAAAAAAAATATTTTTGAGAAAAAAAGGGAATTTTACGCGTCGTCTTAGAAATCTTCGAAATGCCCCATGCGTCTTCAATATCAATGAAAATCCCCAATATTTTTTTATAAAAGTTTGGTTTATATATAGAAATAAAACAGAGCATCGAATTTTACATATTTGAATTTAAAGGTTAAAAAAAAATTCAAAATTTTTCCAAAAAAAATTTTTTTTAACCTTTAAATTCAAATATATAAAATTCGATGTTCTATTTTATTTCTATAAATAAATCAAACTTTTATAAAAAATATTGGGGATTTTCATTGATATGGAATGCGCAGGGGGCACTTCGAAAATTTCTAAGACGACGCGTAAAATTCCATTTTTTTGTCAAAAATAAAATATTTTTAAATCTGTTTTTGTGATAAATGCATGCCATAATGCATATAATGTACCCTTGTATAATATTTAAGATGAAATTTACAAAAAAATAAAAAAAAAATGAAAAAATTTGAAATTTTGAAAATTTTTCGAAAAAATTTAAATTTTTTTCAACTTTTTTTTTTTAACCTTTAAATTCAAATATGTAAAATTCGATGCTCTATTTTATTTCTATATATAAACCAAACTTTTATAAAAAATATTGAGGATTTTCATTCATATGGAAGGCGCATGGGGCATTTCGAAGATTTCTAACACGACGCGTAAAATTACATTTTTTTCTCAAAAATAATTTTTTTTAACTTTTTTTGGGATAAATGCATGTTATAATGTATATAATGTACCCTTGAATAATATTTAAGTTGAAATTTACAAAAATAAAAAAAAAATATATTTTTTTAAGGATTTTAAACTCCACCGTCCCCTTAAAAAGAGCGGTAGGTTCAGCTCATCTAACGTCGAAGAATTTTTAACCATAATAACACAGATCGAAGCGATTTTAAATTCGCGACCGCTTTGTTCCTTGCACACAGATACTGACGACCTTCAAGTGTTGACTCCAGGCCACTTTCTCATAGGAAGGCCTCTTAATTTAATTCCTGAACCTAATTTGATGGAGGTAAAGGATAACTTGCTTAACAATTGGCAAAGGACTCAAAAATTATCCCAGACAATTTGGAAGAGCTGGCAAAAATAATTATCTCAGTAATTTACAAGAGAAAAACAAATGTATGTTTAAAAAACCAAATATTCTGCCAGGCATGTGAGTCTTATTAAAGGACACTCAAATTCCACTTTGAACCTGGTGTCTAGGTTGCATTACTAAGGTAATCCCAGGTGCTGACAGAGTGGTAAGAGTAGTAGAACCACGTACCGCTTAGGGCATTTTTAAACGGTCTATTAATAAAATAATTATATTACCTATAATTAACAACTATAATTGACAACAATCTGAACTGTAATAGTGTTTCATTGTGTATTAATTGTGCTTATTTCTTTGCCTATAACCTGTACTATGTTGTGTTTTTTTTTTTTTTTTAATTATAATCTGTATTGCATGTTATACATATTGAAATATAATATTTCAACGCCGGGCGGGATGTTTCGTACCTGTAACTGACATTGTAACTTCACCTTTGGCGACGGTACACCACCCCCCATCTATGTCAATTGGCAATCCTTTAAATGTAACCCTTTCGTTGAACCCTGATCACGTGTACACAGTGGCAATAGAGTAAGAAACTCTGCCGCAACAAGCCGCCATTATCTTTCATTAAACTTTTTTTGTATACATCCCCCTAATTTCTTTTTTAATTTAGAACACCTCCGTTCAACTATAATTATTTGAAAATAAAATATTTTGCACATTTAATGGTTAATTTAAAAATAGCATGTGTATTATGCGAAACAAAAGAAGAAGCCTAAATATGATCACATTTACAACGGCAATAATATGCATAATTGAGTGAAAAATATAAAACCAATGTTTATCTTTGCGTTACAAATCATACATGGAGAATTTATCTCCCTATATTTTCACATATGTTGTGAAAATATGCAAATAGTGGTAAATTGTGTCATCGACGACCATGTGGTTTTTGAAAAAAAAAAAAAATCATTGATGTCAGATATATTTTTTATCTCTAAAGGTAAAAAAATAAAAGCCAATTAATTCTAAGATATTTGTATTATTTTGGTTTACTCTATTTGAACACTGCTATGTTTGCTCAATTATGTGAAAATATTTCTGTCTGTTCGAAAAATAAAATGTGATAATTGTAGAATAATGGTACGCTGAAATTTTAAATGTGTAGTACAAAAGTGGAAATATTTTTCTATTCTCACTTTATGTGCTGTGAGATTAGGTGAAAAAAAGAAGAAGAAGAAGAAAATAATAGTCGTTATAAAAAGGAAATTCTTCAGAAAAATGCAGAATGAGAAGAAAAAAATATGCAACTAACATTATACATATGAATAATACTGAGTCACAAATGAAACTACAATGTTTGAAAATTATAGGCTATAATACAGTGATATGCAAAATGTTTAGAATGATCGGTGAGAATGTTTACAACAACTCTTTGTTACAGTGAGAAAGCTTTTTACTGCGGCTATGATAAAAATAATAAAGAACAGGAAACAAATATTTATAGATCAGAATTAATTTTGTACTTAAAGACAGCATGCACACATTCATGCTACAAAGGAAATACGTTAAATGCACATTAGTTTATTTCCGCGAGCCAAAATTTACCTCACGATGTTAAAGAAAGATTATTTTACACATCAGCTTGATCCTTTTAGATACAACGCATGAAGCCGTGCTTCCATGTACTTTTTCCTGCATATTGAATAAAAATATAACACTAGCGTCAGTTATGGAATTTTGAAATACCTTCAAATTTAGCGTTAGTATATGATGCATATTCTGTTTGTGGAAGCATAAGAAGGAAATGTCCAATGCAAAAGTATGGAAGTAATACTATGCACGTACCTTATGAAATTATTTGTTTTCCGAATGTCCCGAAAATTTTTTGTTGGCGAGCTAAAGTTGATGACGATTCTTCATCTTTCCGTCTGTATTCCAAAAATAAATTCGGGAGAGAAATCTTAATGGATACCTGGTATAAATTTAAACATTGTTTTATTTTTTATTTTATTTTTTTTTAATATAAAGATCGTATTAAGTAAATATCTATATATACAATACGCTATCGTACGTGTCATAGATTATTTGTTAATTGTTTAATGTTTAGTGTTAACAGCCGAATGAAACGCATCTCATTGGCTATTGAACATTTAATGCATCTCCATGCGTATACGAGGGAGTTAGCATAGGGAGGAGGGGCTGTTCTGTCACCAAATGCCACCAAATGTGTCGCAAACTTGACGATATATCTCTAAATTTGGCGACCAAAATGTATCACCGAAAGTGACGCTATCTTGGCGATATATCTAATATTTCACCAAATTTCCATGGACTTCCATTATAAACCAATAGGGTTTACATGCTTACAAAAAATCAATATATTGAGATATTTTAATGCAACAAAAACTAATATTAGTTTAAGGGATTATATTAATTATATTTAAGTCCAAGTAAATTAAATTAATCAATAAAGTAATATGATACAATGCTTAGTATGCTTTCAAAAACATAAATTTTAAGGGAGACCAAAATGGTCGCCAAGGGCGGCTAGTCATATAAAAAAAGGTGATGCAGATTTGATAGCAGAATCTTTAAATAGTTGAACTCGTATTGCATTGCTTAATCGTAGAAATTGTATTTTTATTTTATTTTATTTTTATTTTTATTTTTATTTATTTATTTATTGTAATTCGACAGTTAGATCAGAATTGTAGTAAAACTATACCCACACTGCGTCAGATAAAAATATGAAGGTGGGTAAATCTTAAAAGAGATAACAGTGTCAATGGTTTTCAACGAAAAATTTGGTAATGGAAAAAAAAAGGAACTTGATTCTATTATAGAAAAGAACTATCATGTGAAAAAATGAAATTGTCAAGATTTATGTTTGCGATAAAAGCACAATTATTGTATTGTATATATATGTGTGTATGTATTTGTATTATTGTAATGGATTTCGTAATTTACTTTTTATTCGTTGCTTAAGAGTTTACAAAAGTACAGTAATAATAATGACTCAGCTAACGGTAAACAATCGGCCGACAGCCGGTTGCCACTAACAGCAGTATTGGCATGACAGCGGCTGCCGCTATCGGTCCGTATCTTTTTTGATACACCGCGCGAATGCGGCCCGATTCATGGGGCAAAGAAACGGTCCGGTATCGGCAGAATAGTATGCCGAAAGCGCGCCGATAGCTAACCATACGATTGCCAATCGCAAACCGAAACCAGCATAAATTCGAAAAAAGATATTTTCATTTTGATGTCGCCATTTGTGGGCCATCTTGGGATGTTCATTTGTTAATATTTCAAAGGGGCATATTTCGGCGAGGGATGAGATTGGGTTCGATCTGACGAACCCAAGGTAAACGACTTAACCACTTCACTACACAAGATTATTGAGGAGAGGATTTTATCGGGTAATAAGGGGGAAGCATTTCGTTAAGTTATGGTTTGCCGGTGTAGGTAAATGGTAGATGGAAAAAACTGAAATTTTAAAGTGCTTTTAAAGTTTTTTTATTATTATTTTATTTATTTTTTTTATTTTATTGTCTTATGCGCATGTATTTAAAAGTTTGAATATATTAACAAAGTATTTAAAGCAAACGAATTGGTTTTTCTCATAAATTTAAGAATCATTATTTTTTTTTAATAATTATTTTTAGAGATTTTGTTCAGTTAATAAAATTTTCTTATTAGGAATTATAATGCAGTTTCATACGTTGCGTTAATTTATAAAATATGTTTTTTTTAAATGGAAAAACTGATTTTAATAAATAAGTTGGTAATTAATAACTTCTAATTAGAATAATTATTTATTTTATTATTTTGATGATTTAAAGTAGACCATATTTTTAATGATTATGTTGTGATATTGATTTATTACTTATCAGCATTTTTTTTTTCAATATAAAATAAAAATATTAATTTATGTATTTTTTCTTCTTTAGGTAGATAATTTTTTAGATTGGGGAGATTTCTTAACATTTCTTATAAATTTAAGAATGCTTAAATATATAATAAAATGAGAGAATTTTAGAGGTTTTTCTGTTAATAGAATTTTCTCTTTAGGAATTATAATGTAATTAAGAGTGTTAATTTAAGAAATATATATTTGTAACATGGAAAAGCTATTTTTTCTAAAAAATTAAGTTCATAATTAATCACTTTTAATTAAAATAAGAATTCATTTTATGTCATTTGATGATTTAATGTTGAACATATTTTTAATGATTAAGCAGCAATATTAATTATTTTACTTATTGACATTTTTTAATGTTAAAATAAAATAGAAATGATTATTATTATTTTTTTTTTGGAAAATAATTTTTATAAAGGGGAAGATTTCTGAATCTTTCTTTTAAATTTTTACGCTAAAAAATGGGTAGATTTATTGATATTTTTATAGCTTGTAAAATTATTTTAAAAACATTTAATAATTTGATTTTTAAATAAAATTAGGAACTATTGCTTTTAAAATTAATATATAACTATAAAATAAGTTGAATTAACTTATGGAGTATTTTTTTCAATAAGTTTATAATGAATAATAATTTTAAGGAGTGATTAAAAAAATTCTTTTGATGATTCAAATATATTGGTGGTTTATTATAGCAGTTTATATTTTTTTTTATTTATTTATTATTCCCTAATTTATTATATATATATATATATATATATATATATATATATATATATATATACATTTATTGTATGCAGTTTTATTTCATATTTTTATAACAATACCTTGAAGAAAAGTAGAAAAATACATAAAACCATTTAATTTATAAAATATATTTAATAATCTCGAATAAACTCGAACTTGAATGAAAATATGAAAAAAAAATGTCGGCAAAGATTAAATATTCCGAATTCGGACCAATGTTGACAAATCTAATCGGGCCACTGTCTGAAATCACATATTCGTCCTGCGTCACTTGTCGGTGTCAATCTCTTGCCGACATTTAACCATAAGGGGACCGATTACGGTAACCGGCAGTCAAAAAAGCAGATTCTTAAGTTTCAGTTGCCGACATGCTGCCAACACGTTACCGAAACCACTGTGTCGACGACGATGCTTTACCGACACTGCCGACTGCTGTCCGATCGTGTGCCGAGAAGTATCTGTTTGCTGGTGACTGTTTATATTCACAGATATTAGACTGTTGCGTTACATATTATTTTTAAATATGGCAGAGCAAAAAATATTTTTTTAAATAGTATTTTAAAATATGAAAAATTACAATTGTTTTGAATATTTAGCTTATTCTTATTACAGTTCATTATACTTATATTATAGTTGATACTTCTTTAGTTTATCTTATTTTAAGATATATCAAAAATGTAAAAAAAAAAATATAATTTTGTAATATATAAAATATATTTGTGATAATTTAATTTAAAAAGCCTTACAGCATAAAAATAACCAATAGGTCTAATATTTTAATATTTATATTTTAATTCTGTACACATTTTAAATAAATTAGAAATTATAATAAAAAGATTTAAAATCTACGTTATGTAACTATGTTTTACTATTAAATTATCTTCTGCTTTGAAAAGTTTTAACAAGGTTTAATGTTTTAATCTTCTCTGTATTACTACTGAATACTTAAAATATATCTAATAACATCAGGCATAAATTTGTTTTAAAAATGGAATATATTGCATTAAATTGCGCGTTTCAGACAAGATGAGCCGGTTACAGAGTATCCCATGCAGAAGTAATAAGTAAGTATTACGTAGTTAATGTTTAAGTATTTTTATCAACTATTATCCTAATTTTATAAACACATATACATGTTTAATTAGTAGAAAGTTGGATTTAACACTTTTAGATGGTCTATGTTCGTTGTATTTTACAGAATAACTCGTAAAAACGATAAAAGGGTAATGATAACTGGGAACGTAAGGGAGAGAGAATTTGACAACCTATATAAATTCCAACCTATTTAATTTATAATTCTGTGTTCCTCCGGTACTCATTTAAAGGCTACACTTTACATATAAAAGTTTACATTTTACATATAAACATATAAATAAAACATAAACAACTAAACATATATAGCATGTAGTATTAGCCTAGTAAGATTAATTTTTCATCTCTTGCAGGATGGAAAGATCATAAATTAATCTATTGCAAATGAAGATATATTATGAAAAATATGTTGACTATTTTCAATTATTTTGATTCAATAATTACTTTATTAACTTTAAATATATACTAAAAACATTATCGCGATGTCTTCTTTGGATGAGATAGAGTGTTTTTAGGACCATTTAGTATAAAATGCAAGCTAGTTGTCATAGGTACACATATGTAGGTTTTCTACAGTTTTATGGACGTTTTACATCCCAAAACCGAATTACCATGAACGAACATTTGAATTCTAAATGTCCCTTTTTAGGCGACGCTGAAGCGCATTAAAAGTCTTTTTTGTTTCACTTTTTCAGTTAATACATATAATGATTCTTCAGTTCTTTAATAAAGGGGAAAAAATGTGTTTTTAGATTGTTCACAGCAAAGATCTATTCTAATGTGGAACTTTAAAAAAAAAGTTACACAAAGAAGTTTTGATGTTAAAGTGAATGGTACACACTATGTATTTATGTATATCTTCAAAATTAAACATAATGCAGCACAACTTGCTTTAAAAATCTTTTGATTTTTTGTGAAATGACACTACATAAAAATTTTGCACAATATAATATTGTATTGAGTGATATACTATGATTATACGATTATTATGTTATTACAATTGTTTCATTTACTTTCTCTTAGTGCATAAAAAACGGAACAATTCAAAATTTTAATATATGCATTTAAATAATGGATGTAATTTAAACACATTAGTCGTTGTCACAAATCTCTAATCTATGTTGTTCAGAATGTTTAACAATCCCTGGAGAAAGAGAGTATTGTTGGATTTGCTTTAAAATTTCGTATATAAAAAGCGGTAAATCTGAAATACATATGAAATATACATACAAAACAATGTTTTTTCACAAATAAAATATGAACTAAAGATAAACATTTTTTTTTAAAACTCGATAAAGTAGTAACTTTATAATAAGAACTAACATAATATTTTATTTTTATGTTTTTAAACCAGGTTTCCTTTACTTTCAGCTGGAATACTAGTATTTTATGAAAAAAAATACCTGACTTATTTAATCGCGAGATCGCAAAAGACAAGTTTATCTCTAAACAAAATACTAGTTTTTATCCGATCAAAAGTCACGGCCATTTCCTGACCAGTAGGAACTCTGTAAAAGTCAACCCTATTTTTTAAAACCAAAAACTTCAAACGAGATTGACAGATTTAATTTCCGGTGCGCATTATTAATGCACACATAAATTAAATCTAATAACATGAAACACAAATTATTTAAACGAATGACATATTTTATAAAAAAAAATACATGAATCTGAAAAAAAAGTTTCCTTTTTTGAGTTATATTGTGCAGATAAACAAAGACAATAGGTTCAGTTTGGGAAATATTGTAAAATTAACAAAACTGCTAAAACAACCTGTTAATTTCTAAAATGTCTTTTTACTTTAATCACCTAATGAAATAAACTATGACCTCATTCGAAAAAAAAATCTTAAAAGCAAAACGATCTGATATTATCTATCCCAAGAAAAACAGAATATTGCTGTATTGGCTTAAAATATCACAAAAACCGATGAATTATAATACAAATAAAATACATCTAAAAACAAAGTACTGTACATAGATCAAATATTAAACATCTACATATATATATATATATATATATATATATATGTGTGTGTGTGTGTGTGTTTTAATAATAATGCTAAAAATTAAGAGATTATAAGTTGCATACATTTTTTTTTTTCTAAATCGTTTAATTTAATCTGTGATGACACGTACTACCTATTATTGATAACATCAGATATTTCTTCATAAACGAATTTATAAAATGATGGTAAACGCACCGTGTAATAATTTACCTCTTGTAAATTCGTATATGAAAAACTTGTCTCTGTTGGTATCCAATACGGGAGGTATCAGTTCAAAATCTCCCAATGAGAACGCGTAAAAATAATTATTATAAGTTCATGGGCCTCACACCCCCTTTAAAATATTTAACCGTTTTTTCGCCACATTTTTCGTTTTCTGAAATTATTAACATGCTTTGTTCAGTTTTAGTTTTTTTTTTCAAGAAAACCTTTAAGAGAAAACTAGCCGCTCGAAGAAAGCGATAGAGAATAGTATACATGTCAGATCTTATAATAATATTTGCGATTGAAACTTTTAAAATATACAAACTGTTTTTAAATTTAAAACTGTTTTCCAACTACACTTCTCTAACTCAAATATTCGTTGATTTACGCATACTTATTTATTAGAAGTTTGGATTTGTGACAGCTCGAAAAACTATATTACTTTTACAACATCACTTTTTCTTGGTGGAATATCTAGATGATAAGGGACATAACATTTTCCATTTTAAATAATTTTACAATTCTTTTTTAATGTTCACAGGAATAACACTTATAACATTATGAAATGGTTTTTGTTTTTATAAACACATTAGTTTGTGAGAAAAAAAAACAAAACGTTGTAATCTATGCCAATTTTAAGAGAAAAACATTAATATCCCCATAATTATATAAAAATGTAAAAATTTATATTTATTTTATTGAAAAATATACTTCAAACTCTATTAAATATATTTTTAAATTATGTAAAAACAAATACAGGGTGGTAATAATTAAAGTTCCCCTATAAACAGCATCCTACAGCGCAAACGGGTGATCGGAATGCAATGAAATTTGGTATATAGACTATACACAAGATGCGCTCACGGAATTTCGAAATAAAAAATTAGTTCCAAAATGTCCACCAGATGGCGCTTTATAAAATAAAACATTAAATTTAACACAATAAACGGCCAAAACTGCTGGTTTTACATTTTATTACTCATAATTCTTGTTCTGGTTTGTTAATATTTTTTTTGTATTCCGTTTTGGTCGTTTATTGTGTTAAATGTAATGTTTATTCCGGAAAATGTGCCATCTGGTGGACATTTTGAAACTATTTTTTTTTTCAAAATTCCGTGAGCGCATCTTGTTTATAGTCTATATACCGAATTTCATTGCGTTCCGCTGTCATTTTTTTCATATATATATATTTTAGGTAGCTTTCTTTACAAAACGCTACCTATTGCAGCCGTTCGGAGGAAAGCGATTTCAAAAAATTTTGGTATATTTTCATCGATCATGACCCCCAGACCCCGAAACCACCCTCCGCTCAAAATTGATATATATATATATATATATATATATATATATATATATATATATATATATATATATATATATATATGACATATGTCACACTGTAACTCTCGTATTTATGAACCGATTTGGATGTAATTCGGTGTGTATATAGTACATACCAATGTCTCGACCGAGTTCGTTGGCCAGCTTCATCCGCCATTTTGTTTCAAAATGGCGGCTATTTAAAAAATTAAAAAAAATAAAATTTGAAATGTGGTACCAAAAAATTGAAAATGGAAAAATATTTTTTTCTTGTGTATTTTACCTTTATACAAAGACTCCGTAGCAGTTTTTGTTTTGTCTAAATCTTAAAAAATGGGTGAGTTGCATTTTCAATGGCATTTTGAATTTCTAGCGAAGCTGGCATTTTGAAAAGTTCTGAATTTTGTCACGCAATAAAAGGCGTATTTATGAACCGATTTGGATGTAACTTCGTTTATACATAGTACAGACCAATGTCTCGACCGAGTTCGTTGACCAGCTTCATCCGACATCTTGTTTCAAAATGGCGGCCATTTAAAAAATTTAAAAAAAAATTTAATTTGAAATGTGGTACCAAAAAATTGAAAATTGAAAAAAATATTTTTTTTTATGTGTTTGACATTGATAGAAAGATTCGGGAGCAGTTTTTGTTTCGTCTATATCTTAAAAAATGGCTGAGTTATAGCATTTTGAATTTCTAGCGTGGCTGACATTTTGAAACGTCCTGATTTTTGCCACGTGATAACAGACGTATTTATGAACCGATTTGGATGTACCTTGGTATGTACATAGTACATACAAATAACTCAACCGAATTCGTTGGCCAGCTTAATCCCCCATCTTGTTTCAAAATGTAGACATTTAAAAAAAATTAAATTTAAAATGAGATACTAAAAAATTGGAAAATGAAAAAGATTTTATTTTGTATGTGTTTGACCTTAATACAAAGATTCCGGAACAGGTTTTGTTTCGTCTATATCTAAAAAAATGGCTGAGTTATAACATTTTGAATTTCTATTGTGTCTGACATTTTGAAACGACCTGATTTTTGTCACGCGATAAAAGGTGTATTTATGAACCGATTTGAATGTAACTTGGTCTGTACATAGTACATACCAAAGTCTCGTCCGAGTTCTGTTGGCCAGCTTCATTCGCCATCTTGTTTCAAAAGGGTTGCGATTTTTTTTTTAAAAATGTAATTTAAAATTCAAAATGAGGTATTAAAAAATTAGAAAATGAAAGAGATTTTTTATGTGTTTGGCCTTGATACAAAGATTCTGGAGCAGTTTTTGTTTCTGAAAATTTTTTCTTTTGTTTATATCTTAAAAAGTGGTTGAATTATAGCACTTTGAATTTCTATCATGGCTAACACTTTGAAAGGATCTTGTATTTGTCACGCGATACCACACGTATTCGCCTATTTCGATGGAAGAAGGCATGTGGATAGTATACATCAATATCTCGACCAAGTTCGCTGGCCAGCTTCATCAGCCATCTTGTTTCAAAATGGCGGCCATTAATAAAAAAAAAATATATTTAAAGTGAGATGCAAAAAAAAAATAGAAATTGAAAAAGGTTTCTTTCTTAAGTATTTGACATTGATATAAGGATTCAGGAGCATTTTTTGTTTGTCTTTATCTTAAAAAATGGCTCAGATATAGCAGTTTCTATTTCTAACGTGGGTGACATTTTGAAAAATCTGATTTTTCGCCTGCGACAGCACTCGTATATATCAACCGATTCCGATGTGAGTGAGCATGTGCACAGCAATTACTAAGGTCTCGACCAAGTTCACTGATTAGACTCATCCACCGTGTTGTCTTAAAATGGCAGGCACTTTAAGAAATCGCCGAATTTGGCAGCCAAATATAAGTTACTTTAAATAAAAGCAACTTGGATACAGCTGACTAATTTCGCGAAATTCTCATTCATAATGATTTAGTATTGATAAAAATTAGTATTGAATCTCCTACATTCGGTTTCCACTTAATTGAGCTTCGTGTGTTTGAATAATATATGTTGGCTTTTTTAAAATAAGGAATATGAAAGCTACCTCTTCCTCCCGGCACTGGCCGGAAGGACTTTTTTTATCTTAAGCTGTTTAAATATATCAAAATACCAAACACCTCAAGCTGAATAAAATGAATTCAAGCATTGGAAGTCTCATACATTAAAATTAAATGGAATGAGTAAAAACTTATTTTCACATATTTGAAAGCATCGGAATTTTATGTAACTTCGATAGATTTTTATAGGGATGTATCAATTCTTTTTATCAAAAAAAAAAAAAAAAAAAAAATGGAAAACTGGTATCTTTGTTATTTTTATCAAAGTGCATGCAAAAGAGTACTTTTGAGGATTTTCTTGCGCTAACAGTAAAATGGAATATTCTGTATACCTTTCTAAATGTTAAATGGGCGAAGTTTTAATTCTGAAATACATAAACATATGTTTAGGGAACTTAAATAATTTATTTTTTGTATATGTGAAAATGTAATTTAAGCATATGAGAGATTTATATACTTTTTTTCCTCGAACAATTGGGGTATTTATTGTATAAAATTCTTTATGATTTTTAAATGTAAAAATTCCAAAATAGAGAATAAAAAATTCCATCTCATCAAAATGAAAATTATCCCATCAGATTTTATATTTTACTGCATATTCACACAACCACAAAGTGCTCATATAAATTTGTCTTTTGAAGGGGGTTCGGAGGAATATTTTAAATTTTGAGCATTTCTAATTAATAGCATAAACTTTAAATAGCAAAATTCATAATATGGCTGTTGAATCGTAGAAATTGTAATAATTATATATATATATACATACATATATACAAATATATATATATATATATATATGTGTGTGTGTGTGTGTGTATATATATATATTAAATAATTCGAACGTTCTGTTAAAATTTTAGCAAACAATATGGAAAAAGGAAAAAAAAAAATCTTAATAGACATAGAAATATCAAACACCTTCAACAAAACTTTTCTTAATGAAAAAAAGAGACATTATTTGCTTAAAAAGACAAACTATCATCAGTGAAAGTGAAATTGTCAAGATTTATCTTTGCGATGAAAGCACTTTGCAATATTTGTAACGGAGGATCTCATATTTTACTTATTTTTCTCCGCCTTAGAGTTTACCAAAGAACAGTATTAATAATGACCGTTTATATTCACGTACATTAGACTTTACTTTATATATTTTGTTTAAATATAACAGAGTAAAAAGTTATTTTATAAAAATGTATTTTAAAATATGAAAATTTACCGTTGTTTACAGCATTTTATTTATACTTGTGATAGTTTATTATATTTATATTATAGTTTTTATATATTTAGTTTATCTTATTGCAAAATATATCAAAATTGTAAGAAAAAAAAAGAAATGTAATTTTAGTAGTAAATAATATGTATTCACAATAATGTAATTTACAAGACATTAATCATAAAAATAACTAATATAATTAATATTTTATGTGTATATTTTAATGCTTTAAGTATTTTAAATAATTTAGAACTTATAATAAAAAATATTAAAATCTACGTTATTTAAATCTGTTTTAGTATCTAATATAGGGTAGGGGAATACACAGTGAGATATGGTACACAGTGAGACAGCAGCCTCTTTGATTTATTGCTGTAACTTTTTCTTCAAGCTGGCAGACACACATAATGACCTCATCTTATGCAACACATGGATGCTGTTTCATTAATTCAGTTACTCCTCCGAACAAATATTAATAATTTCTTATTTTATAGAGGTTAAAGTTACATAAACGTCTATTTTAGAGTTTATTTCCTTCAATATGACATATAATTTTACTTAACCAAAGCTAGCTATATCTAATAATAGACTAATCCGGCAAAACGACATAAACTTTTTAAAACGATGAGATTGATGCAACAGATGTGGCATCCATTTTGTTACAACGTAGCAAAGGTACACAGCGAGACACACAGTTGTGGTATACAGTGAGACGAGTCTTATTGTGTACCTACTATGTGGTTCTATGTTTAAAAAGTTAGTTATTAATAAAAGAAAGTTTTTCCCTCTCTCGTTCTTTCTCTGTGTGTGTGTGGGCGTGCGATGGCTAGGGGAATTTACTAAACGTAAAAGGCTGAAAATTTGCATGAAGGTAGTCCAAGGTCTGCCATTTTCCACCCGAGGCTCATATTTTTAATATTTTTAAAATCTAGAAATATTAATTAGAAATCATAAACTGCAGAAAATTATTGATAGCGTATAAAAATGTATGATTTATGGAAATATATGCATTGTCTCACTGTGTGGTACTTGTGGTACACAGTGAGACAGTTTTCGATACTCCATTATTCTGCTTCTGTGCTTTTATAAATAACTTTTTTAAAACCATTTATACATTCATGTGTAGCGCATTTATGTAGCTTAAAGATATAGCAAAAACATTATCAAAAGAACAAAAATCGTCGCCATTTGTTAAGTAATAATAATTTTCGTCTCACTGTGTACTACCCTCCCCTACAGTAAAATAGTTAAATATCTTCTACTTCGTTTAATAGTTTGAACATGTGTTAATCATTTAATCTTCTCGGTATTAGTAGTAAATACATAAAATATATCTTGTAACATCAGACATAAATTTGTTTTAAAAATTGCATGCATTACACTAAATTGCCAGTTTTAGACAAGATGCGCCTGTTACTGAATACCTAATTCACAAGTACTAAGTAAGAACTACGTATTAAAGTTTTAAATATAAAGTATTATATTTATTTTATAAATGCGTACCCGTATTTAATTAGTAAGAAATTTGATTTAACACTTTTAGATCGTTAATGTTTTTTTTTTGTTTTTTTTTACTGAATAATGCTTAAAAACTCTTAAAGGGTAATGGTAAATTGTAATGTAAGAGAAAGGATTAAGTAACCTATGAATTGGCTAACCAATGTAGGTTATAACTTGTGTGCTCGACCGGTATCTGTTAAAATGTTGCAACTTTATATATAAATGTTTACATTTGACATATAAAATTAGAAATAAAATATAAACATCTAAACTTATCGAGTATACAGTATTAGCCCAGTAAGATAAAAAATATTCCTCTGAAAGGATGAAAATGTCATAAACTGTCTATTGGTTGGTTGTGTTTATGTCGGCCAATTATCAACACGAGTGATATAGGCCCTAAGAGGGGAGTGCCCTTCGTGGGGGTGCTTCTAAGGGAACCCTACCCGTCTTTACGCTTCGAAATCCAAGGTTTCGAAGAAGACCACGAAAACACCGAAACTATTAGGCCGACGGCGCGATTGAGTTCGAACCCAGCACCTCCCGTCTACCAGGTTCGCGAGCAGAACCTCTCGACCACTGGTGGGGCCAAAACTGTCTATTGGAAATAAAAAGATATTATGAAAAATATGTTGACTAGTGTCGATTATTTTGATGTAATAATTATTTTAATTATTTTCTATGTATTTGAAAAGCAATATGATGATGTTTATATTATCATCTTTATATGAAATGCAGGGGTTTTATGGAAATTTTGTATAAAAAACAACTTAGTTGTCATATGTACACATATGTAATTTCTCTATATTTTTCTGAGTGTTTTACATAAAAAACACATAAATCATGACCGAACATTTGAGTTCTAAATGGCGCGCTTTACACGAAGCTTAAGAAAATTCAAAATGCTATTCTTCTCATGTCTTCTCTTAATTCATATAATGGTTCTACATTTCTATAACACATTTCAATTGTTCTATAATAAGTATTTTTATGTTCACTGCGAATATCTATTCTAATGTGGATTTTTTTAAAGATTTACACAAAGCGATTTTGATTGTTAAATTTTTTAAATATCATATGTTTAATATTTCAAATTAAAATTATAACGCAGCACAACGTAAATGGAGAAAAAATAATTTATTTTTTTGTGAAATTAAACTCCATTAATGTGTGTACAATGTAATATTGTATTGAGTGATACATATACACGATTAATTCATTTACTGTTTCTTACAACATAGGAAATGAAACGATTTAGATTTTTAATAGATAAATTTAAATAAGGCACATGATTCAATATACGCATTAAACATTGTTATAAGAAAATCTCTAATTATATGTTGTATAATACATTTATCAATATCAATGGAAATAAAGTGATGTTGAATTCGCATTAATATACCGTATATAAAAAGTGATAAAATTTAAACACATATGGTATATATCAACAAAACAGTAGTATTTGCAAATGGAACCTGGATTAAAAATAAACATTTTTTTTAATAAATCGATAAAGTAACAACTTGCTAATAAAGGCTAATAACGGTTAAAATAATATTTTATTTTAATAAATATGGTATTATAAAGCTTATAATAATAACAATGAACATTTAAAATTATATTTCTTAAGAAAGATTTTAATATGATGATCCCTACTTGTGATACCTAAAAAAAAAAGGATTGACCGATTTAATCTCCGGTGACCATTATTAATGTACACTTAAATTAAATCGAGTAATATGAGACACAACTTTGTTAAACTATTGAAATAATAACATTTGACATTAAAACATATCGCAGTATTAGCTCTATGTATAATATAATATACAAAAACTGATGAATTATAATAAATATAAAATATGTGTAAAAATCCATAAAGGTAATATAAAAATGTATATATAAAAAGTTTTTAATCAGAATGCTAAAATTTAAAAGATCATAATCTTTTTACTTATGCATATTTCTTTTCCTAAATAATTAAATTTATGCTGTGATCACCCATACTACCTAACATTGATAACATGAGCTATTTCTTCAAGAACAAATTTTTTAAAAGATGGAAAACGCACTGTGTAACAATTTACTTCTTGAAAATTCGTATTTAAGAACTTGTCGCTGAATGTACAACATATGGTAGATGTCAACTAGATTTCTTCCAATGAGAGCCTATAAAAATACTTATTCTACGTTCTTGTACTTCACACAACCATTTAAAATATTTAGAAGTGATTAATCGCCAAATGTTTCGTGTTTTTATAGCATTAACTTGCTTTGTTCAGTTTTCAAAATAATCTTATTCCGAAAAACATTTTCAATGAAAACAAGCAGCTCAAAAAACGCTATAGACAATAGCATATAACTTATCATGTCATCTCAGATTTTATGTTAGTATTTTCGAATGAAACTAAATAAAATATGTAAAAGATTTTTCTAGTAGCACTAGTCTAACTTAATTATTTGAGGACTTACACAAAGTTATTTTGTAGAAATTTGGATTTGAGACTACTGACAGACTACGTTATTTTTTCGAACTTTTTCTTACAAGATTAACGGGTTAATAAGGTTAAAAATTGAATACAAATAAATAATGCTTTATTGTATTAAAAATGGTTCTCGTAATTTTATAACACTCCCAATAAACATGCAAAATTGTGAAATGTTTGTTATGAGCTATCGTACGTCAAATTATATTTCAGAAAAATATATGAAGAAAACGTTCTTGTAGTTCAAACTATCTAGGAAAAAATGAGATACAAATAATAATTTATCTTTTCTATGTCAGAATATTCCGGCTTGAGAAATGAAAATGAAATTTCATTTTATTTACGACTTACTTACACGTATATAACATAATTTCTGTTCAAGAAAATTCAACTTTAAATAATATCTTCAGTAATATTTTACTGTAGAAAATTTTTAATTTCAGGCTTTTCATAAATATTTCAAAAGTCTTATGCTACGTACTTTGAAATACAAAAAAAAAAAAAAATGTTATAATTTTAATGACATCTTATTCTTCTAATGAAACTCTGAGCTATTTTCCAAAATATATGGCATTAAACAAAACATTTAATTAAACATTTCTATTTCAAAATTTACTTGATGAATCTTTAAACGTTCTCTTAATAAATACATTTTTTTAATATACATGAAAAAGTAAAACAATTCTCGGAAAAAATAAAATAACTAGTAAGACATTTCTTAAAATATGACTTTGAGAGTAATTACATCGAAAGAACATATAATGAGATTTTTAATTTAGTTTAATATCATAGTTTAATATTATGAAGAAGATGAATTTAAAGTTATATTCTTTATTGTAAAAAGGAAGATGTTTAGAGTCGATGAATGAAAATGTTTAATATCTTCTATTTCAAAGAGGTTGTACGAAATTTCAAAAAAAAAAAAAAAATTAAAACGGAAAAATCTTTTTAATAGTTATTATTTTGTTCACATTTTGATGAATGTTGCGAAATTAATTTATTCATAGATTTCTTCATCATAGTTCTTGAAACATTTTTAGAATACTTATAAACTCCTAAATTAAAACATGGATATTTTTTTCACTTTACTAAACATAATTTATAAGATCCCTTCAAATTAAAATTATTATGAAACCACGTAAATCCCAATTAATTAACTGATGCAATTGTATGACTCCTACGTATTTTTCTGATCACACATTACTTTACTAAAAATTTTATGTTGTTGAGTTGTGCTTTAGAAATTAAGGAAGCAATTTTAAAAGTATTTTATAAGATAAAGGGCCATCTGTATTTTCTATTTCCATGAATATTGATTTTCTATATGTAGTACGCAGCGGAGTAATATAAATATCGGCTTAAAAACTAATTTGAATTTCGCAAAAAATTATCAAATTCATGTACACAGAATTTTTTCGTATATTTGTTTTATATTTCGTACATTTGTTTATTATTTTAGTATATTTGTTTTATATATTCGTTTTTAACAAATTCAATAGAATATTAAAAAACTCTTGGAAGTGTTCGTTTGTTTATTTTGAACAATTGTCAAAATTCAAAATATATGAGGTTTAACGACACAAAATAGAAGCATTCCCTTGTGTATAAATTAAATATAAGAATATTTATTAAAACTGGAAGAATCAAATAAAAAAAATTGCTCTTTAACATTCTAAACAATTATTTTTTAACCTAAAGGAAATAAGTCCAAGGAAAATAAAGAATGATATTTCCAAATGAAGAAAAAATAATCCGTACAGAAAGTTTTCTGTAAAAAAAGCCAAAAAACCTAAATGTATCTGCCATAAAAAGCATCGACATCTGAAGATCGCTTATGTTAATAGCCAACCATCCTAAATATTTCATTTAAAATACCTTCCTGAGACATGTCCGTTAACTCATTTTAGGAGTTTTCTATTCTCTTTGGTATTCTAATGCACGGGTGAAATTTAAAACAGACACAAAAGAACCTTTTAAAAACATAACATGAGAAAATATTATAATACATAATACACTCTCATTGATGTTACAAATATCAAATCTTTCTTTTGAAATGATAAATATCATTACACACGCCCATAAATGATTTTTGAGTGAATTATTATTTACTATGATTTTCCAATTATTTTAAGTATGTAAAAAAAAATTAAATGCGAAGAGATAATGTCGCATGATAACACTTTAAGTAAAACTTTTGTTTTAAATACCTTTGTGTTTGTACAGACATACGTTTGGATTTAAAAACACTTAGGCAATTTATGGTTTAATGGTAAATTTGTACGCCCTATGGTCATTAAAACGAAACTCAAGAAATAAAAAAAAAATACTATATTCGAATATCACATTGTATTACATGGCAATCTTTTGTATTGCATTGAAATTTTGTGCAATGACAAAAGGAATTAATTTTTTACGAAGCTGTATTTTATATTAAGTGGCATCGTAAGGAAGTTAGAATGCATTTATTTGTCCTTAATCCTCGAAAAATTGGTAATTTTGTCTTTGTTTATATATTATGTAGTAATTATCTTCTAAATTCAGATGTTATTTTAGGATTTAAAAAGGAATCTCTCATAGCAAATATATATTGAATACAACTATAAAATCGATATCTTCAAAAAGTAAATATCGCCATTTTTCACTTACTAGTTTGTAAAGTCATAAGTTTCGATTAAAAATCATTTTGTCAATTTATCGGTTAATGGTAAATCTGTGCACCCTATGGTCATTAAAACGGAAACCAAGGAATAAAACGATTTACTTTAATCGAATTTCGCATTGTATTACATTACAATTTTTTGTATTGATTTGAAATCTTGTGCAATGACCAAAGGAATTGATTTCATATGAAGCTGCATTTTATATTAAGAGGCATCATAAAGAAGTTAGAATACATTTCTTCTTTTTTAATCGTCGAAAAATTGATAATTTTGGCTTCCTTTATATATTATCTAGTAATTGTCTTCTGAAATCAGATATACAATTATAGGATTTGAAAAGTAATCTCTGACAGCAAAATGTATTCAGAACAATTATAAAAAGGATATCTTCAAAATATAAATTTCGCCATTTTTCACTTACTAGTTTATACAGACATAAGTTTCGATTAAGAATCATTTAGTCAATTTATGGCTTAATGGCAAATTTATACTCCCTATGGTCATTAAAAGGAAACTCAAGGAATAAAAATAATTACTTTAATCCAATTTCCCATTGTATTAAATTACAATTTTTTGCATTGTCATGAAATCTTGTGCAATGATAAAAGGGTTTCATTTCTTATGAAAGTGTTTTTTATATTAATAGGCACCATAGAGAATTTAGATTGATTTTTTTTTTTACTTTTAATTGTCGAAAAATTGGTAATTTTGGCTTTGTTTACATATTACTACCTAAAGTACCCGACGTTGCCCTGAATTTTAAAAAATGTTTGTTTTGAAAAATCAACCATTGCGTGTTAATTTACGTAATTTTCACTCTTTTTTCATTTAATCTGGACAACAGATTACCATCTTACATAGTAATTTTAATCTGTGATCTCGATTCATACCGAGATTAACCCATTTCCGGACAAAGGTGCGTAAACGCACCATTTCAATAAATATTTTTTATTAACACTGTGACGAATATTTTTCACTAATTTTATTTTTCTGCTAGTTTAAGGGTTCTGGAGACATCTATAAAATACCGGTAATTCAATTGGAGTAAACACCTTCTGATGAGAAATTTTCAAAATACGCTAGTCTTTTAAAATTGAAACAGTTACTGACTAATTTGACTTTTTGAAGCTGTATAGTGATTCCACTTGAGATTAATCATATGTATTTATAATTGATTAAAGTTTCAAGTTCTTAAATAAAATAGTAATAAAACAAATGTCATAAAAATTTTAAAAAGTGTATTGATTTTAAATTTAATGGTGCGTTAGCGCGCCATTGACCGAATGCATGAAAATGACGAATGTATTTTATAAAATATTATTTGCCATTCACGAAACTTTTTTTTTCGTCTCGAATGTAATTTAAGTATATTTCAATGAAAATAATACCGCATTTTATAGAATTTCTATTCTTGGCCTACTATGGGTTAAAACCTTTTGATAAAAAATTGTTTTTGAGTACTTTGTTATTTATATAATTTTTTCATGATTAAATATAAATTGCAAGTACGAAAATTCAAAGAATTTAGTGAAAAAATCTAAAATCTTTAATTCAGTTCTTCACTAAGAATGAGCTCTAGGGCTGAAACATTTCTTCGAAATTCTAATTTACACGCATACACGCACGTATATATGGAACGTCTACATGGAACAGATTTAAAAATTGCGAAAACAAATTCTGAGAACCTAAAAATGTTAAGATGTGCCAAAATTTCCATAATCGGACTTTTATCATGTTTTAATACGTTTTTACAAACTAACATGACGTTAGGTATTTACCTGTTGACGTCCATTATATTGCCAATATCACGAAATATTCACTTTTTTTTTATATCCGTCAAAGTATTTATTTCGTTTTTATTACTCGTTTGGATATCTTGCAATAGAAAAGTTATGACGTAATATCAATTTTTTGACAAATCTGTTAAACTATTTATTTCATTTTCATTTTTTACGTGGAAATCTTGCAATATAGAAAAGTAATTGTTTTGGTAACAATTATATTGTGGATTTTTAATTGTTGTTAGCTATAACGAAAAATGTTTAAATGTGATAGGAAATTGTTGATAAATTGATGGTTTTTTATTAATTAAAAGTCTACTATAAATTATTTCGTTTCCGGATTACTTAGTGCCTCGGCTGTGTTTTAATACACATGTACGAAAATTTTCACAATTCTGGCTACCAAACTATGGATTTGTATGGAATTACAGACAGACGGATACATTTTCATTTTTATATCCTCCTGAGATCCTGCATCCGTTAAAATGTATGTTTTGTTTCAATCGATTAATCACATTAAATATTTCTTTGAAAGCAAGCACTGATAGTTCAATTCAATATGCTCTTCAAGGATTACTTTTAAGTTTTAGGAATCTGGTAACTGCTTCTCGTTTGTCTGTAATATGGCGAAGGGTGTTTCAACATAGTATTTGACCACGTGCTAGTAAGTTCCAATTTTTCTTTACTCATTTGTTTTGTCTTTTAAGCACATTTTAGAGTGATTTTTTATAGTACTCTATCTAGATTCTAACTATAACTTTCATATCTTATTTCCTTAAATCTCAAATTTAAAATATCCATTAAAATAGATGTGGCTCTTACTTGAGTAAAGTTACATAGTTTCAGCATTAGTTTTGGTTTTAATCATGTGCTAGACTTCCAAGTTTTTGATGTTTTTTTAATCTCTCTGTAATGTTATATCATAATATTAAAATATTTATTTTCTTAAAAGACGTTATAAAAACACATTAAAAGTAAATTAAAACCTCCGTATTTACATGTTTCAACCCATTTTCTGAGTCGTCGTCAGAATGTATAATAGAAAATTACAAATGCATAATGAAAAATGAAAAAAATCATCGAAAATAAACAAGTAATCATGTAACGCGCCCTATATTTTCGCGATTGCTCGTGTTCCCTCTATACCACTATGCCGTAATTTATCCAACCATTCAACTCACAAATTCGGGATACGAAAAGATATTGTGTCGTTACAACAAAATACGTTACATATATTTTAAGCAAATAAATATTTTAATGTTATGATATGATTAGAAATGGACGTAATTTTGACTTACTAATTGCAATTATTTACATTTGTCTCTGTAATGTTTTATTTACTTTATATAAAAAAAAGGCAGCAAACATTATACATTTTTATTTTTATTTTATTTTATTGTATTTTATGTTACTTTATTTTATTTTATTTTTTTTATTTATTTTATTTTATTATTATTTTTTTTTAAGCTAAAAGATTAAAAAAATTAGCAGCATTTTAGAAATAATAGCAAATGGGGATGACTCTAATCTTGATTTTAGTGATTCGAGTGATTAATACTTTAACAGTAATAAAATTTATGAACATTCTTCTGAAACTAAAAATGAAGGTACTTAAGAATTAGTCAATAATTTCGATTATGGTTCATGTAGCCGAACTAGCGGAAATGACTTAATGAAATATCAAAAGTTCACTGTGATTTCGAAGAATTTTTTGAAGTAAGTTAAAGCTATGTATCATATAAAGATTTTTAATGTGGAAATTACGATGATTATTTCGGCTAACTTTTCTTTTGTTAGAAATTCATAAATAAAAACAAAGAGATTCAATTAATTCAATTAAGAATATTTTATTTTCACAAGCAATATGAAATCAGTGGAGTAACCAGAGAGGGGTCAAGATGCTCTGGATACCAGTAATATTGTTAAGCTTTCTTCGCCTTGTTTAATTGCATAAAATTCTCAGATTAGATAAGGGGAACAGAACTTTACAAAATTTCTGGTATCCAGAGTATTTGCAACCCCCCCCCCCCCCGCTGGCTACGACAGTGCATGAAATTTGACTTTAACTATGTTTCCCTTGAGGTTTGCTCAAGCATTCCAGATCCTTCTGATATTTCACAACCGCTAGAACAAGTAGCAGAAATGTACATAAAATTTAAAGCACATCATTATTTTAGAAAACCAATTGATAATAATATTCAAAAGAAAACTAAATTTAGATGTACAGATTATAATATGTTTTTGTGCATTACCAGTGAAAGAAATCGTTTAAACGATTTCCATTTGGATTAAATGTGTGTAAAATAATTCAATGTTGATCACTAAATTTCAAATTATTGTTAATACCGTGATTGTCAATATCACTTTACATGTGAATGTTGACTTGAAATGTTTACATTTCATCCTACTTAAGACCTCACTATCCATTAAAATGGATATGGTGCTTAACAAATTAAAAAAATAAATAAATAAATAAAAATCTTTAAAAATGATATTTTTTTACTCGCTTGGTAAAAATAAAGTAGTAAAGACAAAGATAAACTGTCTCAAATTTCTTGAGTCTCAGGAGGATATATTAGATTTAGTAATTATCTTCTGATTCAGGTATATTATTTTAGGATTTGAAAATTAATCTCTTATAGCAAATATATATTGATATCAACTACAAAATAGATATTTTCTAAAAGAAAATTTTGCCATTCTTTACTTACTTTGCATATTTTAGACTTTACATTGATTTTATATACTGATTATAATGTGTATTACATTGCTGTACATTTTACTTTTAAAATCATAAATGTTCCAAAATTGTAGTAAACATGTTTCTCTTTATATAATCTTAGAGTTCGAAAATCAACTCTATTACAAACATGTATTATCGGCCAAATTGCAGAAAGTCATATTGATTAAAAGATTTGGGATGTTTGAGTAACTTGAGCGAACTTCAGATATCAATGATACACGAAAGAGATCTTAGATCTCTCTCTCCCTTTTTTTTTCTTTTTTTTTTTTTTTGGGGGGGGGGGGTATCCCTATTTTTGTATTTTTTTTATATATATTTCTAAAATACATTTGTGGAAAGATGTATCGCTTTTATTGTACGTAAAACATTGCAAACTTATAATTTTTACCCGTATTTTATATTAAATCTTAAGTAACAAAAGAATGTTTTACAGTGCATTTTAATTAAAAATATTTTCCTCAATGGAATTCTATATTCAATCGGAACTAAAAAGAAACAACTTTTTTTTTTCTGGATGATATTTTATTATGTTCTGTTTTATAGAGTAATTCTACTCTCTATCGTAATATAAAATTACCAGTTTTTATTTATCTGAAGCAAATAATTTTTCATTCATTGAAATCTAATCATTTTATTAGTTCGGTGGAAGATGTGAAATGCATGCAGCTAGAAAAATTGATGCGAAACTACTTTATGTAAGTTCCATGCATTCCTGAATAAATAATATCCTTTCAACATTTTTAGGGGCGTTCATAATTCCATAAATATGTAGCAGCTGTACTCGCCGTCTTGTCCGTCTGTCCGCTTGTCCGCATGTAACAGCTCAAAAAATACCGAACCGATTATTTTTAATTTAATATATATAATCATCGCAGGATTTTGTCGAGCTAGTTCATTTTTTAAAAATCGAATTAAATCTTAAAAAGATCTTAATAAAAGTTTTCTTTATTCTATTAAATCCTGTTATATGTTATTAATTCAATGGAATCCCATGATAGGTAATGATTCTAGGTTGACATAGTAAATACGTCATATTTAAGATGGAGTCATATTATTTCCATATTAATGAATATAATATATACAATCGTAATAAATTTTGTATTCATTCATTTTTGCATAAGAATGCAACAGCTATTGCACCAATATCTTAATATTTATAAAAATAGTTATAGTACGAACGCACCTCATTTGCCAGGTTTGACGTGCTATTTCTTTTTGACGTAAAAACTTGTTTATTATGCTGTGTATTTTCCTGATAAAAAATGCCATTCTTTTTATAAATTTTTAGGGGGTGCGGGGGTATTTGCAATTCGAATAACTGATACAGATTCTGCCATAGAACTCATTCAAACATGAGTAATTCCCCCACGGCATTATGAACGTAGATAAAGTGGCGCAGCCTTAATTGCATATAAAAACTACTATTGTCCTTTTTAAACTACAAGCTATTTATTTTTAAAAAATATGCCATGACATATTTGCTGCAACTAATATCTAAAACTACACAACTTAGAATCCCAAAATTTGTAATAGAGCTTATTATTAGGAACCTAAATGTGGACGATGGACAAACTGGAAGATTTGTCTTGCTATCATTCTAGAAAAAGGTTACGTATCACTAATCAGGGCATATAACAAAAAAAAAAATATTGCAACGGTGTAATAATTTTGTGCGAAACCAAATTATGCAAAATTTGCCTATTGCATGCGCATTTGTTTAAGAAACTGTCTAAAAACATAATTTTAACGCACTTAACCCAATAAAAACCCATAATTAATGGCAGTTTTGAAGGAGTTAATATCGTGATTGATTGGAACGTATTATTTCCTATGCATTATGTCAAATCAGTATCACCGCTTTGATAGAGTTAAAAAAGGAATGTCTATATTTTAAGTTTTTTCTCTTAATTGCTTTAGAAAACAGCTTATTTGTAATAACTTCCTCATTCTACAATGGGTTGAATGAAGTGGACTATTGCCTATCCATTACTGATGCAGCAAATCCTCACTACATCTTTGAAGTGTTTAAATACATAAATTCTATGTTTTAAGATTTTTAGTTAATTATGTTACTAAATGAACTTACAGTGTCTGTCTATGTAGTAATGAGACGAGATATGTATAATTTCATTTTTATCTCAATTTTAGATTTTAGAATTTTTATGATCACCAATCAGTAACTTTATTTCGGATAAATATATTTCTAAAAAGTATTAATTGAGAAATAAAAAGAAATTGAGCTCAGCTTCAACCACATTGAAATAAATTAATTTAACGCATGGGAAATGTAGGCTAATTTTCTGTTTTCGGGTTTTGGCGTCTAAGGATATGATTGTCGAATGAGCAACGAAATTAAGGTCTAAAGAGCCTACAAATTCCCGTGTACAGATACCCCCCCCCCCCTGTCTGAATTCTTTAAAAATGGAAATTCTATATTTTCATATAATTTCTTACATTAGTTTTGGAGGAAATGTTTAAAACCATATAATACTGGCATATTTTTCATTACATGCTAATATTATATTCCGTACAGTTAAATATAATATATTTTAAATATAATAATTTTAAATGTGAAAAAAATATATAATAATTTCAAATACGCATAATAATTTTAAAGTTGACAATTTATATTTTTTTGTGTTTTTTTTTTTTTTTTTTTGTAACATTACTTGAAAATATTTTCTAATCAACGTTAAATTACATTGGTTATTATATAATTCTTAGTATATTACTATATGAAAATAACAAGTACATTTAACCACGAATGTAGCTTATTTTACAATACGTTTGTTCATTGTTTTTATGTTGATTTAATTGAACACACATACCTGAAAACTTATTTTGTGAATTACAAACTTGTTTAAAAGAAATGAATGCAAGAAAACTTTTCTGTCTTAAGTTAATTTTTTAGTTAATTTTTATCAACTTTCAGTAATTATATTTAAACTTCGCTAGCTTAAAATTGTATAGCAAATTATTTTTAAACGGAATCACAAGGAGATAAAATTATTCCATTTTTTCAGTAATAGTAATTTGTACAATTGTTGCTTTCACAATTTAACTCGCTTTTTTTAGCATGATATGCTCCGCATGAACGGTAATTATTTTACAGGAAGATCCGATTGTCAATTTAATGGTATATACATACATATATATACATATAATATATATATATATTATATATATTATATATATTATATAATATATATATATTATATATATATACATATTATATAATATATATTATATATATATACATATTTATATATATAATATATACACAATATATATATATACATATATATATTGTATATATATTATATATATATACATATATATAAATTATATATATTATATATATTATATGTATGTATATACCATTAAATTGACAATCGGATCTTCCTGTAAAATAATTACCGTTCATGCGGAGCATATCATGCTCAAAAAAGCGAGTTAAATTGTGAAAGCAACAATTGTACAAATTACTATTACTGAAAAAATGGAATAATTTTATCTCCTTGTGATTCCGTTTAAAAATAATTGAATGATGATTTGTAATTATATTATGGCTATATATATATATATATATATATATGTGTGTGTGTGTGTGTGTGTGTGTGTGTGTGTGTGTGTGTGTGTGTGTGTATAAGTATGTATATATATATATGCGGCATTCTCACAATCATTTGACTTTTGAAGAAAAAGAATATGGAGAAATTAATCTTGCTAAAATAACATTTTAATCTGATAGACGAATGCCTTAATGATTCAAAATAAAGAAAAAAATGGTCAGCAGCGATTTTTTTTTTTTATTTAACTGAGGTTTATGTTAAAATTGCGAGTTTAATTATCCTTACAATTTTACTCGTATAACTTTTTATTTTCTTCTAAATTTTTACTTATAATGAATTTGCATAGTACCCACAGGACATTCAAATAAGAAGTAATACCAATGTAGTACTTTTAATACAGAATTTTTGTATAACATTGCTTTAAAGGGGTCTTAAAGAATGGACGGTAAGGTAAAAAAAAAGGACGAAAGGGTAAAAAAGGAGACGGTAAGGATGGAACGGTAAGGAAAATTACCATCTATTTTTAGGAAAATCATGTTAAGATTAAGTGATAGCCACAATGTTCATTGATTTTTAGAAACATTTGTTAACATGGGATTAAATTATTATTATTTTTTTAATTTACCTTGAAAAGTGCAGGAATAAACCTTGGGAACGGTAAGACTACCAATAAAGCCACGGTGCTTGAAATTGATATTTAAATGCTGATTTATATTCTGCAGTAAATTTCCTGTCAAAGAATTTTAGACATTCTTTCTCTAGCATATTTCTGCATGAGCAAAAACTTGAAAAAAATTCTGTCGCTGCATCTGAAGTGATTTTCTGTATAATTTTAGAAGAGGGATGGTAAAAAATCTAAAACACATGGATAGAGTTCAAAAAATAATATCAACCCTAAAAATGTGTGCAGGTTAATTTTTAGTTACATATTTATATAAAACAATAGTTCCAGTTTAAAAAAAAATTACATCCCATTATTTTTATTGAAAGAATTTTATCCAGACAGCTCCAAATTTCAAAATCAGCATCAGGGACACGGGACGGTAGATGAGTTTTCCAAGTGTTTGGACCCCCAACATCGTCCAAAACTTATTTATCTCGTTAATATTGTTGTGCAATCATGCAATTGGATGTATCCAAGTATATGAAATTAAAAAAAAAAAAAAACACAAAAAGTGTATTAAAAAAATATTATTCAGGGACATGAAAGTTAAAAGATTGTGAGAATGCCCCATATATATATTTATAAGGCTGTTTTTCTAAGCAAATTGATTGTGTGAAATATTTAGTTTTTCCAATAAATGTTTGGTTAAAAATATATTTCTTTTAACTGTCAAAAGATTCCCTTTTTTATAAAATAATAATTTTTGATAAGAGTCAATGCGAAAACTATATGTTATTTATTATGGAATTTTTTTTTTATAATATAAATGATAAAATTCAAAAAGATATAATTCAAAATCTGGGACATATGTGTGAAATTTGCAATCGATGTAAAATGTAACTTTGCGATGTAGTTAGTGGATATTTAAGAGAAATAAAAATGAATTAACTATCAATTAAAAGCACAATTCAGAATCATTATTTGTTATATTTTTTATCTAATTTTCTGATTTATATAACACATTTAAATACACAGTAGTGTTAGTGTCACTTTTTTTAATGTTGAAAAACCTTTAAATTCGGGACGCGCGAGAATGGTTTCTTATATTGTAATAAAACTTTTGGGATATTTACAAACACATTTTGGGAAAGTATCACTTATACCGATTTGTGTAGGTATAGCTGGCTATGACATTGAATATTTAACTTATTTTTTCTCCAAATTAATGCCCCGCGCCATTCATCTAAAAAAAAAACCCTCACGCATCTTTTCATTACGGATTATCCCATTATGTGTTTTTTTTTTTTATGTAGTTATATAAATCTATTCATATTTCTAATTCCATTTCTTACGTAAATTTTATTTTAAAAGGTTAATTTTTCATATCTTGTACTTAAACGAAACGGAAACAATACAATTGTCTTTACTTTACATTCTACAAATTAAACGTTGTTTTTATGCTTCAAATTCTCAAATAACTATTAAGTAGCATAGCTCTGCAAGAAGGCATATCTACATTTATTATATAGTTCTATTATAGAAAATTAAAACTGCGGTACCACCGGGATAAAAATTACAAGGACAGCAAATTAAAACTGTTCATTACAGCAGCCATTCGTAGAATGATTCTCATATTGATTGAAGTTTGAATGAATGTTCAAACAGAAAAAAAAGCAAAATGTTAACTGTTATGGAAATCACATTTCTTAAGTTGTATATAAATGTAACTTTAACTCTAGGTGCATTCATGCCACGCGCAATATCTTATTAACCATAAAAATGATAAACAGATAAGATGTGCGAAAAAACCCAGAAAAAAAAATCTTCTTTATATATCAGAGGGACATTCCTGATTACTATTGATTAAAATTATCCCCACTTTTTTGCAGATACTTTATGAATTTTTCCGAATAATTACAGAACTGCATTTCTTCCGAAACCAAAAATAAATTATTTTAAAGCAGTTTGTAACTTTGCGTACATCAGTTTCGGAGGAACATCAGTTTCGGTAGGCAACTACTCTAGCGCTTACCTTTGAGTATATCCAGGAAGTACACTTTGAAGGCAAATTTGTTAAATGCGTTGCGTACATACATACAGGCTGTCCATAATTAAATGACCCTACTGTGTCTACAGACAAATTTGTTGCTCATAAAGATGTGAAAGTTTGTGAAACACGTAATAAAGGGGAGGGGTTTTGTTTTCGCAAAAAAAGTTCACACTTTCGCTACCAGAGGCTGACTTTTAATATCTCAAGCATTTAGCATTACAATAGTTTAGAAATTTCCTTTATTAACTTAACCGGATTCTAAAGACAGCATTTCACAACATGTTTTTAGCCTTGACCAAAAAACACTGCGGTCAACTGTGGAACCTGCTATCTTATGATACCAGATGGCATCTGAAAATGATAACCGTCATGCTGAAAACATGTTTGGTTATTACAAAATTTGTTAAACTATCGTAAACGTACACTGTAAAAAAGGGGAGTATTATTACACTTTATTTGGGTTACTAAAATACCGAATGAAGTTTAAATATGCGCTATTTCTGGTGTCAACACACTTTTAAGTGTTATAATAGATTAAAAATGGTGTAATTTTACTCCTTTAAAGAAATTGTAGAAGCCTTACACCAATTCAGGAGTAAAAATTTTAAGGGGTCTCAGGACTCTTAAAATTGGAAAAAATGAAAAAAAAAGACCATTTTCAAAATTTAATATATTAAAATGTATTTGATTTTAAGACACAATTTTCATTGGAATAAAATATATAAGTATGTTCTTTCATTTCGTGTATTTAAAAATTATAAGATGCAGAATTAGCATTTACAGGGGCTCCAAACGATTAGACATTTTTCGAGCAAAAAATCGGCATAACAGCTTACGCGTACGGTTACAAAATAAGTGCTGCAACTAGAATGAAAATTTTGGTACCTACGTATACTTCAGATTGTAATAATTACCTTGAACCTAAATAAATTTGTATTTAAAGCTTTTTTATATTTTCAATACAAAGTTGTATTTAGCTAATGCAAAATTAAGAAAATTTCAACAGTATAATCACCTAAAAAAATATTATTTTGAACAATAAAAAGAAAATTTTAGGTTCCGTTTATACAGACTAACATGAAACATATGTTTTGAAATTTCATGAAAAAATATTCATAAGTTTTTGAGATATCGTGCGCGTTATGCCCAAAAACGTCATTTGGAGAAAAACGGCTTCAAAGTTTCCGAAACGACGCTTCAGCTATTGAACGTGTATAAATATAAAAGCAATAACTTCAGTTCTAATAGGAATTTCAAGAAAACAATTATATCAAAATGTTCAGAAAAGACAGGAATTTAACATCTAAAAAAATTAAAATTTCGAAAATTTTAAAGCTTTAATAGTCCTGAGACCCCTTAAACGACATATGACTCAGAGCGCCATTTTGATATTCATTTATAGTGATGTTCCCGGGTAAGGTATTTATCCGATTTGCGATATATTTCTGAGTAATGATTACTGATTAAAAAACAGTTAGCATAGTCCGTGTTGCAGTTTTACCCGAGCTGCAGCTGTGTTTATTTGAATATGCTTGGACTAATTAGTCGAAACCAGCCAGGCTGGCGATGAATTTACAAAAAAAGAGAGTCAAGTATACGTGACGTAAGTTCAGATGTACTTAAGAAAGATTTGTGAAAGAAAAAATCCGCTACCCTGTATTTCCTTGGAATAAATTTTATAACTCTTAAGTAAATTCAGGAAATAGTAAATTACTTATTCTTTATTTTGTTACAAACTCTAAAATAAATATCTAACCGTGTATCAATAGTTTTGGTTTTATCGTATTTAGCAATTTTAATCGTGTTTAACAATTTTAAAGCTAAAAATAAGATTAATTAAAGAATATGTTATGCGTATCTATTGTGTCATATGTCCAAGTTTTAACAATATAGCCTTTCACTTGATCGTACTTATTGTTCGTTTGATAATATACACTGGAATGTCTTAGTAACCAAATATGTTTTCCTTGCACTTGAAATTCTTTTTAAACTCTTGATTTTGTGATATATATATTTGCTTTACATATATATATATATATATATTAAACTGATACATAATACGTGTAAAATATGAATTAGTAGACTAGTTATTTCGATATTTTAAAAATCAAAATTACTTATAATGTAAACATGTAAAAATGTCACTTTCGTATAGACCATTGAAATGCTACTATTACTTTGAAATATAATGTAAACATATAAAAATGTCACTTTCGTATAGAACTTTGAAATACTATTAGTTTTGATTTTATAGTGTTTTACATGATTGAAATCCCACTGCTTTAATGTAGTATTGCAAATAAACATGATGTTATAAGTGCATGTGTCAACAATACATTCTTTAAATTCATATTTGTATTTTTTTTCTGTTATTTAAGTTTATCTGTGGTTTTGTAAGTAACACTTTAAGATACGTATTTTAATAATATGTAAAACATTAAAATTGTTTTTAATTTGAAAGCAAAAAAAAAAAAAAAAAATCGTAAATGTGTAGTTTTTTTTTTATTCAGTGCTTATGCAAAAGGATAATTAATGCTAATTAATTGTATTTCCGTGTACTATTTGGCAATAATAATAATACTGCTTGCAATAACAATCAATCGCGTAGCCAAGGTTTCCTTTCTGAGAGTACCGAAAATTTTCTATTTGAATGGAAAATCTGTTTTACTTTATCATAAACAAGAACATTTTCGCTAGAACACATTGCAATGGGAAGGGTTTAAAATTTGAAGTATACGGGTAATAATAGCTGAAAAATCAATTTGCGATATATAACGTTGATAAATTCAGGTTCTTTTTCTCTCATTTTTTTTAAATCAATAAAAGTTAAATTTAAAACTTTGTTAAAATAGATCAGTAAAAAAAGGAGGTGTGAGGGGAATGGATTAAAACCCCTGCAAAACCTCTAATGTCAGTATTAATAAATATAGTTGCAATACTAGATACGCATAATAATGAGATAAATATGGTAAGGGGTTATAATATGGAAAGTTTTGTTCATTATTTTATTTGCTTTTGCATTAAATGTTTTTTAAGAGTGGCATTTGAAAATTGATATCTCACTTAAAATGAAAAACATTTTCCTTAAGATACTATTTTTCCTGACAGACATGAGAAATTTATACAGTTAAAACAATGTTTAGCAGCCTCTTTGCGTGAAACTATTTATTGTAAATTATGGTTGCATTAGATTTAAAATGTAATCTTTAAATTGTTTTTTATTTTACTGTTAAAGCGCAAACCAAATAAGCAGTAGTGTGGCTTTACACCAAAAATGGTGGCAACTTGTTTACATCATTTGATAGCTGGTGGCTCATTACACCAATTTACAAGTGGAATTTCATTACGCCAGTTAGAACCCATTTTGGTGTAAATTAAGGGAAATCTTTTTTACAGTGTATACTAAAATGTCTAATTCGTTAAAAAAGGCTCCCTATTTTTTTTTGCTCAATAATATTCCCAGACTTTTATTATGTCCTCTTCAAAATTTCACAACATTCTGAACAACAGTTTCGTCAAAAGACAGTTTTAATTATGATTGTTTAATTATAGACACCCTGTAAAAATTTTTTCAAAACTATATAATACTAAATATGCAATTTATTAAAAATGGCCCTCTGGTGGCGAAATTTTGAAATTTTTTGGCTTAAACGAATTCCGACCCCTTTAGTAGGACCTTCACAAAACTTCGGAACTTTGTGAATAATACTTTTGCCTGTAGACAAATTTAATGTAGGGTCGATTAATTATGGGCACCCTGTAATTTAATGAGTTAGAATGACATTGTTTTATTCTGAAAGTTATAATATGGAACTTCACAGACATTTTAATAACTTTGCAACACAAGCTTTAAACTACAAACTCTATACTTGTGTATTTCATAATTATGACAAGCAAGGAAATATTGATACTAATTTATAAAACATAATTACTGTTAAATAAATCAGTAGCATATCGCTTTTTAGAATGATTCAATGACAGTTGAGAGAAAAAAAAACATATTTAGATATATTTTTTTTAAAGATATTACATATATATGGATCAAAAACGTTTATTCAAAAAATGTGATATAACTGTTCTAAAAAAAAGAAAAAGAAAAAGAAAAACTAAAATAAATTTTATTGCTAAAAATATTCTCCTGTGTTATATCGAAAATATAATTGTTTTAAAAAGTGAATAAATTAGTTCCCCATGAAAAGGAAATTTAACGTTGCAAAAAAAAGTACATAATACTCAGTTTAACGTACGATTTTTACAATAGTCAGAACCTGAAAACAGAATTTTATTAAATAAATTAATTATATTTTAAAAGAATATTTAAGAAATACTAATAGAAATTGGATTTGATGTTCCCTTTATATTTGATTTCTTATTGATCAAACTTGTTGTATTTGTAGATCATTGAAAAAAAAGTTATGGTACATTTTGCGGTTTCTGTAGCATTATTCTGAACAGCAAATCCTATTCATGATTCAGTATTTTACATAATTTATTATTTAGAATTTATTCATTCAATTGATTGTACATAGTTATTGAGCCTGATATTATATTAATTAAAAAAGTAGATAAATATATTAGTAAAGAATGTTAATTTCAGTATAAATTCTCGAAAACATAAATATAAAATACATAATTTCTGTCAGAAGAGTTTACATAATATAAATATACATAATTTTATGTGGAAGTGATTAAAATTATATTTAAGTACTAAAACTTTATTCCATCAACAAGAAAACTGACAGATGATAGAGTTGTTTAACACTTACTTTAATATATGCATTGCATTAATTTGATGGAAACTTTTTCTTTATAGCAACCTTTTGAAAAATGGTGTCATGTTAAATATGTATATAACGAGCGAGATCAGTTTATGAATTTACTATCATTTTAGGAATAAGAATTATTGCACATAATATAATAATCAATTACAGTATGAAAGAGAATATAATTACTTAAAAGTCCTTCCGGCCAGTGCCGGGAGGAAGAGGTAGCTTTCATTTTCCTTATTTTAAAAAAGCCAACTTATATTATTCAAACACACGAAGCTCAATTTAGTGGAAACCGAATATAGGAGATTCAATAATAATTTTTATCAATACTAAATCATTATGAATGAGAATTTCGCGAAATTAGTCAGCTTTATCCAAGCTGCTTTTATTTAAACTAACTTATATTTGGCTGCCAAATTCGGCGATTTCTTAAAGTTCCTGCCATTTTAAGACAGCATGGTGGATGAGGCTAATCAGTGAACTTGGTCGAGACCTTAGTAATGGCTGTGCACATACTCACTCACATCGGAATCGGTTGATATATACGAGTGCTGTCGCAGGCAAAAAATAAGTTTTTCAAAATGTCACCCACATTAGAAATTGAAACTGCTATATCTGAGCCATTTTTTAAGATAAAGACAAACAAAAAATGCTCGTGAATGCTTATATCAAGGTCAAATACTTATGAAAGAAACCTTTTTCAATTTCTATTTTTTTTTTTTTTTTGCACCTCACTTTAAATATAATTTTTTTTTTTAATTTAATGGCCGCCATTTTGAAACAAGATGGCTGATGAAGCTGGCCAGCGAACTTGGTTGAGATATTGATGTATACTATCCACATGCCTTCTTCCATCGAAATAGGCGAATACGTGTGTTATCGCGTGACAAATACAAGATCGTTTCAAAGTGTTAGCCATGCTAGAAATTTAAAGTGCTATAATTCAATATTTTTTATGATATAAACAAAAGAACAAATTTTCAGAAACAAAAACTGCTCCAGAATCTTTGTATCAAGGCCAAACACACAAAAATTTTTTTTTCATTTTCCAATTTTTTAATACTTTATTTTAAATTTTAAATTACTTTTTTTTAAATGGCAACCCTTTTGAAACAAGATGGCGAATGAAGCTGGCCAACGAACTCGGTGGAGACATTGGTATGTACTATGTACAGATCAAGTTACATCCAAATCGGTTCATAAATACGCCTGTTATCGCGTGACAAAAATCAGGTCGTTTTAAAATGTCAGCCACAATAGAAATTCAAAATGCTATAACTCAGCCATTTTTTTAGATATAGACGAAACAAAACCTGTTCCGGAATCTCTGTATTAAGGTCAAACACATACAAAGAAAATCTTTTTCATTTTCCAATTTTTTGGTATCTCATTTTAAATTTTAAATTAAAAAAAAAAAATTAAATGGCCGCCATATGGAAACAAGATGGCGGATGAAGCTGGCCAACGAACTCGGTCTAGACATTGGTATGTACTATGTACACACCGAATTACATCCAAATCGGTTCATAAATACATCTGTTATCACGTGACAAAAATCAGGACACTTCAAAATGTCAGCCATGCTAGAAATTCAAAATGCTATAACTCAGCCATTTTTTAAGATATAGACGAAACAAAAACTGCTCCCGAATCTTTTTGTCAAGGTCAAACACATAAGAAAAAAATATTCTTTCAATTTTCAATTTTTTGATACCACATTTCAAATTTAAATTTTTCTTAAAAATTTAAATGGCCGCCATTTTTAAACAACATGGCGGATGATGCTGGCCAACGAACTCGGTCGAGACATTGGTATGTACTATGTATAAACGAAGTTACATCCAAATCGGTTCATAAATACGCCTTTTATCGCGTGACAAGATTCAGGACGTTTCAAAATGTCAGCCACGCTAGAAATTCAAAAGGCTATAACTCAGCCATTTTTTAAGATATAGACGAAACAAAAATTGCTCCGGAGTCTTTGTATAAAGGTCAAATACATAAGAAAAACATATTTTTCCATTTTCAATTTTTTGGTACCACATTTCAAATTTTAAATTTTTAAAAAATTTTTAAATGGCCGCCATTATGAAACAAAATCGCGGATGAAGCTGGCCAACGAACTCGGTCGAGACATTGGTGTGTACTATGTACACACCGAATTACATCCAAATCCGTTCATAAATACGAGAGTTACAGTGTGACATAGGTTAGATATATATATATATATATATATATATATATATATATATATATATATATATATGGATATATATATATATATATATATATATATATATATATATCAATTTTGAACGGAGGGTGGTTTCGGGGTCTGGGGGTCATGATCGATGAAAATATACCAAAATGTTTTGAAATCGCTTTCCTCCGAACGGCTGCAATAGGTAGCTTTTTGTAATGAAAGCTACCTAAAAAAAGTCCTTCCTGCCAGTGCCGGGAGGAAGAGGTAGCTTTCATAATCCTTATTTAAAAAAAGCCAAATTATATCATTCAAACACACGAAGCTCAATTTAGTGGAAACCGAATATAGGAGATTCAATACTAATTTTTATCAATATAATGAATGATAATTTCGCGAAATTAGTCAGCTTTATCCAAGCTGCTTTTCTTTGAAGTAACATATATTTGGCTGCCAAATTCGGCAATTTCTTAAAGTGCCTGTCATTTTAAGACAACATGGTGGATGAGGCTAAGCAGTGAACTCGGTCGAGACCTTAGTAATTGCTGTGCACATGCTCACTCACATCGGAATCGGTTAATATATAGGAGTGCTGTCGCATGCAAAAAATCAGATTTTTCAAAATGTCACCCACATTAGAAATTGAAACTGCTATATCTGAGCCATTTTTTAAGGTAAAGACAAACAAAAAATGCTCCTGAATCCTTATATCAAGGTCAAATACTTAAGAAAGAAACCCTTTTCAATTTCTAATTTTTTTGCACCTCACTTTAAATATATATATATGTATTTTAATTTAATGGTCGCCATTTTGAAACAAGATGGCTGATGAATCTGGCCAGCGAACTTGGTCGAGGTGTTGATGTATACTATCCACATGCCTTCTTACATCGAAATAGGCGAATACGTGTGTTATCGCGTTACAAATACAAGATCGTTTCAAAATGTTAGCCATGCTAGAAATTCAAAGTGCTATAAATCAACCATTTTTTAAGATATAAACAAAAGAACAAATTTTCAGAAACAAAAACTGCTCCGGAATCTTTGTATCAAGGTCAAACACATAAAAAAATCTTTTTCATTTTCCAATTGTTTAATACCTCATTTTGAATTTTAAATTTAATTTTTTTTAAATGGCAAACCTTTTGAAACAAGATGGCGAATGAAGCTGGCCAACGAACTCGGTCGAGACATTGGTATGTACTATGTACAGACCAAGTTACATCCAAATAAGTTCATAATTACGCCTGTTGTCGCGTGACAAAAATCAGGTCGTTTTAAAATGTCAGCCACAAGATAAATTCAAAATGCTATTACTCAGCCATTTTTATTAGATATAGACGAAAGAAAAACTGTTCCGGAATCTTTGTATTAAGGTAAAACACATACAAAAAAATCTTTTTCACTTTCCAATTTTTTTGGTATCTCATTTAAATTTTTTAATTTTTTAATTTTTTTAATGGCCGCCATTTTGAAACAAGATGGCGGATGAAGCCGGCCGACGAACTCGGTCGAGATATTTGTATGTACTATGTACACACCAAGGTACATCCAAGTCGGTTCATAAATACGCCTGTTATTACGTGAGAAAAATCAGGACGTTTCAAAATGTCAGCCACGCTAGAAATTCAAAATGCTATAACTCAGCCATTTCTTAAGATATAGACGAAACAAAAACTGCTCCCGAATCTTTTTATGAAGGTCAAACACATAAAAAGAAAATATTTTTTCAATTTTTAATTTTTCGGTACCACATTTCAAATTTAAATTTTTCTTAAAAATTTAAATGGCCACCATTTTTAAACAAGATGGCAGATGAAGCTGACCAACGAACCCGGTCGAGACATTGGTATGTACTATGTATAAACGAAGTTACATCCAAATCGGTTCATAAATACGCCTTTTATCGCGTGACAAAATTCAGGACGTTTCAAAATGTCAGCCACGCTAGAAATTCAAAATGCTATAACTCAGCCATTTTTTAAGATATAGACGAAACAAAAACTGCTCCGAAATCTTTGTATAAAGGTCAAATACATAAGAAAAAATATATTTCCATTTTCAATTTTTTGGTACCACATTTCAATTTTTAAATTTTTAAAAAAATTTTAAATGGCCGCCATTTTGAAACAAAATGGCGGATGAAGCTGGCCAACGAACTCGATCGAGAGATTGGTATGTACTATGTACACACCGAATTACATCCAAATCGGTTCATAAATACGCCTTTTATCGCGTGACAAAATTCAGGACGTTTCAAAATGTCAGCCAAGCTAGAAATTCAAAATGCTATAACTCAGCCATTTTTTAAGATATAGACGAAAGAAAAACTGCTTCGGAATCTTTGTATAAAGGTCAAATACATAAGAAAAAAATATTTTTCCATTTTTAATTTTTTGGTACCACATTTCAAGTTTTAAATTTTTTTAAAATTTTTAAATGGCCGCCATTTTGAAACAAAATGGCGGATGAAGCTGGCCAACGAACTCGGTCGAGACATTGGTATGTACTATGTACACACCAAATTTCATCGAAATCGGTTCATAATTACGGGAGTTACAGTGTGACATAGGTCAGATATATATATATATATATATATATATAAATTTTGAACGGAGGGTGGTTTCGGGGTCTGGGGGTCATGATCGATGAAAATATACCAAATTTTTTTGAAATCGCTTTCCTCCGAACGGCTGCAATAGGTAGCTTTTTTGTAAAGAAAGCTACCTAATATAATTGTTAAATTTTTATTGAGTTTGAAACCCGTGGCACGTTCTTTAGTGTTGAGCATGTGTTTGATCACTGCATTTTTCGACAAATCGTTCTAAGAATGTAATGATTTTGCTGCAGTTATGTGAACAGAAGATGAGAAAAACGAGTACGGTGATATGATAATATATATATATATATATATACATATATATATAATATTTTAATATAACCAGTGACCTATAAAATAAGCTTTATTTCTAAGCAATGATTATCATAAAAAAGAAATGTGCATCAAAAATAATGCACACTGATAGTCACTATAAAACGTTACATAGAAGAAATTATGCACACATGAGTGTTAATGAAATATAATCATGAATAAAATCCTTGTTAATATTAAGATATAGAGTATGAACGAATCCCATCTGATATCTAATCGTAAACGGTGACAGATGTTAATCGGAATAAAATCAAGTCTAAAATAATTTATGTGGTAGAGTCGTGTCTAAGAGAACATGCGGTTTTAATTATACCCTAGAATTATATATTGCACTGGCTGGAAGAGGGTGGTGTGCCAGTATTTAAAAATTTGTGATAAGGTGCTATTTATTGGTTGAAGACATGGAAAACATGCTGGGTAAGACAACAGTTAAAAATCTGTATTTACATCTATTAATAATACACCACGTAAAGAATTATCAATTCTGTGTCATAGAATACAATTTCGTGAGTTGTAGCCGCCGTCGGAGTTTCCGTGCAAAAGCACTCTCATACATTCAATGCCCCAAGTTGATGTAACAATCTGTATGACAAACCTGATAGACGCAATCAGAAATTGAGCTGTCACATATGTAGATATGAGCCGTTGTTCCAGTAGGCTGCGGCGATAAAATACTGATAATAACTAGCAGGGTTCGTGGCAGGTTTAGGATGATCTTTACACGAATTGAAAATCAAACATTGTTGAAAACATGCTTAGAATTACCATTGTAGTAGCGATTAGATAAATTTTAAACTCCAATTTTGCGCGTGATTGTGCACAGTATTCTATTTTTATAGATCCACTGTATTTTCTGAAAAGAACACCCCATTTTCTTATACTAGGTAAGTAAAAACACCCTTTTTAATATTACAGTTTGAGCCCCAAATTTGACAACATTCGCTTGTTTTTCGATTCAGCGCTTCATCTTACTATCGCCGAGCTAATATTTGCATATGATGCAAAAATTCATAATTTGAATCATAATAATAATTATTTGTATAATAATAATAATTATTTGAATAATAATTATTTGTAAGACAAATAATTATTAATCAGTCATTTACAAAAAATGTTAAAAGTTATTTTCGATTATTACTAAATATCGTCTGTTGAGATCTGTGATTTCGTACTGTTAGGACACATAGGGATGTCTTTACGCAAACTTAATATTTTATTAAGTGCAAAATTGTGTTCTGTTTTGAATAACTTCAATAGCGGTCAAATTAACACCATAATATCATTAAAAAGATATAACATAGCCAACACAATTTCTGCTGTCTACAATCTTAAATTCAAATAATTTTACAAAAATAATTCCCACGACTTTCCAATAATTCTACTAGGGGACAAAGGGAATTGTTTTTGATTTTTTTTTTTTTTTAATTTCTCATATTGATATCAAAATTGTAATTGTAAAAGCATTATGTTACAGAGATGTTCTTCTAAAAACTTACTTATATTTAAAATAAGATAAACAATTTACAAATATATCAATTGCATATTAGCTATACATACCGAGAAAATTTTTGCATTTAAAATTTTCGAAATATATTCCTGTAAAAAATGTCGAATTTTCTATTATCTCTGTAAAAGTACACTAGCATTTTTTTAATGTCCACCTCTGATTATTTTGTAGTCTTTAATTACAAATAAGTTATAAAATGTCCTAAAATAAATTAATCATTAAAATATGATATATATTCTGCTTAATTACAAACTAAGTCTTATGATGCACCATATCTGCATCTTCAAAACTTAAATTTTAGAAGGAAAACCCCCAAATGTGTGCATATATATATATAATTTTACATGCAGTTTGTTGTAAATTTCACGCAGATGTTGCGCTAATTGACTCTCTAATTTCTTATATTGTTAATGTGGAAACACGATTTCTGCCAACAAGTTTATTATACAATATACATTATCACGAAGATAAATCTTAATGAAGTTGTATCACAGTGCGATAACATATACATCATCCTTGATCTAATGCCCGATGCTCATATTAGTTAATTATAGATAAATATACCAAAACCATTCATTAGTAGAAAATGTGGAAATGAGAGTTTAATTAGCTTTCAATGTGATAAATCCTCCAAAACAAACTATTAAATTTTATTTGTTTTTTCGCTCCTAAAAGTAATTAAATTTAAAGTATTATACCTAGCCGATATTATTAATGTTCATTTTAGGTCATCGAATATGTGTGTTATCATTAAGTAGAAAGATTTGAGAGGGATAATAGTCGCAACTTTCTATAGATTTTAATGAAATAAAAAATATTTATTTTCATTCCACATATGTATCTATATCATTCATTTTAAACGATTTATAAAAATGATAAATAACTTTTGAAGTAGCCTTTTAAATAAGAAATGTTTAACTTGCTAGCTGCAGATACAATATGTTTTACTTATTGGAACCTATAAATGATGATAACGAAATGTAAATATTATTAATAAGAATTAAAATATATTACCCTGTATAAGATAATATATTTTTGTACGCATACGCATAATTTTCTAATTATTTCTTTGTCGGATAATTTTGTAGGCAGTTTTCTTTCATGGTAATATGCAAAAAATAAAAATAAATTTTTCAGAAACGCAAACAATTTACTTCTAAATAGCCGCTACATAAATTATTCAACACATATTTACATCTTTTAATATATCATCAACTAGACATAAATAAAATTCAATAACAATACAACTTTTTTTTGTGAGAAAAGTCTAACGAGGGTTTTAGGAAATCTATACAAGAAAAAATAACACATGTTAAAATATTTGCAAAAGAAACTCTTCGAAAGTTTTACAGTGAAAATGTATATATAAAATTTTAGATGAATCAATTAATATATTGAGCAGAAAATATACAATATTCTCTACTACACTTTTTTAGACTAATGAATATGTTTTAGACATCCTCAAGAAAAAAACTATTATTCCTAGGAAATCTTCCATCTGATTATTCGAACATAAAGTGTTATGTTATAGTAATAATCAAAATATTACAACCTAAAATTGGAACTGTTTTATATATACACACACATATATATATATATATATATGCATATATATAATTTATTTGTTAATCAACAAAAGTATCTTATTTTAAAACATTTTTAATGAAAAATTAAATTGAACACTTTTATCTGCATACTAAATCACAAAACATTATACTAATTCCATAAATATATCTGTATATCTGAAATGATACTCAATGTTCCTAAAATAAAGAAGAAGTTGGTTACATAAAATTTTATTCGTTAAAATGTGAAATTTAATGTGATATTTAATTATTTATTGGAAAATGAATAGAAGCAGAAAACTTGCAGAAAAACTTCTGAAAAATGTCGATTTGAAAATGTAAATGTATTCTAATTCTAGTTTTTTAACTATTTCTCCCTGAAAAATTTTAAACTATTTTATTATTTGTTTAGTTAGTAATGAAATAGAATATACTAAACTTCTGAAACATCATAGCTTTTTTAAAAAAAATGCAACTAAAATATGATGAAGAAAATATACTAAAGCATTTCTCCCTGTATAATTTGAGTAGTATTTTAAGTTATTTAATTTTAAACCACACTCTTATTTGTGTGATGGAAATAATACATAGAACTAGTAACTATAAAAAGCAGCACATATAACTCTATTCAGATAGGATTATATTTCTCAACGAAACTACGCCAAACGACAATTTTCCACTAAAAATAAAGTAAAATAGATAAAATAAATAAAAATATCTAAGTTATAGAAAAAATGAAAATAATCTTGATAAATAAGATAAAAATAACTTTAAAGAAATTAAAATGGTATTCTTTTACGTATAAATTCATAATAACTTTTAATTTATTACATTTATGTATCCTAAACATATATTTATAATCTCATTAAAACAAACTTTTTAAAAAGAAAGTTAAATTGAAAGAAATTTGAAATTTATTTTAGTTTTAAGAAACCTTTAATAATTTAATCACAAGTACTTATTAATAAACACAAAAAATCAATTTCCTTTAAATAAAAGTCTTTATTATCGAATCATAACTATACAACATGGAAAATTTTAAAATACAATGATTTGAATTGTGATATATCGTGCTATACAGAATCGTAATTTAGTTTAATGGCTCCAAATCTGGATTTCTTTATCTAATGAACTGTTGTCACGCATACATTAGACATTTTTAATGTAACAATAACGAGATTTTCATATTATATGTTAAAACATATGTTCGTGTGGAATACTTCTTTGAATAATGTTCTTTTATTACTTCATTGGCAAAAACGACAAACACGTCAATGTAATTTTCAGAGGAACACTTCATTATTTTGATATTCAAACACATTTATTTAAAATAGGAACAGTTATTTGCTCCCTTTTATACATTGGAAGGAATGTAGAAACGAACAATTGTAAAAAATCATGTATTTTGAAGGATTTAGTGGCTAAAAGCATGAAAATGTGTGTTACTCACAATTTAAAAATTCTCATGCCTAGTATGTCTTCAAATTGTAGAATATGCATATTGTACACAAAATGAATTTAAATAACAATATAGGGAATGTATTAAAGTTACAGGAATGTAGATTTTTTATTATTTTTTGCAATTTTTATAGAAAAAAAGAAAACTTCTATAATGTTCATGGGTAGTCAACTCTGAAACGCGAGCTTTATAAATTTAAATGAATATAGATCACATATTCTCCTATAAATTTAATTTATCATACTCCACGAAATGCCTTCTTGGCGACATGTTCTCCTTCTACATCATTTCCACGCTATTTTTTTATTTACATATTTCTTTAGATAGAAGTAAAAAACTATAGGTCTAATTAAAAACGTTGACTTTGCGTTTCCTGTTATTGTAGTTTACTAAATTAATAAAGTTCACATAAAATACCTTATTAAAATTGTAATTTTTTTTTTTTGCCCGACAGTTTACTTTTGTGTCTGTAATGTTTTCTTTAAAAAATGTACTTTTAAATAAGAACCTCTTTTTTTTTCTTTTAAACGAGTACTCAAATGTGCATACAAATTAAAATGTCAATAAATATAAATAAAGTGACGTTTTATTATTTTTTATTTGAAAAGATATTATGTATGTACTAATGGGAAATATTACGCGTCACATGTCTTAAGAAGAAATGTTAAAAACTTCAAACCTTAGTTAATTATATTTTATAGGATAAACACCGAAACCGGGGGTAATTTGTGTAAATAAGACACTTGGAGTATTTCCAGGATATCTTGCAAATGCAATAAAATGTACATTGGTCAAACGAAGCGAGCCTTTAAGATCCGTCTGGGGAGCATAAAACTTGAGTTAAAAACTGTGATATCAAACGTTCCGCTATTGCTAACCACTGCTGGTCTGGCAACAATGATTTTAAATTTTCCGAAGGCTCAATAATATAGAAATGTTCATCAGTTTACGATCTTGACTTCTGTGAAGCTTATCACATATGGAAAAGTTCAAACAGTTTAGTTAACGATTTTTCCAGTACGCCCAATTTTTCAAAGACATGATTTAATTTTATATAAATCGTTCTCTTCACCCCCACATTTTTTCTCGTCTCTGTTTGAATTCTTCTTGAGCAATTGAGAGATTTTGATGAGTGTGCCATGATGAGGTCTCCATGAGTGTGCGCGTGAGATAGACTCCGAACTGTTTGTCAGTCTTATATCGCATTTCATCGTTGACAGTAGAGCTGTAAGGTACGCCTTTCTTGCCCTCTGTCTTCTCCCCCCCCCATTTTAGCCAGAGTTTAAATTTTATCAATGATTTTTAAGCATTGATGATGAAACCTTGGAGGTTTCGAAACAGCTGTATGCTTTATATATATATATATATATATATATATATATATTTATATTTGTGCTTTATACGTTGTTTCTCTTTCTTTAATAGGACACTTACTTCACTTCAAGACTAGCCTGTCTCGAATAACGTTTCAGACTTTGTTGATTAATTGTTGTGATTGAACATCTCTAATTTGAGTAATATTTATTCAGATTTTAGAATAAATCATTTTAAGCATGTGCAAAATAAGGAAAAAATTTAGAAAACAAAAAATGAAAATATGTTTACTAAAAGATATTATTTTTAATGGTTGCAATACACATAAAGTTACATAATTCTCATAAATATTGTCAACTTCCTTTATAATACAAAAATTTAAAGCATACGAAATACATTTGTAAAAAATCTATTTTTGGATGTCTGCAGCCTTTTAAATTTGAAAAAAATATTCCAAGTACATTTTGGAAATAGTGATGCAAAACTGCTCAAATGAAAAAAAAACCTTTTATGCATTAAAAATTAACTTAGTATCGCCGTCTGTTGTGAATTCTATGAACAACATGTATTAACCACTGTGTTGGGGATAGAAGCATTAAAAATAATCATTTTAAATCCCGCAATTTAAGAAACATTGATCTTCAGGTATGTTGCAGATATGAAAGGCGGTGATACAAAGGGTAAATGTTCATCAAATTCTTAACCTAAAAATGTGGTACTTGGACACAAAAAGTCACAACTTTTGTACAATTCTTAATTATTTATAGCCTAAGAAAGTTTAATTTAACTGCTAACTGGACCTGTGTAACTCCGCTGTGTAGACCGGAATTTTACTACTTTTTTGATGTTGTAAGACTTTCAGGATATTTTTAACAGTATTTTAATTTTGTTTTCTATATCTAAAAAATTATTGAAATTTATTTTCATGTAACATTCTGGATTGGAATATTTAGAACCGAGTTTTTTTCCCCAATAAATAAGACAGTTAAATATGTGAATAGTTGGAGCAAGATCTGCAAATAATATGCTTAGAGTCATAAGAATAATTATCTAAAGTTGAAAATAAATTGGAAATATGTCATATTTTGTGTTATGCTGATGAATATTTTTTGTATAAATTCATATTTTGTTAACTTTTCCTTATAGGAGATAATAATATATATAAAAAAAAAGTATTTTCCATTTGAACTGAAGAAAAAGTTTCACTTTTCCCAGTTCATTCATTGGAAATAGCAATTATCCTGACTTTATAGCATTTAAACAAATTACTAAATTGTCGGCAATAAAATCTTCGTATTTTTTTTCTCCCAGGTGAGGTTTCGTTGTTTGTAGATTTGCATTTTCAAATTGTACATATAAATTCAATACAATTCTGACAAAATAGTATATTAGTATAATATAACCAAAAAATTATGAACACTTAATTTCAAAGAGCAATTTAAATAACTCTAATAAATACTGATATTACTGAAACTAGAAATGTATCCAAATAATTCCATTTTTTTTTATCAGCAGTCTTCAATGTACAGGTGCATTTCAGAAAAATAAAAATAAAATAATAAAAATGTTATTTGGGCTCAGAATGGAGTTCTTAACTAAAGTACCTTATTTTTACTTTATAGCAAACTATGTATTACAGAGAAATGGTAATAAAGATAATAAATAATGCTATTTACACTTACACTACAAGTGTGTCGAAATAAATCATATTTTGGTCTATCAGCACACAATGTATTGCAGAGAAACTGTGACAAAATTAATAAATAATGTCATTTGGACAAACACAAGAAGTGTGTCCACATAATCCATTTTTTTAGTTTATCAGCCCAGTTTTTATAACATAGAAATTTTGAGAAAATTAATAAATAATGCCATTTAGAAATACAAGAAAAAAAATCTAGCTTATCAGTACAATATGTCCTACTCATAAAATTTAAATTATTAAGGAATTTTCTACTTAACTAACATTGCTGCTAATTTTTTATGACTGAAATTATGTAAATTTTATTTCTCCTATTGTGTATCCTCCTGTGTGCAAATAAGAGGCCGTATAAGACACCAGGGTTAAGAAAACAGAGATGGGTACTGTCGGCCCAGATCCTTCGTGGATTGTATAGCGACGTAGTTTAGTTTAGTATAAGACACCAGGCCAGACGACTTTGGTTTTTATCAGAATTCCAGAGACAGTGAGCTAGGAAAGGCGGGGCTCTCAAAGCTGGTAGACGGGAGGTGCTGGGTTCGATCCCAATCGCGCCCGTCGGCCTAATCGTTCGGAGTTTTCGTGGTTTTCTTCGAACCTTGGATTTCCAAGCGTTAATACGGGTTAGGTTCCCTTAGAAAGACCCCCACGAAGGGCACTCCCCCCTGGGCCTATATCCCTCGAGCAGATAATTGGCCGTCAAAAATCAACCAACCAACTAGGAAAGGCGGGAAGTGATGAAACATAGTTGACCACATCAAACGCTAATTAAGTTATCAAATGTTAGAATATTACCTCATCACGTGAATAATTTCAATAAAGTAGACTCTGAATTCATTTAATATATTTAATTTGGTTTAGCCCTTGGTAACATTCCAGCTTCAAGTAATTAGATTTTAAAGTATACTCAAATAAGAAATGTCGCGTTGCATTAATTCTGGATTTTTTTAAAAACAATTTTGAGGGTATGATAGAAAAAATGATTAAACGATTTTTCAAATTTAGATTTAAATAATTTAAGATACTGCAGGGTGTCCATAGAGTAATATATCAGTTATAAATTTTAATAGTATCATCTGTAAACATTGTAGAGTGTTGATTTAAGATCTCAAGTGAAGAGTAACTCCAACAGTTTCATATAAACGCATGAACGAGTGCTTCTTTGTTATTTACTCCTTTGCAGTGAAACACCCTCAAAATATCGACTCCTGAGCGTAAAGCATTATTGCTGGGCTGAAGATTTAAAAGTCGTCAGAGCCATGCAATTTTTTCCTTTGGGGCTTTATAAGAATTCATGTGTACGTTTCACCTCTACCTAATGATTTTCCAGAGTTGAGACAAATAATTCAAAAGGCTATTGCTTCCATTACTTCGAACTTCTTAATCGAAGTGTGGGAAGAATTAAACTTTCGTTTGGATATGTGCTGGATAAATAAAGGTGCACATATTGGACATTTGAAAAAAAAAAAAAAAAAAAAAAAAAAAGGTTAGTTTACTCCAATACTAGGTTAGTTACTTCCAATTTGATGTATAAAATGTCGTAAAGCGTTTAAATAAAATGTTTTGTTATACATTGTTAAGAATATTTACGGGCAGACGCAGAGATCCCAGTCATACTCCGTAAAAAGAAAAAAAAATCCATGCCCATTATTTTGTGTCAACGTGTACACCCTAGCGGAGTAAAATGTATGGGGTCGTACCGCATTTTTGCTAACAGATGGGCTAGAACTGCAATAATATTTGAATTGCCCTTAATTTTATAAGTAGCTAAAATAATCCCTGCAAAATTACAGGCAGATGCCGGAAGCAGGGATTCCAGTCATACCCCGTAAAAAAAAAAAAAAAAAAAAAAAAAAAAAATCATACCTATTATTTTGTGCAGTCCGTAATTTTACGGGGCAAAGATATAATGCATTTCAAAACACAATAACACTTTACTAAGTATTCAGTAGCACGTAGCACATTAGATAATCATCACATAATCACTTTTTTGGTGAGTTAAAAATTATTAAAAGATCGCGGTTAAGTGACATTATTTTTCGACACACGACTAAAAGGAAGATTTATACCCTAACGGAGGAAAATGTATGTGGTCGTACCGTATTTTTTTACTGGATCAGGCCGTTTTTGATAAAATAAGGCTGTTGCCCGTGAAAATTCAACAGCAAAGACTCATAAATGTACAGGTTTTTCTGACAGCGTACCATAGAAACTGGGACATTATTTTATGGATAACCTGTATAAGCTGTGAAAATACTCATATAACAGATAATTTTAGTTATATTAGTGTCAATTTTTAACTGTCTAAGCAGGCATTTATCGAAATCAAATAGAAAGAAACCAATTAAAACACTTTAAACATTAAAAAATGTTCAAACAAAACTTTCCTCATTTTTTATAGGTAAAGGGGCAAAATCTAAGGTTTCAAGAATACACAGAACACTATATAATACATGTTTGGATAAAAATAGTACTTAATTATTTTTGTAAAAACAAAATTCTTGCATCACCCATATGCTTAAGAATGTTGTCTAATAGTTTCGCATTCACTTTCTGAGTATTATGTTTTTAGCGAGTTTTAAATAATCGAAAGAACTGTTTTCCATCATTCATTAAAAACATTAGACTCTTCACATAAAAATCACATGTCTATTACGTTTTCAGTATATTTTTAATTTTATTAAAGATCTACTTGAACTTCGAATTTATAAGCGTTTACCTCTTTTATATTTTGAATGAAATACCATGAAATACCAATTGGCCATGAAATACCAAATTTGAATGAAATACCAATCAATGAAATAATCTAAATTCTTTTAATCAGAAATATGGAATTCACAACAGTAATAAATCAGAATTACTTGTAGTGAATATCGTTTTGTTATTGTGTGAAATGCGCAGAGCTGTAAACTGGCTCTAAGCGCATCTATCATTGTCGATTTTCAGTTTTAAGTCATGTTTTATGAAAAATATTTAGTGTTAGTTACCGTGTATAATCTCTCCGGTACAGCGACAATAGATATTTTATTTGTTAAAGGAGTCTCTTGAAGTTTTTTGAAGCTACAAGTGTTTGAATTAGAGTATGGCATTCCTATTACTTATTCATGTCTACTTCATTCGGAAAAAATTCTCACTAGTTTTAGACATTTACAAACGGAGAAATCATTTACTTGTTGACACTGATCTGTAAACATCTTTAGGGTGCATTTTTCCCCTCACGGCTAAAATTTTTATTTTATATATCAATTAAAAAAGATTTTGTTGTTAAATGGAGTTTCTGTAAATTGTTGCTGTTCTCGTCAGGACATGGAAGTTAATCGCCATTGTTTCTTTTTAAAAGTGATTGGGTGACTTCAAGTCTTTACATAATTTAAAAATTTAAGAAATAAAGAAAGGAAACTGCATGTTATGATATAAAGTGTGTTAAAAATATTGAAATATGACATCTAAAAACGTTTATTATTACATTCGTTTTCTTTGGATAAACGCAATGTGAAAAATCTATAGGTCTTCTTTTGCAAGTTTGTGTAAAAAATAAATAAATAAATAAATAAATAAAGTCTACTTTACCAAGGGCAATATTATAAAAGAATATATTATTTTAAGATTAATGACATATTTGATTCTGCTGTGTTGATAAATATTTACAAAGATTAACAGACGGACATCCCTTTCTCCGTGACTTTTACATTTATTCTGCAGCCGATAATATTTTCTATAATGTAAAATTCCTCTGGTGCCTAGCACACATTTAAAAGATAATAAATTCTACTACCACAATAATAATTTTTTAATAAATAAACCTGAAACTAGATATATTCAAGGTGTTTAAATGCAATTTATAACAGTTAAAACAACCGTATTTTAAGTAACTTTATTTGTACGAAAATTTAATAAAAACATTGCTCGAGTAGCAGGTGCTTAGAATAAATTAAATTTTTGCATTTAAACATTAAGGATAATGCAGTTGTTATCTGCATAATAAATGCTGTAACGTTCAATTAACTTACATAAATTTTTACTTAATCTTTAGAATCAATATAACATATCTGAGAATTAATTTATATTTTCACAGATAATAGATAAAAGGAAAATTAGATTTTGATTTAATTCTTTGAATGAAATCTTCAGTTACAGGGTACACAATATTCTATTTTGTAATAATTTGAAACAAGTAATATAAAAATTTTTGTTTTTAAAGTCAATTCCTACTTAGGCCATCAAAGAAAAAATTAATATAATCCCTTAAGCTAATATTAGTTTTTGTTGCATTAAAATATCTCAATTTGTTGATTTTCTATAAGCAAGTAGGTTTACAATGGAACTCTATGGGAATTTGGCGAAAAATTAGAGATATCGCCAAGTTGGCGTCACTTTTGGCGACTCATTTTGGCCGCCAAATTTGGCGATATATCGCCAAGTTAGCGCCAAACTTGGCGGTATTTGGCGACAAAACAGGGTCCCGTCTATGGTAACCCCTTATTGAAAATACTTTCATTGAACTTCAATAACCAATGGCCGCCATTTTGTTTCTCATGCAAAACTAAAATTAATTAATTAAAATTTAATTAATTAATTAATATTTAAAAAAACTGTATTAACATCAATTGTCATCCAGTACAAGTTTAAAAAAATTTATTTCAACTTGATAGGATGAATAATGAGTAGTTTATTAACGATTGAAAATTTGAACAAGATAAATATATAAATATATATAGGGATAGTGTGAGCTAATATTAGGAATTGAAAAAAAAAGTCTCTTCTTATACTAATTTATTAAATTTGTAATAATTACATTTAGATAAAAGTCATAGCATATATTTTATGATTAATTTTAATTCCAAATTCCAGAAAAGAATATTTTCTGAAAATTTTTCCGGGGATAATGCATGTAATTAACTCTGTTTTTGTTTTATTTAAGAAAAACGAAGAAAATTTAAATATACGGCCTTTTCAGGCACTGACAAGAAAATAAGCATTAAATGTAAATATATATTACTCCCTTGTGGGAAATAATGTTCACATACCATTCCGATAAAATATATTAAAATACCTATGAATAGCTTAAATTTAAGAAAGCGATTAATGTGTATGTTGATTGTTTACAACTTTTATACCTCAAGGCAGTAATAAAGTAATGATACTTAAACGAGTTTAACTTGTTTAATTATTTTATTAAATTTTATTGATTTCACATTTATTTTCTTTCAGCTGCTTTAAAATAATATGATTTGAAATTATTTTATTACACCATTTTGTATTGTACTGTAAGGCAGAAGGTAGTTTAAGCAGCAAATTTATTCATGCGCTTATATAATCACACTTTAATGATATTTTATGTGTTTTAAAAAGTATGCCAGTTGATTATAATTCTTATAACATTTTTATTTCTTCTGTAATTATATGTTCTTTGCAATAAAATTGATTAGTGTTCTTGACATAATTTTTATATTAATTTAAAAAAAAATCCCAACAACTAATCAATTTATCTTTAAAGATAAAAAAATAAATAAAAAATAAATAAAAAATAAATCTAGAAAGCCATTAAAAATTTACCCCTTCGCATATTTCTTCCTTATGATAATTTCAATTTAAATGCAATTACAAAAATTTAATTTCTATTTCAATTTTAATTTAATATAATTCGTTAAGAATTTTATGGGATACTGTACTATTTTCATGATTCAGCAGTTTATTATTTAGTCTATATTTTTTCATATTATGAACAATAATTTTTATATTTAACCAATTAAGGCAGACTCTTTTTTACACTTTTTTAATACCTCGATACTAGTTTACACCAGTTTTTCCATATTGTAACTTGAACTTATTTAATCTCTCAAAGTTTGAGATTAGCTAATATATAAATTTCCTTACTAAAATACTGATTTTCACATTTAAAAGTTTTGTAATACTTACAAGTTTTCTTGCCAACCTGCGTTAACTGCAAAACGTTCAAAATTTTTAAAACTTTCGAAAGTCTTAAAGAATGTAATATAGCGAACACAGACAGGAAAATGGTTTCTTTATACGCCTAAAGAGTACAGCAACGATTTTATAGAGTAAAGTTATAGTTAAAATCAGCCCTTGATCACGGTGGAATACAGGTTGTTCGCACTTTACACAAAAAAAAATTTCAATATTAATTTATGTGTATAAATTCCTTTTTTTCAAGAAACTCGGTTTCCCACGAATAACATCGTATCAGTTGTCTCTCAGGCTAAAAATTTTCATGATATACGAATTTTCTTAATACCATCGTGATAAGTTTCTCCTATTTGATACATCTAAGGTCTCTTCAATGTTAGTGATTGCCGTCTTTCTAAAGCTCTCTTTAACAAGTCAATTACTAAAATGTTAGTGCGATTTAGCTTACGAATTCGCAGTTATTTATCCCATTAAGGTACATTTTCACGTATGTAATTATTTGTTATAAAAAATGAAGACGATATAGTTATGGGTTTCGAAACTAAGATTGATCAGTCTAATCAAAGTGTTTCGAAATATATCATTTATTGCGTTTTAATAACCGAATATAAGTGTTAAGTTAAAATGATATAACAGATCAATTTCTTGAAATCTTTAAATTCATCTTAAATTTATAAATTTAACAATTTATAAATACAAAAAAATATACAATATAACTTACGGTTTTTAACACTGATGATGAGCATAATTTGCTCGAAATTACTAGGTTTTTAAATGTTTTTTATTACAAATTGATAGAAGATATATTCATATAATCCCCTTATCAAGAGTTTTGGATACCCATTTTCTCCCTCTTTCTACTGCAGAAAAACATCATTAGAGTTCATAGCGAAAAAGAAACACTTAGTAGTCGACAGATGTAATATGCACAGAAACTGCATCTCTTCATCTTTCTTCGCCTTATGTGAGATATGTTTTAAACCAGACTCGCAAGCACTTATGTTCTATTCTGGTTCGCGTTATAAACTTATAAACATTATAATTGACTGTTACACTGAACACTATTTTATCAGACTTTACTTCCTTGTAACTTTCATAAATATCCAATTATGTATAATTGGTTGATTACCTCAAAGTGCCGAAAATACATCCATATGGTTATCAATTTTAATGATGTAACACGCGCGGAAAAACATATGTAATATTCACCTTTTAAAACGTCCTCACACAAGTGAAGACGTACAAAATGTAATCTCTTTCTTAGTATCTCTAATTAAACTTCTCCTTTTTCCTTTCCTACAATATGAGTAGTTTCAATGGTGTACAGACACAATAAACCGTCTGTTACATGATTCCTATTTTAAGCCTGATGCACTGAGACCTGAATGAGTAAAGATATACGAATATATGATGATACGGGATACTCCATAATTCTTAGACGCCCTGACTAACCGCGAGCTGAAAAACGGATATCTATACATAGAAGGTAAGGCCTTTAATTATTCTTTTATTGTTGTGATGAGGCATCGCGCAGTTTGCGTTTATAGTATATGAATTAGTGAGGAGCGTGTGGATTCACCCCAAAAACTGTTAGACTCACAAATTTTTCTAACATATTTTGATTATGAGACTGATTTAATGTCTCATTTAGTAAATTAAACAAATATAGATATCCATTTAGGCAAATTAAGCCAGATAAATAAATCCGGTAGTCAGGTGAAGGAAAAAGTATCTAATTGACTTAAAGGAAAGAAAAATTATGGCTTACGCAAAAGATAGTGCAGCCATTGAAAAACTTAACGCCAATAACTATTCTTGTTGGCGGTTTAAATTAGAAATGCTTTTAATTAGAGAGTAGCTATTTGATGTCATTACCGATCAAGCTCCAGACCCTTTGACTGAAAATTGGAATAAGAAAGACAGGAAAGCACGGGCACTAATCAATCTCAGTATTGAAGATGGGCAGATAATTAACATCAAACATTTAAACACGGCTCGAGAGACTTGGGACACTTTGAAAAATATTCACGAACGGTCCAATCTCTCAAGCAAATTGCACCTCCTTCGAAAATTGTATAGCACAAAGCTAAACGAAGGAGGGAACTTAATCGCACACATCACGAAATTAATGGAACTTATCGACAAATTAGCTGCGATCGGAGAAAATGTTACCGACTCTCATATATCTGCACTCTTTTTGTGCTCATTACCGCCGTCATATGACACATTGATTACGGCGTTAGAGTCGAGAAATGAAGATGAATTGACGCCCAGCTTTATTAAAAGCAAATTATTTGATGAGTATACTCGTAGAGTTGAAAATTCCGAAAACTCGGAACATAGTACTAAAGCATACAAGGCTCGAGAAAAATTAGTTAACACAGACCGCAAGAGAGGTAACAAATTTTGTTTCTATTGCAAAATGAAGAACCATTCGTACAACGATTGTTGGTTCCTGAAACGGAAAAATAATAATAATCCAGTACAAAATAATAAATTTTACAAAAATAAAAATCACACCACCTCTCTATGTTTTGAAGAAAATGCCCCGGCCAAAACCGCGAAACCGCAAGATACAAGACAGATAGGAAATGAAAATAAAAATGTTGCGTTGTTAATTGAACGACCCGCAAATAAACAAACTTTTATTATCGATAGCGGAAGCTCTAGCCATATTGCCAACTCCAAAGAAATGTTTTCAAATATGACTAGCGACACAGAAACTAACGTAACAGTCGCGAATGGCAATAAACTAATTTCATATGGCTCAGGGGAAATTGTAATTCACACAGGAAAAAACAACAGGCAGATTATACTTCGTGACGTACTGTTTGTGCCTGAAATCGAAACTAACCTGCTGTCAGTAAGCAGGGCAACGAAAAACGGATGTCAAGTTAAATTTGAAAAAGATACATGCGACATTATACATAACGATGAAGTAATTCTTCAAGGTAGATTAAAGAACAATTTATATGAAGTACAAGTAAACAATGATAATCAATTTGAAAGCAATCATGTAAACATTACGCATAAGTGTTCAAACACAAAATGTATTGAGTTGTGGCACAGGCGGTTAGGCCACAGAAGCTACGAAACAATTAAAACCATTGTACAAAAACAACTAGTGAACGGAATTACCATAAACAACTGCCGACACGACAAAGAATGTGAGGTATGCATAAAGTCCAAAACCAACGACGCCCCATTTCCCAAATCGGGTACACATAGAGCCACGAAAAGGCTAGAATTAATCCACAGTGACGTATGTGGGCCGATAAATACACCCACCATAGGGGGAAAGCGGTACTTCATAACATTCATTGACGACTATTCCAAATTTTGTGTTATCTACTTAATGTCGAAAAAGAGCGAAGCATATGAAAAATTGAGGGAATACATCTCAACCGTCAAAAATAAGTTTGGAAAATTCCCAACCGCCATCAGATCCGACAATGGCGGGGAATATGTCAACGATGAATTAGAAAACTATCTTAAATGTAACGGAATCGAACACCAGCTCACCGTACCATACTGTCCAAGTCAAAATGGCATTGCTGAGAGGAAAAACAGGACACTGTTAGACATGACTAGAAGCATGTTAAGCGAAGCTAACCTCCCACATAAATTATGGGGAGAAGCAATCTGTACCGCAAATCATTTCCAGAATCGCTTGCCTTCCAAATCTATTAGCACTACGCCATATGAGCTTTGGCTAAACAGAAAACCAAATTTAAGATATCTTAAAGTATTCGGCTGTACTGCGTACGCATACATCCACAAATCAAAACGCGGCAAATTAGATGATAAAGCAGAGAAAGGCATTTTCGTAGGTTACGACAACCGATCGAAAGCGTACAGAATATTTACTAGTGACGAAAGAGTCATTTTAGCTAGAACCGTAAAATTCGCGGAAAATAACATGGGTAATATAAATGCTGATGAAAGTTCAAACACGAATGAGTTAATGTCAGAAACAAACAAACACACACGACAGACTGACACAAGCGTAATCGAATTTGATCTAACACAAAACCAAAATTCTTCAGATACACCATCCGCGTCTCAACATACACAACAATTGAGAAGATCTGAAAGGCATAATAGAGGCGTGCCACCGGACAGGTTTGCCTATGCAGTCCGGCATGATCCGGTATATGAACCGAAAGGTTGGCACGACATGCTAAACATTGAAAACCCACAAGAAAAAATGAATTGGATTGAAGCGACACGCGACGAAATAAACTCGCTTATGAAAAATGAAACATGGTCTTTGGTAAAACCACCACAGGGAGCCAAAGTAATTGGATCCAAATGGACCTACAAGGCTAAATATGATGAATCTGGGAAAGTAAAGCGTTACAAGGCGAGATTAGTAGCTCAGGGATTTAAACAAAAATACGGGGTCGACTTTGACGAGACTTACGCCCCAGTAGTATCCCACACCACCTTAAGATGTTTCCTCACTGCCGCAGCCTATCATAACATTAGTGTCAGGCACATCGACATAAAAACCGCGTTCCTGCACGGAGACCTAGAAGAAGAGGTATACATGTCACAACCGGAAGGGTACGTGAACACAAACGAACCCGATAAAGTCTGTAAACTCCGAAAGGCCATATACGGGCTTAAACAGGCAGCCCGCGCCTGGTACACAAAAATTACTAAATCTCTTAGAGAACTAAATTTTGTGCAAAGCAAGGCAGACACCTGAGTATTTACACAAGGACAGGGGGAAAATATAGTCTACGTAGTTGTGTACGTAGATGACATTCTCATAGCGGGAAACAATGCGCAAATTGAAGAAGTAATAAATAAGTTAAAAACACAATATACACTTGAAGATTTGGGGGAAATTAGTAATTATCTTGGGATAAAAATTAAGAAAACACATAACGGCTTTAACCTTAACCAAACAACAAAAATAATGGAAATCGTTAAAAGGTTTAACTTAGAGGAATCAAAACCTTACGGAACACCCATGGAAACGGGCTTCTTAAGATCAGAAAAGGATAAAGATCCAATGCCAAACAACATAAATTATTGTAAAGCGATAGGCGCGTTATTATACATTGCAACTATAACTAGGCCAGACATACTACTGGCTGTAAATGTTCTTAGCAGAAAGAACGAAAATCCGTCGGAAAAAGACTGGAAAGGTGTTAAACGACTGATCAGGTACCTCTACCACACAAAGGACCTAAATCTCATAATCAGCACTGAATGTACACCAATTTTGGAAGTGTACACCGATGCCGATTGGGCCGGTGATACGCAAACACGAAGATCAACATCAGGGAATCTATTCCTTCTTGGGAAAAATCCGATACAATGGATAACCAAACGCCAAACTTGCATTGCGCAATCGTCAGCAGAAGCTGAATACGTAGCCGCAGCAAACGCTGCACAAGAACTTGTGTGGATAATAAAACTTTTACAAGATTTGAATTTACCACAAAACCTACCCGTAATTGTATATGAAGATAACATATCCTGCATAAAAATGATAGAATCTGAAAAATACACCAACAAGACAAAACACATCGATCTAAAATATCACATGATTAAGTATATGAAAGAAAATGGTACCATAGAATTACGTTATTGTCCGAGCAAATCTATGCTGGCAGACATTTTGACGAAGCCAGAACCCAAGCGTGAATTTCAAGAGAACAGAGACAAATTAAAATTACAGATCAATCTTGATTAGGGGCTTAAGGGGGAACTTGATAGAAGATATATTCATATAATCCCCTTATCAAGAGTTTTGGATACCCATTTTCTCCCTCTTTCTACTGCAGAAAAACATTATTAGAGTTCATAGCGAAAAAGAAACACTTAGTAGTCGACAGATGTAATATGCACAGAAACTGCATCTCTTCATCTTTCTTCGCCTTATGTGAGATATGTTTTAAACCAGACTCGCAAGCACTTATGTTCTATTCTGGTTCGCGTTATAAACTTATAAACATTATAATTGACTGTTACACTGAACACTATTTTATCAGACTTTACTTCCTTGTAACTTTCATAAATATCCAATTATGTATAATTGGTTGATTACCTCAAAGTGCCGAAAATACATCCATATGGTTATCAATTTTAATGATGTAACACGCGCGGAAAAACATATGTAATATTCACCTTTTAAAACGTCCTCACACAAGTGAAGACGTACAAAATGTAATCTCTTTCTTAGTATCTCTAATTAAACTTCTCCTTTTTCCTTTCCTACAATATGAGTAGTTTCAATGGTGTACTGACACAATAAACCGTCTGTTACATGATTCCTATTTTAAGCCTGATGCACTGAGACCTGAAGGAGTAAAGATATACGAATATATGATGATACGGGATACTCCATAATTCTTAGACGCCCTGACTAACCGCGAGCTGAAAAACGGATATCTATACATAGAAGGTAAGGCCTTTAATTATTCTTTTATTGTTGTGATGAGGCATCGCGCAGTTTGCGTTTATAGTATATGAATTAGTGAGGAGCGTGTGGATTCACCCCAAAAACTGTTAGACTCACAAATTTTTCTAACACAAATAAGAACACCTTTAAGTAATTTTGTATATTTTTTGTATTTACAAATTTTTAAATATAGTTTGTTTGGGCTGCAAAGAATAACTGTTATTGTTAACTAGTATTGTTAAAGTTTATACGTATGTTATCCCATTAAAATTGAAACTGCATCTTATTGAATATTATGTTATGTATATATTTTAATTTCATTTTAGAATTTGGTAAAAAACACAAAGGTTTCAATCAATAAATATTTAATATATTTTTATTATTATTTCCCAAATCCAAAAATTTAAAGAGGTAATTATTTGTAGTATTTTTTTTTTTTTTTTTTTTTTTTTTTTTTTTTTTTTTTTTTTTTTTTTTTTTTTTGAGGGGGTGAGGTGGCCTTTAAATTTCTAGAAATTAAATATACTTGTATTTTAAATTATACAAAATAATTCGTAACAGTTTCATAAAGTGAAAGTAAAATATGTCAATAATTTTAAAAATAACATTGATTTAGTCAAATGTTCTAAGTATAGCATACAAAAACTAAACAAATACCAACATTATCTCATAAAGTTGACTCTCTGTAAAAGTACTTTTATCTACAAATTTTAATATTATAAATTTTAAGAAAATATATTTTTTTTTATATTTATAATTTAAATTTAAAATATCATTGTATTTCCTTTATATATACAGTAGCGCTCAAAAGTATTTTGACAACCTTATATTCTCTCTTATTTTATTTACTATAAAAATGTAAAAGAAAATATATTCCCTATAATTGAAAACACTGTGACTGCAGTTATTTAAATGCATCAAGTTTCAACTTGTTTGTTTACATTCGGCGCCACCGAAGAAATATGACTCCGCCTTAGCTCAAAAGTATTTTGACAATTAGTTTGCATTTAATTGTTGAAGATGTCAGTTTCGCTATAGCTTCGATTAGTGTTTTTATTGACTTATTGTGATTATTTTTAAGAATCAGGAATGCCGAAAAGTAAAAAAAATATTGAAATGATTCTAGAAAAGCCGCTGTGAATGCCCTTAAGAAAGGTGGACTGCAAGCAAAACTAGCTCGTTCTTTTAACGTGTCTCGGCAACTTGTTATTACATGGAAGAAAGTTTTAAATAAACAGAAATACATCGAAAATAAGTCTCAAAGTGGTCATCCGAAAAAACAACTTGAAATATTGACTATATTATAAAAATGATATCTACAAGTGATTGTCGTAATTCCGCTGTAATAATAAAAAATAAATTGAAAGTAAATTACGGCATAGACATACACATTTCATCAGTCAAACTACGCCAAAACCTCTATGGTTTACAAGGTAGAAGACCAGCAAAAACACGTTTGTTATCTACTAAGAATAGGAAGGCTAGAGTTGCATTTGTAAAACGGCATAACCCTTTCAGGGGCAAAGCAATTCCATTGCAAATGTGTTGAAATTAATGATTGACACCGGAATTTGAAAACAAATTTATTTTTAAATAAGAAAAAGCTATATTTCACACACATAATAAGCCGAATATTTTTTAACCAAAATTCTGGTGTCAGTAATTAATTTCAACGCTTCAGCAATAGTATTGCTTTGCCCCTGAAAGGGTTATGCCGTTTTACAAATGCAACTCTAGCCTTCCTATTCTTAGTAGATTAGAAACGTGTTTTTTCTGGTCTTCTGCCATGTAAACCATAGAGATTTAGGCGTTGTTTGACACATGAAACGTGTATGTCTATGCCGTAATTTTCTTTCAATTCATTTTTTATTATTACAGCGGACTTACGACAATCGTTTGTCGATATCATTTTTATAATACAGTCAGCATTGCAAGTTGTTTTTTTCGGATGGCCACTATGAGGCTTATTTTCGATGTATTTCTGTTTATTAAAAACTTTATTCCATGTAATAACAAATTGCCTAGACACGTTAAAAGAACGAGCTAATTCTGCTTGCAGTCTACCTTTCTTAAGTTCATTTACAGCGGCTTTTCTAGAATCACTTCCATATTTTTTACATTTCGGCATTCCTGATCCTTAAAATTAATCACAATAAGTCAATATAAACAGTAATCGAAGCTATAGTGCCACTGACACCTTCAACAATTAAATGCAAACTGATTGTCAAAATACTTTTGAGCTAAGGAGGAGTCATATTTCTTCGGTGGCGCCGAATGTAAACAGACAAGTTGAAACTTGATACATTTGAATGAGTGCAGTCATAGTGTTCTCAGTTATAGGGAATATATTTTCTTTTACATTTTTATATTAAATAAAATAAGAGAGAATATAAAGTTGTCAAAATACTTTTCAGCGCTACTGTATATATATTTAACACTTTCCAACATAATGTAAAACGTGTTGTTTATGAATTTGGATTATCTCTCTCTGTGTCCGTGCTCTAACTGTCGTAAATAAATGTCAATTTCCGTGTCATTCTATGTATTTAAGGTTTATTACGGAATGTTTGGTATTGAAAATAAAATATGTAGCATTTATCATTCGTTTATATGGGCACGAAGGATTTTTATTGGATCATGGTCTATAGGGAAAATGTGCGGAGGATTTTTGTATGCTACAATATTCACACAGATTGACAAAACTGTGCTTAAAAGAAGCGGGCTGCAACACTCTTTCTCAGAGGTACAGAATACGTAACATTTATTATTTGCATACAGGGAACTCAAATTACTATTACATTTTGATCTATGGATAAAAAACTGTTTTCAGTGCATTATAATTATGTTGTGATAGTTCAATCGTAGTCAGATTTAAAAGGACCATTGTGATCCACTGAAACATATTTTATGTATGTTGTAGAGTGCTTATCCTTTCTTTTTCCGGGACGTACAAACAAATTCTTTTAAAGGATTCACCATTATCTATAAAGTCTATAAGTATGGTTTACTTTGTGGTATGCATTTTTAAACGTAGTTAATTTTTAGCGTATTACCTGGTGTGCGTAATTTATGAAGATCATATGCATGAATGCAAAAAATCAGTTCAAACATACTACAATCAATGGACAGCAATTAGAGGAGACCGGGGGTAGTTGGCTACAGGGGTAAGTCCTCATAAATCGCCTGTTTGTTGATAGATTGCGCAAACAGTCACATAGTACCTTTCTTATTGCTTTTTACAATCCTCAATGTAGTTTTGCATCGTTACCTACGTGCAGTGGACATTTATTACGATTTTTCTGTTTTTTGCACTCATGAGTAATTTTTTGTTGCTTCATTCTTTTTCTAATTTATAATACATATATTAATAATTGCGATTTAACTTGTGCAGTTTTTTTTTAACGTATGATTAACTGTACCTACCCCATATGTGATTTACTTGGATTAATTATGCTTAGAGGATTACGTGTCTCTTTTGTGAAGAAATTTATTATGGGGCAAGTAGGCACATTGAACACGGGGCAAGTTGGCTCGGTGTTTGGTGTGAACTGGTAGCTTGAAAATCAGTAAACAACGAGAAAAGTGGTTACAATGCAAGATTTTGGGCACACGTGGCTTGCCCAATTTGAGACACTCCATTTTTTATTTCTGGCAACTGTAACTCTGATGATGATATAGAGTAGGATAGAAGTTACTCAATGTTAATATTTTATTAATTATTTTTATGTCTGTATAATTTAGAATTTACACTGTACGGCGATAACGCCTTAGTCTAAACTTACTGGTAATAATGAAATTGATTTCGCTTAACTGCGTGTCTTATTTGAGCTTCATTTAAATTTTTATTAAACGTGTGCCAACTTACCCCATAGGTATAAGCAAGTTGCCCCGTGACGGGGTAGGTTAGCGCAAAATTTTCCTTTTACTTTAGGCTTTCGCTGAAAATAAACTACAAAAGCTACAAACTCAAAACTCCGGGTATTTATAGCCAAATATATGTCCTATAAAAAAGCAGTTAAAGTTTGTTAAAAAACTTAAATATTTAAAAAAAAAATCAAAAACTAAAAACTGCGCCTACTAGCCCCGGTCTCCCCTACTGAAAATGCATTTTTTCAAAGTTATGTGTTTTTGTTGCTTTCTTCTATTTTTAGAAGAAGAAAGTATTGGATTCGTGAGAATTTTGGAATTTCGGTATTTGTTGGATTTACACGTTTTAGGGGTCAGAGATTCTGAAAAACATGTTTTTACAAAATGTCTGTTTGTGAGTCTGTCTGTCTGTCCCTCTGTCTGTGTGTGAGTCTGTCTGTGAGTCTGTCTGTCTGTCCGTCTGTCTGTGTGTGACACAAATTTTGTGGCGCTCTATCTCAAGAATAAATGAACGGAATTTAATAAAACTTTAGATTCAGTTAGTCCCTGATATAAATTGGTGCTGATTACTTTTTGGTGTTACATCTTAATATCTCAGGTACTAATGCGCGTGCGCGGATTTGAAAAATACTTTAGATTCGGTTATTTCCTGATACAATTTTGTGCTGATTCCGTTTCGGTGAATATCACCCAACAGATGGCGCTGCTATGGTACATTATTCAAGATCATTGGAATAGCACAATCTCAAGAACTAATGCAGGGATTTTTATCAAACTGCAGATTCAGTTAGTTTCTGATATAAACTTGTGTTATTTTTGTTTGTGGTGTAAATCGTCCAATAGGTGGCGCTGCTATGCAGATTTGTTTACGATTTTCACAATAGCTCTATCTGAAAAAACTAATGCACTTTTCATGATTCCACGATTTTAGCGATAGTCAAATCTCAAAAACTAATGCACGAATTTCATGTCTTTAGAATCCTCATTATGGGCACTGATTGCCAGATAATTTTGGCGCTGTGATAGCGAATTTTGCGGTATTAATATGCTTGAGATAGAATAATGTTTTGGGATTGCCACATTGGGCTAGTTTTTAATTTTTATTATTAACATTTTATTTCATTAAATATGAGATTCCTTACTAATATTGTGTTATCGATGGAAAGTGTTTCATAAACAATGCCTGATAAATGATATATAATTTTGGCTTATAAAAATATTTCAAATTTTAAAACATTATTTTCGTTCCAGTTTATTTATGAGAAGAATCCTTACACGGATTTCTTTAAATTTTAAATTTATGTTATCACCATTCTATATACGAATTTTAATATTTAAATGAACACAAATACCTTTGTTTTGTAAACCAGGTTTTTCAGAAAAATGAAAGTCTTTTTATGTGATTTTCTATCCCATTAAAATTTAAACATTTCGATTCTAATACATCTTGAAGGCTCCGTGGCAATTCTTTGCATGTTGAGATTGAAATTTCTGATGCATAATAGAACACTGAATATTTATAATGCATCTCTCAATTTACGCGCCGAAATATAGAGTGAAACCTAAAGAATAGTAAAGATGAATGAAATTTGATTGCGATGTAAAACAAACGGATTCGTTGTAACAATTTCATTTTGAAAAGAAAATTTAGTTTTATTCGGAACACAATTTTAAAATTCCTTATTTAATTTAATGTTTCTTATTTATATCTTTAACCGAGTATGGGATATGGCATTACATTTCTAACTCTGATTATTTTATGGTTAGTTCTCCAAAAATAATAATTTCATAGATTATAAATTCGGGAATTTTTTTTTTATATATCATTTCCTGTTTATAAAATTTTCTGTAATTCCAATTTTATTTTAAAATTTTCTTAGAATTTAGAGTGTTTTGAAGACTTTAAAATTATTTATTTTATTTCAATTTCAATTGATTTCTATATTTTGTACATTTTAATTAATTTTAAATAGAATTGTTATTTATATCGAGAAACAGACATAATTTGTCAAAATGTCTAAAATATGATCTTGAATAAATATAATTGTCGGTCTATAATATCAAGCAGAATGGAAAATATTATCTCTGGAACCATATTTCACATATATGTTTTTGAAAGTCTATGTATTTGTGAACATTTTTTGGTATATGATTCTAGATACTAAACATGAATCGATGTAATAAAAATTTAGAAAACAAAGTAAATAAAAACATGTATAATAATCACTTATAAACAAATTAAGTTAAATAATGCTATAAAAAGTGATAGAATATCTTTATTAAGACTTACGATCGTTTCATCGCACAATCGGCGACATTTTCAAAATCAATCATAATAGAAAATATTTTCACATAACTTAAAAACAATAATATAGTAAACAATGTCACGAGATATGAAGCATAATGAAAATATTGCAACCATAAAATAAAATAAAAATTAAATTAGCTATTTGCGAGCGTGGATTAATTTTCACATAATTTAAAAACAACATGGTAAACAATGTCACGAGACATCAAGCATACTGAAAAATATTGCAAAACATAAAATAAAATAAAATTAACTTGGCTATTTGCGAGTGTGGATTAATTTTACTATTGTTTCTACAATTACTTAGTATATCTTTCCAAATTCTAGGTAAATCAAGGGACACAGAATCATTGCAAATATTCTCGTAGCGTAAAAATATTTCTATTGATTCTCGGACTATGGATGGTAAATTAAATCTTGATGGATAAATTAACTTGCTATTTTTAAATTCAATCTGTAAAGGTTCTTCGCTGCATAATCTGGCCAAAGCTGTGGTTCTTCTATTGTATTTGATGTCTGCTATATGTTCTTTGATTCTAGTTTTAAGTTTTCTGCTTGTCATACCTATATAAAACTGCTTTGTTCCATCTTCTTTTGTGAAAGGTATTTCGTATACTCCTGCTAATTGGTTGGATTCAATTTGATCTATTTTCTTGCATACTATATATATATTTTTTTTCATGGATGGTTTTGCGACTAGGAAGATATTGAATTTATTGAGTTTATATTTTAAACGTTGGAAGAAACCAGGAAAATATTGTAAAGTGGATAACGTGGCATTTTGTGGCTTGAAATTTCTTTTCTTTTTGTTCTTCAAGCTCTTAATTAATTTTTCTATGGTGCTTTCTTTGTATCCATTGTTTCTTGCAATATCATATATTTTATTTATTTCGTTATTTAAATGTTCAGGGGTACAAACTGTGAAAGCTCTCTGAATAGAATGTCTAAATGCAGAAACTTTGTATGAAAAAGGTGCTTGCGCATTATTAGGGATAATGGATTGACTGGCTATGGGCTTTCTGTACACAGTGCGCTTTATTCCTTGGTGCGTCTTGATTAATAATTCATCTAAATACGGTAGCGTAACATTTTCTTCTATTTCCAATGTATTGCAATTGTCGGCAGACTCAAAGACCACAAAATAGATATGCCAATAAGGCCAATAGTAAATAAATGCTTAAGTCCCACATATTTTATGGAAAAAGCTTTTGTAGTTTTATTGAAAAATATTTTGCCCAACTCTGATCATGTAATTAATTCAACTTATGAATTCATTCAATATTTGAATAACATTAATTTACCTCAGAATTATTTAATTGCCAGTCTAGATGTAGTCTCTTTATACCCATCTATTGATACCCAAAAAGCCGTTACTAATATAAATAACTGCATCGACCACATGGAGAGTATTAACGAAAATATGAAAATTACTCTAAAGAGTGCTCTTAATCTCATAGTTAATAATAAGTACTTCACTTTCGACGGCAAAATATACAAACAGAATAACGGAGCTCCAATGGGTTCTCCTATATCAGGATTATTAGCTGAATTCATATTACGACCTCTTGAAATGGATATATACAATTTGGATTATACCCCCCATGCATGGATCAGATCACCACCCCCTACACACTAAATGCCTCTCGCATTCACTGTTTTCCCCATATAAGAACTGGAAGTCAGCTTAGCCCCAAAATGCTCTGCCATCTATCGGTGACAATTGACATGATTTTAGATAAATAACGTAAACAAAAATTGTTTTGAGAATATTTAAATAGAAAATTTTAAAATAAATTAGCTTAAAAAGCAAAATTTGTTAAAAAAATTTTGTTATTTATTCCTAGAATTTCACTTTTTTTTTCTCTTTTCGTATTTATTTTAATTGTTGTATTAAATGATATTTTTTCTATAAAATATTTGAAAAGAGAAATTATTTCATAATTTCTCTTCAATTTCAAATGATGAATGATAAAATAACGCACATAATTTATTTTATTATATGAATTTTAAATTATATGTTCTTTTTAAAATTAATTAAAATATATAAATTAATAGCACTTACATTTACTTGTAAATAGATTTCCATCAAAAATAAAATAAACAAGGTTTATGAAGTGAAAATATTTATTAACACTATAAAATGTTACATGAATTTTAATCAATGGATCAAAAACTATGAGCAAGTTTAAAAAGGTTATTGCAAAACATAAAAATATTTGATTAAATTAAATTTTACTAAATAGTAAGACATGTATTTCTTTCAGGCAAAATATTAATAATAAACAAAGTTAATGTGGGGTGAATGTGTCAGTGAAGGACAATCTTAAGGAATTGCTTTAAAAATAATTTTTAATTAATAATTATAATTATTATATTCCTGTTTTTTTACATTATATTAATCTATCAACAATATTTAACTAACTTCATAGTTGTACTTCCCATTGTGAATTAAAATTTAATTCTAATAACATAATTACTTGACACTCCAGTACTAGTACCATACAGTTGCCTCAATAAATAGATTGCAATATTTTTCTGAACTTCTCTATTTAATATTTTCTGTCTAAAATAATTAAATCATTGATATTGTGATAATAATACTATAAATATTAATTACCTTTATCATAATAATAAAACTAGCAAGTCTTTTTTTTTAAGTGTTTAAAAAACATTTAACTCACAGTTTCATTTCTTTTATATTTGAATTATTAATTATTATAAGTAATCATCAAGTACTTTCAGGAAATTTAAATAGTTGGAAATATGATTCTTTTCAATGATGCTCCAAGACACCTTTTTTTCATCTTTTTGACTACCCCCCCCCCATGCACACACACACACCAGGGCCGAAACTAGCCTTTTTTGCACCCGGGGCAAACATGGATTTTGGCGCACCCCCTCCCCCCTCCCTCTTCCACAAAGTATATTTACAAAGATAATTTTACTAATTTTATAATAGACGACTTATTTCAAAATTTAAAATATGTAATCATAAAATATGTAATACTGAACTACGTAATCTACAGTGGCGGATCCAAGGGGGAGGTCCCTCTGAACACCAGCAAAATATTCTAAAGATCATTTTTAAAATGAAATATACATTAGAGTCCCGATTATCCGAGTCCTGCCTAACCGAGTTTCCGCTTTCACAGAGTTATTTTATTCTGATGGACTGATGGCTTCCATTATTATAAAACAGCCATTATAAATGAAGTGTTAGGTGAAGATGAAAGAGCAGTCGTAAAAAGTTAGAACTCTGATTTTCTGGTCAGAATGGGAAAAAAATGGGCATAATTTTTTTTGCCATTTTTTTTCGTATTCTAACCAGATAATCAGAGTTCTAACTTTTTACGACTGCTCTCTCATCTTCACCTAACACTTCATTTATAATCGCTGTTCCATAATAATGAAAGCCACCAGTTCGTCAGAATAAAATGATCCATTCTAAAGGTAAAATCCTTCGTTTGGCGCCCGGGGCACATGCCCCCCCCCCTTAGTTTCGGCCCTGCCACACACACACATACACACGCATGTTGCCTAAATAAATTGATTACAATGTTTTTCTGAAATTCCCTATTTAATATTTTCTATCTAAAATAATTAAATTATTGATATTGTGATAATAATATTATAAATATTAGTGACATTTATTGTAATAATGAATTAGCAAGTCTTCGGGTCAGGACCTCAAACGTCAATTCTGCAGCTTTTTTTTTTCTTTCTCCCTGTCTCTCTTTCTCTCTCTTTTTTTTTTTTTTTTTTTTTTTTTTTTTGCAGTGTTTAAAACAGTCAGCTCACAGTTTCATTTTTATTTGCATTATTAATTATTACGAGTAATATATGAAGTACTTTCAGGAAATTTAATAAATTGGAAATACGAATCTATGCACTGATGTTCCAAGACACTTTTTTCATCTTTTTTTCGGGTCAGGACCTCAAACATCAATTCTGCTCTCTCTCTCTCTCTTTTTTGCAGCGTTTAAAACAGTCAACTCACAGTTTCATCTCTTTCATATTTGCATTATTAATTATTACGAGTAATATATCAAATACTTTCAGGAAATTTAATAAATTGGAACTCTCTCTCTCTCTCTCTCTTTTCTTTTTTTTTTCCTTGCAGTGTTTAAAACAGTCAACTCAGTTTCATTTCTTTCATATTTGCATTATTAATTATTACGAGTAATAGATCAAGTACTTTCAAGAAATTTAATAAGTTGGAAATACGATTCTGTGCACTGATGTTCCAAGACACTTTTTTCATATTTTTTACTATCCCCCCCCCCCCCGATACACACGCACGTTGCCTCAATAAATTGATAATAGTATTTTTTTAATTCCCTATTTTATATTTTCTATATAAAATAATTAATTTATTGATATTGTGATAATAATACTATATATATTGATTACATTTATTATGATAATAAAACTAGCAAGACTTCCGGTCAAGGCCTCAAAACGTCAATTCTGCAGTTTTTTTTTTTTTTTTTTTTTTTTTTTTAACATTTAATTTAGTTTCATTTATTTTATATTTGTATTATTAATTATTACAAGTAATAATCAAGTACTTTCGGGAATGAAATTATTGATATATTTCAATTATCATTATAATTTTGCTGGAAGAAATTTAAATAATTTTGAATGTTATTGTATTTTCATTTTCATACAGAAAAGGTTTAGCATAATTATTTGATAAAAAGAAATACTTTGATCTATCATTTTTATTATTAATAATAACAATATTATTTCAGATTCTTTCAGATTAAGGTACTCTTTTCCTTTTAAGACATTGTAAATTAATAAAAGTACATCTTATTAATAGCAACTGTACATTAATTTAATTTATTATTATTCAACGGAATGTTATTAGAAACATGCAAATAATAGTAGTAAAAATATCTATTTGTAAAAGTTAAAAAGACTCGTTGACTGTCTTCTACAGGAATGGTGAAAAGAAATATTTTCCTTTATTCTGCTGGATGAACAGCAGTAAGGCACACAGCAATATGGCAATTTATAGAGAATATATTAACTTCATTAAAAGTAAACATTCTGTTTAAAAAAATCACAAATTACTGCAAAAAATAAAAAAAATAATAGCTTTCAAAGGCAGGTCTATGGGGCGATCCATGTAAATACAGCAATAACATACCCCAAACAGTAGCGCCATCTATCAACCTTGCTGACTTCCATTTTTGAGTCAAATGCGAGAGGCATGTAGTATGTAGGGGGTAGTGATCAGATACGTAGACGATATTTTCATCGTATGGCAACATGAAGAAACCTTGCTCAATAACTTTCTGAATCAGATCAATAATCTTGATTCTAAAATTAAATTTACATTGGAAATAGAAGAAAATGGTGCGTTACCGTATTTAGATGTATTATTAATCAAGACTTACCAAGGAATAAAGCGCACTGTGTACAGAAAGCCCATAGCCAGTCAATCCATTATCCCTAATAATGCGCAAGCACCTTTTTCATACAAAGTTTCTGCATTTAGACATTCTATTCAGAGAGCTTTCACAGTTTGTACCCCTGAACATTTAAATAACGAAATAAATAAAATATATGATATTGCAAGAAACAATGGATACAAAGAAAACACCATAGAAAAATTAATTAAGAGCTTGAAGAACAAAAAGAAAAGAAATTTCAAGCCACAAAATTCCACGTTATCCACTTTACAATATTTTCCTGGTTTCTTCGAACGTTTAAAATATAATCTCAATAAATTCAATATCTTCCTAGTCGCAAAACCATCCATGAAAATAAAAAATATATAGTATGCAAGAAAATAGATCAAATTGAATCCAACCAATTAGCAGGAGTATACGGAATACCTTTCACAAAAGAAGATGGAACAAAGCAGTTTTATATAGGTATGACAAGCAGAAAACTTAAAACTAGAATCAAAGAACATATAGCAGGCATCAAGTACAATGGAAAAACCACAGCTTTGGCCAGATTATGCAGCGAAGAACCTTTACAGATTGAATTTAAAAATAGCAAGTTAATTTATCCATCAAGATTTTATTTACCATCCATAGTCCGAGAATCAATAGAAATATTTTTACGCAACGAGAATATTTGCAATGATTCTGTGTCCCTTGATTTACCTAGAATTTGAAAAGAGATACTAAGTAATTGTAGAAACAATAGTAAAAATTAATCCACACTCGCAAATAGCCAAGTTAATTTTATTTTATTTTATGTTTTGCAATGTTTTTCAGTATGCTTGATGTCTCGTGACATTGTTTACCATGTTGTTTTTAAATTCTGTGAAAATTAATCCACGCTCGCAAATAGCTAATTTAATTTGTATTTTATTTTATGGTTGCAATATTTTCATTATGCTTCATATCTCGTGACATTGTTTACTATATTATTGTTTTTAAGTTATGTGAAAATATTTTCTATTATGATTGATTTTGAAAATGTCGCCGATTGTGCGATGAAACGATCGTAAGTCTTAATAAAGATATTCTATCACTTTTTATAGCATTATTTAACTTAACAAAGTAAATGTCAAATTTTATTGAACGTATTTTCTTTTGGAATGGATTTTAATTGAACATCAGGATGAAAACTAAATTATTTATTTTTCTTCTAATAAAATTTGTTATTTAAAAAGTACAGAAGAAAAAGAAATATATATTACGTCAAAATTACTAAACATTTACTTATTAGTAACTAAATCTTTATTTAATAAAGTTTTCAAAATACACAAAATGGTGATAAATCATGTAATATAGAAAATCGCTGCCGAACACCGCATCACATTCTTATATTGGGTCATAGTTATACACGAAGTCAAAACAAAAAAGTTCTTCATGTAGATAGAAACTTAACAAGATGTATTTTCATTGCATTGTTAAAAAAAAAAAAAAAAAAAAAAAAAAAAAAAAAAAAAAAAAAAAAAAAATTGATTATTAAGCGTGTTTTTGGATTAAGGAATTTCCATCTAGGAATTCTAAAAAATACATTCTAATTGAAAATAAGTTTGTCTTAGGCAGTAATTTATGAAACCCATTCACTCAATACATATTTACTAATGCAGATAACTTATTTTTAAACGCATATTGATTTTTGTGTATATTGAAATCAATGTACAATTATAGCCGTATTAATATTAACAACATATTTTCATGGGTGTTTATATCAAGTCGATTAAACACAGTCTCATTCCTGTATTCAACCGTAAGATAATTCATTTGTTTTTTCTCAATCACCAGAAAGACGTAGAACATAACGATGTTGTTTTAATACGTAGGCGAATTTAGCATTTGGAAAAAATTGACCACAATTTAATATATCTGACTTTCTGAAGCTATGTGTACCACACCATATTTTTAATTTGACTCAATAAACATTTTATAACTGATATTACAACACCTGAGTTTAGGACCGTTTATATCACGGCCTGATGTACAGCATTTCAAAGAATTTATTCATATGCTTTAAACCTTTAAGACCCAACCCGCACGATCATGCGGATTCGACATTCATTTATTTTTTTGTTTTTGAGTCGTATGTAATAAAAGCTCGAAACGAACGATAGTTCCGGTTTGCAGATAGAATAAAGTATTATTTTTTATCCACAGGTAGCGGTTGCAATCCATGATTTACTTTCTACAGGCATGACTAGCTTTGTTTACAAAAACATCGGGTCTTAAAGGGATATACGTGTCTAATATATGACATATTTGATCTAATATTTTTGAATTCAAGATCGAAGTTATACTCAGCACATACACAAAAATATACGCACGTCCCTCACTTTTTTCACTGATGACCAGAAATGTTATTTAATTTTCGTTTCAAAAATCAAAAAAAAATATTTTTTAAGACTTTGTAATCGTTATATGTTTGATATTTCTTTTAATGTTTCATTTATATATTGAGCTCTAACTGATAGTAAAAAACAAAAAAACAAAATTTGATTATGCCTCAAGGTGGCGGTGGACGTTTAAAAAAAATTCTTTTAATTTTCATAATAGAGATTTGAAATTTTGTGTAAATACATATTTCACCATAAGTATATAGAAACCTTAGAAGAAATTTCCAATCTTATTACAATTTTAAGAGCATTTAAAAATATTAAAATTTTAAAACGAAATTTCAAAATGCTCATCGTATCTTAATTTTTGAGATATTGCCTTCATTTCGTATTTTTATTGCGTAAAACTCTATTACACAGGGATCTGTTTATCGATTTTTTAATCCTTTAAATAGTTAAATTTTTAGCGATATGTTATTTAAATCCCTAGCAATTTTCATCAAACTTCTGCCTTATAATAAGTTAAAAATCAAATTTAATTGTCTTAATGAAGTCGAATTTTAAAATGCATACACAGTTTATTTTTAAGCAATATCAAGATTCTTCCTTATCAGTTTCATACATTTCGATCAGTAATTAAGTAGCAATAAACCTTTAAGGGGTCTCAGGACTCTTAAAGCTCTAAAAGTTTCGAAATTTTAATTTTTTTAGATGTTAAACTTCTATGTTTTCTGAACTTTTTGAAATAATTGTTATCTTGAAATTCCAATTAGAACAGAAGTTATGGCATTTAGAATTATACTCGCTCAATAGCTGAAGCGTTGTTTCAAAAACTTTGAAATCATTTTTCTCCAAATGACGTTTTGGGCATAACGCGCACGATATCTCAAAAACTTCTGAATATTTTTTCATGAAATTTTCAAAACATATGTTTCATGTTAGTTTGTATCAACTGAACCTGAAATTTCCTTTTTATTGTAAAAAGAAAATATTTTTTTAGGCGTTTATATTGTTGAAATTTTCCAAATTTTGCATTAGCTAAATGCAACATTGCATTAAAAATATAAAATGCTTTAAATGCAAATTTATTTAGGTTCAGTGTAATTATTATAATCTGAGGTATACGTAGGCACCAAAATTTTCTTTCTAGTTGCAAAATTTATTTTGTAATCGTGCGCATAAGCTGTTATGCCAATTTTCTGCTCGTCAAATGTCTGACAGTTTTGACCCCCCCCCCCTGTAAATACTAATTCTGCATCTTGCAATTTTTCTAAATATTTGAAATAAAAGAACATACTTTCATTCCCATTTAAAATTGTGTCTTAATATAAAATACATTTTAAGATATTAAATGCTGAAAATGGTCCCTTTTTTTCCAATTTTAAGAGTCCTGAGACCCCTTAAAAAAGTATCAGTATTGAGAAAAACAGATTTAAATTATATTAAAAGGCCAACAAATTGTTTGTGAACAAAATTAAAACTCTTGTAAATTTCTTTAAAATAATCGCATCTGCATGTTCTTTTTTCTCGAATGACGCAGTACAAACTAGAGAATAATAATACACACAAAAAGAAATGTCGATTTAGGGGTCGATTTTTCCTTAGAAAAAGGTCCATGGCCCCCTTAAAGCAATCTTATCTTTTCTAATAATTTATTTTGAAACAAACATTTAGTTTATGTGGGACATTTATTTTAGAATTATTTGCATAATTTAATATTTCTCAATTATATGTTTTACAGAATATGAGATATGAAATTATATTTCAAACACTTATAATTTTATGATGAGAACTCTGAAAATAGTAATTTTAGACATTATAAGCCAAGGAAAGTTTATTTGGATATATGTATATCTATTAGTTATATGTATATCTATAGCTCTATTTAGAATTATCTATGCTATCTTTTTCGATTCAATTTAAATTGTATAAAATTTGTCCTCTATGTACGAGTATTAAAAAACTTGTAATTCCTTTAGCTAACAAATTTATTTAATTCTGTATGGCATTTTTAATTTCTTGGAATTGTCTTCTATCATGGAGTTTTGATAAATTTTCTTTGAGTAAAATTTCATTTTCGAATTTACTTCGAATTTAGAAGGTTTTCAAGGCTTCCAAATCATTTATTTTGTTTCCATTTAAATTATGTTACGCTCCCAATGATTTCTTATGAAAAATTAGAATGAACACTAATGCATTTAATTTTATTGCTAATAAAAATTGTTGTTGATAAGTTACACAATGTGATCGAAGATCGCAGAATGAAAACTATCATTTTTAATGAAACAAAAAATATTCAAGCCAAATTATTAAAATATAACTCGAAATTCCTAAATTAAAAAAAATAGCGGAGGTTTAAATACAATTAAAATTTAAAAAAAAAAGAAATTTAAAGTTCCGAAATATCAAAAAGGTTGGCGGAAGTTTAAACATAATTCGAATTTACCGTTTACGCACCAATTTCAGACTTTATTTCAGACTTTAAAGATAATTTTAATCACTATACAGTTTCTGTTTCATGAAATATATTTGATGTAACATTAAAAAATATATATTAGACACCACATTTATAAAACATATTAAAAAGTTCATCACAATAACGTTTTTGTTAATACTGGAACATCATCAGTTTGGTTGACTGAAAGTCTTTCGTTTCTCTATTTCTCTTGTTTCGAGATCAGTCGATTGCCTCCTTTTTCCTTCTTTTTCTTTCCTCTTTCCCTCTTTAAGTATCTTCATTCATCGAGAGTCAATAATGGCGAATTTCATATCGTTACAAAGTTTTGTTTTAGAAGTACGAATCTCTCTAGTAGGGCATTATGCATATTTTCGTAGTGAAATAAATTGTCTAATAGGGTAACTCCGGGACAGTCGCTGCATACGGGATAGATGCCGCATCCCTTGTATTTCTTGTAATTATTGATAGATGGTCGTCGAACGCACAGTATAGGTGCGCAATGAGATTATTTTAAACAGTGTATAGCGTGAATCCTATTTCGATGCATACTTGTAGAAGTAGGATCCTTAATTTGACATAAGTGTGATGTTTTCACTGTCCAAACTTTTAAACACGTTATGTTTAAATACTTTCATACACTAATTACTAAATGCATGCATGATTTCGAAATCAAAACTAAGTGTAGCGTTTGTATAGAACACTGTGTGTATGGTTACGCCATTCCCCTGAGTGCTGGCAGGTAACTGTGATGGTCGACGCCTGCACCATGCAAAATGGGATACATGCCGCAGTTTCTTTTGCACGAGATGATTAAATGTTATTAACGTTTCCTTTTCTTTTGCACAGACTAACCATGTTAGGCATGTTATCAAGTTTACTAAAACCAAAGGAGAAAAGTGGGGAAAATAAAAAGTAAGAATTGCAAGAAAGGTGCAAGTCAGGATGATAATAATGAAAAATTGGATTATGCGTAACGCAGACGTTCTTTGCAAACTACTCCAAAAAAGGGGAAGTGTAATTGGCTTCGCTGCATCATGTGTTTAAATGTAGTTAGATAAAGACTGTACTTTTTCGACACTTTTTCTGTAGATTGTAGTCGAAAAAACAGATCACTTAAGCCATTATTGACCATAGGTGCATATATTCATAAAGGGCTTACAAATTTGTTTCTAGCACCAGTAGAAAAGAAAAGTAATATTTGCTTTGTTTTATTAGAGCATTTTCATGATTATTTGAGTAAAGGTAACTTCTTTTAAAAAAGTGGTACGAACCGAATAAAATTTGTATAAGAGCAACCGGTACCGAAAGGGTCATCATATAAATTATTTAAACAAAGCTTTACTTATTTTTTTTCTTTTCCCTTTGCAATACATTGATGTTACGTTTTTGCTGAAATAACAATTAAAATTTAATGTAAAAAAACTAAGTCTATAATTTTAATAGTGAAAGTAGGCAACAATTATTAATTTGAATCTACTAATACGTTTCATTGCGCTCATTTAGTTTCATTTTGTTATTGCACCGTTAATTATAGTCCTCATATGAATATTTTTTTAAATATTTTTATTTATAATTTCATTCTGTTCTTATTACAAGCGCGGCATAACTTCGCACAAGTGCGGTGTCTCAGCCTGAATGCTCCGCCCCCTTCCGAAGTCCAATTATTTCAAACGTATGTACGGTCTCTTAAATTTTGACACCAGTATTTTATATAAGATTTCTTCGACTTGTTTAATCTCAGAAAAATGAAGCGGAGAAAACTTAAAAAATATATTGGTTCGGATATTTAAGGGACCGTACGCACGATTAAAAAAATCCGCCTTCGTTATCAGCCATTTTCGTGTCAGCGCACAGGCCTAGTATTCAGGGGGGGGGGGTGCTGAATGTACGGGTGACGCGCCGCAGTGTAATGTTTTAGAAAAAAAAATTGTTAAAAATATTAATAATTTGTTTTGAACTTTTTTGTCGCAGTACACGCGTTGTATATTTAACATTAAATAGCGCAGCATGATTTTTAAAATTTCATGTCCACCATGGGACTTTATACACAAATTCAAAAAATGTGTGGCATAAGTCCCGAAATTATGCTATATATTTTTTTAATTGTTACATGAAATATATTTTATGAAACAGAACTGTGTATATTATAGTGATTAAAATTGTTTTTAAAGTATGAAACAATGTCTGAAAAATTATAAATACAGACATTACGATTTCAAATGTAGAAATAACTACATTTTGATATTTTTCGAACTTTGGCAGTTTATCAAAAAATAGAATTTTTAAATAAAAATAAATATTTGTTAAAATATTTTAAAGAACTTTTAGTCTTAAATTGGAAAATAAATACATAATAATAAAAAAAAAAACATATTTCCTCATCGTACTAAAAACAGGACAGCCCTATATGAATATAAGCTCTATATTAATTAATTTTTAATATTTTAATTCAAATTAAAGATGATTTATTATCCAAATGTCATCTAATGATGTACCAGTCTTTATCCCAAGTTTAAATTAATGGTGGATATTTTTTATGGAATTTTTTAAATGGCGATTTTTGTAGATATTTTTTTTTTTTTTTTTACTTTTTTAACATACAAGTATCTCAAAGTTTTGAGCTCCAAGAAATACACACATGTAAATTTATTGAGGTATTATTCCAAACGTTTACACCAGTAAAAAAAAACATTCTCCGAATAATTACCTAGGAGATAAATTTTCCTTTCATTTTCAACTTTAATGAAAATAGGAAGATGGTACCATCTTCTACTACCTAACCCGCATGTAATGGAGTTAGTCATTTCTTTCTCAGTTTCATTCCAAACATTGCTACTCTACAATAATTGAGGCTCGAAACAGTCTATATGACCGGTGACCATCACGTTCCAGACAGGTGTGTGGGGGGAGGGACATTTGTATTTTGAAATTCGAAGGAGTAAGCGTACATTCTCTCAGTTTTGTATTGTTGAATTTTGTTTGTTTTTGTAAGCTATTTTGATGCAACTATTTTAAAACGTTACGTAATTTTTTAACTGCGTAGGAAGCATTGGGTTGTTTGTGAACTTTAGATGACAGTGGCGAAAGTGATTTAGTTGACATAAACAATGAATTAGTGATTTCAATTCCAGATCCCGACACGCTGAGGTACACTGAGGAGACTGATAATTATTCAACAAGGTATATAGAAGAAAAAATGTGTGAAAGTAAGTCCAAAGAGTTTTTGGGCATGATTGAAATTTTAGTTTATATGTTATACTTTAGTTTTCTAATAATAAAGAACATGATGTAAATCTCAACTGGGAAAAATACGAATCAGCAGCAGCTTATTATTGCCTCAATCCGAATTGAAAAAATGTACTGGACTTTATTTGTTAATTCGTTTTAAACAGCATTAGGTGCTTCATGGAAGCTTAGCCAGCTGTTTAGGGATCATAGTCTGAGCCCGTTTGTTTTTCGAAGAACTATAACAGTTAACAATTTATGACTTTCTATTCCAAGGAAACAATCTTGCAGAATATTGGATGTTTACCAGATTAATCAGGATTTTTTAAATGTAAAAACGAACATGTTATTGTAAAAATACGCAGAACCTACAAAGAAGATACTTACAAACCTACAAAGAAGATACTTACAAACCTACAAATTTGCTAAAAATTGGCGAGCAAAACCAACATCTATCTGTATTAAATGTGACGTTCCACTGCGCCTATGATATTTTCAACCATTCCAGATAAGAAATAGCAACGGATTTAACCATTGTTCTATATTCAGGACAGTCTGTACCGATCAAACTAATAAAAGTATGGTAAGTTGTTTTTTTATTTTATGTGTATGCATAAGCTTAAAGAAAAACAAATTTAAGATTTTATAAAACATATATAATTTTGTTCTTTGTTGGGTATGATATGGGTTAATGAGATTATACAATCTCTTCAGTGGAAGAAAATTTAAACTCCATCGGCAATCTTCGGACTAGGATCCTTTTCAATAAAAGGACAACGCTTTACTACAGATCCATCCAGGCAACGTAAAAAAGGCTGAAATTATGGTTATGTTTCAAAATGTAAGTCGCAAGAATGGTCCCGTGTCATTAAATTATAATAATATAGATTTTTGCTCAAAATTTTATGATTAGTCGTGTGATCGGAATACTTAAGTATTCAAAATTTCAAGTCTATAACTTATACAGATTCCGAAAGCGAGTTCTGGGACTGACAGACAGACATAGGAGTACGACCAATAGGGTTTCAGTAAATCAATGAAATCCCACAAAAAAGACCAAAACATAAAAATTACTAATTTTTTTTTCTTATATGTAACATAATGTTTCTTTTAATACAGCTTTAAAAATTCAGAAATTGGTGATAAATCATGTAATGGAGAAAATGCCTATTGAGTTATTGAATAGGCAAATGTATTAATTCCATTTTGTTATTCAATATGCTTTGTTGTATTATACATAATTATAATATAATAATACAAATATTAGCATACTACTAATATAATTAATGTTATAACATTAATATACCGGGTGATTATAATGAAAGTTACGATTTCAAAAATCGATAATTTTAAAACTACTAATCAGAATGACTTGATATTTGAGCAGAACAATCGTGAGACCATGAAATTTTGTTTGGCGAAGAAAAAACCCAGTTCCAAAATGTGCCGATAGATGGCGCTGTCGGGGTTCACATTGTCCGGAGATATGCAAATTACTAATATGTGACATGCGCACCGCAGACATAGCTGCTATACACATGCAGAGCACTAGCTCTTTGCCTGAATGCTTCATTATGACTCTCACTATGAAGGATCGCGCTATGCTCTTGAAGCTTTTTTATAAGAACGATGACTGTGCACTTACAGCTATTAGGAAGTTTCGGACATTAAAATTCATAAACAGGGGTCCAATAACCACAAATGGTCTGCGAAAAATGATTTCTAAATTCGAAGAGACCGGTTCATTTGACGTTAAACGGGGTAGAGGAAGGAAACCAAATTCGGCTGTGGCAGTGGAAGATGTGGCTACAGCATTACAAGAACAGATTAACAGTGAGGCTGGAATCAGCAGTGCACGGGGAATAGGCCGAATACTGGATATGCCGAACAACACGGTGCGTAAAGTCCTACGGAACATCTTGCGCTGTTATCCGTACAAGATAACTCATGTGCAGAAGTTGATACCTTCTGACCTGGAAGAACGTCAATCTTTTGCACTACAATTTCTTGTCCAGATAGAAGTGGACAACGGATGGCCATGGAGCATTCTGTGATCTGACGAAGTCCACTTTCATTTGCAAGGTTCTGTAAATACGCAAAATTGCAGGATATGGGCGATCGAGAATCCGTCCCTGCTACAGCCATTGCCTCTTCAGTCTGAAAAGTCACTGTGTGGTGCGGAATAACGGCAGCGTTTATCGTCGGTCCTTTTTTCTTCGAGGAGATCACACCTTCGGGTCCCGTTACCTGCACCTTTACTGGCAAGCGGTATGAAGCATTTTTGCGTAACCATGTCCTTCCGGCACTTCACCAGCGTCAGTGTGTGGATAGCACAATATTCATGCAAGATGGTGCTCCTCCGCACATTGCTACTCCTGTGAAGCAACTACTGAGTGCTAATTTCGGAGGTAATAGGATCATGAACCAACATTTTCCAACAACGTGGCCGCCACGTTCCCCTGACTTAAACCCGTGTTATTTCTGGCTTGGGGGGTACCTGAAGAATGTTGATTACAGCGGGCAGATTCAGAATCTAGCCGACTTGAAGGCAAGCATCACACACCACACCCATTGCATCAGTACAGATACCCTCCGATCTGTTGTGGAGCATGTCGTTTTGCGCTTCCAATTAATAGCGGAACAAGGCGGAGGGAATATCGAACAACTTATGCCTTAATCATAAGTAAGGTGTTTGTTCCATGAAGCTCTTTTTTTGTCATTATCGTTGTTGTCGCTGTAAACACGTATTCTTGTTTTTTCGCTAATAAATTTTCAGTAAATACCTGAAGTCTATTTTTTCCTTTTGGCTAGCAACATTTTTGTGTTTAACGATTACATTTTAGGTCTTTTCCCTGACATTGCGCTGACAACGCCATCTATCGGCACATTTTGGAACTATTTTTTTCCTTCACCAAACAAAATTTCATTGCCTTATGATTGTTCTGCTAAAATATCAAGTCACTCTGACCAGTAGTTTTAAAATTATCGATTTTTGAAATCGTAACTTTAATTATAATCACCCGGTATATTAATAAACATGGATTATTTTTAATTCCAAATATGTATTAATATATTAGTAGTTCATGGCATTAATAAACGTGCGCATACGTGTGCACGAGGTACAGAACAAAAAAAATAAATATGTAATGTACATAAAATTTTAAATTTTTTGTTCAAGGTGTTTTTATCTCGTTTTCTTCGCATAACGTGTGATATTTAGGTGTGATTGGGTAGTAAACGCTTCTTGTCTTGAAATGTAACTCAAGGCTATAATGGAATAATATATACTCATAGAATCAAAATCTGTCTTACACATCTATTTATCAAACGCTTTTGCAACATACCATACACCTTTTATTAACCAGAAAGAAAACCGTACATTGCTATCAATGTACAAATATACCCGTATCAATATCATATTTCATATTTTTATGGACGTTTTTATCGAGTTGATTGAAGTCGGTCACATTCACGTATTCAACCGTAGCAGTATTGTATGTGTCATGTCCCCTATCTCCTATGAAGATGGAAAACGCATCTGTATTGTTTAAATATACAGCATACGTCACTTGTTATTTTATAAAATTGATCATCATTCATTATTGCTGACTTTCAGAAGCTTCATTCCACATTATACATTTACCTTGACAGAATAAACGCTTTACAATTCATCTTCCAATACCAGTGTTTCGGTTCGTTTATTTCACCACTAATGACCAATGTACGGCATTTATAAATAACAAGTCATTACAATTATGGAGTTTATCATTCAAGCAATATAATGTATAGTAAAGCTAGTTTAGCAAAACATTTCTGTATGTATGCGAGATAATTTCGGTATGCTAAGTTACATTATTTTATATGATCTTTATCTATTATTTTCTATTTCAAAGTGGATGGCATACCCTTAAACAGAATAAAAACTAATCCTCCCTAGTACATTCTTTATTAATGTTACTAGATATTATACATTATTTTCCGTTTCTGAAAAGAAAATTTGTTTCAAAGACATTCCATCATTCCGTGTTTGATATACAAATAAAATGTGAAAAGAATTTGCACTACATTCTCTTACTGTCGAACAAACCTATTGAAAATTTTATAGCGAAGTGGAAAAATGACGATATTAAATTTTCTTGGGGTCAAATATTTAAACATTTCTTATATCAGGGAATTAATATTTTAATTTAAAATTGTCCTACGACTTATTTTATTTTTTCTCATGTCGTGTTTACATGAACATGAATAATGAATTTTAATAGAGTCATTTAAGTTACGTATATTTTATGGATTCAAAGAACTTTTGTTTTAAAATATATTATAGTAATAGTTAAAAGATTACAATTACTTGACTAGATTTCAAGTTTTTTTAAGAAATAACTTCACAATTTTTGCTTTAATCTTGTTACATCTTAAAAAGAGTGTTCAAATCAATAACTTTACTTGATTATTACGCAGAATTTTTTTCTTCTATTATAGTGACTAATTTGCTAGTCAATTTTGAATTTTATAAGAAGCAGTTTAAATGAATTCTGCGAAGAAATGTTATTCTTATTTCATCCTAAATTAAACATATTATTATCTTTCTGAATTAAAATAATGAACCGTTAATTAATTACACATGACTAACAATATTGTTTAATGATGCATAATAAAATTACAAAACCTTTAATTTTTCCTTGGAGAGCATTTAAACTGTTTTAAGATAAACTTTTAAAGTCTCGATATAAACTATGTGCACATAAATAAAACAAAACAAAAGCGATAATGATATTTTCTTAAAGTTAATTTATAAAATATTGTGCGCAAGTATCGTACTTTTAAAAGATAATCTCCTTTAAATACAATTTAATTATAAATATTTATAATACTTTTAATGCAATGATCATTGTTATATAAAACAGGCTACTTCCAAATTGTTATATTTAATTTAAACTGCAAATACTTTTCAACATTTTAATGGAATGAAATAATATTAAAATTATACTATAAAAATAGACTTCCTGGAATGAATCTTTCCACTGTTCATAATAGAACTAAATTAAAAAAAATATTTTATGCGAATTTTATCAAAGGTGACAGTTTCCGATCTGCAACACTATAACTACATCACGATATACGTGAAGTGAAGCCATAAATGGACGTTATTTTGTTAAGTTGAATTTAATTATTGAATAAAATTATATTATTTCATGTGGAAATAATTATGTAAATTTCTTACAACATGTATGCGTAATTAGAGTAACTCATGATGTTTCAATCCGAAAGTAATTTTCTTTTGAAATACCAGAATAATTACAGCTGCATACAAAAATAAGTATCATAGACACAAGCAGAGAGACAAACAGGTATATCTCTCTCCCTTCTAGAGCATTTTTCGTGAATGTTTGAAACTATATTGCTACAAAATAATTTATTAAATTTTAGAGGGATTTTGCCAATTGAAATTAATTAATTAAATTTGTATTTATAGGGATTTTATGCAATATCTATAACATAACTCAAATCATTTATTTAAAATATTTTTTTGGTATTTATAGAATTATTAAAAGTACAATTTATGCTCTTAAAATAGAAATATAAAAATAATTCCTAACAGAAACGTTTCACCCACAATCTTTCAACGTGAAGAAAACTAAAGCAATGAAAAAGGAATCATCTTTTTAAAAATATTTTTGTTTTGCTTAGCCAATAACGCTTTCGGAGTAAGATAAAGTAAAGTATCTGTAATTCATTCTAAACTGTATTACTAATAATAAATGTATTAAATTAATGTTATAACAAGCTATTTTAATTGTACTTTAAAGTACCTTAGGACATAAAGAGTTTACACGTTTTATCTTTTATCTCTTGTTAACATTGACAATTTTTTTTTTTCATTTTTCGTATTGACGTTGCACATTAGTCCAGTATTTGCATTTTTTAGATTGTTATGATTAATTCAATGATTAAATAGTACTTGTTATTTTTGGAACTTAAGGTGATTTGGACCAGACGATTCTGCCCTTGTTCCACAAATATTTCCATTTTTCCAACAAGTTTATGATTTACAGTGTTTTACTGTATTTCGAGTTTCTTCTCACAATTGATATAATGATATTAATTTCTCGTTGTTTATAACGGTTATATATATATAAATATATACATATATATCTTGAAAACTAGTTACGATCAATAAGTTCCATTTTTATTCATTATAGCTGTCCCGTTTTGCATTCATTTTGTGTTTTTTCTTATTGAATTTATGCAGTTTCAATTTTGAGATGCTACATTTCGTACAAGGGATTTATTGGTTGTGTCAATGATTAATTTTTTTCTGGTCTTTTTTCATTGGATAAAATGTTTTAATTGCAAATACCTTGACAAAATATTTCAAATATTTATGATTTCTTACATATTTATCTTTATTTATTTATTCTTTTTATGTATTAACCTTCCTGTTAATATTCACCTTTCACCAATTTTAAATGTTATAATTTGTTAATACTTCATTTATAATTGATTGGATCTAGTTTTTAAAAACTTCATTATGATTTGTTAATTTAATAACTGTTGATTCAAATTTAATATGTATAATGTTTGTCTTGATACTCAATTTATTTCAGTTTTATTTAAACTTAATGATGAACTGTAATATTCATTAATGGTTATATATATATATATATATATATATATATATATATATATACAGAGAGAGAGAGAGAGAGATGCGAGGTGTGGCTATTAAATAACGAGATTAATGCTGTTAATTATTTGTTTTAAATTTATACATATTTAGTTATTATCCCCTTCAATATACACCACTCCTCTATGACTACAATGCTCCATGCGAATTTTTTAGCGCTGGAAGTTTTCTTCTGTGAACACTTTCATGACGTGTGCGGCGCTTTTTTTACAGTTTCGACATTTTGAAATCTGCTTCCTTTTAATTCAGATTTGACCTTGGGGAACAGGTAAAAATCCCATGGTCCTATATCATTCGAATAAGGCGGATGGTCTAACATTGTGATGTTATACTTGGCTAAAAACATCTGAACAGGCAATGCAGAGTCAGCCGGTGCATTGTCCTGATGAAGCACCCATTCTTTATGAATTCGGGTCTTTTTTTTCGTATTTCTCATGAAGTAGAGCAAGGCACTCAAGTAGTAAAGTTGATTAATTGTTTAACCTTCATGAACCAGATAAAGGTACACAAACCCATTAATCGAAGAGAAATTTTCTCTGCTCTCCATGGGAACGAAGGTCGCGCGATGCGCGCGCATCCTACTTTAGAATGCGACTTCGTTTTTGTTGTGGCTGGAACGATACGAAGCGATGTTGTGATTTTAAAAAGCATGATCGCTGTAATATTTTTACAGTTTGTTGATGAGGCTAAGCCTCCCTTATTTCGAAAAACCAGATCAAGTGTTTGATAATTCTTACTGTATATATGCCTAGAACCATGCATCTGTAAATATTCATTAAATATTTAAAGAAAAGAATCCAGAAAGCACCTCCTTCATTGAGTTTGTGTTCGACTGTCTTTGAAAATTTCTTCATGGTGCATTATGCCGGGAAAGAAAGAAAAAAAAGTATGTGTTACATTTTTAATGTCTTCAAAACACAAATAAGGATATAGAGGATAGTAAGTGATAAGAAGACAGCAAAGGTAAGATAAGTTTTCCATATTTTATTTCAAAATGTCTGATTTAGAAAAATTTTAAAAGAACCGAACAGTTTTGAGAGCAGCAGTAACAAAGCTGATTAATAATATAGAAAATGTTATGAAGGATAGTCCAATAGATTTTGATAATTTAGAAGAATTATTTATTCAGTTAGATACTAAAGCAGAATTATTGAAGTCAGTTGACGAGAAAATTGAGCCCCTTTTAGGGTTAGACGACTATGAAACTGAAATCAATTCTGTTTATGATTACGCGGATAAAATATCAGTTGCAAAATTCCGGGTGAAGAAAAAATTAACCGAAAACAAAAAAATTGTTAATGTTGATTTAAATAACAGTCAAGATTTAAAATCGAATGTGATTAATGATGAAAACTCAGTTGTTAAATTGCCAAAACTCAATATACAAAATTTCTATGGCGACTGTACGTAATTTATTTCATTTTTTAATACCTTTAAAAATACAATTCACGAAAATAAATCGCTTTCGAAAATTGAAAAATTTCATTATTTGAAGAGTTATTTATCTGGAGCTGCGGCTAATGCTGTAGAAGGTTTTGAAATATCAGAAGCTAATTATGACGCAGCATTGGAAGTTTTAGAAGTTTTAGAATCGCGTTATGGTCAAAAAGACGTGATAATTAATCATCACCTGAACAAGCTTCTTAATTTATCCCTTGTTTATAAGGCTAACAATATTCAAAAATTGAAAAAATTGCACAGTGATATAGAAATAAATGTTCGATGCTTGTCCACATTAGGACTCGAACCAGCAAATTATGGCTCCATGCTTATCGCCGTAATTTTAAAATTAATACCGGCAGAATTAGCTTTGGAATATAATAGGCAAAATGTAGATAATTTAACACATTCAGATATACATAAATTATTCGATTTTCTGCACGCTGAAATAAAAAGCAGAGAACACACATTTTTTCGAGAATGAAAGCATTTGAAAATAATAAAACAAAAATCAAGAGTCAAACAACAAAATCTGAATTTAAATCTACTTGTGAATTTATGAACATTTCGAATGATAAATCGACTTCAGATAGGCAGCTGGCTCATTGCATTTTTTGCAACGATAGTAAACATTCATCTGATTTGTGTAAGGCTGTTGATGTAAACACTAAAAGAAATTTGTTGAAAACTCAAGGAAGATGTTACCTTTGCTTAGGCAGGAAACACGTTATCAAAAATTGTAACTCTAAAACTAGTTGCAAGAAGTGTTCAGGCAGACATAATCAAACGATATGCCTAAAATCTAAATTAATAAAAGAAATAAACACACCCGAATTAAAAGGTAATGAAAATGAAGCTAGTGAAAAAGTAATTTCGGCTATTTCCTCTACAGAAAACAATAAAATTCTTCTACAAACTTGTTGTGTAAAAATAAAATCAAACGGAAAACAATCTCTAATTAGGTTACTTTTAGTTTGTGGGAGCATGCGAACCTTTATATCTGAAGAAATAGCAAATAAATTGAATTTACAGGCAATAAGAAAAGAAAAATTGCCGGTTTTTACATTTGGAAGTATGAACCCCATTGAAAAAACCTTTGAAGTAGTTAAACTCACTATTGAAAATAAAAATGTACCTAATTCAAAATTAGATATAGAAGCGCTAGTCAACAATCAAATATCAGCTACTGAAATCCCCCCCACCTGAAATCAATGATTTGATGAAAAGTAAACAATTTGAAAATTTAACCCTTGCGGACACACCCACATCCAAAGAACCCATTACATTACTTATAGGTGCTGACTATTATTATGAGATTGTTACTGGAAATATAAAACATAAGAATAAAAAATTAGCAGCTGTCGACACCATTTTTGGTTGGTGTCTACAGGGAAAAACAACTGACAGTTATACGCCCTTAGCATTTAATGTAATAGTAGAAAAAAATTTATTTCTGAACAGATTGAAAAATTCTGGAATATCGAATCATCTGGCCTTTTTAATACTAAACACGATTCAGATTTTTCGGAAAACAATGTTATGAAGCAGTTTGAGTCAGAAATTAAATACAATGATAAGCGATATACAGTTCGATTTCCGTGGCAGCTTGAAAGGGAATGTTTAAATGACAATCGGAAAATTGCAGAATATAGATTTTTTAAACTCAAACAAAGATTGATTAAAAACCCTGAATTATTTTTTGAGTATAAGGAGGTGCTGGCAGATTACTTGAAACAAGGAATAGTTGAGTTAGTTACAGATCCTGAAGCAAAACAAAATGTAACTTTTTATTTACCTCATCGAGAAATAATTAGAACTGATAGGACAACGAGCAGATTACGCATAGTTTTCGATGCCTCTGCTCATGACACATGTTCACTGTCTTTGAATAAGTGCCTGCATGTAGGTCCAAATTTGTATCCTGAAATATTTGATGTTTTGTTACGGTTTAGATTTAATCCCATAGCTTTTACAACTGATATAAAACAAGCATTTCTACAAATAATTATAGATGAAAACGATCGTGATGTAACAAGATTTTTATTTTCACAAGATTTGTTTGATAATTCTAAACCCTTTGAAATTTATAGATTCACCAGAGTGATATTTGGCATTAGTAGCAGTCCCTTTTTATTGGCTGCAACAATTAAACACCACTTGAAAAAATACACCGAACAATATCCAAACACAGTAAAATTTTTAAATGAAAATATCTACGTTGATGACGTTATAGGAAGTCATGAAAATATTGATCAAGCCCTATCCACGAGTTTACAATGTATTGATATATTTGAAAATGCAAGTATGCATTTACACAAATGGCATACGAACTCTTTACCACTTAGTGAACTATGGAAAGAAAATGGCATAACTTCAGAAGTTAATTCTGAAGCTTTTGGAGAACAAAATCTCCCTTATAAAGTTTTAGGAATCGCTTGGAATAATTCCAAAGATTTACTTTATTTTGATGTTCTAGGTTTAGTTGATTTCGTTTCAAGAAGAATAGACACCAAAAGATTTATTCTACAAGTTTTAGGTAGGATTTTTGATCCACATGGATTCCTAGGACCATTTACATTAAGACTAAAATGTATAATTCAACAAATTTTGAATTTGGGTCTAGATTGGGATGACACCTTACCCGAAGATTTACGTATAGTTTGGAGTAGCTGGTGTAACGAACTCCCTCATTTGAAAAACTTTTCAGTACCCAGATACTATTTTTCTGACATCACCAATTAGCATGATTATGACCTACAATTACATATTTTTGCCGATTCGAGCATGAAGACTTATGGTACGGTTGCTTATTTACGTGTAGCAACAACCACCAAAAATGTTCGAACAGTTTTTGTTGCTTCGAAAAACAGGGTTGCTCCACTGAAAGCGCTTACCTTACCAAGGCTCGAATTGATGGCCGCACTGTTGTCGGCCAAGCTAAGTAGTAACATTTTGAAAGCTCTAAAATTGAATGAACCGACTTATTACTGGACAGATTCAAAAAATATCCTATTTTTGGATAAAAGGATCCCCTAAAAAGTTTAAACCCTTTGTCAAAAACAGAACTGAAGAGATCCATAAATTGACCTCACCTGATAACTGGTATAATTGTCCTGTTACTGCCAATCCAGCTGATATAGTTTCTCGAGGATCAAAAATCTCTAGGATAATCAATGATACAACTTGGTTACAGGGACCAGAATGGCTAAGTTTACCTCCTGAGTGTTGGCCAATATCAGAAAACAAAGAAATCGCTTACTCAGATGAATTAGAATACAAAAAAAAAAATCCTAAAGATGTTTTTCAGAGCGAGTGCTTAGTCAAAAATCTCGAAAATCCCATAAACATTTCAAAATATAGTAATTTAGAAAAACTTTTCAGAATTACCGTTTGGGTAAAGAAATTCATTATGGAGCTGAAAAAATCAACTGAAGTGCAAGACGTAGTAACAACCGAAGAATTACTCGAAGCTGAAAATTTTTTGATACAATCTGAACAAAAACAATTTTATAAGGAAGAAATAGAATCTCTAAAAAATAGTAAATCAGTGTATAAGACGTCATCCTTATCAAATTTGGCTCCCATTGTCCTGTTTACTTGCTGTGTGACTAGAGCCATTCACCTGGAACTCGCGTCTGATATGACAACAAATTCTGTTTTGATGGCATTCAGAAGATTCACAGCTAGACAAGGAAATCCCAAAATTATTTATTCTGACAACGCAAAAACCTTCAAAAAGGCCAAAGGTGAACTCGAAAATTTATACAACATACTGACAGACAAAGTATTTTTAAATTTTATTACAAAAGAGAGAATTATATGGAAGAATATTATAGAAAGAGCGGCATCGTGGGGAGGCTTCTATGAGCGACTAGTAAAGTCAGTCAAAGACTGTTTGAGAAAAGTAATTGGTAAAGCACTCTTAAGTTATGATGAATTAGCGACTCTGTTGACAAAAGTGGAAGCAGTTTTGAATATGCGACCACTGACGTACGTATACAGAACGTATAAAATAACTTTCATTTCCTATTAATTTTTTTGAAATAATTGAAGATTGTTCAAAGAGATCAACACTCCTGAAAAGAAAAATATATCAATCTTTACTATTGAAACAATTGTGGACCAAATGGAAAAAACAATATTTGATGGATTTGAAAACAGCCCATTCCTTGAAAAATCCTAATGCCCATACGCCACTGAAAGTGGGCGATGTTGTTTTAATTCAAGATGACGCAAAAATTAAGTTTCTTTGGAAACTTGGTAAGATTCAGACTGCCATTCCTGGAAGAGATGGCAATATTCGTTCATACGAAATAAAAACAGCGAGTGGGATCTTAAAAAGATCCATACAGTACTTGTATCCCTTTGAAATACAAAATGACTAACAAATGACTTTTTGCAGACTTTCTATAAACATTCATAAACTTTTATAGACATTTATTTAGTTTGTGTTTTCTGCATTTAGGACTCTAAATATTTTCTTACTCTTTTTTAATTTTTAGTCTTATTTATATATAGAATCTTTTTGAATTTTGGTATAAGTAAGTATATGATTTGACTGAAAAAAAAATTGTGTGTGTTATTTAACTGTCATTATTTTTACTTTGTTTGAATTTAAAGTGTTTTATTTAGAATTTATTGATATTTTGAATTTGATTAATTAAGTGATTAATTAGATATTGTTTGAATTCTTATATTTAGTATTTTGTATTCGAATTTTAAAAATTATATTAGATTACTGAACCACTGATAGGATAAATTGAATTTTTATGATTTTATGATGGAATTTTGATTTGTGAACTCTTTAAGAGTTCAGGTGGGGAGTGTGAAGAGAAAGTTTTCTCTGCTCTCCATGGGAACGAAGGTCGCGCGATGCGCGCGCATCCTACCTTAGAATGCGACTTCGTTTTTGTTGTGGCTGGAACGATACGAAGCGATGTTGTGATTTTAAAAAGCATGATCGCTGTAATTTTTTACAGTTTGTTGATGAGGCTAAGCCTCCCTTATTTCGAAAAACCAGATCAAGTGTTTGATAATTCTTACTGTATATATGTATAGAACCATGCATCTGTAAATATTCATTAAATATTTAAAGAAAAGAATCCAGAAAGCACCTCCTTCATTGAGTTTGTGTTCGACTGTCTGAAATTTTCTTTATAATATCGAAAATTGTATCCGTTGTTGGTGCGAAAAGGCGACCCGGACGAACTTCATCTTCAATGCCTTCTCGGCCATCTTGACAATTTTTAAACCATTCAAAAATCCGTCCACACGATAAGCATTCATTGGCCTATACTTCTTTTAACAACTGATGAGTTTCCATAACGACTTTTCCAAGTTTAAAAATAAATTACACATTAATCCGTCGCTCTTTTAAAACACTCAACATTTACCGACAAAACACTAAAAGAATGTCTAAAACAAATGGAGGTCATGGCCAGACTAATTGAAATATAACCAATTTAGAGGTGGTAATCGATACAGTAGGTTTTGAGCTATAGAACTATTGATCATACGATGATTGCGCGTGCGTAGTTTTTCTGTAGAAGCGTTAGTCTCGTTATGAAATAGACATACCTCGTATATATATATATGCGCTATCTATATTATCTAAATATCTATATTATAAAGGTGTAATATAGATATTTCATTAGGGTTTTATAGCTTCACAATTTTAAGAACATTGTTTTTTTTTTTTTTTTTTTTTTTTTTTTTTTTTTTTTTTTTTAAAGATTGTAATTTTAATTTGTTAAATACATCAATATATGCATGAAATGTACCAATATAAAAATCTAAATCATCTTGTGCTTGATTATTTTTTAAAAGATATCAAAATGCTCTATATCAATAAAGAACGTGTAGTGTTTATTTTTCAGAAAACTATATGATTTTTCAAATGCTGTTATAAATATACCTTTCATCCTCACAAAATATGAATAAAAACGGATGAATGCAAGTAAAAAGATGTTTGCAAAAACGAAGTTGAAAATCTTTAAAAATGATATATAAAAAGAAATAATAACTTCAAAGCAGTTTATCCTTGAGAAATATTTACTTTGATCTATGACTCTTTTTATATTTAAAGAAATGAAAATATTACATACATCTTTTTTTATATATCATATGTAAATTTCAATTTTACGTTCTTCAGCATTTCTTTCTCAAAATTAGGTTTTAAATTTACTAATATATTATAAAATTTTTGATTTGGCTTTTAAAAATTAAAGATTTCTCGGTGGTGAACTTACATAAAATACTTTAAAATATTTTTTTTAAATATTATATAAACTAAACATCATAAAAAATAATTTAAATTATCAACCCATGTTCCTGAGAAATGTTTTAAAAATGCTGCATAAGCGATTTCTAAATATTTTTTACTAGGTGCTTTTAAACTTGCTACACATTTTTAACAAATGTATCAGAAATCCTATTTATTTGCAGATTATCACATGCCATGTTTTTAACAAAAGTTTGCAAATCAGATTTTTTTTCTCAGTGTGGATAACTTTATAAATAGGTCTAGTGATTATTTATGAATATAAACATTATCATACCCCACACTTTGAAGAACAACGTAACACATAGATTCTCGTCAAAAAGTAACGACCAAGATCGATAAAGTCAACCACTTAAATTTGACCCACTCACATTGAATATGGTACAGTTTGAATGTGCTGAAGATGCTTTTTTTAATTATAACGTAAAATTTCTAAATAATATGATTCCAAATAACGAGTTGCAGGTGAGTGTTCCTGTAGATGATTTATGGTTATTCGCCGTGTGGCAGAAATGCGGCGATACGGCGCCATTGACACAGAAAAGTAACGGTTCCTTGCAGAAAACTTTGCCGCTAATAAAGCTACAACTCGAGCGGATAAACATAGTTGACAGAAATATTACTTTCTAGAATTGTTATTTTCATTTAAAATAAAAGTATTAAAACCCTTTGAGCGGTTTAGACGTATTATTTGGAAAACAGTCTTACTCTAGTTAGAGGCAGTCTTTTACATATTATGTTGTTACTGCAAAAAATCTTTCCGAATAATGTTTTTCTTCCTCGGAAACATAGTATTCAGAGGGAAGCGCGACATTCACTAATATTCGTCGTAAGTTATACGGAGTTTATTCAATATTGCTACTTATATATAGAACGATATATTCCACACTTCAATCGCTATTTTTTATTCTTCATTTAATTAATTATATATTTTGTCTTTGGAATTTTATTCTACAGAATAAATTTACTAACCTGTATGATAAAAAAAAACTCACTCCGATTTGTTAGTTTTTATAAAAATACTTATTATACATTTCCGGAAGATGAATTGTAGCTAGCGATTTCTGTCAACGATATTTTAAACTACATCTAGGACACATCCACATGCCGACGATATTTAAAGTGAAAATTGCTCTGTAGCTAATCTTTCTTTAATATAATTATATATTTTTAATTTTTTTATGAAATTGATACTGTATCAATTATTGTTAATCAGTTTTTTTTTACCGTATGTCATAACAGAGGTATCCTAATAAAAATAAATATGTTTATTTAAAATATTTTCTTGCCCGAAATATGATATTTAGATTTTCATAGTCTATCTAAATTTCCTTTCTTATAAAAAATAATGATTACAAAAATGACAAATAACAAACAAAAGAATTCATTTGAAATTTAAAATATGGTATTTGTGTAAATATTTATTCATAAAAAAAATACATTTTACAAGTTTCATTCTAACTCTTCTGAAAGTTGATGTTGCATTTCAAATAGCCGCGAGATATTCCTCATCGCATATTGTCTTGTGCATAAACATTTGTAAAGATTTTAATAAAACAAATAACAACAGAGTACAAAAGATGTTGCATTTGTGACGAATGTTTGTGTTTGTTTTGTAGTCTTTGCCACAAATAAAAGCTGATTGCTTAGTTTTCAAGAAAATATTAAAGATGATTATACATAACTTATAGCTATTCAGTCAAAAAATAAAAGTGTGGAAATAGCCTTTGGGTTTCCAAATGTTAAACACTTTACGAAAGAAAAAAATATATTTTCAGACACTTGTCGAAAATATATTGTTATAATGCATTCACGACTGTGTTAAAGCGTGATAAAAAAGGTTTACGAAAAATTTAATAAATGAATAAATATTCATTTTATTTTTATTTTTTAAATATTGGAACATCTGTCATTAGTCAATCTGAAATTATTTACATTTCCTAAGAAATATATAAAAACGTATGTGTGTACATATCTATCAATTCCTTAATATTTCCATCGTTTTACAACACATTTATAAAGCTACTATGAAGATAATTCTGATTGTTTAATTATGCAACTTTTAACCCCAGAACACACGATCAAAAATGAGTCTTAAAATTTTCGATAATGCATTTTCGAAGAAATACACCGAATTCACAACTAAACGGCTCATTTACCTGGTAGTGTGATGTTGTGCTAGGGGGTATAATCGCCTACATACGATGACTTCAAGAACTTAATTGTATAAGATCTTTTTTCACGGAACATCAATATTGTGTCATACAAAAATCAGAAAAATCTTCTAGCAGCATCAGCTCCATAAAATAAGATAGCTTCTGTTACAGTACATGCAATGTGCTCCCAATTTAGTCCGCCAATCTTGTAAAGTATGATTGTGCACTTTATTTTGTTTTCGAGGAATTCTTACAAACATTTCTGTGTGTAATTTTCTTCTTTCGCTTTAAATATATTATTTTTTAATGTTTTAGCAAATGTCCTCTAATCAAGAACAATGTTCCTCGGCAAGTGGAAAACAATTTCCCTTCTTATTTTACAACAAGTTAGTTGAAAATGTAGCCACTTAAGGGGACCATGCACGCGAAATTTGAAGAAAAAATCGATTTTTACTTTTTTTTATATCATTAAATAGTTTAAACTTATATCTTTCCAACGGTGTATCACACATGTTTATATATATGTATATATAACTAGTGTTTGAATTATTCATTCTTTTTAATAGTACTTCACAGCTTAATGGCCATTTGAATCTTTAATTGACTTTTTCTCATAACCTGGATTGTTCATGTTTGGGTTCTTTTTTTCAATATCTATTAAACTTAAGAACCCAACAAACCCAACATTGTGTTAGAGCAATCGTTTCTTGAAAACAATATGGCAAATTTACATCACGGGTCTTACTGGTAGAAATAAAAATACAATTTATTCTCAACATGTGTTATAAATTAGCAGACCTTTATCGCTCTTTTCGATATCGAATAAAAGGTTTGTTCCGACAAACAGAGCAATCTTAATGTGTATTTATCTTTTTTTAAATATCAGATTCTGCATGGCGACATAAAATGAAATTTTGCATATTAAATTTAGCATATAAGTTTTTCCTGCGTCCGGCAATGTGCTTCCCAGGTGATTAAATTTTAATCACACAAAGGGTAGACCATAAATAAGCAGGGGTTAACAACACCGTTTCTCTCTACTCGCATTCGGTAAAATGGTTATAAATCTGGGATAATCAAAGAAACTAACATTATTTTTAAAATAAAATCAGAGCAATTAAATAGTTAAAAGGCATTCGTTACAAATTATTTTAAATTCTAAATAGTAAATTATTCACAATTAATTTAGATAATATTTTTTTTTCTGTTGTTGTTTTTAATACGGGAATATTATTTGAATGTTAAGTTTGCAAAATATCAGCATAACGCGAAGCAATGTTTGATATTTTGAAATATAAAAATTATAATAATCAAATAACACAAATTGCATACTGAGTAATAAGTACGCATTATTGAAAAATATACTGTAAATGGATTATTGGTAATATTTTTATTATATTTTTTATTTTTGTTGTGACTATGTTATTTAACTACGGAATACGCTTTTGGCACTACAAGTTTATTAATTTCTTTTCTGCGCAGAACTAGGTGTTTATTTGTGTGGTTTCTTTTCAAATTTAAAAAAGATTGGGCTTGCTAATATTTATATTATACAAATGAATACGTTGATACCGTAATATAAACAACGTTATTTTGAAAAGTGTAGCACAAACTATGCACCGGGAATCTCATTACACTTCATAAGCATGGGATGTATGAAAGAGATGTGATTTCAGACTTAAACATTCGTTTACATTTCATCACGAGAAAGACATTTTTTAATATCAGGTTTCTATAAACTTTTTTTAGCTTAATGAATATTATTCAGGACTACTCTAATTAATATAGCTGAACGGTAGTTGTAAGTTTGTTATTAAATTTTATATTTAAGATAACATAACATTAGTAATGACATTTCGAATAGAATTCCTTAGACTTCCCTTAAAAATCAGAATTTGAACTATTCTTAAAAATTCACTAATCGCGCCAGTTTTATGTATTTCATGCATATATTAAATTGAAATGTGCTATCTTTATTAGTCCTTCTGTTAATTTCCTTGTTAGTTAAGATATTAAATAATGCTATATGTTTTACTTTCTAAATTCTGAAAAGAAAAAGTTAGGTTAAAGTCTTTTTAAAGCGGGCTTGTATTGTAGCATAGACGAATCATTCCACATTTAGTGATTTTATAAAATATTATAAATTCATTTGAAAGATACTAAAAGGAGTTCAAACTTAATTTTATATGTTGTAAGGTTTAAGTAATAAATCGAACGGAAACACATAGCTTAAAATTATGCCAAGAGAAAAAAAAATTACTGTTGATATTTTTTTTTTTTTTTTCTTTGAAATGATACGTGCATTTAATACATTTTGAAATAATTGAAAAGTATTATTTTTTGAAAATTAAACGATAAAATTAATTGGATAAAAGGGTCAATTCTCTTTTATATTTTGTTTTAAAATTCATTTTGTCTTGTAGGAATTCGAATATACTTACGTGCGTCCAAAATCGAATTTGCAAAAATGCATATTTTATTCCTTAAAAGACATCTGTACATCAACCAACATCTATAATGCTATTAAAAATTATAGGAGAAATAAAAAAAAAAACCCTTCTAAATTTATCAGCTTTAACGTATATATTGCATTCAATAAAAAACCAATCGATGTGAAATGTCTGTCAATTATTTATAATTAAATTATTCCGAAAGCCTTAAAGCCTGCAAATATAAGATGTTTCTTAAAAGACTATTTAATTAAAATTGAATAATGCATTAACCATCATAAAAATTAAGATTAAATAACTAAAATGTTTAGCAGGTAACTCACACTTTTTGTTTACAATGACTTAGATATATATAAGTCTAGTTGTTTTATAGTTTCGTATATGAATTAAGTAGCGATGTCTCAAAGTGTATAAATTATCATTTCAAAGTGTAAAACTACACTATTTCAGTTTTTATTGTGTAGTATATTTGAAATATAAATCGCAAAAAAAAAAAATCTGTATTTTTATGCTTGGTTATTTTTACAGTTTTGACACATACAGCGCAATTCATTCCCGTAAATGTACACTCATTTATTAAAACTTATAATTACCAATTTAATGTTATTCTATAAACAATTTATGCACGTTCTCAAAACATTTCACTAATTTCAATTTTCATTCTATAATTATATAAAATTTTGGGAAAACAATCTGTCAATATGAAAACTTATTATTATCTTATATTATTTTAATGCAAATAAATCTATCTGACAAATTATATTTGAGTTAAAATTGATTAGGAATTTTAGATACATAATGATTTATGCTGATAATGAATAAAAATAGATTTCCATGTCAAAACATAATAGCAGGAATAATTTTTTTCGAAAAATAAAATACTTTGTGTAGAAATTTCCTGGATTGTGACATTGAAACTATTGTTATTTATTAAAAAGGTGTTTACCTAGAAATTAAATAAAGATTGAAATGTTTGCATTTTACTCAAAAATAATTTTTGTATGAAATATTTTATATAATCAAAATCAATTTACCTTAAAAAACTTTTTTTATAAAAAAAAATCTCTTTTTTAAGATTTGTAAATGATTACGATTAATCAAATGAATAGTTTCTTTCAATTATGCAAGAAATATTATCTATTAAAATTACCTCCAATTATTTACGTTTTTGATCACAAAATGTTTATTTGAATAAGTAATCTTCATATACACTCAAAAAAAAAAAAAAAAAAAAAAAAAAAAAATGTGTAAGTAGTCACTTTTACACGTATACGTGTAAATTTGTAAACGTACATAGTTGTCATAAAATTTACACTCTTGTCGTAAATATATTTGTATTTATGTGTGTTTATTTGCTTAATGTATGTGTGCAATTTGTTATCCCTTCAAAAACTCAAATAAGTTTGTAAATGATAAAAAAAATTACGGATTTGCCCCAATTTGTGTGTTAATATAATTTGCAAATTTTGTATATTACACAAATATCTATATATTTTGCATATTACACCGAAGTATGAAGAAGAATATTACACACATATATGCGTAAGAACTGAATATTACACAAATGTATTTTTAAGAATAGAATATTACACAGAAGTTTGTATACGAATTTTGCACAGTTATTTCATCCCAAAATCTAATTGCGCATGCTTTTTAATATTTATTGATTTTTTTTTATGTATTAAATAAGAATAATGTTTTAGAATCCAAAAAATCTCATATCTTACACATGAAAAAGTGGTTGTTGCAGCAGTATTATAATTATTAAAAAAATACGTTTTGAATTTCACATTTCTAACAAAATGATTAACACGTTCACTAGGGTGGGTCGAAAAAACCGAAATATTTATAATCTAAACGTAATAGCGCGGAAAAGTTGCCTTTTGTAAAAAAGATAAAATATGTAAAATATTACACCGATTGGTTAATATCTTTTACCGCCGCAAGGGGTCCAAATTTCGAAAAAATCGCAAAAAACATACATTTAGCAATTATTTTTTTTTTTAAATTATCCAAACATACTTATTCAATTTCTAATAGAACGCAATAGCCACGCCAAGATATTAGTAATGTAACATTAACATTTCGTTTTTGTGACATCGTTGCTTTTACCGCCACAACAGGGCCAAAATTTCTGAAAAATGTTAAAAATTAAAGTTTTTCATTTTTTCAATTATCATAACTTTTGTAATGTTTTCAGATTTCTTACATTCCTAATAGGCTGGGAAAGGCATTTTATGTTGTTAATTTCATGCACATTGTTAACCATGATGACTGTAATTCTATAAAAAAAAAAGTGGTCAATGATAGAAACACCTGCAGCTGCCTGCACGTAAAATTAATTTCTCGCTGCTAGAGGGCCACGTTTCACTTTGTTCGGTTTTTTTTTTTTTTTTTTTTTTTTTTTTTTTTTTTTTTTTTTTTTTTTTTTTGTAATGTACTCCTTTTACTCTATACTTTGATGGCCCTAAAGATAGAAATATCTGCCATGTTACAGAGGTGGCAAAGTTTCATCTTTGCGGAGTCAAGGAGGAACATATCTCTTTGTACTTGAACCAGGTCTGAATTATTTTCGTCATTTGACCCCATCGTCTGTCAAGGCAACTTCTATATGCAATGACATTATAGATTTTTTGAAGAAAAATGAAATCCCGACTGTAATAATTGCAGTTAAATTTCGCGGAACTGTCTTCAAAACAGGATGCAAAGGTGGTGTTATAGTAGGATTAGTTGAGAACACTTTTAAAAAACCACTTTATTGGCTTCCTTGACCTCACTTCAATGAGCTTCCACTGAGACATCTTTTCAAACATCTTGATGACAAAAAACAGGTTCTCTATCATATTGTTGCCCAATTGGTTGATCTCTTGCGATTTGCGAATTATTACCAATTGCAAAATTTAAGCCAATTTAATCTGATCACCTAGCTGTTGATAAAGATGATTTGTCAACTGACCAGAAGTATATGTCTGAAATATTGCAAGCTCTTTCAACACGGGTGTATACAATTGACCTTTTTTGCTGAGTCCCTGGACAAATATTTCACGCAAGGTGGATCATTACTGCTATTCGAATTTTGAGACTCTACGTTGGAACAAAGAAACCCTCTTCTTAACTTGTCATACTCTTTGAGTACATCCTGAAAATGTACTGCATCAGTTGGTTCACAATTAAAATGAATCACTCATCTTTTCCAGAATCTGTGCACTATAGTTAGTAACTTGTATTACTTGACAGATAATCTACGAAAGATTATAGTTCCTGTATTTTCACGAAATGACTATTTCGCAAATCATACAAATAGCATCTTTGGAATGATAGCATATGAAGTGGAGAACATCAGGACCCCAGCCATGAAGAAAATTGCAAAAGCACGAAGTTCTGTGGACTAGAATAGTGCCATCCGTCACTTTATCATAGCAGACTTCAACACTTAATCTTAAAATTGTATGGCTTTAGTCTACTGACAAAACTGAAAACTAACGGAACCACCTGTTATGGTTTCTTTATCGACTAAAAACACTGGTGAGATTAAAATGTTCGATTAAAGATACCAGCTATTATAACTTTCATTGTCCCACTCAATCACTAGAAAGATGCGTGAAATTATTCATTGAAGCACTGATAAAGTTTGTTTACTAGAACAGAGGGGGGATCACATCTGATCAGTTTTGGCCTCTCGAGAAATAATGGCTTCACCTGAAAGCCAGTTATATTATAAAATTCATTTACATTAAATTCTTCTTCATTTTAAGTTTATTTAACCCGTTTCGGTTAAACATCTCTATATTTTAATTAATAAAATACTAAAACATTTTGCTCATTTTATATAATTTTTGTGGCATGAATTGGCTGTTATGAAGTAAAACATCAGTAGATGAAGCGATCGTCAAGAAAAATGAATGATTAACTTTATTTTCAAGTCTATTACAAATAGTTATAAAAAATTATGATATATTAATAGATATAAAGTAAAATTATTTATTTCTAGACATATTATAGAAATTATAAAAATTTAGAAAAAAAATGAAAAATTGAAAGTTTTGAAATTTTTAAAAAAAATATGGTCTTTTTGCGGCAAATAAAGATATGATTTCATCATAATGAACATTTACCGGGACATTTCTCATATCTTCATGTAGCTATTGCGTTCTATTAAAAATTGTATTGGTATGTTTGGATAATTTAAAAAAAATTATAAAAAAAACATGTTTTTTGCGATTTTTTGAAAATTTGGCCCCCTTGCGGCGGTAAAAGATATTAACCGATCGATGTAATATTTTAGAAATTTATTCTGTATTACAAAAGGCAACTTTTCCGCACTATTACATTTCGATTTTAAAAATTTCGGTTTTTTCGACCCACCCTAACGTTCACGCCGGCGCGGTGGGTCACACTCGATTGCATCAGAGCTGCCAAGTCTCCGGCTTTTTGGATACCAGTATTTTAACACAGAAAATGTTGTTTTATTTAATTAGAACAATTGGACGATTTAAAGGAACAACATTTTCTCAAAATAACAGCAGTGTGCAAAAAGCCGGAGAGGAAATATAAATCGCAAAAAAAAAAAAAAAAAAAAAATCTGTATTTTTATGCTTGGTTATTTTTACAGTTTTGACACATACAGCGCAATTCATTCCCGTAAATGTACACTCATTTATTAAAACTTATAATTACCAATTTAATGTTATTCTATAAACAATTTATGCACGTTCTCAAAACATTTCACTAATTTCAATTTTCATTCTATAATTATATAAAATTTTGGGAAAACAATCTGTCAATATGAAAACTTATTATTATCTTATATTATTTTAATGCAAATAAATCTATCTGACAAATTATATTTGAGTTAAAATTGATTAGGAATTTTAGATACATAATGATTTATGCTGATAATGAATAAAAATAGATTTCCATGTCAAAACATAATAGCAGGAATAATTTTTTTCGAAAAATAAAATACTTTGTGTAGAAATTTCCTGGATTGTGACATTGAAACTATTGTTATTTATTAAAAAGGTGTTTACCTAGAAATTAAATAAAGATTGAAATGTTTGCATTTTACTCAAAAATAATTTTTGTATGAAATATTTTATATAATCAAAATCAATTTACCTTAAAAAACTTTTTTTATAAAAAAAAAATCTCTTTTTTAAGATTTGTAAATGATTACGATTAATCAAATGAATAGTTTCTTTCAATTATGCAAGAAATATTATCTATTAAAATTACCTCCAATTATTTACGTTTTTGATCACAAAATGTTTATTTGAATAAGTAATCTTCATATACACTCAAAAAAAAAAAAAAAAAAAAAAAAAAAAAAAAAAAAAATGTGTAAGTAGTCACTTTTACACGTATACGTGTAAATTTGTAAACGTACATAGTTGTCATAAAATTTACACTCTTGTCGTAAATATATTTGTATTTATGTGTGTTTATTTGCTTAATGTATGTGTGCAATTTGTTATCCCTTCAAAAACTCAAATAAGTTTGTAAATGATAAAAAAAATTACGGATTTGCCCCAATTTGTGTGTTAATATAATTTGCAAATTTTGTATATTACACAAATATCTATATATTTTGCATATTACACCGAAGTATGAAGAAGAATATTACACACATATATGCGTAAGAACTGAATATTACACAAATGTATTTTTAAGAATAGAATATTACACAGAAGTTTGTATACGAATTTTGCACAGTTATTTCATCCCAAAATCTAATTGCGCATGCTTTTTAATATTTATTGATTTTTTTTTATGTATTAAATAAGAATAATGTTTTAGAATCCAAAAAATCTCATATCTTACACATGAAAAAGTCGTTGTTGCAGCAGTATTATAATTATTAAAAAAATACGTTTTGAATTTCACATTTCTAACAAAATGATTAACACGTTCACTAGGGTGGGTCGAAAAAACCGAAATATTTATAATCGAAACGTAATAGCGCGGAAACGTTGCCTTTTGTAAAAAAGATAAAATATGTAAAATATTACACCGATTGGTTAATATCTTTTACCGCCGCAAGGGGTCCAAATTTCGAAAAAATCGCAAAAAACATACATTTAGCAATTTTTTTTTTTAAATTATCCAAACATACTTATTCAATTTCTAATAGAACGCAATAGCCACGCCAAGATATTAGTAATGTAACATTAACATTTCGTTTTTGTGACATCGTTGCTATTACCGCCACAACAGGGCCAAAATTTCTGAAAAATGTTAAAAATTAAAGTTTTTCATTTTTTCAATTTTCATAACTTTTGTAATGTTTTTAGATTTCTTACATTCCTAATAGGCTGGGAAAGGCATTTTATGTTGTTAATTTCATGCACATTGTTAACCATGATGACTGTAATTCTATAAAAAAAAAAGTGGTCAATGATAGAAACACCTGCAGCTGCCTGCACGTAAAATTAATTTCTCGCTGCTAGAGGGCCACGTTTCACTTTGTTCGTTTATTTTTTTTTTTATTCTTTTTTTTATTTTTTATTTTTTGTAATGTACTCCTTTTACTCTATACTTTGATGGCCCTAAAGATAGAAATATCTGCCATGTTACAGAGGTGGCAAAGTTTCATCTTTGCGAAGTCAAGGAGGAACATATCTCTTTGTACTTGAACCAGGTCTGAATTATTTTCGTCATTTGACCCCATCGTCTGTCAAGGCAACTTCTATATGCAATGACATTATAGATTTTTTGAAGAAAAATGAAATCCCGACTGTAATAATTGCAGTTAAATTTCGCGGAACTGTCTTCAAAACAGGATGCAAAGGTGGTGTTATAGTAGGATTAGTTGAGAACACTTTTAAAAAACCACTTTATTGGCTTCCTTGACCTCACTTCAATGAGCTTCCACTGAGACATCTTTTCAAACATCTTGATGACAAAAAACAGGTTCTCTATCATATTGTTGCCCAATTGGTTGATCTCTTGCGATTTGCGAATTATTACCAATTGCAAAATTTAAGCCAATTTAATCTGATCACCTAGCTGTTGATAAAGATGATTTGTCAACTGACCAGAAGTATATGTCTGAAATATTGCAAGCTCTTTCAACACGGGTGTATACAATTGACCTTTTTTGCTGAGTCCCTGGACAAATATTTCACTCAAGGTGGATCATTACTGCTATTCGAATTTTGAGACTCTACGTTGGAACAAAGAAACCCTCTTCTTAACTTGTCATACTCTTTGAGTACATCCTGAAAATGTACTGCATCAGTTGGTTCCCAATTAAAATGAATCACTCATCTTTTCCAGAATCTGTGCACTATAGTTAGTAACTTGCGTTACTTGACAGATAATCTACGAAAGATTATAGTTCCTGTATTTTCACGAAATGACTATTTCGCAAATCATACAAATAGCCTCTTTGGAATGATAGCATATGAAGTGGGGAACATCAGGACCCCAGCCATGAAGAAAATTGCAAAAGCACGAAGTTCTGTGGACTAGAATAGTGCCATCCGTCACTTTATCATAGCAGACTTCAACACTTAATCTTAAAATTGTATGGCTTTAGTCTACTGACAAAACTGAAAACTAACGGAACCACCTGTTATGGTTTCTTTATCGACTAAAAACACTGGTGAGTTTAAAATGTTCGATTAAAGATACCAGCTATTATAACTTTCATTGTCCCACTCAATCACTAGAAAGATGCGTGAAATTATTCATTGAAGCACTGATAAAGTTTGTTTACTAGAACAGAGGGAGGATCACATCTGATCAGTTTTGGCCTCTCGAGAAATAATGGCTTCACCTGAAAACCAGTTATATTATAAAATTCATTACCATAAATTCTTCTTCATTTTAAGTTTATTTAACCCGTTTCGGTTAAACATCTCTATATTTTAATTAATAAAATACTAAAACATTTTGCTCATTTTATATAATTTTTGTGGCATGAATTGGCTGTTATGAAGTAAAACATCAGTAGATGAAGCGATCGTCAAGAAAAATGAATGATTAACTTTATTTTCAAGTCTATTACAAATAGTTATAAAAAATTATGATATATTAATAGATATAAAGTAAAATTATTTATTTCTAGACATATTATAGAAATTATAAAAATTTAGAAAAAAAATGAAAAATTGAAAGTTTTGAAATTTTTTAAAAAAATATGGTCTTTTTGCGGCAAATAAAGATATGATTTCATCATAATGAACATTTACCGGGACATTTCTCATATCTTCATGTAGCTATTGCGTTCTATTAAAAATTGTATTGGTATGTTTGGATAATTTAAAAAAAATTATAAAAAAAAACATGTTTTTTGCGATTTTTTGAAAATTTGGCCCCCTTGCGGCGGTAAAAGATATTAACCGATCGATGTAATATTTTAGAAATTTATTCTGTATTACAAAAGGCAACTTTTCCGCGCTATTACATTTCGATTTTTTCGACCCACCCTAACGTTCACGCCGGCGGTGGGTCACACTCTATTGCATCAGAGCTGCCAAGTCTCCGGCTTTTTGGATACCAGTATTTTAACACAGAAAATGTTGTTTTATTTAATTAGAACAATTGGACGATTTAAAGGAACAACATTTTCTCAAAATAACAGCAGTGTGCAAAAAGCCGGAGAGGAAATATAAATCGCAAAAAAAAAAAAAAATCTGTATTTTTATGCTTGGTTATTTTTACAGTTTTGACACATACAGCGCAATTCATTCCCGTAAATGTACACTCATTTATTAAAACTTATAATTACCAATTTAATGTTATTCTATAAACAATTTATGCACGTTCTCAAAACATTTCACTAATTTCAATTTTCATTCTATAATTATATAAAATTTTGGGAAAACAATCTGTCAATATGAAAACTTATTATTATCTTATATTATTTTAATGCAAATAAATCTATCTGACAAATTATATTTGAGTTAAAATTGATTAGGAATTTTAGATACATAATGATTTATGCTGATAATGAATAAAAATAGATTTCCATGTCAAAACATAATAGCAGGAATATTTTTTTTCGAAAAATAAATTACTTTGTGTAGAAATTTCCTGGATTGAAACTATTGTTATTTATTAAAAAGGTGTTTACCTAGAAATTAAATAAAGATTGGAATGTTTGCATTTTACTCAAAAATAATTTTTGTATGAAATATTTTATATAATCAAAATCAATTTACCTTAAAAAAAATTTTTATAAAAAAAAAAAAAAAAAAAAATCTCTTTTTTAAGATTTGTAAATGATTACGATTAATCAAATGAATAGTTTATTTCAATTATGCAAGAAATATTATCTATTAAAATTACCTCCAATTATTTACGTTTTTGATCACAAAATGTTTATTTGAATAAGTAATCTTCATATACACTCAAAAAAAAAAAAAAAAAAAAAAAAAAAAAAAAAAATGTGTAAGTAGTCACTTTTACACGTATACGTGTAAATTTGTAAACGTACATAGTTGTCATAAAATTTACACTCTTGTCGTAAATATATTTGTATTTATGTGGGTTTATTTGCTTAATGTATGTGTGCAATTTGTTATCCCTTCAAAAACTCAAATAAGTTTGTAAATGATAAAAAAAATTACGGATTTGCCCCAATTTGTGTGTTAATATAATTTGCAAATTTTGTATATTACACAAATATCTATATATTTTGCATATTACACCGAAGTATGAAGAAGAATATTACACACATATATGCGTAAGAACTGAATATTACACAAATGTATTTTGAAGAATAGAATATTACACAGAAGTTTGTATACGAATTTTGCACAGCTATTTCATCCCAAAATCTAATTGCGCATGCTTTTGAATATTTATTGATTTTTTTTTATGTATTAAATAAGAATAATGTTTTAGAATCCAAAAAATCTCATATCTTACACATGAAAAAGTGGTTGTTGCAGCAGTATTATAATTATTAAAAAAATACGTTTTGAATTTCACATTTCTAACAAAATGATTAACACGTTCACTAGGGTGGGTCGAAAAAACCGAAATATTTATAATCTAAACGTAATAGCGCGGAAAAGTTGCCTTTTGTAAAAAAGATAAAATATGTAAAATATTACACCGATTGGTTAATATCTTTTACCGCCGCAAGGGGTCCAAATTTCGAAAAAATCGCAAAAAACATACATTTAGCAATTTTTTTTTTTTTAAATTATCCAAACATACTTATTCAATTTCTAATAGAACGCAATAGCCACGCCAAGATATTAGTAATGTAACATTAACATTTCGTTTTTGTGACATCGTTGCTTTTACCGCCACAACAGGGCCAAAATTTCTGAAAAATGTTAAAAATTAAAGTTTTTCATTTTTTCAATTTTCATAACTTTTGTAATGTTTTCAGATTTCTTACATTCCTAATAGGCTGGGAAAGGCATTTTATGTTGTTAATTTCATGCACATTGTTAACCATGATGACTGTAATTCTATAAAAATAAAGTTGTCAATGATATAAACACCTGCAGCTGCCTGCACGTAAAATTAATTTCTCGCTGCTAGAGGGCCACGTTTCACTCTGTTCGTTTTTTTTTTTTTTTTTTTGTAATGTACTCCTTTTACTCTATACTTTGATGGCCCTAAAGATAGAAATATCTGCCATGTTACAGAAGTGGCAAAGTTTCATCTTTGCGAAGTCAAGGAGGAACATATCTCTTTGTACTTGAACCAGGTCTGAATTATTTTCGTCATTTGACCCCATCGTCTGTCAAGGCAACTTCTATATGCAATGACATTATAGATTTTTTGAAGAAAAATGAAATCCCGACTGTAATAATTGCAGTTAAATTTCGCGGAACTGTCTTCAAAACAGGATGCAAAGGTGGTGTTATAGTAGGATTAGTTGAGAACACTTTTAAAAAACCACTTTATTGGCTTCCTTGACCTCACTTCAATGAGCTTCCACTGAGACATCTTTTCAAACATCTTGATGACAAAAAACAGGTTCTCTATCATATTGTTGCCCAATTGGTTGATCTCTTGCGATTTGCGAATTATTACCAATTGCAAAATTTAAGCCAATTTAATCTGATCACCTAGCTGTTGATAAAGATGATTTGTCAACTGACCAGAAGTATATGTCTGAAATATTGCAAGCTCTTTCAACACGGGTGTATACAATTGACCTTTTTTGCTGAGTCCCTGGACAAATATTTCACGCAAGGTGGATCATTACTGCTATTCGAATTTTGAGACTCTACGTTGGAACAAAGAAACCCTCTTCTTAACTTGTCATACTCTTTGAGTACATCCTGAAAATGTACTGCATCAGTTGGTTCACAATTAAAATGAATCACTCATCTTTTCCAGAATCTGTGCACTATAGTTAGTAACTTGCGTTACTTGACAGATAATCTACGAAAGATTATAGTTCCTGTATTTTCACGAAATGACTATTTCGCAAATCATACAAATAGCACCTTTGGAATGATAGCATATGAAGTGGAGAACATCAGGACCCCAGCCATGAAGAAAATTGCAAAAGCACGAAGTTCTGTGGACTAGAATAGTGCCATCCGTCACTTTATCATAGCAGACATCAACACTTAATCTTAAAATTGTATGGCTTTAGTCTACTGACAAAACTGAAAACTAACGGAACAACCTGTTATGGTTTCTTTATCGACTAAAAACACTGGTGAGTTTAAAATGTTCGATTAAAGATACCAGCTATTATAACTTTCATTGTCCCACTCAATCATTAGAAAGATGCGTGAAATTATTCATTGAAGCACTGATAAAGTTTGTTTACTAGAACAGAGGGAGGATCACATCTGATCAGTTTTGGCCTCTCGAGAAATAATGGCTTCACCTGAAAGCCAGTTATATTATAAAATTCATTTACATTAAATTCTTCTTCATTTTAAGTTTATTTAACCCGTTTCGGTTAAACATCTCTATATTTTAATTAATAAAATACTAAAACATTTTGCTCATTTTATATAATTTTTGTGGCATGAATTGGCTGTTATGAAGTAAAACATCAGTAGATGAAGCGATCGTCAAGAAAAATGAATGATTAACTTTATTTTCAAGTCTATTATAAATAGTTATAAAAAATTATGATATATTAATAGATATAAAGTAAAATTATTTATTTCTAGACATATTATAGAAATTATAAAAATTTAGAAAAAAAATGAAAAATTGAAAGTTTTGAAATTTTTAAAAAAAATATGGTCTTTTTGCGGCAAATAAAGATATGATTTCATCATAATGAACATTTACCGGGACATTTCTCATATCTTCATGTAGCTATTCCGTTCTATTAAAAATTGTATTGGTATGTTTGGATAATTTAAAAAAAATTATAAAAAAACATGTTTTTTGCGATTTTTTGAAAATTTGGCCCCCTTTCGGCGGTAAAAGATATTAACCGATCGATGTAATATTTTAGAAATTTATTCTGTATTATAAAAGGCAACTTTTCCGCGCTATTACATTTCGATTTTAAAAATTTCGGTTTTTTTCGACCCACCCTAACGTTCACGCCGGCGCGGTGGGTCACACTCGATTGCATCAGAGCTGCCAAGTCTCCGGCTTTTTGGATACCAGTATTTTAACACAGAAAATGTTGTTTTATTTAATTAGAACAATTGGACGATTTAAAGGAACAACATTTTCTCAAAATAACAGCAGTGTACAAAAAGCCGGAGACCTGGCAAGTCTGAGACAGTCGAGTGTGACCCATCGCGCCGGTGTGAACGTGTTAAATCATTATTATTTTAAGTAATATTATTTACTAAATTACTATTATTATTAATTACTAAGGTCAATTTTCATCCTGAAAATAACTATCTAAATCTAAATCTAAAACATTAATATTATAGTTCTCATTATATACATACTATAATGTCATGTAAAACTAATTTATATAAAATTTCACACAGCTGCAATTTTAACTAGTCATATATCATAACATTGAACTCTATAATAGGTAGACTACACCTTTTATAACATTAATTATTAGACATTAAATTTTATTGATTGAAATTGCTTTCTTATACAATAATTTGCGGTAGAGTTAATAAGTGGGTATGATTTTTCTAAAAACTGTACATCATTCAAATCAGTCTATTTCTACAGTTATCTCTATATTCTAAAAAAGTAACTAACGCTGCCGCAGTAAACGAATTTTTTGTTACTGGAGGCCTTTTTCGGTTATTAAAAATTGTTGCAGAAAAAAATTAAAAATTGTAACTTTATGGAGAAATGTTCTGTAAACATGCTGAAGAAGACAAATTTTAAAGCAAAGAATTACTTTAAGAGATGTTTAAAGTTTAAATCTGTCAGAATAATGCCATTAAAAAAGTTTAATAGGAAAAAAAACAATCTATAGCAATTTAATCATCTTTTCTCGAGACATAATTTACACGATTGCGGTGTGCAGTGTACAATTATTTCGAAGGAGTTATACATTCAAAATTTTATTACTTCACAGTTAGTAAAGGCCTGTACTTTTTGAATTTATATCAAATAGCAAAACAGGTCAAATATAAATTCTTCCCGTCAATTGAAAAATGTATTTTCACGCGGCTATTAAAAATATATAGGGGGGGGGGTAGTACACAGTGAGACGAAAATTATTATTACTTAACAAATGACGACAATTTTTATTCTTTTGAAAAAAATTTTGCTACATGTTTAAGCTACACAAATGCGCTACACATTAATGTATAAATGGTTTTAAAAAAGTTATTTAGCACAGAAGCAGCATAACGGAGTATCGAAAATTGTCTCACTGTGTACCACAAATAGTACACAGTGAAACAATGTACATATTTTCATAAATCATACATTTTTACTCTGTATCAATAATTTTCTGCAGTCTATGATTTTTAATTAATATTCCTAGATTTTCAAAATTTTGAAAATATGAGCCTCGTGTGGACAATGGCAGATCTTTTGCTACCTTCATGCAAAATTTCAGCCAACTTTTAGTAAATTTAGTTAACGTTTAGTAAATTCATAACCATCGTTCGCCCCCCCCCCCCCCCAAACACACACACAGATAAAGAGAGAGAGAGAGAAAATTTTTTTAATTAATAAATAACTTTTTTAACATCAGAACCACATAGTAGGTACACAATAAGACACGTCTCACTGTGTACCACAACTATGTGCCTCACTGTTTACTTTCGTTACGTTGTAACAAAATAGATGCCACATCTGTTACATCAATTTCATCGCTTTAAAAAGTTTATGTCGTTTTGCCGAAATAGTCTATTATTTGATATATCTAGGTTTGGCTAAGTAAATATATGTCATATTGAAGGAAATAAACTCTAAAATAGACGTTTGTGTAACTTTAACAACTATAAAATAAGGAATTATTTACTATTTTGTCGGACGAGTAACTGAACTGTCGTAACTGCATCCACGTGTTGCATAAGATGAGGTCGTTATGTATGTGTGCCAGCTTGAAGAAAAAATTACAACTACATGTCAAAGTGGCTTCTGTCTCACTGTGTACCATGTCTCACTGTGTACTCCCCTAACCTATATTATTTCTCTTGTCAGCATTCCCTTTTCGCAGTTAATATGTAGTATCGTACAACAATGAATGAGGAATGAATGTATAGGTTTTTTGCTCACATGTGACATCGCATACTGAATTTAAAAAAATAGTAGTGTAGAAAGATGAATTATGTATCATTCTAAGGGATGTTTTTGCCCAAATTTGACACTGAATGCTGAATTTCCCTTGCGCTCTTAATTTAAGTGTAATTGGGCAGAATATTTCTGATATTAACCTCCTCTTTTATATGCAAATACAAAACGCACAATGATGAATGGCGGTTTAGAGAGAGTGGCGCCGAAGGGATACAAACCAGGGATCTCATGATCAGGAGGCGATAACATTAGCGTCGAGCAAAAGGCCAAACCAGTTACTCTATGCTTGTAACTCGCTTTATACTGATCATGTGACATCAGATAGCTACACACTCCATCCCAGTGAGAAAGACGTATTGCTGACGACTGACGAACAATGTGCTCTCGTGAATGATGCTGTCGTATGCATATGTGATGCGTGTGAGGACAGGCTTTGGTTGCAGGTTATGATTTATTTAGTGCTGCCATCTGTTAGTTATGAGAGGAGATGATTGTTGCTGAATGTTGTTGTTGTTGTGTTAGTCTTCGGGTCACCACTTTAGAGAGAATAGCGCCGATGGGATACGAACCACGGACCACATTATCAGGAGGCAAGGAGGTTAGCGTCGAGCAAAAGGCCAAGCCAGTTACTCTAAGCTTGTAACTCGTTTTATACTGATCATGTGAGATCAGATCGCTACAGTGGTATTAAACGAAACGTTTTTGAGCAGAATTTTGATATAGTACACTTATATTTTGTTCAGCAAATAATTTGACTAAAAAAATTGCTGTTAATTAGACATTAAAGAAAAATGTTTCTGAAAATAAATTCAAAGATTTCAGTTATAAATACGTACACTGCTAATAATTAAATGATCACGTGCTAAAAGCAGTGAATGAGGAAAATTTTGTTTACACGTATATATTAAAAAGAGAAATAAAACTTTAAACTTATATTAAATTATTGTGCGTTCAAAGCAGTAAATAGGAAAAATTACGGCATATTTAAAAGTTTCATATAATAATACTACCAAACAATTTCAATTTGAAATTTTTACCTTTCAACTAAGAATTAAATATCTTCGTGAATGTAAAAAAGAGGAAGGAACTTATAGTGAAAATTACGTCATATTAAAAGCGAAGCATTTACAACAATTTTCTTATAGCGTCATTATAAAAATTCGGACGCAGCGACATCGTTTACGTAGCAAGTTATTCAATCCTAATTTCATATATTTAATTGTTGTTATTTAAAGAATAACGAAAATGATCGTTAGATGTCGTGACAGCAGTTAAGGAGAAATGAATGGAAACCCTATAACAAGAATATCGCCACTGGTCGGTAGATTATAAATCAATATTCTGTAATATTTTTTAAACAGAGCAAATTTGTACGATTTTTGTATATGCGAATTCTGAACGTGGGTGGGAGCGTAGTTTTCAGGGGTGAGGGCAAGTTTGCAAAATAAAATTATGTACAATGGTGCCAAAGGTTTGAAAGTTGTTACAAAATACATTATTGAAAATCTACGAAAAAACTCGAATTATAAATTTCCTTTCATCTGCATGTTGTAATAATATTATATTTTAAATGCAACGCATGCAAAATATTTATACATGATCTGAGCTCTGAATGAATAAAATATAATAACATAATTTAAATTTGTTCGTGGAAAACAAAATTTAAGAATTTTCTCAGAAAATAAAAGAAAGCTTGTGTGTAATTTTTTTACTCCATTTGGTAAATATTGAATGCTTTAAAAAAGGAATATTTTTTATCATTACTATCATTAGTATAATGACTTTTATACATGTTTCTTTATGAGTTCAGAACAGAAGAATTCTAGTGAACAATTACATAAAACTATTGTTAGAAGGTAATGAACAAATGCATGAAACAAATTACTTTGACATTGATCAATAGTAGGATTTTCGTGAAGGAATTACCCATCAAGATAACCTTTCAGATCGTTTGGAAAATATTAGAGATGACGTTACACGGAAAAGCTTTTATCTCACTCAATGAGTCTAGATTGGATCGCTGCTTTTGGAAAATTGACAAAACAATAAACTTGTAAATGCTGCTATATTTTCTACTTAAACAAGAAGGTTCTTATACTGAAAAGAAATGTAGTTTTTAATGCGGGGAAATAATTATAAATCTATTGTCGATAAATCCTTAGTTTTAAACAAAATCACATCAGCTGATCGTCTTTAAAGCAAAAGTATAACTGTTAGTTGCATATTGTTTTTACTTTCTTCTATCTTCAATAGAAGAACGTATTGTAAGCGACATTTTTTTCGACTTCCGGTTTTCTACGGATTTACACGTTTTAGAGTTCAGAGATCACAAAAACATGTTTATACAAAATGTATGTCTGTCCGTGTGTCCGTATGTCCGTGTGTCGCCATTGTACCATCAAAAATTGTATGAAGTTATACATAGAATTGAACCAAAATTTTTTTAAAAAGTTTTTTGGTATGGCAAGCAGGTCCTCCATGAATTTGGAAAATATCCACTGGTAGGGCGCTGTAATATCTATTTTTGTGCATTTTGAAATATGTATCATCGAAAAGTGTATAAAGTTAAGCATAGAATTGGACCAAATTTTTTGTGTATGTTTTTGACCATGGCAAGAAGGTCCTCCCTGAATTTGGAAAAAATTTTGCCGGTAAGAGGTGCTGTAATAGCAATTTTTGTGTGAGTTTTGTGCATTTTGAATATTGTACCATCGAAAAGTGTATGACGTATGTATAGAATTGAACCAATCTTTTGTGTATGTTTTTGGCCATAGCAAGAAAGTCCTCCCTGAATTTGAAAAAAATTCGCCGGAAGGGGGGCACTGTAATAGCTATTTTTGTGCAATTTTCAATATTGTACTTTCGAAAAGTGTATGAAGTTATGCATAATTCTAATAAAAATACTAATCAAACTAATTAAAATGATAAATTGACATGAGATAGAAGAAAGTTTTAGGATTGGCACATCCAATTAGTCTGCTTATTATTATTGTTTTATATTTAGAAACCCCATACGCAAACGCACTACATTCTTAACCCCCCAAAATAACTTATGAAATATTAAATATTGTGGTAATCTTTTAAAAAGTATTTATTACAATATATCTATTTTTATAGGTCCAATAGGAAGACTTTTATCCATATTGGTTAAACATAATAATCGCATAAAAGATTATTTACGCGTGCAAAATGTGCTGAATCGCATTTAAATTTAACTTGCAGTGTAATTATTCATCGGGGGAATCGGCAAATTTGGATACCAGTTTTTTTGTATAGTAATGAGGAACATATTTAAATGCACATTCCTCATTATATATCGGAATAATTTATTTACAAAAAAATTGGTACTGAAACTCCTTGAGACAGCCTTTAACTCTACATGGTGTCCAAAATTAAGGACCAATCACAAAATGCTAATTTTCAAGTACGCGAATACTCAAAAGGAAATAATATAATTCGAATAAATACTATCTCTACAGCACAGCTAGTCCATATAGTATCTCATTCATGTCACACATGGTCACAAGTGTCACAGTCACTACGGTGAGCAAAAAATAGGAAATTCCATACATCTCATTATGAGTCTCAAATTATCACTATATTTGACTCCACTGAGGCGTCACTGTGACTGCTGCTTTCTGAAGAGTCACCATGTATAATGTAGTTACACTGTCACTCTCATGTGACTGTCATCTGCAGACTCAATTTCAAAGTCATCCTGAACGCTGCATTGTGATAAGTTACCGAATAATATCACAATAAAGTCACATGATGACTTTCAGGTGACAAAGAGACTACTTTGAAGTCACCCTTGTGCTCTTTTGCGAAAAGTCACCATGTGACTATAATGTGATATTATTTGGTGACTTATCATAATGCAACGTTCATGATGACTTTGAAATTGAATCTAAAAATGACAGTCACATGAGAGTCACAATGTAACTTCATTGTAAAGTCACCTGGTGACTCTTCACAAAGCAGCAGTCACATTGACGTCTCAGTGGAGTCACATATAGTGATCATTTGAGACTCATAATGAGACGTGTGGAATTTCCTATTTTTTGCTTCACCGTAGTGACTGTGACACTTGTGACCGTGTGTGACATGAATGAGATGCTATATGGAAAAGCTGTGCTGGAGGGATACTAATTATTTGAATTATATTATTTCATTTTGAGTATTCGCTTACTTAAAAATTAGCATTTTGTGACTGGTCCTTAATTTCGGACACCAGTGTAATTTATCCTAATTTTAAATAGTACGATAACTTCTCATTTGTCGCTTCTGTCGAAAACTTAGATTAGTAATGTTGTTGCATTTTATTCTAATTTTTAACAAGTTGGAAATTGCTCGTCAAACGTGGCAAATGAGGTGCGTTCGTACTATAACTAGTTTTATAATTATTTTTTGCACCCGATATTGTACTGAATGTGTATTTGTTTGCACTTCGTAAGTGCATAGTCTGTAACATCATTAAAATGCACTTGCAATATTTTTTTCCCATTCCCCTTAATGTAACGGGAAACTTTTGACTGTCACTGTAATTAAATTTCACATCCGATTTTCATAAAATTTGAAATGGCTCGGCAAAATGTCGCAGTAATTATATGTTTAAAATTTCAGACCATTTGGAAAGCTTTAACATCATTAAAATGCACTTGCAATAATTTTTCCCATTGGTCGTAATGTAAGGAAAAAATTTGACTGTCCCTGTAATTAAACTATACATCCGATTTTCATAAAATTTGAAATGGCTAGACAAAATTTTGCAACAATCATATATTTAAAATTTCAGCCCATTCGGTTGTCTAGTTTTTGTTCTGTTACATGCGGACGGATGGACAGACGGACAGACGGAGAGACGGACTGAACGACGACTATAGGTGCTACGTATTTATATAATTACGAAAGCACCTAAAAAATGGACTGTATGCATACAGTCAGCTAATCGCGAAATCTATATCTAGGAAATACTTCTGAGATTCACAATATAAAATTTTTTAGTAATTCCTAGATTGATTATAAAAAAAACCCGTTAAATTTGAATTTACACTAATCTAAATCTGTAAAACTCTCTCTATATATATATTATTTTTTTTTTTCAAATTTAGTAAATACTATAAAAACTCTTTGTGTTAATTTTTGTATAACATTTCCATAGTCACGCTAACTTATACTTAAAGAAGAGGTATTTCTTTTTGCTTCAACTATGGTAACTTCGATTTGTAATTTTGATGAAATTACATTTAAGGGAATTTGTTCAAATTTTGAAAACTATGACTCCATGTATATATGAGTACTCTAGGTAATAACGAAATTTATGAAAAACACATGAAATTTACTACATAAAAATATTTTATATATCTTTAAAAAATTGTAGGTAAGCGTTAACTTTCAATTTTTAATAATCTAACCCTTTTTTAATAATCTAATAAATTTAATCTTTTTAATAAAATACTGTGATCTTTTTATTGTTTTAAATTTGGGAGTTTCTGGAAAAAATCTTAATTTGTATCCATTTTTATATTAGTGTTGGACACGAAGCGTGTCCCGCAGACACAAGGAGTGTCCGGCAGATTTTACATTCGTTTTTACAGGATAAATATTGTAATTATTATTATTGTCATTCTAAGTTTACTATAATGGATTGATTAATGTATTATTATTATTATTGTTTTTATATTTTAAGTATGTATATGTACTCAAATACAGTGTGTGTAAAAACTGTAAGGTCAGCAAAAAATTGTAAAAATTTTTATAAATTGAAAATGCGACAAGTGAAATGGTAATATAATGTTGATCCTAAAGTGGAAATACTAATATAAAAGTCAACAGAATATATCCGTTTACTTTTTACTGCGAAAAAATCATAATTATGCAAAAAACCATATTTTTGACTGTGTAAAAACTATAAGGACACCAATATTTTTTTTTACAGAAATGTTATATAGAATTATTATTACGGATCGACCGAAACATGTTTTTAAGGCCAAAACCCAAACGAAACTGAATTTTGGCGATCTTCCTATTTTCGGCGGAAAACGAAAACGAATATGTCCAAAAATATTTTTTTGGGCAATTAAATTGTATGTATTAATGTAATTAATACGCACATAAATGCATTATTAATTAATTATGCGTATTTATTAAATGTGTATAAAAATTAATTAATTATGCGTATTTATTAAATATACATAATTATTAATTAATTACGTGTGGCCTAAATTGTCTCTTTGGGCCTTAGATCCAAAACTTTTTTTTTATATAAAATAAAACGCAATTAATTCATCAACGACACAGAAAGGTTTTCTAATTATACAAATTTCATTTAATTAAGAAATATTTTAGTTTTATGTATACACACCTCGATTTATCTTTTAAAAAGTCCTTCCGGCCAGTGACGGGAGGAAGAGTATCTTTCATATTCCTTATTTTTAAAAAGCCAACTTATATTATTCAAATACACGAAGCTCAATTAAGTGGAGACCGAATGTAGGAGACTCAATACTAATTTTTATCAATACTAAATCATTATGAATGAGAATTTCGTGAAATTAGCTTTATCCAAGCTGCTTTTATTAAAAGTCACTTATATTTGGCTGCCAAATTCGGCGATTTCTTAAAGTGCCTGCCATTTTAAGACAACATGGTAGATGAGGCTAACCAGTGAACTTGGTCGAGACCTTAGTAATTGCTGTGCACATGCTCACTCATATCGGAATCGGTTGATATATACGAGTGCTGTCGCATGCAAAAAATCAGATTTTTCAAAATGTCACCCACTTTAGATATTGAAACTGCTATATCTGAGTCATTTTTTAAGATAAAGACAAACAAAAAATGCTCCTGAATCCTTATATCAAGGTCAAATACTTAAGAAAGAAACCTTTTTCAATTTCTAATTTTTTTGCACCTCAGTTTAAATATAATTTTTTTTTTATTTAATGGCCGCCATTTTGAAACAAGATGGCTGAGGAAGCTGGCCAGCGAACTTGGTCGAGATATTGATGTATACTATCCACATGCCTTCTTCCATCGAAATAGGCGAATAAGTGTGGTATCGGGTGACAAATACAAGATCGTTTCAAAGTGTTAGCCATGATAGAAATTCAAAGTGCTATAATTCAACCACTTTTTAAGATATAAACAAAAGAACAAATTTTCAGAAACAGAAACTGCTCCAGAATCTTTGTATCAAGGCCAAACACATAAAAAAAATCTTTTTCATTTTCCAATTTTTTAATACCTCATTTTAAATTTTAAATTACATTTTTAAAAAAAAATGGCAACCCTTTTCAAACAAGATGGCGAATGAAGCTGGCCAACGAACTCGGTCGAGACATTGGTATGTACTATGTACAGACAAAGTTACATTCAAATCGGTTCATAAATACGCCTGTTATCGCGTGACAAAAATCAGGTCGTTTTAAAATGTCAGCCACAATAGAAATTCAAAATGTTATAACTCAGCCATTTTTTTAGATGTAGACGAAACAAAACTTGTTCCGGAATCTTTGTATTAAGGTCAAACACAGACAAAAATTTTTTTTTTCATTTTCCAATTTTTTGGTATCTCATTTTAAATTTATTTTTTTTTTAAGTTTTTTAAATGGCCACCATTTTGAAACAAGATGGCGAATGAAGCTAGTCAACGAACTCGGTTGAGTTATTTGTATGTACTATGTACACACCAAGGTACATCCAAATCGGTTCATAAATACGTCTGTTATCACGTGGCAAAAATCAGGACGTTTCAAAATGTCAGCCACGCTAGAAATTCAAAATGCTATAACTCAGCCATTTTTTAAGATATCGACGAAACAAAAGCTGCTCCCGAATCTTTTTATCAAGGTCAAACACATAAGAAAAAAATATTTTTTCAATTTTCAATTTTTTGCTACCACATTTCAAAATTAAATGTTTCTTAAAATTTTAAATGGCCGCCATTTTTAAACAAGATGGCGGATGAAGCTGGCCAACGAACTCGTTCGAGACATTGGTCTGTACTATGTATAAACGAAGTTACATCCAAATCGGTTCATAAATACGCCTTTTATCGCGTGACAAAATTCAGGACGTTTCAAAATGTCAGCCTCGCTAGAAATTCAAAATGCTATAACTCAGCCATTTTTTAAGATATAGACGAAACAAAAACTGCTACGGAGTCTTCGTATAAAGGTGAAATACATAAGAAAAAAATATTTTTCCATTTTCAAATTTTTGGTACCACATTTCAAATTTAAATATTTTTTTAAAATTTTAAATGGCCGCCATTTTGAAACAAAATGGCGGATGAAGCTGGCCAACGAACTCGGTCGAGACATTGGTATGTACTATGTACACACCGAATTACATCCAAATCGGTTCATAAATACGAGAGTTACAGTGTGACATAAGTCAGATATATATATATATATACACTATGACGCAAAAGTTTAGACAATGACGTCATTCAGCTTTAAAATGTAGAATTATGACGTCAGAATTACAAAAACCTGTAAATATATTCAAAAACCGATTTAAAATGCTATGTACAAAAGACAGTCGTTTTATTTGCTATAATACTAATTTTTTTCATAAAAATTCAAATGTGCTTGTCGCAAAAGTTTAGACACTATTCTAAATTTCTTTGAATATTCGCTGGCATATGCAAATTTAGAATCGATGATGTCACAAGTTTGGAGTACTTAATTTCTGCAAACGATTGCGCTTCATAGTCGACATGCCGAGAGCTAAAGGAATTCAAGTGAATGAGGTTTCAAGGATTTGGCAGTTGAAAGGTGAAGGGAAGAGCGTTTCTGAAATTTCTGCTATTATTAATAGGTCAAAAAAATCTATTTATCGAGTTTTATCGAGTGGTTCCGAATATAAAGCAAAATGTCGGTCTGGGAGGCCACGTGTGACAAATGTACGAGAGGATCGCCTGATACAAAGATTAGCGAGTACTCAACAAATGAGCGTACGTGGAGTTCAAAGCTCATCGGGACTCTCTGTATCAAAGGATGCGATTCGTAGACGAATTTTGGAAAAAGGAACAATCGTTTATAGCAAAATGCAGAAGAAACCAGCTCTGAAACCACATCATAAGTTACAAAGACTTATGTGGGCTCGAAAGCATATGTCATATGGAGAGAAATGGCAGTCAGTCATATTTAGCGATGAAAAAAAGTGGAATCTGGATGGTCCAGATTATCGTATTTGCATTTATCGTATTTGCATGACTTGCGGAAGGAACCTCGACGTTTTTTTTAGTCGCAGACAAGGAGGGGGCTCGGTGATGGTTTGGGCAGCCTTTTGCTATAATGGACAAGTATCTCTGACCTTCACCAGTGGTCGTCAAACTTCACAGCATTATACACAGACATTAGAAGAAAACCTACTGCCATTTGCTGAGCTTCTAGGGGGTCCTCAGTGGGAATTTCAGCAAGACAATGCTTCAATTCACACTGCAAAACACTCAAAATCTTGGTTTAATTCCCATAACATAAGATTTCTCGACTGGCCAGCATGTAGCCCAGATCTTAACCCTATAGAAAACCTTTGGAGCATCATGTGTCGCAAAGTTTATAGCAACGCTAGACAATACTCTTCTGAAAAGGAACTTAAGACATCTATTGAGAATGCATGGTACGATATCGATCCACAAACTATGCAAGATTTAGTTTCTTCCATGCAATCTCGTGTATATGACGTAATACATAAGCATGGATGCGCAACCAGGTTTTAAAAATTGTTTATTTCGATTTTATTTAATTTGTGTCTAAACTTTTGAGACAGCAGTTTATTTTTGTTACCATTTAATTTATTGCAATATGCACAATTCCACTTTTCTTTGTTATAAATATTGTTTATATGTACAGCACATTAATTTCAAGCAGTGATTTGAAAATTGAATAAATATTTTTCAAAGTATGTAAGAATTTCTTCATTGTCTAAACTTTTGCGTCATAGTGTATATATATTGATATATATATATATATATATATATATATATATATCAATTTTGAACGGAGGGTGGTTTCGGGGTCTGGGTGTAATTTCTAATCAACGAAATCTAGTGTAATTTCGTATCCAGCGATTTCTGGAGTTCCATTACCTGTGATTTATTCTGTTGAGCTGAACCAGGTTTCAGACCAGATGCTGTAATCATCAAGGTTAGCTGGGTGAAAAAGTTCGATCAGAGTCGTCCGGGATAGCTCAGATGGCAGAGCACTGGCGTTTTCAGCCAGGGGGTCCCGGGTTCGAATCCTGGTCCGGACATTTTTCGCCCAGTTGGAAATTTACATCTAATATGATTTGTTTACCAATTAGAATAATTGTGTTAATATTAAGCTAGTGTAATTTCGTATCCAGCGATTTCTGGAGTTCCATTACCTGTGATTTATTCTTTTGAGCTGAACCAGGTTTCAGACCAGATGCTGTAATCATCAAGGTTAGCTGGGTGAAAAAGTTCGACCAGAGTCGTCCGGGATAGCTCAGATGGCAGAGCACTGGCGGCTTCAGCCAGGGGGTCCCGGGTTCGAATCCTGGTCCGGACATTTTTCGCCCAGTTGGAAATTTACATCTAATATGATTTGTTTACCAATTAGAATAATTGTGTTAATATTAATCTAGTATGATGCATATGCTATTGTATGTCTCAAAAGCGAAAAGTTGATAATATTTTCCAAATTTCGAAAGAAGAAAAAATGGTTCTTAAAGAAATGATAATCTATTATGACACTTCTTACCATTTTATTTCTCATGCAGTAAACTGGATGTATTCTCATTCATATTCAAATTTGTATATTTTTACTTTCTTCTATCTTCAATAGAAGAAAGTATTGTAATCGAAATTTTTTTCGACTTCCGGTTTTCGACGGATTTGCATGTTTTAGGGGTCAGAGATTCCAAAAAACATGTTTATAGAAAATGTCTGTCTGTCTGTGTGTCCGTCTGTCCGTCTGTCTGTCGCCATTCTACCATCAAAAAGTGTATGAAGTTATGTATAGAATTGAACTAAATTTTTAGTTTAAGTTTTTTGGATAAGACAAGCAGGTCCTCACTGAATTTGGAAAAAATTCGCCGGTAGGGGGCGTTTTAAATGCGTTTATTGTGCGATTTTGAATATTGTACCATCGAAAAGTGTTTGAAGTTATGCATAGAATTGAACCAAATTTTTATTTTTAGTTTTTGGCTATGGCAAGCAGGTCCTTCCTGAATTTGTAAAAAATTCGCCGGTAGGGGGCGCTGTAATAGTGATTTTTGTGCGATTTTGAATATTGTACCGTCCAAAAGTGTATGAAGTTATGCATAGAATTAAACCAAATTTTTATTTTAAGTTTTTGGATATGGCAAGCAGGTCTTTCATGAATTTGCAAAAAATTCGCCGTTAGGGGGCGCTGTAATAGCGATTTTTGTGCGATTTTGAATATTGCACCATCGTAAAGTGTATGAAGTTATGCATAGAATTGAACCAAAAAAAAATATTTTAAGTTCTTGGCTATGGCAGGGAGTTCCTCCCTTAATTTGTAAAAAAATCGCTCGTAGAGGGCGCTGTAATATCGATTTTTGTACAATTTTTGTGCCATTTTGAATATTGTACCGCCGAAAAGTGTATGAAGTTATGCATAGAATTGAACCAAGTTTTATGTGTTTATTTTTGGTCATGTCACGAAGGTCCTCCCTGAATTTGGAAAAATTCTGCCGGAAGGGAGCACTATAATTGCGATGTCTGTACCATTTTCATTATTGTACCATCGAAAAGTGTATGAAGTTATCCATATAACTGAACCAAATTTTTTGTGCATGTTTCTGGCTATGGCAAACAAGTCCTCCCTGAACTTGAAAAAATTCCGAAAGAAGGGGGCGCTGTAATTCCGATCTCTGTGCCATTTTCATTATTGTACCATCGAACAGCGTATAAAATTATGCATACAATTGAACCAAAATGTTTGTGCTTGTTTTTGGCTTTGGCCAACAGGTTCTCTTTGAATTTGGAAATATTGCGCAGTAAAGGGGCTCCGTGCTAGCGATTTTTGTATACTTTTCTTTATTTTTCGTAGTTCTATTGTGCATCGGCGGCTCATGCAGCGGCGGGAACTCGCTTCCTGCTATGCCGGCTATTCGCAAACAGCTGATAACGACAGAATACGGAAAAATTAATAATTTTAACAAATATCCTGATGTAGATTAACTCGTTTTTAGTCCGTTTAATTGACTTGAGCAGAAATTTAAGATGAAAATCAAAGTTGGTATAGTATTGAACTAATAATATTGAAGTATTAACATGTGTAACTAGGTTTTGAAATATTAAGATGTATAAGATAGAAGAAAGTTTTGGGATTGGCACATCCAACTAGTTTCATCTGATATGTACTTGGGGACAAACTCGTTTGGGAAAATCCCAGCAACCCGAATTGCAAAAAGCTTATGAACCTTATAAATTATTGTAGTGTGAACGTAATGTTACCAAGTGTTCAGATTTACATGGAATGTCCCAATTTTCAGGGATCCTGGGATTCGTCCCGCGGAACAACTACGCCGGATGTTAAATGTTCCGCTTTTTCACCACGCCCAAATTACATCAATTTTTTATGCGTTTACTCAGGGCCGAAACTAAGCGGGCGGGGGGGGGCAAGAGGGGGCATGTGCCCCGGGCGCCAGAAGGAAGGGGCGCCAAATGAAGGATTATACCTTTGGAATGGATCATTTTCTTCTGATGGACTTGATGGCTTCTATTATTATGAAACAGCCATTATAAATGAAGTGTGATGTGAAAATGAAAGAGCAGTCGTAAAAAAATAGAACCCTGATTTTCTGGTCAGAATGGAAAGAAAAATAATGGCCATAATTTTTTTTTTGTCAAAAAAAAAAAAAAAAAAAAAAAAAAAAAAAAAAAAAAAAATTATGATCATTTTTTTTTCCCATTCTGACCAGAAAATCAGAGTTCTAACTTTTTTACGGCTGCTCTTTCATCTTCACCTAACACTTCATTTATAATAGCTGTTTCATAATAATAGAAGCCATCAGTCCATCAGAAGAAAATAACTCTGTGAAAGCGGAAACTCGGTAAAGCAGGACTCGGTTAAGTGGGATTCGGATAATCGGGACTCTACTGTATATTTCTTACTAAAAATGTTCTTTAGAATATTTTTGTTGGTGTTCAGAGGGGAGTCATGACCTCCGTGACCTCGCCCTTGGATCCGCCATTGTAGATTACGTGGTTCAGTATTAAATATTTTAAATTTTAAAATAAGTTGACTATTAGAAAATTAGTAAAATACTCTTTGTAAATATACTTTGCGAAAGAGGGGGGGGGGGGGGAGCGCCAAAATCCATGCTTGCCCCGAGTGCAAAAAAGGCTAGTTTCGGCCCTGATACTCTAAATTAAAATTTTATTCTTTAGTCTGAGACGAGATTCTTCAATCACAAGTCAGCCACAGTCGTCACAACGACCGGATGTTACCGAATACCTTATATATTGTCTAAGAACTCATGTGCTCTTCTGTTTAATGTTTATTCGATTGACCGCAATCTTTAGGCGCCTATACGAAATAAGGTTCAAGAAGAGATAATACATGGTAAAATACATCTGCTCACTTTAACCTTTATTAAAAAGTGTTGCAGAGTATTTTTATAAATTGAATGGGTAAACAAAGAGTGTTTTTTATGTTATTGTTTAAATCAACATAGTATCAAGGTGAACTATTGTTTGTCCGGCCCTTTATAAAAGCTAAACACTTGTGCATTTCCTGTTACAAGCATACCATGCCGGCACGGTCTGTCTGCTTTTTTCGCATTTTTGGCCCAGGGGGATTTGATTAATTTCTTCATAAATTGCCGGGATTTGATTAATTTCTCTAGAAATTAACCAAATGCTCCGCCTTTTATTTAAAAAACGCAAAGAAAAAAGAAGAAACAAACAAAGATAAGCTGTTTTATCGTCCATTTTCTCTACTAATAAAGGAGGAACGTTACCGGGACATTACTCGTGAGAAAAAAATTATCATCCTTTACGGCCCCGAAAGAATAAAATACGGTCCCGGTCTGACCCGAATCTACAGAAAAAATTCAAGACCCAGACCTATCCATGGAAGAATGAAATTCCTACCCGGCCCAACATTAAAAAAATAAAATTTAGTCTCAGCCCGACCCGAGTCTTGAGATAAAAATTAAGCCCTGACCGAGCTTAATGAACGAAAATTTTACCGAATACGGGCTTCAAGACAGGCCCGGGCTCGTGGACACTTTTTTAATATATATTACGAAAACAGCATCCTGCATCTGGTCGGGTTACCCGCTTTTACTCGCATCCGACCCGACCCGACCCGGGGTTGGAGCTATATTTTTTTGTTGTGGGTCGAGGTCGGGTTGACTTCTAAGTTTTTGCTGCGGGTCGGGTTCGGGTTGGGTTATGACTCTTGCGGGTCCGGTTCGGATTGATCCGATTTTTCAAGATAATCTCCAAAATATTTTTTCAGGTTAAAAATCTATATACAATAAGATTTCCACGGACACTCCCGAAAAAGCGGACACGTCTATGTAATGAACAGTTTTTCAATTCCTAACACTTATATATTCGTACGCTTATACTTTTGAATAGTGGTCACCTCCCAATCTACATACATGTAACATGTGTATGTGTGCAAAAACTATCACAAATACGATACATATATATTTCTGTTTATCAGAAAAGAAATATTAGTAATATTTTTCATATTTCGAAGCACGAAAAAAAATTGTTCATAAAGAGAGAATAATCTATGATCACATTTCTTATATACATTTTATATCTGATGCAGTAAATTGAATATATATTCATCCATATTCATATAGATATTTATTTTCATTTAAAACACAGTTCTGCTCAAACTTTTTTTTTTTTTTTTTTTTTTGAAAATCCTAAAAACCCAACTTGCAAAGAGCATAAATATGACCAGCAAGAAATATTCTAGGGTGAACTCGACCAGCAGAAAGAAAGTTGGAGTTATCCCGACCCGAAAAAGGAAAATTAAGTACAGCCCGACCCCGACCCGATGCATTACTCAATCTAACAAGGTGTCTGCTATTCATTTTACTATATTCAATAATTAAAGAATACAGATTTGTCCATTTTTCTATGGAAAACATAAAATTGGTATTAGAGATGTAATTATAGATTACTTTTCACATTTGCATTAAAACTTTATTTACTTTCCTTTCATTTCGGATTCTGATCAGGTTGCGGGTTAAAGTATTTCGGGTTCGGGCCGGATGCAGATTGAAATATGTCGGGTTCGGGTCGGGTTGCGGGTTGACTTCAAATGTAATTTTCGGATTCGGGTCGGGTGCGCAGGGACTAATTCGGCCCCCTGTCGGGGATACCATGCCCCCCCGTCGGGCAAGTTCTGGCGCCGCCCCTGGTTAGTAAGATGAGTCGTTGAACAGAAGTCCGTAGAGTTAACTCCCTATCTACTCCGAAGTATACATTTAGTCATATGCAAAGAGTTAGGCGGAAGCCACATTAACAGCGGATACCTGTCTAGCCAACCTGGTCAGAAGTTATGTTCGATGTTCCATCAAGCGGTCTCCGAATTTTATTAATTATAGAGCTAATAATTTTAGCAGCTGAGTTGCGATCAAATCAAAGTGTAGTTTTATTATGGTTTGTGCACGAAAATGAAGCTGTACTTTGTGAACTGTTATGTGCCCTTGTCTGGACTTTCTATGGATTGTCCCTCAACTACCAAAGTGATTCGTAAGGTATTTCCATTTTTATATTTAGTTCTAGTGTAAGTTTTAGTATGTATACAATTGGTACGAGCAGGGTGTTATGCTCAATTACATGTAAGTGTCAAGTGTCATATTATATATAGTAAAAACGTAATATTTTTTCAAAAGTAAAAGACAAGTTTTTTCGTCTCGTGTTTGTGCTAGCGTGTCGGATGACACATTTTCTTAACTTGTAAATGGATTGATAATAAATATGTTAGTTTGTTAATTTTAATATTTATTTTTACAACCATGCGTCGTAATTTTTTTATTAATTATAATTGTTTTATTTCAGGTAAATTTAGGTTTAAATACGAAGGGTTGTTAATGACTAATTTTATATTCTTAAATTATTTTGGACTGTTGTTTGTCGACCGGAAATGCACACTAGGTGTGGTGCATAAGCTGAATTGGTCTTTAAATATACTCACAAAGCTTTAGTGTGTTGTTGAGGATTTGACGCCCACCTTAATAGGGATAATTGAGGCCTTTAATTATCTCGGAAGTTTAGCCAGGATCTTTAACGATCACTGTTTTTTTTAGGATTTATTTATTATGTTTTTATTAAAACTATGAATATCAGGTAAAAGAGTAATTAAGCCCTGCTAACCTTAATTTACTCTAGGTAATTGGGTGTTGAGTCACCCCACCTCTTTTTCTACTTCCCTTTTACCAGCAGTTGTTTATTATTTCCAATTTCCCCCATGTTTCTCTATATGCCTGGGTTGGACTTTAAGGGTTTAAGAAATTTGTTTTAATGAGCAAAGATCTTCCCAGCAATTAGTTTCAAATATGCAACCTGGTGTATTCTAATATAGTCTTTTAAAATTGTTTTCTAATTGTGACCAATTTTGATGTGCGCAAAACATACAACAAATATGTACCGCTAAACATATAACGGTTGGTAGCGTCCTTGAAGTTTTGCTAATTTGTTAAATTAGTGGATTTTCTCAAATAGGTTTATTATTAATTGTTACATTTTTTAAATGTATATATCATTATATACTAAAATAACTAAAAAAAAAAACAACGCTATTTCACAATTTGAGAAAAACAGACAAGTTTGCATTTAAAGAAAAAAGCAAGACAACTAATATTTTCATCCAAAAGACTTTATAGGTATATGAAGGAGTAAAATCGTGGACCATTAGAACTTTTGATAAAAAAATATGTAATTTTCATACGATTATGCAGTGAAATTAGTAAAGTGTGATAGTTTTTTTTTTCAAAAGATTGTATTTATTTTAATAATCTGTCAGAGAATATATTTTTATTATTTCAGCAAATCTTTGAAGTCAGCTCAAAAGTAATTATTTGTGAAAGCTTACATTATGGTGTGCACAGATTTTACATATGAAGCAAAAAATATTTCATTTATTCAACTGCAATGTAAGAAAATTTAAATAATGGCAATAATATATATTAAAGTATCTTTACGTCGTAAAGATTTTTATGCTTTCGCAAATGTTGTTTCTGAAATATATTCCACACTGAATATGTAAAACCGCATTAAAAATGGTGTGGAATGTAAACAATCATTATTAATAGTGTTTTTCTTAAACAAGCAAGCGTTGGAAAGAATCAATGTAGAGCAGGAAGGAAAAATATCAGTACAAGTTCACATACAATTGCGTTTATTAGTACGTTTTTTTATTGCCATCATAAATTTCTACAGATATGTTTTGCCCTTAGGTTTATAAATTCTCTCGGAAAAGAATAATGATTTTTTGGGGTGCTTCTTTCTTTACACGAAACTTTGTTTAAGTATCGATTTTTTTGTTTTTTATTTGAAAAACGTTTTCCATGACGTATCGAATATGAAATAAAACTGAATATATTAAGCATGGCAATATCCCGGACATGTCAATATTCGTTTAAACCAAACAAAATAATCTAATATAAAAATTATAATATTATAATATAATAGTGTATTATTAGTTTATTATGACATACAGTGTCGTTCACAAAATAGTGCAAGTCATATTATTTTGAAGCGACTAAATGTCGCAGCGCGTTCTGACTGCTAGGAACCGGTCAGGAGACGTGGCTTGGCAAGGCGCCCAAACTCAACTGCTGAAAGCATTTTTTTTTTTTTTTTTTTTTGTGTGTGTGTGTGTGTGTGTGTGTGTGAAGCTTGTCTCAAAGATAGTTACACGGCGACGTCTTTTCGACGCAAAAGATGTGGTCCAAATGGAATTTGTACTTCCAGGAGCGACCGTCAATGTTGTCTGCTACGTGGATGTTCTGGAAAAATTTAGAAAAAGAGCCCTTCGTATGCGAAAGGAAATCGACGCTACCTGAGTTATCCATCGTCACAATGCTCCCAGCCGTACTACTTTGCCTGTTCTTCAATTTCTGATAAAGAACTAGTTACAACTCCGCCACAGCCCTCTATTACTTAGACCGCCCTCAAATGATACAGTTTGGACAGCAATGAAGCCAACTAAACCGCCATGACGACCGCTCTGAATGAGGTACCAGTCGACACCTTTTTGGCCGCGTACCGTGCATGGGAAAAATCATCATTTTAGTGTATCTGATATTTGGATAGAATCATTCCTTCTTAAAATGATTATATTTTGATACGTTAACGACAATTCGGGAGAAAGGAATAAAAAAAAAATACTGTAAATATTATATTTCTTAACTGAATTACTGATTTCTTTCCAATAATATAATTTACCAGCCTTATAAATGTATACAATAAAAATAGAGAAGTGCATTTTGAACGCGGATAATGCATAGCTCACTTCTAAGCTCTATGCAAAATGTTTTATAAAGAATTACTCTTAAAGGAAAAATAAAGAAATTCCAATGCATTTTCATTGAAATCGCATTTTCTCAAGCCTCTTTTCTTCTATGTCATAAATCTTCTAAAATTTATTTTGCATTCATGAATTCTATTTCGTTTACGCACATCAGAAAAAAATATATATACTTGTTCATATTGATTCACGTTCCTCAGAAATCCGTCTTTTTCATCTCATAAAATTTTACTAGAAAACAATTAAATTCTAAAAATATCATTAACTTTCTTCATTTTTATCTTTACGATATTACAAATATTAAAACAAAAAACACAATACAGAATTGTTTTGTTATATATTATACTGTTTTTTTTTAAAGAGAAACTGTCAAACAAGCTTACTAAATTATGTATTATGATTAATCGTATCTAAAGATAATTTTAAAGGAGATTCCTCAAAGCTAATTATCTAAAAAGTATATACCATCAAACAATAGTTTAACATGCATACACACATATATACAGGGTGAACATAAATAAACGCCTCAGTTTGAAAATTCAAACAAATTATTAACTATAATAAGTTTGAAGATTAAAATACTAACATTTATATGTGGATGTTCTTAAATTTTATATACTGTAATTTTTAAAGCAATTAATATATTCGTCAATAGATGGTGCTGCACCATCTCAAACTACAATAACGTTCAAAATAGCATGCATTACTGCATTAAAAGGAACCTAAAGTTACTTTATTTAACAATTGAAAAAGGAAAATACGATTTTTTTTATTATTTATTGGAGTATTCTTAATATTTGATACGGTACAGCGACATCTATTAATGAAAAATAGTTCATTAAGTTTAAGAGCCATCAGATTTAAATGACCTTCTTTTAATATTAATATTCATTAGAGTTAATGAATTATTATTATTTTTAACTAAGACGTTTATCTTTTGTAACCTTGTGTAATATATACAGCGTATACATACATATATATATATATATATAATTATATATATACACACACACACACACACACACACATATATATATATATATAACAGGCACAGGTAAGCTAGGGATATATTATATTCCTCGTTCTACGATAAAAATGATTCAAAACGAAATAGATTATATTTTATATTATTTTTTACGGTATTAATAAGAACCATGCATTATTCCTGAATAAATTTGCTTTTTTCTTTGGTTACTTTAGAAGAAAACTTTAAAATATGTAATTAGAAATATTTAGGAGGGCGTTTTTTATTATTTACTTCACTTTTGAAGTTATCTTCATAAAATGAAGATACATTATTTTACAACGGAAATTACTGCAGCAAAGTATTAACATAACGTTTAAAATAGAGATTTTTTATATATATATTAGGTGACTCTGCCCCCTACAAGCTACTCTCGCCAACCCCCGGTTAGACACCACAGAATCTAAAAACACCCTAATCTGATGTGTTTTAAAAATATTAGAGATGATTGAACTATACTGAAAAAAGTTGTGCAGATCTTCCTGTAAAAGGGTTTCCATACAATTCTCATTGATTGCAAAAATGTAAGGGCTAATCAGTTGCTGTTAAGACATCCAATGGCAGTTTTTGTTTGATTATAGAGGATCAGTTAAACATTTGAAAAGAAGCTAAAGTAAAATAAATTAAGAATACAGAGTCTTTGTCTTCCGGTATTTTAAAACAATCTCTATAACAATAGCCTATGTCATGTGACTATTATCAACAGTTTTAGGCGGACCACTGCGCTTTTTATACTCTAGGTGCTATTTTGATACTTTAATGTTTGCCAGGCACAGGTGGTAAGTCGCCAAATATTATTCTATCACCATCATTTCATCTATATTATAATAGATCAAGTCATCAATTGCCATTAACAAATACGGTTTGTTCCCTTCGCCGTTTATATGAATGTTTGGCACAGATGTCATATATGTCCCATATTGGGGCGATTTTTTAACGACGCCAATTTTGGAAACGTATCAACAGCACAAACAACAACATCCGGCTTACCATATCAAGCAAAATAACATTATTTAGCGCCAGTTAAGTGCCCGTTCCGTATATGACATTGGTGTTAGAAAAAAATCGCTCCAATATGAGACCGTAAGTTTTCCCTTTTGATTAAAAAAAAAAAATCGAATAAAACTACATAAAATTTGACATGGTTGCAAAGAATCCTTGGTACTGCTACGCTCGCCGTATGCATATCGGATGCATGCGCTCGCCAATAGCTTTTCAAATCGCCAGTTAACATTTTTTTTAGTGGTAATATTTGGCCAGATGCCATATACGCACAGCAGGATTGGCGTGATTTTTTTTTTTTTTTTTTTTTTTTTTTACGAAAATTTGGCGAAAACCTCGGTTTAAATACCAGTTCCATATGCATATTTGGTATTACTAGTTATCCCGTCGACCAAAAATCTATCGCCAAACTATAAGATTAAATTCAAATAATGGCGGATCGTAAATGTCACATTCACTTGACTTTAAGCAAGTTACACGTGTGTTTACGTCATCAAGTGATTTTTATTTCGACTTTTTATTTGTATATTTATTAATGTTATACTGTCGGGCTAGCTCAAATTCAAATCACACAGAAATTTCACATTATTTCAAGATGACAAATTCTCGGGGCATAACTTTTTAAATATTTTTTTATTTAATCTTGGTAAGACGGCACAACACAAATAGAACGGCACATAACACTTATACCCAAAATAATAACATTTTACATGTTGCCACATCTCAAAACAGAACAGAAGTCTAATGAACTAACAGCATTTCTTATTCGGCAGAGCCCAAGCAAGCCGGTCACGTGCCTGCCGGTAGAGTCTATTTTTGAAACGGGTAGCGCTCGTTACAATACTAATTTATTTGGTCTTTCGTTATTTAAAATAAAAATTATGTCAATTTGTATAATTTGGCGAGTGTTTTGGCGATTTATATAATTTGACGAAATTGGTCGACGGAATAACTAAGTAGTACCATATTTTTTTAATTATTTTCTATTATTTTCTAAAGGAAATATAAATAAAAAATTAATAATTATAGAATAAAATAATTTATACAATTTATAAAAAGAAATAACATTTATTATCAAATAAACAACAATCGCCTGGTTAACATGTCAACCTTTTCTGAAATATGAAATATACATATATATATGTTCGATTATAATTTGAGTTGCCATCATTAGAAAAATGTACATAAAATTAGGTAAAAATTAATATTTCAAAAACTAATTCGAATTTAAAAATTCTAATACCAGTTTTGAGATCTGCGGATCAATGCTGATCTTTGGTGATAATTTCATCGCAAAGTATTCCATATTTTAGGAGAAATCGCTTGAAACATAATCAGTTGTTTAATCAGTCGATTCATATATCCGTTTCATAAATTCGTTTCGTTACGATTATATATACTAGCAGGCTGAACCCGCTGCGCTGGACCATTTTTTAAATAAACCATCAATCAAACGAAATGGAAAGTTCGAACCTGTATTTTAATTAATATGGACATTCACCTGGAAGGTCCTTCCGCATTTACTGAATCCGCATCGGACGTAATTGCGCTATTATATTACCTGATGCTTTAGACGAAATACGGGCAATTCAGAAGCAACTCTTTAGTACACATGTAGAGTTTGGGAGGGAAATGCGGCCATTACAATCATATCAACACACTACTAAAAAAGAGAGAATTACAATGACTGCAGGGATTGACCATTTAACTTAAAGAATGTTCGGGTTATTCACTTTCGTTTGTTAGTTCTTTTACTCCGGGCTTCTCATCTTGGTACTTTGTGCGGATCTGATAACATAAATACAATCTCTCTCTATGTTACATTATATTTGGTAATATAAGTCTTCTTTTGCCAGGTTTTCTCTACAGTTTCTTATCTTCGATTTCCAGTAGAGTAAATACAATCAAAACAGTATTTAACTTTTATATTTTAAAATATGTGAATCATGTAAAAGTGGATATTTAAAGCGGAATTGTGTGAATAAAATTAAAATAATGTCATTTTAACTGCCGTTTCTTTTTACATACCAGTTTTAATCATGCAACTATTAACCTAGGAAAATAACCTCGATAACTAATTCAAATAGAAAACTAAACCTCTAGTTTTCATTCAATAAAATCTTCCCAATCATCCGTAATTGGATCCACAACCAAGTTTGTTCTGCAACGTTAGAAATGTTCGTAACGGTATGGCTAAAAATGTACCAGTGTTAGCTGCAAAACAGTTAATTACGTTCCAAACTACATTCCATTAAATAATGTCAAATTGCTGTTGATTGAATTTTAGATCTTTCACTATCAAAAGTCTTTGCAAATGATACATAAAGTTAGTTATGCAAAATTTTTAGTTGTGATCTTTTTAGGCAAACCGAAGATTTTTTTCGCATTTCTCTAATGAGCGTAATAAGACGGAGAAATAAACATGCTTTTACTTTCAATACGTCATTATTCATCAGTTTGTTGCCTAATAAAACTAAAAACGTTAATTTGTGACTATGATCAGCTGCTCGGGCTGTGCATCAGGCAAAATTTCTTTATAATGATTGAAATTTTATTTGAATCTGAGGTACTTTTTTCAAAAAACTAGGGTAAATGAACAAATATTGTTCCAGTGGCCACCTTTGGCATTTGAAAGTTTTTTCTTATATATATACATTTAAAGTAATGTTTTTTTAGTGATAGTAAAATAAACCTAAAATTTGTCTCTACGATCAGCTGCTCGGTCTGTGCATCAGCCAAAATTTTATAATGATTGAAATTTTAATTGAATTTGAGGTACTTTTTTTAAAAAACCTAGGCTAAATGAACAAATATTGTTCCATTGGCTACCTTTGGCGTTTGAAAAAAAAAATTGTACATTCAAATTAATGCTTTTTTAGTAATAGTAAAAGAACTGCACATGAAAAATACCTATTAGTAAATCTTCTTTTCTCCGTTTGCTCCATTATAAAAAAACATAATTTTACTAATCTCTAATTACTAAAAGTACAAGCTAATTACTAAAAGTACAAGTAATCTTCTGAAATCAGATTTAACGTCCACGGTTCCTTTCAAATATAAACGAATCTTCCAACACTATATAGTAAATTCGCCAATTGTAAGGTAGCTGATTATGGAAGATTCATCCAATATCTTTTTATAGCATTTCTAAAAGAAGGGAAGATGTGAAAAAAAGAATGAAATGACGAATGGAATGGAATATAGAAAAGTGATTTCAGAAAGCAATTTTTATTGCAAAATGTCTTTTTCCGGGATAGAAATAACGCATAATTGCTTACATTTTCTTAAGAATAAACTTTACTACCCAACATTGCAAACATTGAACGTTTGTATAAGGAAAATTGGCGATATGTTTTTTATAAAAAAAAAAAGAATGGATAATATTAGCTAATCTGGCTTCGAGGTTATAAAAGTCACAAATTTAGGGAAAACAAACCGACATGCTTTCGCAGTAAAGTATGATGAGATTTTTCTTAAATGTCTAAAATTAAATTATTTTACAATATGTATGTGCGTGTATGGGAGATATTTATACTAAAATTAAAATATTTGACTCAATTTTTAAAATATTAATTGCTATTTATATATTGTACGTTTGAATTTTAAAAAATATTCAAAAAATGCTTTCGTACACTTGCAAAATCACCTTTATTGTAAACATCGCTTGAACCCAATTCACGCTTACGTCTTTTTGGCTTAAAATCAAATTGTTTGGCGACAAATTTGAACTCAAAAATCACAAATTAACATATAACATGTAAATCATAAGTACCTTCATTTTCACAATTACATCTGCTAGTTTCGTCTGTGAGTCACATGATGGAAGAGTTAGAAATAAAAAAGAACAAATCAAAAACAAAATTGTTACCACACGGAAGGTCTCCTTAAAGAGCATACTCAAATTATTTTGAAAAGAACAATGCTTTTAAAACTACTCATGTATGTAGTTAAACATCAGTCAAATTTGGCGGCGGAATCTCAGTAAAAATCTGAAAAAAATCTATATATATTCGATTATTTGGCGCAAAAAAGACAAACGTTCCACGCTATTTGGCTAGCCAACACATTTCCATGCCAAATGCAAGATATTTAAATGCATTTGAAAATTGCTTGTTAAATAAGTGTTTAAATGCCTAAAACTCAATGAATTTAAACTTAAACGAAGGATTAGCTTATTATTTTTTTTTATCTTTAAGCGTATATAATGTAAAAAATAGCGTGTTGCGGTAGTTTTTTAATTTTACATGGCGTCACCGGCTGGAAATGTTTTAAGGGTACTATTTGATTATTCATTCAACCAGTTTCGTCAAATTATATAAATTGCCAAACTATTCGCCAAATTATATAAATTGCCAAACTACTCGCCAAATTATACAAATTGACAAAATTTTTATTTTAAACAACGAAAGAATAAATAAATTTTTAAACATTAATAAAATTACAAATAGAAGTGAAATTGAAAAACACTTGATGACGCAACAAACATGTGTACCGTGTTTAATGTCAAGTGAATGTAAAATTTACGATCAGCTATTATTGGCATTTAATCTTGTAGTTTGGCGATAGTTATTTTGTTGACGGCATAATCAAGTAGTACCGTTTTAAGTTTGTTTTAAAAGTAGCTGGCTAATTAAAAATGCTACCATTAAACATTTTATATTAAATACTTGTTTCCATGGCAACAATAACCTTCATTTCTTGTTTCTGATACTAACAATATCGAAGTCAAATTGCCAATGTTCCGACTCGGGCATTAATTTTGAATTTGGAAAAAAATTTAATAAACTGAAATTTTGTTTTAAACCGTATAATTACTATAATAAAATTTTAATATATACACATATAAAGTTATATGACAAAACTGTAGTAATAAAAATGTATTTATTTAAGTTAAACTTAATCTAACTATTTTCGTATGAAGAGTAGAAAAAGGTTTTACTTAAAAATTATTTATGATAAAAAAATTATCTTTCAAAATTTTATTGTGCCGCCAACACAGCATTAAATCGCCAAAAAAATTAAATTTTCATTATTTTTTACAAACGCTAAATCGAGGTTCTGCGAATTTTTTTTTATAAACATATTATATGTCACGAGAAGAATCTTCTATATATTCCTCATGAGAAGATATTTTTTCAAATATTTCTGAGCATGCACTTATCGAAACTTCCTTGATATCATCCTATCAATTTTTCAGATGCAACGCAAAAGATAAAGAGCCAAATCTTATTTCAAATGCAAAATTTTAACTGAGTAATTTTTTAAGCATTACGAACATTCCCTTTCATGTTTAAATTAAATATTTTCGTTTTTTAATATTATCACTCATTAAAACGGATATATTTTTCTTCTTTTTTTCTTCCTTTTTTTTTTTTTTTAATTAAAATTAGTAACAGATTTTTTCTTTTATGTTTCGAAGTGTAATAGCTGTTTCAATTTTTTTTTTTTTTTTTTTTTTTTTTTTTTTTTTTTTTATCAACGATAAATTTCGCCAAGAAATAAAATGGTAAACCTTATCGTCCAAAATAACAGAACTTTCCGTCATAATTCTATAACTAATCTAGGTAGAAAGATGTGTTATAGCTTAAAATCTTCCCTGAAACGATCCCTATCTAACGGTATAAGTTCCGTAAAAATCCATGCAGTAGAACTCGAAATCTAGGCGTTTGGAACGAAATTTCCGTTTGGATTATATATATATAATAGATAGGGTAGATATGATATATTTTCATTGAATGAATTCAGGTATAATGCCAAGGAGAATAAAATAATGATAATAATAATAATAATATGACAGATACATATTTGTTTCAAAAAACACAATTAAATCCGTTATTACATGACGTATAAGTTTCTAACCTTTAACCGGAAACGTGAAAAACCTGCGAACGAACGGAAAATTAGCGGTCTGTAAGACTGCTAAATAATAAAAATTGCTATAAAATTTTAAAAAGAAAATAATTCTTAATAATTTGCCAAATAATGAACTTAAATACTTAATCTTTAATAATGACGCATAAACAGGACCTGTTTTTTAATATAGAATAAAAGCAATAATATATATTATATATAATATATATAACAGCACAAAAATAAGTTTTGAATGTCGGAGACAGAAAATATTTTTTAATTACTCCTTATTGTTCAACATATTACATTTTCGACATAATGATTTAATAAATGCTAATATTTTTATATATTTCGGTGCAATATGAATTAGAAAAAAATATTAAGCAGTAAAATTAACAAAACATTTAATAATAAATATTGCAGCAGACTCTAAACATCTGCAATTTTATGCATTTTCTGACAATGTTGAGTTAATTTCGTGTCCCGAATTTATATATTCATAATCTTAAATACTTTCAACATCGCCTGTGTCTCTTTATACTTTATCAAAAAATTGTGAAATAGTTTCTTCAAAATCTTCATCACCATAGCGTACCCGCTTTGACGTCCCCACCGCAAAAAAATTACATAAACGGAAACACGCCGACTGCGCTGAAAATAAAATAATTTTTCTTTCAATAACTAAGAATGCGCAGATGTTGCAACTAAGTGGGGGAGGTAGGGAGCCAATAGCATAAGAATTAGATTGCGTTATAAGATTGGGGACGCGTTCATTTTTGTGTAAAGGGTAGATAGGTAGACGCAACCACCTCACAGACGTTTCCGGAAAAGGGTACATCATACGAAATATATATTATAGCCTTTCACCTCTTTTCAACCTCAACTTTAAAATTCACAAGGATTAAACATTTTATGTACCATTCGATAAAAAATGATAATTCAAGAGAAAATGTTTGACAAAATAATCTTTATGTGATAGGGATATAATCATAAGTAAAATGGAACTCTGAAGTCATAACTTCATGACTTTTTTTTCAGGTAGCTTCTTACACATTTTTCTTTTTATGAAAATCTTACAGACTTCGACTCTGATCAGTTTCTCAAAACGAGCATTGAACAAATTGAAACATATCTATAAATTTGATCTTGTGTTTTAAAGCAATGTGGAACATTACATGGAATGCTTTTCTGCATTGCTGAAATTAATACGAGCGCTGTTGCGCGATTATGGAAGTATTAATTTGTCAGAAAAAAATTTGTCTGTAAAATACCAAGTCTTTTTTGTTGATCATTTATAGTAGAATTTTCAAAGAACTACAGAATGGTATAGTCCAGGCATTTTGTGATTGAACATGGGCAAAATTGCAATAGAAGCTTTTTACAGAATTTTTTAATCAGGAACTACTGCTTAATAGCATACTAAAAATCAGACAAAATCTGAGCACGGGAACACACCTATATACGGATTTCAAAATGGCGGAGGGGATTTTCTGGAACTAAGGCAGAGAATATATCGCTTACGGAAATATATCGCTTTATTTTCACAATTTAACTTTGAAGTATAGTCAAAAACGATAAACAGTACACAAAAGTCTACTATATCTGACAAATTACTGCTTAAGTTCATTTTTACAGAAATGTTCCTGTGAAGAAAAAAAGTATCAATAGTTTTCATCATGTTTATAGTTAGAAGTTAGGTAGTTCTTGTTACATCCATTGACTTGGCACACCCCAGAAGCTGTAGAACAGGGCAATCAATTACGCTTGCATCAGCATCGTAAAGTAGCACAGTTTGTCTTTCAAGAACATGGAATCATATTAAGTAAATAATCTGTAGCTGGTAGTCACTCGCAGAGTATTGGGTAGCACGAGTGTTTTTTTACATACCAGCCGCATTCTGCTGGCTTGGTTCTTTCTTCCGATATTTATTTCTAAGTAAGTGTAATAGCTATGATATTTTGTAGAAGAATCGGTCAGAGGCAAACGTTCAGGTGTAATAAATGATTTTACTGTAGTAACTTTCCTTACCAACATTTGGTGACGTAGTTTGTCTATAGAATCCAGTGCCTTGCAGTCATAAAACAGAAGCATTGCTTTTCTTCCAGCCTCAGCCATATCTGAATGTAGGCTTGAATTTGAACAAAATATTTTTGCAATAGAATGGAGCTCTGTCTTGTTCATCTGTTTGAGATATGATGAGGATTTCCCAATCGAAAAAATTCTGGTTGTTGTATCGCAGCCCGTGAAAGCATGCAGAAACAGAAGGAAGTTGTAATTTTCACGATCTAACAGAGATTGCATGTTGAGGATATGATAGACTGGTTTGGAACATGATCCTCATCTTATGTCACTGCGATAGTATAGCTTGAAGCCATTATCCTTTGCCTGTTAAAGAAGGAGAATCAGCAAGTCGGTATTTTCACCTATTACAGTGGCATGTGCATGTTCTGAAGATGAGACTGGAGCACGAACAATGTCTATATTGGCATCCCCATCTGTGTTGGGAACAGTACAGCCTTGCTTCTTAAGCAATTTGCCTATGAGGGAAGTCATTGCTTGCTTGTTTTTCCATTGTCCAGAAACTCTTCCTTTTTTCCAATAAATTTCACGTATGGGCTGAAATTAATATCTCTACGGTTTTTTTTTTGTAGCGTCATCTGTGAGCCACATCATTGATTGTTGGATACCCAATGTAATTATCAAAAACCATGATAGGCTTTCCATATTGTTTGACAATAAAATCAGCGTAAGACATAGCAATGTTTTCATATGTATCATTTTTTACACCAGGAAATGCGACGCAAGAAAGATCCTCCATCCAATATGTACCTTTCTGTACTTTCCACGTTGTCATATTTTTCATTGTGTAAATTTTTAATGTGTTTGACTAGTGCTTGAGCTAACTGAGATTTGTCTGAATTCCTCATCATACTTGGTGATTCAAATAATGCTGCAGGGTAAGCACACGGTTCATAACGCATGACATCTCCGAGATTCATTTCACCACAAGTGCCAGTAATCATCATTCTTTGGAAGAGGAGCGCTGGATCTATTTGTATATCTAAGTCATCTTTATAACTACAAATGACGGCACCAGATCCTAGAGTTTTCACTTTCTTTGACCTTTTAGCCGAATACCTAAATATATCCTTCCCTATCATTTTGGAGATGATCATACCAAATAAGTGCAACTCATCAACATCAACTTCTTTTTTAGCTGTTACGCTTGTAACAATTTTGCGTAGAGTAGAATCAGAATGAAATGGCGATATGTGTTCCAGTACATCGGCCACTTTTTAAATGTCATTGCTGCTCCTCTTCTGTCTGCTGTCTCTTATAGGTATTTTTGATAATTTTACAAAAGTTACACACTCCTAATGTTATTCCTATGGGAGTTTGAAGCTAAAAGTTAGCATAGAACACAATTTTTAACTATTTTCAAAACATCATTTAGTACACTTAAAATTGATATTTTGAATTGAAACTGGCAACAGAGCAAAGTATATACACTTACGTTAATAAAAAGCACAGCATGAAACTGTTTATAGCATTTATTATGCACGTTAGAGGTTAGAGATTAATTAAAAAAGGTTAACATTACAATAGTCGCCACAGAGATGCATTATTAAATGGCCGCCAATGGTAAAGCATGTACTTTTCAGAGGCTCATTAAAATACTAAAATTTATAAAAATAATCTAAAACTCACTCACTAGTGTTGTATAAGCTTCAAATTACACAAATAATGTAGTAATCCGCTGTTAAATAATCCTTTAACACCATAAATATAATCTTGAAAAACACTGACATGACAAACTACTCTGGTCAGATCACAATCACAGCACAGCATGTATAAAAAATATCGATATCTTTGCTTAAAGTCTCTTTAACAAAGTAAATTGGTGATGAAATGTCCATAAATGCAGGGGTCGTGCGTGTCCTGAAATTTTATAGCCAGGAAATTTTTCGGTACTAGTATTTTCTTATAGAAAATTACTTCTTAAATAAGGCGAAAGTTCGCGCGTTTAAGCTAGATTTATTCTTCTATTAAAAAATACTGATATTTGCCCTGAAAAATTCCCTAAAGCATATTATTAAAAATGTTCCGATGCCTGGGAAAGTTATGCACAACTAGCATTTATAAGCACTGGAATCGATTCGGAGCCAGTTGCAATTGCGGATACATGAGATAGAGGAACGGGATTAACAGAAAGTAGAGAAATTTAAAAGAACTATATCTCGCGAACCACTGGACCGATTTTGATGCGGTAGGGCTTAAAATGTTCAGGAAGACTTAATATGTAGAAAGAAAATATAGTATAGGGCTTGCCTGAGGCCGGAGATATATCTCCCCATCGCCGGAGCTTGAAAAACTCACTGCATACCGGATGACTGTTAGGAGATCGGTCTAGTAGTAATACAGTTTAGAATGAGTTATAGATACTTTACTTTACCTTGTTCCAAAAGCATTATTGGTTGTCAGTTGTTCGATAAAAAATGAATATTTGCAGTCCAAATTGTTTAGTGCTGCCCTCTGTCGTCTTCCGTCTCAACTAAAAGCTATACAACAGCACAACAACGCAAAACGGCATATGGTTCAGTCCGTTTTGAAATCCGTTTTTAAGGGTGTTCCCGTGATCGAATTTTGTCTGATTTTGGTTATATTTCTCAGTAATGGTTACGGATTAAAAATCAGTTAACAGAGCTTCTATTGCAATTTTGCTCGGGTTGAAGGTGTATTTACTTTAATTTGCCTGGACTAGTATGCAGTATACTAAAACCATGCCTGAAATATTGTCTAACTAACAATGCATGTCAGATTAAAATACGTCCAGCAGAATTTTTTTAAAAGACTAATATTTCATAATCTGGTTCACCTGATTATTACAGTCTGCTGTAATTTTATAAATAAACAACAAAGAACGGTAAGTCATAAACTGAAATCTTCCCTGAAATTTTTCTATCAGCGGAAGTCCAATAAAAAAACATTCAGCAGAATTCAAGTTACAAGCAAGCGGAATGAAGTTCCCTTTTGCATTTTATACATATTGTAGATATTGCAAGGCCATATACAACACACATTGTGCAACAACTTATTTTCTACAGGGATAGAATATTGTCATATGAAAAGATCTTTGATGGATGTTAATTTAACTGAGCATGTTTTGGATTGTCTAGGAAGGGACATGTTGCAATATAAATCCACCCCTTTTTTATATGTATTTCACTAAAAGAAAAAAAATAATAATCAGAAAAAATTGATTTGGAATATTTCTATTAAATATTTTAATTTGGTCTGATCATTTTTTAGGATACGTATATGTCGTGAATAATGCGTTTAATATAACACGTTAAATTCAAATGGAATTTAAAATATCTTGCATTCAATTTAAAGTTAAATTATATGCATGTCATACATAGAATTAACCACAGGGTGACATTAATTTTACACAGAAAGAACACCCTTAGAAATTAAAAAGAAATGACGAAAGTTTTATTTTTCATTAACTGTGGCACCGATAGGACAGAAAAAAAGTAAGGTTGATTTCACCCCACGAGCAACCTGTAAAAATAACTTAATCTGATGAATCATATAAGTATTGAAACTTTAGTTTTTATACTTCGTCCAATTCAGTATAACTAATCAAGAAATATGTGTTTGTGTGTAATATGATCTATTAAGTGTTAATATAAAACTATTAAAATTTATTAATGGTGCATTATAGTCCACTCAAGAGCGATATGTGCTTTAATGAGGAGCATCATATACTGCCCATGTGTTGTTTGATGTAAAGAATTGACTACTAACGGGATTCGTTATAGAACTATCTCCTCAATATATGATGCAGAATAAGTTACTTCATATCACAGATAATTTTCTCCTTTATTTGCTCTTATTTTTGTAATTTTCGAATAGCATTTTTAGACACTTCTCCGTTTACAAAACGTATAGGTATCAATTCTTCATTAATTAGTACTGAAAAATGGATAAAGAATGCAACTGATTATCATTTATTTTAAAATCATCACCAATTAGAAATTTCCTGAATTTGCATACGCGTATTAATGTGTATATTTTTCAACCACAAGTAATTTTGTTGTTAAAACAAAACTGAAATTTTTAATTTCTTTTAATATACTTTTTCATTTTATAATTATATTTCATTTAGTATCGTTATCTTACTTTCGTTTTTTTTTTTTTTTTTTTTTTTTTTTTTTACATTTTTCACAGATTTTTTGACAAACTAGCATTTTCGCATAGCTTTTCCTAGACACTAAAGATTTTTTTGAAAGTCAAATCATTATGTTTGAACCATCAAAAGTATGACACGAAATCTTTCTTCTTACTACGTGATTATTCATAAACTTCCTTTTTTATAACAAATCTCCTAATACTTATACAAAGCCCGATATCATTAGCATTATCACCCCTTTTCATATATAACTGTTGCGAAAGGATATGTTAAAAATTCAATTTGAGAGATTCCATTCTCTTGACAAAAACCTAACAAATTTATTAAAAAGGATGTCATTAAAGTTAAATTTAATCGAAAAAGAAGGAAAACTTTACAGTCCTCAAAATACTATTAATATAAGCGGATTTCGTTACGTTATATATTAATCTGGAGCTACTTAATTTTATTTCACCGGTGAGAAAGAAATTGACATTGAATGATGAAAGTAACTTTAATTATACTCTTTTAAAAAATTAATTTCGCCGTAGAGTAGATTAATAAAAGGTTATTGTGAAGTATTGAAATTTAGAATGAATTCATGTTGAAACCAGGAAATGAAAAAATTATAATTTAAACGTTATTTTTTATTTTAACGGAATTTCTGAAAATATATATGACTTACATTTAAATGTATATTAAGAAAGTCATTATAAATGCAATAAAAGTTTAGAAAAATTATAATTAGTACTTCGACTCGAACTTTGAAAACTTGATTAATTTTCGTCGACATTTTAAATTTAAGAAGATCAAAATATTACCAAAATCATAATTTTTTATTTCATATCCCTTTCTTATTTATAATGCGTTTAAAAATAACTACACAATGGAATAATTAAATAATTAATAATAACACAAATTAGATTTATTGCAGTAACATTAAAATAATATATTTTTCAGACGGTTATCCAAAGGGTTCTGGTTCGACTGTTTACTAGTCTGGGTCGAAAAAAATCGAAATTTTCCGGATCAATTTCTAATAGTGCGGAAATCTTGCCTCTTGTAATAAGAAGAATAACGCAAATATATATATATATATATATATATATATATTAAATCTGTTAATACCTTTATGTCGCGTATCGCACTTTAATTATTGAAAAAACATATAAAAAAATGACAATTTTTGTAATTAATGGTGAAATTGAAAAAAAAAAATGCACACCTACTTCTAATAGTGCATGAAAGTTATCTGTAGGAAATTGGAGAATAACGCAAAAATAGAAATTAAAACACGTTAACCACTTTACGTCGCGCATCTCAATTAGATTTTGGAAAATATTAAGAAAATTGACAAAGATTCATATAACTAATGGAAATTATTATTTTTTTTTACATCAACGTCTAAATATGCACAAATATTACTTTATATGCATGAAAACATAACGAAATACTAATTCTAAGCTAGAAAAATAAAAATGTTTTGGTTAAACATTGTTTTTAAATCGTTAAACATGTTACAAAATGACGTTTTTCACTTATTTTATTTATTTAAGTTTACACAATCATATGTAAAACACACACTATAATATATAATAAAACACACATAAATAACGCCTGCATTTAACTAAGTGGTTATAGCGACAGCCTGGAATGCTATGGTTCCGGGTTCGATTCCTGACTCTGGCTATTTTTTCACTCCAGATAGGTTTATTGTATTTATTGTATGTATGTCTGTTTATAATTAATATATACATTTAAACAATCCTATTGAAAATAATTCAAACACCTTTTAAAAAACACATTTTAATGGTATTGTTTGAAACAATTTTAAATAAATTTTCCTGAAGTAATTTCAAACAAAGTGCATTAAAGCAATTTATAAAATTTTTATGGTTCTTTTTTCTTTTAACTACAGATAAAATCTTGTACTGTGATTTATTTTCAACCTTTCGCATAAGATATCACGAAAGCAAAGTTGATCTAACAGCGCAGTCTCTCTTATCACGCAAACATATTTTTTCAGAAGCTCTAGTCGCAAATTTTTTAGATCGTTCCACAGCTTGTGTGTGGCACGGAAAAACCACTATAGTTTTGAGTTCCAAGTTTGAGACAGCTTTTGAATCAATGAGAGACAAAATGCTCTATAATATGATTCTATGCAAAGTAGAAGTTGCAGTAACCTTCCGGGTGTTTATGTGCATGGTTTCATGCAACTAAAATGCCCCTATTAACCATCATTAAGTTCTGAGAAATAAAATTGAACTTGGTATCACAAAATTTCCCACAATTCTCGTTCTTTTTGTCACAACTTGCATTGCTTTCTAAATTTGTTTGTACCCCAATCCCATTTTATGTTCTCTTCCTTCTGTAATCATTTACAATAACAGGTTATAAGGGAGCAAAGAAGGCGTTTCGCTCGTTAACAGAAACTATCCTCTCATGTATTTTTTTGCTAAGTAACCCGATGTTGTTATTGTCGTCTTTGTTATTGTTATGCGTCAACAACAGAATGACTCCTCCTAATATTAAACACTACAGGCTTATGTGTGTTTATGAAGAATGAAACTAACTGTTTCAGTTCAGTGTTAGGATTTTCAGTGTGGATATATTCAGTCTGAGAGTTCTGCTTCCCATTGTCGGCTATTGAAAATGGCAGATCATATTCCGGTAAAATGGACAGCAAGGACAGTAGCTCGATTGCACAGCATTGCATATCACATGACCGAAACCCGATCGTACAGTATTGCATATTACAGAAGCTATTTTTTAGCAATACTGAAGTCATTTGAGTTTTTAATAATCACTATCGGGACATTACAATTGATTAATACGAATTTGTCAACAGATAGTGCTCCACAAGCAGGTGATTGGTTACCCTTTTTCTCTAGGATCAGACATTTATGCCATTTACCATCAAAATATGTAATGAAAAGTCTAAAAGGCAATTTCATAGATCTAAAACAACGCTTTTAAAATTATCTTTTTCGATTTTACTTATAGTATTGACATAAGCAATATATTGTCAGTGCGGTTTCGGAATTACAGAAATATACTCTTTTTTTATCATATTTCCAAAATTAGAGTGCGGTACGTGACCAAAAAATACTAACCGATTTTCTATATGTTTCAATTTTAATGTTCTACAAGGTGCGTCTAAAAAGTTCGGTTAATGGATGGGTATCTCATAAACAACGCGATCAAGTTTTGCTACAAATTAGGAAAAACCGCCATAGAAACCCATACAATGTGTGTCCAGGTGTACGGAATAGACGCAGTGACCAGAAAATGCGTGTACGACTGGTTTAAACGTTTTCGGGAAGAAAAGGAAAACCGTGGATGCCAAACCACTTTCAGATCGACCCTGAAAGTGTGCGACGACCAACAACATCGAGCGGGTGCGACAGATGCTGTTAAATAATCGCTGACTGTCTTTACGATGGATATTGGAGGAATTGGGAATCAGCAAGGACATTGTTAGCACCTGCATTCACCAAGACGTGGGACATTTGTGCTTTGGTCGATCCCAAAAGAGGTCTTCGCTGACTCATTCCAGCAACTTTATCAACGATACTTTAAGTGCATTGTCGTCAACGGATGTTACTTTGAAGGTGATTAAAGGTATATTGCTTCCATGTTTCGTTTTATTTTTTTATTCTTCCATTCACCGAGCTTTTTAGACGCACCTTGTAATTGCCAAATGTGACTTTTGCGCAGTATTATTAGTAAGTCTAAGTATTTTTCTTAATTTTCATAATTAATTTCAAAAATCGTCAATGTTGATTACAACTTCAAGTGCGATGCGCGACCTAAAGATATTAACCAATTTCAAAAATACTTTTGCGTTATTCTTCTAATTATAAAACGCAACTTTTCCGCACTATTACAAGTTGATCTTAAAAATTTCTCTTTTTTCGACCCACACTTGTGTTTAATGGGTCGTCTTTTTACTTTATACCCAGTTTCGATTTGGAATTAAAATATTCCGTGTGTAGTACGATGAGCTGTCTTTTGCACTGACACATATTTTAATGCTCTATCTCTTATCAGCACTACGTTAGTAAGTTATTATTGTTATATTTTTATAATCATATTAATAGTGCGCCTTTTCCTTTTTGCCCTCAGTAACAGTGCATCTCTTATTGTAGAAAGCTTGGACAGTCATGCCAAAACTTATATTTATACAGAATATTATTCATGAGGTAAAATTTTCGCATCTGAAAGTAGACAAACGATTTTTTACTTCCGGAAAAGTTCGAAATTTTATAAAAATTCAACGTACTCAAATATCGGTGAATTTTCATCGTAAAATAAAGTACTTTGTGTGATGTAATTGTCAGAGAATGGAAATATTTTTATTAAATATAATGTTTAAAATAAGTGTAACCATATAAAAGTTTAATAAGTTAACTTTTTCAAAATCAATGGCCGGCGATTGCATCAACAAAATCTTAAACACTAATTTATTTTTGGAACAACCAGCTGGATCGACTTGTGTTAACTGTAATTTTTGCAGCTGTTCTGCATCTGCATTCCTGACACACGCCCTTTGTCGCGTTAGAGCCTCTGTCGAGCTCCTGGCAGTCCTAGCGCCCCTTGTCGTGCAGGAGCAGGTCTCCGGCGCACATACCATCTGGACGATGTGGTCCGGAATCATGATACAATCCTCAAATTTTCTTTTTTGATTTTTGGACTTTTATCTCCAGGATCAACCCACCGCTGCCTGTCGCGTAGGAGCTTCGTACTCCAGCGGCTAGTTTTTATGTATATCTATGTGTTAATGTAATTTTTTCCCTCGTTGGCATGTGCCTTTTGTCCGAGGACTGGATCTATGTGTAGTGAATCCCCGCATGTCTGGGAACTTACCGGGTGGAGCAAATAAGGTCTACACCAGATCCTAGTGATCTGGTGATCTTGCTCCTCTTAGGCGTAAAATAATAATTGTCGCACTATTTAGATTGCAGATATTTTCAATTAAATAACACAAAGGTTTTCGTTAGGAAGTACTGGTAACAGATAAATGCAGCATTTGGCAGCTATGTACTGTTATAATCAATCACAATAAAGTTTCAAATGTTAATTGAATGGAAATGTGTATTTTCTTTTAAAAATGACATATTTTTCATGTTCCGAACCTTATTCTATTCAGTGAAAATTAACTGGCGGTTGTATGTTATCGAAAAATAAAATATAAATACTTTAGTATATATTCAGTGCCGGAGAATATGCAATATGATTTTTATACTAGGAATTTATGAGGAAAACAGAAGGTTGTGAATTAATAAAAATAAATCCACATTCTATCGATAAGTTAGACATCTTCCGAAAATATAACTGTATGGCTTTTTATGAAAATAATTCGATCGTCATTCTTAAAATTAACGCATAAACAAAAACATTATAGAATACTTTATTTTCTTATTTAATGTAATCTGCACGTGTATACATTTTATATGCGCATAATTGCATATGTATACATATTATTTACTAGCTAAAGAACCCGGCGTTCACCAGAATTTTAAGATGGTTTGTTTTGAAAATCAATTTCAAAATTAAACATACAGTATAAAGCTAACAATAAAACAAATCAGTACAGTCATTCAGGGTAACTTTGAACCATGGGGTGTAACATTGCACCACCTCCTAATTTTCAATATTTTTGACTCCAAAAGACTAAATAAACTCCAAAACTGTGCTCTTCTGCAATCTTCTTAACTGGGATTTTTACTCTTTAATTTAGAAAATACATTAGCAAAATTATGCGCAATTAATTGCATCATCTAACTATTTTTGTGAAGTACTGTTTTCAAGTTAATTTTAAATGCCGTTTTGAAATTGTTGTAATCCAATTAAATTTTCATAGTAAGTAACAATATACTCATTTATCACACATATTATTATGTAAATGTTTTAAATGTGTTAATGGTTTATGATTATTTATTTATTAATAGTTAATAAAATGTAAAATAAGAGGGCACTAACATTTTACCACATATTCAGCATAATTTTGAGCGGCTCAAAGCTACACTGACATTTATAATTTACTAATTATAGGTGCTACTGACAAATATTTTCCATATTTGCACATATATTTTATATAAATGACGAAAGTCTGCATTAATTATAACATGTAAATATTTTCACAAACATATGTAAAATGCATAAAATTCATTTAAAGGCGTTATTCGGGGCGGAGATACTCAAATTTGACATTTCATACATTCGATATTTTTTATTCTTGTTTGAGTAATACTAGTACAAATATGTATTACTGTAACTATGGATATATTATTGAGTTAAAACATTGAAAATTTATTTTCACTGCATTTGTAAGTTTTATATGAACAGTAAACAGTCTTTTTTTTTCTAAATATGCACTTTTCTATTCTCCCAATTTTCTTATGCATAATATTTGTTGTAATAGCATAAATTATACAAATCTTGTGATGTTGGGAAATGGAAATTCGGAGTCTTTACTAATCTGAAAAAAATTTTTTGGGGTTCAAAGTTGTCCTAACTATAATACTTTTTTTAAAATTAATTATTTTAGATAATATTTATCATATTATTTATGGTGCAAAGTTACCCTAAATTTGGGTAACTGGGTAAATTTGAACCAGGTTAAAAATTAATTTTTTATTGCTTTTATCATTATAATTCCTTAATGTTTGATAGTCATACAATAATTTAAGATAATTTCTTCTCTTTTATGCCCCTAGTTGGAACAATATTTTTAAAATAAAAGTGTGGCATATGAAAATAGAGAAAATGTGGATCAAAGTTAACCTGAATGATTGTAAATCCATCTTTATGTCAGTTCGTCACTAAGAATGAGTTTTAGGGAGCTAAACCTTTGTGAAATTTTAATATACACGATTCCACATACGTTTATATACGGAACAAATTGAAAAAATGACGAAAACAAATTCACAGAACCTCAAAATGTTAAAATATGCCAATATTTCCATACCAGGTATTTACCATGTTTAAATACTTTTTTCAATCTCATATGACGTTATATATTCAACTGCTGACGTCCATTGTATATCGAATATGACATAATATTCACTTTTTTTTTTTTTTTTTTTTTTTTTTTTTTTTTTTTTTTTTTTTTTTCTTTTAGTTCGTCAAACTATATTAAATTTTTTTCCCCTGGAAATCTTGCAATAGAAAAGCAATTATTGTGGTAATATTTTATTGCGGATTTTTAATCGTTGGCAACTGCTATAAGGAAAAATGTTGACATTTGAAAGGTAATTGCAGTTAAATTGTTTTTTTATTAATTAAAAATTAACTACAAATTATTCCGATTGCGGATTACTTTAATTGCTTCGGCCGTGTGATAATACTCATGTACGTAACATTTCACAATTCTGACTTCCAAAATGTGAATATTTATAGAATTAAAGACAGACAAATTTTTATTTTTAAATATTGCATTACATATAATAACTTAAGGGGTCTCAGGAATTTTAAAGCTTCAAATTTTTCGAAATTTTAATTTTTTTAGATGTTAATTTTCTATTTTTTCTTAAAATTTTGATATAATTGTTCCCTTGAATTCCTATAAGAAGAGAAGTTATGGCTTTTAGAATTATTATATAGCAATAGATATTTTGGTTTGATGTCATTCCTGTTATCCCGAGAGTAGTCGCGACATTTTTTAGAACGTTAGTAGTCGCGTTCGGTCCATTTGCCGCCTTTACCAGCAGGCCGAAAACGAACGGGAAACATGCCGGTGTTATGAGATGATCGAAAACGGAAAACGTAGGGTGAAAATATTGACTGAACTTTAAAAGATTACAACAATTATTCATTTTACAACCTTTTACAGCAATTATTTATTTCGCTTAAGTATATATTCAGTTGGCATCTAGATAAGTGTTTTTAATAACTCTTTCTTCATTTTGCATAAATACTTAAAAGTAAATAGTAAATGATTTGATTGAATTTCAGATGTTACTATGAATCAATAATTAGTAGGAAAACATTTACGAATATGAATCTAAATTCGTGATAGGGGTTTTTATTTATTTATTTTTTATTTTTATTTTTATTTTTTTTTGGAAGGACATAATCAGGGTCAGGTAAATTTTTATGATACTTCGGCACTCTATATCCATTTAATAAAATAAAATTCATAAATTTAGCATCAATATATTACACTGACATTAAATTGAACAATTAAACTGAAAATAAAAATGGGACCTATGACATGCAATAGAAAATCAAATACAATACCACTAATTCCCCAGCATATTATATATATATATATATATATATATATAAAGGTTAAAAATACTTAAGGGTATAAAAGGTAAAAAATACTTAACTTCGAAATTATAAATGTAAATGTTGTAACTACGTTTTATTTATTTATTTTGTGGGGTGTCTGTGTGTGTATGAGGGGGGAGAGGAGGGGGGGGGGGCTCTCGGGATTTTGTGATTAAATCCATTATTCAAATGAAAATGCACGATTTGTAGTTTTTGTACTTATTTCAGGGTGGGAGCAGCGCCCTTGAATAAAAACTCTGGATACGAACATCGCTTATATAAAGTAAATAATAAATAAGTTATTGAAATTATATATTTAATTTAAATACATTTGCAATTGTAGATTTAAATCCTAAGATGGATAAATTATTTTAATTAATAGAATCATTGAAATGTTCATTCTAATAGGGATGTATTTTGCAGCAACTATTTAATTAAAATAAATATTCAATTGTACATTTCATAATAAGGTATTAATGTTATAATTTATTGTTTTATAAGAACATTCATTAAAATAATAAAAACCAAAAAAAATTCTCCGAAATTATAAATATGCAGCAATAATTTAATTTAAATAAATTTTCTCTCATATTCTAGAAAACATTATTCTGAAAAATAGTTTGAACAATTGATGAAGGACAAGAAATTTAAATTTGTTAGATACTGCCCCCAAGCCTCTATTCGATGTCAATAATAATATTAAAAAAAAAAAAAAAAACATTTTCTGCGGCATTGTTTAAAAAAAAATGTGTTTTTACTTACAGTATGAAAATTTAAAAATAGATAAATTTTAGAAAAATACTTAAAATATTTTTTAAAATTATAGCATAAAAATTCACTGAATTATCCAAAAGAGATTTTTATTTCGTAATTTCTAACCTACATTATAAAATTTTCATTATTTTTCTTATTGTACAAATAAATTATATGTATGTTCTTCACAGATATACATACTACATTTCTGAGAAAACTGTTTTATCTTTCAAATTTGTTTTATTGTACAAAAACGATACTTTTCAGATTTTGGAGATACGGCAATTTTTTTACTGATTCCCACAAAATTCTCTTATCTCTTTTTTAATGGTTTGGCAGTGTTATTGTCTGTCTTCTTTCATTTATATGTTCCAGTAATAATTGGAAAGCAAGTTCTTTGAGATAATGATGATGAATTTCCTTTTTTTTCCATATTTAAATGATTATCAACTTGAGAATTTATTCCCGCAATATTTGACAATGAAAGAAAAATGTAAATGACCATCCATCAGTTTTTTGTGCGATCTGACTTCACAACTAATATAATAAAACAATTTTAAGTCACATTCTAAAAGTAAAAAAAGTACTCTATGAACGGGTAAAATAGCAGATAGAAAGAAAGACGAAATAACAACAGGCAGAGAGTCCGGACTTCGAAGAAACTTTCCCCCACAGATTTCGCGGAAATGGGAAAGGAAGAACACGAGGGAAAAAAATTCAACTAACGCAAGTGGTCGCAACGCGGTCATTTAGACCGATTGAAATTTAAGAATGCGATAAAATGCTAAGAAATATCAGGAATGACTTGCAATTTTACTACACAAGAGTGTGAACACTCAAGGTCAGCTACACGGAATTTGGCTATCCTAACTTTAATGGGAATTGAGTTACAGGAAGATAACGAATTTCGGGCGGGGAAAAGACCAACGCGCGACTATTAACGGGTTATTTATAACAGTATTTTACTAAAAACGAAGGAATTTTTTGTTTGTCTAAAAATAAATTCAATTTCTTTAAGTCTCAATTTTTAAAAAGAAAATATCATAAAAATAGAACAAAATAATAAATATTACAAAAACTCAATTATTATACTGAAATTTAGGTAAGCAATACAAATATTAAAGGGGGTATTTTTTAGATTTCAAAACGAACACATTCATAATCATAATCAGAATATTTATAGAATTTAAATATGAACGTAACAAGAGCGTAATTATAAAAGCCGTATCAATATTCCAATATTATATATCAATACATTTTAGAAAGAAGAATCAAAGTCGGTATCATTTTTAGACATTGGTCTTAAAAACTGATTTTTGTGCGTCATATTATCCGTTTGCATACATTTCGTTTAGTTTGGATACAATGACGCACAAAAATCATTTACATAAATTTTACTTTTGATTTTGGATAGCGTGGCACAAAAGATAAATCAAATGTTTCGTATAAATAAATTACAGTGCATTATGTAGGTTCAGTGAAAGTGATATTTTTAACAGTGTATTGTAAATTAAAAGTTTTGGTTACATGTGTAAATATATTTAGCCAAACCGAAAACAATTGAAATTGAATTTTAAAACAAATTGCTTAAAGCTACATCAAGGCGTCACTTAAATTTTGATATCTTATCTTTTAAAATTCATATTTTGAATTTATGAAGGATGTGATTGATAAAGCATCAATGAATAAATTTTTATACATCCTTTTAAATTTAACATAATTATTACACATGCAATTATAAGTAAAACAAAAATGAAATGATGAAATAAATAACATAAATGTATGTATATATACACTAATTAATAGCATAGCGACACTTAAATCTTGATATCATTATTTTTAAGTTCCATATTTAAAATTCTTATAGCAATAAGATAAAGTGCTGCGTCACAAACTTTTAACCCGTTAAGGGTTTTTTGTGTTGATAGCACTGCTTTTTTAGGTTAATAATAAAAAGATAAAAATACAAAAAATTTAAAGACCAATGGTAAGAATTCATAACCGTGATTTCCATTCACCTTTAATTCTCCCCCCCCCCTTATCTCTTAAAAAAGCATACCTATATACAAAATGGAATTTTTTTATGGTTTATTTCATAGATATAAAGCTTGTTAAATTTTACTACGTAAAAAGTTTACTTTTTAAAGATTATCAAGAAATATTACTCTTTAAACCTTTTTATTTAAAATGCAATAATTGCTCACTAATAAAACCAAATGAATCTATCTAAATCAAATTCTAACCTACAATTTTTTGCTTAATAATTTAGTATCCATTTTCATTGAGCAACAGTTTGAATATACATACATTCCATACATATATCAAATAGCACAGGAAAACATCAATCTTCCACTGCATCAAATTAAATTAAACTCTAAGAAAAAAGTTGCCAAAGTAAACTGGTAACATTAAATCGCAGACCTCGCCAAAATGTAATATCGTTGATATTATGATAAAGCAAAGATAAATGACTAAATATCTTAAATATAATTGCTGTTCATAAAAGATATTGAAGCTTGGTACTAATCAGGATTTTCGAGACCCACATTAAATTTTTTGAGGCTTATTTACCGGTATTTAAAATTGCAGATGTAGTTGAGAGTCGTTTTACGGAATAATATTTTTACATTTGAAAGTCAGATGGCAGCACCACCAAACACTAATTTCAATAATTCAGAAATGTAAACGGGATTGATTTTACTAGATTGCGTTTGTAATCTCCACTACCGTTTTTTAAAGTGAGATATTAATTAGTAATACTTGGTAAGTTTGAAGTAAAAAAAAAAAAAAAAAAAAAAACAGAGCTTGATAATTTATTTATTATTTTTTTTTACGCATAGAGAGAGTGTAAAGTATGAAGTTACCATTTTATGAATTTAATGAAAAGTAAAAGAGAAAAATGTACGCATTTTTATTTATTCAATCGACATTTTCCTTTTACTTACAGTTTTTTACACATAAAAATTCGTATTTTCCTCAGCGAAACGGATTGAAATAGGATACATATAAATGAACTATACAATTTTATTTTTTTTTCAATTATCCTAAAAATTTAAAAATATGTATGATTTTTAAAAATTTACTTTTTTAAATTTTGGATGTATGACATTTTTTTTTTTTTTTTTTTTTTTTTTTTTTTTTTAATCTCGTTGTCTCATTTACAGTTAGAATAACGCCATGTATTATTATTATTATTATTATTATTAAAAACGCAATGGTAGAATAACGGCATGTTTTTTTCTATTTTTTTATTATAAGGGTAATGGAAAAAATAAAAACGCATAATTTAAATTTATGTACCGTAGAAAAACAGAAATTCATTTGTGTTAAAAATTGTAAATAAAAAGAAACTGTTGTAGACTGAACAAATACAATTTTTGGTTTTAAAATATTCTTTTTTCCGTCTTATGTAAAAATTGGCTTTCTGCGGACCTTAAAAACCTTTCCGTTTCCGCGTTACGCAGATACCGGCTTACGGAGCACATATTAATGTTATTTTCAATGGATTCGCAGGGACTTGAAAGACTTTCAGTAGTAGGCAGAGTCCGCTTTAGACACATCTTACAGTATTTTTATTTTTTTGAAAAATTGTCACGAAATAGTGATATGTGAAACTCTTAAAGAATAAAATCAAAACAAACAGATACATTCTTATAGAAACATAAAATCAAATTTACTTTATTAACTGACTTAAAAAGTATTAATAAAATGCTTACTGCTTCAAAGAGGACAGACCTCACAACGTATGTATTGCAAGACCAGCGCTTAACCAACTAAGCTACAGAAGGTACGGAAACATACCTCTAAAAGTTGAACAGAAGAAATTATGCGCACGAATACAGAGGCGCAATTTTGGAGAAATTACCATAAATGGCGGAAAAATATAGTTCGATTTTTCATGCTTATTATATAACGAATAAGAGTCTTCCAGGAACAAACATGGTCTTATCATCTAGAATAGATTCATATTATATATTAATCTTAATAAGATCACCCATGTCATTTTCGGAGGAAAAAAATGTGAAATAAAAAGAAAACTGGAGTTTTTCCGGAAACAGCTGTTATCTTATTCCCTTCACATAAAACAAATTCATATTATATTTCAATTTAAAGAAAATCGCCTGAGCCGTTTTCCAGATTTTGACTTTAGGATCTTCCATCGCTTTCACTTTAAAAATGACTATTTAGATCTCAAACTATACTGCACGTAGAAATGCAAAAATTTCAGAATAGAATTAGACTGCATATATAAGACTGTTCTAAAAAAAATCATAATAATAAGAGCTATATTTGCTGAGTTATTGAAAGGCGGCTTTTCGGGTTTTCTTTGAAGTCGATTATATATGAGTTCCGCCATCTACGAATTCTAAGATACGATACGATACGATTTTAGGCTTAAGGCTGCGACACTGGAGTACTATCGTCTTCCATGATATGTTGTGTTTTAACAAAAACCTTCCTCTTAGATATTATCTTTTATCGAAATTGCAAAAACAGCAAAAGTCTCAAATGTACGGTATTTAGTATATCTTAGAGAAAAGTTCAACATATTATTAAAATAATTAAATTTATAAATAAAATTTATTAAATCTTTCAAAATGCAGATGTGCTATAATATAAGATTTATTAGCGTGCGAACTGAAATTTTTACAGTTCAATTAATCAATGAAAATACTCTTAATTGTCAAAAATATCGAAATAGAACTTATATAATTTTCCATGCATACTGTCATAAATGATACTGTTTTGAATAATTTATATGCATCACAAACTCAAAAATATGAGAAAATAAACGAAATTCAAATCCTTTTATTTTCAATCCTATTTTCTCAATCCCCTTTTTTTCTCTTTGACAAATCTTTTATAGATAAAATTTACATTCATGAATAAAATTTCGTTTAAAAATGACTAGGAGGAATAACAAATCGAAATAAAAAACATACATTTTTTTTTTTTTTTCATGCTAGGATTTGATTCTGTAAAACAAATAAATTGAATATAATTATCGGTATGTACTACCCAAGAGCATCATTCATTAAGTAAAACAATTCGCGTGCTTGCTTTAAAAAAATGGAATAAAATCTAATGAAAAAATTTTAAGGACATTACATAGAGAGAATGATATATATATATATATATATATATATATATATTTATTTATTATTATCGTTCATTTTTATCATTTCCATTACAAAACGAAAAAAAAAAATAATCTGGAAACTAAGAAAATTTATTCATCCAACAATATATCATAATCAATTACTTTTATTGTATTTCAACAACTATCTTGAGTTAATGTACTTTACATTATATCACATTTTTTAATATACCTGATATAATAATCTAAATGTATATACTACGAAGGCCGCCTATGAAATATTCGAATGCATCAAATGCTCTGATATCTCTTTTTTTTTCAGGATGCAACTACATTCTAAAATGAATTGTTTCATACAAGTTGTTCTTCAAATATAAAGAACTAGCAAACCGCGCGGCTTTGCCTTTTGGGGTAGTGGCACCGACATAAAACATCGCATATGTTGGAGCAAATGTTGTCACCATCATTTTGCCCCATTATTTTTTAGATCGGATTGGTATTTCCTGAGATTGTGTAGAAACCACCATTAGAACGTTTTTTCTTTATAAAAAAATTATGGTATTTTTAAATTGATACATAATTTGAAAAATCCGCGGCTTTGATCGCGTAATTCTTGTTATATGCTAAGTAGCATTTATGTGCGTATTTTTATCTGAGAAAGTTATACTACTGTGGATAATTTAAAAAATACTAATTAAGCTACATTTTGAGTAAATTCTATTCTGATACTGCATTAGGCGATAAGAATACTTGAAATTATGATGATGATATTTGAAATATTGAGAAGATATAGCATTAATGACGAATAAATCGTTCTTTAAAATGTATTTTGAAGGTTTTGTCTCATTTCATTTTTATTTATAAATTAACCATTCTTAGCCAAATCCAAACACTCTGTTCTTTCACATATAACTGTGTAAAATTCGTACGCATGTAACTGTGTAAAATTCTTACGCATATTTCTGAGTAATACGCATATATCTCTATAATATTCTTACGCATATTTTGGTGTAATATGCAAAATACACAAATATTTCTATAACGTGCAAAATTTGTAAATTTACATTAGCACACCAATTTGGCTAAACCCTTAGAATTTTCTATCACTTACACACTTATTTGAATTTTTGAAGGGATAACAAATTACACACTTCCATTTAGCCAATAATCACATATAATTAAAGGTAAATCCTTACGACAAGAGTGTAAATTTTATGAAAAAATTATAATTTTACAAATGTGACGATATACTTATGCAAAAGTGACTAAATTACAAATTTATTATTTAAAGTGTAGTAAATCCTCATTTAGTTAAAGAATCTTAAGGTTGAATCTTTCTTTTTTTATACATATGTAAACATATAATTAAGAATACTAAATTTTACATACATACATCACGAAGTTAATACTATTTTTTTTTTAATTCTTTAAGTTAATATTTAAAATATAGTCGTTAGTATATTATAGTTGTTGTTCAAAAAATATATAAATATACGTGTAAAAGTGTTAGCAAAGGCGTCGATTTCACTTCTTTCAAAATTGAAGCTATCACAGACCACTAATTTAATGGAAAGAAGTGTAAACATTGCAATTATAATTAGAGTAGAAACCTCTATACTATTTGTTGGATAGTTTCCTTCCTTAATGAAAACGCAATACAAAAACATTTTTAGCTAAATTCAATTTTTTTTTTTTTTTTTTTTTTTTTTTTTTTTTTTTTTTTTTAATTAAATTAAACTCAAACGGCACTAAAATGATATTATATTTACCTTTTTAACAATAATATATTTCTGTGATGTTTTGAAGAATAATAAAAATTATTTGGATTGCATACCCATATGCAATCATTGTCGTTATGGTTGTCGTCATCGACTTTTGAGATGATATTAGTGATATTTGACAAGTTTATTAAGTGTAGTACTGTTAAGTGTAGTTATTATATATACTGTGCGTACCAAATGTTTATAGACAATTTACTCTTTTGTTTTACAGTTGAAAATTAGGAGAATTAGAAAACAACATATAATTATAAATAATAACAAGACAAAGAAAAAATGCTATACAAAAAATAATATTACACAATCATAGACTTTGTAAGAAAAATTAAAAGTGAAATTTCACTGTCCCAGAAGTTCATAGACACTTTTTTGATTTAACGTTCAAATTTGTGCGCATTTTTTATAATCACGTCAAAAACTTGCTGAAACATACTCAAAACCAGAGTTTGAAAAAATTCTGGCTTTAAAGAAAACCACCTTCGCTCAATGTGCAGTTTTAGATCTTGAACCGTTTCAAATTTACGCTCATTACCATGTACGTGTCTAGCTAATCTTCCCCAGACGTTCTCTGTTGAATCCAGATCAGGACTTATGGCTGGCCCTTCATAACAGTTACTTGGCTTTGTCTAAACCACTGCATTGTATATTTGGACACGTGATTGGAGCAATTGCCTTACTGGTAGATCCATTTGTCCCCACCTATCAATTTTCCAAATGGAAGTAACTGTACTTCAAGCGTTTTCTGGAAATCGTTGGAATATTCACAACATTGAAAAAAAGCATTGTCAGTTTTTCCATTATAAGAAAATTTGTCTCTCACCATGAGTAAACAACCACCTATTTGTCTGCTCAAAGAATTTCCTTGTTCCTTGCTAATATTGTGCCAGTAGTATGTCCAACCATCGAGGCCATCTATATTAAATATCTTTTTATCTTTGAAAAGAACACTCAGCCATCCATCTGTTCAATTCATGTGATTTCGGGTTAACTGAACATGGGCGTCTTTATGCCGAATTGTAAACTTTTTCGAGCAGCGCATTTTTTGATAATCAAGAAATATACTTGACTACAGACGTTGATGGACCATGTATTTTGATAATGGAACGCATACTTTAGAAACTGACCATACAGACAGGTTCTGTGTTGAAACTAATATCAAAATCCCTCTGTCTTGCCGTTTAGATTATTTCTTTGTCGTCCAAAACAGAATTTTGTTTTAAAATTGTCAATTTCGGTAAATACCAACCATTCCGAGTCCATTTTTTCTTGCAATGTCCACAACTTTTCATCCAAAGGAATTTAAATAATAGATTTGCAAAATTTCCTTTTTGGAAAACTGCAGATTGCGAGGCATTTTTGCAATCAGTCTGCAATAGAAAGATAGATGCGCTTTTACCTCAGTAAAGTATTGCGTCAAATGTACATGACCTCGGGATAGGCACATTTTTTATATCAGTACTAAATCAGCCTTAAGAGCTAATTCCCTTTAGACGCCTCAAAATCAGTTATTTTTCATTAATTTTTTTTTATATATATAGGTGATAAAATAAGCGGATCATTTTGAAACTGTAACATAACTTTATTTCATCTTTATAGAGTACATATTTTTTTTTTTCTACAAAATGGCGGCTTAGCAAAATTTTTCTTCGGGCATCTCACGCACGCGGCCCAAAAGTGCTGCACCCATCACTCTTTTTCTATTGATCTATAAAATATAATTTTTTTCTAAAAGATGCACGGGACGGATAAACCTTTAAAATGATAAAAAAGTATAAAGTAAAAAATTAAGTTACGTTTTTTAATAAAATGTTCGGATTTTCCACCATTTTTTCTACAATTTTATCCCTAAAATATTGTTTATTTACACGAAATCTTTTAAACTTTAGGTACATCTTTCCGGTAATGATATAAAGAAAAGTCTCGCCAAAACTCAGCCAAATCGACAGATAACTTTTTGAGTTACAGCTCGAGTATTTTTTGAAAACATATTTTCGAGATAATCATGTTTAAAATTTCAGTACGATAAAATTACTGGTTTTAGTGACTTCCTGACCAATCAGTGATCCTAGGTGTATGTAATAGACATTCGAATTCCTCGAAAACCTGGTTATCTTCGGGTAATTGCTGTTTTAGAACTGTACGAGTTGCTTTTGTCTGAAAAATACTTTTTTGGTTGTCTCGTTACTGGCGAATCATCGGCGTTTTCTGCAAAAACTTTGGCATAGGTGGCAACAACAATATTTAAATTATCCATAACTCTAAGAACGGAAGTGCAGCTTTCATGAAACATTCTAGCAGCGATGTATGCTGAAATTTCAAGAATTTGTAGTCCGGAGTGCAGGTGTTTTGGAGATAAACGCAAAACTGTATCTTTAAAATTCTCGTTAGCGTTCTGGATAAGGACACCGAAGCATCTTTGGAGTAAGTCATCTCTAGATAAATCTTGGTAGATTGGTAGAAGAACTGTTGAAGTTCTTGAGGAAGTAAGTGAGGAAGATCTTATGTTAATGTTCACTAGCACAACATGCGGATTCAGGTGCGCTGGACTAAAAGTGGGATAACTCTGTTAACATTGGAAATATTTATTTTTCCTCTTTCCAATATTTTCTCGAGATATTATATTTTCGGAATATGAAAAAAAAGTGTTCGATTTTTTGAAATTTTTAAGAGACTTCCCACCTTAAACTCTGGTTGTCTAAGAAATTTTAGGAAGCATTTTTTTTTTTAATCCATGAATGTTAAAAGTTGTTTGAGCATTTTATTATTTTTATTCCGTCATCACATATTTGAATAATTTATTTTATCTTTCGTACTCGCTTAGTTAGCGCTTAAAAAATTGTTGTCTATAAACTTTTGTTACCCACTGTATATAACGACTACAATGTAAACCTTAATAGTTTAATTTCAAAATTGGCCAAGTCAAGTAAGCTCTCTGAACCTTCTGCTAAATATCTAAGTTGCTATTAAGAATCTGTTACTATTTATTATGGACTTCCTAAAACATAAAAGGAAGACATTCATTTGAGACCAATTATTGGCTTTACCTGTATATAAACTATCAAAATATATTGCGTACCTATTAAAATCCTTGTCCTTAATTTCTTTTCACAGTTTAAATTACTCTTTTACTTGAGGATATTAAAAAAGCTGAGTTCCAGTATTGATTGTGTGATGACTTCGTTTGATGTCGTTAACCTTTATGATGCATTCCAATAGACTATGATGTTTCAATTAATGATGAAATCTGGCTTCTTAGGAACTGAAATTTGAATTTAGCTTTTGAAAAAGCAACTTTTTTAACACTCTTTCAATTTTGTATGACAACTAATTGTTTTATTTTCAATGAAAAATATTTCAAATAGTTAAACGGTATTTCAATGGTGTCACCGTTATCTGTGATTATTGCTGAAATAGTTATCCTGTATCCAGAAATGAAAATCTTTCAAAATACAAGTAATTATTGAATACGAAACGTACCACCGAAGATCGTTTCTATATATTATTATTTATAGATGCATGGGCTCCACTTCTCAAACAACTGAAACTTCACTTTACAGAAAAACACCCTTCTCTGCACAATATCTCAATTTTTATTCTGAATCTCCAAAGTCCCACGAGATTGCAGTTATGAAGACTTTATTTGCTAGAGATATACGCAATTGCAGGACTGAAGAACTTTTTCATATAGAAAAACCAAAACAAATGTGTGATCTAAGGTTGAATGGGTCGCAACCAACGACATACAAGGCCAGTTCGTGACTTTTAAAACGTCACACTGAGTGGATCTTATTTGCACAGTAATCGGTTGAAAGCTGCGCATCCATCGTTTTGTGTCAATCACTGCGTAAAGATAATCCACTCCTTGTGACGTTTTAAAAGTCATGAACTGACCTTGTATCTCGTTGGTCGCGATTGGATATCCGATAAGCTATTTTTCGTATTTTTATTGAAATTCTGCAAAAACACTTCCACACCCCTTCACACTTCCAAAGAATCAGATGGATAAATTTGAAACCATTCCGTAATGTAAAAGAATATCAGAGAAGATTTCGCATTTTTTCAAACGAATTGGTATTCACACGTCTTTAATCCCAAAGAAACCATTTATGAAACTTTTAGGCAGTTATAAACGCCGATATCCCATTTCAAAGTAGATGTCCATAAAAGTCCATAAAGATGTTGTTTATGGAATACCGCGCAAAGAGTGCATCGCAGTTTATATAGGCAAAACCAGCCGTACACTTAATATAAGACTTAATGAGCACAAGCATGCTTTTAAAAAAAGGAATTTAAACTCTAAGATTGTTGACCATGTGTTAAAAACTGATTATCTCCCAAATTCTTTTATGATCAGATCTAACTGCAGATATTACGGAAGTCATTTTTTTTTTTTTTTTTTTTTTTTTGAAGCGTGGTATACCAGACATACTGATTTACCTGTTAAAGAGGCTGCATCACTATTAATAGAGAACTGAATATTTGTTTAATTATAATGTTCATCTTAGCAGCTTGATGTAATATTTTCTTTTGTTTAATATTAACAACTCTTTAATTACTTTTATGTTAGGATTTAGCTGATGGGGTATTCTGAAAGAATCCAAAGCGTCCTTTTTCATTGTTTTTTAGTACTTTTTTAATCTTAAATGTAAATGTAATGTATTGTCTGTAAGCTTGATGACAATTTGTGATTATGCAAACATAATAATAAACTAATTCAGACATTTTCGAAAAAAGGTAAGATTTTTTATTGTACATTCCGACATTATCTATTTATTGAATAACTCAAACTTTCAAATTATTAAAAAAAATTATGTATTTTGAATATTTGTATTGATAAAATAATAGTATTTAGAAGCATTAAAAACTACAAAAAAGCAAATACATTAGACCTTGCGTTATTCGACATAATCCGTATTATTTTATAGCTAAAATTACTATTTAATTTGACATCATTTTAACATTCACATTTAGGGAGGTTACCTTTGTGGCCTTTAGACATTATGACAGTTTGCTTAGAAGAATTTCTATTTGCGTAATCAATTTTAGCAAACATACAAATCTTGATATTAATTTCTTTTTTTTTTTTTTTTTTTTTTTACATGCAACTTGTTGCTCCTTTTTACGAAATCCATACATTTGTTAAGAACCTTATTACTGATGATTCACAGAACAACTCGAATAGAGCCCGGGACATCCCACTATTTGTGTGTAATGAATTCACCCGGTGTTGGACCCTCTGCTGCACTCACCCTGTGACACATGACACCTTACATTATCGGCTAGGACAATCCCATCATTTAATAGTATCTAATTTGTTTTCTCTGAAATTAATTTTTTTAATAATTTCAATTTAAGTAAGTATGGTTTCCTGATAAAGAATTGACGGCAACGTGATTTATTACATCGTAGATTCAGCTTTTAAAATTATCTGAATGAGATCAGAACTGACTTATTTTTCAGGTTTCAGAAGATTTTATCGCTTCTAATTCACAGTACTTTTACCTATTCATATAATCAACACTAAAATTTCTTTTTAATTTTGATTTTGTGGATAGGCTTCCATTTTTAATATATTGTTATGCTTTTATACGATTCTTAACAAGAATTTCTCAAAGTTATGTATAATTTATTTATATTAAAGCAAATAATTTAGCTAGATGTTTTCTGCGAAATATTCAAAGGCATTCAAAATAAAATAAAATATACTGACAAAAACATCACACTATATCCTTACTTTTCGTAAGATGTCTGAAATGTGAATTTTACAGATTTATATTAGTATAAATCATTTTTGTTTATCGACGATGCATACATTATTCGAATTAGATGTCCCCATGTGTAGATAATTATGTTTTGCCAGTGAACAATGTAAATATTTGTATAATAAATAATAGCTACTGTAAGCAAATGAGAAACGGTTTCGAAAATTCATAGGTAAATGTAGATGAAACAGCAATTTTTTTTTAAGAAAACATATTCGTTGAGTAATTAATATGTGGAAAGAATACATCATGCCAGAAATATAATGTTTAAATATTTTTTGTGTAAGATGATAAATACGTAAATCCATGTTTTGAAACGCATTAATAAATACGAAACTCCAACGCTTTATCTTCGAATAGCGAGATTGAAAATCTATATTCATATTATAAACAAGTAACGTTGGTATTTTTGTTTGTGTTTTTGCAGAAGTAACTATTTTCTCCATATGTAGATAATTATATTTTGTCATTGAACAATGTAAATATTTGTATGTTAAATAATAGCAACTGTAAGCAAATGAAAAATGCTTTTGAAAATGCATAGGTAAATGTAGATAAAACAGCATTTTTTCCCACAGGAAATATATTCGTTAAGTAATTAACATGTGGAAAGATTACATCACATCAGAATTGTAATGTTTAATTTTTTTTTTTTTTGTGTGTGTGTGTGTGTGTGTAAGATGATAAATCGATAAATCCATGCTTTGAAGCGTATTACTAAATACGAATCTTCACTGCTTTATCTACGAATAGAGAGACTGAAAATCTATACTCATATTATAAAGAAGTAACGTTGGTTTGTTTGTTTTTGTGTTTGCAGGGGTAATCTCTGGAACTACCAAATCGATTTCAAAAGTAACGTTTTCAAAATGATCATTGCAGCCTTTGTTCCAACTTAGGTTATATTTTTTGTGGGTGCTACCACACCCAAAGTGATGTGAGACTAAAATACGTTCTAAAACATTTCTCATGGTTGTTATTTAGGAATTAAATGATCTCTAAGAACAGTTTCTGAAGAATCTGAAATTTAGAAGGTGTGAAAATACGTTCTAAAACATTTCTCATGGTTGTTATTTAGGAATTAAATGATCTCTAAGAACAGTTACTGAAGAATCTGAAATTTAGAAGGTGTGAAAATACAAGGAAAACGTTCTAAATTACTATTTAAATGCAATTGCTAAAGACAGAAATTTTATTTTATGCGTGGTAAATACTTACAAGATAGAAACTTGAAACTTTGAATGATAAATACTTACAAGATAGAATCTTGAAATTGAGGGTGGTAAATATTTAAAAGATAGAAAATTGAAATTGCGCATGGTAAATACTTACAAGGTAGAAACTTGAAACTGAGCATGGTAAACATTTATAAGATATAAAGGATCACTAAGAACATTTGATAAAAATTTCGAATCTTAAAAGGGTGAAATGTGCGAAAAGCGTTCTAGAAATGTTCTAAATTGCGACTTTTATGGAATCACATGGAATCCTAAAGAGATTTCAGAACTAATGGTGTCAAATTGTACAGAAACTTGAAATTTGGCGTAGTAGAGAGATACTTATAAGATATAAAGCATCTCTAATAACAGTTACCCATAGATACTTATAAGATATAAAGCATCTCTAATAACAGTTACCCATAGATACTTATAAGATATAAAGTAATCTCTAACAACAGCTACTCAAAATTTCGAAAGTTGAAAGGGTGAAATATACGAAAAGAATTCTAACAAAATTCTAAATGACCACTGTGGTTGAAACTCAAGAAATACCAAACCGAATTATATGTAATGTCATCAAATTGAAAATGACATTCTGTGCACTAACATGGCTTACATTGTATGTCGTTGCCACTACCAAAAATGGATTGCGGGAGCAAAAAACCTTCTAAAATTGCAATTTTTGCGATATTGAAAGGATAGAAACTTGAATTTTGGAGTTATAGTTAATTATAAGGTGTAAATGCTACCTAAGAACACTCTATAAAAAATGTAAAAAAATGAAATGAAAGAAAAGCGTTCTGAAAATTTTCTAATTTTCTATCTGTATAGAATTGTGAAAGATAGAAATTTGAAATTTGGCATGGTCGATTTTTGCAAGATATAAATATTCTTTAAGAACAGGTGAAAAATAATTGAGTCTTAAAATCGTTAAATAAGTGAAAAGCGTTCTAAAAGTTTTCTAAATTACAATTTCTATACAATCTCAGGAAATACCAATCCCATTTCAAATTTAATGTTGACTAATTATTGGCTACACTCTACGTTCCAACATAGGCTATATTTTACGATGGTGCCACTACCAACATGGGGATGATAGACCATGGGACTAGAAGCCTTGAACATGGCATGATTACTTTTCAGATCTAAGGCGAGTAAGAAAGGTTTCCTAAAAAATCAAAAATTCAAATGAAAATTGAAATGTGCGTAAAAGCTTTTAAATACATTCTAAATTACGATTTTTTTAGACTTAGTTTGACCTCTTCTCTTTAATTTAAGTCTTTTTTTTTCTAATGCCGTGTTATATTGAAGTTTAGTCAAACTGTTGCTTAATTTGTATTTTTTAATTATTCGAATGTGTAAAATTTCTTCTGATAAAAATAGGCACAGAAATACCTTTTGACATATTTCAACTATTACGTAAACAAAGTAGCGGATTGTGCTCGTTATATATAAATTTAAACATGCCATAACTTTTTTTTTTTTTTTTTTTTACATGCTGATTAAAAAAAAAAAAAAAAAAAAATGTCATTTCGAAATAGTATCATTTAATCTTATTATCAAGAACAACAAAAAACAATTTAATTTGAACAACAACTCAATTTGACAACATAAAATAATGCAGATACTAAAATATTCAATGTAATATAAATGTCTCATCTCATAAATTATTCGAATGTTTAAAATAATATAAAAGCATTATTCAGAAAAGTATTATTTCCTACAAAATTTCTTAGTTGGAGAAAGTAAAAATATTTAAGAAATGTTTTAAACATAGCGTAAAATGTGTAACTTTATTGTTTTCAGTGTATGCTTTGTTTACATAAATCTATAATGCGATTTTAAATAAAATTTATTTTAAAATTTATTTTAGTCAATACATTTCTTTTAGGAAAACTTCCACTGTATTTGGTAAATATTTTTTTAAAACCTATTTTGAAAGAATAACATATTTTTGGGAAAAAAGAAATTCCTTCCCTGTCCCATTTATTAGTGAAATACTGAAATACGAGTTTTAAAGTTTATTCATGAGTATGTTGTTTACGCGCATCATTCGCTACAAATTATTTTTAATTTAATCTTGGTATATTTTGAATGCAAAAGAACATTTTCTTCAAAACAGGAAGCGTATTTTATATAGAACATAATTTCAAAAACGAAGAATTTGTTTATTAATTAAATCTGAGACTTACTATTTTAACTTTGACATATTTCAGAATTCAGATTTGTTATTCAATGAGGCAAATTATTAAAATCAACACGTATATTTCACTTTAGACGTATATTAAAACTTATTATTACATATACTTTTCAAACTAACTTTTTCAGAGTTTTTTATTATAGATTTCTGTTTTTAGAAACACTTGCTATAAAATATTTGAAAGTTAGAACATGAGAACGAGCTAAGAGTAAAAATATTTTTCTTCAACCTCTATTAAGGAAGACAAACTTCATTCTTTGCCAGATCCTGGCTTAATTATTATTTTATATTAATACTGGGGGTAGTGTATCTGTAACAACAGACTTAAAGTACAGTTTATTCTATTATATTCGTATTATTTTGTGTAGCACTGTAGAATAACTATGAATGCTACATGCGCTTTTTTAGGGGATAAACATGCTGTAGGTGACTGTTATATAAACTAAAATTCCATTACCATCACATACCAATGATTATAAATACTATATACACCGTCTTCGAAGTAAAACATTCTGTAGGTGATTTTTACGATTTACTAAAGTTACACTACCTCCTACAAATTTCGTAATTAACATATATTCGTTTTATTCCTTTAATCAGTCGTTTCATAAATTATTTTCATAAAATGGTTTCATAAGGTATTTATATTTACTAGTGCCAGGACATCTACAAATGAACAGCTTTCATTTAAAAAAAAAAAAAAAAAAATATTAGCAAAATTGGTACAGTAGAAAGGTCAGGGAAGATGTCTGAAAAAACTATATTGTGTTTTCAATATATAGTAGATTATTTTTTCTCTTTTATTTTAACAGTTGCCTAGCAACTCTATTTCATACAAATTACATTTAAAAGCACATATTTTTCCCAATTCGGCTGTAAAAATTTAAACTGTTCGATTACATATATGTTAAATTCGTGCTTTTTTATATATTATTCTTTTATTTATTTATTGATGAAGCTTTAATTTCGTTGAAGAAAATTAGCGGGAGAGAAATTCTGAACTTTTTTTTTATGTGCAAATTGTTTATTAATATTTCGCAATGGAGCCGGCACGGCAAAATCATTTAATTGATAAATAAAAACGAAATATAGCCAAAACTCGCTGGGTTTTATAACAGACGATATTCTTGACATAGCACGTATTTTAATTTCAATTTTTTTCGGTTTTTATGGGAAAATGGCAACAAAAAGATACAGCAATCTACTACTTTTATTTTTCCCACTTTACTTTCAACAGATATGGAGTACTTCAGCTGCCACGATTACAAAAAAAGTAATAAAAACTACAAAAAAAGTTATTATCTTAAAATTAAAATGAGATACAGCTTTCAAACAAATTGCATTTAAAAGAGCATTTTTTTTTTCGTTATACGGCGGTGTAAAAATTTAAAATGTGCGATGTTTAGAAGTATAAAAATTTGCTGTAGAGAAAATTACAAAACCAAAATTTTTTTTCAAATTTCAAAGTGTTGTCATTCGCAAAATGACGTATGCGTTACGCACAGATATGTTTGTCCTTTATAATATAGATAGGGAAGATAGATACAATTTAAAAGCTGTCAAAAAGTCCATTCTATTGCGCAATATATTTTTTTCTAAAGTAAGCTAAATGACAGTGGGCATATTTCCAGAAGATTGTTTGATCGATCGTTCAGTATCATTCTACATAATTATCAACCTGCATTACATAAATCCAAATTCTTGCTAATACCTCGCCAAAATTGACTATGTTTCAGTTTAATACAGAAGAGAAAAATTGATTTTGTTCACACCTGATCTTTCTACCCGACTTTCCATAATAGGTCTGGACACTAATTGGCGCATTTTAGTAACATAAAAATTTGAAAGTCAATTAATGAAAACCCCATTAGCGTATCCTCAGTATCGTTCACATTTAACAATTTCTCTCCCTTGTCTGTAAATCTTTTTGAGATGTATCAACATTCTATATTGATAATTACTATAAGATTGCTTGATATCTGTTTTCCTATCTTGATGTTTAAAAATCTCTGCAATAAGTGAGCGAAATGCGACCCATTATCTCTATCTTAAATTTCAAATTTGCCAAGATTTAAAGAAAGAAATCTATTCAAAACAAAAGTATCAGGTGTAATATGCGTTTAAGGGATGCCAAACGTTTTGCCGGGGAGCGGCTTGTTAATTTAATTATCCTGTAATACCACAAAACTTTTATTATCCTTTCAGTACACTTTACTCAAAAATTCGATTTTATATTTTTCTAGTTTTTTAAATTACAAATTTTAAATTTATTTCTTGTTAAATAATATTTTAGTACAGAAATATAAAACATTTTATTTTTCACCTTTAAATAATGTGACAAAATATATTGTTCTGTAAATAATTTTTATTGTTCTTCTTCTGTTATAAAACAATAACAAAAGCATTTTTTTTTGTTTCACAAAATATGCATGTACACACAAACACACATATAAACGTAAACTAAACATCCAGTATGACCGGAATGTTTCAAACTCCCTAATTTTTATAACAAGTTGGAACTAAGCAGAAAATATCAATCGTAAAAAGTTATCAATAAAAAGTAGATATTACTCATGTAGCGCACTTGCCTGCCCAGACAGACCGTCTGAAAAAAATATGTCACTTTAAACACTACCATTTCCTAGGAACCTGAAATAGGTTAAAGTGGTGCAAGAGCGCGCAGTGTACAGGAGTACTCAGAGCGATTATGTAATCCAAAAACAGATTTTTGCATTTAGCTACATTTGTAAACGATGTAGTTATCATGAAAAGTTTATGGTGTAATCAAGTCAGCGTATTTTGGTGATTTTGTTTTGATTTAAAAGACAAAAAGTGATTTTGGCCTTATCGTTATACTATTCATGATTTTTGAAAACAGGATCATAATAATAATTGCAATGGTACTTTACTTATTTCTGTTTTTTATGGATTAGGTTATTATTAGATTACCTGTGACCTAATTGATTTGGATTTGTTTATCAACATATGTTATTACTGATACTTCAAAGATGACGATATTACAAGAGTGCACACCTGCTTTGGTAAAACTGCTAAAGTTGTTAAAACAGGATATAAGAGTCTAAACTTATTGAACGACATATGCCAGTTAAACCGCAGAAAACTGAAATTGAGAGCGGTAGAGAATTGCTACGAATAGAAAAGGATTTTTGAAAAAAGGCAGAAAGGTTATGTAAAGAAAAGACGCACGCTCAAAGTGAAATAAACTCAACTTCGGTTTCTCAAGGTACAGCTTCAACTTCAACAACATCACCATATGTCAAATTAACAGAATTATCATAGTATCCAGAATCATTTGTGCTGTGATACTATACTAAGATGAACATAAAGTCTGAAATTCTAAGCAGTTCGCCACAAAAAAAGGCAGCTGTATGATGGCACTGCGAAAAAACCATAAAAAACCCTTACCGAAAAAAGAGTAAAATCATACCCATGAACACAAAAATTGCACCAACAAAAAACTGGATATTTCAAGTATGATCAGAAGTCTATAGAGAACCAATTATAGAGGATTGGATCGAGTTCATTTTATGCAGAGATTGGTGGCACGGTGAGTGCACTGACTGAGCATGTAGTGATCACTAAAAATGTTACTTTTGTAAGTAACACTCTTCCTTTTTTTTTATTCGGATTCTTGCACACATGACTGCGCAGTGTTCCCCTCAATGCTTGTGCAAGAGGGCGCATTTAGGAGGATAATCATTTTGCATAAAATACAAAAAATGGCTTCCGAAAGTGCTTCTTATAAATTGACGAATGCTTTTTTTTTTTAATCCTAATAATCCAAGTTTATGAATAAAGTATAACATCATCCCTTCATCTGTTCATTTGTTGTTACTTAATAGAATAGCTAAATTGCGCACTCCTACATCACCTTACTCTAAGTAAATTATTTTCCCTAGAAGATCCTCAGAAACTGAAAATACCGCTTATTAGTCGGATTTCCAATCTGGTTTCTCTAAATATTCCGAGGAATATTATAGGAAGCAAAATGGGAGGAATTTGGAAAACTTCAAGTGCAGATAAAAATCACTGGTAATTCCGATTGTTCTAAGAAATATAAACAATAGAATATATTATGAACATGACATTTCTTATGTATTGTTTTAATTAGTATTTAATAGTTTATAAAAAATACTATATTTTAGGAATACTTTAAACGACTTTTATTGGAAATAGATAGGTAATTAAAAAAATATATATTTATAATTATAAGTTATGATCTATATTTCCACACAATGCGAATTATTATTCATATGCTTAACATATATTTCAATCACAGAAACAGACAATGTCGAATTTACATGATTTTCGAACCAATCTTCTCACAACCAAGTTCGTACCTGGAATATCTCACTTAACACATAAGCATTCTACCACCTGAACCAGATTTTTACACACAATTGTCGGCTTTAATTCAATCTTCTTTCTTCTGTGATGGACGAATTATCCACAATTGAAAACATGATTATTTATTTATTTTTATCACTTTATTTTATATTTGTTTCAACAGGAATTGTGTATATTTTATTAGAAGTCAAATTTCTTGCGAAGCATTCATTCTGTAGAAATTTACATATATTAATATTTTCAAATAATATCCTGAAAACTTCTTGAAATATCTTATTAATAAAATTTAAATATGATTAGATTTGAAATCTATACTAGAAAATACTTTTAGAACGACGAATAAGATAATTTTATGTTCATAATAGTTGATTCAAAAATATTTATAGTACCAGAACCAATGGTGAATAAAAGAATAACAGAACGGTGAATAAAAGAATTGTTTTGATGGACTTGGATGTTGGAGCCCGTAAAGGTCGATATATGTTAACTTTATTCTATTAGTATGTGGAATGTGAATCTAAAGTCAGAATTGGGAATTTTCTCGGACAAAATATAAAATATAAAGAAATTTGTTCTTATACCTGCTGATTTCAAAATTCAGCAGCAAAATCACTTTCAAAAGTGAAAGGGACATTAAATAGTATTTGTAGCACACCGAACTCAAGTAGAACGTGGCGTGTGAGGTTTTTGTGAATTTCTGTAACACAATACCTAAAGAAAATTGAAAAACCAAGCCCGTTCTTCGGAACTATTCGGTTGTCTTTTTAAAAATTTTGTTTAATAACACGTTTTTTAATAAACAAACAGTCTGGAAAACACGTTTTTCAGCTAAATTGTATTTGGTTGAATGGCGTAGAACAACAGCAACAACAAATAAAAAGTCCTTCCGGCCAGTGCCGGGAGGAAGAAGTAGATTTCATATTCCTTATTTTTAAAAAGCTAGCTTATAATATTCAAACACGCGAAGCTCAGTTTAGGGGAAACCAATTATAGAAGATTCAATACTAATTTTTATCAATACTACATCATTATGAATGAGAATTTCCCGAAATTAGTCAGCTTTACCCAAGCTGATTATATAACTTATATTTGTTTCTAAATTTGATATATACAAGTGCTGTCGCAGGCAAAAAATCAGATTTTTTAAAATGTCACCCACATAAAGAAATTCAAACTGCTATATCTGAGACATTTTTTTAAGATCAAGACAAAACAAAAAATGCTCCGGAATCCTTATATCAAGGTCAAATACTTAAGAAAGAAACCTTTTTCAATTTCTAATTTTTTTGCGCCTCACTTTAAATATATATATTTTTTAATTTAATGGCCCTCATTTTGAAACAAGATGGCGGATGAAGCTGGCCAGTGAACTTGGTCGAGACATTGCTCTATATTATACACATGCCTTCTTACATCCAAATAGGTTAATAAATACGTGTGTTATCGCGTGACAAATATCAGATCATATAACAAAGGAATCTTTTTCATTTTTCAATTTTTTTGATACCTCAATTTAAATTTTAATATTTAAAAAAAATTAAATGGCGCTCATTTTGAAACAAGATGGCGAATGAATCTGGCCAACGACTCGGTCGAGACACTGGTATGTAGTCTGTACACACCAAGGTACATCTATATCGGTTCATGAATACGCCTGTTATTGCGTGACAAAAATTAGGACGTTTCAAAATGTCAGCCACGCTAGAAATTCAAAGTGCTATAACTCAGCCATTTTTTAAGATATAGACGAAAACATAAGCTGCTCCGGGATCTTTGTCAAACACATAAAAAAAAATATTTTTCAATTTTCAATTTTTTGGTACCACATTTCACATTTCAAATAAAAAAAAATTAAATGGCCGCCATTTTGAAACAAGATGGCGGATGAAGCTGGCCCACGAACTCAGTCGAGACACTCGTATATACTTTGTACACACCGTGGTACATCCATATCGGTTCATGAATACGCCTGTTATCGCGTGACAAAAATCAGGACGTTTCAAAATGTCAGCCATGCTAGAAATTGAAAGTGCTATAACTCAGCCAGTTTTAAGATATAGACGAAACAAAAACTTTTTCGGAATTTTTGTATCAAGGTCAAATACATAAGGAAAAAATATTTTTCAATTTTCAGTTTTTTGGTATCACATTTCAGATTTTAAATTTTGTAAAAAAATTCAAATGGAACATCATTTTGAAACAAGATGGCGGATGAAGCTGGCCAGCGAACTCTGTTAAGACATTGGTATTTATATATATATAGTGGACAGAGTGGAGATCTGTTGTGTTTTCTGATGGAAAAGAAACAAACACAACAGATCTCCACTCCGCCCACCAATGAGCTCTGGCTTGACACGGATGTCTTCGCAAACGGCAATGGCTTGGAGTCAGTGGAATGCACGCTACAGGGTGCCTAGCTTGGAGCTGTTCTTGAAGTAACCGATTTCTAACAGTTCGTTGTGTCACTGTGGTAACAACTGCAGCTCGAATTTCTGCTGCAAACGCAGTACGATGCGCCACAGGTGTGCGCCAAATACGGCGATCTTACCTCTCAGGAGTGCCACGTGGCCGCCTGGAACCAGGTCTTCTTGAAATAGTACCATCCCTGGACCACTGCTTCCAACAATCATGCACAGTGGATACATTCTAGCCAAGTTTTTCTGCAATATCGCAGAAAGAAAATCCATCTTCTCGTAGCCCAATATGCGACCTCGTTCCAACTCGGTGAGCTGTTGACAGTGGCTTCTCCGTCTTGTTAAAGGCATTGTTGGCTAACATCACCTCAATACGTCACATTTCGAAGCTAAATAGCGTCCAAGAACTTTACAGCACGCATTTAAAGTAAACCTGATCTGTAAGTTCTGATTGGCGCCATTAGCGCCACACTTATGCGCGAAGCGCGAAATTTCAATCGATGTCATCTTTCAGATGTATAAACACGCCTACCAAATTTCGTTTATCTAACACAAGTCTTTCTTGGTGTTGGGATTTTTTTCCGTCAGTGTGTATATGTATACATACATATTAGGGTGGAGCGAAAAAAATTATTTTTTGAAAATCAAAAACGGTTAGGTGCCAAAAGTTGCCTTTATACTAGTACATCATCTGCGTGCAATATTACCGCTGAAAAAAAATGGCTTGAGTCGGCGCTTTTGGTCCAAAAGTCGAAATTTTGTGTAAAATTTGACATTTTTTCAAAAAAATAAAAAAAATTCCTATACAGCTGGCAATTATTTAAAAGTGTTATTTAAACCTTTATTATTAATGACTTAACACATTTAAACGATAAAATGATATCTTTGTTCTGTATAACGGGAGCAAAACGGACAACTTTTGGTTAAAAAAGGCGTTTCCACTCTGTTGTGTCTTACAACTAATTGTTATTTGGCATACAGCTCTTTCGTAGTTGCTTTCAAATCTACCAAGGGGGTATCAAGTGGGAGTGACTGCATTTCATGACACAACAGTGCATAGCTTGTACACCCTTCCATCTGAGCACAATGTTTTATTTATATATTGAATTGTGATTTTTTATCAAAGACTGAGATAAAATTCCTATATATCAACCTAATCCAACTCTTATTTGTATCCACAGACGTTGGGTGCTGCTGTGACACTTCTTCACGTGTATTTCTATTGCTTGTGTATGATAAGGCAAGCAGAGTAATGCAGTGGAATTAATGGAATCTATTCAGCCCTATAGTATCTTCACCAAAATTACATCCAGTTACTGCATAGTGATTGGGAGTTCCGTTCCTACAACATTTTACAACATTTAGGTATTTCATCTTTGAGTATGCCATCATTTACTCTACCTGTTGAATTTTTTATATCCTGATATGCTTGTTGTTTAATGTGATGGCGATCGTCATCGAAATTGCAATAAGAATTTGCTCTCGATGTGAAAAGCTACCATTGTGCTAAATAAATTTTTTTAGTATTTGTTTTTTGCCGTTTTCTGTGATGTTTTGTAGCCTAGTAATTTCCCATAAGTTTTTAGATCAATTTTTTAGATGTGAATTTTATTTGGTGTAAGCCATCATGTGGCATAAACTTGGATTACATATTTTGTGAATGAACCAAACTCTGATGGTCAATCAGTGTTTATATAAAGGCGAATAGTTTTATGCGCCGTTGTGGGCCATCTTGCGTAGGACAAGTTTCTTGGGTTCCTATTCGCTAGTCTTTCTGAGCAATATATTGATGAAATAACTTTGCAGATATCTATCAGGTATTTCTTGTATGTGCTGAGTACCCTTTTCTTGATTTCAGGAAATAATGTTTAAAAATTACTCTCTATGGCTTCAAAAATTGAAATAAGAAGGAAATAAGCACGTGGACAAAGATTTTCCTATTAGTCCGGCGCATCCCTGTGGGTTAGAATCTAATTTTTGCCAACGATGTTATCTAATAAATGATGCAGAGGAAATTAACTAGACTTGGAGGAGACATATGATAGGTTGTAATGGTTCATTCTAAACATGCCCCTCGCAGAATGGATGACAACGACTAACAGAATTATCCGCTTTCAAATGAGCACTCACTGCCCATCAGAGTCTCTACGTTCACTCAAAAAGTACTATGTTATCCAAGTTTGGCTCCAGAATAGTTTACAATCAAATGTAATCCACAGCTAAGGAAGGGATCTAAAAACTCATGGGAAATATGCTACACAAAAACAACTTGGCTACTAAACAACACACAAAACGGAATAAAAAAATACTAAAAAAAAAGGTTATTTATGACAATGGTTGCTTTGCATACGCAGAGGAAATTATTATTTCAATGCTCTCTGACGATTGCCATCACATTAAACAGCTAGCTGCTCAGCACGTAATAGTCGAAAGAATAAATGATAGCATACGCAAATCGGAAATATCGACAATCAACTTTGAAGCGGATAATTATATAAATCTAACTCATTGGAAAAGTGTTGTGGTAACAGAACCTCTGATCAATATGCATTTATCGTGTGCAATCTTGGTGAAGTTAATAGAAGGATGAATAGATTACATTAATATCACCCGCACTGCATTACACTGTTTGTCTTCTCTTACACAAACAGTAGAAAAATACGTAAATGAGATCACAGCAGCAGCATTCAAAGTCTGTGGATCCAAATAAGAGATATACCAGGTTGATACATAGAAAACTTATGCCAGTCTTTGATAAAAAAATCACAATTCAATGTATAAATAAAAAATGAGTTCAGATGGTAGGGTGGTCGAGCTATGCACTGTTGTGATATGAAATGCAACCACCTCCACGTGGTACCTCCTGGGTAGTTTTGAAAGCAACTAGGTAAGAGCCGTATTCCAAACAACAATTAGTTGTATGACACAACAGAGTGGAAACACCTTTTTTTTTCACCAAAAGTTGTCAGTTTTGTTCCAGTTATACAGAACAAAGATATAGTTTTATCGTTTAAATATGTTAAGTCATTAATAATAAAGGTTTAAATAACACTTTTAAATAATAACCATCTCTTTAGAATTTTTTTAAAAATTTTGAAAAAATGTCAAATTTTACCCAAAATTTCGACTTTTGGACTAAAAGCGCAGACTCAAGCCATTTTTTTTTTCAGCGGTAATATTGCACACAGATGATGTACTAGTATAAAGGCAACTTTTGGCACCTACCCGTTTTTGATTTTAAAAAATTAATTTTTTTCGCTCCACCCTAATACATATATATATATATATATATATATATAGAGAGAGAGAGAGAGAGATCAACATTTAAACGGAGAGTGGTTTCGGGGTTTCGGGGTCATGATCGATGAAAATATACCAAATTTTTTTTTAATCGCTTTCCTCCGAACGGCTGCAATAGGTAGCTTTTTAATGAAAGCTAACCAAAACTTAACACCTTTTGAAATGGACATATTATCTACCAGGTCGAATAAAATATCTAGCAAAAATGCAAAATCTTGCAAAATTCCATAGATCGGACAGATTTATTGAAGGGAAATGTTATACTTTTTACCCTTTCATCTTTAAACTCCCGAATGCATAGAACACGTTCATCTAGTTTTTTTCTGATATATATATTAGGCTAAGATCTAGCAACGTCAAAAAACACGTTATTTTATCAAGACTCATTTTTCTATAGTTCTTCCGTTTTATGGTGTAGTACGTTTGCAGACGGTCTGGCTGTTGGGAGACGTTGCGTTTACCTGCGGAAGAAAGGGTTATGCCGGTCAAAAAACTTCAAAATTACGTCATTTTGTCAAGGCTCATTTTTCTATATTTTTTCGTTTTATAATGTAGTACGTATGCGGGCGGTCTGGCTGGCGAGAGACGTTGGGTTTACCTGTGGGAAAAGGGGTTATGCATGTCAAAAAACTTCAAAATTATGCCATTTTATCAAGACACATTTCTCTATATGTTCTTCCGTTTTATGGTGTATACGTATGCGGACGGTCTGGATAGTGGAAGAAATTGTGTTTACCTGCGGAAGAAGGGGTTATGCAGGTCAAAAAACTTCAAAATTACGTCATTTTATCAAGACTCATTTTTCTATATATTCTCCGTTTTACGATGTAGTACGTATGCGGGCGGTCTGGCTGGCGGGAGATGTTGCGTTTACCTGTGAGCGAAGGTGTTATGCATGTCAAAAAACTTCAAAATTACGTCATTTTATCAAGGCTCATTTTTCTATATGTTCTTCCCTTTTATCATGTAGTACGTTTGCTGCCGGTCTTACTCTCGAGAGACGATGCGTTTGCCTGCGGGAGAAGGAGTTATGCTGGTCAAAAAACTTCAAATTACGTTTTAATTTAAACTGATTTATCTTATGGTTTAATGTTATGGTTATGGCTGTGGGTTGTTTAAAGTTAAAATTTTGCTTTATTTGGTTAGGTATCTCTCCACAAATTTTAATATAAAACATTTATTTTAAGTACTGTCATAATTTCTTATTTTTTAAATTCGGTAATATGTCATCCTTTCATAATAGACAACAAAATTATTTTTGACATTCAAAAAATTTTTAAGGTAATCTCCCACCCTTAAAAATAATGAATGGCTTGTTTTTTAATTGTATTGTGTTATTTATAAAGAATATTATTATTATACATATATAAACTCGGTTTATGGCGTCAGATGCCGCCATTCGAAGAACCTACAAGAGTCTTTTTCCATTTTTTCCGGTCAAGGGTCCATTCCACTTCGAGACCTCTATACCTCCTTGCCTTTGAAATATCATCCATCAAGTTCTTTCGTGGTCTTCCCCGTTTCCTTTATTTTGTTTTTGTTTATTTCATACTTAAATGTGATTTTGGGTAGTCTTTCATCATGTATTCTTTTGACATGACCATACCAGATTAATTACTTTTTTTAAATATCATCTAATGGTTCCTTTTATTTTCATCCTTGTTTCTGTTATTTCTTATTCTTTCTATTTTTGATATCCTGCTTGATATTCTTAGGACGTCCATTTCTACTGCCGCTAATTTCTTGTTTTTCTGTCTCCATAATTATCCATATTTCTGTTCCATACAATAATATGCTCTTGACAATAGAGTTGTATAGATTATACTTTCTTTTTCTAGCGATATCCTTACTCCACCAAATACAATTTAATAGTTTTACAGCTTTTGTTTCCTGACAAATTCTGTATTTAATTTCCTGCAAGTCTCTTTCATGTCTACACCTAATCTCTACACATAAATATATGTAATGCTTAAACTTTCTATTTTTATGTTATTATTTAGATTCAGGTCTGTCTCATTTCCTCCTATACATAGGTATTTGGTCTTGCTGACGTTCATGTGAAGTCCCCATTTCTTATATTCTTCCGTAATTTTCACCGTCATTTCCTCTAAATAATTTTTACTTTTTGCAATTAAAACTTGGTCATCTGCGAATAATATTATTATTAAGTTTTTAATTACTGACAATTGCACTCATGTCCAAAATTATTTTTACATGCATAAAATCACGGATTTCTCAAAAACTATGAACTATAATTTAATAATTTTGTGTGGAATCATAAATAACATCATAAAACAGAAATACAAAGTTAAAAATTGCGATGGCTGCATATTATATAAAGCTGCTGCATGAAACATTAAAAAAGTGCAATAATATGTGACAAGCAGAGTTTATAAAAAAAAAGAAAAACTGTAAAGATAAATTTGGACAAGAGTGTGTTTTCAAAATATTGCGCCAATATCCTAATTTAAATAAGCTTTTAAAGTATGGCTGCACTTTCTTCTACCGTTCAAATGTCACGATGGCTCCATTATTTTGTAATAAATTTCTTAATTAAAATGTACGTGAATAAAATGTGTTACTTATTTCCAAATAATTTGTTCATAAATTCTCGTGAACCATGCTGTAGCAACAGAAGTACTTCGTCCCTTACATGGTCAGTAACCGAACCATATTTTTCTAGTGATATTTAATGCATCAAATGTATTAATTTTAATCTATGTTTTTTTCAAAAATTATTGTTATTGTTTCGAATAAAATGCAACTAAATTTGTGCATTTTAATTAAATTTTAAAAGCTTTATAATTTTACTTCTTTAAGTAGGAATATAAGAAGTTGAAAAATATTTTATTTAATAAAATGGAAATTTTTAGAGTGATTGAATACTTAAATATAAAATAATATTATTTCACGAAAAATAACTGGAAAAAATTTATTGTATTTTCAATTCACGCAGTCATGGATGATTTTGTTTTCTTTTATTTATATGCATCAGTTTTTTGAAACTAAGGCAAATAAATGATATATAAATCTTTTTATTTCCAATCACATTTCGTGAATCCTCTTTTTTTCTGGGTGACAAATGTCCTTGGATAAATTTTGAATTCATGAATAAAATTTACTATATAAATGGCTGGGATAAATTACAAATTGGTTTGAAAAAAGTAGATTTTTATTTCTTTAAAGTTATTCATGAATTTACGTTTGAAAGAAAAGTTACTAGAATATTTTTTCCGCTATATTCTGTGAGGATTATGATAAATTAAAAAATTCAATTTGCGTGCTTGCATTAAAATAGAAAACGTTAATAACACAAGCCTGCAAAATTTGGGTTGTGTCATATCGCTTAACTTTTGAAAATTGATTCTTACGTATTTTGTAGCACTGAATCCGGAAAATGGCCTTCATTTTTTACGATCACGTCAGGATTTTTTACAAAATTCTTACATTTTAACTTTGAAATTACTTTACGAATTGCGAAAAATTCTCCCGTGATGGTTAAAAATTAAGGTTATTTTCAGATTTAGCGCTAAAAAATACATAAAAATCAATTATCAAAATTTAAAAAACACAACCATCATATCTATTTCATAGTATCAGAATTTTGCTATTGAATTTTGCTCAGAATTTTACTTTGATATCTAAGATTTGTAAAAAAATATGACTTCATGCTTAAAAATGAAGGTTTTTTTCGAATTCAGCGCTAAAAATATATAAAAAACAGTTATCAAAAGTTAAGAAACAAAACAATTTCCTCTATCTTTCAGTATCAGATGTTCTCTATTTTTTTTTTTTTTTTTTTTTTTTTTTTTTTTTACTTTTCACCACTGAAATTTACGATTTGCAAAAAAATCCTGACGTGATGGTTAAAAATGATGGTAAATTTCGGATTCAGCGCTAAAAAATACATAAAAATCAATTAAACCTTTTAATATATTTATAACTACTTAAAAGGTGACAAAAACATATTAAAACATATAAAAATATTATTTAATGTAAACTGAGATCTTTCGAACACACACGCGTTCATTTTCAAAGGGATAAACTATGATTGACTGAATAGAAATACATTTTAAAAACAAAAACAAAAATAGTACGCATGAGTAAGCGGAGTCCTGTCCATTTCTCTGCAGAGGGGTGAAAAGATCAGTTCATACTATCAGGAGGTTCCTTCACAACACTAGTGCTTAAAAGAGTGTTTTGACTCTATTAAAAATCAATTATCAAAAGTTAAACAACGCAACCATCGCAGGCTTGTGTAATTAAAATTGAAGAATGTTCAATAAAGCGTGCTACATTTGATTATTATGATTCTTTTTTTTATAAACTTCTTTATTACACAGAATAAAGAATATAAATTTTCAAAGTAACGAAAAGATATTAATTTATCGAACAAGATATATGAAGTCAGTAATCATCAAGCACATTAACTAATATGCATAATATAACTCAGGAGATGCATTCTTTTTTGCCACTTTGCGCTATTTTTTCTTTTTCTGATTTATTTTGTATTACTTACCTCTGATTATATGCATTTAAAGACGTGATGTTTGTTTTATTTTTCTGTTTGTTATCAAAATCAACTCATATATAATGTTTCCGAACAAAATAAATAAAACATACATTAAAGCTTTAAATGCCCTGACATGTCTTTGTAGTTTTGGAGGTGGCATCATCTTAAAATTAATAATTTCAATCAAGCTGGTCGTCAGATATGTGAAATTGGTCCCTTGCACAATGTTCATACGCCTTAGTTGATTTCAGAATTTTTTTTGTGTGTGATATTGTTCTCATTTAATGAACAAAATTGTGTATTTAATTATGGCGTTCATTTTAAGGAAAAACTTGTATTCGAATAACCTGAACACCTAAGACTTACCAACTTAAAAAATTAAACGTAAACTAGTCGCTTCGATCATGATATCAGTGGATGCAAATTTAATGGCCACAACATGACACTGATCAATTTAAAGTCAACAAGAGCTCGATAACGAAATAAGAGACCGAACAATGATTTACAACGGGAAATCCATAATCGATCTGCCGACCAAATTGTTATGTTGAAAAATGCTCTGGCTCCCATATGTGCATCTATTGACGACTGTTTCCGATATTAACATAGTAAAATCAATTACATATTCGAAGATCAGGCTGTTGGTGAATCCTATTTTATAGGGCTTTTCGTGATATTTTTCGTCATTACTAAATAATAAAGTACTGTTTGATTATGTGTATGGAACCAGTTAGAAATTCGCGATTTCGCAAACAAATTCAATATTATAAAGAAAAACTTCTATTTTTGTATTTGATTTTAAAAATATAATTTATGCTACCGGACAATAACTGCTCAATTTATGATGCAAATACTTCCTCAAAAATGCAACTTTGGTACGGTATAATACTAATAAGATTGTTCCGAAAATGTACTGTCTATTGAAACATACGAAACTAATAAAAAAATTATCATTTAAAAAAAACTTTTTCGTCTAGATTACCTTTATTACTTTTTTCTATCTTAACAAGAAGAAAGTATTGGATTCGTGAAAATTTTCGACTTTCGGTTTTCGACGGATTTACACGTTTTAGGGGTCAGAGAATCCGAAAAACATTTTTTACAAAATGTCTGTCTGTGAGTCTATGAATCTGTTTGTCTGTCTGTCCGTCTGTATGTGACACAAATATTGTGGGCGATTTATTTCAAGAACTAATGCACAGAATTTAATAAAAATTTATATTCAGTAGTTAGTCCCTGATATAAATTGGTGCTGATTAGTTTTTGGTGTAAATCGCTCAACAGGGGGCGCTGCTATGCAGCCTTTTTCACGATTTCCGCAATAGCTCAATCTCAAGAACTGACGCACGGATTTTCATCAAACTTCAGATTCAGTTAGTCCTTGATATGAAAGTTTTGTACATATTGGTGTAAATCGCTCAACAGGTGGCGCTGCTATACTGCATTTTTTAAAATTTCCGCAATAGCTCTATCTCAACAACTAATGCTTGGATTTTCAACAAACTTCAGATTTAAGCATACTTTGATATGAATTAGTGCTTTTTGTGTTTTGGTGCAAATCGCTCAACAGGTGGCGCTGCTATGCTGCACTTTTCAGAATTCTCATTATAGCTGTATCTCAAGAACGAATGCAAGAATTTTCACCAAACTACAGAATCAGTTAATCCTTGATATGAATTGACATTTTGTAGATTTTGGTGTAAATCGCTCAACAGGTGGCGCTGCTATACATCCTTTTTCACGATTTCTGCAATAGCTCTATCTCAAGAACTAATGGACACATTTTCATCAAACTTCAGATTCAGTTACTCTTTGATATGAAATGATGCTGACTACGAGTTGGTGAATATCGCCCAATAGGTGGCACTGCTGCGCTGCATTTGGAACTATTTCCTCAATAGCTCTATCTCAAGAACTAATGCACGAATTTTCATCAAACTTCAGATTCAAGTACACCTTGATAAATGTTGATGCTGATTATGTGGTTGAGTAAATCGCTCAACAGGTGGCGCTGTTATGCTGCATTTGTCATGATTTGCTCAATAGCTCTATCTCAAGAACTAATGCACGGATTTTCCCCAAACTTCATATTCAGTTAGACATTGACATAAGTTGATGATAATTAGGTTCTGGTGTAAATCACCCAATAGGTGGCGCTTCTATCCTGCATTTTGATGGATTTACACGATTTCAGGGACAGTAATATCTCAAGAACTAATGCACGGAATTTCATCTTTTTAGAATCTTCATGATGAGCATAGATGCACTATGATAATGAATTTTGAAGTATTGACAAGTATGAGATAGAAGAAAGTTTTGTGATGGCTTTGTGGTCATCTAGTCATACTAGTCTACTACATCTATCATACTAGTTTTAGATTATGTTGTCCTGTGAAAAATTAACAGTAAATGCATTTAATAGACATACATAACATATAGCAAATGCGACAATCAAGTACCAAACCCAAAACATCCGCATCATAGAATATGACGATACTGCTTTACATTTGAAACTTATGATAAATTTTATACTGGCGTTATGCTTCGAATGGAGAATATGTTTTCTATGTTATAACTTAACAGTGATTTTACAGGGAGCGATTTTATTAGTATTTGAAAATAGTATGGATAAAGGTTTTACAAATTCTTTAATAGGTAAGTACAGTCATTGAAAAAAAAGTAAACGCCACCTACTATATCTGCTACTAATTATAATACAAGAAACTCTCTGGTGCTGAACAATTGCAAATAAAGTCTACTTTTAAATTGTGAATATAAAATTAGCTTAGGGGGCTATCTACAAATCAAAAGTAGAACAAACTTTGTTTTTATCAATAGCAAAACCAAATTTTGACAATATATTTTAAATCTGCGTTTCAAAAAATGCGCAGAAATGAAGTTTCAACTCATTTGGATGATAAGGTTATGGATTATAAAAATTCAAAGTGTGGATCTTCAAATGATAAATTACATTTTCATATTTTGATTAATATCTCCTGAAATTAAAATTCTAATAAAATATATTTTTGTGTGGTTATAAAATTTTTAATTTAAAAACAACGATTTTTTTGGGGGGGGGAGGGAGGGGGGGTTGCGTGGAGCGAAATTTTGGGGGGAAATTCGGATTCAGCGACCCAAAAAACTTAAAGTAAACCTTATAGAGCATGTTCGGAGGGGTGATGGGAGGGCGAATGTAAACGATGGGAGTGGTTATGTGGAATTGCGGAACTTAGTCCACGCAGCACCGCGGCGCATGTTCCGAGGAAGATCCCCCCTCCTCCTTCATCCTACGTCATAATGTCATATATCTAATTTGTTGCAAATTTTATCTACTTTCTGAATTTCGAGATATTTTTTCCTAAAACAATAAAAAAATTGATTTTTTTTTTATAAAAACCTTTTCTGGGGGGGGGGGGGGCATTTTACCAAAATTTTGGGGGTTGCCGGGGGAAATTTTGGTGGAAGTTACAAATTTGGATTCAGCTACCCAAAAAACATAAAGTAAGCCAATTTCCAGAACTACCATTAATTTTGCCAGGTAAAATCCCCTATTGCCTGGACTAATACGTAAATACATGGAATTTTTTCATTGAGTAAAATTATATGAATTATGAATTTTGAAATTAATATTAAAAAAAAAAATGAATTGAAACCCACAGCTTTTTGGGTTTCGTAATTAAAAAGTGAAAACGGAACCATTTTAAGATTACTCCTGTGTCTGTCTATCCGTCTGTCACAGCCCTTTTACTAGTAAACCATGGAACGTTGAAAGTTCAAATTTGGGGATGTAATAAAGACTGTTGACCAACATATTTACAGATTATTTAACTTTCACAAATATATTAAGGGAAAATGTAGAAGGGCTAATTAAGTTACTTGAAAAAAAAATTGTATATCGTCTGGGGTATCATGGGAATTATTTGGTAATGCTGAACTCAAAACTACATTTCTTTCATTTAATTTTAAGTATTATATTTTCAGAGATATCTTCGAAAATGTAGAGCAAAAATATATACCCCCCCCCCCCCGACCACCACCACCACCACCAATCTATTTACGAATCTACTGAAACTAAAATTATGGAAAAGTTAGAGGGAGTAGGCGGTAATTTAAAACTTGCAGGAAAATTATAGCGATTACGCTTGGTCACATATTTTTTTAGTAAAGCGCATTTTCCGTTACACACGAATTTCGATTAGCAGGCCTTCAGCATACGGGTTGAGGAACGCCTGAGGTATCTATTGTAGCAGAAAATATATTGTAGTATTAAAGCATTGTTTATAATGATTTTTGAAAAAAAAATCTTCGGTAATTAGCTCATGTATTAGCCGTTAGTTAAGGACGGTTTGTACATACATAATGACAGGGGCGGCGTACTCTATGTACCATCAGCTTTTAAAACCTAGATAACAACTTTTAATGATATATTTGTGTAATGCAATATCCAGTATCAGTATAAAAGCAACAAACGTCATTAAAAAAAAAAACAGACTTATTTAATTAGAATTAATCCCATAAATACTATGGAATTCGCAAACACTTTCCATCGAGTGGATCTCTCAATACTCATCCTGTGTCTTTAAAAGTTAATTAGAAACCTATCAGGAAAAGCTCGGCACGGGCCAAGGCGGCGTTACAACTTTGCGCCTCCTTTCGAAGCGCGCTTAGCACAATGCGAAGTTTAAACTTTGAACAATGGTTTTAATTTAGTTACACTGTAAAAAAAATATTACCACGCTAAATTTATGAAAAATGAATTTTAAATATGCACTACTTTTATTGTCAGTACCGCATGAAGTTCATCAAAGAAAAAAAAACAGATTAGTATAAGATAAAGAAAAAAAAATGTTATACAGAAAAGCAGTATTTGATATTATTCAGGCTTCATATCTCTTTGAACTTTTATGTGATACCCGTTCATACTTTTGGGCTATAACATATGATAACGTTATGAATATTTTGCTAATTTTGGACACCCCCCTTACGATATCGTACGTTATCATTCTTTAAACCCCCGCCCCGCCATCTGATGATATCGTTATCAATGTCTAAAAATTATTTTATTTTCAGTTTATTTTTCTTTCTTTTTATATGCTTACAGTGATTTAGTTGCTATTTAAAAGTATTTAATAATAGCATATTGTTACAAAATGTATTCAAGAGTAACATTGTCTTCTTGCCGGGGAGGTTAAAAGCAGAACTTATCAATACAAGGCTGCTACAGGTGACTAATGGTTTAATTCTACCTCACACCACTTTCTACAAACAAAAATATTGTATACTGTTCGAGAACGTTTTGCAAGAGAAATATACTATACAAAATCTTTTTTTTTTTTTTTTTTTTTTTTTTTTTTTTATAGAGGTGCGAACAGAATAGAAAAATAGTCGCCTGTGGCAACCCTGTGAATAAAACAGTGGGCAACATTCTTTGTATATCTTTACTGTTAAACGCAATTATCATTTCCTACATATTATATTCATGATTTCTCTAATAACGAATTATATGTCCATATGGCAGAAGAACAGGAATGACAAACGTTGGCGTATTCCAATTTTTGGAATGGGGTCATTTTATAAACATTTAATGGCATTAATAATAGCTTTGTATTTTCATAAAAATATATAAAAAAAATAATAATAATAAAGGTAACAGACAATTAGGATGTAAAGAAAAAGTATCTGTAAAAGAAAAGCTTAGTTGGATCAAAAATGATAACTATATGAAAAAGCAAACCCCCCTCCCTCCTTTCCAAAGATATCTTATGAAAACAAGTGCAGACCCTACCTCCCGCCTAAAGTGATAACGTTATTTATGAACAACCACTTTTCTAGTATATAAAGCTATAGCCTATCCTCAATCCTACATTGTATAGTCTTTTACGAAATGTTATTATTCTTTTAGCAACGATTTTTTTTTATAATACAGTTAATAATTCATATATTTATTGTACGGAACCCTCTGAGCGCGAGTAATACTCGCACTTCACCGTTTATTTTGGTAGATTTATACTTATTATGTCCTATTTTATGCAAATTATTAATTTCAACTGTTTCTTCCTAGTTGTTTTCGAATTATTATTAAAAAACATCAAAATAAGGGTTTTAGGGGTCATCTATGATGTGCAGAAAAGCATAATTTAAAATATATATTTTACTCATTTGAAACATTTGGGCTAGCAATAGTCGAAACATATTAAGCAAGTGAAATGCTGATACTGGCAAGAAATATTACATTAATAAAGTGGCATAGTCATTCTGTATCATTTCAACAATCGAGTACGGATACTGGCCCTAAAATATGCTCATTTGAAAATAAGTCTCTGAAAGTAATCGTACGAATTCCATGAAATTTTGTTTTTAGGTAAATTGAAGGGTGTAGAATTTATTTATGGTGTCAAACTTGGGTATTACTGTTGAAAAAAAAAAAAAAAGTTTGAATTCGTTTTCATATGTTGATTGTCCCTTAAGCAAATTTTATATACATCATTTAAAAGTAGACCTTATTTCCGATCGTTTGGTACCAGTAACTTTCATCTACGATAATTTATTGCAGAATTAGTAGGCGGGGGGTCTTTTTCCCCACGACTGCATAATATAGCAGTATTCTTTAGAGAATCTATTGCTCTCCACAATTTGAAATTAAAACAAGCATTCCACAAATCTTAATACTAATGTAATATTTTATAACATATAGTTGTCAATTAATGAATATATTAAAGGGGTATCTTATAAAAGAAATATAATATTTAAAGATGTTTTATATATCAAAACATGTATTGAATCAAATATATTTATCAGAATTGTAATTGTTTTATATTTTGCCAGAGATATTAAAATATATATATAAGTTTTAAAATAACATTACAATTTTATATATCAAATAAATTTCTTTTATTCTGATATAACGTTTATCAAGCAGAAAAAAATCATTTTTTTTATATATTTATGCAAATCAGCGAAAAAAAAAATTGTTATATGAAACTATAACAAAATATTTAAATTTAAAATATTGCAGATCAAAACATACAAAAATGTTTCAAAATAATGTAAATAAGAATGGGCGCTTATTTATATGAAAACCAAAGCTTTACAAATATGAGTATTATATTCTACAGAATTTGTTATTGTGGAAATGCAGAATTGTTTAAAAAAAGTTTTTAAACATAACGAAAAATGTTTAATTTAATTAGTGAGACAATTGTTTTATTTTCGAGTAAAGTTTTATTAAATCATAAAAAATACATCTTAGAACTTCATTTCCCTCAATGAATTACTTTTGGTAAAATATTTACTGCATCTTGCCAGTATGTTTATATTTCCTTTATAGAAAATATTGTTTTTAAAATCTTTTATGGAATAATAATATATTTTTCTGTAGAAAAGCAATTTCCGTAAAGCTTCATTTATTAGTGAAATATTGAAATGAAAGTTTAAAAGTTGTTCCACGAGGATGTATTTCATGTTCATCGTTCACTAGATTATTTTTCTGAATTCATGTTATATATTTCTTGTAAAAGAGCATTGTTTTCGCAGCATGAAATGAAATATTCTAGAGAAAATAATTTTCAGTCAAAGAAATTGTGTATAATTTTAATCTGAGGTTTACTATTATAACTCTGATACATTTTCTAATCAAATTGACACGTCTTAATAAAAGAAACAAGTTATTTTAAAGCCAAAATATATTTTTTCTTTACATACATATTAAAACTTATTGTGACAGGTCATTTGGGAAATAATAAAGCAAGTTCATTTACTTAAGATTTATGTTCAATTTATCAATAACTATTACAATTTTGAAAGTTTAACTATTTGAATAAAGTATAAAGAAAAACACCTTTTCTTCAAATTATAATAGAAAAAAAAACATTCAGAATGAGTTTAACTCGACATATTTTTTATATCACACTTTTTCCCGAGAATATACCTTCCACAATTGTTTAACTATTTTTTTTTTTCATATTTTTCGTAATGTAATATTCCAGTCTTGCGTCTTCTCTAATTAAAGTGTTTTCGAATTAACTGGAATAATCTGTATAATAATTTTTTAATCAAAGTTCTTCGCCTTGAAAGATTTTTATATCCTAACGTAATTTCAATACAGGGAAACTATTGTTGCCACTTTAAAAGATTCACTCATTGAACTAGTACTTTTCATACAAATATTTTTCTCTTAACAGCAAGACATCTGTATCACTGCACTGTCTGCAACATACCCAAAAGTAAACATTACTACAGTGCACTTTAAAACAAGTTTTTATTTTTTGCTGTCATCTCAGAAGGCAATAGAATTGTGCAATAAATTCTTAACAGAAAGCAATACCCAGGCGATTCATGCCAAAATTTAATTTATCATTTGAGCAGTGCAGAGAAGAAAGCCTCTACATGTTTTCACAAACCCGGCAAAAAATATCAAAACTCTTAGCAACAGTAAAATAAGTGTTAAACACTACAAGAGTCACCAAAAAGTTCCAGCACATAAAACGTCCTTGACTTTAATCATAAGTATCTTATTTTCACATAATCTCAGCACATAGAATAAATTGCAATGATTAAAAAGAGTCGAAATGTCACTTTTGAGACATATGGTGCAGCCACAGATAATAAAAAAAATGCGTCCAAATGTTGGCATCGTATTATTTTTTTTTTTATTTATGAAACAGATTAATTTAAATCAGAACGTATAATTTTGAATGTCATGAAAACTATGGCGTATAAAAAAATGTGTATTCCTAAAGAATCCATTAATCATATGTATACATTAATATAATATAAATATGTAATCTTCTAATTTAGAATGCCTGGAAAATTAAGTAATATTCCTTTTTTTTTTTTTTTTTTTAGAAAATCATTTTTACTGGGAGTCTTTGCGTAATTCATATGTGTAGTTACAAATAAATTTGTCAAATTGTCTATTCTTTGAAACTTCGGAAAATAATTTCATAAAATACAGAAACATCCAATTGTAATGGATTTAAAATTGTTAGCATACACATTTTTTTTTTCTTTTTAATCGTAAAGGCATCAAATTGCACCACCAATGGAATGCACGAAATGTGATTTAAAGTTATTTGTTGTCAAATTACAATTCAATAATGACAATAATATCAAAAGAATTACTTTTCGAAACTTAAAGTAAAAATTTCGCAATAGTATATCAAATAAATAATCATATACTAGTATATATATAGTGGTGGTGAAAATTGTGGACATTTTTAGGTAGTTTTCATTAGAAAAAGTAAAAAGCTACCTATTGCAGGCGTCCGAAGGAAAACACTTCGGGGAATTTTGCTATATTTTCGCCAATCATGGCCCCTAGATACCAAAACCACCCTCCGTTGAAATGCTGACTTACATACATATATATATATATGGGGCATTCTCACTATCTTTTGACTTTTGAGAAAAAAAAAAATATGGCGAAATTAAACTTGCTAAAATAACATTTTAATCTGATAGACGAATGCTATAATGATTCAAAATAAAGAAAATATGGTCAGCAGCGAAAAAAAAATTAATTTAACTAAGGTTTAAGTTAAACTTTCGAGTTTAATTTTCCTTACCATTTTACCACTATAACTTTTTATTTCCTTCTAATTTTTTAACTTATAATGAATTTGCATAGTACCCACAGGACATTCAAATAAGAAATAATGACAATGTAGTATTTTTAGTGAAAATTTTTGGTATAACATTGTCTTAAAGGGGTGTTAAAGAAGGGACGGTAATGTAAAAAAAAAGGGATGGTATAGGAAAAAAGGGACAAAATGGGGAAAAAAGGAACAAAATGGGGACAAAAGGGACAAAATGGGGAAAAAAGGGGACCATAAGGATGGAACAGCAAGGAAACGTACCACCTATTTTAGGCAGATCATGTTAAGACTAAGTGGTAGCGAAAATGTTCATTGATTTTTAGAAACAGTTATTTACATTGGATTAAATAAAAAAAATAATAATAATTAATTTACCTCGAAAATTGCAGGATTAAACCTTGCGGACGGTAAGACTACCAATAAAGGCACGGTGCTTGAAATGAATATTTAAATGCTTATTTATAGTCTGCAGTAAATTTCCTGTCAAAGAATTGTAGATATTCTTTCTCTAGCATACTTCTGCGTGAGAAAAAAATTGAAAAAAATTCCGTACCTGCATCTAAAGTGATTTTCTGTAACATTTTACAAGTGGGGTGGTAAAAAATCGAAAACCCAGGGACAGAATTCAAACAATAATATCAACGCTAAAAATGTGTGTAGGTTAATTTTTAGCTACTTATTTATATAAAACGATAGTTTCAGTTTCATAAAAAAATTACATCAAATTATTTTTATTGAAACAATTTTATCCAGACAGCTCCAAACCTCAAAATCAGCATCAGGCACACGGGGCGGTAGATGAGTTTTCCATGTGTTTGGACCCCCAACATCGTCCAAAACTTATTTATCTCGTTAATATTGTTGTGCAATCATGCATTGGGATGTTCCCAAGGATATGAAATATATATATATATATATATATATATATATATATATATATATAAACACAAAAAACACAAAAAAGTGTATTAAGTAGAAAATTATTATTCAGGGACATGAAAGATAAAACATTGCGAGAATGCTCCATATATATATATATATTTCTGTATAATAATACCATTGAATGATACTGAAAATGACCAATAATATGAAAACACAAACACCAAATTAACCACATGTTATGTAAAACGCATAGTCCTATGTACTATCTTAAATAAATCTGGATTTTGTCATGCTGTAACGGTCGAATTTTTTAACCGATTCGGATGAAATTTTTCATATGCATAGTACATACTAGTGTCTCGACAGATTTCGTTGGCCAACTTTATCCGCTATCTTGTTTAAAAATGGCTGATAATGAACAGAAATAAAACTTTAAAATTATATACCAGGTGATCAAGTTCGAAACAATAGGCTATTTCTTTAAATTCTGCCTCTAGACGCATACTTCTAATTGCAAATTTTTATAAAAAAAAGGGGGGGGGGGGATTTCAGGAGATAACTTGCAATTTCATCGTATATCGTGTATTTAAGAAAATACGAAAACTAAATTTTTATACGTCCCATATAGTGTGAAATTTACAATAAGGACAATTTTTATTATCCATTCCTGAATTAAACACAAAATATTCCACCTTCTTATTTTCAAAACTAACAGAGTTATGCCCGTTTAAATAATTCGCCAGGTTTAAAGGGATTAGGCACCAATTGAGAGAGTGTAATTTAAGAAAAAAGTTTACTTAAAGAGTTTCAGGAAACATGTGTTCGTGTTAGGTGTTATTTATGACGGCGGATTATCTGCACGAGGGATATAGGACCTAGGGTGAGTACCCTCTGCGAGGATGTTTCTAAGGGAACCTAACCCGTATTTACGAAAGGTTTTCCATTTTTTGTGATGGTTAACGATATAATTTGCAAACAAAATCACATCCTAAGATTTTTCAAGAAGTTAAAGACAAATTTAAGTGATTATTATTTTTTAAAGTGATTAATTATTATAGTTGATTATTATAGTGATTAATTATTAATTATAGTGATTAAGTGAACAAAGATATATCGTTTTGGGAAAACTCATATTTGTGAATGATTTATAATTTAATATATTTGAGTCTGACGATAGTATAACTGTGTGGAGGAAGCTCAACGATGAAACTCAATCCGAAAGATGTATTGCTATCTGTCAAAGATGGAGGTGTATCCATAATGGTTTTGGGATGTTTTGTTGCTTCTGGGATGAGAAATTTATTTTGCATTGAACACATTATGGACCAATATAAGTATATAAATATCCCGAGAGAAAACTTCAAAATACCTGACCTAAAATTTCGAATTCTAAAAGCTTTCAAGCTGTATCAATATAATGATCCGAAAGATACAACCCTAAATGTTCTCTTATGGCTGCTTTAACAACTGTCGCAAATATATCAAGACTCCACCATATTCTGTAGATTTAAACCCAATTGAAATTGTGTGCAGAAACTGGAGAAAAGAAGGAGAAAACATGATATTTCTTCGAAATTGCTGGAAAGCTCTATGTACATTGATTAAATTACAATAAAAAATATTAATTAAGAAAAATATTTAATTCGAGCATAATGAGAATATTAAGAAATTGGAGATTTATTAGGAATACATGAATTAGTGTTCGTATAGTAAAGACCACCATGATTCTGGACTCTTGTAGTGTAATTTAAAATTAAATTACTTTTGATTAATTAAATTGCTTAAGTTAATTTTAAACGTGTTGTGCGATTTATTAGTAAAAGAGTCTTAATAATCACACAGGAATCATAGGTGACCAGGAAGAGTTACAGTTTAATTTATAATTCGGTCACAATTTATAACCTACCCTGTGAAGAATTACCAATTTCTAAAATAATAAATTATATTCGGAGCATAAAGTGAGGAAAGAAAAATTTAATATAAAATAAAGAGTTTGTTTACATGCATTTACACATTATAAAAATTTGGAAAGTTCAAAAAACCTGAAAACATCAGGCTGAATGAAGAGATTCTAAAGAGAATTTTCTTAAGAGATTTACAATTAAAATTAAGTAGAATTATATTTTGATGCATGGTATTTGAATAAATAATGATAAGGAATGTGCTATTTTCACTCCCTCATTAAGTTGCGTAAAATTGTAATCTTATCAGTATTTAATGCAACGGCTAAAAATAACGTTTTTAATACCACGTTGATCACTGAGCTCTGTGTCCTCTCATTGCTATCTCCTGTGGCGCCCATGCAACATATCCGTCATCGTTCTGAGTGCTCTCAATCAGGCATTAGTCTGTGCTTGCAAAATTATTTCAATAGGTCAAAGATAATAGGCCAATTATTCTGTCTTAAAACTCAAGGATTTAAAAATATAAGGACAGAATCGTTAAAAAGGTGCATCATCAAAAATATGCTACTTTCTGGAGAACTTCTTCTGAACGAGAGAGAGATAGAAAAAAAAAAATCTTTTTTTCTGAAAAGACAGAGTGAAGTGTACCCTGTATCTTTCAACCAATAGAAAAAAGTCTTTTTTCTCTATTGGATGTGTGATCAGCATATGAGTGTGTATGTCCACACACGTGATTATAATGCACGCATTTTACATTTTACATTTTCTACAACGCGGGATAACCCACCATTGGCATAGGCTTCCAGATCCCGCGTTGCAAGTTTATTCAAAAAAAAAAAAAAAAAAAAAAAAATTACAATATTTAACAATAGTTTTAACAATAAGAAATAAAGGTAATAGTACAAATAATAATAATAGTAATTATAAATATAATAATAAAAGTAATAATAGAACAGATGAGCTGAGCGCTTTACAGACGAAAATGTGTATTATTTTCAACACGAATATGATTGATTAATTACAAATAGCAGCAGATGAATAAGATGTTCTTAAGCTCTACATATTCTCAAATGCATTAGTTTAATAGTTATTATCATGAGTTCAAGTGTTTTGTTGTGAGATAACTTTAAGGTTATGGATAACCTGGGTGTATGGCTGTTCTATGTACAAGAGTTTTCTAAATTTTATATTCTCGATTTAGTTAGGCACTGTTTGGCCTGAAGTTCATGTTTCTGTTCATTAGTGCTAATCTTGTTCATCTATTGGCATTTGTGGGTTTCGAAAAATTTGTTGATTGTTTTCTAGTAACCGCACACAATCTATTATTTTAGTATATAGCATTGGTGTTTTCAGCGGCTTCTTTTTTCAATTTCTTTTTAAGGTGTGAAGCTGGGTATGGATGAAATATTTCTCGTACTTTAATATTTGTTATTGCATCTTTGGCTAGTTGATCTGCATGTTCATTTCCTTTAACACCTGTGTGTCCCCGAACCCATTGACATTTAATTGATTTAGATGTTTTCTGTAAGGCTATTATAATTTTTGATGTGATAAAATCTGTACTAAAAACGTTCTCCAATAATGCAAGACTTGACTGGTTATCTGTGTAAATGACGAAGTTCCCGTCCCCTGAGGAGTCTGCCCATAATATTGCATCTAATATGGCGAGTTGTTCAGCTTGAAAGATTGAATTTGATATTTGTAACTTTATTTGATGAGTATGGATGCATTTCCCTTCTTTATAAACACAGAAAGCATACGCTGTGCCAGCATCTGATTTTGAGCCGTCAGTGTATATATTTATTGTTGAAGTGGATGGAACTCCTTCTTGTAGTAAAAGATAATCTAGATGTGGGGAAGGTATGGATGAGGATATTTTCGGTTGATAGAAGACTGGAAAGTTGTCCTCTATTGGAATCCCCAGACGTAGGACCTGTCCTGAAATTGCTAATGTATTTAATTGGATCGCCAATGGTTGAATGCCGCACAATACATTCAAAGCTGCCGTTGATGATTTTCTATAAGCTCTCGACAGAAGCAAAAGGCATTGTGTCTGAATTGCCGATAGTAGCCTGTAGCCATGTGAGACTGGTAGGTGTGGAAACCAACATGAAGCGGCATAGGATATTTTTTTTCTAATATTTGTAAGTACCAGATTTTTAAAATTTGCTTCGAAAGGCCTCCATATGCAGCGGCGAATTTTAGAAGATTTTGTGATATTTGATTAATTTCTATACGTTTTTTATTCAGGTGCGGAAGAAAAGACAGTGTTTTATCCAATGTTAAGCCCAAGTAGTCTATTGTATTTTCAGATTTAAGGGAGTGCCCATCCAATTTATATATTTGTCCTCTCTTCAGGAAACGTGGTCTTCGAAGATTTAACACTACACATTTGTCATATGAGAACTTCATATCCGTTTGTTTCGCCCAATCACTTATTATTTGTAGTACCTCTCTTCCCATCTGCTCCAACTGTCTTCTTGTTTGGCCAAAAATAATTAGAAGAAGATCATTGGCATATGCTATTATCTTAAAGCCCTGTTTCTTTAATATTCTCAGTAATTTATTCAGGAATATTCTCCAAAAAAAAGGTCCAAAACAGGACCCCTGTGGGCAACCTCTTCTAAACCAGTGGATCTTTTTTGACAGCCAATTCGGCATTGCTCCTCTTGTTGAAAGAAATGATGCTGCTATGTTTATTAATGCTTGTTTTAGTTTTAGGAATTTTAATTCTTCTAAGGTCTCTGGCCAGGGTAGTCGGTCAAATGCATTCTTGAAATCTAGGGATATTAGGGAAATATAATTATTTTTCTCTTTGAGCAGATTTATAAATGAGAAAAGTTCGGCTATCGCTGACTCCGTCGAACGACCTTCTTGGAAGCCATGTTGTGATTTTTGTAGTTCTTTTTGGCTGCATAAGTTAAAGTTTATCCTTTTTAATAATAGTTTTTCATATATTTTACCGAAGATTGGCAGTAAGGAGATTGGCCGATACGAAGATGCGATGTTTGGTTTTTTAGAGGGCTTTATGAAATAAACCAATTCTCCAATCTTCCATGTTTTGGGGAAGTAATTTAAATATAGCAGAACATTGTACATTTCTAGTAAGAGAAACTTATGATGCTTGAATAATTGTCGTACTATGTTATGATCAATTTCATCGGGCCCCGGGGCTTTGTTCCTGTTGAATGAGTAGATGACATTTTTAAGTTCTTTTAAAGTAAAATTTTCAATTGCCTCTGCCTTCTGCTGGTTAAATATTGAGTCCGCTGGCATTTCTGATTGGCCAAATATTTCTGTGGTTAGAGTTTCGTAGAATCCTTCTGCTGTTTCCGTTTCTTCCTCTTGTTCTTCTAATGAATACAGTTCTCGATTATGATAATTTTTAAAAGCTACTTTTTTTATTTTTCCATAAGGGTTTTTGGATTGTGTACAAAATCTTGTCCATGCCTGTTTTTTCGCGTTCAAAATTGCTTTTTTATACATGGCTCTTTGTGATTTAAATTTAATTATATCTTGTACTGTAGCTGTCGGGAGCTTTGTTTTTCTTCTTAGTGCCCTAACTAAATTACGTTTTGTGCGTAGCTCATCGTTCCACCATGTTATCTTCGGTTGGTGAGTGCTTTTTCTTTTCTTGAGTGTCTGATCACATGTTCTTTTAAGTAGTTGGTAAAATTCTTCATATTTTTCTTCAAATTCCTCAGTGGTTTTTATATTTTTGAAGTTGAAATTTTGCTGGTTTAATTCTTTTTTAATTTTATCGTTGAATTTTTTAAATGATGTTTGTTTTGTTCGATATCTTCTGTTTGGTAACTGCGGGATTTCAATATTAAAGCTCGATGTGATCAGTCTATGATCTCCAAAGTCCATATCTGTGTGTACCATCCAGTTGTCCAGTAAAGGGAACAGTGACATTGATGATAGTGTAACATCGGGCCAGCCTTTTCTTAAAGTTGTATTGTCCTTTTTATTAATTAATTCATACGTTGGTAAACTATGGGGATCGTTTAGTAACAAGAGTCTTTTCGTTGCCATATGCGATATTAATTTTTGCCCTTTGTCATCATTTTTTTGTAACCCCACAAGGCACTGTGTGCGTTTAGGTCTCCAGCCAATAAGAATAAACTGCTGGAGCCTTTTACTTCTAGCCAATCATTAAGATCATTTTGTAAATCTGTTGACGGGGGTGAATATTGTGATCCTATTGTTAATAAATTATTTATTAATTGAATGTTGATGAAGACTGAATGGTTGTTTTTCTTAATTTGAATATGGCTAATTGAAGGGTTTAATATTATAATGCAGCAATTTTTTGCTACTGAGAAGTAATACGGTGTTGAAAGTGGTAGTCCTAAAGGGCGATTATCTGAGATATAGTAGTCTTGGAGGCAGGATATATCTATATTTTCCTTTATTGCATGACGTATGTAATCTGCTGTCGCCGTTTTGCTGTTTTGCAGATTAATCTGGGCTATTGTTAAAGTATTTATGGAAATTGGCTGTTTGGTGTTATTGTTGATATTTGATGATGATGATGAAGAAGAGGGTTTGGAGATATCGGAAATGTTCTCTATGTTGAATATTGCGCCAGTGAAAGGTTTAGACGTTGGTTTCTATTATAATAAAGGTTTGAAAAACTTGACATTGGCTCGACGACGCACTATGCCTGTATTCAAAGCGGTTACCAAAATTGTCCACTGAGTTGAAACAATTTACGCACTGGTGCTGTTCTGGGGTACGCTTTTTAGGACAGCAATCTGATTTGTGGTTATGCATGCAATATTCGCATGTCTGTTTTCTTCGACATCTTTCTATTGGGTGTCCGAAAAGCTGGCAGTTACTACATCTTATGAGTGGAGTGTAGTGTGATATTCTACAAGATGCTAAGCCGATAAAGATTCTACCTTGTGTTAGTAACTGAAATGCTTCTCGTTCTTCTAGTTCTATCATTAATTGATAGAATTTGTTTTTTGGTCGTGAAATTACCTTTTGAGTATTATCTTTTATGTCGTGGTTTAATTCCGATTTCAGTATATCTTGTATTTCTTCATGTTGTACATATTGTGGAATACCAAGTATGATTATCTATAATGCACGCATAATCTCCTCAAAATTTGCATTACTTGCTCCTCCCCATGAACTGTGATCTGTGTCTGTCTCTCGAATATTTATTGTTATGTCGTGCCATCTCCTTGTAGTGAATTTAAGAGTTGAGTCCGTTTAAGTGACAGAAATATTTTTTAAAAGTCACTATAAAGTTTTAATCATTTTGATGCATGGTACTTGAATAAATAATGATAAGGAATGTGGTATTTTCACTCCCTTATTAAGTTGCGTCCAATTTTTTCTTGATGGCATGTCAGATCCACCAAGCATCCACAAGAAAGAACAACTTAAAGCAGTATTAATACAGGAATAGGACAAAATTCAACATTCTTACGCAAAAATACTAGTATCCATGCCAAAATATATTAAAAGTGCAATTTCAGCTAAAGTTTTGAATTTATTTTCATTACAACACGTAGGTAATATTATAGAGAAAAGAAAGTTTGTATCAAAAAGTTGTAAGTAAATTCTTTAATAATTAAATGACGTTTTTTATAAATAAATTTCAAAATCTCATGTGTCCAAAAACAAATGTGAGCCACTGTATGTTTGAAATGTATCATTTAGGAATATTTTTTTTCAAGTGCATTCTAATTAAAAGAAAATTGAATCCATATGGAAATTACAGGTAAGTCAATGAAGCTTTATTCAAATCTTCAAATGTGCCTTTATTTCGATCTCATTTTGAATGTAATAATATATTTTTTGTTATTTTATGTGTTCATTTAAGAGACCATCTTTATAATGTAACTACTTTTGGCGGTTCCAAGGTTTACAACGAAAAAAAAATGGGTATTCAATTTCTTTTTAATCTTTGTAAATAATCATTATGATGCCATATATAATTATATTGTAGCAAATAAAGCAATTTTTTATGAAATTTATCGTCATAGCAAATTGGCATAATGTTTAAAACTGTTCTTTTTCAATCACAAGGAAAATATTTCATGTTGAATTTATTAATTTATTAATATGCACAATTTAATAAACATTTTGGCAAATTTAGAGCAGATAGAAAAAAAAGTTAAAAGCTTTTATTGACGAATAATATGACGAATAATATTTTACTTCATTTTAAAAAATAAATTAAACTTTTTACACAGATTTTGCTTATGGGAACGTCCATGGCAAAAAAAAAAAAAATGCTGATTTTTTTTTTTTTTTTTTTTTTTTTTTTTACGGAAATATATGTGGGATACTTCAATTTAAATCTAAAGAGTTGGTTTTTATGAATTTGTAAGTTTTAATTTCATAAGAATAAGCCTATACCGAAAATGTGATGGAAACTGACAGTATTAAAACTCATTTACATTTGAGCATAAAAATCCAATTATTAAGTTGTATGATTTTTTTTACTTCTGTTCATTAAATGAAATTATTATGCATTGAAAATAACAAGCTATTGTTATATCCGTAATATATACAAAGTTAAAAGTTTTTAGCTAAGGTGTTAAATGCAATTTATTATTTATTATCAACTATTATTTAATAGTTGATAATTAAATATCACAAGAGTAACAGAAAACATATTAAAGTTTTAATTTTATAAAAACTACTTTAAATTTTAACCCAAAGCATCTAATGCTCTGATTAGGAGCTACAAGACCGATTTTACATAAAACATTTTTTTTTTATGTTATACATGGAACAGGATCTGGAATGTTGTCACAAGAGTAACAAATGTCTGTGTCACAAGAGTAACACATAACACTTTTGTCCATAGTTTGATATAAAACTCAATCAAAACAAACACAATAGTTCTCGAAATAGGTTTAGCCATAATTAAGAATGTTCTGTAAATTTTAAGCAAGATAAATTATCTTTACTCGTTTTTTAATGAATGGATTTATTTCCTTTATTTTAATTATTACTTAATTTTATATAATAATCATGACAAGTTATTAAAGATAGATTAAAACGACTCAATCCATGTTATTTTTTTTGTGCTTTCTTTTGGTTTGTCGCACATGGCCTTTGGTCAAATTTTTTTTCAATGTAAAGTTTTGTTTACTAAATATGCTGTATGATCTACAGAGATTCGTATAGTAACTCTTATGGAAAGGATTCTGATAGTATTTTTCAAAGGAAAGATTTTAATATTAATTTTTATACACGGCATTGTTTTAAGGAGCAGGAAAAATTTTGCTAAGCGACAAAAATTTTACAAAAATTCTATGAATAAAATTGAATATGTTCAGGTGAGAAAGAAACATAAAAACATTAGGGCCTAGTTTTCCAAAACAATAGAAAATTATTCCTCAGAATATCTGCATTTTCGTTTTCACTAAAACATTCAAGCACTTCGTAAGGCAGTGATTGACGTATTTCCTGCATTAAACATTTATGTGAAGGATTTAATGACTTTGTCTGCTGTGATATATAATAATTAGAATGCATCTATTTCAGATGTCTAATTTGCGAAGGTAACATCTAAGGGTTACTTGAAATTGAAGTCCATAACATAGTACGTCTTATAAGTTACTATCAATAGCAAAACGTTGAAAAACATTTTGCAAAAGTAACAGTCGAAGAAATCGTTTCTGATTACTTACAAAATTTATGAAAGCAACTAAATCCAGTTCTGTGCCGCACATTCAGTCAAACTTGTACACAGAATTATTTTGATTATTGCCAAATAAATAAATAAATAAATAACCAGTTCTGAAAGAGTCTTCATGCAAGTTGATTTTTCTGAAAACTATACATTTTTTAACTAGAAGAAATTTTGCTAAGAATTTCTTCACCAATGTTCAAGTCCACACGGGACTGTATTTTCAGTTCTTATTTCGTATGATGCCATAATGTATACCACATGCTATTTATTCAGACAGTTTAACTCATAATCATTTTTCTATAAATGCTTTCCGGTGTAAAATTTCAACAGAGGAAATGTATTTTTCAAAATTGTATCCATTTTTCTGTTTTCACGCATTGTTGTGCTTTCCAATTAAAAAAAAAAATATATATATATATCTTAGCAATTATGTCAGGAATAAATCAGTATTCTTCCTTAATTAGCTTAAATGCACATATTTTTTCAAAAGCTCTTGGTAAGGAAGCTGTAGTCTTAACTTATGCTGTTGTATAACGAAAAGTATGGAATGAAGTTCGTACTAAAAAACAATAGTAAGGAATATCGCTGTCTTTGTCAAAATTGTTCATAAAAAATAAGTCAGCATACTCCGTGTATCATATGGAGAAATAAAACAGCAATTACAAGTTTTATTAATTTGAGAGAAACTACCAACTCCAGCAGCGAAGAGCACTGAACAAGTACAATTTGTTAAAGTCATATAGAACGACACGATCTATTACACACCATGCACATAACATGATTATTACAAAGACTTTACGTTTCACTAAATAAATAAGGATATAGGAGAAGCTGCAAATTATATTATTAATAATGAAGACAATAATTTATTCCGTTCAGTAGCACAAACTGGAAGATTGCTAAGCGGTTACGATCAGTAAAATATGATGATTTAAAGTTTCATGTTGTTTTCAAATTACTGAATTAGTAAATGATGATTATCAAATAAAGAACTCAAAGCCATGAATCTCTGAAGCAGTTCTAAGTTTGAATCTGATGTCCACATTATTTGATTAAAAAAATAAATAAATAAATAAATAAAAATCAAATTGTGGTTGACAGTAATTCTCCCAGACTGATAAACTCTTGAAAACTTTAGAAACTCTAATTTTATAATATTTTACATTCTTTTATTTTATTTTTAACTTTAACCAGATTAAAAAGTAGTTCTGTATTTAAACTAAATATTTGCTAAATTTCCCTTATGGACAAATTGTGACAAGTGTAACACTTACCATTTTGCAAAATCAAATGTAACTAATTCATGTGTTACCAGATGAGTTCAATGATTAATGCTTTTTAAAAAGATATAATTACTCTGCTATATTATATAAATTTTATTTTTATATTCTTATATAATTCTCAAGATTTCTACGTCAAACACAATTTGTGTACAATGCAATTTTTTGTGGTCATAAGAGTAAAAAAAAAATAATAATTTATTATCTAGACAATTAAAGTGTTTTCTGCTATAAATTTCACGTGGTTTATGTGAGTGGAGCACGGGTATTCGTAAGTGTTTGCATCAAATTTATTCTAAATATGTTTTGTAATAAAATAATTGGAAGTATTTATGAAAATTTTCGTTGGTGGTCACAAGAGTAACAACGGACGTTTCTTACTCACGCCTGTATAAAAATAAATAATTCTTCCTTAAAAAGTTCAATTGTAAAAAATGCTATTTAAAAATAACTATCTTCAATGATATACATCATTTTGAACAATATATCGCAAGAAACAAACTACAGTTAAAAAGGATATTCAAATTTTTATCACAGAAAAAATACTATATGTTTCGTGAAAATCTAAATAGTACAGTTTCATAAAATGCAACGTAACGCTTTCACATTCACATAATATAATTAAATTGACCTTATTATGGGTTGTATAAACAATTATTAATTTTACTTCGTTATAAACTGAAAAAATATTATTTTTTTAACCATCTACACCGTAAAATAATGTAAAAAGTTTTGTAAATTTACATATAAATAATACATTTTTTAAAGATATCTGGACTTATCATTGAGAAGCGGAGAATCTATCAAAAGATTTTAGATCCCATCTCTTTAATATTCAGATACTTCTGAGTTTAAATAGCTTTAAATGAGAACCATGTTTGCCCAATGAATAATTCATGAGGTTTTTTACCGAAGCTTTTACTGTTTTGAAATCAACATTTGATTTCGAGAAATTGGAACTTTGTGCTTATTTGTATTCTCGCTACAATAAATTTAGTTTTCTTTGAAGAGTACAGCGAATTGATGCAAACTTTATTTTATTTTTTGAAATAAATTCTGGCAAATAATTTGTAGGTATTATGTTTTTAAATGTCTTTATGTATTTTGAAGTATCTACGTGGTCTATACAAATAATATTTTATGAATATTTATATGATAATTCTCGCTTAAATAAAAATGTATACGTGTGATTTCTACCTGATAAAATACTATATGAAAAATTTAGTCTTCGAATTTCCACTCTTACAAAAATCTAGAAAGATTTTTTTTTTTTTAATTTTAAATTAAGATTTTACGCTTAGCTAAAAGATAAGTATGTTGTTAAAGCATGTCATATTTGAGATTTTATGGTTTATTCCGTGTTTGAACTGATATATACTGCATTTTTAATTTGTTTTTTAAACATATATTTGTAATTAAATTAGAAAAATACTAATATTTTAATTAAAATAAAATAGTAAAAATAATATGAAGCGTCATACAAATTGGCATAATTCTATTAAGTAAATTGCCTATAATTAGAATACTACATACAATTTCTTATTCTACTTAGTTTAAAATTTTCAGTCTTTATAGGTTCAGTTAACAGTTAGAAGACTTGTAAACCTTATAAACATTATATAACCTTACAAAACATTTCTTTTAATAATATTGTTATTATTTGACAGTTTTAGTTTTAAGAATTTGTGGATACTTTTATTTGATTGTTTGATGTTCGCTTTAATAACATGACTGATTTAAAAAAAACAACTAGGTTCTTATCGCATTTTTAACCATTAGGAAAAATGGTTATTGTCCTCTGGGTAGGAAATCAAAAGCATATCTGAAGCTTTGTATTGGTTTAAGCTGAATTTTATTCGTGTTCTGATTGGTCTAAACAGTAATCTGTATTTCCCTTTACTTTCAACAGAGATTGATTACTTCTGTTGCCACTATGACAAAAAAGTAATAAAAACTACAAAAAAAAATAATAACTCAGGAACAAATTGAGATACAGCTTTCAAACAAATTACATTTAAAAGTACATTTTTGTTCTCTATACGACGGTGTAAAAAGTAATAGTGTGGGATGTTTAGAAGTTTTAGAATGAAATTTCATTTAAAATTGGTCGTCAGATTTCTTGGACGATGGAAAAACCTTTTCCCGAACAGCCAATGAAATGTTTGAATAATACGTAAGTTTCAGGTGGATAATACGTAAGTTTTAAGAAATCTGACAGCTCGCGATTTTTTATGTCTTAAATTTTAGTCTTCGAAAAAATCATTTTCCAAATGGCCGTTGTAATTTGTTAAATTGCCTTTTTTATATTTTGTGTCAATGAATAATATTTTCGTAATAAAGCAAAAGAAAGTAAACGTATCTATACTTCTTTATTTCTTTATCTAGAGTCTTTTACGAAAGTTTAACTTCGGACATATATATATATATATGTGTGTGTATACTTATTTCGGAGATGTGGAGTGAAAATCCCATAATGTATCTTTATTAGGTGAAGATACTTTATGTATATACAGTCGTGGCCAAAATAGTGGAAGCCCTTTTGAGAAAGTGTATTTTTGTTTTTTTATGGCTCATAACAACACCCTCTGTTTCATAAATATATTAAAATTAATTATCAGGATAATTAATAATTATAGACATAAAAACACAACATGCTTAGGTTAACATGGTCCAGGTTTCCTTTATTTGCTTGAATATTTACAGGAAAAATAATGTGTCATCCTGTTTCAGTAACGAACCAATCAGTTGACATTTGAAGGCTGTGGGAGGATATTTGACAGTCCTTTATGCGATTGCTATTAGAGTTGAATGTAAAACATAAGAAAATTAAATGAATTAAAAAAAATCGTTCGTCCCCATATAGCACATGTGTCTCCCCAGGACATCCCCAAGCAGATTTACAATAAAACAACATCAGCCCCAGGGCATCCCTGAGGATGCAGAAAATTGTCACCAGGAGGACCTCAGGAACAGAAAATGTCCGCCTTGCAGCATCCTGGAGAGCTCCCCAGGACCTCCTTTAGTGTCCTTCCCGGGATGTTCTGGGGAAGATTTTAGGAAGTGATACTGGAGGACTTTGGGAAACTTCAAGGGCACTTAATATGCCACAAAAAATTTTGAAGCTATGGTTTAAAGTAATTAATGTAAAACAATTTAATTTTTTTTTTCAGAAATAAATACGTTCTTCTTTTAACTAGTTATCCGACAGATTCACGTTATAATTATCAAGCACGCACACGGAAGTACATGAAAAACAGCTTTTGGGAACAAATTTCATACCTTCATTCTGCCTTCCGGGGTTCGATCCAGGGTACTTACGAGCACCAGACGCGCGCCATATCCATTATGCTACAGTGCCGTTGAGCAAGAAATATTTCTAAGGTATACATGTATTTCTCCCCTCTTTTGAAACTCAAAACTAGAAAATATCCATATTTTATGTGCTTCGTATAATCCGGAATTATCTAACTTTTATTGCAAATTTAAATGCATAGCCTTTTTTATATATTCAATATAAATTTAAATTTATAAGAAAAAAAAAAGTTTATCGATAATTATTTAAGATAACATAAATGTCTTTCAATTTTCAAATTCCTACATGAAATTATATTTTTAACTGACAATAATATTGTTTTAGCTTTCCATATTTAAAATCCATTGAAATCATTCTGTACTTAAAAATTTCATTCTGTACTATGTTTCATACAATTAATGATGCTAAATGTTTCTGAGGATATCTTGCAACATAATTTAATTTTAGTTAATAAAAATAATATTTCCAGAGATTTAAAATGTAAAATATGGATACTTTTAAAATATGAATTCTTTTTATGATTACTAAACTATAAAATCCCAATTAAGAGAAAGAATTCATTCAAAGCAAATGCTATTTTCTTTCTCTCTCTCTCTCTCTTTCTTCCTTTTACTTATTATTATTATTATTTTTTTTTTACAGAAGAAGTTTATTTTACGCATTGTAAAACGCACACTTATTAAGTGAATTTATGAAAAAATACATATAATTTTTTCTCTGTTTCTTTTTTAAGATTGGGAGAGGGAAATTAAACATTATTTAAACCACATTTTAGAATTTCTACACTGATTTCTGAACGTATAATCGCAAATCAATTACTAATAGAAAACTATTAACTATTAAAGGCATATTTAAAAAATTATATTTTACAATTCATTTTTCTATTTATAATGTTTTTTCTACTTTTTATCCTTTAAAATATTTCAATATTGCAGTTTCATTGCGATTTGGCATATTTTGGTGAGCATTTATTGACGCATCATTAATTTAATTGTTTATCAAACTCGCATACGATTGTACGAGTTGCAGATGTTTGGCGATTTACCATCTGTCGTGGGCGAATTGAAAAACAGGCTGAGTTACATAAAAATAGAAACTATTAATAAAATTTATGTTTGTTACAAGATTTTTTATTTTCTTACTGTAATAAATAAAACTAATTTACAGTTAAATATCCATTTAACGATCTTTAAAATCGTGTGAAAACATTCGGTGTAATAAGAAATTAATTATGCCCAATTTTTCATTCAATTAACGATGTGAAATATGTTTAGTGATTTCTTGAAACATAATTTAATTTTAGTTAATAAAACTTGCATTTCAGGCAATTTAAAATGTCCAAAAGTACGAATACTATGGTTTAAAATATCAGATCTTTTTTATCAACGAATTATTTTTTATAAATCCCAAACTAAATAAATACTTTTCTTTTCTTTTCTTTTACAGAAACCCCTGATGACCTCTTTAAGAAATGTGGTTTACTCATAATTCTTGGAATAACACTTTTACTTCTCCTTTTAAGGACTTTCTTTTCCAGATATTTACTGCAAGCTTGCACACACATTCTTAGCTGACAAAAGTGATTAAGGGTGGGGTGGCGGGTGGATCCGTTCTATTCAGAGTCAAATGGCAATCCAGTAATAATTTTCTCCCTGACACCTATAGTTAGGGATTATCTCAGAGAAAAGATACATATGCTTGAATCTGTCGGAAATTTGCATTCTAAAAAAAAAAAAAAAAAAAAAAAAAATCTGTGAAAAATGATCTTTTATAAAAATCCGAAAATAAAAATTTGCTAAATCGAAAATATGTTTCTTAAATGGAAGTTTTAATGCGATGTATATAATGCAAATACCCCTCAGATTAAAATTATGCAGAAACATTTGTTATTTAGGAAATACAGATAAATATTTATCTACATTTTCTGAATTTATAATGACACTTATATTTCTGAAGTTCTTTAAATGAAGGCTTTACTGTTGTTATTTAGAAAAAAAAAATAATATTATGTATGGTAATTTAAAAAAATATAATAGAAAAATAATGAATTAACAAGTCAAACTTATATTTAAAAAATAAATTAAAGATAAAATAAAACAAAATATGGTTAAACATCCAGAAATGACACTTAAAAGTAATAGTTCTATTTAGTTAACATTTTCTCATTCCCAACACTTATATAAACTATACTAGATGATTTTTAGCGGTTTTTCCTAGACCCGTGATAATAACCTGAATTAAACCTTAAATTTGCACGAATTTATATATTTTAACCGATTTTATAAGAATGTATTTTTTATAACAGAAAATCTTTGAAAATAACCTCCTATCATAAAGGAGAGGGGGGGGGGTGCATTTTTTTTTTTTTTTCTTTTTACTTTTTTTTTTTTTTTTTTTTTACCAAATGTGCCATATTAACGTAAATTGTATTCTCTTTAAGTTGGTGTTTTATGCCGAGAGAAAAATGCCCTTCCTCGTCGCGACAATTTTGTCTGTTTTGCAAATGCGGGGTTTGATAGAGAGAGTCGATTTAGAGTATTTTCACAACAAATGTTCAGACTGCTACTTACACACAATCACACGTTAAGAATCGCTTCTTTTCTTTGTATAGATACCTTTACCTCCAATAACGGAAATAATATATGGTCCAAAATTGTCTTCCACTTGGAGATTTTAGTCTATTAATTTAGAAACTTCTTATTTAGTTTACTAAAAAATTTAATTAATTACTTAATTAACAAAAAAGAAATAATAATAAAGGAAGGTACATTATGTTATTTACTGAAAATAAATAAAATAATGATAAAGTAACAAAATTTGTTTTAAAAGACATATAATATAATTATTATTTGAAATAAGAATTTACTGAAATATTAAGTAAAATTTTTAATTTAACTAAAAAAAAAGATTAAAAGTTGTTGCAATAATTAAAAATAATTATAATTTAATAAGAATTATCTAATTTTCTAAAAAATAATGAATCGAATAATTAGTAATATAAAACTAACTCATTAAAAATTGATTCCAATCAAATTGAAATAACTTTATTTTAATAAAAGAAATTGTGTATTGTACTCATGAGATGGCGCCAGCACTGAGACTTCCTAGGTACTTCCTCAGGAGTGGCGTCCCTCGAAAGTTGTTCCGTGGGATGTTACTGGGAGCCCATTCCTGAGGAAATCGTAAAAGTCTCTTCCCCAGGAAGCCCTGATCTTGTCATTTTAGTATTAGCAGGAATTTGGGATGACTTGGAGCCCCTGGGGTAGTATTGAGGAGCTTTCGTGCTACATGTGATGTTATACATTAAAGTCAAATTATAAATAATACAGTCAAATTATTTTCTATTTTCAACAAAAATCGATTAAATGCTAAATAACTTCCTATAGAGGTCCCCAGGAAGGTCTTCCTAAAAGATGACTTGTTAGGTACCTCCCTGGGAATGTCAGCCCTGGGAGGTTGCTCCTCAGGAATCTCTCAGGACGTTACTCCCCAGGATATCATTTAATTAGCTTCCCCAGGAGAGCCTGCATTTGTCATTTTAATTTTGCGAAGAATCTGAGATGCGTTGGAGCTCCCAAGGAAGAATTTGGGAGCTCCTGTGCTATATGGGTCACCTAAAAAGTGGTTTAACCCTTAAATGCATAGCGATGCATATCTGCATCACTTTTTATTTAACTCTTAGCAACCACAATATTGCTATTGAAATATTAATCCTGTAAAACAAAACAAATATATGCTACTAAATAAAGTTAAAAATGCATTATTTATGGTGTCTAATCTTTAATATAAAAATAAAAATACAATTTTAAGAGAATAATTCCTGCAATCAAACATATATATATATATATATATATATATATATATATATATATATATATATATATATATATATATATATATATATATATATATATATATAATAAATTATTTAGATTCATACTTATTAAAATATTTGCTAATTTGCTACATTCATCTTTTACTTACAGTTATGAATAGATAAGAAGACAAACTTTTGATTTTGTGACCAAATGTGGCATTTTTAAATTTTTGAAGCAAAATAAGGAGAATATATCTTTACAAAACCAAACTAATAATACAAGGAAGAGGTGTACAATAGGAAGTGATGGCAGAAAAAGTAATAGTCTGTGAGTAGGTGACTGAAGAAAAATATCTGGATATATACAAGATGAAATGGGTCAAGCCTGTGTGATGTTCAGTGCAATAAGTGGTCGGCGCAGATTTTAGTGGTTTGATTTGCCTCGGAATTTAACTAAGAAAGCCATTTTATGCTCACAAACAATGATTTAAAGGATTAAAATTGGCTAAGACTCATATTAACTGGACTGTTGTGACGATTTGGACGCCACAACACACAGGGTCACGCGACAGTAAAATGATTAGTACAATAGAAACAGTTATCCCGATCTGCGTTGTGAAAAGATCTAATGGGATAATGTTATTTAATAAATTAGGAGAGAAGAAAATTTTGGAATCAAATTAATTTTGGCAATAACTCAAGGACGACTTATTTAACGTTGAAATGGAGATATCGAACTTGTAGGTTGCATAGAGAAACATCCATTTCTAATAATTCCAAAATATTAGATACCATAAATTACGAGTATTATCTAAAAGGGAACAAGGAAAGACTTACAAGTATGCACACATAAACAAACTTCATTTTCATTTATATAAAATTCATAACTCAAATATGACTTTTTATATCATAATAAGCTTTTCAAATTATCTACTATTTTATCAGAATATAACATAGTTCCATTCTCATTAGAACAGCAAAGCTTTCATCAAAGTTATACTTTGTTACTTATTTTTTTTTTTATCAATTTATGTTATCTTATACTTGCCCCTTTTTTGTTCACAGCACGATCCGATGATGAGGCTTTTGCCAAAATTTTAATCAAAATTTTATTTATAATAAATAGCATTCCCGTTATCATTAAAATCTTTATCATAAACAATCATGATATTCAATGACATAAGATTATGTACTTTAGTGGAAATTTAGAAAATTAGTTGCTTAATATTAAATGTACACATCATAAGAAAACATGAAAACAATAGCCACGAATATATTGAAATAAATATAAGGAATTTCTCACCCAAACAGACTTCGATCTTTTCTGTAATCATCCAAATCATACAGTTCACTCATAGTTCATGGAATCCTAAACACAAGTAAGTTCATCGGGGCATAAGGTTCCTTTTATATATATATATATATATATAGTTCATGGGGATCTTTCACAAACCAATTTCACTTTCTTTCGGCACTCTGTGACGCATGAAAATTAGAGCTCCATCTCCACAATGTACACTTTCATAGGCGAAATCTGCTGATATGTCATATCTTCGTTGCATTCGCATCTCATCACTAACCACTGTACATCTCCAAATCAGGTGAATACTTCGGTAAGATTCTGCATCAGTTAATTTCCTGGACAAAGACTTGTCTGCTCTCAGCGATCTTTGTCAATAGATCATGACAAGGACAGGTCAACTCTCAGCATTAATTTTCATCATCATTTCCTTTTTTTCTGCATCAATCATTTTTTGTGACAAAGATTTGTCTGCTTTCAGCATTCATTTCAATCGCTAAATTTTGTATTGTCCTTAAAATTTGCTGCGAAAGAACTTGGTGTAAAATTTTGAAGTATCAAGTCACATCTTAACAAAAATTATAGAACCTCTTGAGGACGAGACACAAGACTTAATCCTCTTTTTTCCTTCCTTCTTCCCAGATCCAATTTTTTTTGGGGAGGGCTAAATTAACCCAGAGCTTTCGTTCTGATTGGAGGCTACTCCTGGTCCCTTATTGGTACTCTAGACATGCCTATCTATGGGCGTGCCAATTTATTTTTCACTGCATAGCATTAACTTAATTTTTGCCCCTTGCGCCCGGTTTCTCATGGGAATCACCACCCACGTTGAGTGTTGTAAAACCATCTTAATTGATAGAAAATTTATGGTTCCAACATCGTAAATTTTCTATTCTTTCGCTATACATTTACTGCCCATGTCTGGCGTCAGCAATGTTCTCTTTATCTATAATTTCCTATTTTCTGTCTGATCTTATTTGGGGAGTTTTATTTTATTACACTGTTTTTGCACATATAAATATTTACAATTCGAAATGTTTTATTTTCAATATTAATACAAAATAAATTCACAATTCATATTCCTTATTTTTTTCTAAACATACCAATACCAAACAACATATATATATTTATTTTTTTCTACGCATTATATACTTATTCATTTTAATATACTTTAATTTTGGAGTATTTTTTATGTTATTTTAATTTATTGTATAAATTAATTACTAAAGAATTATTTTCCGAGAATTCAATTATTTTTAAATGTTATTGGATCGTGCGAAAATTATTTAATTAGTTAAATTAATAACAAGCCTTGTTGTGTAGATTTCTACACTACATTGCTTCTTCCCTCTTGTTTTTAAAAATAATAATATGTACACCACAAAAATACACTTATAATACATATATATATTACAAAATATCAATCAAACCTGATATATATAGTAAGTTCTTCAGATTGTTCATCATACCCTGTAAGTACACTTGAATAATATAATACAAAATATAAAATAGTATATACATTTTCTCTATTGCATAGGTGAGAAATATTTATTCCAATATAAGATGGCTATTTCAATATCAAAATACTGCAAAAATGCTATATTAATTTTAGTCAACAATGTCCACTAATTTTTTTTTTTTTTTTTTTTTTTTTTTTTTTTTAATGCTACGCATACTGAAATCTATAAAAATATGTACAATCATGCAGCTTGTAGGTAATAAAGTTTACTTCAAAATTTTGGCCTTAAAATAAAAATATGCGCTATCTACATACCTACAGTGTGGATATTACGTAGAACTATGTTTTTACAAAAAAAATTATAAACCAAAGTGCGTAAATATATATGTACATCGCTCTCTGCTTGAAAACATTCTTTTTTTATCTAAGAATGCCATTTCATCCCCGCATCATTTCTGCGGAATATCCACTTAAAATTTTCTCCTCGGAGAAAATGTGCCGAAAATCCCTTATAAAATCCCTGAGTGGTCTCCATGTGTCCTTGACAGTGAGAATAAACTCGGAACAAGACGTACAGGTCAGTACTAACATGCCAAACAGGTTTGCTCGTTATCACATCTGTGAACGTAGTAATCACTTTTTTTTCTCTGAATGGCTTTATAAAAGTGCGCGATTTGTTTGTATTGTGTTCATATAATATTGGATAATCTCTACACTGCATAAGGTAAGTGTCATTTATTTTAAAATCCGAAGATTTTAGTACTATCTAATAACTGTTATTATTTATATAGTTTATCATCCTTTATTCTTAAAAATGTCCTATAAACAATTCCCTTTTTTTATCTATCAGATATCATGTCGGACACTGCTCGACATTTTCTCCCCATTATGAGCGTGTTTTCAGATTGTCTCTCACGTAACAATAATTTATTTTCATACTGTGATTGTTCTTAAATTTTAAAAATATTTTCCTTACCTACTATATTTTACTTTCATATGCCTTAATAGTCCATATGTGGTTTTTTTTTGTTTCTTTATTTTTAGGAGTCTTAAATGAATCCTTTTTATTTTTCCTCGCAGTATTTATATTATAATATTTCGTAATTTTCTTCTGACACATGTGTATTTTTTATATATTTTGATTTTATTTCACAATTTATATTATGCTTTCTTCCGTGTGCACACAGTGTGGTTTTCGTGCGTCATTATATAAACTATGTTAATGAAAACAAATTTTTCTTTTTCGTAAAACGTATCCTTTCCAATGTGTTATTTTGTATATTTTTTGTGTTTGTGAAATGTTTTAATCCGAAACTCCTAACAAACTGTTTTGCTATATATATATATTTTATACGCTACTATGCGTCATATGACTCATGGTACTTTGCTTAACATCTTTTGAGTTAATTTTATATTATTTATTTATTTTATACTACGATTTTCTAACACATGTGTGAAAGATGGTACCCTCTATTCACTCATATATTAGCGGTAAATATAGTGTTTAAATATGTCGTTCCGTGCTCAATTTTGCCGTTTTATATTTATTCAATTGTTCAATGGGTTCCCAAATTAATATGCATCCGTTTTAATTTATTATTTGTTTATATTTAGAAATTGTGAAATTTTTAATGTATGTTGTAATAATTCATCTATAATGGTTTTATTTTTGTTTTTGTTTATTCCCGAATATGTTTTCATTCTAGCACAATGAAGTTAATAAATTTTTATATATTTTTTTCGTTCCGTTAAGGTTGTGTTGCAAATCTACCATATATAATTTTTGAATTTTAGGCATAATATGGTTTATTTATTATATTAATATATTAATTTAGGTATGTGTGTTTTAATATTTTGCTTCGATACTGAAAAATCCGTGTACACTCCCATGAAAATATCTTGCGCAATGTCATCCAATCGACCCGCAATCAAAATGACACTTTCCATGGAAAATTTAAATATTTCCATGCGATTATCACAGTTTTTTCAAACATTATTATATTCAAATTACTCTGTGGTTGTGAATTTTAAAGGTTTTATATACGACTTGTAGGTTTTGCCTTATACTGTTGTTTACAAACGGTGCGCTTTTCATTTTGAACCCTTCTGTGGTCATCCATTTTATTTATTTACCTAAATGAGTCTGTAATGTTTATTTTAATATATGTATTAATTTGTTTACTTATTTATGTATTATTTTTCAGATTTTTGTAATGTTTAATCTTTTATTTTCATAAATTTTTAGCAATTTTACACAATTACTCTTTGTTTACATTTTCCCAATTACTACTTGTTTTTTTTTTTTGTTTTTTTTTTTGGTAGCAATGTGTAGAAAATTTTTATTTTCTGATAAATGGTGTCTTAAATCGTTTTTCTTTACAAAGAGTGTGGTATGTTGTATAAATTATATACAATTTTATCCATTTTGTGTCATAAATATGGTAATCAAAATAAATGCCATATTTAAAAGTGCTTCCGTGGCATAACAATTTTAAATTATTTGCATAATTTATGTCCATGTGTGTTTCATAATGTTTCATTTTCGTGTCAAAGTCATAACATTTTGTGAATATTTTCAAATATGTCTAATGGAAAATACATTTTCCATCCAATGTTGCTAATTTCTACTTATTTATCTCCAAAGTGACCGTTTTTTATATTTTGAACAACAAAATTTTTCATTTTTCATTTTTTTTTTTTTTTTTTTTTTTTTTTTTTTAAATATGTCAATTTAATATATATATATATATATATATATTAGTCCACTTTGAAGTAAGTATGTGGTTTGTCTATCACTAGCGATCAAAATATTTTTCCGACATGTTTTGAAATACGTCAAAACAATTTTGAAGTGTAAACAAATAAATTATATGTACCCTGTTTTCTGTTTTTCTATTTTTTTTTTATTAATATTTTTTTCTAATTTTTATTTTCCAGGATAATCCTTATGTTACGCTTCATTTTTACTCACTCAAAATATTTCTTTTCTAGCCATTGTAATTAATATGCAATTCAATATTAATTTTGTCATTCAATTATTCAGCTGTGTTGGCTACTCAAATTGCCCCTTCATTCCTATCGTGCGCCCCAGAAAGTTTTCCATCGCTGAAAGAATTCGCTGTTCTCCAGAAACGCCCATGTGAAACAACACGGCTGCTCGACTCAACGTAAAGCCCGCAGCCAGCTCACAACAACAGTATTTTTTATGCAGCCTAGAGTATGCCCTCTATAACTGGCGAATGTCGTAGTCTTCAATTCGTCTTCAATACCGGCTCGGTGAGAAAACATTTATTTATCTTTTTATTTATTTTTTTCCCTAGCGATCTGCTCCATTGCATATCTCATTTTGACCCTAACCGGTTCTCCGAAAGTGGTGAGTGGGTTTCGTTAGAAAATGAGTTTCATTTTCTCACTTCTTTGAGCTGCAAGATACGTGTTATTCCAATTCTCCTAAACACCTTCGCTCCGTTTTTGAGCTCTTGCTGAAGACAGCTAGTTTCAAGGTCGTCCCTTGCCCAAAACAAGTTTTGGGTAAAGCACTTGTTTCGATTTCACTTTTCCCCTGCATGTTCTTCCGTTGCTATGGGAACGCGTTTACTCCGGGCTTATTTTCTCTGGTAACCAGAAGAGAGAAAAAGTGGGTGTAGTGTTAATTCCGCTGCCTCGTGGGAAAAGGGTTTTGATCCGCCTCATCCTTTCTCCTAGCTATATACATCTTCCTGCATCTTTTTCTCTTTTTGAGATGCTCGTACATAGCGCCCCTCTTTTGCGTTTGATGCTGCCGCCGTATACCAATATTTACATTTTTTTTATTTTAGTAATTTTTTTATGTCATGCTTACCTGTGTATAATGTAATAAATTCTGTTTGTGTATATTATATATTTTTTTGTGGAGGGATGTATGAAAGAAAAATTATCTGTTTTACTTGTTTGCAAAAATCATTCCTATTACTGTGACAAAATATTATATTGTTATTTTATTTATTTTGACTATTTACCTTTGATTTATTTTGGGTTAATATTTCAAAAGGACTTCCTTTATACCTCCAGAAGTTTTGCACAAAATATTTTTCTGACATGTGAATTTCTTGGGCAGTATTTGTCCAATTTCGTTGAATTTTATTTTATTGAGGGAAAACGAAATTTGAACACATTTATGCTTTACTACATGTTTATTAAAATTATTTATTATTATTATTACCACATTTTCTACCAAAAATTTCTACCGCATAACATTTTATTTTCATGGTATAAAATACACATCATGGCTCCATAAATTTTATTAAAAATTCAAATTTTGCTTCTTCATTCATAATATTTTTCCAATATTAACTATTTTATTAAAATAATATAATCTAAGCAAATATAAGTATATTTATTAATATTTTTATTATTATTATTATTATTAATTCCGTGTTGCAGTTGAAAAAAAAAAAATTTTTTTGTATTTTTGCTATGTTTTTGTTTAATCAGTTTGCACTGATTTAATTTTTTTTTTTTTTTTTTTTTTTTGCATATAGTATTATTTTATAAATTACCTGGTTATTTATTTATTTATTTTGTTTGCGATGTTAGGCGCGAACAATTTTGAGATGTGAATAGTGACGGGTTTTAATTCAGGCTTGTCCCTGTTTTTGATTAAGTAATTGTCGTTTCTAAAAATTCTTTCGACAAAATATGGTCCTGAAAATTTTTGGTGTGACGCTTTAGGTTTTATTAGAAGTTTTAAATAAACTTCATCACCTACTTGTAGCTGTTTATGTTTTAATTTTGTGTTTTTATTTAATTCTTGATCCGATTTTTCTTGGTTTTTCATGACCTCGTGTCTGATTTCGTACATATGTTTTAATTTATTTTGCACATAGGTGCTGTACGAGTCCATTTCGTGTGTTGTGAAATTTTTGAATGGCGTTTTTATTTCACGTGCAAAAAATAACATGCTTGGTGTAAAATCCGTTATTCGATTTTTTTGTTGTATTGTGCATAAGCATAAAATATGGAAGTCTAATGTCCCATTCGTACGTTTTAGTACACATGGATGCGATGGAACCCTTTAAGTCCCTGTGGGTACGTTCAAGAATGCCCTGCGAGGATGGTTTATAAATGCTTGACGTAATTAACTCTATATTTAGATTTTCCATATAGTCTTTGAAGGCTTTTGACCTGAAATAGGGTCCATTATCACTCGCTAGAAATTTTGCCAATCCGTAGGCACTAAAATATTGATTTAAAGCCTTAATTATGACCTTAGTGTCTGTCGATCTGAGTGGGAATGCCTGTAGAAAACGTGTAGCTGTATCTATTACAGTTAAGATATATTTGTTCCTGTTTAATGACACAGGCAAAGGTCCCACAATATCAGTTGTTATTTTCTCCCCTGGGAGATAGTTTTTGTCCATTGTTTTCAATGGTATCTTGCTTGTTTTATGTGTCTTAAAAGTATTGCACGTTGTACATTTTGTACAGAATGTTTTTATCTCCTGATACATTCTATACCAGAAAAATCTTTCTTTTATTATTCCATAAGTTTTTAGAAAAGCAAAATGCGGTGCATGTGCACTTTTTATGATGTCATCTTTCAAGCTTTGCGGTGCAATGTACAATTCCTCGTTATTTGAATTTTGTGCTTTTTTCAAAATTAATATTCCATCTTTATTCAAACAATACTTTTCGTATTTTTTTACCTTTCTTTGTTGCTTTAAAGCTTCTATAATTTCTGTTAGTTTAGGGTCTTTCATCTGTTCCTTTTTTATATTATCCTCAGTTAAATTTTTATTCACCGTGAAAAGGTGTTTATTTAGATTATCTGCAATTGTTAAATTGTGTAAGCAACGAGTATTGAAATCTGCTGGATTGTTATTTCCAGAAATGTGAGATATCTCATAGTCGTAGTCTTGGAGTTTAAGTAACCATCTTGCAACAATCTCAGGCTGTTTTTCTAACTGTAAATGGTACGTTAGGGCTTTTGAATCGGTCAGTAATATAATTTTTTTTCCTAATAATATATTCCGAAAATATGTAATAGTTTCGTAGATCGCCAATAGCTCAATTTGCAAGCTTGGATATTTTTTTTCTGACTCTCTTAACTTTCTTCCTGTAAATTCTATTGGTATCATTTTATCACCTTGCTTTTGTGCCAATATACCTGATGTTGCGATCTTGGATCCATCTGTGATTACTTAGAAAGTTTTTGTGTAATCCGGCGGGTGAATTGTAGGTTGCGTCATTATTATTTTTTGTATTTTTTCAAATGAATGTTGTGCTCTTTCATTCCATCTGAATTTTTTGGTTGCTCCTCGTAAGATCTGTCAGAGGTGAAATAATTTCCGCATAATTTTGTATGGTCGATTTAAAATATGTGCATAGACCTATGAATGCTCTCACCAGTTTTTGAGATGTGGGTCTTGCAAAATTGGTAATTTTCTTTATATTTTTTTCTGAGGGTGCGTATCCCTTTTCGCTAATTTTATAGCCTAAAAATTCTATTTCCGGCATATATAGTTTTAGTTTTGTAGGTTCAATAGTCAAATTGAATTTTTCCAATCTTTTTAGTACTTCTTCAAGTATTTCGTGCATTTGTTCTATATTTTGAGCTCCAAGAAGGATATCATCGATGAAATATTCAATGTCGTATTTTTCTTTTAAGTCACTTAGAACTATGTCCATTAAACGAGCAAATAAATTCGTCGAAAAATTTAATCCGAATGCTAAACGAGTCATTTGAAAGTGATTGTTTTCCGTAACGAAAGCCAATTTGTGCTTGTCTTCTTCCCTCAGCTTGATTTGAAAAAACGCTGAATGTAAATCTAACACCGTGTATATTTTCTTTCCTGACATGCTTTGTAAATTTTTTTTTTGTATTTGGCACAGGATATGGGTCGCTCTCTACTAAATCATTAAGCGATCTAAAATCTAAAGCCAGTCTTAGTTTGATTAAATTTTTGTCGTTAGTTTTTGATGTGGAATTTTTTTTTTTACGAAAATTACTGGAAATGCATAGCTGGAATTCGTAGGTTCGATAATACCCGCGTCTAATAGATCTCTTATTTCTTTTTCCGCACTCTTCTTTATATCGTGTGCTAATTTAAAAGGTTTGGTTTGGATCGGAAAATCATGCTGTAATTTTATTTTAGGTTTAATTACATCCGTCGCTCCTAGCGTTTTATAAGATTTACTGAATGCTGTCGCATGTCTCATTACAATATCCAAAACTTCCTTTTGCACCTTCGGTGGTAAATGATCTACTTTGAAATCCTCTCTTGACAATTCCTTTCTTCGCAATTCTCTAATTTGTGTTATATTTAAATTGTTAACTTCATAAATACTGTCAGTATTTGTTTCATTTTGTTCTTTAATAGAAAAATCAGTTGTAATCTTCCCCATTTCTTGATCCTTGTATAATTTTAAATATTTGTTGGAGAGATTCTGTACTATAATTCGAAATGAATTATTGTCGGATTCTTTACTTTTATGAACAGAATTCTGAATTGCTAATTTTTTATTATTGTATTTGGGTTGAAAAAAGAATTGTTGGTCTTTTTTCTAAAACTCCGTCGAAAATTAAATTTACTAATTTCGATTCTTTAGGCCTTAGAGTAATTTTGTTTTCTACAAATGCTCTTATGTTATTTTTAGAATTATAATGATCATTAGAATTAATTTGTTTGGGTACAGTTTGAAAATTGTCATTTTGTTGTGTTTTTTGAATCCTGTTAGCTTCTGTAAATTGATTTTCATTGGAATTTAATTTAATTACCGTATTGTTAATTTTTAAAATGTTGTTTTCCAAGTCCATGATTATTTTGTTACTTTTTAAAAAATCATCCTAAAATAATCTTGTAATCGCGGTCAAATTCTTCTTTTGTGACATAAAATGTCCCATTTAGGAAATTATTCTCATTTTTAAATTTAAATTTTACGCAGTTTTTGAACGGAATCGTTTTATTTGACAAAGTTGTAATTTTAATTGAATTGGCTAAATATTTAATTTTTATATCTGTCTGTTTTATTTTTTCAAAAATTTCTGGTGACAATAGGCTAATACTTGCTCCACTATCTACTAAACTGGGTATAATTAGTTCCTTTTTTATCTTTAAATTCCATATTGGTAATTCATTGTTTCTTCCTGAGTTGCAACTTGCTATCAATTTTTCTTTAACCTTAGAATTTTCATTTTCCTCAGCCTCAAACACGTTTTTTTTTCTCATGTTCATGTTTCTTTTTTTTTCAATTTTTTGTTAAATTTTGTTTTTATGTTATAACCCTGTTTTTCTTTTAATATGCGGGACCTACGGGTTTCTACTTGTGCTAAATTTTGAGGCCCCCTTATCGGTTTAAATGATGGTGTCCTCTTTTTCCTCTGGTATTTTGTCTACCCCGTCTCTGTTGATTTTCACTTGGGAAGGTAATAGTGGGGTGCGTTTCTTTATTTCTATCATTAGGTGGTTGAGAAAAATTGTTTTGCCCGTTTTGTATATTTGTGACGCCTTGGTGTTGCCCTGTATATTGAATTTGTGCATTATTCCCCTGTATAAAATCAGCATTTTGGATTGGGACAGTGTTTTGAAAATTGTAATTCCCTTGGTGCATTTGATTTTGACCTATCAGCTGTTGAGAATCATTATGCCAATTGGGCATCACATTGTACATATAATTTTGTCGAAGCTGATTGTAGTGCGGTCTTATGGGATTGAAATTTTGAGGATTTTGAAAATGCGGTATATAATTTTGTGGACTTCTTTGGAAATTTTTATAATTGTAATTTGTATGGTAGTTCCTTGGAAATCTTGGCCTAACATTGTATTGTTGTGCTCCCCTAGGTTGTACAAAATTTTCGCTTCTTTTATTAAAAAAACAATGTTGTGTTTGGTGATTTGATTTGTTGCATATGTGACAGAATTGTTGGGTGATGTGATTAATTTCCCCTTCGTTTTGTTTGTTTTCATGTGTCTCAAGCTTTAAATTATTTATCTGTTTCTTTAGGTCTTGTATTTCAGTTTTTTGCTCTTGGGACATATTGATTAGTGCCTCATACAATTTTTTTTCACTAGTTTCTGTTAAGTTGTTCATTTCGCCTGCGCATTTTCCGTTGATTGCTAATTCGATGTCCTTGGCCCGTTTAAAAGCATCGTCGAATTTTGTTGGAGGATATTTTTTTAATTCAAAAGAAATATCCGGTCTCAACGCCTCAAGGTACTTTGTTAATTTCATCGTTTCAAGCAGTTCTTTTGCTCCATTTTTTTTTTCGTGTCCCGATAAAGCTAAATATTTTTGTGCCTCAATATTGAATTTTTTAGTGAATTCCTCAATCGTTTGATTGGCTGTTTGTTTCGCGTTAATGAACTGTAATTGCGCTTTTGCGAAAGATTTTTCTTTTTGAAACTGCTTTATTGAATTTTCTTTGAATGTTTTGTAGTCGTTTGCCTTATGAAGTTCTGTTGTATTTTTCATAATTTCCCGTGCTTGCCCTTTAAATTTTGATTTTGCAAGTACTAATTTGATATCATCGGGAAATTGTGCCGCATCGGCTAATTCTTCAAATTCGTCAAAAAATTGTGTAATTTCTTGGTCTGGTTTATCTTCAAAATTTTGGAGAGAATTTATTAAGGTATCTAAACCTATCGTAAATGTTTCCCTTTCAGGAGAAGTTTGTCTCTTCCCTCTGCCGCCTGTCATGATTTTATTTTTATGTCTTATTTTCCTAGCGGCTGCAATTCCCAAATATATAATAGAATAATTTCTATTTTGTTTTGCTTCTATCCTAGTTTCTCAGAAATTTCCTACACTGCAAATTATTATTTTTTCAATTTTAGAATATAATTGTCTATCTCTATTTTCAAGATCATACTAATTTGTAAAATAATATTTTTGCATAAATTCTACTGAAATAACACTGAATATTCTGCATGCATGCACATAAATAAAACACAATATGAAAATTTTTCCAATATTTCTTTGCATAGATATTAATTATAATAATCATTCGTTATGCTCATACTAAATTATGTGCTGTGAACTGAACTACTCTTTTCCTTAGTTTTTCTTTTTGTTATACACATAAATAATTTTTTATATAACATACGAAAATGATTTTGTTAGTAATTGAAAAGAAAAATAAAAATAGAGGAAAATAATAATAATATATATATATATATTTATATATATATATATATATATATATATATATATATTTTTTTTTTATAAGTTAACTCATTGCAACCATTTAATTTTACGTTCTAAATTCCATTACTAACACCTGGTATTAGCACCATTAAATTTTAGTATGTTGTGACGATTTGGACGCCATAACACACAGGGTCACGCGACAGTAAAATGATTAGTACAATAGAAACAGTTATCCCGATCTGCGTTGTGAAAATTTCTAATGGGATAATGTTATTTAATAAATTAGGAGAGAAGAAAATTTTGGAAAAAAATTAATTTTGGCAATAACTCAAGGACGACTTATTTAACGTTGAAATGGAGATATCGAACTTGTAGGTTGCATAGAGAAACATCCATTTCTAATAATTCCAAAATATTAGATACCATAAATTACGAGTATTATCTAAAAGGGAACAAGGAAAGAATTCAAGGAAAGACTTACAAGTATGCACACATAAACAAACTTTATTTTCATTTATATAAAATTCATAACTCAAATATGACTTTTTATATCATAATAACCTTTTCAAATTATCTACTATTTTATCAGAATATAACATAGTTCCATTCTCATTAGAACAGCAAAGCTTTCATCAAAGTTATACTTTGTTACTTATTTTTTTTTTTTTTTTTATCAATTTATGTTATCTTATACTTGCCCCTTTTTTGTTCACAGCACGATCCGTTGATGAGGCTTTTGCCAAAATTTTAATCAAAATTTTATTTATGAAAAATAGCATTCCCGTTATCATTAAAATCTTTATCATAAACAATCATGATATTCAATGACATAAGATTATGTACTTTAGTGGAAATTTAGAAAATTAGTTGCTTAATATTAAATGTACACATCATAAGAAAACATGAAAACAATAGCCACGAATATATTGAAATAAATATAAGGAATTTCTCACCCAAACAGACTTCGATCTTTTCTGTAATCATCCAAATCATACAGTTCACTCATAGTTCATGGAATCCTAAACACAAGTAAGTTCATCGGGGCATAAGGTTCCTTTTATATATATATATATATATATAGTTCATGGGGATCTTTCACAAACCAATTTCACTTTCTTTCGGCACTCTGTGACGCATGAAAATTAGAGCTACATCTCCACAATGTACACTTTCATAGGCGAAATCTGCTGATATGTCATATCTTCGTTGCATTCGCATCTCATCACTAACCACTGTACATCTCCAAATCAGGTGAATACTTCGGTAAGATTCTGCATCAGTTAATTTCCTGGACAAAGACTTGTCTGCTCTCAGCGATCTTTGTCAATAGATCATGACAAGGACAGGTCAACTCTCAGCATTAATTTTCATCATCATTTCCTTTTTTTCTGCATCAATCATTTTTTGTGACAAAGATTTGTCTGCTTTCAGCATTCATTTCAATCGCTAAATTTTGTATTGTCCTTAAAATTTGCTGCGAAAGAACTTGGTGTAAAATTTTGAAGTATCAAGTCACATCTTAACAAAAATTATAGAACCTTTTGAGGACGAGACACAAGACTTAATCCTCTTTTTTCCTTCCTTCTTCCCAGATCCAATTTTTTTGAGGGAGGGCTAAATTAACCCAGAGCTTTCGTTCTGATTGGAGGCTACTCCTGGTCCCTTATTGGTACTCTAGACATGCCTATCTATGGGCGTGCCAATTTATTTTTCACTGCATAGCATTAACTTAATTTTTGCCCCTTGCGCCCGGTTTCTCATGGGAATCACCACCCACGTTGAGTGTTGTAAAACCATCTTAATTGATAGAAAATTTATGGTTTCAACATCGTAAATTTTCTATTCTTTCGCTATACATTTACTGCCCATGTCTGGCGTCAGCAATGTTCTCTTTATCTATAATTTCCTATTTTCTGTCTGGTCTTATTTGGGGAGTTTTATTTTATTACACTGTTTTTGCACATATAAATATTTACAATTCGAAATGTTTTATTTTCAATATTAATACAAAATAAATTCACAATTCATATTCCTTATTTTTTTCTAAACATACCAATACCAAACAACATATATATTTTTATTTTTTTCTACGCATTATATACTTATCCATTTTAATATACTTTAATTTTGGAGTATTTTTTATGTTATTTTAATTTATTGTATAAATTAATTACTAAAGAATTATTTTCCGAGAATTCAATTATTTTTAAATGTTATTGGATCGTGCGAAAATTATTTAATTAGTTAAATTAATAACAAGCCTTGTTGTGTAGATTTCTACACTACATGGACATTGAACAAAGGAATGGTGTTATCTGGTCTCAGGAAACAAAAATCTCCCTATTTGGTAGTACTGATAAAAAATACTCAGGGAAAAGAATCGAAGAAGGTTTGAACTCCAGTTTGATTGCAAAATTATCGAGTCAGTCTGATGATATGTGTATGTAAGACAAAAAAATGTTGGGCAGAATTTGCGTAAGTAATGGAGATATAAATACCCAAAATACGGAAATTATATTCTTTACTCCCAACAGAAGCTTTCTAAACGCGATCTCTTCGGAGATAATGAAACATTTATAATTAAGTAGGGATAAACTCCATGTCATGTTGCTAAAGTGTGCAATAAATATCATCAATCTAATCACATTCTGGCGTTAAAATATCCCATACCTTAAAATAATTGAAATTATATGGATCAGACTAATGAAACATTTGAATTGAAGCAACACAGTAATAAAATCCCTTTAAAAGAAGAAGTAATTTAGTCTTGGTATCACATTGCAACTGCATCATAAATAATAATAATAAAAAAATATTTGGTTAACTCCATGGGAAGTCGTTGTCAAGACGAAATTAATGGTAGACATTTTCAAACAAATTGTTAACTGACATTGGGATAATTTTCGAAAAGTTTCAGTTCTCTTCTTTTCAGCTGTTGTGATAAATATTCCATTAAGAAATTTATTACATTACATTATTGATTAAATTGTATTTCTATTGCTGCATAATTTTATGGTACTACTTAAAGAAAAAGGGGAGATACACTGCAAAAGAAAAGCTGTAAAGTTAGTGAACTTGGATTCCTAGACCTTTTTATGTAACCGCAACAGCAAAATTTCATGTAACAAATACACATTTGCATTGTAAATTTAAATATCTGTATAGTAATTAAGAATTTTTTAGGCAACTGGAATTCCTAGAAATTTTAATGTAACTAGAACCCGGGTTACAGATAAAATTTTAGTAAGACTGCTGGATTTTTTGTAGATTCTTTTTAAAGTTACATATTTCTGTGCCTTTACAAAACTAGGTTTGAAGATTTAAATTTTTTTTGTACAGTGTAAAGATAAAAGTTTTATAAACATACTGATTTCTCTAACTTTACATCTGCAGAATTAAAGATTTCTTTTTACAGTGTAAGAACCATCAAGCTTTAAAAATACTCATTTTCAAAGGAGTTTCCACAATTTTGGCCACATCTCTATTTCAAAATATAGCAATGTATCTCAGATAATATACTATAGTTTCCTATAAAATAGAAAAAATAGCATATTAAAAATGATTTAAAAATACTAATGTTTAATTAATTACATTAAATGTAAAGTTAAATATTGCACATGATGTTTCTACTTTAGATGTCACAAAAATATCATAAATTTATTCAGGAAGTATATATATTAGTTATAATATACAGGGTGAGCAGAAAGTTCGTTAAAACGTTAAAAACTCATAAAAAAGGAAGAAATTATAATAAAGGAGTGCAGTTTGGAAGAAAGGGTTTACAAGGTAGTCAAGTTTTTTTAGCAGCCAAAAAAAAAAAAAAAAAAAAAAGAATAAGAAGAAATCGCATGTAGACGGCACTGACGATCCGAAACACAATGAACAGATACTACGACACAGCCTGGTTGTGTCTTAGAATGTTCTGAAGGTCATTTTGAACATTTGTTTTTGGAAGAACAAATGAATGGAGCGTATTGTTGTCCTGTTAATTGCGTTTCGGGTGGTCAGCGCCCTCTACATGTGTTTTCTTAACATTTTTTTTTTTTTTTTTGCTGCTAAAAATAATCCAACTACTTTGTGAGCCCTTTCTTGCAAACCGCACTCCTTTATCAGAATTTCTTACTTTTTTATGAGTTTTTAAAGTTTTAACGAACTTTTGGCTCACCCGGTATATGTGTTATCTATGAAATATATTAATAGAGTAATAGTTATCTAGTAATAGACAAATGCTACCTATTTTCCGCGATAAAGTTACTTTCAGCTGTTAACAGTTATCATAAATAGTTCCCTACTTAGCCATAATTACTAAATATTTGCATTATTATGTTTTTGGTAACCCGTGTACTTTTTAAATTAAAATGTAATGGACACTTCCAGCAAATGTCTTTGTTCCAGCTTGTCTACTTTAGTAGGTCTTAGTACACTTCATTTTAAGAAAAATGACAAAAATATTTATTTCCCATATTTTTGATTAAATTGGATTTAGACAATTGTAAGACAATTGTAAAAGTGCCGTAAACTTCCGATTAATTAAAAAGATAGGAAAAAAGACATTTTATTGCTTCCATTTCTTCTTTAAATTATTTACAGTTGTAATACTTAAAAAAATTGTCTGGTTTTTTTTCAATCTATCAGTAAGATCCAAATGTTAAAACTTTAAACTATACATTTTACACGCTATCTGGTTTACTCAATTCTTAAGGCACAGTTAATTATGAAAGATACGATATCTAGTAATAAATATAATTTATTTTTTAGAAACTAAAATGTTAGTTACAGTCGTTTTCACTGTGGTTTTATCTGTATATTAGCATATTATTTCTTTTTTCTTTAACTTATTACGGACAGTTTACCTCAAAATTTGGGCAAAAAGTCGATTTTTATTTATCAAATGAAAATTTATTTAGTTGTAAATATTTTGACCTCACATAAAAGCCATACTGCAATTATATCGTGGATGTTGTAAATTTTGTTAAATTACTCAGCACAATAATCCATACAAAGTAAAACATTAAATGGCTTTTTCTCCGTATTCATATTATTGTCGCTTTCATGTTTTTAAAATGTAAGGATTTTTCTTTTTTTTTTAATAGATATTTAAAGTTTTTTTGTGAATGTTATTTATTGTATATGTGATAAATGTACATATGGTATTAGCTTTCAGTTTTTTTTTTTTTTTTTTTTTTGGTTCATTTTCAAAAATAAATATATACAGTGTATCCACGTATAACTTGACGACCTTTATTTTCGAAACCGTTAGTCCTAGATGCATACTTTCATTTACAAATTTGGTCAAAATTAGGTGCAGAGTTAAGATTAAAAAAAAGTTTGAAGCGAAAAACTATTTAGTGAAGAATAAAGAATCTAAATTTTTATACGGTCCCCCGGTTCTATAGGTTATATTTAGTAAAATTTTCTTGTTACACTGACAAGTAGGGCAAAAATAGTCCAGTTATTCCATGATTAAAATTGACCGAGTAATAGCTGTTTAAAGTTGGAGCATATTTTTTGCTACAAATTAGGGGTCATTCACAAATTTAGTAGAAATATAACTCCGTCAGATATATTAAAGAAATGGTTGAGAGTAAAATTAGTATTGTAATATAAATTTGAAATCTTTAATCATTCTGACATATTACTGTAAAATATACAATTTGTATTCAACATATAAGAGGATATAAATAACAGAATTTCTGTTAAATAAAATGGTGGAAAAATGACTCAATTATTTACAAAAAGATACATATTTTAAAATGCTGTTGGATTACACAGTCTTTCAAATTTTGGATTGTGTCATGTTTTTTAAATTTTGAAAATTGATTCTTATGTATTTTTTAGCACTGAATACCAAAATGACTTTTTTTTTTTTTTTTTTTTTTTAAACCATCATGTCAGGATTTTTCTCAAATCGCTAATTTCATAGTTAAAAAGTTCAAAGATAAAATTAATCTCCCCTCCCCATCCAACCTCATCGGGCCCCTCAGTTGTTTAGCTGTAAGAAACCCAATATAAGTAAAAAAAATCAATAAATTATTGAATTAAATAAAATTAAACTTAATAAAAATGTCTTACATCTATTTTATAGTATCAGATTGTTCGCTATTTTTTAAACTTGAAATTTACGATTTGCAAAAAATCCTGACATTGTGATTAAAAGTGAATATAATTTTTTTATTCAGCGTTAAAAAATACATAAAACGTAATTATAAAAGTTAAAAAACAAAACCATCGCAAGTTTATGCTATCTAATCTAAAACTCTTTCTCAAACTTGTTGACGGTAATCTATCCGGATTTTTTTGTGTTATCCTCTAAGTATGTATACGATGGTAAGCGTAAAAAATTATAATAATATTACATTATCATCGGATTTAAGTCAGTATGTAAAATTTAACTTCGATCGTACATTTGAAAGTGAGTTAAAGTTCGAGTACAAATTTTAAACTGGAAAGACGATCGTTAAAATTTAAATAATACCTTATGAAAATAACATAATTTTTGTTAAAAGAAATCATAGCCTCAAATCCTTACAAAATAAAATGCATGTTAAAATACAACTATTCCAACTAATCTGAAACTTAAGTAATATAAGTTAACACAATCGTAATAGTTGTACGATTTCTTTCAAAGCTCAGATACCTTGAAATAAGTTTAACTACTTTATATACGACCCCTGAAAGCATAGTCGAAATCATCTGTTTCGAGTTGCAAAAAATTGGTATAAGTCATGCATTTCAAACTTTAATAACTCGGTCAAATTTAATGTTAGATGAATGGGTCTTTTTTTGGTCTTACTTGTTAGTGTCACAGTAAATTTTTACTAATTCTGACTTATAGGACCGGGGGACCATATAAAAATTTAAATTTCGTAATTTTTTATTAAATGTTTTTCTTGACCCAAATCGCTTTAAAAACAATTCTTTACCTTATTAAAACCATTTTTGTAATTGGAAGTATGCATCTAGGACCAGCGGTTGCGAAAATAAAGGTCAGTCAGGTTATACGTGGACACACTGTAAGAACATGTGTTAGATTTCATCGTTTTTTTACGATATATATCAGAAAAAAATTATATTAAATGTAATATTAGATATATCTAAAAATCCATACTCTGTCTTGTGTAATGCACCTTAGAGAATATTAAAAAAAGGGGGGGGGGGCAAAAATATCAACAATTAAAAAATAGTAGGGATTATAAAAAAAAAAAATGCATTATTTTATTAAAAAGTTTTAGTTAAATATGCAGTTACTTTTTTTTTTCTTTGAAAATTCACTTTTATATGAACAATGAAATGCGGCGAGTTCACCATTTGAATCATATATTTAAAAAAAAAATAAACAAAATTGTTGAAAAGGTAAACTGTCCCCTTAAATGTTTAAATCTTGCCCGTACAGTTATAGGAAGTACAGGTCAAAAATTATATTAAAAAAGTGTTTAAAAATATTAAAAATATTCGGTGAAATATACGATTCAAATTCTTCTTTTTTTTATTTTTTTGTACATTTTTCAGCAAAAGATGTATTCTTCTTGTATAAATCTCGTCCATTCTTAACACTCTGAAGTCTCGGGTATTTCAACCGAATATCTCCCACTGGACTGAGGGTATTTGGTACACTTTTCATGATTTTTTAAAAATGCTTGAATGATAAGTATTTTAGTAATTTGTATTTATTTCAAATTTCAAACCGTTCTTATTCATAATGAAGGAATTATTTAAATGTATTAATCATAAATATTTAATGAGAAATTATTGAAAAAAGCATATTTTCTATTTTTTAAAAAAGTTTCGCATAAGAAAACATAATTTGTGATCATAAAATTTTACATGGACTTGATTGAAAAATTACTCAAATGTTGTACAAATATCTGAAAATAGATTTTATTTATATGTAAACACTACTTAGTAAAATTTGCTTTTACGTGGTACATTTCAATGAACGGATTTGCAAAAAGAGCAAAACGTCAAGGTTCACAGTAATGTCGAATTAAGCTCTGATTCTAGATATTTTCATATATTTACTTCTGTTTAATGCTGTCACCTATACATTTTTTTTTCCAAAATAAAACGTTCGTAGATAATATCTGAAAACACTGCGAATGTATATAGTAGGTACTTTTATAGCTCAGAGGGTTAAAAGTTAACCCCTCAGACCTCAGAGACCCCTTAGACCTCAGAGTGGTAAAACTATTAAATTATATGTCAAAAATATTATTAAATACTCAAATAAAAAATTCTTCAAATATTACGGAGTTTCCTGATCACTTCATTTACGCAACAGAACTGCAGGCCATTTTTATATTCTGTTGTACCCAAAATTACAAAAATTCTTCTCTCTAAAAAATTACCTAATATAAGTGTATAGCAGATAAGGTAATTTTCGGTTAGCCGAGCGCCATTGTTATATGTATATATATATATATGTATGTATATATACATATATTTAAGTATTGCGCGGCAGCGCAATACTTATTTATTTCCAGTGTCACTTCTCAATGTTAATTTAACATAGAAAAGCCTATGGAGATGATAACTTTTTCTTCCCACCTTTTTGTCCCTGATGCCACTCATTTTTTATTCTTTACTAATTCTAATGATATTATAAATTTTAAGTTTAAAAACGTTTGCCTGACGTCAGGGTCGAAACGAATTGCAAAATACCTTTGCATATGGTTGAATTACAACCCAGAGAGAAACAAGGGCCAATTTTTTTGTACATTATTCAAATATTTTTCTTAATAATTCCAAGTTTCACTTTTTTCATTGAGAATCAACGGACATTTTTAATAGAAAATGTAACATTTTTTCTTTATTCTTGCAAAAATTTCAAAAGCCGATATAATAATTTATTTGGTTTTAGTAGAAAGATTCCCACGTGAAAATTTTTAATTGAAATAGGCTTTTTTTTTCCAAAAATTAAAAAGGTGAATATGGCGTCATTGTGGAAATAAAAAGGATATTTTCTGAATACGTTTTTTCTTTGGTCAAGTTTATATTTTAGTAAAAAGATTCTAATGGATAGCTATTTTTACGCAGGTAGGGAACTTAGTGGGGAATTAAATAACTTAAATTTTAAAATGTATTTTTTTTTCGAGATGAGAACTATTTATACCCCAAGTTAAACTTAGATAATAATTTTCTGATGTGTTTACATCACCCTTTGGGAGAGAATAAGGTTTAAAAATTCAAGTAAAATATTTATTATTTTATTTTTTACTGTATCACAGCTATAATATTGTTAAATATTAGCAGTAAGGATTCAACAGAATTTACATTTGCATTCATAGCGTTCCTGAGTGGGAATTAGGGTATCCAAATTTAAGTGAAGTTAATTTTTTATGTTTTGATTATAGATTTTTCACGTTTATATTGGAAGTTTTTGTCCAAACTACCGCAACGTGCATTACTACAGTGGTGAAACATTTTGAATTACACATTGGTAAACTGCATGCCACATTGTGATGCAATACCGCATACATCAAAGCCTAATGATGATACTCTGTATTAATTTTGAAATGCGTTCGTCTGAGTGCTGTAGTCATTAAAAAACTTGACATATTAAACAAAAACATAATTTGAAGAACAAATTAAAAAAACAAAATTTATTTCCTACATTGTTTAAGCCCGAGAAGGGACAAATATTAAGTTATTTCATTCAATTAGTTCTACATTTAATGTTACTTTTTTGTAACAAATTAGGTAAGCCAATTAAAGATTAAAAAATAAAAATAAAATTCATACAATAGGATACTTAAAACACCCTAAAAACTTAGTTTCCGTTCAAATGAAATCGAAATAAATCTTAGACTTTTTTTAAAGTTTTGTATTTTGCATGCATCTTATCATTTTATGCACAATTTTCATAAACATAATACTAAATCTGCATACAAATATTTTCAATTAAAAATGGAAAAAGTCTAAGATTTATTTCGATTTCATTTGAACGGAATCTAAGTTTTTAGGGTGTTTTAAGTATCCTATTGTATGAATTTTATTTATATTTTTTAATCTTTAATTGGCTTACCTAATTTGTTACAAAAATTTAACATTAAATGTAGAAGTAATTGAATGAAATAACTTAATATCTGTCCCTTCTCGGGCTTAAACAATGTAGGAAATAAATTTTGTTTTTTTAATTTGTTCTTCAAATTATGTTTTTGTTTAATATATATATACATATATATGTGTGCGTTCATATATACAGTATATGTATATGTACATATATGTCCATTTACATTATGTATGTATAAAAATTTGTATGTGTGACACTGGCGTCCGGCTAACCGAAAAGTACCGCAGATATTTTTTTTTTCAAGAAGCGGTGTGAATACCTGGAAAACAATAAAGTCTACTGTTACGTATCCCCCCTAATTCCATAGTCAAATTATTAAATGAAAAAAAAATGTGTACAACTTCATGCACAAAGGATTGACCAAAAACTTTAATAAAAGGCAAATTTAAAGTATTTAAATAAACTTTTCTCTATGAAAATTATTTGCAATGCGTTTTTGCTTTAATAAGATTGCACAGGCGTATAAGAGAGGTTCATAGTTTTAGCATTTATCCCTCAGCACAAGCGCTCCTTTCCGTTACGTTATTACACTCGTGGGATAGACTTCATCCCATTTTATCTCCCATTATATTTTTGGCTAAATGCGTTTTAAAAGTTAATCGACTTTTCTATATTGTAAAATGCGTCCGTACTAGTTCTTTACGGACAAAATCATGCTTTCCATATTTATTTTCAGATTTTGTAGCAGTTTCTGTGTAAATCAAGGTTTTTTTTTTCTTTAGAAAACAGGCAAACGATTTGTTTCACACATTAGAACATGTTTTATTTCAGAAAATCAGTATTAATTAAATTTAATACCATTTCATCACTATGTACAAGTAGCTTTTATGTTAGCCTTTCATTAAAATTGTTTTAGCGTGTGTTATCGCATATGAAATGAACCTATCGAAATGAAACGGTTGTACACACGCGGGACCATTTAATCCCAGGAGGTATATATTTCCCCCTCCTAGCCATCAAAGAAAAGACACTGACTCACCCACCCCTTCTTGACATTGACCTTGAAAGTAATAAGGCGGGTCAAATGCGTCCTCAAAATATTTATAGTTTCTTTTAAAGATAAAATGTGATTGGAGTAAGATTTATCCCAGCGCGTGTGATTACGGTTTATTGCTCTCTACATACGACTGTCTTTCGCGTGTAGCACATTACAGTATATACCAAATAAACATATTCCACAAGCGTCCATCACATAAAAACATCACCGTTATGTTACGTATACATGCATTTGCATAACAAATATGAATGGACTCACTAGTCAAATTTTCGTTTCAAGTTTGCCTTAAGTTCTTTTAATGCATGCGTTTAAAGTTGTAAAAGTTTTTTTAAGGATGAGATACAATTTAACAATATATTAAAATTGTACAATGTGCACGCTAAAGTCCGTTGCCATAATCAATAATTTCTGAACGTCACGAGTTGTAGTCATAAAAGTAGGTTCTAGCTATAGTACAGTCGTCATGCGCTACTGACTGAAACAGCTTACGTCGCCACCTGGTGGTACTCTGTGGAGTTAGCATTCCTATCTTGAAAACAGTAAGCGATAGGGAAAAAAGTGATTTACAAAAATGTAGAGCATAATCTATTTAGTACAAAAAGACATCTTGTTGACATTAAGGCGAAGAACAGAACGGTTAAAACGTGCATTCCTTTTTCGTGATTTCCTACACTATGACGGCACGAAACTTGAACGGGAGGAGAATTGATTATCTTTCGGACAAGTGTGCATTCAAATGTGCATTGCAGCTGGCGGTGAGAAGTTTGAACATCTCAAATAAATGTATATTGTTATAACTAATTGTTTTTTCAACCTAAGATTGTTTTGTTACGTCGCAGTGAAGGAAATAACGAAAAAAAAATGCGCATTTTAACTATTCTATTCTTCGCATTAAAGCCCACAAGGGGGCTTTTCGTACTAAATCGATCATGCTCTAGAACTTTATAACTCACTTTTTCCCCTTATCGCATTCTGTTTTCGAGATAGAAATACTAACTCTCACTAACTCCGCAGTTTCCATCCAGGTTGCAGCGCAGGTCGTTTCAATATGTAGCGCGTGGCTTCTTTACTATACCTAGACCCCAATAATAAGATTATAATCCTTGCTGTTCAGAAATTATTGGTGTGACAACGGACTTTACGAGCACAGTGTACTGCATATCACATCACACAGATTTATTCTTTAAGATATTTTTTTCTCAATACATGGTTCAAAATATACATACAATACGCTAGAATAGTAACAAAACAAAATTATATGCAACAAACGGCTGACGACGTATGGACATGGAATTTTAATGTACGCTACTTTTATGCTATATACATGTTTAAAGCATATACAGGGTGTTCCGTTAAAGGGGTCCAATATTAATAGGGGTAATAGAGGAGATCACATGGATCATTAATCAGTATATAAAGCCTGGTCGGATCTCAATAGTTTTCAAGTTACATAAAATAGAATGAAAATTCGGAAAATTGTAAAAGAACCCTCATTGCTAAACTATCGATAATGCTACATAAAAACGAAGCACATATTTAGAAAGAGCAGAAAAAAACCTACAAAATGACATCAATTGTATTAAAATAGCAATATTTATTGACGAGTTACAAGCCCTGAAACAGTGAAAAAAGTACGAAATCCAATATACATCAAAATAGTTAATCGTTAATTCCAAAAAGACAACTCTAGCTACAACAAGGAAAATGTAGTAAAATTTGGTCCATTCCGAAAACTTTCGAAAAAGCTTACAATGAACCATATCGGTTTAATTGTGTGAGAGAAATTAATCAGTTTCTTAGTTACAACTCCGCTTCCTTTGACACTAGCAAAGGTTAAACTCCGCCCATCACGATTGGAAACACCGCCTTTTTAATTACTCTCAACTATACATTTTCGATCATGCTTCTTCTGAGATGCAACATTTTTAATTATTCAAGAGTTGAATGAACCAAAATAACTTTACAATAATAGTCTACATTTTAAAGTGGTCTTTTATTGATATAAAGCTTAAGTTAAATTCTTTAATATTAAACTGGTGATGAAAATTCGGAAATAATTAAAAATATTGCGATTTGTAACTATGCAAGAAGTTTCAGTACATGTTTTACATGGACAATTATTGTATGTATATGTGCATCATAATTTATGATAGGAAATAATAATAACAAATAGCATAATAATTTTATTAATTATAAATTTAAAAAAGACACTAAATTTTAAATTAATTCATACAAACTTTGCAATTTACAATTTGAGTACACCACAGTCTGTGACTTACAAAATACTGTGCCAAAAAGTGTTGAAAATAAAAGAAAAATGACAAATAAAGAATTACATTCCACGTACTTTATGACATATGTGAAGCATAGTCTTCTGGCCTGCGCTGCACAGTTCAATGTCGGAAGGCAGACGAACGGACATTATTATAATAGGTGTTCGAAGTTGCGCCCATTAACAGAATCGCACAGCCGACAGCGACGTCGTAAAGATTGGCGAACACGCCGAAAAACTCCGACGGAGTTGGGAATGTCTCCTGCAGCGACAACGATTCGCGCTAGTAAATCCTCCGGTGTATCCACAGGCGTTTCATACACCAGCGATTTAAGGTGTCCACCAAACAAAAAAGTCTAACGGATTGAGGTCTGGAGAGCGTGCAGGCCAAGCAATAGGTCCACTGCGTCCAATCCATTTCCCGGGATATGTTGAATTGAGGTGATTGCGAACACCTATGAAAAAATGTGCCGGTGCGCCATCGTGCATAAACCACATATTGTGGCGCAATGTTGCTGGCACATTTTGCAGTAACTGCGGTAAGATATCCCGTAGGAAAACCAAGTACGTACTGCCATTGAGTACATCTGGGAGTAAATATGGTCCTATGAGATAATCGCCGAGGACACCTGCCCATATGTTCACACTGAACTTTTGTTGTGCGTTCGACGGGAAAACAGTGTGCGGATTTGTATATGACCATGTGTGCATATTGTGCGTGTTTACCACGCCCTCTCTCGTAAATGTTGCTTCATCAGTAAATAAAATATTTTCCAGAAATTGTGGATTATTTTCTGTTACATTAAGCAACCAGCGTACGAATTCTGTCCGCTGAGCACAATCTGTTACTGATAACAGTTGTACCCGCTGCACATGAAAGGGGTGCATGTTTTCTGCACGCAGAACACGCCACACACTTTGGTGAGAAACACCGACTTCAGACGCAGCAGCTCGTGTACTCGTGGAGGGGTTATCTTTAAAAATATTCAGTACATCTTCTTCCATTACAGGTGTTCGTACATGTCGAGGTTTCCCTGCATCAATGCTTGCTGTATTAAACGATCCAGTCTCCCGTAATCGTCTATCGATTTTTATGAAGAGTTTCGAACTTGGGCAACATCTCCTTGGAAATTGCTCACGGTACATGCGCTGTGCTAGACATGCATTTCCATGAGCTTGCCCGTACATCAGATGCATGTCCGCATATTCTTCGTTAGAGTATTCCGGCATAATTATTATACATCAACTTACTACAATCCCACTTACAACAGCCTCCGTTTAACATAACGCCCACTGATGACTGCTGTTTTATTACACTTTTCTTCCTATACACATAGAAAATTTGCATAAAAAGTACTTCTTCTTCATCATCCTGAAAGTTCATGGAGGAAACGCAGCAGTCACGGAGTTTGCTTTAAGACAAGGCGAGAGCTGCACAATATGTCATTCACTTGACCAGACTGAATAATGAAAGGGTATTGATAGAGGTTGATCAGAAATGTATAATTGAAAGATATTAAAACGGGGTGTTTACAATCGTCATGGGCGGAGTTTCGCCCTTTCCGAGCGTGCAACAGTACAGAGTTGTAACTAGGGAACTGCTTGATTTCTCCCATACAATTAAACTGATATGGTTTATTGTCAGCTTCTTCGAAAGCTTTCGGAATGGACCAAATTTTATAACATTTTCCTTGATATAGGTAGAGTTGCATTTTTGGAATTAACGATTAACTATTTTGCTAAATATTTGATTTTGTATTTTTTCACTGTTTCAGAGCTTGTAACTCGCCATTAATTCTCAATATTCTAAAACAACTTATGTCATTTCGTAGGATTTTTTCTGCTCTTTCTAAATATGTGCTTCGTTTTTATGTAGCATTATCGATAGTTTAGCAATGAGGGTTTTTTTTACAAATTTCCGATTTTTCATTCTATTTGCTGTAACTTGAAAATTATTAAGATCCGGCCAGGCATTATATACTGATTTATGCTCCGTGTGATCTCCTCTATTACCCCTATTAATATTGGACCCCTTTAACGGAACACCCTGTATATTTAAACCATTTCTGTTTAGAGCATATATGTTATAAATTTGCACTTATGCTATAAATTTGAGATACCTACTCTTTAAAAATATTCAATAAACTTCTATTAAAAATAATCGAATCGAACTTTTTAATGTTCTTTTATGAAACACAATTTTATGAACAAACAAGTAATTTATTTTATAGACTTTATTTTAAAGAAATAAATATATATATATATATATTTACATTAATGTGCTGCAGGGAATATAATTTAACTTATTCATATTTATTATTTATCAAATTTGTTAAAGCTTTTGTTTCAAATATCTTATAAAAAGATGATATACATTTCTTTATTTGAATGGTTTTCTAATTAATGGTATAATTTACCATAATAAATTAAATAATAGTTAATTAAAACTTTAGAAATTATTAACGTTATACAGTTTTCTGAAAGTTCTAATTTTGCTTTAACCAGTTAATATTTTCGGACAGAGATAAAATAGATTACTTTAAAATACGCTTATTTTTTTATATTAAAATGAATTTTAATTAAAAAATCTGTTTAATTAACTGAACGAAATTGTTACTAACAAATGAACGGGACATGAACATTCGATAATCAGTCATAAAAAAATATAATTCTATTTGAATAAATTTTAATTTCATTTAAAAATTTTATTAAACTTCTAATTAGATGTATTAATGAGTTACTGAGTTTTATATTTACATTATTCATTACAAAGATTATAAAAGATTATTACGTTACCGTATAAGAAGTAAATATGCAACTTGGTTACATAATTCTACCAAGCTAGTTTGTGAAAGTATTTTTAAAAAGACATCTACGAATACTTTAAAATATTAATTATATATTGTTAAGAACATTGGATTTTTTTTTTGTTGTCTTGTCTGAAAGCTAAAACCAAAATGACTTTTAAATATAGCTACTATTCTCAAATTATAAAATAAATATGAATAATTATTCGATATAAGGATTTCTCATGGAAATGAGTCTTATTATACAATAGTTTTATGGCATTATTGAAAAGGATCCGCCTACTAAACCAAAGAAACATTTATGAAACGTCAACTATAAATCATAATTCTTAAAAAAATACGTATAGACGAACGACTAATTCCCCACATAACTAACAGAACGAGGAAAATTATTTTTTTCCTTGGTACAAAGCTAAATAAAAAATTACCTTTGAGCATAGCTACTTGTCTCAAATTAAAAAAACTAAACGTGGATAATTATTTATATAGATATCTTGAATCAAATTGATTCTTCTTAAATATGATTTGCCTGGTTTAATTAAAAAAGATCCTCCTACTGAACCAGAAGATACATTTTTAAAAATCTTGAAAATCATTCAGCGCTCTAGTAATTTCATGTGTAAACGATATTTTCGAATTCCACATATTAATTAAGACAAAAATGCCAACAATCCAAAGTATAAATCTGTTTATAAATAAGTAAATTTATCTATTAAATTGTTTTTACGTATAAAGATTTTTTTTTCAAGTAAAATGTCAGAAGATTATGATGAGTTTTGGCATATCACTTAGAAGACAAAAAATCGAGGATGTTAAAAATGATCGTCTGGCAGTTCTACTTTTGGTAATAAAATCCCTGCTTTGGAAGAAAGAACATAAGTAGAATTAACAACAAATCTCATCACAAATAAGTTAACTGGTGACTATAATAATGATATGAATACAGCATTAAACAATGTTTTTCACAGATCCGATAAGTAGCCTGATTTATCAAATTTCAAAACATTCTGTTGTAGAACGCTTGCGTATGTTCACAAAATGAAAAGAAGAAAACTTGATAAAACGAATTCTCATATTTAAGGATAATATAACAATACCAAGAGATAATAACATATGTTTCTGAAGGTAAATAATTTATAAGTAGATCCAGAAATTCTTTGAAAAAAAACTTATTTATAGAAGATATATTAATAAGAAATATACCACATAAGAAACTGGAATGTAAAAGATAAATAGCCGGAAAAAGAGTCAGACACATTGGAATGTTCGATAGAAAATGCGAAACGGATGGATGCGATCGGAGGAAATCCGAAAAGCTGAAAAAAAGGAAACCGCCAGAACGATTAACTCTCTCAACCATAAAAATAAAATCAAGAAATTTAGAAAAATTTCAAAAATTATGTAACGAAGAATACAAATCGCAGAGGCAATTCAAGAAAAAATTAACTCTCTGGTAAAGAATAATACGTACAAATAAGAAATCAATTGATTACTTCTGAATTTTTAAAAATAAATTAAGTGAAAAAAAAACGATAGGTAAAAAGAGCTTCAGAAGGTTTCAGTCAAAAATTCGTAGATCACTAGGCAGAAAATATCTTTCCAGTGGTCATATATACTACCAGTTCGCAATTGTAGCATTTCCTACTTACAAGGAAATGTATGTGAAGTATGTAAAAATTAAAATTGCTTCGCTTTATGATGAAATTATAGAAGTAGTATTAAATTTTAATCGTAAGATTAAGAGATGTGGGGTTAGAAAAATATTTTAAACTAGATCATATTTTAAATTTATATAATACGATATTTTAAAAATATATAAATGAAATCTCTATACGTTTTCGTTTGTTGTCATTTGTCGATTGTTCTAACTTGTTGTTGTGGAGATGATGATGTTATGTATGCTATGTGTTATATTTTAAAAGTAATAATTTTTTTCTTCCAAAAAAAAAAAAAAAAAATGTGATGCAGTAAAAATATACCTTCTTATATGTATTTCTTCCTTCACATTAATAGATTGACTTTATTTATCAAGACTGAAAACATATTGCTTTATCGCAACAACCAAAGCATTCTAAGGACTTCTTTTCTAATCAATAACTACTACATTTCCTTATAAGATGTATTATATTCGGTTATACCGTTCTAAATGTATTGCATATTTAGGTTTTATTTTTTATGTATATACATAGCTAAACATGCTAAACATGCGATTATTTTCGTGAACTCAAACAAACATAAGTTAAAATAGGGAAGATTTTAATATGTCAATCCATTTCAAGTGGTCCAGCACTGGCTGCTCGACCATTTTTAAAAATCTGAAATTTTTTGTACAACAACCCTAACATGATGGAAGTTCAAAATGAATATTATTTTAATTTTATTGATTTTTGTTGGCGCATGGCGGCCATCTTTGTTTCATCGTCTGCAGCAATTTTCTCAGAAGAAGGGTTTACGGAATTGTAAATAATTCATCGTTTATTTATCCAATTCAACTCCGGATTAAAGCAATTTGTACTGAATACATTGGGCTAAAAATTTGGTAATGGAGTAGTTTCCGAAACTAACTGCTTATTGGTAAAATTTAAGCATAAAGTTTCAGTTTTTTTCCCAAATTTGTCCGTTTACAAGAGGAATTTTTTCTAGCAAGGAATACTGTCAACATGACATAATTTTTTTACAAATTGGCCGAAAGTACTTGTACTCACACGCCGAGTTCCAGATCTCGGACTTGCTTTCTCTTCGCTAAAAGAAATCCCAATTTTTTCAAAAATGTCAAAAATCGATCTTTTCAGGCTTTGATATCTCTGGTGGGGCACGGGATAAAAATCTGAAATTTTTTTCTATAAGAGTATTGTATGGTAGTGTTATGCACAAGAAATTTCAGGATGGAGATTTGACTACAAGCTGAGATATGGCAAGACCAACATGTCAATACAATACTGCCAAACTATTGTTTTGTTCTAGTCACAGTTAAGTATTTATCTCAGAGTATCATTTAAATTTATTTTTTAGATTATCTTTAAATAATAGTAACAGAAAATAAAGCCTTTTGCAATTAATTTAAAAAATAATTATGCCTAAGACCTACATTTTGTATGGTTTCAACAATTTTTGCTGTAATTTTAGTAACTAAAAGAAACCGCAGCACTTTTACACACATATATATATATATACAAGACCCAGTGGCGTGGCGTCCGGTCATCGCTGGATGCGGCGATGACCAAGCAATATTTTAAAACTCTTAATAAGCTTTTAAAACTCTACGATCCACTTTTAGCAGAACATTTGGAGTTCATGTATAAGAGAAGGTAAGATTTAAAGTTTCGTTTTTGAACATTCAACCATTGAATTTTAGAGTTAATAATTTTTCACCACAAACTTAAATAATTGCGATGACCACCGAAAATTTTCGCGCCACGCCACTGACAAGACCTGAGACAAAAACAGAATAGGGAAAGAGAAAAGCTGTTAATGCTGGCATACTTGTTGAGACATGATCAAACGTGTCAAAACACATTCCTGCTTGTTGGTTTAAAAAACACAATTTTAATGCTGCTTGCCAGTCCCTGAAACTTGTTCCTACCATAAGTATGTTCCTGTAAATGAAACATTATGCGATGTTACCATGCATCAGCCTCAAGTAATTTTCAGAAAGTAAAGATACCCAAAGCCTTTCCAAAATTTATACTGCAGAAAAATCACATTTTTGCATAATAAGTAAGCTTGGAATTATTAATGAATTCAGACTTGCATATAGTGATTTCAAAGTATATTTCTATGAGCCTGCAGGGCCAAGATCTTCAATCAAGTTATCAAGAGATAACAAGACTTGGTTCCTACAAATAAAATTTTGAGAAAGATCAAAATTGGGGTTTTTGAACCAACAAGCAAGAATGTGTTTTGACACGTTTGATCATGTCTCAACAAGTATGACAACATTAACAACATTTCTTGTTCCCTATGTTGTTTTTGTCTCAGGTCTTGTATAAAAATATTTTTTTTTCTTTAAGTAAAATTTCTGAGGTTTCTTTTAGTTACTAAAATTACATACAACAAAAATTACTGAAACCATACAAAATGTATGACCTTATGCATAATTATTTTTTTAATTAATTGTTAAGCTTTGCAAAGTGCTTTATTTTCTGTTACTATTATTTAAAGATAATCAAAAACATAAATTTAAATGACACTCTGAGATAAATACTTAGCTGTGACTACAACAAAACAATAGTTTGGCAGTATTGTATTGACATGTTGGTCTTGCCATATCTCAGCTTGTAGTCAAATCTCCATCCTGAAATTTCTTGTGCATAACACTACCATACAATACTCTTATAGAAAAAAATTTCAGATTTTTATCCCGTGCCCCACCAGAGATATCAAAGCCTGAAAAGATCGATTTTTGACATTTTTGAAAAAATTGGGATTTCTTTTAGCGAAGAGAAAGCAAGTCCGAGATCTGGAACTCGGCGTGTGAGTACAAGTACTTTCGGCCAATTTGTAAAAAAATTATGTCATGTTGACAGTATTCCTTGCTAGATCTCGGCGTGTGAGTACAAGTACTTTCAGTCTATTTGTAAAACAAAATATGTCATGTTGACAGTATTCCTTGCTAGAAAAATTTCCTCTTGTAAACGGACAAATTTTGGAAAAAAAACTGAAATTTTAAGCTTAAATTTTATCAATAAGCAGTTAGTTTCGGAAACTACTTCATTACCAGATTTTTAGCCCAATGTATTTTGTACAAATTGCTTTAATCCGCAGTTGAATTGGAAAAATAACCGATGAATTATTTACAATTCCGTAAACCCTTCTTGTGAGAAAATTGCTGCAGAATTTGAAACAAAGATGGCCGCCATGTACAACCAAAAATTAATAAAATTAAAATAATGGTCATTTTGAACTTCCATCATGTTAGGGTTGTTATACAAAAAATTTTAGATTTTTTAAAAATGGTCGAGCAACGAATTCGTGATTTTCTGGACCACTTGAAATGGATTGACCTTAATAAAATCTTTAATTTGTTTAATTTAAAAACTAACAGCTATACATGTAGTTATAACAGTTTTATCTAGATAATAAAGATATATATATATATATATATATATATATATTAATTATATCATTAGTAATACATTATTAAAATAAACGGTTATAATATTACATTTTTTGGCATATCTTTTATATTCTTGATGGAGATTGGAATTTTAGAATTTTTTAGAAGCGGTTTTGATCAAATATAATTACATATAATGGCATCGATCCTTTTCTGAAGCCTAAGTTCATTATGGTGTCCAACTTAAAATCAATTGATTTTTAGAACAGTAACATTTATATTTAGGATTGTAGAATCCAAAATGCAAATATCTAAAATATATGATTGTATGATATTATATGTCAGTGTTTTATCTCACAGGAAAGTTTTGCTATGTTTTAATTTAATAAAAGCCTGCGATGTTTTAAATTCAAAGTCAAATCAAAAATTAATTTGATATAAAAAATGTTTAACGTTAATTTCATTTGATTACAAGTTACCTCCACGTTCTTAATAAAGATTTATAATACTGTGGTAATAAAAAGAATAATCACACACACACACACACACACACATATATATATATATATATATATGTGTGTGTGTGTGTGTGTGTGTAATGTAGGGGAGACCGTAACTAGTAGGCGCAGTTTTTAGTTATTGTTTTATATTAATTTTTTGTTTAAGTTTTTTTATGAAACTTTAACTGTACTTTTAAAGAACAGGTATTGGGCTATAAATATCCGGAGTTTTGAGTTTGTAGCTTTCGTAGTTTATGTTTAGTGGAAGCCTAAAATAAAAGAAAAGTTGTGCGCCAACCTACCCCATCACGGGGTAAGTTTCCTATACCTATGGGGTAAGTTGGCACACGCTTTATAAAAATTTAAATGAAACTCAAATAAGACACTCAATTAAGAGAAATCAATTTAATTATTACCAGTAAGTTTAATCAAAGGCGTTATCGCCGTACAATGTAAATTCTAACTTATACAGACATAAAAATAATGAATGAAACATTAACATTGAGTAACTTCTATCCTACTCGATATCATCATTAGAGTACAGTTGTCACAAATAACAAATCGAGTGTCTCCGTTTGGGCAAGCGTCGTGTGCCCAAAATTTTGCATTTCAACTACTTTTCTCGGTGTTTTCTGTTTTTCAAGCTACCAGCACACACCAAACACCGAGCCAACTTGCCCCTTGTTCAATGCGTCTACTAGCCCCATAATAAATTTCTTCACAAAAGGGACACGTAACCACCTAAACTTAAATAATCCAAGTAAATCACATATGGGGTAGGTACAGTTAATCATACACTAAGAAAAATGCACAAGTTAAATCGCAATTATTAAGATAAGTATTAGAAATTAGAAAAAAGAATGAAGCAATAAAAAATTACTTATGAGTGCAAAAAACAGAAAAATCATAAAAAATGTCCACTGCACGTAGTTAATGTTGCAAAAGTACAATGAGGATTGCAAATGCAAGAACAAAGGTACTCTGTGACTGGTTGCGATATCTATCCACAAACAGGCGATTTATGAGGACTGCGCCTACTTACCCCGGTAACCAACTAGCCCCGGTCTCCCCTATATATTAAAAAATGCTTTCACACACACACACACACACACACACACACACACACACACACACACACACACATATATATATATAATGTATATATTAAAAAAATACGTTATCAATTAAAGTAAAAGTTCTAAAAATATTGGTTGTATTCAGGCTTCTTATACTTAAATTAGATTTTAAAATATTTATGTATGCATGGCTGAATTATAAAATAAACAGAAAAGATTCAGCTTTCGATTAAAATGCAAACCCATTTCATATTTTAGTATGAATGGAATTTTAAATGAAGCACTCCGCATTTTTCATTTCACTTTAACAGAATACTTTCAATGTAAAATAAATTTAGATCATACTTATTTTCACGTGAAGCAATCAATAATTCATGAGTGGTTTTTATTTTTATGCATTTAAAACGTTTCTTTACAAATAGTTAAAAAATCAATCAGTAGCATTTATGTATATATTTAAAACTAGTTTACAATTTATGAAAAATCATTGAAAAAAAATCCAAAATTTCTTGTTGATACACATTATTTGTTCTGTACTTTTCTTTCAGTTTTCAAAATTTAAACAAAATAATTTAATTTTAAAAATATAGATTTTTTTTTTATAATAATACTTTAATATCGACTTGTAATTGCAGGAAATGAACTGAATTGAAGTCTAAATCTTTAATCACTGAAGTACACAAAACAATCAAAATATATTACGAAAGATAAAAGACCTTGTCAGGATTTGTCATCATTTATACTTTTCACAGGACGTAAAAGTCCAACTTTATCTAACAATTTGGTGAAAGGGTTTTTAGTTGATATTAAGAATTGATTGCATGTACTGACTAATCACACTAAAAGAAAAATTTCTGACGTTAGATTTTCTGCTCTTTAATAAGAAAATCGAAGCTAATCAGAAAATGATTGTTTTTTAGGTTCATAAATATCAATATTATAAAATACAATCAAATCAAAATAAAATCAATAATAAAATACAAATCAAATTTCAGATATGTTGTTGCATCGCAAAATATTTCACTTTATTTTTTTACTGTTGTATATTCAAAAAATGATATAAAATGTCATTGGATAAATTTTCCGCATAGTTAAATAAATTGTAACGCTAAAACTTTAATTTTAATTATCAATATATTTTAATTTTAACAATACGTAGCCATTTTAAGCTATTTCCCTAAAATATTATTAAAAATATTTATTGTGTATGCAAATTTTTATTCCCATATTTTAAAGGTTAATTTTATTGCATTGTTATAAAACTGCAATGAGATAACTATAGTTTTAAACATTAGTATATTTTTATTTAAAAAAGTAATTATAAATATTAATTTTCTCTAAAATATACGGAAAAATATTTATTTCATATGACAAATTTTATTCCATATTTCTTTATTATTTTATGTAAACAATTCGACGAAATTTATGACCCAGTACGGCTGCAACAGCTGAATATATTTTAATTAATTTATACATCAACATTTAAAAATACTAATATTCGCGGTAGATTTCGACTAATCATACGTAAATAATAAATATTTTTCATTTGATAATAATAAAAATAAAAGATGAAAGTTTTGAATTGGAAGTGGAGAATTTGTTTGTATAATGCGTAATCTTAAGGTTATGGTAAGATCTAAATATCTATTCATTTTTGTGATTTGCGTTAATCATATATGTAGTAAAATATGTGATATATATAGTGCAAAATCATAATCGTGTGGAAACCATATATCACAGTTCGACTCACTTTGAAAAAAAAATATATATATATATATATATATATATATATATATATATATATATATCAGCTAATGCTTGAAAAAATTAGCTTCATGCTAGACAAAGAAGCACTCTTTACGGTATTGTCGTACTGCCATCTGTTGGCAGAATTCAAAAGTCCATTTTTACAGCTTCCTGATCAACATTATTTTGCTCTGAAAGAGGATATTCAACGTGGCATGAGAAAGGAAATTGTAAAATAACATTCGAATAGCTTTTTAACAATGTTTGTAGGAATGGAGCCAGAACTATATGGTCAAAGGTGATTATTATTTCTATAAAGGTGATTTTTATAAAGCTGATTAAAATTGCTGTACCTTTACTATGTATTTAACTTTATAAAACCGGCTTCGATAGTGCACCCGAAAATTTTCTGAAAATCAGAAAATGCAAGAAAAAGGTCGTTTTTAGTAGAAGAAATATTTTACATAAGATTGTAATCGCATCAGTCATAAAATTGTTTTGTGGTGGATTATATGTGTTTTAGGATGATGTTAAAGAATTATAATTCTTTATTAAATAATTATTTGCGTCAATATTTAAAAATGGAGATATAAATTATTTTCTCTGTAGGGGATCTAATAAGAGCCGACATCTTAAGGGCTATTTGAGCGTATGGAAGGCTACAAATCAAATCAAAATAACTTAAGTTTGATCATGGGTTACGAAGCCTTAATTAATTAAAACTATTACATTTAAAATTTATTTATTTACACTTAAAACAACGAACTATGCAGTAAAATTAGTAATAATAAGGTCCCTGATAAGGTTATGTACAAAATTGCAGCATTTTACAATAAAAAGGCGCAAAGGTATCTTTAATTAAAGTTGGTGAGAGATTGATCATAAATTAATCATAAATATATATAGTTAGCAGTGGCGTGGCGTGAAAATTTTCGGTGGTCATCGCAATTATTTAAGTTTGTGGTGAAAAATTATTAACTCTAAAATTCAATGGTTGAATGTTCAAAAAAGAAACTTTAAATCTTACCTTCACTTATACATGAACTCCAAATGTTCTGCTAAAACTGGATCGTAGAGTTTTAAAAGCTTATTAAGAGTTTTAAAATATTGCTTGGTCATCGCCGCATCCAGCGATGAGCGGACGCCACGCCACTGATAGTTAGAGCAGAACACTCATTGTTTTCTTTTGTAATTTGTGTACGGCACCTGAAATGCGATCATCCGACAAGATTTTTTCCTCTTTGAGTGCTGATTTTCAAGAATAGAAAAGTGGTTTAAGTGCGCATTAATGCATTTTCATATCTTTTGTAAATGAACTTAATAGTGTATGTGGGTCATTTTACTTATTGTGAAATTTATGTACGATGACCGTTAAATTGATTTTTTTTTTTTTATTTCTGCAAATTTAATACACTGAAAATTTTATCTTTTTTTTTTTTAATTCTGTACCTTTTATACGTAACCTTGTAATATATAATATACGTTTTTGATCCCTAATTTAAGGAATAAAAGCAGAGTTTAATGTTTGACACCCTGCACACGTGTGTATATATACATACATACATACATACATACATACACACATATATCTGGGAGCACGGCAGTGCGTCTGCCAAGTTCGCACAAGCCGTAAGCTACCTTTTCCTGAACCATTTCGGCATACTTTTCACCCCCTCATAACGTCGTTTTAGGAAGAGATATAGAAATTTTTCTTTTATACACATGTTCGTATGGTCAAACTGAACTAAGGTTCCACGATTTTATGTTTCTATATTTAGTAGTTTTCGAGATATTAAATTCCGAAAAAGCACTTTTTTGTCACTGACTAACTTCGCATCATCAAATAACTAAAGTACTTCTAAAAGTCGTAGAATCATGAAATTTCACAAGTAAGTCGGATTTGTAGCACAATTAACCAGAAAAATCTGAAAACACAGAATTCCCTCCTCTAAACCCTTCATACAGGGGGTGTTCATTTGGTCGTAAACAGTTCCTACGCATTCAATTGTGCCAATGTTGGTCGCCAAATCTCGATTACAGAGCTTTGAAGGCGGTCACGTGATTTCAAGCAGAATAACATTTTATATATATGCTTTTCCAAAGATGTTTGTTAAATACAAAAAATGAATATACCTAAAAATTTTAATCAGTATAGGTTATGATATATTTACGATATTAAAACAATAAAACATTTAACAAAATATAACCGCAATTCAGTACGTTTCCGATATAGTAGCCTTGGCGAAATACAGAAAATAGCCTTGACGAGAAAAGAAATTTGATAATAACGTATTTTCTGGCAACCTATTTACTGTGTCATATACACAAGCAATTTTTTCCATATGCATACAATCTATATTATAAAGGACAAACATATCTGTGCGTAACGCATACGTCATTTTGCGAATGGCAACACTTTGAAATTTGAAATGAAATTTTGGTTTTGCAATTTTCTCTACTGCAAATTTTTAAACTTCTAAACATCGCATATTTTAAATTTTTACACCGTCGAATAAGGAAAAATATGCTGTTTTAAATGCTTTTTGTTTGAAAGCTGTATCTCAATTTAGTTTTGAGATATTATTTTTTTTGTAGTTTTTAATAACATTTTTCTTATCGTGGCAACAAAAGTACCCCATTTCTATTGAAAGTCATTAAAAGTAAACGGAAAATAGTCGAAAATAGGCGATACTGTATCATTTGTTGCCATTTTCTCATAAAACCTGAAAAAAAAACTTGAAATTAAAATATGGGCTATGCCAAGAATATTGTCTGTTATCCCGTGATAATGATGTCATATGCATACTTTTCTATAGACGAAGTTAAAACTGTATTGTAAAAGTGGATTGCTTTAGCGGATGCAAATGACGTCATTTTATAAAAAAGCGTGTATTTTAATTCTTAACCCGAACTATGTTTTGTAGAAGTGCGTCCTTTTCACAGCCCAGTTGCTTTGAAATTCTTCACAGGTTAAAATGCTCCACTTTTGAAAATAATGTAATCGAAATCACACACTGATAAAACGCAATGTTTTACAAAAATTTAGAGTGTCTTTATAAAAGAGAGATGACATGCAAATAATAGCGATTAATATTACAGAAATTGATGGTTCTCTGCTGGATGGGCTTCGCCGAGTTAGACGAGCAAACAAATAATTCGTGGTTTAAAATAATATTATGTTCCTGAAATTTTTGTCCAAAATTCTCTCGAATAATAAAATTTTAATGCTTTAGGACATTCTACTATAATTTTATCAACATAACATAATTTGCTTAATTTAATTTTGCCTAATTTTATATAATCTATGTATTTAAAACACAAGTGTTTTTTTTAATCATCTGCCCCGATCATTCTGCTGAACCAATTTTACTAATATATTTTTTTTTTAACTGAAAGTAGATATGATAGCACTGTCTGTTTTTTTTTTTTTTTAATATCCCCACTTTTATATTTTAATTTTAAAAGCATTTTATGAAATTTCTTCAAAATGGTGAAAAATAGATAGCTTTCATTATTGAAGACAAGAGAGAAATAATGAGGTATTTTTATCTTTATTCATGATATTTTCTGATAAAAATTCAAAATTGTTGATAAAAATTGTTGTATGGGGTTTAGTGTCGCAAAATCCCACTAGGAGCAGAATATTATATTAGGGGCTTAATAACGGAAAATGACATACTGCTTTTGAAAACATGCATTTTTCCTCATAAATTTTCTATATTGTTTTTCCTTCTGCATGTGTACTGATACCAGGTTTCAGACATTAGATGAAATGCTCATTTAAGTGAAAATGAAGCCATATTAAAATAAAATTATCATTTTCCTAGATAAAACTAAACATTTTAACACTGATGCGTCTAAAAAACATAAATTACGGAAATTTTTACTCTCCGGAATTGAGATTAGGATCTCAAGTAAAAAGTGCGTCTGTTCACATAAAAGATATTGCTGATAATCGTGACTTCAAGTTTTGAGTTAAAATGATTTTTAAATGATCAAACAAGATACAAATTAACAAAATTAATACTTCTTTTATAAACAAATAAAAGAATAATATTGAAAAAACACAAATTAACATATTTATAATCGCACAATCTAAATTTTTTGATCACCAAATAGGATTTTTTTTTCAAATGGAATTTGTTTGCAAAGTTCATCTCTGTTTACTGATTGTCAATGGTTTTAAAAACAATTTTAAAACATGAAATATATTTAATTTATCTATATCGCGCTGAGCTCGATTACGAAATATTAATCCGTTTGTCCTTAAAACAAAATAAAGAGTTTACCTTTTTCTTACGGCTAATATCCCTTAAAAAACTTCTTTATGAATAAATAAATAAAATAATATAAATAAAACACAAATTTAACAGACATGTATAAGCTCTGAAATTATCAGAATATAAAAGGATGCCATAAGTAGCAAAATCTTGGTCAAATAACTCTTAGCATGCGGCTAATAAGAAAATGTTGCTTTTGATAAATTTCAAAAATTTATTTGATTGTATAATTCGTTTTATCCATATGAAAAATGCTTTTTTAATGTAAGTGGGTAATCTAAAAAAATTATTGCATATAAAAAAACATTAGTCTTCAATTTAAAAAAATGTTTACACATATATTCTTTAACCAGGGAAGCCCGGGTATGATCCCCTAGTTTATTTAATGTAAGGAACCCATTTATTTATTTTTATATACCTACATAAATAATCTGTATATAAAAAATAATATGTTATACATGTATAAATAAAATGTTTATATGTATAGAAATACATATAAATAACATAAAAGTTCATCAGGTTTGTTTTCGTAGTTGTTTATATCATTTGGCAACATATCTCAGATTCTGAAGTCCGAATTGCGCCAAGATTTTTAAAAAATGCCAAGGTCCCTATAGTGGAAAAATATCATAATTCCATATGAAAGTTTAAAAATCTCCTTTTAATTAAATGAAATGTGTAACTAATAAACTATCTTTAACGATGTGCGATAGATGCGGCGTCCGAAGTCCGCTGCTAATGTTATTATATTGTATTATTAGCCTACTTACTGTTAATTTATTGTTAATTTTAAATCTGTAAAAGAAAGATTATAGTTATAGATAAGATATGTTTATCACCAAAACCCGATTACAGAAAATTAGCCTGAGTTATAAAGGTGTTACATGATTTCAAGCTGAATGAATTTTTATATGCTTTTACAAAAAACTTAATAAGGCAAAACTTTCAGTTTATCTGTCCATCTTTCTATCTTTTACTTCCTTAAAACAAAATTTTATTAAAGACCGGGAGGCGTCTGCACAGATCATCACCTGATCGAGTTGACGGCTGAAATTTTAGGATTAGTTAAATATGGATTAGCGTATTGAAATGTAACTGGTCTGCCAAGTCATATCTTTGTGGAAACCACCTACAGACCCGATTTTACGAGTTTATTGGTGGATTTTCCGTTGTGTTTTCCTGCACCCATTCCTCCATGTTTCCAAACTTTTGGATGCAGGAAAATACAATAGTAAACATATCAGTTAACCACTAAAATTAGGTCTTCAGGTGGTTTCTACCAAGATATGACTTAACAGACCACTTGCATTTAAATATGCTAATCTAGTTTTAACTAATCCTAAAATTTCAGCTGCAAACTCGATGAGGTGATGGCGTGTACAGACGTCTATTATAAATGTCGGTATTCTAATCTCAATAGCACTCTGGTCAATCTGGCAATTATCCCTACTATTTATGAAACACTATTCCTTTAAGTGAGTTTTAGTGATGTTAATGAACTTATGCATATGTATCATACATATTATACATATGCATATAACACGTAATACATTTGCATCATACATATTATAGGTATGTGTATAATACATAATACATATGCATCATTATGACGTCAGAATAAACAAAACATTTTTTTGTCGCCAAATTTGAAAATTGACATGATATATTACCAAATTTGGCGAAACTTTGCTAAATGTCGCCAAGCTTTGTGAATATTTGACGCTAGTGGCTATTTTTTCAATGAGTTAATTATTAATGCGAGCCATCTATTTTTAATTTTCCGCATATCATCTGAATAGTTAAATGATATAACACGTACTAATATTTCCAAAGTGCTAATAGTTTCGTCACTGCCCAAAACCTCTGCTATTGTTATTGTATTGTACTGTTATTCTACTTACTGTGACTATGTTGTTAACCTTTACACCGCTAAAACTTCTGTATTATATAAAGAGAATTTACGGAAACTATTAAAGCATTGAAACTGCCAGTTCTCCTTATGATTATTATAATTCTATAATATGTAACCTGTTAATCAATATGTACGTTAGAATGAATCTTCTATAATACGCTTCCTCGCATTTTAGTTTTCGTGTTTCGAGTAAAATTAGCTAAAATCTTAAAATCATGGCACACTGACTAATTCTTCAACACGATCAGATGAGAAGAATGCTAGATTTTTAAATGGATCATGGCAGTGAGCCGGTAGACCTTCTATTCTTCCGTAATCGAGTCTATTGAAAAGGTTAACGTGAAACAAAAAGATATTAGCATCAATATGGTTTGATGCAAATACAGATATTGTCAAAGGATTTCATAAGAACCATTTCACTTGTACCCAGTCGTATCAGTTAAAATACAACAATTGGCAGTGAGCCCAATTAGAAAAGATTACTTAATAGCATTAAAAATTTCCGCATTAGAGAACGAATCGTAACTGCTAAGGAAGCATGCATAAGTGAGTTAAGAGATACTTGTCACGAAAGTTGAAATACATAACAACACAAAATATATGATGTGCTTCCATGATCGTAAAGAGTTCTTGATTTCTCTATCAAAAGCTTCCGAATTGGCGAAAGAATGGACAAGTAAATTAAATTATGAATCACAGTAACATGATGCAACGTTTAACATGGAAGTAATAAGGTAAATACTGCTTGCTAGAGGCGGCTAGTACTTTAATATAAAAAGAAATAAAGTATAAATTTGTAAAGCTCAATAAAATAAATTTAGGTATTTTTATGTTAGCCCGGCGCAAGTGGCAAATCGCCAAATACTGTTCCCAACTCCCATTGTTCATATTGCATTCATTTCATTTAAAGATATATACTTTTCAGTCATCTCATTTAAAATAGATGCATTTCCCTCATTTTATTTAATAGAATATTTAATATAGAAATAAATAAATAAATAAATAAATAAGAAATAATAACATAAACCAAAATATTTTATTTGAAAATCAAAGCATTGTTTCTAATTTACACATGTGAAAAATGAAAACTGCTATTGGCAAAAAACAAAAGGCTAATGAGGAGATTTGCTCCCGGCTAACATAAAAGTACCGACATTTAAGTTTTTTCATATTAATATATTTTAGAATAACAAACTTGAAAAAACTTACAAAAAGTACTGATATCCCAACAAAAAGTTTTCGGTAAAAAAAAAAGAGCCAAGTTCTCCTTAATGTTTCGGTCAGAAAAAGTAGTGATATCTGATGTTCGCACAAGTTAAAAGCCAAACATCCCAAATCTTTCATTGAAAATGGCTTCCTGCGACTTGGCCGTTAATGCCTTCGTGAGAGTTTTTCAAATTTTAAAATATGTACAAATGAGCTACATGCCAACTACATTTTTTGATTATTTTAGGCATTTTGTGACACAGAATACAGAAATAAAATGCACATTTGAAAAAAGCATTTAAACAACTTCAGTCTATTTAAATGATTAGAAGTTAAAGATAACAAAATACTTGTATTCAGCAGATAGTATCCCTAATTGCTAAAACATAATTAATATCAACTTTTAACACTTTATAAATCGAATATCTCTTAATGTTTGCAAACAAACTATAATAAATGTTCAAACGAAAAAAAATCTCTTTCGTCAATACACAAGATTTCAATATTATACAATAAAACATAATGTAACATATTGTGAGATATGAAGTAAGTAAATTTTGTTTTATTTCTTGGGTTTTACGTTAATGACTTTAGCTTTTGACCGTACAAAATGGCAATTAAACCGCTAGTGGACTAAATGATCTGTAATCAAATCTAATGTTTGTTGAAACTGAATGGTAGTTATCAGAAATCTTTTACTTATAATGTCTTTATGTGTATTTGCCTCTTTGCATTCTAATATTACTTTTAATATTTAAATAATTCATAAATGCGTAATTTCCAATCATTAATTTTGAAATGCTTTAGAAGGCATTAACGGCCAAGTCGCAGGAAGCCATTTTCAATGAAAGATTTGGGATGTTTGGCTTTTAACTTGTGCGAACATCAGATATCACTACTTTTTCTGGCCGAAACATTAAGGAGAACTTGGCGCTTTTTTTTTTACCGAAAACTTTTTGTTGATATATATATATATATATATATATATATATATATATATGAAAAAATATGAGTTGCATATATTGTTGACCACGCCATGAAAACTGATCATTTTCCGAGGAGTTTTGAGAATGCTTAGATGATTAGATCAGGCTGCAGCATTTGTGCCAGTCGTATTTTTTTTGGAGGCTTGGTACACGAGAACTGCTGATTTAGCAATTAACGAGGCTGCATCGCTATAAATAGAATATTCAGTTTCGTTTTAACTATAATTTTTTTGCAACTTGGTGTATTGTTTTTCTACTTGTTGAACTTTACAACCGAGTATGACTTTTACGTTAGGAATTAGCTGATGAGGGATCCAGAATGAATCCGAAACGTTCTTTTAAATTGTTTTTAGTGTTTTTATCTTTTAATGTAATGTCTGTTATTTTGAAGAGTTTTTATAATTATATATATATTATTACAAGAAAACACTTCCGCTTGGAAAGTAAGACAAAACAGAAAAAAAATATCCCAATTTTATTTATTTATTTATTATTTATTTTGAATAAAAATATATAATTCAAATATTTTTTAGACCTTTTTTCTCTGATGCAGCAAGAGCAAATCTTTTGGATAATCGAATTTATGCTATGCACAATTAATGTATTGATCAAACTTGTCGGAAGGAAACCAATATCTGGAAGTTATGTCTAAAATATCCTGTAAAAAGTAAATTTCCCTCCATAACAACTAATGTAAAAGGAGAAAAAAGAATTTTTTTTCATTTACTCTTTTGTTGCTGTTTGATAACTTATCTTAAAAAAAAAAAAAAAAAAAAAAAAAAAAAAAAAAAAAAAAAGCAATTAAAAACGGTTACGCATTTTTAATACCGCACATATCGAATTTTTAAACAAATTTGTTTTGGAACTACATACTTAATAATCAGAGTAAACATTTATGTCTAACAATAAATACATGCCTCCAGGGTGCATCGGATATTTAAGAACACACGGTATAAATGACACATCAGACTGTTTTCATACAAGCTTTTTTTGCTCCTTGTAAGCATGTCACAACCTAGGCTAACTGGGGAAATGAGGAGGCATACTTGTGCCACATTCTTGAAACTCTCCCGGTCATTCGTCTTAAATGTGAGGAGAGAATTAAAGAATACCAGGTTTCATATGGCAATTGTTTTATGCAAGAAACGACATTGTCAGAAATATGAAATCATCAAGACACCGGAATTCTCCAGTCAAGTCGACGAAAACCCTACGAAGTCGAAGAATGCGCTCGCTATGGAGGTACAAGTTGGTGATGGCACAATCTGATGTGTGATTCATAAGTACTTTCTTTTCAGGTCTTACAAGATGAGAAGAGTACAGTTCTTAACCGAGTGAACCAAAGATAAACGCCTTCCAGAAAGAAGCTGCTCCTTAGCGAGCCGATTCATCAAGAGAAGCAAGGGATTATCTTGTTTCTTTCCAATGAGAAAACGTTTCCCAAGTCAGGAAAGGGAATCGCAAAATGATCGGGTATGGTTAAAATTCAGGAAGAGTATCTGGCATATATGTGCAGAAACTTTCGGAGAACTCAGAAATGCACAGATTAATGTGTAAATTGCACATGCTTGCACATGTGTCTGTGTTTTATACGAAAACGTTGGATTTTGCGTACATATTACATTAACCTTGTAGTTTGGGGTGCAAATTTTGAACTAAATATTTCGTGTTCGCAAAGTAAATTTGTAAGAAGAACAAAACCGTGTGCTCTGTGTTTTTGTTCTTTCTACAGCAGATTTGTTTTTAGACCACAAAATAGTGTAACTTCAATTTAAAAAAACACGGATCGTCTTAAATTATATTTACTGCATGTCAATCTCGGTTAATGTTGGTTTGAATACCTAAAATGGTATAGTCGTAATTTTTTTATAGAATATGTATAATCTGAGTAATTACACAGTAAAAAAAATGAAAAATATGGGAATCGCGACGCCGGTTCGATTTATGTATTTTGATGGATTTTTTTAAATTGCAGTCGGAAGTTCTGAGAGATACACCTATATCAAGAGGGAAAATTACTTATTTAATTCAATATACAGTAAACAAGCAGTACTTAGGGAAACGAATTGGAACTCACGATCTGCGACTTTCTAAGTCATTATCTTGTCTATTCAGCTACTATTACACAAGCGACGCTTTCAAGTATCGATATTTATTGTGTTCGCATGCGTACACATATTTCTGCGGTATATTATGTCCTTACATATATTTTTGCTTCATATTGTTACACACAATCTATTTCAATATTCTGTTCCTGCACATAATGCTGTGCTAAATTCGGACACATAATTCTGTGTGATATTCTGTTCTTATGCATATATATGCGTATTGTTTTTGCACATATTTCTGTGTAATATGCAAAATACACAGATATTTGTATAATATAAGAAATTAGTAAATCGCATTATCACACAAATTTGGATAAATACTTAATGTTTCCACAATTCACACATTTTTTGAGATTTTGGAGGACTAGCAAAGTACGCACATCCAATAAGCCCATAAACACTCATAACTGTAAATTTTAACTTTAAGAGCGTAAATTTTGTATTGCAATTTTACAAAAAGACACTTTTATTTTTTAGAGCATACTGAAACTCAGATTTGTTTGTGATGAGCAAAAATGAGCTTAAAAGTTTGTGCTAGATTGAAGAAATTGACTACGGAAGCATATAAATTGTTTCAAAAGCATTTGACAGAGATATTTCGCAAAATTCTACAGCATGTCAGTTGCTTAAAGTTTATAACACGATAAACGAAAAGATAGTATAAGAACAACCTGAAAGCATTTATAATGTTTGTCACTTGCTTAATAACAAATACTGCCCTCACACTTGCAACTCTGTTATTTATTATTTGGCTTGAAATGAATAGGATGAGGCATGACTTCAAGGGATTGCTTTTTATTCCCTTGCCTAAAAACTAAGCTTGACGGCCCCCGTTTTGATTTTTCAACGAACATTATGCGGATAACATACGTTTTTTTATGTTGGTATAGAGAAATGGATAATTTTACAAGAACTTTTTCGTAAATGGTAAATCATTAGAAAAGTGAATGCTAAAAATAGCACAAAAATATGCACCAATATATTTCCAGAGAATTACACTCATTCTCATATATTTTTATAGGAACCCTCGCTTTTTAGGCAATATAATTTGAATACCATTAAATCCAATGAATCATCATATTTATATTGTGAATACGTTTACATGATTAGTCAGGTTTTCGGTTGTATTACATTCCGAAAGAATATATGAAAGATTAGAACAATATAGATATCTTAAAGTTATTTTTTCTGAACACAATCAATGTAAAGAAGAGATTAAAGTTTTTACTATATTATATAAAAGTGGTATAAGAATTGAAATTCAGAGTCTTAAACACTACCTGAATTACGTCAATGGTTAAAGTTTCATGATATTAAAGTATGAGAATTAATAATTGTGAATGTGTTAAACAAAATACGATGAAATGGCAAACATAAAAAGGAAAAAAATAATGTATGTCTGCAAGTACATTTTTTACGTTAAGAAAACTAGGACAAAATTTAAATATTTAAATAAACTCCTATTTATTTAAATAATAGGTGAAGTTTAACCAATTTTATAGATATAAACATTTAGAAAAATTGTGAACATCTTTGAAAAATTTCTTTTAAATTGTGATTTTTCGTTTAATTCTGCATTACATTTATTACAGTATAAGCATACAGATATGCTTCGATTTTTAATCTTCGATAAATTACAAACTATCGTATAAACATGATGTGTAAAGAAAAAAAAGAGACTTAGACATTATAAAATAGCCCTGTTAATGAATAGGAATTTATTCAGTCTTTCTAAGACATGAATGCATTCTGGAATGAACATTTAAGCAGATAACCTTAAAAACTTTTTTTACTTATCTGTCAAAAATTTTACTCATAATTAAATTTAAATTCCATGAATTTAACAACTTCTACATTTTTAATAATTATGACCGATTTATAGATATATTTAAGTAATTAAAAATGAGTTAATTCAATTGTTTGTTTAAATATAGAGGTATATTTATTCAAAAAATTCTAATTACAAAATATTCATAAATTTTGTTTAAATTATGTTTCTCAGATATTATAAAAAAATTTAAATATATAAAATTAGTTTATACTTAACTAAATTATACTTTTCTAAAGAATTTATACATTTAATTAGATTGTTAAGAATATACGAAAAACTAAATTTAATTATTAAGAACTTTAGTTTAAATTTCTCTCTTTCATCCAATTAACACAACTCTTGTTTAAAAATTTTATACCCGTAAAGTAAAATGAATTAATGAAATTTATTATTTAAAAATAAAAAAAATAATAAATGTTGCAATATATAGCTGAAAGTTAATGATTATAAAATCTGTGGAAAATGAACTTTTTTGTCTAATATGATTATATATTTCGTGTTAGATATATGAATAAAGTTAATGTGTTTGTTAAACTTTGTAAAACTGTTAATAGAATATTAGTTACTGGAGCTTGATTTTAACTAAATTAATTACGTACAGTGCGAACATTTCATATACGGGGCATTCTCATAATCTTTTGACTTTCATGTCCCTGAATAATAATTTTTATTTTAATACACTTTTTTGTGTTTTTTTTTTTTTTTTTTTTTTTTTTTTTTTTTAATTTCATATGCTGGGGAACATCCCATTGAATGATTTAACAACAATATTAACAAGATAAATATGTTTTGGATGATGTTGGGTGTCCAAACACATGGAAAACTCCTATACCGTTCCGCATCCTGATGCTGATTTTTATGTTTGGAGCTGTCTGGATAAAATTGTTTCAATAAAAATAATTTGATGTAATTTTTTTCTGAAACTAGAACTATAGTTTTATATTAATATGTAGCTAAAATTAACCTGCACATATTTTTAGGGTTGTTATTATTTTTGAAACTCTGTCCCAGGGATTCAGATTCCTTGCCATCCCGCTTCTAAAATTATACAAAAAATCATTACAGATGCAGCCACAGACTTTTTTTTCAAGTTTTTTCTCATGCAGAAGTATGCTAGAGAAAGAATGTCTAAATTTTTTTGGCAGGAAATTTACTGTAGAATTTAAATCAGCATTTAAATATCAATTTCAAGCATCGTGGCTTTATTGGTAGTCTCACCGTCCCCAAGGTTTATTCCTGCACTTTTCGAGGTAAATTACAAAAATAATAATAATAATTTAATCCAATATTAACAACTGTTTCTAAAAATCAATTAATATTGTGGCTATCACTTATTCCTAACATGACTTTCCAAAAATAGGTGGTAATTTTCCTTACCGTCCCTTTTATTACCATCTCGTACCTTTTTTCCAATACCATCCCCTGTTTTTACCTTACCGTCCCTTCTTTACCACCCCTTTAAGACAATGTTATACAAAAATTCTGTATTAAAAGTACTACATTGTTATTATTTCTTATTTGAATGTCCTGTGGGTACTATGCAAATTCATTATAAGTAAAAATTTAGAAGAAAATAAAAAGTCATAGGGATAAAATGGTAAGGGAAATTAAACACGAAGTTTAAGTTAAACCTCAGTTAAATAGAAAAAATTTCGCTACTGACCATTTTTTCTTTATTTTGAATCATTAAGGTATTCGTCTATCAGATTAAAATGTTATTTTAGCAAGTTTAATTTTGTCAGATTTTTTCCCCCAAAAGTCAAAAGATTGTAAGAATGTCCCATACCCCTTTAAGCTCTAACGCACACAATTGTGGGGGTGATACTAAAGTAAAAGAGAATGACTATTTCCTGTTTCTGTGAGATTTAAAACCAAATCTGCACATTTATATGAGTTAATTGGCTTCAGATGTTTTGATAAGACACCACTAGGGGGCACTAACTAAAATACAGGTTTAGATTTTCTGCTTTTAAAAAGACTGTATGACCTGACAGCAATAGACAAAAAATAATTATTGTCGTAATTTCTTTTAAATATGATTTTTATTGTTTGCTTAGATTTAATTTTGCTTTTAATATACTTTATTCATGATTTTAATTGATTTTGTCTTTGATAAATTTAATTAGGCTTTACAAATGTTGAAAAACAAATGACCCACGCAATAAAGTGGGTCGAAAAAAACCAAAATATTTATAATCGAAATGTAATAGTGCGGAAAAGTTTCCCTTTGTAATAAAGAATAAATTCCTAAAATATTACATCGATCGGTTAATATCTTTTACCGCCGCAAAGCGGCCAAATTTTCTAGAAATCGCAAAAAACATTTTTTTTTCAATTATTTTTTTAATTATCGAAACGGACCAATACAATTTGTAATAGAACGCAATAGCTGCATGATGATATGATAAATGTCCCGGTAAATGTTAATTATGATTAAATCATATCTTTTACTGCCGCAAAGGGAACATATTTTAAAAAGTATTGCAAAAATTTCAATTTTTCTAAATCTTTATAATTTTTATAATATGTCTAGAAATAAATAAATTTACTTTGTGTCTATTAACATGTCATAAATTTTTATAACTATTTGTAATAGGCTGGAAAATGTAAAAGGTATTAATTCTGTTTTCTTGACGATCGCTTCCTCTACTGATGTTTTACTTCATAACAGTAGTTCATGCATCAAAAATCACAAAAATGATATAAAATGAACAAAGTATTTTAGTATTTTATTATTTAAAATACAGAGATGTTTAACCGAAGCGGATTAAATAACATTTAAAATGAAGAAGTATTTAAAGTGAATGAATTTTATAATATGACTTGCTTTCAGATGAAGCCATTATTCCTCGAGAGGCCAAAATTGATCAGATGTGATCCTCCGTCTGTTCTAGTACACAAACTTTATCAGCGCTTCAGTGACTAATTTCACGCATCTTGAACGGGACAAGGAAAGTTAATAAAAGGAAAATTATAATAGCTGGTATCTTTAATAGAACATTCTAAACTTACCAGCGTTGATAGTCGATAGAGAAATCGTAATAGGTGGTTACGTTAGTTTACAGTTTTGCCTGGACTAAATCAATTTTAAGCTTCAAAGTTCAAATTTGCTATGATAAAGTGATGGATGGCGCTATTCGAGTCCAAAGAACTTCGTGCTTTGGCAATTTTCTTCATGGCTGGTGTCCTGATATCCTCTCATTCATATGCTATCATTTCAAAGAGGCTATTTTCATGATTTGCGAAATAATCATTTCGTGAAATTACAGGAACTAATCTTTCGTAGATGATCTAGCAAGTAATTGAAGTTACTAACTATAGTGCACAGATTCTGAAAAATATGAGGGATTGATTTTAATTGTGAACCAGCTGAAGCAGTACACTTTCAGGATGCACTTAAACAGTGTGACAAGTTATGAAGGGGAATTCTCTGGTCTAACGAATAGTCTCAAAATTCGATTAGAAGTAGTGATCCACCTTGCATGAAATATTGGTCCAGGGACTCAGCAGAAACAGTCAATTGAACACACGTGTTTTGAATGAGCTTGCAATATTTCAGACATATACCTCTGGTAAGTTGAAAGATTATCTTTACCAACAGCAAGGTGATTAGATTAAATTGGCTTAAACATTGCAATTGATAATGATTCACATATCACAAGAGATCAACCAGTGGGGCCACAATATAAAAGAGGACCTGTCATCAAGATGTTCAAAAAGATGTCTCAGCGGAAGCTCATTGAAGTGAGGGTTAGGAAGCCGCTAAAGTGGTTTTTTAAACTTGTTCTCAAGTAATCATATAACACCACCTTTGCATCCTGTGTTAAAAACAGTTCCACCAAATCCGATTGCAATTATTTTTACAATTTACATTTCATTTTTCTTCAAAAAAATCTATAATGTCATTGCATATAGAAATCGCATTGCCACACCATGGGGTCAAATAACGAAAATAATAGAGACCTGGTTCTAGTATCAAACATATATATATTCTTCCTTTATTTTGCGAAGATGAAACTTTGATACCCCTTTAACCTGGCAGATACTTCTATCTTTAAGGCCATCAAAGTATAGAGTAAAAGTAATATATTACAAAAAAAACGAGCCAATTGCAATATGGCCATCTAGCAGCGAGGAAATAATTTTGCGTGCAGGTGTTTCTATCATTGAGTAGATTTTTTTGATAGAATTACAGTGATTTTGGTTAACAATCTGCATGAAATTAACAACATAAAATATCTTCCCATTCTACTAGAAATCTCGTAAAATCGGAAAATATTATGAAAACAGAAAAAAAAACGAAAAATTTTAAATTTAACATTTTTTAGAAAATTTGGCCTTGTTGCGGCGGTAAAAGAAATGATGTCACCCAAAATAAAATTTTACTGTTACATTAATAATATCGTGGTGTGGCTATTGCGTTCTATTACAAATTAAATTCGTATGTTTGGATACTTTAAAAAAATTTCAAAAAGTATGTTTTTTGCTATTTTTCCGAAATTTGGTTCCTTTGCGGCGGTAAAAGATATTAACCAATCGGTGTAATATTTTACGTATTTATTCTTTTTTACAAAAGGCAACTTTTCCGCGCTATTACGTTTCGATTATAAAAAAATCGGTTTTTTCGACCCACCCTTCCACACAATTGTACGGGTCCGGGATTTACCGTTTCCAAAATGGTTACATTTCCTAATATATATATTTTTTTATTTTTAAGTGATTTTTTTAAAACTTATGTTTTTAGCAATTTATTTTTTGTTAATTACATTTTTTAAACCGAATTAATTTTAAATAGGTTTGTACTATTCATGATTTCTTTTTAAAATATTCATTATTTCTATTTAAAATTGATAGTATTATATATATAATATGCACATGTAACGAACTGTATGTTTTTGATCTGAGGTATAGATGTCATATATGATTTATAAGTTTTATATGAGTTAGATGCATATCACGAGATAGATTTTTAAGTTTGATAAATTCATTCCATTTTATTGATACAGCAAGTAAGCCACCAGGTATAAATAATAAATTATGGAAATTTCAGCAAATGCTCGACAGATTCCGTAGTGTCTGCTTGAATTTAACAGGAGATCAGGGAAATTTTTCCATAGATGAGCAGACGATTCCTTTTTTTTAGGACGTGCTTCAGTAAAGCAGTATATAAACAACAAACCACACTCTGTTGTAACAGTATCACCTGGGATAGTTTTAAATTTTGTAGTTTATCAGTGGGAAAGTACAGATCTAGTCCACAAGGATCTGAGCTTAGGACTTGCTGTAGTCCTTACTCTGGTTCAAACCTAGTTTTATGTATTTCAATCGATATTTCAACAAAATACCGCTGCTGGAAAAACTAAAAAACTAAATTTGAAGGATGAGGCACAGTCCAAACGGAGTGAAGGGCATACCATTTGTCAACGATTCTTAAGAGGGGTGCGAGCATTGAGCACATCTCAGAAAATGAAGTTGTAGTGGTCTGTCCAAAAACAAAAATTATTTCAAACGTTTTAATTGTGGCTGGTGAAAATTATCTCAGTAAACAACAACTTTTTTTGCTTAAACTTTTATTTTTAGATATTTACACACGTAATCCCAAACTACACAATTGTGTAGATACAGCCGAAAAACGGCTGCATTAAGCCCGAATCCACACAATTGTGTGGCTATTGGTTTTAATTTTTGTTTTGAAACTTTAAAGTAATTTAAATCTCATTTTAAAAATTGCTGCTGTAAAATGTAGCATAACTCATAGGGGTTTCTAACTGTTTTTCTAATAGCAAATAGCGTTGTGTATTGTGAAGTTTTAAAGCTGAAAATGACGTCTGATTTCTTTTATCTGAAAACAAGATTGTGTAATCATAAGAATGAGAGATGTCAATCTTGGTATCGTTCTCGTAGCTTAATGGTAAACCATTGGAGCGTTTCTCTAATGATCCGGGTTCGGATACCAGTTAGATGTTGGTGTTTGTGTTATTTATGACGGTCGATTATCTGCAGGAAGGATATAGGCCCGAGAGGAAGTGCCCACCGCGGGGGGTTTCCTAACTTGTGGGTTTCCTAACTAAGGGAACCTAACTCGTGTTTGCGCATGTAAATCCAAGGTGTCTCCCCCCGGGATTACACTTATACTCTAAAGCGAAAGCTGTGTTCTCGGAGCGGTCATCCTTGTAAATCCAAAGTTCGAAGAAAACCACGAAAACTCGAAACGATTATGCCGACGTGCGCAATTGGGTTAGAATTCAGCACATCCTGTCTTCCAGTTTCGACAGCAGAACCTCTCAGCCACTGGTGGGAGGATTCAAGGCTAGGACAGTTTTCACTTTTTTGGTTTAATATAATTACCAATGTGAAAATTTTCTCGTATTTAATATTAAAAATATATGTGACTACAAACGCCATAGGGTATGCACATTTAAAACATCACATATTAGAATGATAAGAAATCTGAAATTGTGGACAAGATTAAGACTAAATGTTAAAAATTGGCAGATTTTAATCTAAATTATTTTATAGAATGAATAACGTTTCCAAACATAATTGCTTTCAAGTTTTCGAATTACAAGGTGCGTCTAAAAAGATCGGTGGATGGAAGCATAAATTAATAAAACAAAACATGGAAACAAAATACCTTTAATGACCCTCAAAGTAACATTCGTTGGTCACAATACACTTATGACATCGTTGATAAAGCGGCAGGAATGAGTCAGAAAAGGCCACTTTTGGTATCGACCGAAGAACTGATGACACATGTCGCCGGATGTCTGGTATGTTTCAGAAACGTGTGTCCTTGATAACTCCCTTGAGGCGAGGGAACACAAAGCCCGCGATTGTTTAACAGCATCTGGCGCACCCGCTGGATGTTGTTTGTCGTCACATTTATTGAGAGTCGGCCTGACGTGGTTCGTCACTCACAGTTTCCTCCCCCCCCCCCGAGTCGTACATGCATTTTTTGCACATTACATCTGTTCCGTACAGTTGGACCAACATTTTGTGCATTTCTGTGGCGGTTTTTCCCAATTTGTTGCAAAACGTGACGTTTATCCCTTGTTCCATTTCAATATGACGCGAGTTTTCAAATATACACCATTTGACTGCCCATAGCAGACTATTCTTCCTTAGTTTCTTGCGCTTCTTGCTACATACCATCTGTCCATTGTCTCTACATGTGCATGTGCACAGACGCAGTTTTAACTCGCGTTGTTTATGCGATATCCATCCATTCACCGAACTTTTTAGACGCACCTTGTATAAAACTATATCTGTTTTTTTTTCTTTACAACTAGTCAATGTGCCAATCATAAAACTTTCTTTTACCTCATATATGTTAATACTCCAAAACTTGCTATCATAGTGCCAAAAATAAACGACAATTTATGCCCATCATGAGGATTATAAACATATGAAATTCCGTGAATGAATTCTTCAGATATGACTATCGCTAAAATCGTATAAAGGCAGTAAAATGCATCATAGCAAATCCAGCTGCTGGAGGATTTACACTAATAACTAATCAGAAACAAATTATGTGAACATCTAATTGAATCAGAAGTTTGATGAAAATACCTGCATTAGGTTTTCATATAAAACTTGTACGGAAATCGTGAAAAAAGCAACATAGCAGAGCCATATGTTAGGCGATTTATGCCAGAGAATTAAAATTATAATTTGAGAGAAACAACAAATTAGATTTTAAAGAAAAAAATATAATTTTTTCATTACCATACGTATATTATTTTCAAAAGGAATGCGTACGAAGTCGCCACTTTATTGAAAAGTTAATAATCCTGAACAAATCGAGATATAGAAGAAAGTAGTTATTTATACCTGAAAATTATATCTTAAGATTTCTTAATACCGTGTTAAAATGTATTTGGTGTGATTGTATTTCAATACAGTTTTAATGTCTTTATCTTAAGTTTTCTATCGAACACTCAAATTCCCAATACAATAGCCTTTCGAATCAATGTAAACTTGCTAACACCCTGCATTACTGCTCGGATATGTTTTACACTGCTCAAAACAATTAAAGGATATTGCAGTTTTTGGTGGATTTTGTATCTGGTAAACTGTTTAGCTGATTAATACATGGTCGACAGACATAGTAGGTTATATGAGAATAAATTACACATGTTTGGCAGAAAAAAATGCATTTTATTGCGCATTTGTGTACTAAAGGAAAAAAACACAATTTGTGCATATGAGAAAAAAAAAGAATAAGAAAAGGTGTTTTCTTCAAAGAAAATCATTTTCAGTAGGGGGTATGGTTTCCACGGGTGGCCAGCAACGTTGAACACTTTTGAGGCATGGACTGAATGAGGCTATTAATGACGAGTTGGGGTATTCTGCCCCACTCTTCCAGAAGAGCTCTTTCCAGTTCTTGGAGAGTTTGTGGGGGTTGTTGGCGGCCAGAAACTCGTCTTCCTAGAGCGTCCCAAACGTGCTCGATTGGATTCATGTCTGGAGAACACGCTGGCCATTCCAATCGAAGGATTCCTTCCTCGAAAAGGAAATCCTCCACCAGGTTTGCACGATGTGGCCTGCAGTTACCGTCCATTAAAATGAAGTTATCTCCGATTGCTGCAGCGTAAGGGACTACTATAGGTCTGAGGATCTCATCCCTATATCGGCGACCAGTCAGAGCTCCATCTCGAATGATGTAGAGGTCAGTACGCCCGTCAATGGAGATGCCACCATACACCAACACTCCTCCACCGCCAAATCTGACACTTTCGTGCACGAACGCAGGATTATTCCTACTGCCACGGTCCCTCCAGATGAAAATACGCCTATTATCCGGATGCACAGAAAAACGGGACTCGTCAGAAAACAGAATATTGCTCCATTCTTTTCTCCTCCAGTTGACATGCTCGGTTGCCCACTCCCTGCGGTCGCGACGATGCCTTGATGTTAATCTAACACATACCATCGGTCGGCGAGCATACAGACCTACAGCATGGAGCCGGTTTCGGACAGTCTGAGTTTTAATCGTGGTGCCTGTAGCCAAGCGAAGGTGTTGTTGGAGAAGAGTAGCGTTCATGGTTCGGTGTCTCCGAGCTGTTAACGCTAAATACCGATCTTCATTGGGCGTTGTTGCCCGTCTACGACCTTGCCCCGGTCTTCGGCCTGCACATCCAATCTCCAAAAAACGGTTCCACATCCTGGAAATGACACTTTGTGACACTCCAATGGCTTGCGCTACTTCGGCTTGAGTTTGGCCGCCTTCTAACCTACCAACAATTCTCGAAGCTTCTGAATCTGTCAAATGACTTCGCTGAGACATCGTACTCATCAAAACAAAGCAATCACTGAATGCGGATCATCCTTGTCTTCATTCTCTTTTATCCAGTTGAAAGTAAAATTTCATTCGCTGCCGCTGAAGCGACGTTTTTGACGTCGAACTCAAAATTTGCATACTCCACAGTTTGAAAACCAGAAAAATTTGCATTTGAGATTCTCTTCTTCTATTTCGGCAAAAAAAAATTTCGTTTATATCTTTATTTTATATAAAACTTCAAATATCCTTTAATTGTTTTGAGCAGTGTATAAATTACTCTGCCGTTGGTGGTTCATGCATGATCAGATTTTACCACACAGACAAAATTCAATGGGTGTAGGAGAAAATTTAGATTTTTTATTTAAACTACACGGCCCCATCGAACTCCAAGGCTACGCCTATTACATTAAATTTTCACCTATGCCGAAATGTTTCCTTAATTCTATAATTGTTATTGGAAATACGTGCCTCATCATGTTTAAGAAAACACGGCAGTAGTGCCTGCACATTCAGACAAGGCCCGCTTCTTCGAAATCGTGGTAATATTTGAGAAGCAACTTGTAGATGTTCAAAAATAATTATACCTGTTAAAACTCACTATTTGAAATTAAGCAGACAAACTTTAATATACAGAGTGCCAAAATCTTCATCAATATGCGTCTTTGAAGGAAAAAAATAATAACGAGGATACGAAATTTAAAAAACATATTGTATATTTTCAGTCAATAGACGATTCACATTACTTTTTTTTAAGCAAAAACGCATTGCTATTAATTATAAATGGCAAGGGGTTTTAAGTTCTTTAATTAGAAAATAAACACTGAATTTGAAGTTTAAATATCTTGTTAAATTAATTTTAATATATGATGTTTCTAAATAATGTACATCATTTTATGAGAAATTTTCATGAACGAAACATAGTTAATATACCCATAGCTAATATCAGATAACATAAAATATAATACTAAACCATTCAAACAATTATTACATATATTTTTTAATTTAACAATAATTCCAGACTTAAAAAAAACTAGCTATGATATATTAAGATATAGCATATGTTGTTATTTATTAATATTCCGACTATACTTATTTTGAAATAATGAATAAATTTAATATGTATCAACTTTTATTTTGATGATGAAAGAAATTAGATATTTCCGTGACTAAGTAGTTTAGCGGAAATTAATTTTTGGTATCAATAAATTATATGGTAGAGGCGTTCCCTAAATCTGTCAGTGTTTGAAAATTTTGTTATCTTATAAGAAGATAGATTTTGGATGAAAAAGTATTTTAAGAAAATTTCATAACAAGAAGAAATTTTCCTTTATTATTATTATTATTTTGAAACATCAAAATATAACAACAAATTTGCAATACTTAAATAATATATATATATATATATATATATATATATATATATATATATATATATATGTATGTATGTATGTTACATTATTAGATCTAATTCCGCGATTTCCTTATCTTATTCTAAATTACTACTTTATATTCACTAAATCCTTATTCTTAAATAATCTCTATCGTTAACTCTGTTAAATTCCCTTTTATTTAATGTCTCACTAGTCTAAATTGCTTAAATATTACGCTTTTAGTATTCTTAAATTAAATATTCCATTTCCGCAATTTTTTTCTTTCTAGAATGTTCTTTTAGCTTCCATTTTTACTTTCCCGCGCATTTCTGAGTTTATCCTTTTTCCCTTCAAATTCATCCACTTGCTCTGTCTGCACTTTTTTCATGATGTGATATTCTTAATTATTCATTGGTTGAGAGCGCGATCTACGTCATATTTGTATTCTTACACTTGAGGAACAAAAAGACGATGCTCATTGTGTTTCAGCAGATTTGAGTCGTATTTTCAGTTTACATACCATCCCCTGGTCACCACACAGTCTCTGTATTCAGTTATCTACAACTTTGTTTTAACCCTAATTACTAATATGGAGAGATGGCTAACAACTTTGTGGAAACTGCGCCACCGAAAGATGTTCTAATAAAGTGCTGAGCTGATATTATATGTTGTTTCAATTTATTCTGGGGAAACTTCACGGAAATATATATTCCAAATCCTTCACTCGACGGCTACTATTCATCATTTTGTTATACTTATTTAACAAGATCGAATTACCTGTTCTGACCACTTCTATTACGCTATTTTTGCTGGATGTGATCCTCAACTGCTATCGAGACAGCCAGTACAGTATTTTCAATGATAAATTAACCCAATTAACCATTTTGGTGTACGCACCAGGTTATTAGCCATCTCTTCATAGTAGTAATTAGGGTTAAAACAAAGTTGTAGATAGTCGAATAAAGGGACGGCGACCAGGGGATGGTATGTAAACTGGAAATACGACTCAAATCTGCTGAAACACAGCGAGCATTTTGTTCCTCTGTGTAAGAATACGTATATGACGTAGATCGCGCTCTCAACCAATGAATAGTTAAGAATATCACGTCATGAAAAAGTGCGGTCAGAGCAAGCGGATGATTTTGAAGGGGAAAAGGATAACCTCAGAAATGCGCGGGAAAGTAAAAATGGAAGCTAAAAGTACATTCTAGAAAGAAAAAAGCGCGGAAATGAGACATTTAATTTAAGAAAACTAAAAGCGTAATATTTAAGCAATTTAGACAAGTGAGACATTAAAGGGAATTTAACGGATTAATTAAAGGGAATTTAACAGAGTTAACGTTTGCTGCCTTCAACTTAGATTACAATTCAGCTACTTTCTGTATTATGAAATTTTATCTTAGACTTTAGTTACCAACATTTTCTAACATTAATGGTGCATTCTTTTTTACGATGGTACGAGGTTTGGCTCACTCAATTCGCCTTTCGATTATCTCCGGTACATGCGCGCACTTCCGGTAAATGCTGCCATAGGTGTGAGGATCTAGATTACAGGTTTGCTCGGAGTTTGATGGGAACACATTAGGTGCTGCGGATGTCAATGGGTCCTCCGAAATTAGGTTCATTTAAAAGAATTTCCAAAGATATTAATTCATATAAACTTAAGTTTTATTTAAGGTTATTATTTACAGACGCCGGGCGGTATATATATATATATATATATATATATATATATATATATATATATATACAATATACATATGCTTGGATAAAAATATCGAATATTTTCGATTTTGGATAAAAATCTAGTGAAGTAATTTATGAACCATTTTTAAACTTTATGCAAGTATAAAAAACATTTAAACACACATTTGACCATGAAAATATAATTGGGCGTTTAATTTGAGTATATACACAATATACATATGCTTGGATAAAAATATCGAACATTTTCGATTTTGAAAAAAAATCTAGTGAAGTAATTTATGAACCATTTTTAAACTTTAAGCAAGTATAAAAAAACATTTAAACACACATTTGACCATGAAAATATAATTGGGCGTTTAATTTGAGTATATACACAATATACATATGCTTGGATAAAAATATCGAACATTTTCGATTTTGGATAAAAATCTAGTGAAGTAATTTATGAACCATTTTTAAACTTTAAGCAAGTATAAAAAACATTTAAACACACATTTGACCATAAAAATATAATTGCGCCTTTAATTTGAGTTATAGCAATAAAATCCACAAAAAAATATCTCTAAGTAGAACAAACGATTTCCCAAATCCAGTACAACATTTTTATACATTTGTTTAAAATATTTTCATATGCATATGCATACATATTATGTATTCATATTCACAAAAATGATTTTTTTTTTAATGCATATGTTTCTCTTTATAACAATTAGTATTTATTACAAAATTCCAAGGAACTGTAAGAAAATGTTACAAAATTCAAGAAAAATATTTCACTAGAATGAGAAACGAATACATTGCATTTTTTACAAGGATTTTTTAAAGCAATTGAACTGCATGTGTCCGAATGATACGACATTTCTACATAAAACACATACTCGAATATATAAATTATTTTTGTTTAAAAGGTCAGTCAAAAATAGTAAAATTCATAAAGTTATTGAGGATGTTGTGCACTGCATTTTAGTAAGCTTTTTAAAGTAGCTTAATAATGAATTATGGTTCCGTAGCTTTTATTAATGTAATATAAAATATTTAAATTTAGGAAATGTAATTTATGTGAAGTCTTCTTTGTCGTTTATGATTACATATATACTTTAAGCATTAGCAATTCTATGTAAATTAGTGTCAGTGTCCAATGATGTATTTATTAATAGGGTAATTTTTGGAATTTGTATCACATTGTAATCATAGTGTATATGATTAGTTTTTATCTGACCACCATATGTATTTTTTATTTATAACAGACTCATATGATAACAAAAAAATCAACAATTTATACAATTCATTTACAGACATAAGAAAATGTTTACTAAAACTTAATAGCAGTTCAAAAGAAAAGCTTAAAGTAAATACTACAAAATTCTTCTGATAAAAATACAATTTAATTCATGATTTATTTTCTTTATTTGTATATTAAAATTGTATGTATAATATGTACGATTAAACGGTATTCAGTTTTCCGTTATAATAGCAGTACATTAAAAATATACTCTTCAAAGTTATTTGGCACTATTTTTACGAAATATTTAAATGGAGATTTATATTAATCAAAGCTATATTATTAACTGCGTTTATATTTAATCTATATGTTTTGAAGATTTTAAATGAAAAAAATATTGAAAAACTTACTTCATCTCGAAAGTACTTTATTTCTTATTAGAATCTTCTTTAACATTTGCAATTTCCCTGTGTAAAACATTCCCAATAAAAAATGAAAAAATCTGGACTAGAAACAGAACAGTTCTCTTTAAAATATTTTCTTAACTTTTCTGTATTGTTTTATAGTTATATTTTCCAAGTAACCTTAATTTATTGCCTGTCTCTCACAATTACAGAACGTTTATTAATGCCTCAGTAACTAGACAGTATATTTTCTGCATCCGTGAAACGTCTTATATTGATCCGTGAAATATATATTTATTAGATGGAAATATAATGAAAGAATAAAACAAATTCATGCACATTAGGGTGTATCGATTTTTAACTTTTTTTTTGTTTCCAAATTCCAAGTTGATAAAAAGTTGCTACTAGACACCACAACTTACCACAAAAAATTTTGGATTTTTAAAAAAATGTTTAGGTCTCCCGCACAAGGCCTAAAGTTTAGAAATTTTACTTAAAAAGTAAATTTTTACAAAAATTTAAAAAAAACCTAAAACACATTTTTTCTAAATTGCAAGTTAAAATTCCACTAACAATAAGCGCAAAAAACGATAGAAAACGTATTTCAAAAACTTAGCACAACATTTAGGTCTCCTGCACAAGGCCTAAAAGTCGTAAATTTCAGCCAATTTTTGAACATTTTTCAGTGCTTTGATATTTGTGTTGTTGCTGGTTTAAAAATTAAATGTAACTAAAGCCTCGTTAGGCTTGATTGGAATTGTTGAAATAAGTGAAATAATAAATCGCATTTCAATACGTCAAGCGTCAACTTGAAGCGATGGGGGGGGGGGAAGGACAGACTGTCGTGCCGCGGTGACGCGACACCCATGAATCACCGCGCAGACTTGTGAGTAGTTGTCTGCCCGCGAGCGAGCATTACGGTTGTGTTTTAGTGCGATAGTCTTGTTGTAAGAATCAATTGAGTGAGTGTTGTTGTTGTTCATTATGAGTAAAAAACCGCATCTAACTAGACAAACTACCGACAGGCCGGTTATTGGGCAACCTATTGATGTGAGAGAGTTAAATGTTCTGCCAATCAAGATGGATGTTTTGATGTATTTTGAGTGGGTACGCATTGAAATGAAACAAGAGGGAATGCATCAGCCTGCAAAGAAGGTAATTGCGTTAAGAGTTGCTTTAAAACTTGAGGAAATATGGAAAAGAGCTTCAATTCCTGTTTGTGGCACCAAAAACACAATATTTATGGTTTTAAAACTGCATGAGCAGCTTGAGAAAATTAAAAAGGATTCAGGGCCTAAAAAGAAGTATCCTAACTCCTACAAAGATGCAGTAACTAGCATTCATTCAAAAACTGAAACTGCATTGTTTGATATTTGTACTTGCAAATGTGACCTCAGCAACTGTATTTGCTCTATTGACAAAAAAGTCCCGGCATTAGAACACGAGTTTTTGCTCGACCAACGTGGTCCTAGATTGATGTTAATTGCAGAGTGCGAGAAAAACGAGACTAAAAAGCTTAAAATGCGATTAGAAAGAAAATCTAGGTCACAAGCTTTAATGCAGGTAGTTGTAAAAAAGTCTGAGGTCGAAAACTTAAAACCTGTTGATAACATTGATTCTGGTGATAGTACAGATTATTCAATGTCTCACACATCATGTCAAGATAGTGATTTTGAAGTAAATGTACTTGATACGAGTCAAAAAAGTGTTTCAAGTGTAGAAGTAAAACAAGAACTGCCACAACGCTTGTCTTTGTTTTCACAAGCTTGTGACCGCAGGGGCATTTCTAGTAGAGCTGGAGCTCAGTTAGCTACTGTACTGTTGCGAGACTTAAATGACATTACTGCGGAGAAACAAGAAGCAGTAATTGACAAATCAAAAGTAGCACGTGAAAGACTTATGTCTCGTAAAGAAGTAAGCTCAACTCGAACCTCCGATCTGTTGGACATTTACTTTGATGGTCGTAAAGATGAAACCATAAAAAAAGAAATTTTAGCTGGTAAAAGTGTCCGTAAATCTTTAATGGAAGAACACATATCTATTGTTGAAAAACCTGGATCCAAGAATTTCGGTCATGTAACTCCCATATATTATTTATGTAGTATGTATATATATATATATGTATGTTGTGATTTCAAATATTATATATATATATATATATATATATATATATTGTGTCATTTTATGCATCCTGTAACAAAAATACGCTTAAGTCTGGTGTTTTTAACGAAAAAAAAAAATGTTTCATTTACACTAAAAATTACGAAAGTTTCGTCAAAATTAACAAACTTTAGGTCTTGTGCGGGGGACCTAAATGTTGTGCTAAGTTTTTGAAATACATTTTCTATCGTTTTTCTTGCTTATTGTTAGTGGAATTTTAACTTGCAATTAAAAAAAAGTGTTTTAGGTTTTTTTTTTTTTTTTTTTTTTTTTTTTTTTTTTTTGTAAAAATTTACTTTTTAAGTAAAATTTCTAAACTTTAGGCCTTGTGCGGGAGACCTAAACATTTTTTTTTAAATCCAAAATTTTTTGTGGTAAGTTGTGGTGTCTAGTAGCAACTTTTTATCAACTTGGAATTTGGAAACAAAAAAAAAGTTAAAAATCGATACACCCTAATGCACATATATAAAAATAGGAAGCAAATGTTTTACATTTCATATTTAATACATTTAATAAAGCTTGGGTATTTAAGATTTATGAAACGTAGCTTGATTTAAAATAGTATACCAATTATGAAGATATGATGCATCATAAAATCTTAATTATTGACGTGGGATTTACTTTCACGATATATATCTCTTAGAATAACATAGTAAAACAAACAATTATATGCAATTATATTAAGAGGATACTTCTTATTATAGTTACATTATTATATTATTGGCAGATAATTTTTATGTTTTTGTAACCAAAGGCTATAATAAGTATGTGGAATGAGATAACTGTTTCAGATAAGAATTTGTTAATTTGTTCTATATTTTAAAGGAGGGTAAAACTTAAAACATTTATAAAATAATACATTTTCTTATTTTCAAATAAAAAGAAAAGGTTCTGAGACAATCCGCATATTGAAGGAATTTTCAAAATTCTTTATTATATATATTACATTATTATATATATTACATTATTATATATATTACATTATTATATAACATTCATTATGATATTAACACTTATTTTTTAACTTACTTTTAGGTAACCATATTGCATTACTAAAACTTCAATATTTCACAAAAATAGTTACACACATTCACATAGTTATTCACAAAGTTAGACATGATGAAAAATAGTGAAAGAAAATATAAATGTCTTTTAAACTCCATGCTTCTCAATCAAATCGAGAAATTTTAGCATAACAAAGAAGATCTTACCCAGCAAAGAAATAAAAATAAAATAAAATAATCAGAGCATTATGATGGATTAATGAGTATTTAAAATGGAATTAACGCAGATTATTGAATTAACATTGGTTTTGTTTTGTCGCTCATTGGGACAGAGATCCAATTAAGGCAATTAAGATGAATCAAAATATTTGGCTGTTTTAAAAATATACATTTCCTTATTGATTAACACTGATTCTAATATAAATTATTGATTAACACTGATTCTAATATAAAATATTGATTAACACTGATTCTAATATAAATTACATTATTTAACTGAGATAAAAATCCATGAAAAAAAAAATATTTTTTTTTTTTTTTGACATTGTATTTTATATGAAACAATCATATGTCCATGACTAATCATAAAAAAACAATGAGTTCAAGGAAGATAATAACATTTTTTAAATCATTTTGTTACGTGCGTTTCTATACAAACAGACATTTTCTGAAATTTCAAATGTATTAATTTTTTTAGATTTAGTAAGTACACTCACAGAGACGATATGTGTATGTGTGGATATTTTTTGAAATAATATGCACCCTAACTATTCATTCCCCGTAACTCAAGCTGGAAAACAAGAAGAAATTGAACGTGTTTTAATAAATACTATAAAGCTATTTTAGTGATTAGAAACCAAAAAATTTTTATTTTTACAATTTGTACAAAAATTGAAATGAGACAGTTGAAAATTGCCTAAGATAGATGTTTGCCTATAGCAGTGAATGGCGCAACGTCCATTTTGGTTAGTTGAAAATTATCTAATAGAGAATTCAGCCTCTTTACTCAAAATCTTCATCTTTAAGACATACACGGCAAGAAATATTTCGCATGCGACGCTCAAAAACATGTTGTATTTATTTCAATTTTCAAGATGAATTATTACTAAACATTCTATATATAGAAACACGATTGATTAATGTTAAACTGCATGTTTTTTTTAATTCATAAAGGTTGTTTGTACTACTGCTACGTCAACATGGTTCATAGCTATGATTTTCACTTTCGGACATCTTACCCACTGCCAAACACGTATGTGAAACACTGTATATTGCAAAGAAAAATAAATAAAGAAAAATACTTCGCTTCAGGTAATTAATAACTGATACAATTGAACACATTCTACTGTAAAAAAATGGATGTCTGGCATATGCACTAACATATTGAGCAACGTGATTTTCAAAAATGGAGAACGGCCGGAACAGCTAAGAAAATGGCGATTTGAGACGATTTGGAGGCCGAACAGCAAAAGATGTAAATCGCAGATGGTTACCAACCCAAAAATAACAAGTAATATAAAATTTTGTTTTTAAAGTCAATGCCTACTTAGGTCATCAAAGAAAAAATTAATATAATCCCTTAAGCTAATATTAGTTTTTGTTGCATTAAAATATCTCAATTTGTTGATTTTCTAGAAGCAAGTAGGTTTACAATGGAAGTCTATGGGAATTTGGCGAAATACTAGAGATATCGCTAAGCTGGCGTCATTTTTGGCGACTCATTTTGGTCACCGAATTTGGCGATTTATCGCCAAGTTGGAGACAAACTTGGCGGTATTTGGCGACAGAATAGGGTCCCCCCTTTGGTAATCCCCCTTATAGATATGAAGATGCATTAAATACTGTTCAATAACCAATGGCCGCCATTTTGTCTCCCATATAAAATTAAAATTAATTAATTAAAATTTAATTAGTGAATTAATGTTTGAAAAATCTGTATTAACATCAATTGTCATCCAGTACAAGTTTTAAAAAATTTATTTCAACTTGATAGGATGAATAATAAGTATTTTATTAACGATTGGAAATTTAAACAAGATATATAAACAAATATATATAGGGAGAGTGTGAACTAATAGTAGGAATTGAAAAATAATGGGAGCTAAGATTTTCTTTGAGAAATCCGATATCCCCTTATGAAAATCCTTCCCTAAACATATTATATCATGCACCTTACATGATTTAATTATTTAAATAAATCTGAAAGGGATTTAAAGGTTTTTCTGTCCAACTAGATTGTCATTACATGATAACTACAATGGTATACAAACAGTTTTGTATGGGAGAAGTTTCATTTGTACAAAGATAATCTCAGGGACATTTAATGCAGTAAATATAAGTTCACAGATAATGTAAATTAAACAGTAAAAAACAATAAGATTAACAGAAAATGGAAAGGAAAATTTATTAAGCTTTATTCCTTTATTATTACATAAATGATTACAGCATGTAGTTATGTAAATAATATATAGTTTATGATCAGTAGGCTTTCAGACAAAATATAATTTTTTTCATGTAGCCTAATAAAATCTGGCTGTTTTTTTCTAAAGATAAAATTAATCTTAAAAAAACATAATAATATTATTGAATAAAATGTTTACAATATCCTCCAATATAAGGTCTTTAATCATTTAGAAATAATTTTATCTAAATTCTTAATTATATTTTAGAAATCTAGTATAAGATGTCTGTTAGCAGATTTCCATACTAAAAATACTGAAACAAAATATTTTGGAAAATTAAAATAATATATAAAATCTAATTGCATTAATAATACTTTATAGGAAATAGGAAAATGTTTGAGAAAGCATAATTTAATATGTTAACTTTAGAAATCTATAAAATTTATAACTTTTTACATTCTTTAAACTTTGGCTTTTTAAAGTGGTAACTATTAAATTTAAATGAAAAGAATAAGGCAGGAATTTATAATGCATGTAGAAAAGTACATTTTAAAACTCCTGACACGTATTCAAAGAAAAAGAATTCCGGGAGCTTTAAAACCTGTTTAACTTTTCTATAACGTATTCAGAATATCAATATAAATACGGATGGAATAAACTAAAATTGCTGAAGATTATGAAACAAGTAAAAAAAAAAAAAAAAAAAAAAAAAAAAGATCCTGAGAAATTTTTATTTTGAAAGGCTAGTTTTAAATTGCTAAAGGCTGCATCAAATTTATTGATAATTGAAGGTATCTTAGAATTAATTGTTGTATTGACATAATATATTTTAATCAATCAAGTTTGAAATTTATTGATGAATCGTTAGAATGATGAAGAAAATTTTCATATCGGTTATTTAAAAATATTTATAACATATTATGAGTTGCGGAATTATATGCTGCTTGTTTTAGTAAATTTATTTTTTAAATATTTTTAATGAATCTATTTTTTTTTTTTAATATCTGATATTAAACCATGTATAATTTCATTTCTTGGGTCTGTGAATTTTATTTAAAAAAAAAAAAAAAAAAAAAAAAAAAAAAAAAAAAAACGTAAATGCTATACCGAGGGCTATATATAATTTTATAAGTATGCCTAAATATCTCAGTTTCAAGATCGATTAAAATTCATTGTAAACTATTCTTACTTTTTGTTTTTTATTAGGTATATTATTTAATTCTTTAAATGTTCCAGTAAGTAGCTTAAATAAAAATAAAATCAAAAATCATATCCACTTTATTATATAATTCGCTCATAGTGAGAAAATGCAGTATAATGTTTGGTTTCTATAGTTTCAATCAGAATTTCGCAAGGTTTTTTTTTTTTTTTCTTGTTTTTCTAATAAGTTATATAAAATTTAATAAATTCCACTCATTTGTTTTAATCTATACTCGGTACAGAATAATATAATTCAGATTTATATTATTTGGAATATCATTAATAATTAAAGCGAAAAAAGATATTACGTCTGTTCATAACAAATTAAAAACGATCACAATAATACAGACAAAAAACTTAATTAAATAGTTAAAAAGCACATAAAAATCCTTTAAAAAACAAAACACTAAACGTTTCGAACTTATTGAAAGTTCCTCTTCAGTAATGTAAATAAACACAAAATCAAAAGAGATAACATAATTCAACTTGTAATTGAGAACATGTGTCATAAACAATTCAACACGGAAATCAGTGAGTCAGGTTAATATGGTATATTCTGGTGGGAGGGAATTTTCTGGAGGCATGGTTTACTAGAACGGACAAATACCCACTCAATGATGCCACTTCCCTCAGACCAGAATATACCATGTTTACCTGACTCAATTACCCATCTCCGTGTATGTTTCAGGCGCATGATCTCAATTGAAGTTGAATTATGTTATCTCTCGTAATTTTGTGCTTATTTACATTAATGAAGAGGGACCTTGAATAAGTTCGAAACGTTTAACCCATTAAAGACGAGCCTCCTTTACACTTCTTTTAATTCTTCGACACGAGTTTTTGCGACTTGTAATTTTGAATTATTTAATCGCTCAAAATATGAGATTAGGTAATTTGAAATTTCCCAAACTAAGATACTGGTATTGAAATTAAATATTTGTTCGCCTTGCGTGGCAAGTTTTCTTGCCAACCGGCTTTAATGAGTTAATGTTTTGTTTTAAATGACTTTGATGCACTGAGAAAAATGACACTTTCAAATCTGAGCAAATCGATGTTTTCATTTTGTTATGAAACGGTTTGTTTCAAATATGACGATCCAATGCTTTCAATTCTGAAACACGGGAAATACTCAGTTTCAAAGAAAATTGCATTTTATTCGTTAAATGTAGTAAATCTCACCAGTGTAGTTGCATTTATTAATATCATTTGATATGTTATGATTTGGAACGAAACACTCCTTTCAATAATATTTTATTTCATTAAATGCGGCGAACTACATTTTATCGTAATCGCGGAAGAACAATCAAAAGCCTTCCTAATGTGATTGCAGAAGCATAGAGTTTGCTTTTTAGCCTTCGAAACCGAAGAATGTATAACTTGGTAAAAGAAAGACTTCACAGGTGGAATTTGCAAGATTTCATTGAAAATTTTGAAGGTAATTTCGTTAATTTTTTTTTTGTTTCGAAATATTTATCCCTATTTTTATTGTATGCATACGTAATTTCTATAAGTTATCTTAAAATTAGGGTTAGCTATGTACCATGTTGTGTACACTCTAAAAGCGACATTTTCAAAACTGAGCAAAAAATACTCAAGTCTGAGTATGTCGCATAGTCAAAATGGCTCCGAATCAAAATTACTCAAGTTTGAAAATCGTATATACTCATTTCTGAAAACACGGACATACTCAAATATGAGCATGCACAAACTCAAGAATAAAACATCATGTGCTCATATTTGAGTATGTCCGTGTTTTCAGAAATGAGTATATATGATTTTCAAACTTGAGTACTTTTGTTTCGGAGCCATTTTGACTATGCGACATACTCAGATTTGAGTATTTTTTGCTCAATTTTGAAAATGTCGTTTTTAGAGTGTGTGAATTTTAACTATTTAAATTGCTTTTGTTTTTTTTGTTTGTAATTGTTTTTCATCATTAATATTAGTCATTAATATAGGTATCCTTAATTTATTACGCAATGCAGAGGGATCTATCTGAATAACATGTATTGCAAATTAAATAGTTTGCTCGTATATGTTAGAAATAAAATGTAACTATTGTAAAAATAGAACAGAAACAGGTAAAAATTATAGATCTGAAAAATAAAATATTTTCAAAATTGAAAATAAATTCATATTAGTTATGGAGAATAAATTGATATAGAAAATAAAAACATTGATATATAATTACATTCTCATTCACTTCACACATTTATAGATAATCTGGGTATTATATTTTAGTTACTAAAAGTGAATGTTAACGGAATCAAAGTTAATAAGTAATGTATTCCGATAGAGAAAATACTATTTCATAAAATGTACTGTTGGAAAAAATATTTTTCTGATTTGTAAAACATTTATTATCATAGACTTATGTGTGAGAAAAAAATGTATAATTTTAATATATTCTTCATTACACCGCGTGAATCAAAATAGCGTATAGGGGGATAAGCTCGTAAATTTTTGATAATGTATCCATAATTTTAAGTGTAAAATATATTTATTAGCAGTACAGCCATTAGTCGTAGAATTTGTTTTAAGAAAGGGAAGAACGGGGAATAAAAAACAAAAGTATGTTTCTTTATACGGGTATTTTTATTCTCAAAATTGTATTAATAAAAATGTTGTCATCTTTCCAAAAACTTAAAAAGAGCTGTCCGAAAAAAATATATCCACTGACAAACATAAATTTTAGAATCGGATTTCAAAAATAATTTAATTTTCAATATAAAGTGCTATTATGCAATAAGGCCATTCTCGTAAAAAAGCCATCATCCTATATCTTGCAGGGGACTAACTGCTGGACATACCGACAGATGGTAGGATATAACTCTTAATTTATTTGTCATTGACATGTGCGGACAATTTCAACAGCAACATATACACACTTCATGGTCATTTTCGTACCACTAGCTCTTTCACTCGTCGTTTTTCAAAACAATAAGAAAATTTTAATATACGAAGAAAATTTATTATTGATTGTATGTTACAACCTTTGTATAATGGTCGAGATAATTTAACTTCCTTTTAGACTGCATATTGTAATATTCTGTTTTTTTAATTATATTTGTGTTTTAAAGCAAACTATTTATAAAACAGGAATTCCCTAATAATGTCTGGTCTTAATAACGGTAACACTTCATTTTCATTTTACAGGGAGGGCTATTACAAATGATGGAAACGATTTTTAAAAAAATCATAGTTTCGAAACCACTGCACATATTACAATAATTTATACATGAATTTAAAGAGAAATATACCAAGCTTTTTTCAGTTACAAATGTTCGATGTGTGACCCTCTTGTTACATGGCATACGTCCAATCTGTAATCCAGTTCGTCCCAAACATTTTGTAGCATCGCTCTGTCAATGTTTATGTACCACCAGATATTATTTATGTACCACCAATACCGAAAACAAAGTGTTCAGAACTTATAGAACGTATTTGTGAAGCTTTCAGAACCATTGACAGAGTGATGCTACAAAATGTTTGGAACGAACTCGAATACAGATTGGACGTATGCCGTGTAACAAAAGGGTCACACATGGAACATTTGTAACTGAAAAAATCTTAGTATATTTCTCTTAAAATTCAGGCATCCCTTATTGTAATATGTGCAGTAATTTCGGAAATATGATTTTTTTTTAAATCAGGTCCATCATTTGTAATAGCCCTGTATATCGTCATTACGAAAGCTAATCAAGCATTTTCTGTGGCATTATGTGTAGAAAATAATGGAATCTATGAAAATAGTGATAAAGAAAGTTCAAATGAATGAATGCCAAATGGAGTCAGTAATTGTATCTGTTCGAAACTAACTACCTGTATATAGAGATATAATTAAATGCCCTATAATTAAAATTAAATATTGTATTCAGAAAACTTCGATTTATTTAAAACACATACTTCCAATAAATCAGCTATAAACTGTCTTTTGTTTTGATCACTCCTGCACACAATTAATCAGCGATAGGGGTATGCATGATTTAAGATCACAAAACCATGTATAAATATTACAACTCTCAACATTTAAAATACTAATTCTGATATAACAATTTGACTGCGATCTGGTACTTTAACGTGGATTTATTTAGTAAAATTCTTCTGATTGTTTAAAAAAGGAACACTTCGCCAAAAATAAAATGGAACGAATCAAGAAAAAGAACGGCAGGTTATAAAAGTTTTTTTTTTTTTTTTTCAGTTCCAAATACATTTGTTAAATATAAAGCACTGTGGTCAGGACGGGTATCAACTAACGATATTTAAATTTTCAATACCGTTAATTCCGTAACGAATTGTTTAACGAATTGTTGTTAACGAACTTTAATGAATCGAAGAAATCTACGATTACACATCGAAAAACTACGAATAAAATATACCGTTGAGAAAGAATAAAAAAAAAGAGAACTGTAAGTAGAACGTGCATCGGAAATCTGTTCGGAAGTGAACCGCATTCGTTGTTTACTGAAATATGTAATTCTCTAAGTGCTTTGTTCCTAACTGTGAATTACATATAGATATTTTCATTATTTCATAATCTACGAAATAGTGTTATTCTTTAACCCACAACACAATTGTAATATTTGAAATTTTAATAATGTGTTCTTCCAAGAAAAGAAACACCCATTCTTCTGTCAAAGCTAGTGTACAAACAAACGTAATTTATGTGTCCATTAAAATATTTCAGAGTTTGCCTAGAATTTTGTTATATTGATACTAAAGAATTCTTTAAAGAGTATGTTTCCTAATAGAGATGCATGATAATGAGGTTCTGTATATTTTTAAATTTATAATCAATAAATGAACGACATCGAATAAAGTAGGACTGATTAGTTTTATTTAGTATTTAAGATTTCTCTTAGCAGGTATTGCAGCTAGTGTCTTTTTTTATGAACGATGTTGTTGAAAAAAAAAAAAAAAAAAAAAAAAAAAAAAAAAAAAAAAAATTAAATCGTTAATTGTGTATGTGCTTTTTACAAATAGAACGGAATTTAAATTTACATAAGTAGATACGTTTAAATATTATTAATATCTTTATGTATGATGGCTATTTTTATTCATTATATCTACTATTGTAATTGGATTAGATAATTGTATATCTGTTTTATGTTATTTCAACCCTGCTGTAATTTTTCTTTCTATTTTACCTATAAATGAATCTCCTCCCCCATCTTTCCATCTTCGAAGGCATTAATTTTCTAAATTCCAGCTGTCTGTGCAATGATAATATTTTCTTTGTAGGATCTGATTAATTTCAATGATGGTCAATTAGGAGTTATTGAAATACTTAACTTAAATTTCAATAATTTACGTTTAAACTTTAAAGATATAGTTTGCTTAATTGGGATTTACTATTGTAAATTTCTTTTCATTTTCTTTTTCTGGGAACTATTTTAAACTTCTCTAAGGATATGTTAATTACCTTTTTAACTTTTTTGAAAATTCTGTTTTTAATACTATTTCTGCTAATGAAATGATTTATGCATTTACTAGAGTTTAATTAGAATGTATGTTTAAGTCTATACGTATATTTATATTTAAGTCTAAAAGAACCGACTGATGTATTTTTAAAGGTAAATCTGGTTTATAATTACCTGGATGTTATGTGTTTATTATACGTTAAAGAATCTGCCTTTCTATAAATAGATGTCAGACAATTGTTGCTTGACCTTTCTACTCTAGGATATAAAAAATACTATGGTTTTATTTATTTGTTTTTGCGTTATTTTTTAACGTTTGAAACGAGACTATTAAGTTGTTTTTTTTTGTATCAAGTTCAAGCTTTACTTACCAAACTTTACTTATTATCGGCAAAAAAAAATAATCTATGATATAATCCAAAATATTATCTTATTTTGAAAAATATCTAGTCTCTTCCATTCTGTTTTATAGTTTGAAATGATGGATCTCGCTGGAAATTCCTTGAGTTGATAGTTTACATTTTAAAGTATTTTTTAATAAAAACTATGTTATTTTCACTTTTTAAAGCATCGAATACAGTATAAACATTATAGTTATGGAAGTTTATGACTCTTTAGTCAGCCTGTGGCTAATACTGCATATGTTAAAAGGTACTGTTGCTTTGGATTTTTACTTTCTTCTATCTTTACGAGAAGAAAGTATTGGATTCATGAAAATTTTCAACTTTAGGTTTTCGACGTATTTACACGTTTTAGGAGTCAGAGATTTCGAAAAACATGGTTTTACAAAATGTCTGTCAGTGAGTCTGTGACTCTGCTTGTCTGTCTGTATGTATGTGACACAAATTTTGTGGGCGCTCTCTTTCAAGAACTAATGCACGGAATTGAATAAAATTTATATTTATTTAGTCTCTGATATAAATTGGTGCTGATTAGTTTTGGGTGTAAATCGCTCAAGAGGTGGCGCTGCTATGCAGAAGTTTTCAGGATTTCCACAATAGCTCAATCTTCAGAACTAATGCTGGACTGGATTTCCATCCAACTTCAGATTTAGTTAGACCTTGACATGAATTGACGTTTCATAAATTTTGGTGTATATCGCTCAACAGGTGCCGCTTCTATGCTGCATTTTTTGCGATTTCCGCAATAGCTCTATTTCAAGAACTAAAGCTTGGATTTTCAACAAACTTCTGATTCGGGTATACTTTGATATGAATAAGTACAGTTTATGTTTTGGGGCAAATCATTCAACAGGTGGTGCTGCTATGCAGCATTTTTCAGAATTTACACTATAGCTCTATCTCAATACGTAATACACGAATTTTCATCAAACTTCAGATTCATGTATACCTTGATATCAATTAGTGCTGTTTATGTTTTGGTGTAAATTGCTCATGGGGTGGCGCTGCTATGCCACGTTTTTCAGAATTTCCGCTATACGTCTATCTCAAAAACTATTGAACGAATTTTCACCAAACTTCGTACTTTGATATGAAATGGTCCTAAATTGATGTAATTACTTGTACTATTTAAATAATTTAATTGGCATGATTTATATAGAAGAAAGTTTTGTGATGGCCACAACGTGCTAATTTTTATTTGAGGGCCAATTTCAAAGCTTTTTAAGTCACAGACTTTGTTAAAAAACTTATTATTGTGATCTTTATGTCCCTTTATTTCATAATATAATACGAGCAAATCTTGTATGTGTTTAAATATATGCGTGTGTGTGTAAATTGTATCTAAAAACAGCTTTATCGAGTCTGACTAACTTTTGTATCCTACCACTTTCGGGAGCAAAAAGACCACTGGGATAGGTCACATGTACAAGAAAATTCGAATAGAGGGGCATTTTTGGATCACTAATGGGCCATTGAATTTCAATAGTTAAATAGCTCTAATAATTTTCACTAAATTTTTATGTGACCACTTTGGGTTACGAGAACACCATTGTGCTAGGTCACGTGTTCGGGAAATTCGATTCGTGGATCATTACGGGGCGGCTTCGGGTCAATTCAGGTCAATGAAAAAACGGTTCTAACAATTTTGCCTAAAATTTGTATCCTAACGTTTCAGTGGGCGAGAAGACAATTGTACTAAGACATATCGCTCGCCCGCAAGAAAAGGGAAACATCTCGCAAAAAAATCCTTTTGTGTTTTATTCCATAAATAGGTGTGCCATAGGTTCGTCTTGCTATAGGGAAATTATTATTCGTGTCGTTATACGGAAAACCTCTCTATTACACCATGTGTCACCTTTCCATTATAGGAAATGCGCGGTGATGAAACAAGAAAATAGACACATCTCACAAAAAGTTTTCGATAAGCTCATACTCGAACAATTTTATAAAACTTTTTACTGCCTTGGTAATAAAAATATGAAAATTTTCTTCTTGGGCGAAATATCGCTCTGTTGGTGATTAATATATTGCCAATTGATTAATACACTCATGTCCAAAATTAAGGTCACAGACATAAAATCTGTGAAAATTGATGAATTATTCGCTGTATTGCCACGAAATTTGGCACAGAGGTAAATTACAATGAGAGAAAGAATATAGCAACATAACAATATGGAACAGATTTTAACATTGAATTAAGATACAGGGTATATCAAAAAGGGCTAAATCATGATTCAGAGATAAAGCATTTTTCTCGGGAAAAGTCTGTCTAATATGAAGTGTGACCATCGTACATTGCTATACAAGCCTCACAATGAACTCTGATACTATTTATAAGGGGGTGAATAAATGTTTGTGGCAACAAATCCCATTCTTTCAAAAGGGCGGCTTTTAACTCCTGGTGGGTACTGGGGGGGGGGGGGTTACGTTGTGCAATGGCTCTTTCTAGACCATCCCAAACATATTCAATAGGATTGACGCCCGTAGATCTCGAGGGTCAATTTATGCAGCGAATATGCCGTATCTTCAAGAAAATCATCAACAATGTGAGCTTTGTGTGACTTCGCATTATCGTCCATAAACATGAAGTCCGGGCCTACAGTACCCCGGAACAACCTCACATAGGCTTCATGGATCACATCCCTATAGCGCTGTGCGTTAATAGTACCCGTATCGAAGGCGTGCAGTGGTGTACGACTGCCCAACATTTCGCCGCCCCAGACAGGGTTTCATTAGCCAAGAAATCTGTCGATTTCATTTATGTAGGAAGGATGTTAGCAAGGCTCCACGTTTTCTCTAGATGAAGATTCGGTAAGAATCACTCTGCGTGGTGAATCTCGACTCGTCACTGAAAAGAACACGCCCCTTCCTTGTTGTGTCCAAGGCTGATGTATTCAGCTCCACAACAACCGGGCTCTCCTGTTGTGTACAGTGAAAGGGACACACACGACTGGATGCCGGTCGTCAGGGATGAGGTCCTTGAAGACTATGTGAGGTTGTTCCGAGGTGCTGTAGGATCGGATTTCATGTTTATGGGCGATAATGCGAAGCCAGACAGAGCTCACATGGCGCTTTTGGAAGAATAGGCTTTGTTGCCATGAACATTTATTGACACCTTCATAAATAATATGGGAGCTCGTTTTGAGGATTGCATAGCAGTGTACGATGGTCATACTCCATATTAGACAGACTTTTCCGAGATAAATGCTTTATCTCTGATTCATGAATTTGCATTTTTTGATATACCCTGTATTTTAAATAACAATTAAAATCTTTTCCATACTGTTATGTTGACATATTCATTCTTCCGTTGTAATGTACATCTGTGCCAAATTTCGTGGCAACACAGCGAATAGTTTATCAGTTTTCACAGATTTTATGTTTGTGACCTTAATTTTGGACATGAGTGTAGTTAGGCCATAGCTTAATATTAAAAAGCAGAAAAACCAACGTTTAAAATGCACGAATAATACATGAAAAGCAGAAAACAGCTGATTCGAATTTACTAGCGAGATTCTTCTTCAGCGCAAGATAGGGAAAAAGGAACAGCGTGCTAGAAAATGCAAGGCTGAGAAAAATCATAGGCAGAGACGCGCTGGCTTATATTCCCTATGCGGGTAGCGAAGGTGCCAAAAACAACCAATGAGAGAGAAGCAGTGGAAACGGCTGGGTGGACAAGTAGCGACATCTACCAGAGAAGGAGAGAAACAGAAACCAAAAAATGGGAAATTAAATTAATGCTTTCCAAATACTTGGAAAATCAGGAGTACCAGATAAGTCATTGAGTAAAGAGTGAGAATTTTTAATGATGTGGTAAGCTTCCCAGAAAATCAAGATCAAGGTTGGAAGAACATTTTTGGATAATGATGGGTGAGGAAAAATCGAACCTATGATGAGAAGACCAAGAATGTTGAGCAATAGAAGAACGTTTGATCTGCTGATTTTTAACATAGCCTTCATGATCTTTTAAACGAAATCTAAGAGCACGTTTCGTCTGGCCAATATAAGAAAGGCCACACTGGCAAGAATTTTGGCAAATACCCCAGTTATCTTGGTGATCAATGGAGTGTTTGAGATTTGAGAAAGTGATTTTATTAACAGGAGAAAAAATAACATTAAAATAAAACTTTCTTAGGATTTTAGGAACTTGAGACTGATTTTAGGAAAAAATGGTAACATAACTGAAGTATTAGAATCGGAATTAGAATTATTTTCAGAATGGACGGGTTTCGTCGATTTCTTGTAAATAGAATCAATAATATTTGAGGAATAACCACGATCAACAGCAATAGCTTTGAGGTAATTAAGTTCAGCACTAAGTAACTGAGGAGTGGAACAGATATTGGTAGCCCGAAAAACAAAAGTATTGAAAGCAGCGAATTTCTGGTTAGGGGGATGACAAGAAAACCTGTGAGGAGGGAGACTGACAGCAAAAGGTTTACGGAAGACGGTAGTCTGAAAGCCATTTTCACAATGAATGACAAGGACATCCAGGAAAGAAAGACAGTTATTCGTCTCAATTTCAGAGGTAAATTCAATGCAGGGATCAATGGAATTCATAATAGAGAGAATATGATTAAACTCCGAATTCATTTCAACCAGGACATAAACATCATCAACATAACGAACATAGAACGGAAATTTTAAAATTTCCGGTAGATGTCGCTATTTTCCACCCAGTCGTTTCCACTGCTTCTCTGTCATTGGTTGTTTTTGGCGCCTTCGCTACCCGTATAGGGTATATAAGCCAGCGCGTCTCTGCCTATGATTTTGCTCAGCCTTGCTTGTTCTAGCACGCTGTTCCTTTTTTCCTATCTTGCACTGAAGAAGAATCTCGCTAGTAGATTCGAAACAGCTGTTTGCTGCTTTTCATGTATTATTTGTGCATTTTAAACGTTGGTTTTTCTGCTTTTTAATACTGTTGCACAAAGGCTTTATGCGCTAGTTTTACATAGATTAATAGTTACAACTTTAGAATTTATCAGGTAGGTAGTAATGTTGTCGAATGTCCTTTCTGGAATAAATATGAGGATCAACGCTGGGCAAATAAAATATGTTCTTATTAATGTATGTATTTATAAGACATTGCTACACGTGTTTACGGTGAAAATGTGGAATTAAATTTTTATTGTGATAACTGCGACGGACAAAATAAATATATTATTTCATTATTAGCATTTATGAGGCTTTTAAAACAATAAAAATCTATAAAGTAACAATGAAATTCTTGATCTGTGGACGCACGCAAAATGAAGGCGACGCTGTCCATTCAGTAATAGATAAATTAAACAAAAACATAATTTAAAGAACAAATAAAAAAAACAAAATTTATTTCCTACATTGTTTAAGCCCGAGAAGGGACAGATATTAAGTTATTTCATTCAATTAGTTCTACATTTAATGTTAAATTTTTGTAACAAATTAGTTAAGCCAATTGAAGATTAAAAAATAAAAATAAAATTCATACAATATGATACTTAAAACACCGTAAAAAAATAGATTCCGTTCAAATGAAATCGAAATAAATATTAGACATTTTTTTAAGTTTTGTATTTCGCATGCATCTTATCATTTTATGCACAATTGTCACAGGCATAGTACAAAATCTGCAATACAAATATTTTCAATTAAAAATGGAAGAAGTCTAAGATTTATTTCGATTTCATTTGAACGGAATCTAATTTTTTAGGGTGTTTTAAGTATCATATTGTATGAATTTTATTTTTATTTTTTAAACTTTAATTGGCTTAACTAATTTGTTACAAAAATGTAACATTAAATGTAGAACTAATTGAATGAAATAACTTAATATCTGTCCCTTCTCGGGCTTAAACAATGTAGAAAATAAATTTTGTTTTTTTAATTTGTTCTTCAAATTATGTTTCTGTTTAATATGATCAAGTTTTTCAATAACTACTGCACTCAGACGAACGCATTTCAAAATTAATAGAGAGTATTATCATCAGGCTTTTATGTATGTGGTATTGCATCACAATATGGGATGCAGTTTACCAATGTGTAATACAAAATATTTCACCACTCTAGGAAAGTAGGTGGCGGTAGTTTGGACAAAAACTTCCAATCTGAACATAAACAAGTAATATGAAAATTTTGTTTTTAAAGTCAATTCCTACTTACGTCATCAAAGAAAAATTTTATATAATCCCTTAAGCTAATATTAGTTTTTATTGCATTAAAATATCTCAATTTGTTGATTTTCTATAAGCAAGTAGGTTTACAATGGAACTCTATGGGAATTTTGCGAAATATTAGAGACATCGCCAAGTTGGCGTCACTTTTGGCGACTCATTTTGGCCGCTAAATTTGGTGATATATCGCCAAGTTGGCGACAAACTTGGCGACAGAACAGGGTCCCCCACCCCTATGGTAAACTCCTTATTAAAAATACTTTCTTTGATCTTCAATAACCAATGGCCGCCATTTTGTTTCCCATGCAAAACTAAAATTAATTAATTAAAATTTAATTAATTTTAGTTTTGCAACTACCAGTCCAGTACAAGTTTAAAAAAATTTGTTACAACTTGATAGTATGAATAATGAGTATTTTATTAACGATTGAAAATTTGAACAAGATATATAAATATATAAATTAATAAATATATAAATAAATAAATATAGGGAGAGTGTGAACTAATAGTAGGAATTAAAAAAATCTATAATCAAATCATAAAAAATTAACTTCACTTAAATTTAGATACCCTATTCCCCCACTCAGGAATGCTATGAATGTAAAAGTAAATTGTGTTGAATCCTTACTGCTAATATTTAACAATATTATAGCTACGATACAGTAAAAAATAAAAAATAAAAGTTTTACTTAAATTTTTAAACCTTAATCTCTCCCAAGGGGTGATGTAAACACATCAGAAAATTATTACCTAAATTTAACTTGGGGTATAAATAGTTCTCATTTCGGAAAAAAAAATACATTTTAAAATTTAAGTTATGTAATTCCCCACTAAGTTCGCTACCTGCGTAAAAATAGCTATCCATTAGAAACTTTTTACTAAAATATAAACTCGACCAAAGCAAAAACTGATTCTGAAAATATCCTTTTTATTTCCACTATGACGCCATATTCACCTTTTTAATTTTTGAAAAAAAAAAAAAAAAAAAAAACTAGCTCATTTAAAATTTTTTACGCGGGAATCTTTCTACTAAAACCAAATAAATTATTATTACGGCTTTTGAAATTTTTGCAACAATGAAGAAAAAATGTTACATTTTCTATTAAAAATGTCCGTTGATTCTCAATGAAAAAAGTGAAATTTGGAATTATTAAGAAAAATATTTGAATAATATACAAAAAAATGGCCCTTGTTTCTCTCTGGGTTATAATTCACCCATATGCAAAAGTATTTTGCCATTCGTTTTGACCCTGACGTCAGGAAAACGTTTTTAAACTTTAAATTTATAATATAATTAGAATTTGTAAAGAACAAAAAAATGAGTGGCATCAGGGACAAAAAGGTGGGAAGAAAAAATGAAAATGTTATCATCTCCATAGGCTTTTCTATCTTAAATTAACATTGAGAAGTGACACTGGAAATAAATAAGTATTGCGCTGCCGCGCAATACTTAAATAAGTTTAAAAAATATATATATGATCAAATTTAAATCTCTCAGCAGCACGTGACATTGATTAGAAATCCAAAAGCCTGGGCGTCATTTTTCAGTGAATGAGTTAGTTCATTCTGATTTTTCAATTCCTACTATTAGTTCACACTCTCCCTATATATTTTTATTTTTATATATCTTGTTCAAATTTTCAATCGTTAATAAAATACTTAATATTCACTCTATCAAGTTGAAATAATTTTTTTTAACTTGTACTGGATGACAATTGATGTTAATACAATTTTTTTCAAATATAATTCATAAATTAAATTTTAATTAATTAATTATAGTTTTACATGGGAGACAAGATGGCGGCCATTGGTTATAGAAGCATTTAATGCATCTTCGTATCTATAAGAGGGGTTACCATAGGGGGGGACCCTGTTCTGTCGCCAAATACCGCCAAGTTTGTCGCCAACTTGGAAATCGTTTCCAAAGTTGAGGATGAGTCGCCAAATTTGGCGACCAAAATGTGTCGCCAAAATTTATGCCAATTTGGCGATATCTATAATATTCCGCCAAATTCCCATAGACGTCCATTGTAAACTTACTGTATAGAAAATCAAAAAATTGAGATATATATTAATGCAACAAAAAGTAATATTATCTTAAGGGATTATATTAAATTTTTTTTGATGACCTAAATAGGAATTGACTTGAAAAACAAAATTATTATATTACCTGTTTAGGTTTAAAACGATTGATTGGCGAAAACGGCTGTACTTAGAAATTGTTTGAAAGTAAATGAAGGTCACGATCTTCACATTTGCAAAATCAAAATTTTAAGACTTGATAAATCAATACCTTTGTCATTCAACTTAAAATATTCTTTTGAGTTTGAAATTAAAGCTAGAGGTACAAGACAGCTTTTAATTTTAAGTAAAACCTATTCGAAACCCTTTCCTTTGAGGAAACGGAAGAAACAAATTACTTGTAAGCATATTCCTTAGTCCCTATATGTTATGCCCCTTATATATATTGTAAAGCGAGGAGAGTCTGCGCACCTTTCAAAAGAATAATAATAAAAAATCTAAATATTAATATTTTACTAAACTATGCATGGATAATTTTGACTTCATTTGTTTTTTATGCATTTCCATTGTTATTTTGTTGTTATACTGTATATTAATAGAACAGCAGTAATAAAACCAAGAAAACTATTTTGCGCAATCTCTCCTTACAGGGTAGGAGAGAACCCGCACATGGGTAGGAGAGATTGCGCACATAGGTAGAACAGATTGTTATTAATAATAACTACAATTAAATTGTTAACAATAATAATTACACTTAATTGACATTTTGTGAGTAAATATTTTTGTATTAGGAGTGAATATTTCAACCAAATGTTTAAATAATAAATAAAAGAAATAATTTTAACAACAGTTAAAATTTTTAATTTAAAAAAGATTAAAATATCAGAAAAAGCAAGCCTTACTAAGATTACAAAAAAACATTCACCTAGTAGATAACATGTTTAACTTGAAAATTACTTCATTTCGATTTCCACAGTTTCATTGTATTTTGTTTGCTAACCGAAGTTGTCGTCGTCCACAATCGATGCACTTATTATTGTAAAACGTGCATCTTTCGTGCAATCACCTGCAACAAGCAATACATTGAATCCAGTCAGTTGTCGAAATTGTCTCCTGGTACAGTTCCTGATATTCAGTGCACTCATCCTCATTGACCTTCGTTTTTTTTCCCCTTGAGTTTTTTTATCCCACTTTTTGTAAAAGCACCTTATCTGCAGCTTTTTTTTTTTTTTTTTTTTTGGTAGCGGCATCCTTCTTAAATATCTTTTTTCATATATATTTTGTGGATCAGTAACATTAGTTGCACTCTCTTTCCTTTTGATTTCGATGGCATTACACTACTTGGAATGGGTGAAAGTTTTTCCAAAACATTGTATTAGAAAATTTATTTTAGTTAACAAAATTAATTTATTAGCAAATTAATTGCTCATAAATTAAATATATATATATATATAATTAAATTATTAAAAAATATATTGTTAATTTATTAATAAAAATAATTACATAAAATTTATTTAATAACAACTGTATTATTAATTTATTAATAAAATTTTTATCTGCAAAAGTATTTTTTTGCAAATTAATTTATTGCCGAATTTAGTTTTGATAATTATGTGTTTTCCCGAAATTATTTCAAAATTGATTCATTCATATGTTTTACGCGTAATTTGCAATTCATACAAATTTATCAATAAGCTGTGTTATCTCTCCTAGCACTTAAATTTATGGGGAAATGCGCTATCTCTCCTAAGTGGCAGATGCGCAAACTCTCCTATTTTGGTAGGAGAGATTGCGCGGTCTTTTATTTAAATACGGCCACTTCTAAAATGAATTTCTGGTGTTCGCATACTTAGTCCAGGTTAGTAGTTTATAAGAAATTGTTTAAGTTCAAAATATTTTGTATTATTGACGCTCTATAAAAATTCTGACGAACAGTTATGAAGATTCTAGCACTTACTTTGGAAAAAATAACAAAATAGCACTGCTTTATCCAAGACGCTTGGAACAATCAATATGCACATTCATGTAGACACTGCACTAATGCTGCTGTTCAACTACCGGGAGTCGCTGGGCGCTCACTCTACTCCTTCCCCTCGAATCTCTTTGTGCGCAATCTCTCCTACCTCGCGAACTCACCTCGCTTTACTATATATATATATATATATATATATATAATTCATATGATAATAAAGACTGTGTAGCATCCACACAGACCTTCTAAAATAAAGTTCCAATTTACGAAAGTCCTATAAAATGCTGCAATATTTAATTTTATAAGAATTTCAAATATAAAAATACTTATCTAGTTTTTCATTTTAAATTAAGTATTTTAAAAATTATGTGATAATTATCTGTTATATTTTATATTTGAATAATTTTTTTTTCATAATTTTGAAGAAGCTACAAATCAAACGTAGTAATCTGTTCATGCTTTCGGAAAAAATAAATCTGAAAACTGAAAAAACATATTCTTTTTGAATTATAACTAAATAACGACCAATAATTATTGTATCTTTTGTTCTCCTTTTTTTATAAAATGTAGTTTACAAATATATAGAAATGTTTTGAACTAATAAATAGTTATTATCATTGAAGCATGAAAAATAACTTACCCACTTCTTCTATTTTTCAATTCTTATATAAAATATTGTAATGACGTAATTACGTCCCTGTGATTTATTATATTTATAATCAGTTCTTGCAGACTTATTTTGTATATTTTTTTTTGTGTTCAGCCATGCATACACTGTATGGCTAAAGGTGACCGGTCACCTAGCGATTTTAGACGTTTTGTTAAATATCTGAAAAAAATATATGAGGAATTGACATGAAACTTCAAGTATGTAAACAGTATAGTATAAGTCATTTAGTTCCGGAAAGATTTTTTTCCCGAAACCTCATAGATGACCGCCAACAAATTGAAAAAGAACGAATATCTTTTGGATAAACCTGTAAAAACTAATGTAGCAAAAGCGTTCAAACGCGAGATTAATAATAAGAGGCTTATTGTAATATACTGTGTTCATTTTTATGAAGATAGCATGTGTACTCGTAGCGAAATTAAGGTTTTTATAAAATTAGTCCCAAATTTGGTGAAGCTTTTTGCTTATAATTCGTTCTTAACATAAAAAAAAGTTCTTTTCAGAAAGTATGACAAACAACATTCTACACAATGCTCTGCAATCAGAATTAAAAAATATTAAAAATTGTATGAAAAATGAGCAGGTTTACTAAAAAATATATTTCACTGCGCATGCACGAATGCAATCAAAATATAACATTCATAATGTATTAGCTAATCATATAGAGTAAGTTTTGTGAAAGTCTGAAAATCATAGCTTGAAATTATCGTCGATAGAATAAGCTCGAAATCCGCTGTTCCAAAAAGAAGCAAAAATATGAGGTTGTATCAAATATCTGTTGATTAGTGCCACGATAGCGTACACAATATTGCACATACTACTGTATTTGGGTACTACCCCTCATCTTTTTGTTTCCTTTTGGGAACAACGGATTTCGAGCTTATTCTATTGACGGCAATTTTCAGAATTTTCAAGCTATGATTTTGAGGCTTTCACAACATTGCTCTATATACATAGTTAATACATTATGAACATTATATTTTGATTGCATTTCCGCACGCGCAGTGAAACATTTTTAATAAAACTGCTCATTTTTCATCCAATTTTTATTATTTTTAAATTCTGATTGAAGAGTATTATGTATAATTTTGTTTGTCATATTTTCTGAAAATAACTTTTTTTTTATATTAAGAACAAATTATAAGCAAAAAACTTGGCGAAATTTGGGAATGATTTTATAAAAAACCTTAATTTCGCTACGAGTATACGTATACATGCTATCCTCATAAAAATGAACACAGTATATTACAATAAGCCGCTTATTAATAATCTCGCGTTTGAACGCTTTTGCTACATTAGTTTTTACAGGTTTATCCAAAAGATAATCGTTCTTTTTCAATTTGTTGGCGGTCCCCTATGAGGTTTCGGGAAAAAATCTTCCCGGAAATATATGACTTATACTATAGTGTTTACACACCTGCAGTTTCAGTTCAATTCCTCATATATATTTTTAGATATTTAAAAAAACGTCTAAAATTGCAAGGTGGCCGGTCACCTTTGGCCATATAGTGTATGATCTATTGATTTGTTTGCGTACTATATTAGTACGCTAAAAATTAATTCGGTGAAATGCATAACACAGTTGAAAATTGCTATTCAGAATATTTTCGTGAATGAACTGAAATGTACTTGAATGACTTCAATAATTAAATTTCTTCTTCAGCCAAACTCTTTTGTGTCCCTGTAAAAGAACGATAAATTCTATGCATACCATATTCTATAGTGAATGCTATAGTACACCTCAGTCATATATATAAATTTCAGCATGTTTAAAATTGTGTGATTTCACTAAATTATTCGGCAAAAGTTTTTTTTTTTTCCATACATCGTAATGTAAACGGAATTCTTTTGAATGTATCTGTAAATGAACCGTAAATTCTACAGGTTTCATATATAATAGAAAATATGCCATAGTGATACCCAATAACATTTGAGAATTCCATGGCAATCGGACTATATTTACTTGAGTTAGAGCACAGACATACAGACATCAGACAAAGCGAATTCATATACACTTTTAAACTTTGTTGAAAAGTGTTAAAAATCTACATTTTTGCACGTACAATTTTGAAAAGTGACTGGAATTTGACAAACTGTGCAACAAGAGAATTGTCACAACTCAACAAGAGATTACATTTGTTAGGATGGGGGATATAAATTTACTAAATCCATCCAATCTCTTTTAGGCCTTGATTCTTAAAGGTTTTGCGCATTTTTTGTACACTTTTATAACTGCATGCAAAGTTAAGTACTATCGTTTTATGTGACATTAATAAAATGCGAAATTTCATTTGCCTCTCCTGTAAAATTTACATTTGTCGAGATGTGTCATTTTGCTTGTTAGTGAGCGATATGTTCGAGAAAATTCGATGAGTGCGTCATTTTGGTGTCACTGTGGGCCAAGGCATTTCAATGGGAAAACGGTTCTAATGGATTTCACTAAATTTTGTACTGCACAGTTGTGTGATACGAGAGGACGATTGAGCTAGGCCGCATATTCCAAAAAATCGATTAATGGGTCATTTCGGGCTCTCTACGGGTCAATGCATTTCAATGGGAAAAATGGTCTAACAATTTTGACTAAATTTTCTATCCTACAGTTTACATTAAAAATTTTAATAATTTTTTAGACTGTTTATATCGGATAAAGTAACACAAAGTTAATGCAAATACAATGATATTAATTTCACTTAACTAATAGAAATCGTAAACGGTGATGAATTTACTTGTTCACAATCTTTTATTTAAAAATCAAATCGGATTGCGATACATTTTAAAAAGAAATTTCAAGGGTTAAATAAAAATAACAAAGTTTATTTCATTCAATGTCCCTTTTTAAGTGATACTGGATCGGATCTAAAGATAGAAATTTTCAATTTTATTAAACGTATTTTAATTAAGGTGTAATTTAATTCTGTTATTTCTATTATATCTTCTATTATTCTGTTGTAAATAATGTATGTTAATGGGTAATGTTATTAAATTTCATTTATTGTTTTTAATAATTTTTGTTATGATATCTTTAATTAGCGTAATTACATGTGTATTTTTGAAAGTTGATCAATGTTGTATTAAATATCTATTTGTTAAAGAGGGACTTCTTAAAATTCGACTTCTTAAAATTCAAATTCATAAATCATTTTTGTTATAATATCTTTTATTAGCGTAATTACATGTGTATTTTTGAAAGTTGATCAATGTTGCATTAAATATCTATTTGTTAAAAAGGGACTTCTTAAATTATATATTAATAAGAAATATAAATTAATAAGAATTATTACAAATTCTTAAAATTATATTTTGCATGAATGCAATTTTTTAGTTATTCTTGTCCTCCAAATTTCTATATAAAATTTAAAACGTATTGATTATGCTTTACTCTTTACATTTGCTTTTCAATGTGTAAGGCATTCTGCGCAAAAGGATCAGTGTCATTAAATTTCCCTTATAATATCACTGAGCTCCATGTATAACAGGAGTTCTTAGTCAGCAATCAGAAGCTTGCAAGGCAAATGAAGCATGTAAGGCAAAGGTAAAAAATAGTCCGTGTTATCAATGTTATATATCAGTGTTCGCATTTACTATTGTCCTAAATCAGGCTTCTCTAATTAAGATATACCTATCAAATTAATAAATGATTCCGCAATCATGTAAGGGAATGTGATAAACACAATTTTTGCCCTGAATGCGAACTAAAATGGACCTCGTTGTATCCTTCCACGCTGACCGCTGGAAATCATGTTGGGAAATAGGAAGATAGATCTCCAGTTATATATGGAGCTCAGTGTATAATATATTTTCATTTGAGAAATCTTGCAGATCGAAGTTGCACACAAGTATATGACTGCAAAATTCTCAAAGATCTTGATAGGTTATTTTTTTAAACATTTTATTTCATGTAATTTACAAATAGTAACGCTCGCTACGTAAGAAATTTTGGGAGTATGATAATGTTCGAATTAACTGAACACGTGTAATTTGATACTAAAAGAGAAAATGACATTTTATGCAATTCCAGGTTTATTTTTGTTTTTTTTTCGCTTTCGTTAAAGAATTTAGACACTTGTTTGTAATTATGAAAAATTTCAGCCAAAAGCTATAACACGTTTTAGTTTTTAATCTACTGAGCATGCATTAATTTTACAATTCTAAACTCGTTGGAATAAATGCAGCACATTTTGATGTAGGTAAGAAAATAGCAACTCCCATTCCCTAATCTCGAATTTAAAAAATATATAAGAGATTGGTGTGTCATTTTTTCCGACATCAAATTATCGTTGATATGTAGTCGAGGCAAAACAGTCACATGCAGGCAAAACATGTCTGGCAAAACATGTTCTGACTATTTATATTTTGTCAGTTCCATAGTCCATTCGTAAGTCAAGCACAGCATCGGAGAGGACTGGTTATTACTGGACATCAATTCTAAATCCAAAAAGCCATCTCCTGCATGTTCAATCGGCATTTGTTGACGTAAATATAACTTCTCTCAGCAGGTTGCCTACCTATCAAAGTGGAAGGTAACATTATTTCTGAATAGTTTAATATATTGTTGATAATGGGTTTCTTAGGAGAGAACTGTCTTACCTCAGGCATGATTGTATCACTCACGGTAATTTCCACGTTTGACATTGATTAGTGTTGATTATCTTAAATATAACCATTTGACTGAATCATGCAAAAATTTGGCGTGGTAGTCTGAACAAAATCTAATAACTGTTGTTCCGAGGATACATAATTAAATTTTATATTTAATTGTAATTATGGGTTTCTCCTTTAGATCTTAATGTGAATTCATCTAACTGAACATAAAATATCTATGTATTTATGAGATAAACAGTATAGTTATCAAAATAATGTAAGCTGATAATGCTTTATGGTTTTAAGTGTTCATTTAATGTTTTTAGCACGTTCACGCTGGTGTCGTGGGTCATACTCGACTCTCTCAGAGCTGGCAAGTCTCCGGCCTTTTGGATACCAGTATTTTAATACAGAAAATGTTGTTTTATTTAATTAGGGCAGTTGGGCGATTTAAAGGAACAACATTTTCTCTAAAATAACAGTGGTGTGCAAAAAGCCGGAGACAGTCGAGTGTGAACTGAGTCAACTATGAGACAGTCGAGTGTGACCCACCGCGTCAGCATGAACGTGTTAAACAGTAATTTGATTTTATGTCCTAAATAACTGCAAAAATGGTGTAGTTCATTATAATTTATGGCTTTGAGAACTCATTTAATGTTTTAAGACATCAATCAATGTCAAAGATGTTTATTATTGTAGATTTAAATTTATAAAAAGAAGCTGGAATTTTTTAATTAAAAAAACTTTTCTTTATCCTGTATCCTATATACATATCTATTTTTTTATATATATTCAAATAATAAACTGCAATTATTCGATACATCCGATGTAATTCAAATAAGCTAGTGTTAACTAAATAGTTTTTAGATTAGTATTAATTAAATTTTTTTGGAACATTATGTTTAACTCAAATTAAACCAAGGCCATATTATGGCAATTTCAATGCGTTTTATTTATATTTAATGTTCATCCACCTCCTTTATCAGATAATTATACAATTTTTAGACAAGTGTATTCTTAAAAAATTGACTTTAGCGGATTATGGGTACATGTCTTAAATTTCTTATAATTTGATTAAATGCAGATTTCGCACCAAACTGTTCTGAGATGCATTGTATATAAAGAGAAATTTTATGGTCGTTTTACGACTTACACGGACAAAATTTTTGAAATATTTTCTTGTTCGAAATAGAAATCTATAGCATAAAATTTTAGTCTTAGAAATAATTTTGTATACTTATTATATATTCTTACGGAAAGCAAGTTCTTCATCTTTGTGTTTATTACACCCTGGAGAGAAATTACATACTGATCCTGCTGATCCATGCTTGAAAGTAAAAAGTGTTTGATGTACATAAACTGTGCATTAAAACTAAACGAAGATGGACTAAAAGAACATTTATGGATAAAAGAGCGTTACTTATTAATTTTATTTCCAAATATCAGTTTTTTTTTTTTTTATGTAGTTAAAAGTAACATAATTTGGAACTTAGTTAAAACTGTTAAAGTTCTTGCATATTGAATTTATTTTAATACTAAATTAAGATAAGTCCTATATATAGAAAAGTCATATATATATATATATATATATTTATATATATATATTAAATAAAACAATATATACTAACAAAAAAAAATTCAAACGAATATTTTACCAATATTACTGCAATTACATTGTATTCGATTTGATTTTGTTTTAAAATATATGAAAAACAAAATCTTGCTATATCGAAATATTGCAATCAAAGTAACTCAATAATTGAATATATATATATATATATATATACCAGAAAATCAGGCTGTTGAAAATCGGTTCTGCATTTTTATATTCACTGTAAAATATACTTTATTTCGAAATATTTTTGACTAAGCAATTTAAATTTAATCAGCCAGAGAATGACTTTTAAAGAATAATTTAAATTAGTACTGATATTGCGTCGTTTTCTACGACTAAAATCCCCTTTCTCATATCTGATTTTCGACGAATTAAAAATTCACCTTTAGCCAGCTGCTCTCTTGATTAAACAATCAGATGAAGTTTCCTGCTTTGACATCTGTTATTTATTGTTTTACATTTTACTTATGTTTTCTAAATGGCTCCTCTGCAACAAGTATAGACAAATTTGTGTTAAATTTAATAATAAGTTTATAAGTTAAACTTTACCTAAGTTTAATCAGTTTTCTAAGAAAGCAATATTTAAGAATATATATTAATAAATATATAAATAAATGAAAGTTTGCTGTTTATAATTCGCAAATATAAAAAAAGTAAGTTCACTTAAAATGGTATAAATGAGTATTAATATATTATATATATAATAATAATTTTATGTAAAATAAATTAAAAAACAATTACAATATTTAGCAGTATTTTACTTTGCTTTGCATAGTGACAAATTATGTATGAAATCATTATGTGAATCGGATATTTAAGAGATTTTAAATAAACATTTTGTTTCATAATATTGCCTAAAAAAGAAATGAAAATTCTTAATTTTCCTTTTCATATTTAATAAAAACATAATACAGAAAAACTGATTAATGTAAATAAAATCAATACAAAAACCCTTAACGGGTTAAAAGTTTGACGCAGCACTTTACTTTATGGCTATATGAATCTGAAATATGGGTCTTAAAAATTCTGATATCAAATTTTAAGTGACGCTGTGCTATTAAAATGAATTTATATATATTTAATTTTTCTTTTTTGTTGTATTTATTTTTAATCAGTGATACTTTTTCATTCAAAATATGAGTTTTAAAAGATATGATATCAAAATTAAAGTGACGCTGTGATCTGACTTAGATTAGTTAAAAAATTACTTTACACATACTTATGTTTTGTATTCTGAAATATATTTAGAAATTGAAACTTTTTTTTTCAATACACTGTCAAATATGTCATACATTTTCTCAGCTGATGTTATGTATTAAATGTATTTAATTCAATAAATTTATTTATCTTTTGCGTCACGATATCCAGAACCACCCGTAAAACTTGTGTAAACGTTTATTTTGCGTCATAGTATCTAAACTAAGTAAATAGTATGCAAATAGATAGTGTGATGCAAAGAAAACATTTACACAAATTTTACCGATGGTTCTGGATATCGTGACGCAAAAGATAAATAAATTTTATTGAATTAAATACATTTAATACATAACATCAGCTGAGAAAATGTATGACATATTTGATAGTGTATTGAAAAAAAAAAGTTTCAATTTCTAAATATATTTCAGAAGACAAAACATAAGTATGTGTAAAGTAATTTTTTAACTAATCTAAGTCAGATCACAGCGTCACTTTAATTTTGATATCATATCTTTTAAAACTCATATTTTGAATGAAAAAGTATCACTGATTAAAAATAAATACAACAAAAAAGAAAAATTAAATATATATAAATTCATTTTAATAGCACAGCGTCACTTAAAATTTGATATCAGAATTTTTAAGACCCATATTTCAGATTCATATAGCCATAAAGTAAAGTGCTGCGTCAAACTTTTAACCCGTTAAGGGTTTTTGTATTGCTATCATTACTTTTTTGAGGTTTAGGATCAAAAGATTAAAAAAGTACACCTTCATAGATAAAATTGGATTAAATTTTCCTAGAAACAAAATAAACTTAATGAAATACAAAAATTTTAGAAAAAGTGCATGAAAAATAGAATACTTTTAATTCATATCTTGGTATACTTGCGGATTCGCCCGGAGTCCACCTTGTTTCTTTGTTGATCATCGCCGATGTTAAATTTATTAATTTTATGTTATGTTTGTTGTTGTTTATATTATGTTTGTTGTTGTTATGTTATTAAATTAAGCATAAAGTGATTATAAATGACCAACAAAGAAACAAGATAGCGGACTCCGGATGAATTCGCAAGTAGTTCCCATATCTTTTTTAACTCATACTTTGAATTTATGAGAGATATGAATGATAAAGCATCAATAATTAAACTTTTATACATCTTTTTAAATTGAACATAATTTTTGCACATGCGATTATAAAAAAAATAAAATGATGAAATATATATAGAGATTATAATTAATAGCATAGCATCGCTCAAAATTTGATATCATTATTTTTAAGTTCCATATTTAAAATTCTTAGAGAATAAGATAAAGTGCTGCATCACTAACTTTTAACCCATTAAGGGTTTTTGTATTGATAGTACTACTTACAGGGATGGGGAATTTTCAGAAAATCTTACCAAACAAAGATTTATTTTATGAGCCAGCAAGATACAACGTACAGTTCAAAAACAATGAGAAAACACACAGCAAAAATAGTTTACACTGTTGCTAAGAAATTGTTACTATAGTAGTCACTGTAACTAAGAAATTATTAATTGTTATTAAAAAATATATACAACAGAGGAAAGTTTAGTATAAGATAGAACTTAGCACTATCGAAGTAAATTTGAAAAATATAACCAACTATTAAAAAAATGTTTTGGTACTTTTCGGTTAGCCGGGCGCCAGTGTTATATATACATATTTATATACATACAAATATGTAAATATACATATATATACATATACACATATTGTATGTATACACATATAGATATACGTAAATATATATATGTATATATACATACATATATATGTATATAACACTGGCGTCCGGCTAACCGAAAAGTACCAATGTTTTTGCCAGACCTTATATAGCCTGCAATATTTTGAAAGATTGCCTAAAAATCCACTCGCCCTGCGAGGAAAGGTACTCGCCAGTGGCAAGCAAAATGATATATTTCCCATTCCTGACTATTTAAAGTGTTTTCAACTGGTTTTAATTGCAAAAGAAGATCTTTAACATTATAAAGATTATAGTCTGATAATTTCAAAGAAATGTTAATAGTGTATTAATAATTTTAGTATAATGGCTGTGGTTATTGATAAAAGTTTCAAAACAAGTTATCTGACTGTTCTAGTAAAACTTGCAAGGTAAGAGTAGTGTAAAATGGTCATTGCATTCTTTTAACCAAGCATATACAGCATGGTAATTGTGAAAGTACTTTTTTATTTCAATGACATGTTTTGTAATTGTTTGTGGAGTTATATTGTCAACTAGAAGATTTAACCAATGAGTAGAGCAACCATATGCTTTAAGTTTATCAGTATCTCTTCATTCTTGCCTCATGTAGTTAAAATAAAATCCTTAAAACCCTGTTTTAAAATACTAGTATAATTTTTGCCAGCAACAAAAATTGTGACAAAAGGTATTTTTGATGTGATGGTCTTTTCCACTTCGGCACAAATTGGCCATCAATGGTTGAAGTTCACAATAATTTTCAGAAACAGATATGTGAAATTTGTGATATTTACTTTTGGTAAGCAACGTAGATTATAGAAAATTGCAGACAATGGATGCACATATTATTAGTGACATTTTTGATACTGTGTCCTTGCACCATTTAAAAAAAAAAAAAAGCTAAACGTAACTAGAGATGAAAAAGCTGTATTTTATTTGGCGATAGATAATAGATTTTTTAATTGCCACTTTAAAAACTTTAATTGCCATGCGGCAGGGTTGGCCTTTTATGACTCATTCGAGACAAATTATTAATAATCTAAAATATTCTATAGCAACAGTAAAAAAGTCTTAAAGATTCACTAGATGGAACCCGTCAAAACTTGATGGCACCAAACAAAAAAGTCTAACTCTTTAAAATGTTATTTACTGACATAACATCATCAATAAATCTCTCATTATTTGGTACTAATTTCATATAAAATACATCCATATCTACTACGATCATAAAATCCTTATTAGAATCGGTAGATAATAAACTATGTAGTGCATACAAATGCATTTTGTGTGCACTAATGTTAGATAATGACAAAAAATGTATTGTACAATATATATCGGTATCTTGCTGATTGATGGCAAAGCACTTTTAAGTAGGGATGGGCAATGTCTAGAATTAAATATCATGATAAATCAGCATCTTTATATCATATTCCGATATATCGATTTAGGAAAGTACCCCCCGGGGAGGGGGGGAAGCAAAGTGGTGGGCGGAGCATTGGAAATGCATAAAATGATTAAGCAGTCACAGGCCTTTCCAACGATATGTCACATAACGGGTGTCGGCAAAATTTAGGAAAGTGCCCCCTATGGGGGAAAAGTGGTGAGCGGTGCACCGGAGGGCCATAAAATGATTAAGCGGCCACAGGCCTTTGCTGCGATATGTCTTATGAGGGGTGATGGCAAAATATACAAAAAGACCCTCCCTCGGGGGGAGGGAGGGACAAGTGGGGAGTGGGACCCTGATGGTACATAACATGAATAAGCAGTCACAGGCCTTTCCAATGATATCACATGATGGGTGTCAGCAAAATTTAGAAAAGTGCCCCCCAGGGGTGTCAAAGTAGTGGGCTGGGCACCGGAAGGCCATAAAATGATTAAGCGGTCACTGGCCTTTGCAACGATATGTCACATGAGGGGTGACGGTAAAACTTAGAAAAAAGCCCTCCCGCAAGGGGGGGACAAGTGGGGAGAGGAATGCTGAAGGTGCATAACATGAATAAATGGTCACATGATGAGTGTCGACAAAATTTAGGAAAGTGCCACCTTGGGGGGCAAAGTGGTGGGCGGAGCACCGGAAATGCATAAAATGATCAAGCGGTCACAGGTCTTTGCAAGATACGTCACATAAGGGGGGCGGCAAAATTTAGAAAAGGCCCTCCCACGGGGGGGATAGGGACACTGGAGGGGCATAACATGAATAAGCGGCAAGAGGCCATTCCAACGATATGTCACATGAGGGGTCTCGGTAAAATTTAGAAAAGTGCCCCCCCAGACGTGGAAGTGGGGGGTGGTCACCGGAGGTGCATAACATGAATAAGTGGTCACATGCCTTTCCAATGATATGCCACATGAGGGGTCTCGGCCAAAGTTAGAAAAGTGGCCCTGAGGACCAAGCTATATAATTATTATTTCATTTGTCTAATTAAATCCACTGTTGCAAATAAAATGTTATATTTCATTTCTTTATCGTCCTGATTCACACATTGTTCAATAACAAAGAGCAAATATTCATCAACATCGCTGAAATCTAAATACCATAATGAAATGAAAGACATGGTGTCTGAAGCATAAAACGCATATGCTCAGAGATTCAGCTTACACCGTCAATACCATATATATATATATATCATCTGATGTCAGTGATCACACAGAAAACTGCATGTACGATACTTATCACCCACCAAAACGAAATCACATACCATTAGTATCATGAACACGGAACCCGAGGAGTCGGTATTTAATATCACAATTTAGGCTGGCAGAAGTCGCACCGTTAATATCAAGAATACTGAAACCGAGGAATTGGTATTTTTAATACCACGGTTTAGACTTGAGAGGAGACACTCCGTTAGTATCATAATAATCGGAACAGACGATTCAGTATTTAATACCACGGTTTAGACTGGGTCGAAGCTGAAGAAGCGCTGCTTAATGTTGCGGTTTGAAGAACCACGATAATCACGGTTTACATCACGATTATGATATTCATGATATACCGTTTTGTAAGGTTTTTTAATATCGTTATCACAATTACCATTTTATATCAATTTTATCAATATATCGCCCAGCTCTACTTTTAAGTTATTTGCAATGAAGTACATACAGATTTTTACCACAGAAAACAGCGAATGCTTACATGCATAAATATATAAATACACTAACTTTTTTTTAATTACACAACATAAATCACACGTCTTTATATTTATTGATTGGCCCAGAAGCAGAATTTTCTGCGTCAGTCTGCAGCAAACAAAAATTTATCTGTGACCCAATAAGCCTACTATCATAAGAAATAACAGAAACAGTTAAAGTAAGCAAAATTTCCATTTATAAAATATATATATAATATAAGGATACAACAAATACCATAAATCTAGAGACTTAAAGCAAATTTCAGCTATTTTTTAAGCCCAGCATTTATTTTTAAGTTGGTGGATTAATCTACAAGGTTTAAAATAATCTGCAGCGCCCGCTTCCGTGCTTCACTGTTTCTGCTACTGGGATGATTGGAATATATATATATATATATATATATATATATATATATATATATATATATATATATTAAACCCTCCGAGCATCTTGAAGGCGTTCCGGCATTTTCATAAAAATGCTTATAAAAATAATTTTAATAAAAATTTTCTTTTCCTGTTTGTTTCTAAAATACACTTCATGCTCTTTTATTTGATAGACATCTTGAAATACAATTCTGCTGAAAATATTTTTGTCTACAGCAGATTAAAGTTGTTTTTGGGAAACTGAAAAATATGCTCAAACCGCTCAGAGAGTTAAAATATTTCTTAATTTATTTCTGAGTAATATTGTACTGAGTACTGTTTCGGCCAGGTGTCATGAACTGTGCAAATACCGAATTAAAAAAAAAAAAAACTTGTGCACACATAAGTGCACTCGCATATTAAAGTATAATTTTTTTAAATATAAATCAGTGTTGATTTCAGGGGGGGGGAACACCCCCCCCCCCAGAAGATTTGAGATTTTGTGTTTTCAATGGTCAAAAAGTGCAATCCCTCCTGGAGAAAAGTGTCTGAATTCAACACTGATATAAAAAATGATTAAAGAGATGACCTGTAATATGCAAAATGCTTAAAAACAAACAGTGCCGATTAATTTTCTTGTTTATACAGTACATACAGAGTTTAGTTTTGCTACTTTTTCGGCCAGATGTCATGCACTCTGCAAATACGCAAAAAAAAAAAAAAATCACTGGTGCACACATATGTGCACTCGCATATTAATGTATACATTTTAAAAATATAAACAATCAGTCAAGAAACAGTACAAAGTCTCTTAATTTTTAATCTGCATTACAACAATTCTTTAATTATGTTAGCTTACTTATCATAGAGTACTTTTTTAAATACACGACTTGATTAAAATATTTTGCATTACAGTTTAATTGCTTTAAACCTACAAACTGGTTAATTTATTTAATAGTAAACTTACCAATTGCTGAATAATGATCACCATCTTGCTGGGAAAAAAATAGTGTAACCAGTTTTGTGCTTCACACACTAATTGAGGAAGCATGTAAAACAATTTACTACACTAACTGAAAGATATCTGCATTAGAGTCCTGCATCAGGTCGGGTTACTTGCTTTTACCCGAACCGACTCTTGGTTCAGATCGGATCAATAGTAGATTTTTTGTTGCAAGCCGGGTACACTTTCATTGTTTCGGTTTGGGTTTTGACTCTAATTGGTCGACCTGAATTTCAAATGATATCCAAAGTATTTTTTCAGGTTGAAGATCTATGTACAGGGGTGGGGAATTTCTAGAAAATCTTACCAGCCAAGGATTTATTTCACCAGCCAGTAAAATGCTATCTACAGTTGAAAATTTTTATGACAAAATTACGCAACTCAAAAATAGTTGGTTACTATTACTATAATGCATTTTCATATTTTTCTTCCCTATAAATTTAAAAAATATAAACAAGAGATGAAAGTTTAATATAAAATAGAACTTAGTACCATGTTTACATCGCAATAATTAGGAAAGTTGAAAAATATAGCTAACTAATAAAAAAAAAAGTTTTCGGCATATCTCTATAGTTTGCAGTTTTCAAAAACTACCTAAAAATTCACTCGCCCTGTTAGAAAATTCACTCGCCAATGGCGAGTAAAATGATGCATTTCCCTGCCCCTGTTTATGTACAATAAGACCTCCATAATGGCTTTTCTTTCAAAAGGCAGACATTTCTATTTAGCAAACACTTTTTAATTCCTAAACTTTATATATTTGAACTTCTATATAAGTTTGAATAACAGACACCTCTCAATTTAAATACATGTAACATGTGTACATAAACTATCAAAAATATGATACATGTGGTTTTTGTGTGTATCAAAAACAAAATATTGATAATATTTTTCATATTTTGAAAATTATTTTTGCAAGTTCGGGTCGTGTTGACTTAAAATCAGACATGGTACAGGCTCAGCAAAAAAAAAAAAAAAAAAAAAAAAAAAAAAAAAAAAAAAAGCTGAACTTTCACAGCCTCACAGACTTTTTACGAAATTCGATATTTTCCGTAACATTTTGAGGAAATTTTCATTTATTCTGCGATCCCTTGACAAAATTAATCTTTTTCTGCGACCATTTGACGAATCTTACCACAGGAATCTTATTAATGCATGAATTTTGTCTATAATCACTGTAGATTATAAATGTATGTAAAGAAATTTCTAAATCGCTCTTGTGAAGGAAAAAATTCACAAGTTGGTTACAAGAAATTCTTCAGTTAGTCATGAAGAAAAAAAAAATCGATTAATTTGCCCATCTACTGCTTAAAAAATCACAAAATTCATCAATCAGTCGCAGATGAAAAAGAAAAATCGACAGTCGGTTGTTAGGGGAAAAATCATAAAATTTGTCAAGTGGTCACATAAAAAACACACAAAAATTGCCAATCGGTAGGAGAAAACATACGATTCATTCATAATTAATATCCATTATGAGGTTTTTAGGTTAAGAAGGAATGATTTTTTTTCTTTTTCAGAACTGAATGGCTGAAATTTCAGAACAGAATCACCCCTTGCTCTTGAAAATAAAAGTGATGTTCTCAGAAAATCAATGGCAAAAAAATAATTCCCCCCCCCCCCCCCAAAAAAAAAAAAAAAAAAAAATCATGCCATGTTGGACAGCGCTGATAAAATACATTAAATATTTTCCCACCAACCAAAACACTGATAATTTTATTGTCAGTGTATGTGAAGAATTCTTACTTTGGAAAAAAGCTTTTTAAAATAGGATTACACATATTATGTATTTTGAAATTTATTCATTCTGACTTTTTGGGAATTAATCGTGAACTTTTCTTTTGATTTAGTAATCTTAATGGTCTTCAGATTTTCAAGTGGAAGCTGTTTAGAAATCTATTGGTATGTATCATATGATAGGGCATAGAGAATGTAACTTTGGTGGTTTTTAACACAAATCGCAACCGTCTGTCAACAAACATTGAAAAAACAATGATAACTTAGTTTAAAATATTTTTTGAGTTATGGGGATCCCACAATAAACAATTTAATTAATTTGTAATTCTGACTTTGAATTTTAAATTTACTTTAGTGAAAGCATTGAAAAATCCATTTATTTGTTCCCATCAGAAACATTGTAATCTTTTCTAGCTAAATAGTTTTAAGATTTTTTAGTACCTTTCTTCGCGAAAAATCAATCGGCAAAATTAAGAACTTCATTTTGTTTAAATTTGTTAATATTTAAAGATATTTTAGTTAAAACATTGTGATTAAACATTCATTGTAAGATATCTGCTTTAAAAATTTATATTTGTCTCAGCCTTTCCAAGTATTAAAATTTTCAGGCTTAATTTAACATAAATTTTTTTATTAATGATTCAATTGTTAAAATTATCATTTTAGTTACATTTTCTAAAGAGTCAAGAACATATTTTTTGTTACTCGATATGTAATCAAAACAAAAGTTTAAGTTACTGCTGGATATTAAAACATTCCTATCGTAATCGATATGTAAACATAAGTTTTCAGAAATTTCTGTTGCCCTTTTCAGAAGAAGCTATTCAACTATGAATCCATAAGGTATTGTAAAAATAATTATTGATGCTGGATATTAAAACATTAATAGATATTTCAAGAGAAAATAAAAGGTTCGTAATATCTACAAAACGATAGCGTGGTTAGGTTAAATCGGCAGAAAATAAAAAAAGGACACATTAAATCTAAGTAAATCAAAAGAAAAGTTAAAAATGGAATCGTAAATCAGATTAAAAAAACAAACAATAAATTAACAAAATACCTAATAAAGTGTAATCCAAATTATGCAAAGCAATGAGAAATAGCAATGGTTGAGTTGAGTCACAAGTCGAAAACCTCGAGACACGATCATAAACAAAAAATTAAAAATATTTTTTTTTTTTTGAAAATTGAAAAAGAATGATAAATAACAATTATATTGAATACATATAATTAAAAAAAAATTCCCCCTTTTTTTAAAAATGAATCTAAATATTTTTCGGACAAAAAGCAGTAATATGGAATAATAATTTCTTCATAACAAAAGAGAAAGATAATATCAATCGAAATTTCATTTAATATATTTAATATTTTAAAATACATAATAATTAACATTTAAAATTTTAATATTTAAAAAAAAAAGATTTACTGCCTACATTCAGATTGTTAACTCAACTTAGAATACCTAAAATGACTTTGCAAATCTTCTGATTTTATACCCACAGCAGATGGATTAAGACTCCTCCTACATACGAAGTGACGTCAAACCTATTCACCAATCACAGACGAGAAAAGTAAAAAAAGCTATTTTTTTAAATAACGATTTTTAAAATAAAACGAGTTTTCCCAGAAAAAAGAAAAGTGTTATTCACCTCGTATTAATCAGATTTATATTATATATCAATTTGAAAAAAATCGTTAGAACCGTTTTCGAGATTTTCAAATTAGGAACTTCCTCGATAATCATACCAACGTTTTCACTTTAAAAATGGCTATTTAGATCTCAAAATATACTGCAAGTAGAAATGTAAAAATTTCAGTATACGATTAGACTGCAGATATAAGACTGTTCTAGAAAATTCAGAACAATAGGACCTATATCTGCTGAGTTATTAAAAGGCGGCTTTTCGCGTTTTCTTTGATGTCGAGTTAGCTGTATATATGAGTTCCGCCATCTACGAATTCTACGATACGATACGATACGATTTTAACGATACGATACGATACGATTTTAGGCTTAAGGCTGCGTCACTCGGAATACTACCGTCTTCCATGATAAAGATGTATAATATTAAATGAAAAAGAAAACTATTAATAAAATTTTTATCATATTTACTGAAAAAATGGTTTGTATAAAGAAGCAAATATTCTCAAATACGTTTTGACAAAAGTCTTCAAAAATTCCAAATTATGCTATTTATAACTATCAACATTAAAAAAGAAAAAAACGTTAAATTCAGTTTCTTTTTCTAAATAGGAGGATTTTTTGTCTCTATTTTAAACGTTTTTCAAAGCATTGGAACGATGTTGAAAAATAGTAAAACTCTTAACCCTTAAACTAGAAAGATTAGTAAAAGTTATTATATCGGATACATTTCTATTTTTAAGAGTTTTTTACAGCAGTTAAATGGCTTCTAAAAATAGTAACGTTGATGATAGTATGACGGACTTTATGAGACTTTGAACAGTGTTTTCATTGTTATTGAGTTTAAAATGCAGCTAAATTCACGGTTGAAAAACAATTAAATTAGCGAGACATATTTTTCCATTCATTACGTCAGCGGATAACGTTATGTAAACGGACTGCATTTTGGATTTTTCTACTATTTAAACTGTGCCACTGAGGTAATAATAACCATATGAAGTTATAACAATTAGTCGAATGTTATATTTAAAACAGCGCTTTTATTATTTAATTGAGCGGTCACATACGGTGTTCAGGTCAGCGAGAAGGATAATACTAAAAGATAAATCCGCACAACATTTAATCTTTCAAACGCCATACAATATCTCTTTCATTAGAGTGAATTCCTTAGATTATTTTGATTTAACAATATATATATATATATATATATATATATATCAATCGACGAATTTATGCATGACACATTTCTACTTATAAAAATCACGAATTTCAGTTTACTGATGCGATTTATATACATATTTCTGCATAGTATATCGATAATACACATATAACTTATACGATTTATTTATTTACATATGTATGTATACATGTTTATTTTTGAATATCGGGTGCTCAACTATGTTCCATCACTTCTTGTTTTATTGTAGTTTAATGTATTTCGTTTTTTAATAAAAGCAATACTTTTTCTAACCGGAAAAATTTCTTTTCTACATCATTGCACACTTTAATTACACAGAAAGCTACAGGAATTTTCATTGCGCATTCAGTACTTAAACACTTCCTCAGCCTTATGAGTATTAGGCCTACGCGCTGACATAAAAATGGCGGATGTCGTAGCCGATTTTTTTCAGTGCTTGTACAATCAACTGAAATTTAATACCAGTAAATTCTAAAATTCCTCCTCGCCTTACATAAAAAAATAAAGACAAAGAATTCTTAGATAAAATATCCATGTCTAAATTCTAGGGTCCATACATACGCAAAACATATCCCAGCCTACGGCAGCCTCCATTTTTGTGCCAGCGCTCATGCATTGTATTACGAGAGTCGTGCTCTTGCAAATTAAGGCATACGCAGAATACCCCATGGTCATTTCAAAAAATCGTAATACAATAATTGTAAAAATATGTTGAATTAGACTCGTGGTGTCGTTATCCTGCAAAGACATAAATGAAGGCTTTTCGGCATCTGTGGATAATGAGCTAGATTCTTGTGTGATATCGGCTAAGGTGGCCGGCGCTAGAAATTAAATTTCAGAAGGCATTGGAGCGAAGGATTGCTAATTGCTTATAGCTTTTATCAGTTTGCGTCGTTTGGCTGATCTGATTGCTTACTTTTTTTTTTAACGCTATAGTTGTTTTTCATGGTTAATTGGATATGAATTACGACTGTAGAAACGACGACAATTTTGTACCAGATACAGAAAGTAAAGAGCAGTGATATATCTCACACAGATGAAGAAATAGAAGCAAATGCATAACAGCATAACACCTTGTAATAATATAATTTTTTAAATAATATAATTTCTAAAAGGTGTAAGATTATAACTTTAATAACAATAAAAATAGTTATATATGACTATTTACATGATACGACTCCAGACGAGCCAATGTCAAAGCAAATAAATAAAAATATTCTGAAATTGCACGATTAACGATGCAATGATCTGAAATGCCAAAATTTACATTTTCACGTTACGCACGGTATATTTTTATTTTACTTGGATATTTATTTCTATATTTCGTATTGTGGCTAGAATTACTCAAGACTTACGAAAATAGAAATAAGCATCCAATAAAAAATTTAAAAATAACGCGTGTAATGCTTAAAATAAATGATAGCATTTCATATCTTTGCATCACACAGCATGCATTTTTTCTTTATTTGTTTTGAAAATGACTCGGCTGCAGTCGAAACATGTAAACAGTAATATAATGCTATTTTTGGTTTTTTTTTTTTTTTTTTTTTTTAAGTTTTAATCTTACTTTTTCAGTAATTGGAAATAGTATAGAAGCAAATACTTTTGATAATTTTACTAACGTCATATATCCGTGTTGTAATAGTCGTCAAACAGCGAAGAAATTATTCTAAAAAAAAATTAATATACATACAGCAGTATATACATCAGACAGAGTATGTCCAAAGGAATTATTTTAAATAAAATTTATTAGGAATTCGTAAACCGATTTTTGAATATTTTATGAAAATATTACAGTGTTTTTGCGCTCCGCGGCGATTTCTCAATATTAATAAAACTGAATTCGGTTTAAAATTTTTACCCAAATGTATTAGATTTTATCCTTCTGAATTTTTAATTTTTACAGATTTTGATTGTGAGTTTTATTGAAGTTTAATATCCGGAGGCGATTTTTGGGATTCGTGAAAAAATTACCTTTGCAAATGTTTAGCACACTGTATTAAATTTTGTCCACTGTGATTTTTCAATTTTTATAGATTTTAATGAACTCTTTTGTTTCCGTCTCTCGCGTTCCGCGGCAATGATTGGACATTCGTTAAAGGAATACGGTTTCAAACTTTTAACCTAAATCAGTAAATTTTGTCCCCATGATTATTGAATTTTTATAGATTTCTAATGCGTTTTCTCTCGTTTTTTTGGTTTTTGGATATTTGTAAAAGGATATTCGTTTCAAAGCAATTTTCATTGTTTTGTTCGCAGTCGCGTCGATTTTTAATATTCGTGGAAGAATTTCAGGTTCTATGTTTTAATCCACTTTAAAAAAAATCCCTTTACAGTTGATTTTGAATTTTAGCAATGATTTTGAATTATATTTTTTTATCTCAGCGGATTCTTCCACATTAGTAAAAAGTATCCGTGGTTTAACATTTTAGTACAATATTGTAAATTCTGTCCTCTTTTCAATTAAATTTCGTACAGGGATTTTTGAATTTTTCTTGAAATTTTTTGAAGCGCTTTTTGGAGATTTTTCGAGTTTTGTAGTGATTTTTCCACCTTTCGCTCTGTGAAATATTTATGCTATCAAACATTTTTTTTTTTTTTTTTTTTTCTACATTTACTAGGACATTGTAAGTTTATTAGGTTTTTATCAAATTACTTCGAGTAGTCGTATTGATCTGAAACATTTTGAATCTAAATTACCAGGATCATTCCCAGATTCAATTCCCATCGTTTTATATTCATTAAAATTATTCTTAATTTACAAAAGTATATCATTCAATATATCTCTAAACTTTGATTCAAGCTTATAAAATTTTCAGAAAAAACGAAATAAAGTCATTTTCAGTGATTTTAATAAACAGCTATAAAATTTCTGCATATGCATTTTATTTACTTTCATCTGCTTGGCTATCTTTCTTAAAACAGATTTAAAATGTTAATTAACGCTAAAAAATCGTTTTCTCTTTGAAATATCCCGCAAGCTGGGATGCATAATTTTCGAAAATGATATCATATGAATTTAATTATAAATGATAAAACACCCGTACGAATTTTGCTTTAAATAAATCATCGAACGTAATTATAATTCCAGTATTCATTAGAAGAAATTTAAAAAGTTAAACTAAGCACATTTATGCACTATGAAATTCATTAAAATAATATTTTTGCGGGCTACTACCTACTCCTTAATTTGCGTAATTTATAGCTTGGCATATGAAAAGACACGTATTATAAATCATGGTAATTACTTCAAAACTAATGTTTGCATGTATAAAATTTAAAAAGTATTGATAATTAAAAAATATGAATCTTTTTTTTTACTTGTTCAATCCAACTTTTAGATTATTTTTAACATATATTAAAGAAAAATTATACGCTAAAGTTATATATCGTTCAAGAAAGAAAATAACGTCGACGTTTACCGTGATTTATTTGTTATGAGATATTATATATTTTTAAACAGATATTTATTACTATTTGCTCTGATTTGAAATACGATTGATATTGTAAAAACTACATATGTTAACTATGTAATATTAAATATAAGATGGAAAAATTGTAAATTTTGGAAATATATTATACATTTTCAGTAAAAAATAAAATAACCCATAATTTCTATTTAAAAAAAAGATAACAATCATAACAAGAAGTGGTATGTTTCATTCGCAGGATTTTCTTTCGCACCAATGTGTTAGTACGGTGTTATTACTCTGTTAATACGGAAATTCCAAAAAATAAATGTGTGATCATAATAATATTATAAGTGTTTACATCTCAATTACTTTAAATTAGTACAAACATAACATCATCTCGTGAGAAATCGAATTAGAAATGATAACCAGAGAAAAAAAGAGCGATGCATACTGATTTTGGGCTATAAAATAAACATAAAATCTAAAAAAAAAAAAAAAAAAAAAAAAAAAAAAAAAAAAAAAAAAAAAAAAAAGTTTGTTATGATTAATCAACACTTATTGCAGTTCAGTTGAACATTTTAGCTTTAAATTATAATTTAACTGTATAAAATCATCTTACAATCTCACCTTTGCCCCGGTTGGCAAAAATGTGAAAATAATTTTTTTTCCTTTTAAGTCGATTTCTCACGAGATAAATAATATACATGCGTTTAATTATTTTATTAACCATTTTAATAACCATTTTATTAAACGTTTATTTATTAAGCAGTACAATTTTTATAATTGTATTAAGACATATTCTTTAATTAGAGCCACCATATACGACATCCAAATTTAACGTTTTTCTGTGTTACCAGAAGTTGTGGCTGATTATAAGTGAGTCTGCGCGTACCGTATATATATATGTGTGTGTGAGTGTATGTGTTATTGAATTATCGCACAAATATCACCATAGCTATAATAATAATAATCAAGAAAAAAAACTTGTTTTCCCAACATAGGTGAAGTTTTCCTGAAATAATTTCCTAGGCAAGTTCCTCTGAGACCTGTTTAGTATAATGTAACTAACATATTATATTAGTAATTATTTTATCTTTTTGATATGAATTTAATAAATAACATTTTATGTAGTATAAAGGTAATTTGTAAAATGTGATTTGGCGAAAGCGTCTATCAGTGAAACATTTAAATGGCAGTTTCAAAATTTTTAGATAAGAAAAAAAAAGAAATTTTAGAAATATAAGAAGTAAAAAAGATTTGAACTTACACAATTTTTTTATATATTTTGACTATTGTTAAAGAAGGATTTAAGTAGCAAAGAGATCAGTGCTCATTATTAAAAAAAAAAAAAAAAAGAACATAATTATGGTAAATGTTCTTAAAGGAGATATAAAATAATATGATTTTTAAATGTATAATAAATTAATTTTAGTAAGTTTATTTATTAGTTTCTAGATGTATCCAACGAATGGAACGCTTATATGATGAAAGTTGTTAAATAACACATTTGCTTTTATGTGTATATGATAAGTGTTGAATAATTTGAGACGGCATATAAAAAATACATTCAACAGTAAAATAAATAAAAAAAAAATATATGGAAAAGTAATTTTCTTTGGTAGTTTTAGCTATTAACAGAAAATAATTTATTTTTAATTTTTTCTCATGTCTTCAATTGGATAGGAACTGCTAATTAGCTCTTTTAAAACTAAAAATATCAATAGTGATGTATTTCTAACTTTATTTCAAATGCGTAATTATCAATTAGTCGATATTATGGAGTCATTACCCTTATCCAATTCAAAATAAATGCTTTGTGTCTATGCAACAACTGCTTGACGAACAAAGAGCAAGTTTGTCTATTATATTATGATGTATGCCGATTTAAATGGACCCACTTTGTCATTAGACAGAAATATGTATGTGGAAAAAAAACGGGCTTTAATTTATATTGTAAAGCTAAATACTGAAGTTTATGGGTTTAATGATTTTCCTGTTACTAATTAAAATATTTTTTTCTTTTTTTTTCACATTAAGAACATTCTATCATTCTTTACATTATATGCTTTAAATTTAACTTAATTAAGCATTCGAAATTTCCTGAGTATAGTAAAAAAATATTAATTATAATTTATTTCATAACAAAAATTACTGATAACTGTATATTCCAGCGTTGTTAATTTCTTAACAATTCAACATTTATTTATAGCGTGCAAGAGACAATTGTCTGGAGAACAAAGATAATGTTTGCCTATTATAGTATTTTCCAAGCGAAGTTAACAACGCCCGCTTTTGAAATGATTAGTCGAAAATAAATATATGTGCAAAATGGAATTTTATCTAAAGAAATTAATATGAATTTATCTATCATAACACAGTTAAAATGTTAATTAGGTAGGTTATTTCGCAAACTTTTATAAATATATGTGTGCTATGTTATGTTTCTTATGATTAAATGCATTTACAAGCATATTATAAGAAATTCAGTTCCCCAAGTTACAATCATCATCACTTGCAAAATATGTAAGAAAAGAAATAATAATATATGTTTTACAGTTTAACACTCCATATGTTCCCTCACGAAGGTGTATTATATGATTTCTTTAAATGTTATATAGTATTTATAGAGAAGAACAAAAATAACTTAAATTTGGTGGTTTTTTGTAACACGAATTTAAAAATGGATGATTTAAATTAGATTCTCCAAATTTAAATACATATAAAAAACCATCAAATTTAAAACTAAGAGTTGCGTTACACGTACGCATTATAACTTCATTATTTTTATAAATCTAATAAATAAAATATAAGTTATTCAAAAAACTTTCAATCAAAAACAAATTTTTCAATTAAAAAAGTTTCTAGAATTAAATTTATGGATTTAATAATAATACATCTTTAAAATAAAATGTTCAGCTTGATTTTGCATGAATCAATATCCATTTTTTGTTTTGTCTGCTTTTGGATGAAATAGGGTTATCTAAAAGTAGGCATTCTTTTTTTAATATTTGATAAAGAGTTATAAAGAAATTTAAATTCGTACAACATGCAAAAAACGTTTTTCATTTTATGATATTTAAAAGCGCAAAGCTATTTTCCTCTAGGCACCTGCTACTCAGCTATTTTCTCTCTCACGTACAGTCTTTATGCAAGAGTATAATATAATAGATGTTCAGAAATATTTCATTTAAAAATTATAGATCATTACATCGTGACAAAATATGGACTACGTTTGTTATGAATATAAAACGCTTATTATTATGTAATAAGAAAGCTTATTTTATTAGGAAACCAATAGGTAATAAATTATATGAAAATTAAGTTCTAAAACTAAGTGTTATTTAAAAGTTAACAAATGTTTGAAAATATTTTATGTCAAAGAAATGATATTACATTCAGACAAAAATATATAGTGTTGTTATCCATTAAAAACGTTTATTATTATAATATAGGTAATATGTTTTAAACCCTCCAGCTAATAAATTATCCTGAAAATTATGTGTGTGCATTAAAGTTCACTTTTGTGTAATGTAAAGGAAAAACAAGTGCTTATACTTCGTATTAAAATAAAGTGAAAGAAGTAATACAACTATGAATACCGTCTTCATGAATTATATTAATATTTTGTTTGCATAGGAGGAATTTATGTTTTTATTTCCAACTTTCCTAATTACCATAATGAAATTCGAAACGCTATTTCAAAATGTACCTTTATAGTATATTAACATGAAATAAACTTGTAGAATTATAAAATTAAACTAAGGTGATATTGTGTAGACTTTTTGCCCTTTGTATATTAAACAAAATTACTTTTTTATGATATATGCACAGAAGCATTGTTTATAACTCTATTAGAATTTTTATAATGCAGTAGAAACTAGATTAATATTTTTCAAGCAATTTTGAAAATTTCCCCCTCTAACGATCGTCTAACACAAAAATTATTTTTTAGCTACAAATTCGGTAAATAAAAATAAAATTATATTATTTATACAGATACGTTTATTGCTATATTTACAAATGACTTTACCGATGAATGATGAATGATTTGTCATTATTATTTTTCTATCTAAAAGAAAAATGTTAGCTCATGTGTAGGATATTTTAATAAAATAGCAACTACTTTTTCACACTTAATATTTTTAATTATTTAAAATGAAATATACATTAAAATATTTCAATTCAAACAAGTATAAAAAATATTATGTTACATAAATTATTGCTGTAGTCGATCGTATGTTAAAACGTATTGTGAAAGAATAATTGTAGTTCAATTTTCTTCCTATTTAGCTATTTTTCTTATGTTTTACATATTTTATTTTTGGTACCGTTTTTAACTCATTTATGCCTAGCGTCCCATTTTTGGGACGCTTCGAATTTATTTATTTATTTATTTATTTTTATATATATATATATATAATTGTTTTCTTCTTTATAACATGAAAATTGTATGAAATAATTATCTATGAGTGTCTTTATCTGTTACAGAAATATGACAGCATAAGATGGATATTTATTGGCTTAAATGAAGGCTTTTTTCGGAATTTATAGAATTTTCTTTTTTCAAGAAGGCGAAATATAAACAAGTTGGAAATTGCTCGTCAAACGTGGCAAATGAGGTGCGTTCGTACTATAACTAGTTTTATAATTATTTTTACACCCCATATTGTACTGAATGTATATTTTTTTGCGCTTCATAAGTGCATAGTCCGTAACATCATTAAAATGCACTTGCAATATTTTTTTTTTCCATTGGCCTTATGTAACGGAAAAATTTTGACTGTCCCTGTACATAAACTATACATCCGATTTTTATAAAATTGGAAATGACTCCACAAAATTTTGCAACAATTATATATTTAAAATTTCAGACCATTCGGAAGGCTGTAACATCATTAAAATTCATGTGCAATAATTTTTCCCATTGGCGGTAATGTAAAGAAAAACTTTTGACTGTCCCTCTAATTAAAGTATACATCCGATTTTCATAAAATTTAAAATGGCTCGACAAATTTTTTTAACAATCATACATTTAAAATTTCAGACCATTCGGTTGGGTAGTTTTTGCTCTGTTACATGCGGACAGACAGACAGACAGACGGACTGAACGACGACTATAGGTGCTACGTATTTATATAATTACGAACGCACCTAAAAAAGCAAGTTTATTGTGTGTTTTCAACCAAGGATCCAAACAAATAAGTCATAATCTTAGCTTGAAGACTTCTTTGAAATACTTTTTTTTTTTTTTTTTTTTTTTATTACGAAATTATATGTTGAAGCCGATTTTTTATGCATTTTTGTAATGTGCAAAATATAAGGTGTTAGGCACGAATGGGTAAATATTTTTATTAGCCATTTAGTGAACAGTTATTTATCTAAAGTCCTTTTGAAGATGATTACGAAACAATTTTCTTTTAAACCTCATATACGAGTATTCTTAGTTTATTACTACTAATACATAATAATGTTATCACTCTCTGTAAGGAAATAAACATAATTTTTAGTAGTTCATAGAAATACTAACTGTTGTACATAATATACAAGCTAAAAGCTTATTTTATATAAATTTAGGCAAAAAATATAATTATACATATTAAGGGGACAAGGGTCCTTTAAAATCTTAAAAATCATTTTTTTTTTTTTTTTTGTAAATTTCAATTTAAATATCATTCAAGGGTACATTCTATGCATTATGGAAAGCATTTATCACAAAAAAAAAATGAAAAAAAAAATTTTTTTTGAGAAAAAAAAAGGATTTTTACGAATTGTCTTAGAAATCTTCGAAATGCCCCCTGCACATTCCATAACAGTGAAAATCCCCAATATTTTTTATAAAAGTTTGGTTTATATATATAAATAAAACTTTGCATCGAATTTTATATATTTGAATATAAAGGTTTAAAAAAAAATTCAAGTTTTTTTAAATTTTTAATTTTTTTTAAATTTCTAAATTTTTCTGGTTTTTTTTCCTTTTACTTTTTCTTTTTCTTTTTCTTTTTTTTTTTCTTTTTTTTTTTTTTTTTTTTTGTAAATTTCACTTTAAATATTACTAAAGGGTTCATTATATGCATTATAGCATCTATTTATCACAAAAAAATAAAATAAATAAATTATTTTTCAGAACAAAATGGAATTTTACGCGTTGTCTTACAAATCTTCGAAATGCGGCTTGCGCGTCCCATATCAATGAAATTACACAATATTTTTTATACAATCTTGGTTTATATATATAAATAAAAACTGTGCATCGGATTTTATATATTTTAATATAAAAATTTAAAAAAAAAGTGAAAATTTTAAAAAATTTTCAAAAAAATTTCTTTTTTTTTTTTTTTTTTTTTTTTTTTTGTATTCAAATATATAAAAATTCGATGCACAATTTTATTTATATATATAAATCAAACTTTTATAAAAAAAATATTGGGGATTTTCATTGATATGGAATGTGCAAGCCGCATTTCGAAGATTTTTAAGGGGACGCGTAAAATTCCACTTTTTTCTCAAAAATAATTTCTTTTTCTTTTTTTTTTTGGTGATAAATGCTTGCCATAATGCATGTACCCTTGAATAATATTTAAAGTGAAATTTACAAAAAATAAAAAAAATTGATTTTTAAGGTTTTAAAGGTCCCTTGTCCTCTTATACTATTACAAATATTATGCATATTCTTTTATTTAGTACGTTTATACTTTATCAAGAAAATACAAAAACAAATTTAGCGTATTTTTTTAGTATTTTTCCAGTTCATTTAGCAACATTTTAAAGTGATTGTACCAACAAATTTGAGGAAACAAAAATTCAGGCAAAAATGGGTTAAAAGAGTTCACAGATATGCAAATCGTTCACGGAATTTCATTTTCAGAATTTTATTTACAGGTGACCATCGACGCGCATCATGAAACATATAACATTTCTAGGGTTTCGTTTATCTGAAGAAAACCTATTCGTCTCAATCCTCTGTCTGTTTGTCACAGAGTTTGTTCTCGGAAACTGTATAAGTTAAAGACTTGAAATTTTGTATAATTATAGATGAATGCACTCTTGTATTATTTTAATTAAATGAAATATTTTAATGACATCCGACAATTTCTCAAATTTAGATTGAAAAAACAGAGCCTTAATTTAAATCTTTCAAGCGTATGCTAGACATTTTACGAATGTAAACAAAATGAGATGATTCCAAACTAAATGACAACTAGTATTGTCAGGTGGACTGTCACAAAAATGGTGTTTAAAGCGGAATTTTTTTCTTGTCCCCTGAATTCCGTCAAAGCAGGTAAGTTTTCAAATCATATTTTGAAAAATAATATTTAATAATAATTAAACCATGTAGCATAGAGTTATTTTGCCCTTTTTAGGGTTCCGTACTTAAAAAGTAAAATCGGAACCATTATAAGATCACTCATGTGTCCGTCCGTCTGTCGGTCTGTGTGTCCGTCTGTCTGCCACAGCCCTTTTACTCGTAAACTATGGAACGTGGAAAGTTCAAATTCGGGGAAGTAATAAAGACCATTGACCGACATATTTTCAGATTAATAAATATTCATAAATATATTTAGGAAAAATGTAGATAGGCTAATTAAGTTACTTGAAAATAAAAAATCTTTTCTTTATATATCGTGTGGGTTATCGTGTGAAAGCTTTCGTAACGCTGAACTCAAAAATACATTCATTTTAATTTTAGGTATTATATTTTCAAAGATATTATTGAAAATGTAGCGCAGAAATATGTCCCCCCCCCCCCATCTAATTCCGAATCTACGGAAACTAAAATTATGAAAAAAATTAGAGAATAAAATATAAACCTCGCCGGAAAATTATAGCGATTACCCTAGGTCACATAGTTTTTGAGTAATTAGCATTTTTCTGTTATACACAAATTTCGATTAACGGGCATTCAGAAAAATTGTTGAGCATCGCTGAATATACCTATCGTTGCAGAAGAATAAAAGAATTGTTGATAATTATTTTCGAAAAAAATCATCGGTAATTAGACGAGATATTAACCCTTAAAGGTACGGTCAGTTTGGGCATACACAAGGACAGGGGCGGCGTACCCTATGCCTAGTTAACAACTTTTAATGATCTATATGTGTAATGTTATGTCCAGTAACAGTATAAAAGCAATAATTGTCAAATTGTTAAAAAACATACTAATTTAAGAGGTCTCGGGACTCTAAATAGTGGAAAAAATGAAAAAAAGACCATTTTCAACATTTAATGTCTTAAAATGTATATGATTTTAAAACAAAATTTTAATTGGGATGAAAGATATAAGTATGTTCTTTCGTAACATGTATTTAAAAAATTGCAAGATACAGAATTAGTATTTATAGGGGGCTCGAAACTCTTAGACATTTGTCGAACAAAAATTTGGCATAACAGTTCACGCGCAGGATTACAAAATAAATATTGTAATAATTCGGATTGTAATAATTTCCCTGAACTTAAATAGATTTGTATTTAAAGCATTTTTATATTTTTTAATGCAATGTTGCATTTAACTAATACAAAATTTTGAAAATTTCAACAGTAGAATCACCTAAAAAAATATATTTTTTTGAACAATAAAAAGGAAATTCTACTTTCAGTTTATACAGACTAACATGAAATATATGTTTTGAAAATTTCATGAAAAAAATATTCAGAAGTTTTTAAGGTATCCTGCGCGTTATGCCCAAAAAAACGCCATTTGGAAAATAATGACTTTAAAGTTTCGGAAACGCCGCTTCTGCTATTGAGCGGGTATAATTCTAAAAGCCAAAACTTCTGTTCTAATGGGAATTTCAAGAAACAATTATATCAAAATATTCAGAAAAGACAAGAGTTTAAAAATCTAAAAAAATTATAATTCCTTAAATTTTGAAGCTTTAAGAGTCCTGCGACCACTTAATCCTTTCCGGCACAGAGTAATTCTGTGTATAAACTTATGAATTAATGAACTGACACCAGAATTTATAAACGAATTTATTAGAAAATGCGAACTTGCTTATTTTCACGTACACGATAAAAGGAAAATTTTAATTAAATATTCTTGGTGTCGTTTGTCTCTTTTGGAATTAAAATTAGGTGTCCCCTTTTTAAGGGCATGGCCCTCAAAAGATTTAGTTAGAATTAATCGTATAAATATTGAGGGATTCGCGATAGATTGCATTGATTGTATCTCTCAATACGCCTCGAGTGACTTTAAAAGTTAATTAAACACCTATCTGGAAAAACGCGGCACTGACCAAGGCGGCGTTGCATGTTTGAGACCTCAATTCGAAGCGCGCTTAGCACAATGCCAAATTTAAACTTTGAACAAAGGTTTTGTTTTAGCTACACTGTAGAAATAAAGGTTATTACTACGCTGAATTTAGTTTCATGAAATGCCAAATGAAGTTTAACGATGCACTGCTTTTATTGTCAGTACCGGATTAAGTTCATCATAAACAGATTAGGATAATATTAAAAAAAAAGTGTTATACGAATAGCTATATTTGACATTATTTAGGTTCCATATCTCTTTGAACTTTCATGGTATACCCATTTACACTTTTCTAATATATACTGTTATATCCAACTGTACGTTGTATAGTTTTTTACAAAGTCTTAGTATTCTTTTAGCAACGTTCTTTTTTCATTTCTTTTTTTTTTTTCATAATACAATTACAAATTCATATATATATTCTACGGAACCCTATGTCCGCGAGTAATGCTCGCACTTGACCGTTTATTTAAACTGATTTCATTTCCATCAACAAATATTTTAATACAAAATAAAATGGTTCAACCTTCCATAAAGTGAGTCAAGACTCCCATATGTTGGGAGCCTTGACCCATTATTTTCTCATGATTAAAATCGATCATTATTCAAGATTCTTATATATTACACTTATGTCTCAATTTTATTTTGATAACTCATTGTATAACGAATGAAATGATACATGGAACTGTATTATAGGTTGAATTCTATTACATTCTATTCTATTCTATTATTATTCAATTGTTCTATTTAAAAAATAAAAAATCGCTTTTTTAAAAAATGGGTCAACACTCCCCAGTCTCCACTACTATAGAAAAGTACCAGCAGCGAATATCGAACTCAGCTCGTTTAAAATGGCTTTGTAGTTCATCTCGATATATCAATACATTATCTCTGCATTATTGATATAAAGAATTTTATACTATAACAGTATTAGACTCATGTCCAAAATTACCTTTACATGCATAGAATTACGGATTTTGCAGAAATGGTGAACTATAATTTTATGAATTTCTGTTGAATTATACATAACATCATAACACACGAATACAGAGGATAAAGATCAAATAATAAAAAAAAAATAGGAAAACATAGGATGAAAATATCAAAGCTTAAAATATAAAACTGGAGAATGAAGCAGTAAAAAGACAGGAATAGGTGACAAAGAGAGTGCAGAAAAACAGGAATAACTCAGGAAAAATTGGAGATTCTGATTTTAATACGGAATGTGATCTCCTCTAACGTGAATACACATATCACAACGTGTTTTCATGCTGGCAATAACGTTGTTAACCGCAGTTTGGTTAATTAAGTTCCACTCTTCCAGCAATGGTATCTTCAGTTCATTTTCGACTGTAGGAGGAGGATGTCTCCGTGCAATTGCTTTCCAAAGATAGTCCCACAAGTTCTCTATCTGGTTGAGATTAGGAAATTTTTCTGGCGACGGTGTTCGTTCAATGGTGTCACTTTCAAGATAGTCGTCAATGAAGTGTGCTCGATGTGGACGGCGTTATCGCCCATAAATAAAATGTCAGATCCATAAGCACCTCTGAAATGTAAGACATAAGGTTCTAAGGCCTCAGCCCGATATCTCTTGCTGGTCACAGATCCGCTAATGAAATTCTGTAGGGGCGTACGTCCATCGATCATTATTCTGCCCACACCATCTCACCTGTATTGCTGAAACGGTCACGTTCAATCATGTTCGGATGACAATTTCGTGTTCCTGACTCCTCCAGATGTAAAAACATTTAGAATCCGATGTTAAACTGAATATCGATTCACCAGTAAAAAGAACATGACTCTACTGGCGTTCACTCGAGTTCTGATGTTCTTTGCACCAATTCTAGCGATCAATCTTGTGTTGTGCAGACAGTGACACATATCCTTGGCTTTCTTACATAAATGCCCTTATCATTAAGCCTTCTGTACACAGTTTACCGGGATACGACAGTTCCAGTGCTGCTGCAAGCACTGATTTTAACTGCCAAGCAGTAGACCGTATGTTACAACGGGCAGTTATTGCCAAATATCGGTCTTCCGAAGCAGTTTATTTTCGTTTACAACCATGTCCAAGCCGCCTGACAACAGTGTCAGATTTCTGAAATTATTTCCGTAACGCAGAAACTGTCTGCCTTGAAGTATTCTCACATCTCGCTACTTCTGTAATTGTCTAGCCTCCTTCTAAATGGTCGATAATTCGCTACTTCATAGAGTCTCCCAAATGATACTGCGAATTCATAACAAATCGTTTTCACTCCTTACACACTGAAATTAAACGCTATATCTCAGAAATTCCCTTCAATATTCGTTTTGCACAATGCGCTTCCTTCACTGTCGCGTGACGTAACGCCCTCGTTTGTATATCAGAGATCATTTGATCACTCTTTATTGAATAATACTAATTAGGCTTGTATTCCAAACATTCCCTAGAGAGATTGCTTACATCGATTGGATATTTCATGAAACATCATTATTTTTCTTTACGTAAAGATAAATTTAGAAATGAGTGTATTTAAAGAACAAAATTACAGCTTTGTACATGTTTCTAAATGTTACATTAGCTAGATATTTACAACGAAAGTTCATCCTTCGAAACTACATTTTTAGTTGGATTCGGATTGGTTGAATCAGGTATCTCGGCTAGTTATGGAGAATTTCTAGGAAATTCCTTCAGTTTCTGAAAGTGAATATTCTTTCCAAATGTCGCGAAATATCTCCAAATTTGAAGGCATACTTTCATTTGACGCCAAGCATGTGTTTTATTATTTGTAAACGAAATAAGAAATTCCCGCACAGATCTCCAATATTTTGCCCAAATGCGAAATGTATTCAACTTTGCAAATTTTGCCAACTTTGCTCATTGACCTGCTTCTAAAACTTAATAACTTTTTAAACTCCACTGCCATTCAAACTCATTGACCTGTAGGGACAATAAAATGGTCCACTAATCGAATTTTCTAGAATATGTGTCCTAGATCAATTGTCTTCTCCTGCCCCAAAACGGCAGAATGCAAAATTTACTCAAAATCTTTAGAGCCGTTTCTTAGATAAAATTTGCATACACACACATAGAGACACATAGATACACTCAAGATTTGCATGCTGATATAGATATATATATGTAATGTACATTTTAATTTCAATAAAATGTATTATTATCAATGATAAAAAACGAAAATATGTTTGAAGTAAATCATTTATTTATTACATTTTTATTTTTAATTATAAAATTTATATTTTAAATTTAAATAACTTCTAATAAGTTTTAAACCATTATGACGGATTTATTATTATTTTTATTATTATCTAAAGTTAATTACACAATGACGTAATTTTTATATTTACTATCTATTATGCCATATTCGTTTGAATTAGTTACTATTATATATCATTAAATTTCATATAATTACTTACCATAATATCAAATTGTTTATTTATGCATATTGTTTTATATCATTTCTTTATTTTGATTTAATTGATCTGTTTATAATGACATATTTGTTGTTATTTAACTTAAATAGATTTGCACATAAAAAAATAGGCGAATTCCATTTATTTACTTATTTAGCAAGCGAAAGCATGGATGATAAAATATTATAAGATGTTTAAGCATATTTATTATTATTATTTAAGAGATTTTTTCGATTATAAATATTTATATTAAATGTGACAATGAAAGATATTATTTAAATTATATCAATGTAACAAAAGAAAAAGAATACTTGCAGAAAAAATTGAACAATTTTTTAAATAAATTAGAAGTTGTATCCCTGTAAAAATACGTTTTATTATTCATTAACTAGCTTTATATATTTTCATTCTCAAATATATTTTCAATTATTTCTAAATACTGATT